>CM059428.1:140479293-142905807 GCA_030390025.1 Squalus acanthias
CCTTTCTGTTACTTCTTCAAAGAATTCAATAAGGTTGGTCAAGCATGACCGTCCCTTTTGGAATCCGTGTTGACTGCTCTTTATTATATTTTCAGTTTCTAGGTCTTCTTCTATTACCTTTGAGTAAGGATTCCATTATCTTTCCTACCACCGATGTTTTTACCTTCAAAAGCCAGTTTCCTTTGTGAAGGAATAAGCCATATTCAGAAAAATACACCATTCTATGAAAGAATTCTAGCCTTTGTAACATGACAAACTGGGCTTGAAAATCTAAAAACCTAACAATGGAGAAGCTGTAAACAGCATACAGGCTATTGAGATAAGATAAGTTGTTGACACTGAATCAATAACCTTATTGAAACAGGAGGTTGGAAGCTCCTGAAGTCTGAAGCTTTGGAAAGAACACAATGGTACACCCTGTTAAGATGTCCTAAATTACATTTTGGAAAGAAACACATAAAATTAAGAAACATATGCCTTCGTAAAAATGACATCAAATGAAACACAGGAGACACGATTCTGTGTTGCAACCAGCTGAGGTAACTTAAGAAGACAATGATGCACCCGGTTGAGGTGTTTTTAATTTACACATCGTAAAAAGACACAAACAGAAGACCTTGGTAAGAATGACATCAAATAGATGCATCTGCTGTCACACCGATTTTATGATAAGCTTCGAACACCTAAAGGTAGAGACACGATTCTTAATGCTCCCAGCTGAACTGACTGTAAGAATAGCAGGGATCAGCAGAAAAATGACTAGAGATAATTAGCTTACATCAGCAGAAAACTTCAAAAGACATACCACTGAAAAAGGATATAAATATTGATCTTTCAAATGGGATCAGAGGCGGCGGACCTGGGTGGAGCAACAGCGGCGAGGCGGCGGCGGTAAAAGGCGGCAGCGACCAGGTAGGCCCACAGAGGCGGCGGACCTGGGTGGAGCAACAGCGGCGAGGCGGCGGCGGTAAAAGGCGGCAGCGACCAGGTAGGCCCACAGAGGCGGCGGACCTGGGTGGAGCAACAGCGGCGAGGCGGCGGCGGTAAAAGGCGGCAGCGACCAGGTAGGCCCACAGAGGCGGCGGACCTGGGTGGAGCAACAGCGGCGAGGCGGCGGCGGTAAAAGGCGGCAGCGACCAGGTAGGCTTTCACCAAGCCGAGAGCAGGAGAGAGGTAAAAAATAATCGAAGTGTGACGTCACCAGAAAGCAGGTAAGTGATTGGTTGGTGAGTATTTCTCTTTTTTTTATACAAAACTTCAATTTTATTGTTTCTCGGGTATCTGTGGTGTAGCGGAGACTGCTGGCATAAATTAACTGAAGGGTAAATAATACATTTTTAATTAATTACATAGAATGGGAGAGCAGGTGATGTGTTACTGCTGCGATATGTGGGAGCTGGTGGACACCATTGATGTTCACGGTGAACACATTTGCAGTAAGTGTTGGCTGCTCGAGGAACTCCGGCTCCGTGTTGATGAGCTGGAGTCCGAGCTTCAAACACTGCGACACATCAGGGAGGGGGAGAGTTACCTGGACTCCGTGTTTCAGGAGGTAGTCACACCAATTAGAGTAACTAATTCAGAAGTAGCCCGTGGTCAGGGACAGGAAGGTGTGACTACGAGTGAGGCAGGTACAGGGATCCAGGAGGTAGTGTTGGAGGAGCCGCAGCCCTTGCTCTTGTCCAACAGGTTCGAGGCTCTTACTCCCTGTGTGGATGGGAGCGGGGACTGCAGGGAGGATGAGCAACCTGGCCACAGCACCGTGGTAAGGGGGGCCATTCAAGTGGGGGGAGTAAAAAGAAATGTTGTAGTGGTAGGGGATAGTATCATTAGGGGGATAGATAGGGTTCTTTGCAGCCAAGAGCGAGAGTCCCGAAGGCTGTGTTGCCTGCCCGGTGCCAGGGTTAAGGACATCTCCTCTGGGCTGGAGAGAAACTTGGAGCGGGAGGGGGAGGATCCAGTTGTCGTGGTCCATGTTGGTACCAATGACATAGATAGGACAAGGAAAGAGGTTCTGCTGAGGGAGTTTGAGCAGCTAGGGGCCAAATTAAAAAGCAGAACCTCGAGGGTAATAATCTCTGGATTACTACCTGAGCCACGAGCAAATTTGGCTAGGGTAAATAAAATCAGGGAGTTGAATGCGTGGCTCAAAGACTGGTGTGGGAAAAATGGGTTTTGCTTCTTGGGACACTGGCACCAGTACTGGGGCAGGAGAGAGCTGTTCCGTTGGGACGGACTTCACTTGGCCAGTGCTGGGACTAGTGTCCTGGCGAATCGAATAACTAGGGCTGTGGAGAGGGCTTTAAACTAATTAGTGGGGGGGAGGTTTCAAGAGAGCAAAAAATAAAAATGACAACAGAGAGGGTCATAGACATAGGTAGCAGTAGGGGAATCACAAATCAGAGCGTGGCAGGAAGGGACAGAGTGTGTGGAGTAAAAGGTAAACTGGTAAAAAGTGAAAAAGCAGGAACTAAGTGCCACAAAGCATATTTGAAAGTTCTCTATCTGAATGCACGTAGCATTCGTAACAAAATAGACGAGTTAATGGCACAAATAACTACATATGGTTATGATATTGTGGCCATTACAGAAACATGGCTGCAGGGTGACAATGCCTGGGAATTAAACATACCAGGTTATTTAACGATCAGGAAGGACAGGCAGGAAGGAAGGGGAGGTGGGGTGGCTATGTTAATAAAGGAAGGAATCACTGTAATACAGAGTAATGATATTGGGTCAAAAAATCATGATAATGAAACAGTTTGGGTGGAGATAAGGAATAATAAGGGGAAAAAAACACTAGTGGGCGTAGTCTATAGGCCTCCGAACAGTTGCAACTCTGTTGGACGGAGTATCAATCAGGAAATAGTTGAGGCATGTAATAAGGGAACATCTATAATTATGGGGGATTTTAACTATCATATTAATTGGACAAATCAAATGGGGCAGGGCTGCCTTGAGGATGAGTTCATTGAGTGTATTAGGGATGGGTTCCTTGAGCAGTATGTAACTGAACCGACCAGGGGGCAAGCAACCTTAGATCTGGTCCTGTGTAACGAGACAGGATTAATTAAAAATGTCCTAGTAAAGGATCCCCTTGGAATGAGTGACCATAACATGGTTGAATTCCATATTCAATTAGAGGGTGAGAAGGTTGGATCTCAAACAAGCGTGCTAAGCTTGAATAAAGGAGACTATGAAGGTATGCGAGCGGAATTGAGTAGAGTGGATTGGGAAAATAGATTAAAGGGTAAGACGACACATGATCAGTGGTGTACATTCAAGGAGTTATTTTACAACTTCCAAAAAAAATATATTCCACTGAAAAGAAAAGGGTGTAAAAGAAAGGACAGTCATCCGTGGCTAAGTAAAGAAATTAAGGATAGTATTCGACTAAAAACAAGGGCATATAAGGTAGCGAAATCTAGTGGGAGGACAGAGGATTGGGAAAACTTTAAAAGGCAGCAAAAAATAACAAAAAGATTGATTAAGAAAGGGAAGATAGATTATGAAAGTAAATTAGCAAAAAATATAAAAACAGATAGTAAGAGTTTTTATAGTTATATAAAAAGAAAAAGGGTGGCTAAAGTAAATGTTGGTCCCTTAGAGGATGAGACCGGGAAATTAATGGTGGGAAATATGGAGATGGCAAAAACACTGAATGAATATT
This sequence comes from Squalus acanthias, assembly GCA_030390025.1. Classification (NCBI taxonomy): domain Eukaryota; kingdom Metazoa; phylum Chordata; class Chondrichthyes; order Squaliformes; family Squalidae; genus Squalus; species Squalus acanthias. The sequence goes on from CM059428.1 coordinate 140,482,964, forward strand.
TTGTATCAGTCTTTACAGTAGAGGACACTAAGAATATCCCAACACTGGACAAACAGGGGGCTATAGGGGGAGAGGAGCTAAACACGATCAAAATCACTAAGGAAGTGGTACTCGGTAAAATAATGGGACTCAAGGCGGATAAATCACCTGGACCTGATGGCTTACATCCTAGAGTCTTGAAGGAAGTGGCGGTAGGGATTGTAGATGCATTGGTAATAATTTTTCAAAACTCCCTGGATTCCGCTAAGGTCCCGGCAGACTGGAAAACTGCTAATGTAACACCCTTATTTAAAAAGGGCAGTAGACAGAAGGCTGGTAACTATAGACCGGTTAGCCTAACATCTGTGGTAGGTAAAATTTTGGAGTCCATTATTAAGGAAACAGTAACAGGACATTTGGATAATCATAATTTAATAGGACAAAGTCAGCATGGTTTTACGAAGGGGAAGTCATGTTTGACAAATTTGCTGGAGTTCTTTGAGGAAGTAACATATAGAGTGGATAAAGGGGAACCAGTGGACGTAGTGTATTTAGACTTCCAAAAGGCATTTGACAAGGTGCCACACAAAAGATTATTGCTTAAGGTAAAAAATCACGGGATTGGGGGTAATATTCTGGCATGGATAGAGGATTGGCTATCTAACAGAAAGCAAAGAGTTGGGATAAATGGTTCATTCTCAGACTGGCAATCAGTAACTAGTGGTGTTCCACAGGGGTCAGTGCTGGGTCCCCAACTCTTCACAATCTATATTAACGATTTGGAGGAAGGGACCAAGTGTAACATATCAAAATTTGCAGATGATACAAAGATGGGAGGGAAAGTAGTGAGTGAGGAGGACATAAAAAACCTGCAAGGGGACATAGACAGGCTAAGTAAGTGGGCAGAGATTTGGCAGATGGAATACAACACTGGAAAGTGTGAGGTGATGCACTTTGGCAGGAAAAATCCTAGAGCAATTTATTATCTTAATGGCAAGAAACTGGAGAGTACTGAAGTGCAAAGGGATCTGGGGGTCCTGGTGCACGAAACTCAAAAGGTTAGTATGCAGGTGCAGCAAGTGATTAAGAAGGCAAATGGAATGTTGGCTTTCATTGCTAGGGGGATAGAATATAAAAATAGGGAGGTATTGCTTCAGTTGTACAAGGTATTGGTGAGACCGCACCTGGAATACTGCATACAGTTTTGGTGTCCTTACTTAAGGAAAGACATCCTTGCTCTCGAGGCAGTGCAAAAAAGGTTCACTCGGTTAATCCCAGGGATGAGGGGGTGGTCATATGAGGAGAGGTTGGGTAGATTGGGACTCTACTCATTGGAGTTCAGAAGAATGAGAGACGATCTTATTGAAACATATAAGATTGTGAAGGGGTTGGATCGGGTGGATGCGGGGAGGATGTTCCCGATGACGGGTGAGACGAGAACTAGGGGACATAGTCTTAGAATAAGGGGCTGCTCTTTCAAAACTGAGATGAGGAGGAACTACTTCACTCAGAGGGTGGTAGGTCCATGGAATATGCTGCCACAAAAAGCTGTAGAAGCTACAACATTAATTAAATTTAAAACAGAAATAGACAGTTTCCTAGAAGTAAAGGGCATTAAGGGTTACGGGGAGCGGGCAGGAATTTGGACATGAGTCTAGGTTCGGATCGGTCATGGCCCTGTGGGTAGTGGAGCGGGCCCAGGGACTGTGTAGCCTGATTCTGCTCCTATTTCGTGTGTGCAATTCTGTTCGATGCAGGAGATGGTTCTGTGATAGATAGTAGATTGGCGGTTAGGATCAGATCAGCCATGATCTTATTGAATGGCGGAGCAGGCTCGAGGGGCCGATTGGCCTACTCCTGCTCCTATTTCTTATGTTCTTATGTTCTTATATTCGCTGTAAAGGGGCAAAGCGATTCTCGGCTTCAGAGGCAAGCTCTGTAAGTCTACAACTCTTTGTATCTCGGGGATCAAGGTATTGTACTGTATTTGATTTTGGTGGATATCCTGGAATAAAACTTTAAGGGGTAAAAATTCAGTTGGTTGCGCCTCCCGTTAGTGCCTTAAGAGGGCGCTAATGGGGCGCAAAGCCGCTAACGTCCAGGTGCAGCGATGTTTGCGCCGCTCGGGAACTTAACTAGACATTGTGCGGCGGCGCTAAACTTTACCGCTGCGACCACCTGCGCGCGCAGATTGTGACGTCATTCCATGGTGCAACGCCCTTGTGGCACCCCGGAGCGGAAATTGAGTGGCGCCCCCTGCCTTACCGCCTGACGCTAGCAACGACAGGTTGAGGGGAGCGTTCTGCAGTCATGAAGGGAAAGGGGGAGCGCTATTTAAAGGTGACCGCTTCCTGCCTTTTATTGTTGGTGGCATTTTTGAACTACGCATTCTGAGAGAGAGAGGGAGAGACTTCTGGAGAGATTCAACGTTGTGTGAAGGAGTTTTGGGTACTGAGCAGCACTTTGCAGGTTCATTTTGATTTGCCATTCCTTGTATCGATTTAGCAGAGACTGTGGGAGCTGCACTCTGAGCTCTTTGCCTGGTACTCTCCATTGTTCTTTCCAGCACATTTGATGTGCAAGTCTCTCCAGGCCGAGATTCAAGGCTGCAATGAACAGGATGTGGATGGAAAGCAAGATTAACCATCCCCTTTAAGAACTGGCCCGTGCCATTGTGTGTGTGTTCCATTGCTGACTGACATTACATGAGCTTCGCCAGCGCTCTGAGTTAGCGCCTCACTCCTTGGCCTTTGCGCCTTAAGACAGCGCTCCACTCACCTCCCGGGGCGGTAAAAGTGAAGTTTCCAGTCAGTGCCGATAATTAGCGCCAGGCGCTAATATTTGCGTCCAGACGATATTTGCGCCCCAAATGGGGCGCAACCTAATTTTTCCCCCTAAGAACTGTAAAAATGTAACGAAGTTAAGATTTGAGAATAAGGATCTCTGATAATAAGATTTCTATTTTTGGAACTGTTAATGTTGCGATTGAATCACTAACTGTAAATTACATGTCGGTTCTTTAATAAATCTATATATTTTTAGAATTATCTCACATAATACTTCTGTATCAAACTCGCGAACTCAATCTCTGTACGCTCTTTGGTGAGGAGTTGCAGATTTCTGAGGGAGTTTTCCAGACCCTCATAATATCCAGAAGGTTACAGTCTAGCTAAACTTATTAAAAGTGCTAACTGGAGGATGGTAACATCTTTAGGTTGTTCCTTTCCTTTAGGGAGAGATAGTCTGGACCTTTAGACCCAATTAAGCGTCTTTAGGATTCGGCTACCTCAAACTTTAGTTGAAAGTGAACGTCTGGGGAATACGCCTGATCCAAGGTAGCCCCAAAGGGGCTAGGGCTAGTAATTATCCCTTCACCTTCACTCCCATCATGGGAATTCATTGGAGTGAAATACTGGAACTTCAATTGAATGGAGTTTAGTATTTGTAGGGATTTGTAGGTTCATATATTTTTATATTATTTATATATTATAGACCAAATTAGCTTTATTACATGAGGAGATTTGCACACTCCAGTATCCAAGAAACGTATGTGTTTTAGATAGAAAGTCATTTCCTGTAATTTGGTAGAATTGCTCCACAAATATTCTTTAACGTATCACGCATTGCCAGCATCTCTATCATTGATTCTGTCGAACTGAAAACCTGCGCTTTGGTTTCAGCTCTGATACTGTATAACTGGAAATTCATTGGTTTGAATATCTAATAATTTTCGGAATAGCAGCTGACCCGATTCTGAGGCCTCCTTTAAGCCTTTCAACCAATAATATCAAGTGACCTGTTTGTGACACAATTAATTTAATGACATGCATTTTTTCATTTCGAGTATGAGACACAGGGATTTGCCATATAAAAGGATGGAAGGTGTGATACATCTTGTTGTATAGTTCTGAATAGCAATTACTCAGTGCAGTTTTAATTAGATGTTTAAGATACAGAATGAGTTCACTATTTCCTCCTGACTGGGACAATGCGAAATGATGGCACTAAATGTATGAAAGAAAAATACTTTTATTTGTTGAGCTGGTAGCAATAGTTTTTTTTAACTTTCAAAAGAAAACATGGCTGGTAGCTGTGCTTGCTAGAATTCTAGTCCTCGGATGAAAGAGGTAATAGCTGACAGGGAAGTACTTTAGAAAGGGCTGGCCAACTCCTGTTCAATCTGAAGCTGTGTTGAGGTGCCCTCTTACTAGATGAGGACTTAGCCAAAACTCAATGGCTGTCTGTTAAACCAAGAGGTAGCGATGGTTTGGGGAGGCCGAAACCTCCCACACTATGGGCTGGATTTTGTCAGTGTGGGCGGGCTGGGGCGTATCAGGTGGAAATCGTGTCAGGACCCCGACTCCTAAGTGATGTGTTGAAAAAGTGGGATTTTCTCCTAATTGGGCAATTGATTTCCTGCGTGTGGGAACCACTGGCCCAATGAGTCTTTTCATACAGAAAGTCGCCTCCGATGATGTCATCAATGCTGTTGGATTTAAAGCCTGCAAGCAGCCTTGATTCTTCTGGAAACTGCAAAGGCTCTGCAATTTATATGAAGGAGTTGAATTGTGGAAAATGTCAACGATCAAGCAAAAGTGTGCTCCTCGATTTGATGAGCCCTCCCTCCAAGCTCTGGTGCACGGAGCCAGCTGTAATCAGGAGGTGCTGTTCCCTTCCTCAGGGAGAAAAAAGCCACCCCAGCAGACAAAAGCTGTGTGACTACAAGTGGCCCAGGAGGTCAACTCCATTTTGCTGAGCCGCAGAACCTGGCTGCAGTGCAGGAAGAGGTTTCATGACCTTCTCCGCACAGGAAAAGTGAGTATGACTTTCCCATCACCCTCAATCAGATCCCCATCGCCTCTCCTCACCAGCACTCTGCTTTGCCAACCTCTTCCTCCACATGCCACTTGACACTTACATCCCTGCACCCTTACCCATTCCCTCTCTCTCTATGGTCACATTCACTTAACTATTCGACCATGCAGCCCTCACACTCCCTATCACTGTGATGCCATGACAACAACAACTTACAACACACAGGGAGGGTCCTTTCTCTCCTTCTAAGCATCTATGCTATGGATTCTCTCCACTCACTTCTTCATTCTCACTCAAAATCCACTTGTGTCCCTCATTGCAGGAAAAGAGAGCCCACAATAAAAGGGAAAGAGCCATGACAGGAGGGCCACCCTCAGTAGCCCAGCTCACCCCCTGGGAGGAGGCAGCCCTGGAAATTGCTGGGATCGAGGAGGATACCCAAGTGGGGGACAGACAGACGGGCGCATCACAGCAAGCTGGTGACAGAATAGTTTGGAATCTCTCTCATTGACATTGCATGAGTCACTGATAATGATTCTGATGCTCTAACAGATTGATTTATGACCATCTGCAATATTCAATGTGCATGTAACCTTGGCCTCACATCTCTAACTCTTTCCTTTGCTCCCCCACAGGACCATCGAAAGTCCCTGTCCCCACTATCCAGGAGGAACAGCCTGAGCCTCCAGACTCCTCAGAGGAAGCTGCAACCTCTGAGGGCGCAGCGTCAGCAGAATTCAGCGCACCCAGCACCAGCGCAGACACTCATACCTCGGTGGGACCTTCGCGAGATAGAGTAGTGTTGTCACCTGGTGTATCACAGTTCACAAGTGAGCATCAGCAGATGGTGGAGACAGGGACAGCAGTGGAGAGTCCTTGTCGGAGGGCGCAGGACTCTCCCAGCTCGGCTCGGAGCATCTGCATGTTGACCCTATGCCTCCAGGTCCATCCAGAAGGAGAGCGGTGCTGGAACTCCAGGAACAGGTGCAGGAGTCTCTGGCAGGTTTTGTCTCCAGGGTCACTGTGAGTGTGGAGCGAATGGAGGAGTCCATCACGAACATGAGCCATCAAAACACTTTGTAATACAATCACAATGATGGCTGGTCCAAAATACAATTTGTGGAGGCATTGGCGCATGAACACATCACTGCAGAAAGGATGGCAACCTATGTGGAAAGGATGGCTACCTCTATGGTAAGGCTGGCTACCGTAGAGGAGAGGATGGCTACGGTAGAGGAGAGGATGGCTACGTCATCAGGGTATTGAAAACATGGTCATTGTTCAGAATAGACTGACATCTCTTGAGGAGCGATGGTCAGCTATTGAGCAAACAAACCAGACCTTCATGCAAGTCCTCTGGAGTAGGACTTCCAGTGCAGAAACGGGTCCTCATGGCCCCCCTGCAGTGCAGCAAGGTGCTGTCAAGCCACTTGGTAGCTCTGAGTGGGGTGTTGGCGGCAGACAACAAGGAAGTGGGGGCTCCTCTCCAAGCGCTCACACGACCATGCCACAGCAAAGCCCTCGGTCAGAGCCCCACCAGAGTCCCCACCCAACTGAGATGGGCATCTCAGCCCCTGCACAGCCGTAGGAGCAGCAGACTGTTGCCGAGCCCTCACAGGCTCGCAACCCCAGAGGACGCCCGCCAAAGGCGTCGAGACAGGAGCAGCAAGAGAGTGAGCAAGGGGCCTCCACATCTGCTGAAGCCACAGGGGAAGCACCACGTAGGAGCATGCGTAAGAGAAAGATAAAGCACAAGTAGTCACAAGGGTAGTCACTTGGGTGCTGTGTTGTTTTGTTTTTGGACCAGCAGCCATCATTGTAATTGTATTATAAAGTGTTTTGATGGCAAACTGTTGAAGTTGTGGCCTGTGTCATTTCGCAAATGGGACTTTCACATTGAGGGCTTAGGGCGACTTGCAATTGTCAGTATGGTGGTCAGAGTGATAGGATTCCGCAGGTTCTTGTCCATTGTTGATGCTCTGGTAAGAAGGAGCGAGACTAAAGTGTTTGATTGTGCAGGCTAAGAAAATCTGGCCAGGATGAGTGCATCCCTTGCATCCCGGGCAGCAATGTTGTCGCGCGCTGGCGCCTTCTGGCCTGTGTAGCTTCAGGTGGGTGAGCAGCAGCTTGGCGCTCCTGTTGTTGCTCCTGCTGTTGGTGCTGCTGTTGTTCATGGTTCTGCTGCTGCCGCGGCTGGTCTGCATCCGAATCTGGAGGAAAGGAATTAAATGGTCGCCATGCTTCTGGTATATGCCTCAGTTGAGGAAGCGCTTAGTCAAGGTGGGGAGAGGGGTTTCCCAGGAGGTCACACTGAAGATGGGTGTCAGGCTCCAAACTTCCACAACAATGAGTAGGCCTGCTAAAAGTTTCCCAGCCCTGAGACAACAAAGTTCTGCCACGTGCAAATGATCATTGGTGAAAACTCCTTTGTAATGGTGGAGCTGCAGCTGTGAGTAAGCAATCCACTTGTGAGGCCAACAGCATTACCTGGCATGTTCCAGAGGAGGCGTGAAAGATGGGGAGAATGTTTAAAATTCGGAAAGGCCTCTCAAAATGGGATTATAGAGGCAATTAAGGTTCTTAAGGGCCTTAAGGGCCTATCCCGCCTCTTGGAGGCGGGATGGAAAGGGGGTCAGAAAACACACATTTGGGAAAATTGCTCGGAGGTGGGATGGAGGCAGGATCGGGCCCGCCCACCATTTTTGGCGATTTTAACAACTCACACGCCTCCAATCCCATCTCCTCGGGCCTGGCAATATCGAGCCCTATGGGTGCAATTTTTGAGTTCCAAGTAAATTGGGTGGGTTGTCGGGAGGACGTCTTCTACATCTACTCGATCATTTTAATATTCAGGGCGAGATTCCAGTGCTAATCGTGCTCCCTATAGGCACAGCTCTGCCACAGGGAGGGTGTACAATCAGGCAAGGCTGCCACTATTTAAAGGCAGTTTGTGCCACTTAAAGGGAAGGTACACTTTTTGTATGGTGCACATTGGAACTGGTTTTCACACTCTTCTGAGATGATGGCTGCAGCCAGGGCCCCCAGGTTTGTGCATAGTGTGGTGGAAATGCTTGTTGAGGAAGTCAGAAGCAGGAAGGAGGTTCTCTGCCACAGTGATGGGTGCCATGTGCCCAAGCAAATTGCTCAACAGCAGTGGCTGACCATGAAAATGTCACAAACATTGCTCTAAGGACCTTGTAACAATCCGGAAAATTTTATGACTACCAGAGCTTCTAAGATAAGACACCCATTCACATCTCTTCTTACTCGCCACACCGCCCCATCACCACCATATTTTAGCCCCAGCACTACCAAACATTCCCTCCCCTACTTCCCATGCTTTTCCTCCAATCACAACAGAACACTTCACTGCACCTTTACGGGAGAAGGCCGTTTCAAAAAGGCACAAAAGAAGAGCACATGTCTTCAATGAGATCGAACTCCAAACTTCCGTCAAGCAGATTTTTATACCCTACCTGAGGACCAGACCATCGACAGCACTGCCTGTGGCTGTCAAGGTCATTATGACCCTAGATTTCGATGCCAGAGGGTCGTTCCAGGCTGCAGCAGGTGACATCAGTGACATCTCCCTGCTTGCTGTACACTGCTGCATCGGGACGGTGACCAACACTGTCTACTCGAGGAGGAATACTTGCATTTCCTTCCTGATTGACCAAGTGAAGCAGAACGAGAGAGAACTAGGCTTCGCCCACATTGCAGGCTTCCCGAGGGTGCAAGGGGCCATAGGCAGCACTCACATTACCCTGCGTGCTTCCCATCAGCAGCCTTACATCTTCCTCAACAGAAAGAGCCCGATCCATTCTCTCAACGTGCAGGTCGTTTGCAACCACAGGCAGGTCTGAGGCCGGTTTCCTGGGAGCAGCCACGATTCATTCATCCTGAGCAGTCCTCTACCACATCTCTTCCAACCAGGTTGCTAGGTTACAGGCTGGCTGTTATGGCCTCCAGACAGGGCTCATGACTTCTGTCAGGAACCTGGGCACAGACGCAGAGCTGGCCTACAATGAGAGCCATGCTACCACCAAACATCTTACTGAGCAGACCATCAGTGTGCTCAAACAACAGGTCCGCTTCCTGAACCATTCAGGAGGAGCTCTACTGTACACACCTGATCATGTCTCCAGGTTTGTTGTGTTGGGTCACATGCTGCAAGACCAGCCCTTGCCACCACCGGGGCAGGAAGAAGGAGGAAGAGGAGGAGGAGGAAGAGCCACAGAAAGAGGAGTAAGAGCAGGAGCAGCATCGCCCACCAGTCCCCCTTGATGCCAAAGCTCTGAGAGCAACTTGTAGAAGAGCGCTTCACGTGATCGAACCCTCCCTCCCCATCACACCAACAGTTCCATCTAACCCTGATTCTCACAACCACCATCTGAATACCCTCCTGCAATCTAAAATCATGGGTGTTGCTTTCACTTCAATTAAAATTTAACACCAACACCAAATACAGAAAAACAAAGTTGACTACAGCAACTCACTTCATATTTAGTAATAGTCGACGTGCTGAATTAAGAATCACCCTTGTGCAAATCGCTGGTGCCGGTCTTGAACGCTTGTTGAACTATCTTGAATTTCCCCAGGAAAATCTGGGCCATTGTGTATTTCCAACAGTTTGAATTTCATTTTTCCAGCATTTGCAGCCTTCCCTTTTAATTTTCCATGAAATATGAAACGAGCCAGTCTCAGGGATCACCAAAACAAACAACAAAAACACTTCAATCAAAGCTCCTGTGAGGGAGATCAAACACCTCTGCCTATTAATCAGGAATGCAGTTCAGTGCAAACAAGGATTCCTATCGGCTTGGTAGATGGATTTTGCTGCAGCTGGCAACAGCTCAACACACTGAACCTGAAAGGCTTTTCAGTAATTACACTTATGCAGTACGCAGGGAAGAGAGGAAATGCTTCTGGGAATTTCCTGTTGACAGCACCCTCTGTGGTGAGAATAATCAACCAAAACTGTGACAAAAGTGTCTGCAACGGGACGTTTATTATTGCAGATTTTTGAGCAAATCCAAAGAAGTCAATCTGGTTCCCTCGACACTTTGAGGATTAAGTCAGCGTTCTAACTAGCAAGATAAAAATGTATTAAGATTGTGATTTTTATCCAGAGAAGTCTGTGAAAATAAAAATGGCAAGTGTTCAGCTCAGCACAAACTTTCTTGCTTGTTGAGTAAGTCCTTGACAAGTCTTGCACGTCTGAATTAATAATAAGCAAATGTTGCTGCTTATTTTAATTTTTCCCTGTTAATTAAATCCCGGGATTCAAGAAGTGCCCCCAGAAACAGGCCTATCTCGAAAGTCTGGTGTATGTGTTTCTGGGTGATGCAGTAATCTGAGGCAGCATTTGAACCGTTGAAATTCATTGATCAGGAAAGTAACATGATAGTATTGATTTATCTTTATCTTTCCTCACTCCCAATGCTTCTGATCCCATCCTCCTTCCTCCCTCCCTGCTTCTGATGTTACAGGCCATTGCTGGCCGATCACTATTGGTGACTTACTTCAGACTGTAACTGAGGCGGGGACAGTGCAGATTCATATAAAACAGTCCCCGACTCTTTCTCTCTCTCTCTCTCTCTCTCTGACTGCAAAAGTGAGCGAAAAGAAAAAGAGTAGGAAGAGCAATGAAGTCGCATCAGCCAGCCCCATCTTTAATTTTAGTTTACAATATAACAATGTTAAAATTTCTTTTTACGTGGTAGAGACAACATATTCAGAGAATAGTGGGAAAAAATTCATGTGGTCGCTGTGGCCTTGAATTTTCTCGTTGTCTTCAGCACTTCAGCCATTGTTTTGCCATTATTGCATTGAAAATTGCTGAGGAAATTTGTGCTTTCGCACATTACCTCGCTTCTGCGCCGTTACTGCGCTAAACATCGATTTCCTCGATCTTTTTAACAGTGCAAATCTTAGGCCCGTCAAAGCCCCTCAGGGCAGATGTGATTACCTCCACTGTTCAAGTGTGGAAGTTTCCTGAGTTTACGCCACGCCTGCAATCAGTGTAACATTACACCCAGAAACAAAAGGTCTAACAGTTCCCCCTAGCACTTTAGACAAGAGAGGAATTGGTGAGCTGAAGAGGGCACCAACTTTAATTACCGATTATTGTTTTCTGAGGAACATTTTTAACCCTTCCTCCAAATTTTTTAATCACCGACACCAGCACTTACTGTAGTGCTTTCCTCTCATCCCAGAATTTTTTTTTGGAAGCCCCAACTTCCCAGATTTAAACCCACATTCACATCGACTTTGGACAAGGGATGGCTTTCCCATTGGGCATAGCATTCTATGCCACCATAATGGAGGAGGAATTGCAGCAGCAGGTGGAAGAGGTCGCGGGTTTGGGAGGTACTGTCGAAGAAGCCTTGGCGAGTTGCTGCAGTGCATCTTGTAGATGGTACACACTGCAGCCACGGTACGCCAGTGGTGGAGGGAGTGAATGTTTAAGGTGGTGGATGGGGTGCCAATCAAGCGGGCTGCTTTGTCCTGGATGGTATTGAGCTTCTTGAGTGTTGTTGGAGCTGCACTCATCCAGGCAACTGGAAAGTATTCCATCACACTCCTCACTTGTGCCTTGTAGATGGTGGAAAGGCTTTGGGGAGTCAGGAGGTGGGACACGCACCGCAGGATACCCAGCCTCTGACCTGCTCTTGTTGCGACAGTATTTATATGTTGGTCCAATTAAATTTCTGGTCAATGGTGACCCCCAGGATGTGGAGGATTTTCTGATTTGCTGATGGTAATGCCGTTGAATGTCAAGGTGTGGTGGTTAGACTCTCGCTTGTTGGAGCTAGTCATTGCCTGGCACTTGTGTGGCGCGAATGTTATTTGCCACTTATCAGCCCAAGCCTGAATGTTGTCCAGGTCTTGCTGCATGCGGGCACGGACTACTTCATTATCTGAGGAGTTGCGACTGGAACTGAACACTGTGCAATCAACAGCAAACATCCCCACTTCTGACCTTATGATGGAGGGAAGGTCATTGATAAAGTAGCTGGAGATGGTTGGGCCTAGGACACTGCCCTGAGGAACTCCTGCAGCGATGTCCTGGGGCTGAGATGATTGGCCTCCAACAGCCACACCATCTTCCTTTGTGCTAGGTATGACTCCAGCCAGTGGAGATTTTTTCCCCTGATTCCCTTTGACTTTAATTTCACTAGAGCTCCTTGATGCCACACTCAGTCAAATGCTGCATTGATGTCAAGGGCACCTCACCTCACCTCTGGAATTCAGCTCTTTTGTCCATGTTTGCACCAAGACTGTAATGAGGTCTGGGACCGAGTGGTCCTGACAGAACCCAAACTGAGCATCGGTGAGCAGGTTGTTGGTGAGTAAGTGCCGCTTGATAGCACTGTCGATGACAACTTCCATCACTTTGCTAATGATTGAGAGTAGACTGATGGGGCGGTAATTGGACAGGACATACCTGGGCAGTTTTCCAAATTGTTGGGTAGATGCGAGTGTTGTAGCTGTACTGGGCCTGTTTGGCTAGAGGCGCGGCTAGTTCTGGAGCACAAGTCTTCAGCACAACAGCCGGGATGCTGTCGGGGCCCATAACCTTTGCTGTTTCCAGTGCGCTCAGCTATTTCTTGATATCAAGTGGAGTGAATCGAATTAGCTGAAGACTGGCTTCTGTGATGGTGTGGTCCTCAGTAGGAGTCTGAGATGGATCATCCACTTGGCACTTCTGGCTGAAGATGGTTGTAAACGCTTCAGCCTTGTCTTTTGCACTTATGTGCTGGGCTCCGCCATCATTGAGGATGGGGGTGTTCATGGAGGCTCCTCCTCCTGTTAGTTGTTTAATTGTCCACCACCATTCACGACTGGATGTGGCAGGACTGTAGAGCTTTGACCTGATCCGTTGATTGTGGGATCGCTTAGCTCTGTCTATAGCATGCTGCTTCTGCTTTTTAGCATGCATGTAGTCCTGTGTTGCAGCTTCCCCAGGTTGGCACCTCATTTTTAGGTACGCCTGGTGCTGCTCCTGGCATGCTCTTCTACACTCGTCATTGAACTAGGGTTAGTCCCCTGGCTTGGTGGTAATGGTAGAGTGAGGGATATGCCAGGCCATGAGGTTACAGATTATGGTGAATACAATTCTGCTGCTGCTGATGGCCCACAGCGCCTCATGGATGTTCAGTTTTGAGCTGCTGGATCTGTTCTGAATCTATCCCATTTAGCACGGTGGTACAGCCACACAACACGATGGAGGGTGCCCTCAGTGTGAAGGTAGGACTTTGTCTCCACAATGACTGTACGATGGTCACTGCTACCAATGCTGTCATGGACAGATGCATCTGCGACAGGTAGATTGGTGAGGATGAGGTCAAGTAGGTTTTTCACTCGTTTTAGTTCTCTTACCTCATGTTGCAGGCCCAGTCTGGCAGCTATGTCCTTCAGGACTCGGCCAGTTCGGTCAGTAGTGGTGCTTCCGAACCACTCTTGGTGATGGACATTGAAGTTCCCCACTCAGTGTACATTCTATGCCCTTGCTACCCTCACTGCTTCTTCCAAGTGGTGTCAACATAGAGGAGTACTGATTACCAGCTGAGGGAGAGCAGTAAGTGGTAATCAGCAGGGTTTCCTTGCCCATGTTTGACCTGAAGCCATGAGACTTCATGGGGTCCGGAATCAATGTTAAGGACTCCCAGGGGCACTCCCTCCTGACTGTATACCACTGTGCCTCCACCTCTCATGGGTCTGTCCTGCCAGTGGGACAGGACATACCCAGGATGGTGATGGAGGAGTCTGGGATATTGGCTGAAAGGTATGATTCTGTGGGCGCAATCTTGCCAGCCCTGGGGAGGTGGGTTTGGAGGCGGGACTGCCGGGAAAATGGCAGAATCTGGGGGCAGGTACCCATCCCGCCCCCAACCCGCCTCCGTGCCATCTTCCCAGGAGGCGGGTAGCCGACCCGCACTGGGTCCCGTCTCCAGGAGGCGAGAAGGGGATTACAGCCACTTAACTGCCTGTTAACTCCGCCATGGTCACCGAGGCGAGCAGTGGGTCTGAGGGGGTCGGAGCAGTGCAAATGTGCACTGTGAAGGTAAGTGATGGGTGCAAGTGTGGTGAGGTGAGTATGTGAGGTAAGTGGAAAGTGTTGGAAAAAGTTTACTTACCTTTGTTTCTTCCTGCAAGCTTCAATCGTTGGAGATGCGGAGAGTCTCGCATCTCTGCGGCAGAGATGACAGATGGCTGCTGCATTCTCCAATGCAACAACCATCTAATTTCTGCTCAGCAAATAGGTTTGATGAGTCTTGAATACAAGAACTCATCAAACTACAGAGAATGTCAGTGCTTGACAGCTTCACAGAGCTGTCAAACGATGACAATTCATCTGTCAAAAGTTTTTGACAGATGAAACGTCATACGCTGACGTTCTCTGTCACCGGCTTCCCCTTAATTGGCCTGCTAAGCCCGCTGGGCGGGCTTAACAAGGTCAATCAAGGGACAATAGCATGCGTTGGCCAGAAGTCGATGGAGGCGGGACTAAAACCCGACAAGTGGGAGTCCCGCCTCCAAAAGCTCCCCATTGGCAAAATCCAGCCCTGTGAGTATGACTATGTCAGTCTGTTGCTTGACTAGTCTGTGGAACAGCTCTCCCAATTTTGGCACAAGTCCCCCGATATTAGTGAGGAGGACTTTGCAGGGTCGACTGGGCTGGGTGTTGTCGTGTCCGAAGCCGGTGCCTAGGTCGATGCCGGGTGATCCGTCCGGCTTTATTCTTCTTCTTATTTTTCGTAGCGGTTCAGTACAATTGAGTGGCTTGCTCGGCCATTTCAGAGGGCAGGTAAGAGTCAACCACATTGCTGTGGATCTGGAGTCACTTATAGGCCAGACCAGGTAATGATGGCAGATTTCCTTCCCTAACGACTTTTACGACAATGGTAACCATTACTGATGCTAGCTTTTTAAATCCATGTTCATTTAATTAACTGAATTTAAATTTCCCAGCTGTCGTGGCAGGATTTGCACTCAAGTCTCCGGATCATTAGTCCAGGCTTCTGGATTACTCATCCAGTAACATAATCACTCTGCTACCGTTCCCACTACTACGACCTCTCCAAGGACGTGTAGATGGCTGTGTCTTTCCAATGATGCTATTAAGCCTCTCTGCCAAGTTCATCATGAAGATTTTCATACTCGCTCCACTGCCACAATTGCTCGGTCTGTGGCAATTAAAGTGACAGCAGCACTCAACTTTTATGGCTTTTCCACACCCTTCCAGGCTGCCTCATGGCATCTGTACAACATTCACCAGGCATCCGAGGAATGCCTCCTCCCTTGAAACCTGACGTAGAGGCCAGCTCGGCATGGGAGCCAGCTGATTTCCTGCCCTCCCGCAGCAAATGAGCTGTAGCAAGGTGCCCACTTGGCCACAGCTCACCAGTGGCACGTTAATGAGGCCCAGGCCTCAAAATGGCTTGGATCTCAAGCTGACACCACCGGGTAGGTGTCGTGGTCGCTCTGCTGACTTCATGCTCATTTTAGGCGGAAGTCGAAGATTGCACCCCATATTTGTAAAACCTTTAAAAAGATTTGAATAGGAGGACTACGTCTGTCATTGATATTAGGCCAGAAATTCAGGTCTCCACGGGTGAGTACGCGCTGTGTACTCACCCGTAGACCCAACGAAAGTGCTGGTTTCGTGCAGGCACTGTGCATGCGCTGGAAACCGGAACTTCCGTTCCCCTGAAGGAAGGGGTTCAGAGGTCGAATGCGTGCACCGGAGAGGCAGCGCACACGCAGCGAACTTCATTTTTTTTTCACGTTTCTCCGTGAGGGTAAGTATGGAGAAGCTGCGCAGGAAAAAAGGAGGTGCAAGGCCTGCTTTTAACAAGGTAAGTAGTGAATTAAGTACAATTTAAACATTTTTTCAACAGGTTTATCTTTTTTACATACTTTAAAGAAAGGTACGTTTTATTTTTAGCACCGTTAAAAAGTGTAATTAATTTTTTCAAAAATTTACATTTTTGTTTAAAGTAGTTAATTTATGTAATTTATAGTTATTTTAAAAATGTGATTTTTAAAAAAATTATTTGAAGTTTTAGTGAGGTTTTGGGGCCGATCTCTATTCATAGATTTGACAGGCCTTCCTGTCAAAATCTATGAATGGAGATTCCCTGCTCTGATTGGCTCTCCATGGCCCACGTGATCCATGGGGACGCTTCGAACTAACTGCGCCCCTGGGATACGTAAGCACTGCGCGCCAGCAGCTGCAGGAGGCCCAGGAGCCGAATTTCACGCGGGCCCGAAGCACAACGGCAGGCACGCTAGGTAAGTACGCGCGCGATCCTTGCACTCACGGGAAGCCGGAGAGTTGAATTTCTGGCCCATTATGTTTTGAAAACTGCTTTCTTCAGAAAGGAAATTGCATGGGATTAAAAATAGCTTTTCATGCATACAAACTCATTAAGTGTTACGGAGTTTTCCTATCTGGAAATGATTTTGCACTTGACTTGTGTAAACTTTGACTGTATGATTCTAAACATGGGTTTTGATATGTCTTTGCCTTGTTCTTGTGAATGAATGCCAGGTGCCAGAGTTCAAGTAGAATGTGACTGAGAATTATATTGTACAGCGCACAAGCCAGTAAAAGTATTAGCAACAGGCACCACTTAGATCTTCTGCGTTGCTGTACTCTGTGGATGTGACATCATTTTAATTCTCCATAGTAAGGACTGTGCGATGAAATATTTAGAATCTCTTTTTTTAGCTTCATGCAATGTAAATATTTCACAATTGGACTAAGTAAAATATTCAGATGCAAGGTGGTGGCAGTTGGTCTTGTGATTTTCTCAACAGCCATTGTACAACGCGGATCATAATAAGTTGGTGGATTACCCAAGGAGATGTTGCTCAAGATTGCTGTGGAAAACAGGTCCGAGCTAAAAGCGCAAAATCAAGTCTGGATTAGTTAGAGAGAAATAAAGGAGTTTATGTCTGCCAAATGTGGTTAGTTGCCTGTTGGAACAACAATGGCACCTTTGATAATGTCATAGTTAGGGGCATCGGTGTGTGTATCGCACACCTCACTAGTGAGCAGCTCACTACTCTGATATGTGAAAGGCAGTTTTGATCACCTTTAATATAGGAAAATACAGAGTTTCAGGAAAATAGATTCTGAGTCCAAGAGGAGAGATTAGGAGAGTTGACCATTAGGTTGCTTGAATAATTGGGTTTAAAGAAGGTCTTAAAGGAGGATTGGGAGTTGATGAATTGGAGAGATTTAGAGATTGGGACATAGATGGTTGAAGGCACGGCCACCAATGATGAGGTGAAGGGAGCGGGAGATGCACAAGAGGACAAAATCAGAGCAATGGACAGTTAAGTGGGATGGGATTGTAGGGCTGAGGAGATTATGGAGATAGGCGGCATGAAACCATGAAGAGATCTAGAGATAAGGATAATTTTAAATTTGAGGCATTGGGGACTGAAAGCTCATGTAGGTCATTGAGAATGGGGGTGATGGGCGAGTAGGTCTTGTTGCAGGATAATCTTAAATGAGCTGGATTTTGTAAAGGGTGAAAGATGGGAGGCCAGTAGAACATTGGACAATCGTTGAGTCTGGCGGTGACAAAGACATGTATGAGGCTTTCAGCAGCAGGTGGGTTGAGGTAGGGCCAGAGATGGGCAATGCTATGAAGGTGGAGGTAGGTGACCTTTGTGCTGGAGAGGACTTTAGATTTAAAACTCAACTCAGGCCCAATCAGGGTTCTGAAGTTATGAAAAGTCCAGTTCAGGCTGAGACAGTGGCAAGGAAGAGACTGTGGTAAATTCCCAACAATATTGTCAGCTGCACGTTGCAGAGATCTGGATAAGTCTTATGAGATCACAAGGCACTCACAGAAGCACGCCTATGGTTGTGAAATGCAGAGAGGAGGCTTGGGGTGTGTTGTGATTTTTGGGTAGGAGCAGGTGAGAGAATCACTCATGATCTTCCTGGGATGGAAGCGTCTGAGTATTTAACATTGGTCTAAAGTGGATACAATTGGCCTAATGACCTAATTAAAAGTGGAAAATAAATACCAATTTCATCTAATTTTCTTTAATATGTTGACAAAGAGTAGAAGAAAGAAAGAACTTACATTCATTACAACAGTGATTACACTTCAAAAGTATTTCATTCGCTGTAAAGCGCTTTGGGACGTCCTGAGGTCATGAAAGGTGCTATATAAATGCAGATCTTTCTTTATTTTCTTTATATAGCACCTTTTACATCCTCAGGATATCCTAAAGCACTTCACAGCCAATTAAATACTTTTGAAGTGTCATCACTGTTGTAATGTAAGGAAACATAGCAGCCATTTTTGTGCACAGCAAGGTCCCACAAACAGCAATGGGATAAATAGCTAAGTAATGGGTTAGAAATTGTAATGCATTGCAGCCATTTTTCTGGCATAAAACAAGCACAAAACATACCAATTTAGCAGTGGGACGGCCTGCGCCTAATCTGCACAGGTGTTAGAGTCCCAATGCCAAATTCATGGGGCCCATTTTATAAGCGTTCCAGGCAGATGACTGAAACAGCATTAGACCCCTCTGATTTTGGGCCCAGACTAATTTCTACCCTAATCTATATTACTGATGTTGGCTGAGTGATAAATGTTGGCCAAGACCAGTTACCTGCTCTTCGAATAGTGCCATAAGTTCTTTTACATCCACCTTGAGCAGGTAGACAGGGCTTCAGTTTAATGCCTCATCCATAAGATCACGCCTAAGACAGTGCAGTCAGTCCTGCACTGTAGTGTCAGCTGAGATTATGTCCTCAAGTGTCTTGGAATGGTGCTTAAACAATGACCTTCTGACTCAGAGGCAAGAGTCCTACCACTGAGTTGAGATAAGGCATCATGAGAAGAGATAAATTGGTGAGGGAGAACACTGCAAGGGAGGATCTGAAAGCTTATAAAAGTGAAAATTTGGTTGTGAATGATATGACATGAGTATGTTTGAGTAAAATTTCTGGCATAAAGGAAATAAAATTAATAATTGGGAATTGCTACAGACCAGTTTGGCAAGAGGATATTGAAATGGAAGTATTTGATCAAATAAAAAATATACCAGGTAGAAAAATAATTAGGTTAACTCAAAACCCTACGAGTAAAACAGAAAATTCTGGAAATGCACAGCAGTCAATTATCAAGACAGGCTGTCGTTTTGGCTGTGATCGTTCATCAAAACCCAGTTTACACCTAAAGTATTAAAATAGCTTTCTCTTTCAGATGCTGATTGACATGTTGTGTATTTCCAGCATTTTGTGTTCTTATGCTTTTTACCTCCAACTATAATTAATTGGGGAAAGGACCTTTCAATCAGCCAGATCCTGTTGTGAATGCAAGACGGCTTTTCAATACAGCATAAACTGGGGACTGAACAAATGGGCACACTTGATGTAATATTTAGTAATGAGCCAAGGATGATGGAAGGTGTGACGATAGGGGAATACTTGAGCACCAGCGATGAGTGTCCCTAGATTGAGATGCGTAGGAGAGAGAATAAAATGGACGCATCACATTTCAGGAAAGCTGATTTTAAAGCTAAAGGGATTGAAATGAGGAAAATAAATTGCAAAGAAAACTACAGGGGATAAAACATCAACAAAATGAAATACTTTTAAGGACAAATGGAGAGATTGAAAATGAATGTGTGCAATATAGAGCTGGAGAGTTACCTTTTAAAGCAACGGTGATCTCCTTAAAGAGCAGTGAAGTAACAGGAGAACAAACAATATAGTAGACATTTTTACTGCTTTTTACAACACTTTTCATTATATGTCCTTTCTGTTTGTTCAAAGGCTGAGAGATGCACCCAAATTCATAGAGAAAACAGACCTGGCAATGAAATGGTTCAGAAGCAGGAAAGCCTGAATATTTATAAGGCAACAAGACTAAGAAAGAATGCATCAAAAAACTTAAGAAAATAAGGGCAGTAGTAGAGCTCCCGTGAAATACATTTTCTGCAGCTCATTAAATACAGGGATAGTCACAGATAATTGAAAAGTAGATAATGCTGTTACACTTTTAGAAAGGGTTAGAAGCATAATTCTGCAAACTATAGACCTGTTAGTTTGACAGCTATACCAAGAAAAACACTGGAGTCTATTAAAAAGGAAACAATTCAAGCACATTTAACCCTCAGACTGCCAGCAGTTCAGGGAAACTTCTTTCTCCCCGGGCCAACTGAAGCTTAACTTTTCAGCTCACACATTGTAATGCTGAAATCATTTTAATATTGCAACAATAAGGTTACTCAAACATCAGGAATAACTTGATTATTATAGATTACTAAAACACACACTGAAACCACAATTTTAAATCAAAATAAATTAAATAACTAATTATACTCACATTGTTCCATTTTCCCCCTTTTTCTCTTCTTGTCTACTCTCTCTCTCTGTTCTATGTTTATGTTTTTAACTTTAATCTTCCCCAATCTAAATTATACTATTCTGTATTTTGTAACTTTTTTTCTCCAAAAAATAATTCCAAAAAAAAGTTTACTTGCTAATTTGATTCTTTCTTTTGGCTGCTATCTTCTATTTTGGAGATAGGAACACATTTATTTGTAAATGGCTTTCCCTTTCAACACAGTTTTTAATGGGTTGTTTTCTGGGCAATCAATAGCATGCGATGTAAAGACTGATTAATGCAACCAGGTGAATCTTTGATGCATTATTTACATTTCAAAATGCAGAGAGTTGCTGTTGATCAGATCAATGTCCTGCTGATGGTCCTCACAGCTTAACAGTACCCAGCTGAGTAAATACAACCACAATCCATTCCAACATGAGTCTATAAAATACAAGTCATGGCTGACAAACGTAATAGGATTCATAGAGAATGGAGATAATGGGCTGGATTTTGCTGTATAAATAATGGCGACTGCACAAGCGCAGTTAAACACGGAAATCAGAACGTTGCTGTCTGTGTTGCCCATGCCCCTATAGAAGTTGCGCTATACCGGTATCTCACCGAGAGACTCGGCATTGAAATACGTAGATACAGTTAGTCTAACTGGATTGCTTTGACTGAAACATCACCCCAAGTTATGCCAGAGGATCAGTCTTGGGACTCTGCCATTCAGAATGTTTATGAATTATCTTGATGAAGGTATTAAATGTAGAATGTCTTCACTAATTGATAATTCTAAACTGTATGGGAAAGCTAGAGAAAATCGGTGAAATTGAAAGAGATCCTGCAGAAACTGGCACCTGAGAAATGCAGTGATAGCATGATTACAAAGTGAAGGGTATGTTGTTAAGTAAGGTGAGCGAAGAAAAAGATTCAGGCCTAGTTGTTGACCAAGTGTTGAAGTGTTGTCACATTATATGGCAATGGTTGGAAAGGCAAGTAAAATATTGGGGTGTATAAGCAGATCCATAGAAGATAACTCTAAGAAAATGATACTAAGGGGGAGACTTTCAACTTGCACCCAAAATGGGTGTGAAGTGGGTGGGACAACTGCGCCACTGCCCTGATGACATCAGTGCAAGGCACAAACCCTTTTTAGGTTCGTACCTTATTTAAATATGATGGGTGAGCTGTCAGCACATACTGCGCTCAGCAAATTACTTTCAGAAATGACTACTGTCAATTCCAACAGCCAAAACTCCCAAATAGCTCAAAAGCAGTGCACTAGCAGTCTAAATAAACTAACCAGCTGATGACCCCTTTAAATATCATTAGAAATGGTGCCCGCCAGGCTGTTCCTACCCATGATTTCTGTGACTGATTTAAAATAGCGAATAGGATGCCAGAGCGGTTGGAAAGGGGATTTGGGTCCAAATACAAGCGCAGGACCCTAATTAGCATGCTTAAATAGGCACCCGCTGATTTCAGGCAGGCACGCTGGATGCCTAAAAGAAAACCCAATTCAAAGTAGCGACGGGTGAATGTGCGAAATCGCAACCCGAATTTCAGTGCCTTAGCGCTCACTTCTTGGAGGTAAGACAGGCATTCCTAAGTTTCCCATACAAAGGTACAAAATATTCCAAAAGTACCTTTACAAAGATTTCACAGGAGATTATATTGTTCTATTAAATATTTTTTAGAAAAAACTTAAAATAATTATTAAAATCTATTGTACCAAAAGTATAAAAGTTAATATTAAAAATAGACAACATTTAAATAGCAAAGTAAAGCTTTAAAAATACAGAGTTCCAATTAACAATGATAGTTACACCAGGCTTTTTCTCCAGAGGCACGTATAAAGCACAATTTCAATTTCAATTTAAAAATCAATGCAAGCAATATTACAATTTACAATAACTATTTTTGATGTGTAATGTTATAAAGGGGATCTGATGGTGACACTAGCTCTTCAAGAGCTACTAGAAGGTCAATTTGGTCTATGTAACTTTTACAATAATCTTATTGAACCTAGTCCAAATCCTCTGCAGGGAAGTAGCTTGGCATGCAAACATTGGCGCACAGTATGGCATCACAGTGCTAACTCACAACAATAATTTCAAGTTGCAATACTTGCTAATTAATAACAAGCACTTCCATGGCTTGAAATAGAAGACTTTTGTTTTCATGCTGAATTTAAAATAATATCGTGCATACTTAATTCCTGCAGGTCTTAAAGTGGAATACCAACACTGAAGCCACCTTAGGGGTGGTTCAGTGTGAAATGTATAGGGCCAATTTGAACTCAGACCGCCCGGCGGAAATGGGACAGTAGCAGAGTTAATAGCCCGTATTTTCCGATGCCTACGGGTATGTACGTGCTGAAAACCGGCATTTCCGATCTGTCAAGAATGCTCTGGAGAAGGGCCTCTGCGGGTGGATAGTTCCGCTTTCTGCAGAACCTCCGCCCGCTGAAATCACTTAAAAATCTGACGCCTGGTAAAAGCAGGCGTAAGACCTACTTTTACCAGCATAACAGTTGAAAAAAAGTTAAAAAATTTTTTTTTCACTTATTTATAATTTTAAAATAGTTTTAAAAAGAGTAAGTTTATTTTTAGCCCCGTAAAAAACTTTAATTATTTTTTTCAAAAAAATAAATTTTTGTTTAAAATATTTAATTTATTGTAATTTTAACTCATTTTAAAAACGTGATTTTTAAAAAAAAAAAAATATTTAATGTTTTAGTGTGTTTTTGGGGTGATCTCCATTCATATATTTGACTGGTCTATCTGTCAAAAGTATGAAGGGAGATTCCCTTCTCCTATTGGCTGGCCTGGCCCACGTGATCCCAGGGACGTTTGCGAACCGCATGCGCCCCTGGGATACGTGGGCCCTGCGCATTTTGACTTTGGAGAGGCCCAAGAGCGGAAGTGTCCGGACCTCGGGAGCCCTCAGGTAAGAGCGTAGATTTTTTTCCAATAGGAGGCATCCGCACGCAGGAAGTTATGGGCCAATATAGCTGTGGCGAAGTAACTGCCCCGTTCCTGATCCACCGCCATATGTACTGGGGCCTTCCGCTGACCGAGGTTCCCGGCTGAATCTTAAAGTCCTGATTCAATTTTGAGGGACAACTGGGCAGAGTGTGCACCATGCGTGCTCTGCCCAGTTGTACCAGGTGGTAAAGAGAAAGAGGCCCCAAAAAGGTAAATGAAAACTATTTTTGGGGGCCAAGAGGAGTGCTGCTCCAGGCTCGACAAGAAAAATATAGACAGCTGCCGCCCCGGGCTGCCCCCACCTGTGATCAGTTCTCTCTCCACACTATCAGGCTATAAAAGGCAGGACAAAAGAAGTGTTATCCCATGTTTTATTAAATTACTGAAATAGCATTGTCGATAAGGTAGTCCAGCAGGAAAGTACTTTGATAATTTAGAGTAGTAGGCTACAAATATACAACTACAATTCTACATGTGGTTAGTTCTCCAGAGTGGTGGGAAACTATTTTAACACATAAAGAAAGAAAGACTTGCATTTATATAGCGCCTTTCACGACCACTGGACGTCCCAAAGCGCTTTACAGCCAATGAAGTAGTTTTTGAAGTGTAGTCACTGTTGTAATGCAGGAAGGAAAAGAAAACTGGATCACGCCTCCTCAACAAAGCACTATTTCTTTGACCAATGGATGATGTGTGCTCTGGCAAGTCAAATGTATGTATGGAGGAAATAACTAAGACTTTGAAAGGAAGGAAGTCATACTTTTACTCCAAATTGTATTTTGTAACTAGTCAGCAGGAGAATTTCCTGGTATCGATTGCTATCACCTGTAGCTTCCTCTGCATCATGTCATAAATGAATATTCAACCTATTAATGCTAGCTTATGAAAAAACTATACTCTATGGTCAACTGAAAGAAGACAAGCTAATTATCTTGGGTAGCTGGAGTGGGGTCAGATTGGCAACTATGTATTGGAATCGTAGGTTGCCATGCTGAACTACTTTTACTATTCTGTGGAGAGCATGGATTTGCTGTCACAATATCTGATTTTTCATATTTCTGTCAAATTCAAACCTATATGGGCACACCCATACTCTAAACACTAATACCTGAGATATCCAAAATATGAAGAGTCTCATGGATATGTGGGGCTCAGTGAAGGAATAACCACTGCTAAGTTCACTCTAAAATAATTCACATCACAAGAACAACATTGAGTCAAAAACAAATTAGCCCAAAAGGCTACGAATCTCACATATTAAAAGAAAATACTTGAAATAAGCAGCCTGGATATCTGTAAAGAGAAAAAGTAGGTTAGTAACATAGGCCGGAATTTTCACCTTTGTGTCGAGTTGGGTGCGTGCGGGCGGCGTAGCGGGTCGGGAACACAATGTTCTGAGCAACGCGCTGCTCAGAGCGACTTTCACTTAATTGCCCCAATTTAAAGAGTCAATGCTCGTTTCCCGGCCCTATTAAATGGTGCGGGTCTGATGATGTCATCGATGACTCGTTTCCAGCGCGCAAGGAGGTTCTCTTCCCTTCCAAGGGTGGAAGAGACCTCCCCAGGACGCCAACTTACCTTGAACCTCCACCCAACCCTCACTTCCCCATCTCACTAGCCACCCCTCACACGTACCCTCATCCTACTGCAAGCATACCAACTACAACCCATAAGGATAGGCACTTGAGAGGTTTAGCCAATGTCCATGTGAAGTTTCTGGTAATGTGTTGACATACAGTGTAATATCTTTTTCCAAAAGTGCCCCTTATTGGACAGATCTGAGCGCACATTGAGAAGTGTCTTACTGAGTTCCAGTGATTGTTCAGTCTCCGCCCCCCACCCCCAACCCCGCTATAGTGATGAGTGTGCATGGAATGGCTTGGACATTAAAGGGATGCTTCATGGTGCTGGTGTGGGATGGTGTCAACCTGGCGCATCATGTGGCAGCCAGGGTTTACAGCATCAAGTGAAGAAAATCTGGCCATGGTGATGCCATTGCTGGCCTCCCGGCCAGCAATTTTGTCAGGGGCTGATGCCCTGTGTTCAGTGCAGCATCAGGTGGGTGAGGAGGAGGTTGGTGCTCCTGGTGCTGTTGCAGTTGTTGTGGCTGGTTGTGGTGCTGGCGCGGCTGCTCTTCCTCCGAATTTGATGACCAGGATGAGAGGATGTAAATGGTTCCCATCCCGTTGTTATAGATTTCAGTTGAGGCATGAAGCTTGCAAGCGCACACTGAAAGTGGCCTGAAATTATTCCAATCAGGTAACACTGCAGATGGGTGTCAGTTTGAACAGTCACAAGGTCAGTAGATTTGCAAAATCTTATCCCAAACCTCCAAAAACAAAGTTGTTGCATTTGAATGTCAGCCATGTTACAGGAGCGCTTTTAAAGTGCTGCACCAATGACTACAAATCATGTCCTCGAGAAACTCGTCTCCTTGCAGCTGGCCTGTTTCTGACAAGATGGGAAACAGGAGCCAGAAGGATGAAAATGGGAAACCACTATAAAAATAGGATTAGCAAGGCAGTTAACAGGCTGTTAACTGCCTTAACCACCTGTCCCACCAGTTCAGGTCAGGTCAGTTTGGGAGCGGCTGACCCGACACTCACGAAAATCGCGTGGGGGCGGGTTGGGTGTCTGAAGCCATTTTTTCCGATTTTCGCTGCCGACCCGCCTCCAAACCCGCCTCCTCAGGGCTATTAAAATCGAGCCCGTAGTGTCCCTTCCACCCTGCGTGGCTACTGCCCACTAGTGCCTGGTGCGTCCCACTGTGAGAATCCCTCTTCTAACCTAGACCCTAAGTTACACGTGGTGCTGGCCTCTGAGTTGGTGCCTGCGACAGGGGTAGCCATTGACGCAGTGCATTCGTCCTCACTCTCCTCCTCCTCCTCCTCCGGGGGGCAAGTAGGATCTTGCCCCTGGGAGACTTCAATGATAAAGCTGGAAGGGTTAGGGTGCAGCGTGTGTGGCCACTATAGGAGCCTGTGTGTGGTGAGTCCATATGGAGCTTGGGAGTGAGCATAACTTTGGGGGATTAGGGATCAGGAATTGTTGTGCATCTGTTAGGAAGCTGGAGTGGCCACATACCTCTAGGCGATATGCCCCCTGCTCTACCTTTGGCCACGGTGTCTCCCACTCCCCTCCCGATCATGGCCAGCACTGCCTCCCCAAGGGGAGTGATGTCATGGAGTTGTGCTTCCCCTCCCCCGGTCAGGTCCTGCTGCTGTCTGTGATGTGCTATCTTGTCCTAGAAGGGAACGAGTGGTGATTGTGAATAAGTGTATTGACACGTGTGTTTGTGTCTGTGTGATGCCTCACATGGTTGAAGAGCTGTGAGATGTCTGAGGTGTGAATAGTGCCTGTGAAGGATGCAATAGTGTGGGGTGTGTGAATGTCAGTGTATAGTTAGATGGTGGATGTAATATGTTGAGGTTGTGATGCTGCTGGTAGTGGTGCAGTTATTGAGAAGTGTGTTTGTGAGATGGGATCTTACCTTGACCACTCGTGTCAAGTCATTAAATTTCTTGCAACACTGGAGCCATGTCCTAGGGCCAGGGCTCCTGGCTGTGACCTCCTCCCACATGCGCCGCATTAGCTGCCTCTGTGGCCTCTTTCCCCCCTGCAGGTAGAGGACATCCCTCCTCCTCTGTACCTCCTCCACCGGGACCTCCAGTTCTGTGTCGGAGAACCTGGGTGCCCTTTCTCTAGGTCCATAAGACATCGTTCCGCGTTGGTTTCTCTCCCAGCCAAAGCACTCCACACCATCAGTGGAAGTGGGTGAGTGCAGGCTACAGGTACAGCTCCAGGAAAATTGCATCTATTCAGCGCTTAAGTGCTAAACCTGCAGCTGTCAGTTTCAACCCCTCAGGCACGTTTAAATCATGATAATCATCAATTAGCTCGAAAATTGCATGCTAAGTCCACACTTACAAACAGGCCTTTCCTATTAGCACAACACCCAGTTAGCTCTTGCTTTCACTCTTTGGCCAAAATAACCCCCATACCTTTTGCTATGCATCTTAAAATTCTGTTTGCTTTTTTAACAGCCTGGGAACATTGTGCTGATCATTTTAGTGACCCACTAAAACCCCTAGTTTTGTCCCCTGCTTTGAAACATTCCCATTTAGCATATAATCCACATCAACCTTTCACTCTTCCAAATCTCAGAACCTTACATTTCCATTTAAAAAATTCTTGACAGAAAAGCTGGAAAAGCAGCCTTTAAACTGCAATAAACAATATCAACAAACATTGCTATGCGTTCAATAGATGCGTTTAGTCTTTGGCAGTTGAAATCAAATGTTTCACCAAATGAAAACATTCAAATTGGTTTGAAGGCAATAATGCAGAAATATCAGCTCTGGTAGCAAGAAGAAGAAAAAAACTTGCATAAGTGACTAGCAATGTGATCGCCCTTGACAAGAAAGCAAAGTGTACTGAACCATGTAACAAAGTGAAGTTTTGCCTTCAAATGTTGCAAGATAACTGGTGGGGACACCAAGACAGCTGAAATTCAAAATGATGACAATCAACAAGCTCACAAAATCTTTTTGGATGCTTTGAAAACTGTATTCAACCTACAAAGTCCTAAATATGGCTTGTTGAAGGATGCAAGGGCCAGCTCATCGATAGTTGACTGTGTATGATTTTATTTCTTTTGAGGTTTTAAAAAAAAAAATCAAAATTAAAAAGAACTCAAAGGCACCTTCGACTTTATAGCTTTCCTCACTGTGATCCCTTACATCTTAATGTGATAAATATTGTATAGTATAGATTCATAGGGGTAGAAATTAGGTCGCGCCCCATTTGGGGCGCAAATATCGTCCGGACGCAAATATTAGTGCCTGGCGCTAATTATCGGCACTGACGGGAAACTTCACTTTTACCGCCCCGGGAGGTGAGTGGAGCGCTAAAGCAGGCGCTGCACACCTCTCTTAAGGCGCAAAGGCCGAGCAGTGAGGCGCTAACTCGGAGCGCTGGCGAAGCTCATGTAATGTCAGTCAGCAATGGAACACACACACAATGGCACGGGCCAGTTCTTAAAGGGGATGGTTAATTTTGCTTTCCATCCACATCCTGTTCATTGCTGCCTTGAATCTCGGCCTGGAGAGACTTGCACATCAAATGTGCTGGAAAGAACAATGGAGAGCACCAGGCAAAGAGCTCAGAGTGCAGCTCCCACGGTCTCTGCTAAATCGATACAAGGAATGGCAAATCAAAATGAACCTGCAAAGTGCTGCTCAGTACCCAAAACTCCTTCACACAACGTTGAAGGGTTAATCAATGATTTAGTAAGGAGTATAACTTTGACTGAATATATGCAATGACAAAATTAGTCAACACGACTAATGCGATGCTATTCCATTTAAATATTTTAAAGCATGTTGAGTGCCATTTTGAGTTTTATCAAAGGAACCTTGTTCCACAAAAAAGTACAATCACTTCCTGAATTTGGGGCAAATTCATTATTGTTAAGGGAAATTATATTGATAAACAAAATCACAACACTGGTGAGATCTGCCCAATACCTAAGCTGTCCAACAGATCAACCGATTGAAATCGTACATCAAATTCACTTATGTCTGCCAAATATCTGTTGCAATGGAGACATGGATAGAGAAATAGACGTGCATGTGCTGAACTGTGGAGTTAGTGTAATGTTAGGTTACAAACTGCTTCAAACATTGTTGGAGGATATAGACCAAGGAAGACCTTCTAGTGCATAATTCTGCAAGAGAACTCATCTGAAAAAGCTCGGTATCAATTTTACTCCGTTTCTTTACTTTAGTAGCCCAGGTTCCACATGTCAGACAAGCATACCAGCCCTGACTCTCGCACTTATTGGTAACTGGTGAATAAACTGCACACATTTGTCAGTTTGTGGTATAACCCCTGATAATGTTTCTGCATTAAGCCCTTTACCAGGAAATATATTCATTGGGAATAATTCTAAAATATTTTGGGGGAAAATTCAGTTTTTCTAAGAGGGCGCTAACGGGGCGCAAAGCAACTAGCGCCCGGGTACGACGCCGTCCACGCCTCCCGCGAAATTCAGCGGGAGGTTAGTGGCAGCGGTATCCAGTAGCGCCCCGTGGTGCTGCGCCGCCGGCGATGACATCATCGCCGTGCGCAGCACCCCGCTCGCGATCTTCGGGAGTGACCCCTGACTTACCGCCGGACTCTATGACCGACGGGGTCAGGGGGGCCTACCTGCGGCCGGGGAGGCGCTATTTAAAGGCGAGGTGCGGGGCGGCCATTTTTGTTGCTGGCCGCCTGCCAGCACCTGCCTGGGCTCCCGTCCCCGGCCTCCTGACCCGCCCCCCACCCCCCGCGGAGTGCCGGCTGCGCCCCAAGAGCCCGGCACTTCTCTTGAGTGCCGGGCTCTTTTGCCGGCACTCCCGATCCCCGGGGGCCCAGCTGGGCCCCGGGTCGTGCTGCGCAACACCCCTCCCCTTTAAAAAAGGGCACCGCGATATTCCGTTGCAGCACCCCAAGAGGGATGCGGGACGCTTCCAGTAGTGTCCCGCTTCCCTCTTCGGGCACAACCACTCAATTTCCATCGCAGGGGTGCTAATTTTTGGGGCGCTACTCAATTTTTAGCCCATAATTTTGTATTTGCCAAAATGAGCAACAGTTAATTTTAATAAAGAACACAAAATCAATAATCACTATTATTTGCCCCCTCCCTCAAGGTCTGCAGGCTCTAAAAGTAAACTTCAGAGAGTGATATTCATCTCTACCATAGCAACATCTTTCAAGTACAGTAAATCTTTTCTACTTAAAAAGGAATGACACATACATATGGATGACTTCAAAGAAAATACAATTGCTTGTGAGTCAACGGTTCTCTTTCAACTATTTTTGAGCTTCACTTTTATAAACTCAAATCAGACACTTGATCAATCAGCTTTTCCACAAATGTTGTAGCTTTGATTTTTGTCTTTAATGGACTGAATTAGATTTACAGTAAAAAAAAAACACCTTTTTTAAACCAATGCTAATAAAGGCATTTGTTTTTAAGGCATAAATCAGATACAAATAGGAAAAAAAGATCAGAAGGAATAATCTTTTGATGGTGGTGGTGACAGCAGCTGTTTGTTGAGATCCAGTTATACTTTTGAATACTTGACCAGCATATTAGCAGTCAGCTATTCCAATAATTTCACAAATACTGTCTACAGTTTATCTTAATTGTGTAACTTTCAACAATGAAAATCTATGGTGTAACATTTATAACAACCCATTATTTTCATAATTTACAGAATAAAGCCAAGAGATTAGATTAATAGATCCACCATACTATTGTAATACTTGCCTGCTGCTTTTCCCCCCCTGAAAATGTGTAAAATACACACATAATGACCATGATCTGACATTATGGTTGCCATCGGTACATGAGTAGGCCATTCAGCCCCTTAAGCCTGTTCCACCATTCAATTAGATCAGGGCTGATTTATTTACTTCATTTACCTGCCTTTGCTCCATATCCATTGATACCCTTACTTAACAGAAATCTATCAATCTCGGTATTGAAAATTTCAATCCACAGTCTTTTGGGGATGTGAGTTTCAGATTTCCACTACCCTTTGTGTGAAAAAGTGCTTCCTGATTTCATGTTCAAATGGCCTAGCTCTAATTTTCAGATTACGCCCCCTTGTTCTGGATTCCCCACCAGAGGAAATATTTTCATGTATCTACCCTAAATCTCTTTATTATTTTAAACACTGTGATTAGATCACCCCTCAACCCTCTAAACTCAAGGGTATACAAGTCAAGTTTATGCAACACTGTCCTTATAATTTAACCCTTTAAGCCCCGGTAACATTCTGGTGAATCCATGCTGTACCCCTCCAAGGCCAATATATCTTTCCTAAGGTTCGGTGCCCAAAACTGAACACAGTACTCCAGATGGGGTCTGACTAAGACTCTCTACAACTGAAACATCACTTTCTCCCCTTTGTATTCCAGCCCCCTTGAGATGAAGGCTAAGATTCCATTAGCCTTTTTAATTATTTTTTGTACCTGTGCATTAGCTTATAGTGATTTGTGTACATGGACACCCAAATCTCTTTGCTTCTCCACAACTCCTAATCTCTCACCATTAAGAAAATATTCTGTTTTGTCTTTATTGGATCCAAGGTGGGTGACCTCACACGTCCCCACATTGAACTCCATCTGCCATAGTTGTGCCCACTCACTTAGTCTGTCTATATCCCTTCTTTGTAACTTCTTGCTCTCATCTACACAACTTACTGTGCCTCCTAACTCTGCAAGCTTGTATATGCAATTCTTTATTCCTTCATCCAAGTCATTTATATATATGGCGAACAGCTGAGGTCCAGTACAGATCCCTGGTGACCACTTGTCACATCCCGCCAATTCCCTTTATCCCTACTCTGTCTCCTACCTACCAATCAATTACCAACCCATGTCACAAAGTTACCTCCCATTCCATGCACTTTCATTTTTGCTAATAATCTCTTGTGTGGAACCTTATCAAATGCCTTTTGTCAGTCCATATAGACAACATCCATAGATATTTCTATATCCACCATGCTAATGACCTCCTCAAAAAATTCAACTAGATTAGTCAGACATGACCGATCCTTCACAAATCCACACTAACTTTCTTTGATCTCTTCATACTTTTCCAAATGCTTAGTCACTCTGTCTCTGATGATAGATTCCAATAACTTCTCTACAACTTATGTTAAACTGGCAGGTCAGTAGTTACCAAATTTTTCATTCCACCCCTTCTTAAATAATGGAGTGACATTTGCAATTTTCCAAACAAAAGGCACAATTCCTGAGTCTATAGACCTTTGGAAAATAATGACTAATGCATATGGAATTTCCTCACCTATTTCTTTTAATACTCTGGGGTGGAAATCATCTGTTCCTGGAGATTTGTCTCTTAAGTCCATTATTTTCTCCATTACTATTTGTAATTATTATAAAATCCACTAAGTTCCTCCTGTTCATTTATTTTTAGGTTCCCTTGTCCCTCTAGTATTTTGTCCTCTTCCTCCACTGTGAAAATGGATACAAAGTACTCATTTAACAAGTCTGCCATTTCATTCTTCTCCATTATGATCTTGCCTACATCTGTATTTAGTGTGCCCACATTCCCATTTACCACTCTGTTTCTCAATATATTTATAACAACTTTTGCTGTTAGCTTTGATTTCTTTTCGAGATTTTTTTCCCATATTCTCTATTTTGCACCTCTTATTATTTTCTTTGTATCCTTTTGCTACTTTTTATAGCTCTCCCAGTCTACTGGATTGGCACTAATTATCAGGAGTGAGGTAGCCGTGACTTACATTGCAAAAAGAGGAGAGGGGGAATAAGGTGGTGGTGAAGAAACAGGGCTGGAAAAATACCTAAAACCTACACCATGTAATGCTCAATTACTGAAGGTTAGTTAGTTAATCAGCTATTACCTGCACGAGATTTATTTTTGCGCTTGTAAATTTTCTATTGGTAATATTATCTGTCTCTTTTTATTGAGCAACACACATACACGCATACCAACAATGACCAGATACTGCTGTTTCCAAACTGGAGCACAAAACAAAATATATAACACCACTCAACTAGAGGCTGCACGGTGTATTTTATTCAAATGATAAAATGGTTGCATCAAACAGATTTTGTTGAGCTTTTTGGTTAATTGGTTTGTCCTTATTAAGGTGAAGAATGACAGTCCAGGTGTATGGGACCATTTTCGACACATTTTTCACACAGTATCAGTCCTTGCTATCCTTGGCTCTGTTTCAAGTTTCTTAATTGCACCTTTTGCAAATATATTTTCACAAAAATATATAAGTCTATGACAAATGGCTACTTCAATCAAGAGGGAAGCCAAAGTAAGTATATTTATTCATATTCATTTTAAAAGTTTTGAATCATTTATTTATTTTAATACTTCTTTTTCTTTTAAAAAGAGGCCAATGATGTTAAGAAGAAGCCCCAATATTCTGTAGCGCGAGGTGGTATGGCGTAGCTTGGTGCCATGATACCCACAGGGAATATTTGCCATGTTAGTTGTGCCATCACGGGGAGCCATTAATGGTGCCTCACTAAAGAAAGGAAGATAATGGGCCAGATTTTGCTGTCAATTTGACAGTGAGGCAAATGCCGCTTGACCTTATTTATGCGTAAATGCTACAGCAACTTCAGGCGAGGGGCAGATACATGGTTACATGCAGATATCCAAAAGTTCCTGTCCGATTTGTGCTGCTCCGCCATTAGCTTTGCAAAAAAGTCATCTCGCTGTCTGCCTCATCATTGAAATGCATTGAATGGCGTGAAGTTGTTGTATTTGTGCGGCAGATACAAACTAAACTCGCCACAGAAAGTTAAGTCAAGTCATTTCAAGTCTAAGTAGCCTTTTAACGATGTGGTAAGTCTTAATTACTGCCAATCAATCTCTCTGTTACTGAACATTAACTATTACAAGTGTGGAGTCTCATTCTTTCAGGTATTAATTGTTTTTGGAGATTTTAAAAATGTCAAAAAACTTTTTCTTTCCGTCTCTTTCTCTCTCTCTTAATTCAATCTTTCTTTCTCCCTCTTTATTTCTCTTTCTGTTCCTGATTTGACATTGAATTCACCCACTCTAATGTAAATTTCCTGCGCAGTCCTTGCGCTGTTTACTTCACAATCCTTCAATCTAATTGGTTAAGGAAATACACAGTTGCTTGCCCTGTTCACTCAAGTCCCAGATGCCCCGTTTCCCTTGTTACGACATTATCAGCTCGCACTTTCAGTAACTTGGCATGCAAAATTTAAAAAATCTGAATCTGGAAGGGCAAGTCTAACTAATGGCAGACACCATTAGATACAGTAAAATCTGGGCCAATCAGACTGAGGGCTTCTCTGGTACAGTCCACAGATTTCCAAGCTGCTGGTTTCGCTGGAGGCCTGGGAGAAGATCTCCGGGGAATCCCCTTGCCCAGGGAATGCAGATAGCATGGGATACTTTAAGACACAGAATTTTTTCAAGCATTTAAAAGAAATTCCTTGGAATCGAATGTGTTTTCAGATTGGTGCTTACCACCACAGGCATTCAGTATCTGAACACACGATGTGAGCAGAAACTGCCTGCACCTAAACATTGAAATATGTTAGGAGCAAAGTTCTAGCTGCTGCATACATGTGTCCTGGCTGCTCAATTGTAAACTATTTTTCACAAAGGAAACACCTGTTGTAAGCGGAGTTCACAAACTTGTTGAAAAACAATTTGCAGTTAGACAGGACGAATGTAAATGGTAGCAGTGCCCAGTTATAAAATTCAATGTTCTGTTGGAGCTAGGCTGCTTTTTTTTATTTATTCTTTCATGGGATGTGGGCGTCACTGGCAAGGCCAGCATTTCTTGCCCATTCCTAATTGCCTTTGAGAAGGTGGTGGTGGTGAGCCGCCTTCTTGAACCGCTGCAGTCCGTGTGGTGAAGGTACTCCCACAGTGCTGTTAGGTAGGAAGATCCAGGATTTTGATCCAGCGATGATGAAGGAACGACAATATATTTCCAAGTCAGGATGGTGTGTGACTTGGAGGGGAACTTGGAGGTGGTGGTGTTCCCACATGCCTGCTGCCCTCGTCCTTCTAGGTGATAGAGGTCATGGGTTTGGAAGGTGCTGTTGAAGAAGCCTTGGCGAGTTGCTGCAGTGCATCTTGGAGATGGTACACACTGCAGCCACATTGTGCCGGTGGTGGAGGGAGTGAATGTTTAAGGTGGTGGATGGGGTGCTGATCAAGCGGCTGCTTTGTCCTGGATGGTGTTGAGCTTCTTGAGTGCTGTTGGAGCTGCAATTAATCATCCAGGCAAGTGGAGAGTATTCTGTCACACTCCTTACTTGTGCCTTGTAGGTGGTGGAAAGACTTTGGGGAGTCAGGAGGTGAGTCACTCACCTCAGAATATACAGCCCTGCTCTTGTAGCCACAGTAATTATGTAGACTTGCATTTATATAATGTCTTTCATGACCTCAGGATGTCCCAAAGCACCTTACAGCCAATGAAGCACTTTTGAAGTGTAGTCACTGTTGTAATGTAGGAATGTTGCATGTTGTTATGTGGCTGGTCCAGTTAAGTTTCTGGTCAATGGTGACCCCCAGGATATTGACACTGGGGAATTTGACGATGATAATGCCATTGAATGTCAAGGGTATCATGCTTACCGGATGATGTGATGGTACAACTTGCATTTATCTAAATCTAGCTTTATAAACAGAGCCATTTCTAGATTGAGTCAAACGCGGGATCAGTTTCCTTATACAATGTCCCAAAAATGTTCTTTTCACCTCCAGCGTCTGAAGAGCATCACATAACCTGCCACTTCGTAACACAAGATTTCAATCTTCACCGCCGGCCGTTCCCTGACCCTTTGAATAAGCATCCCACTTCGTTTCAAATCGTAGGGATTTTGTGCCCTGAACTGTCCTTTTTCTGAGGAAATGAAAGTCACTTAAGGTACTTAACGTACATTAGAGTGTTAAAAACTTTTACTATCTGCCTGACTGCGCATATTTCAGAAAATAAAAGCCCTGTTGTTTTGCAGCCTACATCCACTAGTGCTTTTTGGGATCAGATACACATAACAGCTGAATTAACTACTGTGGGCTTAAATTCCCAAATAGTTTTAATAAATAACCATTGCTCTGTGTAATATTAAATCAATGCGCTTTTGTTTAAACCTACGTGAACAAACTGTAATGCTTTAGTAGTCTCAAATTAGCATGTTTTTGTGACCATTTTGCAATGACACTTTTTCAAATGCACTACATAAATGTAATAATCGAAGCCGATTTGCCAAAGTGTATCATTTAGCTGAAACATTTTATCAGCTTAAAAGAAACGTCATTACGACTGATTTCCTATCACTGGGGAAAGCAAAGTTGCATTTCTTAGGCAACCTGATGAATTTGAGTGATCGCTTATGGTCGATATTTTCCATCTCTCTGAGCAGATTTGCTTCCTGATTAGACAAGAAATGAGCAGCGCCAGAACTATCACTTTTTTGTTGCAACGCTCGCATTCAGAAGACTCGCTATAGAACGAGCCTCCAGCTCGCAAGTGAAAGCTCCGGATCGCGCTGGAAGCGCGCTGTTCTTTCAGCACCGAGCAGGGCAAAAACTGCAGCCGCTCTGACAACAATGTTACCGCCCGTCAGCATTTTATATATAATAGACACAACTTCGTGCTTAAATTATTCAGGATAATAACGTGCTGGGCGGCATATCTCAAACACTGCGGGAGGGGGGGAACTGGGCTTGGCTGCATTTTGTTTCCAGAGTGAAAGAAGACGCTTGCACGAAAGATTAAGATCAAAGCCGGATTCACACCGCACGGAGGCTCCACGGTGAGACGCTGAACCCAGCCAGCAGCCGGCGATCGGCCGCTCGCTGCCTTGTTGCTGCGCCGCACACGAAGGCGGGCGAGGCGCCCGCTCACATTGTTTGTGTGTTGGGGGAAGTCAGACCGCGGCAGCGAGCCAGCCCCGCCCCGGCTCGGCCCCGGCGCCCGAGTGATTGGCGGTCCGCCGCTGATTGACGGGCGCCTGCACCAACCGGAGACGGGCAAGTGCCGACGACGCCGCTCGCGACGCCGCTGGCAGCCAATCACAACGGCGGTGGGGAGGGGGCGGGTGTTGGCGGGGCAGCGAGTCAGACTGTGGCTGTGCTCGGCCGTGGCGCCTGGCGGAGAAAGAGAGAGAGAGATTGAGAGGGAGGGAGAGAGAGAGAGAGGGTGGAGTTGTCTTGTTGGGAGAGAAAAAAAGAGAAAGTGTGGAATGAATGCCGCGTCCTGGCGTTAACCCTCCCCTCGCTCCCTCCCTCTTCCCCACAGCCAGTGGCGAGCTGCACTTATTCCGAGCTGGCATTGCCTACCCTGCTGCAAAGTCTTCTACAATTGATACTCCGGGAGACGATGGGGGGCGGGAGGGGGGTGGGGGAAAGGAAAAAAAAAGTCACCAGGACGGAAACCACTTCTGCCCTGAGTCATTTCTTGCCGCGGAGATCTTTAGAAGCTAAAGAAGAACATTAAAAAGCCAGCAAGGCAAGCGGTTGGGATGGAGACGTAAGCGGCTAACTATAGCATGACTGAGAGATACGGGGTGACCTGCACTGATCAGGTCCGTCGTGTGCGTATTTATAGACCTGAGCCCGTGTGTTGACATATCAGCACAGGAGGATGCGTTTATTTTGAACTGTTTAGGGGGAATATTATATATATATGCATTTTAGTACCCGTTTCCAGATTCGTTTTGCCGCCATAAACTGACTTAACCGGGAACGACTTGGCAGACGAGATGGCTGGTTTCTTGCTTTCTTTGGTCCTACAGATCCAGATAGGATTCATCATTGGATCCAGCCACGGTTTGGGCGGACGTTCCGCGCAACAGAGGGAGAAAGTGGGCAAATATGAGAAGCAACCTATTTACAACAGACACATCAACACCCACGAGTCCCCGAAGCCATCAAATGCGATCAGATCTTCCGAGAGCGGCGGCAGCAGCAGCACACATCAACAACATGACAGTCTGCCCACTCCTGTCTGGGCTTTCCTTCATACTGGGGATCCTTCCAAGCTTGGCTATGCTAACTGTACTAAGAGGTACCAATTGTCAAATTTGAATGAGGTCTCTCACGCACTGAACATACACCCATCACTGCACAGTGCCATGGACACCGTTGTCCATGCCACCAATTTCTTAAATATGATCTTACAAACCAACGGGGTGCGGGAGATGACCATTAAGGAGGATATTGAGTGGTATCATGCTCTGGTGAGAAGTATTCTGGAGGGCGACCCCAAAGTCCATCGAGCGGTGGTGACTTTCGATGTTCAGCCGTTCACTTCCCCTCCTCAGGTGTTTCTACAGGCCACCAGGATAGACAACCAGATCTTCCTGCAAGATCTGTCTCTCACCGCCCGTGACCTGGCGAACCTCACTGCCGAGACCGAGTGGTTCAACCGACTCAAGCAGCAGCGTTTGCCAGCTTCTGATCTTCACAGCAGGTTGCTGAGGGACGATCTGAGATCGATGCAGAAGAGAGGCATGGGGTATCTGGTTGATAAAACTCACATCAAGTGGTCGGCGCCCTACTTGGAATGTGAACATGGAAAGTACAAGCCTCTGTGGCTGTTGACTCTCTCCACGTCCTTTTACGGATTGAAGCCGGATTCCCAGCCCGAGTTTAGGTGAGCTACTGTAACAGAACCCGCAGTCATTTCACGCAAAGGTTTTGTCATCTTTTAGGCATCAACTGCACACATCCCCAAATCTTCTAAATCATGTAAAAAGTTAGTAGATATAACACGGATTCTCACCCTATCAAATACAGCTGTTCATGTCTTCCAGGGTAAGTTTACTGCCCGTTTCATTGATCTAAGAATTTAACCAGAGATTTGCTCTGATTGCTTTGTTTTCGGCGGCTGGGGTCTTGTTGGTCAGTGATAACAATTTCGGGAAAATGAAAAAAGTTGGGAAAGTGTTCCCCAAGTGAACTCCCCTTTTATACGCGGAATGTAAGAGTGCAAGTAAAGGAGACACTTCTATACCGGAGCAGATAGTATAGTAAGGTCCGATCGTAGAAAGGTACCACCTCGTACACTTGGACCGCGTTTGCCTGAGCGGCAATCCTGCTAAATAACAGAAAAGACAGCTGCGCTCGTGTGGGAGGTCGTGGAGTCTTTGGGGGTCAGGACGGCACCTTCACTTAATTAAAAAAAAATCTTAAAATTCATATCATGGAAAGAGTGGAATGCCGACTGTCTAACCCAATTCGAGGTGTGTCTGTGTTTGCGGGGACTGTAAAAGCTGTATTTCATAGCAGAAT
The DNA here is from genome assembly GCA_030390025.1 of Squalus acanthias. Taxonomy (NCBI): domain Eukaryota; kingdom Metazoa; phylum Chordata; class Chondrichthyes; order Squaliformes; family Squalidae; genus Squalus; species Squalus acanthias. Next base: position 140,521,957 of record CM059428.1, read on the forward strand.
GTCTCGGTTTATTCCATCTAAATAATTATATGTCAAATATGGAACTTGCACGCTCTGGTAGATTGTTTACTATTTCTGCATTTTACAGATATGAATGGGCTCCATGAGATGACGTAAACGCGGTTGAAACCATTAGCAGCCGATTTCCATTCTATATCTGATCAGTGTCAGTGGAAGAATCTCATGTCCTTAAATACAGTGCAGACACACACGGAGCGAGCAGCCAATGTAAAGGGGGCAGTGCCCTATTACAGGCGGCTTTGGTTTATTTCCAGGGTGCCGGCGGGTTATTTTCTCTCCAAAGTTTGCGTGTTTCCCCACACGGCCGGCTGACGTCAGTGTGATTGAGCTGTAATGCGCCCTGATCCAGCAGTCACAACACTCACTGATTCATCTTCACGTTGGCGCCTTAACCAGATTGCACAGAGCACACACAGCGCAGATAATACTCACAGCTTCGGGATCGCGAAAGAAAACACTAATTATTCAAAAAACAAATTTAAAGAAGAAGTTTTCGACTCCTTCTAGTTTGAAATCTGCAATTGATGCGACTCCTCCCCCCCATTTCAGTTCCCGAAATCTTTAAACGGTTATGTAATGTGCATTGTAACACTCTCCCGATTGATAAAGTAGAACGAGAGGCGAGGTTCATCCTGAAAGTGATTTGAAATCCCCTAAAATACATGCTTAGATGAAGCATGCTGCAGTTTAAACGGAACCAAGAGCTTGTCTGTGAATGTTCTTGTGTGACCCGCAGATCGTGATCACTTTTTTTTGCGAATTTGGCCGTGCTGCTTTTACACTTCAAAATATTCTTCACGTGTAAGCACCACTGTATTACAATAAGTGGAATATTCGCCCAAAGTCTCATTTTAATATATGACCAGGGGTTTGGGCTATTGGAAATGAGATAAGTGAAAGGTTAATGGAACCAGATTGAGGTAATTAGGGACCCGCTGTGTATCGTGATGATGGTCATAACCTTAGAACTGACACCCTACTCCGTTTGCACAATACCTGGGAGGGAGTTTGCATTTACCTTCTTGATTTGCGAATTGCTGATAGTGCGTGCAAGTGACATTTTCAATAGATTCATTCGGAAATTATAACCTATTTGGAGTTTCGGAACCCTCAGTATTGTATTGGGACTGCTTTTAACACAAGTATAACATACTCTCCCCTTCCAAAAAAATAATCACATACCCCACTGACATTGGGACCTGTCCGAACAAGACAACAATGGGCAGTGCAGTCTGGGCCTGAATAGTTCAGCTGCAGTGACTCTTTGCAGAATCAAACTTGCTTTGAGGGGTAAGTTTAAATTCGCCCCAGACAGTGGGTGATTTTGCTCCACAACGAGTTTCAAGAAAGTGATTCCATAGATAGATAATAGTGAGAAGTCATTGACAAAAAAAAAATCGAAAAGCCGAATCTCGTATAAATCCGGCTTTTTCCATCATATGTTGCTCGGTAACACCACTGGGATTTTTCTGGTGTCTTGTTTGTGTCTGTTGTAGACTAATTGATAGAGACTGGTTGCTAGGTGTAGTCAACAACTTCATTATCACTATGTGACCACCAGCATGGTAGAAGGTGAACTCCATGGACTTTGGTATTTTTTCATCTAGCAATTCAACAACAACAACAACTTGCATTTATATCGCACCTTTAACAAAGTAAACCGTTCCCAGGCACTTCACAGGAACGATTATCAAACAAAATTGGATACCGAGCTACACAGGTGGGTTTTAAGGAGCATCTTAATGGAGAAGAGAGTGGTCGAGAGGTTTAGGGAGGGAATCCCAAAGCTTTAGGGCCTAGGCAGCTGAAAGCATGGCCGCCAATGGTGGGGCGATTAAAGTCGAGGATGCGCAAGTCCAGTGTCCCCAAAAGGGCTGAATAGAGGTGGGGAGGTAACTGTTAATGAGGAATATACCAGACGGGTTTGAACTACTTTGTAAATTGCGGTAGCAAAGCTGTAACTTTTTATTAGTAGCCTGATGCAAAGAATGATTTTCTGGGTATAATTTGCTGCTTGTCATTATGTTAGACTAGCAGGATCTCTCATGGTGTTGTACAGTTACAGTTGTGATATTTAGTTCCTAACCTGGTCTGTTCCTTCAAGGCAACTGGTCTAAAAGGACAAATTCTGGTTTTGTACTTACTTATGAACTGTTGAGGTCAATCAGAGGGTAGTTGCAACTGATTGTAGATTTTAGATTCCAGGTCTATGACTGGCTTTCTTTTTTCAAAAAGAGTGCTTTGCATCTGTAAACAAGTTTGAGATCTGGTGCATGGCAGATGTGCACGAGATGAATGATATACATTTATAGTATATTAAATCCTATACATGGGGTGTGCGTTCCATTGAAAACTTATATGTAAACCAGTTCTTAGTGAAATCTGATTATAAAAGTATCGGTATTTTTTGCAAATACCTATGACCCCTGTAAGTGGCACAGTAATCTGACTTTTAGTGTTTTATAAAACTGCTTTCATGTAATATTTACTGTTTCAGTGAGTGTTTGTGGGGCACTCATACCTAGTTTTACTTCACAAATCATTCAAAATGCTTTCTGAAAAAAATCATGTATATTTTTCCCCTCAGTAACTGAAGTTTATACTGTACAAAATGAGGGTTTAAAGCAATTCTAAAACATATATATATATATATTTCACAATAACATCATTAGATTTATCAATTGAATCATCGTTTATGTTTTTTAATGCCTTTATTAAATTTTAAACTTGAAGGCTCAACCCTCTCCCAAAAGCCTGGTCTTGGACTTGATATTTTTGCCCAGAGTTGTGAAGTATGAGCATGTGCAGTTCATCTTATTTCCAAAAATGCAGCAACACCGTTCTGTCAACTGTATTGATGGAATATTTTCCTTCATATTCTAGCAGTATGTGCTCAGTTGTTTTTCAAAATTATTTGAAGAAATGATAGAAGACAAATTTCAAAAGCCTTATTCAGGTAAATTAATTGAGTGTGTCTTTTTAAACCGAGATGTTTATGTAATATTTAGAGAAAAATGATAAATTGCACACTTGTAGCACCTTTTGTTTTGTGTTCCATACATTTCAGAAAACGTATTAAGCTGAGAGAGAGCGAGAGAAAGGATCGTTGCTCATTAATGTTAACTCAGTGTAAAATTTAAAAACACCAGTTGAATTTTGAAGGTAACTAATTATCTCACCTGTGTTTTGTTGACAGAAAAGGTATATGCTCTAATTGTTTGTGGCTGCGAGATAGAGATTCTAGTTGCTAATACATAAGAGGATAAAGAGAAAGAGTCAGACAGAGTGGCAGACCATCAAGAGTGTCTTTCCTCATTCTAATTTGATTTACTTAAAAAGGTACAATTATACCTGTACTGATGCTGATTTTCACACTTCTCAAGCAGTTAATGAGCTGGTTAGTCACCAGTAGCTCTGAATAGGCTGCATGTACAGCTATGCAATGAGGAAATCTGAATGTACATGCAATGGCTATTTGCAACTTCTGGAAACCGGTAGGTCTTTGACTGAGATCTCACCAACCTTTCTTGATCACATACATAACAAACAAGATGAAGGTTTTGGGACCAGAAATTAACTTACTTACCAAGTTCAGGTCTAGGCTGCCTTGACTTGGATTACTGAATATATCAGCATTGACTCAGAAAAACAAAGGGCATGGAAGGATATGGGGATGACATAACCATGACTTGAGGATGGCTGCCAAGGTGATGTTGATGCTTTACTACACACTGTATTCACAGTTTTCAATTATCATAAGCCAAGCTTAGCCGTGTACTGCCACATATATAATTGTATAAAGATGTTACAATGAAGGTGGCTTAAAAAAAAAGGATCTCATAACTGGTATGCCAGGGGAGCTAATGCAACATTCCATGGGGTAAAAATTCACTTGGTTGCGCCTCCCGTTAGCGCCTTAAGAGGGCGCTAATGGGGCGCAAAGCCGCTAACGCCCGGGCGCAGCGATGTTTGCGCCGCTCGAGAACTTAACTTGAGATTGTGCGGCGGCGCTAAAACTTACCGCTGCGACCACCTGCGCGCGCAGATTGTGACGTCATTCCATGGTGCAATGCCCTTGTGGCGCCCCGTAGCGGAAATTGAGTGGCGCCCCCTGCCTTACCGCCTGGCGCTTCCAACGACCAGAAGACTGGAACGCTATCAATCGCTGTGGGGCTGGGGGGGGCGCTATTTAAAGGGGGCCTCTTCCTGTCTTTTATTGTTGGTGGCATTTTTGAACTACGCATTCTGAGAGAGAGAGGGAGAGACTTCTGGAGAGATTCAACGTTGTGTGAAGGAGTTTTGGGTACTGAGCAGCACTTTGCAGGTTCATTTTGATTTGCCATTCCTTGTATCGATTTAGCAGAGACTGTGGGAGCTGCACTCTGAGCTCTTTGCCTGGTACTCTCCATTGTTCTTTCCAGCACATTTGATGTGCAAGTCTCTCCAGGCCGAGATTCAAGGCAGCAATGAACAGGATGTGGATGGAAAGCAAGATTAACCATCCCCTTTAAGAACTGGCCCGTGCCATTGTGTGTGTGTTCCATTGCTGACTGACATTACATGAGCTTCGCCAGCGCTCCGAGTTAGCGCCTCACTGCTCGGCCTTTGCGCCTTAAGAGAGGTGTGCAGCGCCTGCTTTAGCGCTCCACTCACCTCCCGGGGCGGTAAAAGTGAAGTTTCCAGTCAGTGCCGATAATTAGCGGCAGGCGCTAATATTTGCGTCCGGACGATATTTGCGCCCCAAATGGGGCGCGACCTAATTTCTACCCCCATGAGTCTTATTAACTGAACCCTGCCAATAATGTCTAAAGGTGGCATTCAACAACAGGGTCCACAGTGTTACCAGTGGGGGCAACAAAACAATCAAGGCCAAGACAACATTTGAACAAAGGCTCTGAAGATAGTGGGAAGCACCCATGTTGAGTTAGGAGGGAGTGGACATGTTCTAAATTTATGTTACCTTCTCCCGAGAGGTGTAATAGTTAACATCGAATAGCTCAACACTGTCACACTGAGAACATCAGTTTTCTGCATCATTACTTTCAAACCAAAATGGTGAATGCCAGCATACTAATAGACTCATATAATGTACCTTCTGCTCTCTTTACAGATGGTGTGCAGGAAGCAGTGGGACACAACATGACCCGGGCAGCAAAGTACACCAGTGTCACCACTTGCACTGAAGGGTAGCACACACACTAGAATCTCGGGTTTCAGCAGATCTGGAGGGGCAGGAGAAGCATTGGATATTGCACCCCTAGCAAAAAGATGTGCTTGAAGGGAATGCAGATCGTAGATAGGGCTACAGCACTGTGGTAGCAATTCTCTTACCTACCCTCCCTTTGAGTGAGGCTCGAGCTGAGAGTGTGGTATCGGTAAATTTACCTCAATATGCTCAGTAGGTTTTGGGAGAGATTTCTCAACATTAATTCCTCTGTGTTCTGAGCCGCATAGGTTAATTTCACTCCTGACAATAACCATGAGCTGAGGTATGATAAAAATCACCCCTACAAGCAAAATAGACACAATTATACTCTTGTCTGAATGAAATTAGCAAGGGAAATTGAAAAGCAATGGAGGAGATAGACACTGAGACTGACCCACATTAGCTGCTTACTGAAAACTGTCCCTTGTGAATTGGCGACAGTGGTGTGATTAGTATACTCTAGATACATAGGAATTTGATAAAATCCATGAGACATATCCAGGAAAATTCCCTACACCACATGGAGCAGTAACTGCGACATCGCGCAGACATCAGGCACTTGTATTTAGGTGGCTGCCTTTTGTTGTCTCCCTTTGAAAACTGAAAGAATTCCAGCATGAATCTCGGTTCTCTTGAACTTTTTCCACAGCACTTATATTTGCATTGTCCTGACCCACAGATATGACGCAGACAGGTGGGACTGCCTGGGTTGAGGATACATTACCTTTACCATCATTCTAGAGAAAGGTAACATTTCTCCAGAATGAAAGTATGCTGCTGCTGGAAATGTTATTTGGACTTAGTTTTCTTTATTTTAACATGCAGTTTTGCTCTCAAGTTCACATTAGTAATACAAACTCTGACTCCTGTCCTTCCCCACTGGTTGTATACATGATCTTTCTTTGATTATACTATTGTTATAAATTGTAGGATATGTTTCATTTCACTGCATTACATTACCCATCCCTTTGGAATGAATGTTTCTTCACATCTAATACAGCCATAGGTAACCACATTTCTAGTGTTATGAACAACACTGAACACTCAAGCTAATTTATACAGAAGTATAATTACAAAACCAGCAAAACAAAAATCCTTATATCTGACAATTCTAGAGGATTGAACACAACCCTGCCTCTTATAACTGGCTTGTTTCTAAACTGTGAGGAGCGAGTGTGGAGGTGAACAAGAACATACGCAAAGACAGCTAACGCAAGGCAATGATAAAGTGGCAAGTAGTTGGTTTGTTTGGAGGGGATATCCTCTGAACTCTGTTTCTGGCAATTGAGAATTGATCTGGTAATTGCTTGGTTTCCCTAGCTCAGTTGCCAGTTTAATGGCCTAGGGCCTGGTCATAAGTGGTTTTGGTATTTTCTTCTGCATCTCAAACTTCAGATCCATAACTCAAATGAATGATGTGCCTCAGGGGACATTCCTAGGTCATTTTGTAGGTTGTTTGTATGGATGTCTGAACTTGCAACATTTATACCATCCCTTCCTTTTAAACAAGAGAATGTGTCCAAACGTACTTGCTTATTGTCAACTTTTGTCATAATCTGCTAATTCTCAGCAGCTCACTCTCTGTTCTACTTGGCTACCCCAGAAGACTGCTGTTGTACTTTTCCTGGGAGTATTACCTTCTTGGAACTTGTGATGATGAAAGGATAAATCATGTTGAGACCTGAACAGCCGAACACCTGATCTGTATACTGTTAGGAAGCATATCTTCTATACTTGTTATAATTCCCAACTCTCAAATGCACTGGTAATGTGGTTTCCATTATCCAGTCAGAGCACTCCATTAATTTATCAGACTGTGACTAATTGGATGTTGTGATTTGCCAAGATGTGCAGTTTTATTTCCTGGAACATATGGAACCTCTACTTTGCTGCTTATTCAGAATGCAGTACCCCACAGGCTTGTATGGTAATAAATGCATTCCCTACCAGTATCTTTGCTGCTGCCTTAGTTTTCTATGCTTACTCAGCATGCGAAATAGTAAGGCATCATCAAGGTGTATTTGTTATAACATGTACTCAGGGGACCAAAGTTATCTGCAACTACCTTTTGGTCTGAACGCCTGAAATGTTGCAATTCCATACAGGGTTCTTGTAGGGTATAGACAACTTATTCTGACAACACTACATGTTATCAATTAACAGAGCAATACTGACCCTTCAGTGTCTCCGGTTGTTTTCCTACTGTCAAGTAGTGTTCCACTTTTTCATTACATTTTATAAGGAATAGCTGGGAAGTCTATGATGTGTGGACTACTGAGTGGTTTATTGTCTATTCTGTCACCTTATTTACTCCATTGTAACTCAATACCCAGTCCCAGACTTCCAACACGAGAATTAGCCAAATTCTGCACAGCCAACCTACTGCAGATTTGGACATATGTGGATGGGGGGAGGGTGAAAAATAAGCCTGGTGTTTGGTCTCTTCTGTGGTCCTGTTCTAGCAAGGATAAGTTTATGGCTTGAATTTTTGTCAACATCATATTCTCTGAAGAAGGTTGCTGAGGCAGTGGAAGGCCAATAATATCATGTTTGCTTCCTGGCAGTGTGGCACATGATCAAAGCTGTGTAAGCTATCGAATCCTCTCATTTATTCTTATATATTCATGTCGAACAGGTGTCAGTGAAACAGTAGGACCCCTGAAGGATCCTGAGGGTGAGGTGCTATCAAGTGGTCAAGACATCTTAAGTTACTTCTTTGTGCCATAAACAACTAGTCACTGATGTACAAACAAATAGAATACACAATGTGTTAGTGAAACATGTGTGGCTCCCATCGCCCCCCCCCCCCCCACCCACCCCACACACCCAAACCAGTACTTTTTGAACATTTTAACTTTTAGTAAAGGATCCCGTATCGCATTACTTCAGGCTGGCTGTTTCATAAATCCAAGATGCTACCAAGAGGTTTTTCTTTTATTAGGGCTGGTCCCCTATCTCTTGAAATGATTCCTGACATTTCTGTGGTGCTCAAAGCATGTGCTGGCAAATGGCTTCTGACAAAACTGGATTGGGGGTCACTTTCTTCTATTCTTCCCCCCCTTCCCCCACCCCCAACAGTTGGATTTGTTTTAGACTCTTAGGAGTTTAGTTCCCGTTACTGGCTATGTGTTTGTGTTAATTTCCTGTCTGCACTATTTAAAACAAAAGCATTAACCAGCACATTAAATATAGCACATGGGGGGAATTTCTCTTCCTTACCAGTAAGTTGATACAAAATGTTTTGCCTACAGGCCCATCACTGCAAACAAAGTAATTAATTGTATATGGTGATAGTGAAATGCTTTGATGGCAGGTTAAGGCGCGACATAACTTGCACCCTCCGTAAACTTCAGCTCATCCAAAACTCTACTGCCTGTATCCTAACTCGCACCAAGTCCCGTTCACCCATCACCCCTGTGCTTGCAGATCTACATTGGCTCCCGGTCTGGCAACGCCTCGATCTTAAAATTCTCATCCTTGTTTACAAAACGCTCCATGGCCTCGCCCCTCCCTATCTCTGTAATCTCCTCCAGCCCTACAACCCTCCGAAATCTCTGTGCCTCTTGCGCATCCCCGATTTTAATCGCTCCACCATTGTTGGCCGTATCTTCAGCTGCCTAGGCGCCAAGCTCTGGAATTCCCTCCCTAAATCTCTCCACGTCTCTCACCTTTAAGACGCTCCTTAAAACCCACTTCTTTGACCAAGTTTTTGGTTACCTGTCCTAATATCTCTTTATGTGGATCAGTGTCAAATTTTGTTTGATAATCGCTCCTGATAAGCACCTTGGGATGTTTTACTACATTAAAGGCGCTATATAAATGCAAGTTGTTGTTCTTAGTGCTTACAGAGGAAACGATAGGCTATCTTCCCAATACTGAGATAATATTTCCAGGGAAGGATGAGGAAATCTTAAGAGTGTTAGGAATTATATATAAAAAGATAACAGAAGGGCTAAGACAACTGTAGGAGGACAAGGCACCCATCCCAGATGGACTGCACACAAGGAAGTGGCAAATGAAATCAGTCACCTCCTACAGGATTCAGAGCTTTACTTTAAACACAAGAACTTAAGCTGTGGAAGGTGTCAGCCCTCTGACTGGAATTGCTGGCATTTCTTAAAGTTTAATTTGTAGACAAACAGTTGAAGAAATTACTTCATGTTCTTCAAAAGCTCAAACAAATAACCTTTAGTTATGGCAGCCCTCAACTGGGGTAGTGATTGTTTCTGGAGTCTATATTCAGCTGTCAGTAATTGCTGGTGTAACACAGGGTGGAATACAACTTGATATGTGCCACCAAATCAGGGACCTGTCTATCTTTGGAACAGGATTTACCTCTTTCTACGTCACCACATTGAACTGCTAATAATGTATACAAAACAGAGTCCCACTATTTCCCCAGAAACAAAAAGCAAAATACTGCAGATGCTGGAAATCTGAAAACAAAAACAGAAAAAGCTGGAAATACCCAGTCCCGAGGAAGGACCTCAGACCTGAAATGTCGACTGACTGGCTTCTGCACAGATGCTGCCTTTCCATTATTTTACTATCACTACTGGAGCTGTTGGGCAAGTGTCTGACCATATGTCACTTGTTTCAGAATCTCCTGGTAGTATTAAAATAGCATTCTCTGTAGGTACTTTCTTGCCTCCTGAAAATTATGTTGTATTTTTCTATATGGTGAGAAAATAAATTCAGTATGGTGCAGGCTGACAAGTCTCAATTGGAAAACAAAAGTCATTTTATTACTTTCTTCAGTCATGACATGTGTCCAGAAACAGCTTTTCCATCTCAAATCTCTCTGGAATTCTCTCCTAGTATTGTCACCTGGAACTCTATGCTTTGTATGCACAAGTTTGAATACAACATTAACTATCGGTTGCTGAATCAGAGTTGCTTGAACATGCATTAGACCATGAGACATTCATGACTTGCCCCTTGATATCCCAGTATAATTTCTTCCGTTGGTTTTGTTCTTGTTACAATTGTCTTCAACTACACCCTGCCATGCCACTGAAGACAAAAAAGCACAAGTGTTGGGGACACCCCTTCATGTTTTCTGTTAGAAATAAAGTTGAGAGCCATAGGTTAGAGACTCTTAATTTGCTAATCTGTCTGCGGGCCAGAACTGTCTCATCCAATTACCCTGGTGATGTTGAATTTCCTCAGAAGATAGTCAAGCAATCAACACTGGTATATTTTCACCTTGCAATTTTCTAAAGATGCATTCCACCAATACATCATATTGATCTTTAGACTTTTAGGTTGTTCAATCAACGTACTGCATCAACAGGAATGTTGCAAATCTATGTTTCTTCTAATCAGCTTTTTGTACATCATGTGAAGTGTCAGGCTTTCCTTGTGGACAGTACTGTTTAAAACACTCCAATTTTTTTTAACCTCCTTTGTAATCTTTTCATGAACTCCATGCATAAGACATATCTACTTAGCTAAATATACCTAATGACTACTTATCCACTTCTGCTGTTAGTGTGCAATCACATGGTTATATTTCATCTTTTACCTTTCTGTCTTTATATGCCTGCATATACTTAAAATAAAGGCAATGCCATGATCATCTTTGCAGACAGGCTTTGTTGCCACATCTCTGCTAGAAGCAGAATGCACTGCTTGATATACTGTACTTTGTATTTTTAATAATGACACAGAAGATGTCAGACCCCCATCACTTGGCGTTAATAGCTTAAATGGCAGCTTCTATTCAGATGTCCAGGTCTCCCACACTAGCAGCACAAAATATCAAATTGGTATTTAGCTTTGGTCTGACTTGTCAACACTTTGATTGCTCATTTTCTCCTTCATGTCTCACAAGGCAATATAACATCAGACTTCATTCCAACAGTCTCTCTAAACAGTCAGTCAACTCAATGATTGATGGATGTTTCAATAACAGTTAATTCACTGGCTCCATGGGTCACTGCTTCATCACTCACATATTTTTCCTCATTAGCCACAGTTCTTGATTTTTTTTATTACTGTGGCTGCATTCATTTCCTTAACAGCATCCAATTCAATGGCTCTCCTTATCCGTTACATCTTCTACAAATCCTGCGTAACTACCTTATCAGAAACATCTCTAACTAGCACTGGATAATCTCGATGGACTGGATGATGGAAAGGCTTTACAAATTCTTTTGGTGGTTCTGCCTGTTTTCAAGTCTCGCATTAAAACTCAACTTGTTGCCAGTTACATTTTGTAGATGGATCAGGTTTGTCATCCAAGAGCCTAATAAGCCTGGAACATTTCTAGTATTTGATGCACTTAGCTGCCTTGCCAGTTTTATAGGCAAAGCAATAGGCAGGCAATTTTTAACTATACCCATTAGTTAGGATCTGCTGTAATTTCAGAACCAATAAGATAGATTACCTATTATTTCTTGCCAGCAGTTTACGAAATTGATGTCAGGAATGTGAGAGTGAACACTATAGAAATAGGCCTCCGTGCTTTACTGTCATTCATGTGACCAGATGTACAAACCTTTGGCCTCATTGTTTCCCTATGGAGATAAGTCCTCTTTCACTTGTTTTCTTCCCTAATTCCTATAACATTAAACAAGAAAAGATAATTTGACCCATCAAGCCTCCTCCACTGATATTTGTCAATCGAGCTTTTTGTACTTCACCAGTACTGAGGCTCCACACTCCTGTGAGGTCTTAATCATGAATGCTTTGCAATTAATTATCACTACCCTTTTGTTGACCATGATGCTGGTAAATCGATCTTGCACATTATTTCAATGTTCACTGTTTGTTCTTGTTCACCGGTGGAGGTTGTTGCCAGTAAAAGTAGATATGATGGGCTATATTTTCTTCCATTGCTAATTTTAGTGAATAAAAATAGAGAACATTAAAATTAGTGAACAGCGTAATACATGAAGGGAACCAGTGCAGAAAAAGTAATTATGATTAAAAACAGTTCTTCTTTATCATCAGCTTTGAAATCTAAGAAAAAGTATTGATATTGTTGGAAAGAAAAGAGGTATGTGTTTTGGAGACTAAAAAGGTAAAATATAATGCACAATAGAATGAATAAAGCAACTTCCAATGAAATATAATCTTCAAGCTTTAAATATGACAATATAAATGAAGAACCTGTGTCATATTTGAAACAGAATTGTATTTAAAATTGTATTTCTAACAGGATGTAAACAGATAGATTTTTGTGCCTCGAATAGGAAAGGAGATTTAAAATGCTTACTTAAGGTAAAAAGGGCTTTTGGTCCAGAGGAACAGTTGCATTAGATAATGATAATCAGACACCATCATATTATCACTGGGGAGAAATTCTACTCGCATGTGTAAAATTGGCATTCGAACTCTGAATTTCATGTCACGTTCTGTCACACCCGAACTACGCCAGAATTGCACCTGATGCAATATTGACTTGGGCAACATTTAGTCGTCCAGGGCACCTGCCTGAAAACAGCGGGGGCCTAATAAAGATGCACAATTAAAAACCCTTCTGCTAAATTAATCTTTGGGGATGCTGCATTCGCTCATCTAAAACCCGCCTACAAATCTTTGGCAGCAACAGTCAGGAAGGGGGCTGCACCAGTTATTTAAAAAGATCCTCAGTTGCATTCAGGTAAGTCTCTAATTAGACTGCTTGTGCCAAGAATTTTAGACCTATTTTTGGCTGTGTTGGCTGCTCGAGCTGAGTTCAAAAATTGTGGTGAGTTATTTGTTGGAGTTGCAGGACAACCTCTGCCCAGGGGCTTATTCACTCTGCCAAGTTGGCAAAGTTGCAAAGGTGGCAATGTTGCCAAATTTACTCTGCCAACATGGATGTGCTGCTTGATCTGCCATTGGGGCTGGAGGATGAGGGGGAGGGGGAGGGGGAGGGGGAGCAGCAAGTCAGAGTGCAGGGGAGAGCGCAGCAGGCCTTACACCAAGTGAGTGTACAAGACCAGCACATCTTACTTCCAGTTCAGTGAGGAGCAGTATGTCCTGTGGCTCCGCTTCACCAGGGAGGCTGTGACAGAGCTATGCCAGCTGTTGCAGCACAACTGCAGCCCAGCACCAAGTCACACACTTCATTGCCTGTGGCTCTAAAAATTACTATGGTCCTGAATTTCTACAGCTCAGGGTCATTTCATGCTGCAACAGGGGATATTAGCAACATCAGTTAGCTTGCACTGCATTGCTGCATCAAGCAGGTGATGGATGTGCTCCTCCCTATGAAGACAGCGAAGCAGGAAGACAGATCTCTGGGCTTCTCTAGGATAGCAGGATTGACCCAGGTGCAGGGCATAATTAACTGCACCCACACTACATAGCCCTACATGCTCCATATCAAGAACCTGGAGTATACATAGAATCATAAGCACAGAAGGAGGCCATTCAGCCCATCGTGCCTGTGCCAGCTCTTTGAAAGAGCTGTCCAATTAGTCCCATTCCCCTGGTTTTTCCCCATAGCCCTGCAGATTTTTTCCCTTCAAGCCCCTATCAAATTCCCTTTTGAAAGTTATTATTAAATCTGGTTCCACCACCCTTTCAGGCAGTGCATTCCAGATCATAACAACTTGCTCCTCATCTTGCCTCTGGTTCTTTTACCTTAAATCTGTGTCCTCTGGTTACTGACCCTTCTGCCACAATTTAATTATATATTACTTCTCCTCAATCTTCCTACCAAAATGCAACACTTCACACTTCTCTGTGTTAAATTGCATCTGCCATGTGTCTGCCCAGTTCACCAGTCTGTCCATGTCCTCCTGAAGTCTGTTACTATCCTCCTCACTGTTTCCTACATTTCCAAGTTTTGTGTCATCTGCAAACTTTGAAATTATGCCCTGTAAACCCAAGTTTAGGTCATTAATATATATCATAAAGGGCAGTGGTCGTAATACTGATGTTTGGGGAACACCACTGTATACTTCCCTCCAGTCTGAAAAACAACCATTCACCACGACTTTCTTCTTTCTGTCTCTTAGCCAATTTCGTATCCATGTTACCACTGTCCCTTTCATGCCATGAGCTTTAATTTTATTAACAAATCTATTATGTGGTGCTTTATCAACTGTCTTTTGAAAGTCGATATACACAACATCAACCGCACCACCTTCATCAACCCTCTTCCAACAGGAAAGGCTTCCACTCACTCAATGTTCAGCTGCCGTGATTTCCTGGCAGTTGTCCTGATGCCTTGATCCTGTGGCAGTCCTCAATTCCCCCACTCTTTTACCCTAACCATCAGGTGTTAGGGTATTTGCTTGAGGAGAAGGGGTATCCCCAGAGCACGTAACTCATGACACCTGTGAGGAACCCGAGCACAGACACACAGGAGCACTACAATCAGAGCCACGCTTCTATCTCTATCTGCACTGTCCAGACCCCTCATGATTTTGAACACCTCTTTCAAATCTCCTCTCAATCTTCTCTGCTCCAAGGAGAACAACCCCAGCTTCTCCAGTCTAGCAACATAACTGAAGTCCCTCATTCCTGGAATAATTCTCGTAAATCTTTTCTGCACCTTCTCTAAGGCCTTCACATCCTTCCTAAAGTGTGGTGCCCAGAATTGGACACAGTACTCCAGTTGGGGCCGAACCAGTGTTTTATACAGGTTCATCATAATTTCCATACTTTTTTACTTTATACATCTATTTATGAAGCCCAGGATCCCGTAAGCCTTTTTAACTGGTTTCTCAACTTGCCCTGCCACCTTCAACGATTTGTGCACATATACCCCCAGGTCTCTCTGTTCATGCACACCCTTTAGGATCGTACCATTTAGTTTATATTTCCTCGCCTCATTCTTTCTGCCAAAATATATCACTTCACACTTTTCTGCGTTAAATTTCATCTGCCACATGTCCGCCCATTCCACCAGCCTGTTTATGTCTTCCTGAAGTCAATCACTCTCTTCCTCACTGTTCACTATACTTCCAAGTTTTGTGTCATCTGCAAATTTTGAAATTGTGCCCTGTACACCCACGTCCAAGTCATTAATATATATCAAGAAAAGCAGTGGTCCTAGAACCGACCCCTGGGGAACACCACTGCATACGTTCCTCCAGTGCGAAAAACAACCATTCACCACTACTCTCTGTTTCTTGTCACTTAGCCAATTTTGTATCCATGCTGCCACTGCCCCTTTTATTCCATGGGCTTCAACTTTGCTGGTAAGCCTATTATGTGGCACTTTGTGGAACACCTTTTGGAAATCCATGTACACTACGTCAACCGCATTACCCTCATCAACCCTCTCTGTTACCTCATCAAAAAACTTGATCAAGTTGGTTAAACATGATTTGCCTTTAACAAATCCATGCTGGCTTTCACTAATTAATCAACACCTATCCAAATGACTGTTAAGTTTGTCCTTGATTACTGTTTCTAAAAGCTTCCCCACTACTGAGGTTAAACTGACTGGCCTGTAGTTGTTGGGTTTATCTTTACACCCTTTTTTGAACAATGGTGTAACACTTGCAATTCTCCAGTCCTTTGGCACCATCCCTGTATCTAAGGAGGATTGGAATATTATGGCCAGTATCTCCGCGATTTCCGCCCTTAATTTCCTCGGCATCCTAGGATGCATCCCATCCGGTCCTGGTGACTTATCTACTTTAAGTACAGCCAGCCTTTCTAATACCTCATCTTTATCAATTTTTATACTATCAAGTGTCTCCACTACCTCCCCCTTCACTATGTCTGTGGCAGCATCTTCTTCCTTGTTGAAGACAGATGCTAAGTACTCATTTAGTACCTCAGCCATACCCTCTGCCTCCATGCATAGGTCTACTTTTTGGTCTGTAATCGGCCCCACCCCTCCTCTTATGACTCTTTTACTATTTATATGCCTATAGAAGACTTTTGGATGACCTTTTATGTTGGCTGACATTCTATTCTCATACCTTCTCTTTATCCCTCTTATTTTCTTTTTCACTTCTCCTCTGACCTTTCTGTATATAACCTGATTCTCAGATGTATTTGCAACCTGACATCTGTCATATGCGCTCTCTGTCTGCTTCATCATATTGGCTATCTGTTTCGTCATCCAGGGAGCTCTCGGTTTAGTTGCCCTACCTTTCCCACTCGTGGGAATGTACCTCGACTGTACCCGAACTATTTCCTCTTTAAAGGCAGCCCATTGTTCCACTACAGAGGTTCTGTTTCATGGATAGTTGTGCAATATAACCGTGAGAAAGTCTTCAGATTTGTTGACATTTGCTGCATGCTCCATAACTTTGCCCTGAGAAAGGGGCAAGTTTTAAAACCACTTGGGGAGGAAGAAGTGGAGGCGCAGGAGCAGGAAGAATAAGGGCAATCAACCCTACCAGCTGGCAGAGCTGTACGCCAGCAGATCATTGATGAATGCTTTGATTGAATCATCCTGAACCCCCCTGCATCAACAGTCCATCCTACCATCAGATCTAGTCCTTCCACCCTCCAGATGAATGCCCTCAACCTCAACACCAGAATGGATATTTCTATCACCTCACTAGGCATGGTCAAACAAACACCAATCATGTATTTATATTTAACCAGTCACATGATAGAACTGTAAGGTTTGATCAGGACATATCTATGATATGACTCAGTTAATAACGGATGTGTTTTAAAGCATCAGACAGAAAGCCAGTACAACAGATGTGGTACCAACAGCACCTCGATGATATAGCTAGTCCATGATGCAAGAAGGGTGTCAAACATGTTGAATGCAAACATTTTTATTACAGACAGACAGTGAGGTGGGAGGTTCAGAAGTTAGAGGAATTGCCTATCAGGTAACAATGTTTTTCTTGCATCTTTCTAGGAGCATGAGAGAGGTGTTAGCAGAACCTGGCCAGATATGTGAGCAGTATTAAAGACTTGGACAGCAGTTGAGGGGAAGTCATCTCTAAATGCAGAAGAAGTGGCTAAGGACCATTCCAAAATTCATTTTAATTTGGGCGCCAGAGGTGAAGGAGTTGTGTATTAACAGATGCAGATTGCTTTGATGCTTAGATTCTTCTTCATTATTTTTCTCACAAAAGATATACTAATGATGAAATTGACAGGGTGTTTCATTTGAAGTCATAGGAGAGAGGCCAAAACATTTGACAGATGGAGATTCACTTATGGTGAAGCCCTCAAAGGTAAAAGGTGGTAACTGCTGACTAGGCTTGAGTGAGATGAAGAAACTTTGATGAATTGTAAGAAACATGCCTCATTGAAGGTCATGGAGCTGAAGGTATAGTGATTCAGACATTGTGCTGTGAGAATACTGGAGGTTGTGAGCATTGTGATGTATGAACTGAAGGAAACTAAAGAATGTTGTGCAGAATCATTACCAAAAGGGTAAATAGGATTGGATAATGAGTCCTTGTACTAACGAGGTCATTTATATGAAGAAGAACCAGCATGGGCAAGACAACAAAGCCCTGGATAACCCTTAAGTTAATTGAAAATGAGTCAGAGGACGAGACATCAATTTCAACATGAATGGAATAATTTGAGAGAAAATTAGATAGCTATGAATACAACTTTGGTGAAAGGCCATGGCAGTAATCTGTTTAGAAATGCATGGTGCCAGGTGCAGTCAAGGACTAGGGAGGAGTTCAAGGTAATGACAAATGATTCACAAAGTGTTCAAGAGCAGACTGTAACGTCAACAGCAAGGTTACCAGTGGAATGACCCTGCTGAAAACTTTGGGGGTGATGGATAATTTGAAAATTAACAGCAACTTGCATAATTTTATAAAGAGTAAATGTAAGAACAAAAGGGAGGTAGTGTGAATGGAAAGTAGGATCACAGGTAGATTTTCCAGCTGGCAAGATCAGCTCCACCTATGCAGAACATGCGAGTGGAGGCCTGAAAATCAGGTGGGAAGTCCACTCGATAAGCGCAATGCATGAGCTTTCGGCCAACCTTATTGGCTGGCTTAAAGTGCTCATATACAAAATGTACCAGAGCTTAATTTAAAAAGTAAAATCAGTATTAATGCCATGATAAAGAGCGCTAACTCAATTGAACTATTTTCCATGCAGGAAGTGCAATATGCAGACAGCTTGCTGAATGATGCACAATGCATTATTCTGCTAAAGTGCAGCTGTGTGTTCCTAGTGTGTCTCTTTAAGGCCACAAGGTGTCATTGCTGTGCCAATTAAATACTAATTGTTCTTAGGAAGATCTCAGGTCAATTAGAGGTCAGTCAGACCTTTTTTTATATACGCTTTCTTTTTACATGTGTGACTCCTGAAGTTAATTAAATATTTCATCTGCTGGTGTGGAAGTTTCGTTGGACATTTGAAATGAGTGGCATTTGTTCTCCTTTTTTTACAGTATACAAAATAGGCGACCCATGTGTGACACCTGACCTGTGACAGAAGCATCTCACAAGCCTTTTACGTTTCTCTATCACATTATAAAACTTTATGCCTGCATGCACCTTCCTGTCCCTCGCACTTCTGGCATCACAATAACTAATGCAAACATCTGCAACATACTTAAAAACAAAATTTAATGAAAGAAAGACACTCATTTGGAATGCACAGAAAAACTGTCCAGGAACAGAAAATACTGGAGCCACAATGTCTGCAGGCTCTTCACTGACAAAGTGACTTTCCAAAAACAAAGCAAGGATTCTGATTTCAACAGCAATTTCCATTTATATAGCGCCTTCAACATAGTAAAACGTCCCAAGGCGCTTGCTTTTCCAATCTGAATAGCAATTGACCTTTGACTGACTCAGCTTGTATTTACTTAACATTAATAAGAGTATGTAGCCTTAAAGGGCACATATCTAAATGTGTTTCACCTTATATCCTATAATGTTCCTGCTCTTATAACACATCCTCTAACCTATTACGAGCAGCACCATGGGAGATTTGCCAGTATATTAAAAATGGTACATCTGGTCTGCATTTCCTGTTCATGACACTTCTCTGCTTCCTGTCTGTCACACTTCTCTATTGTACATCAAGTTTTTGTGTTACACTTAAAAATTTATATATATTAAGAAACAAAGGCAGCCATTTGGAATGCACCTCTCCAGGGACAGAAAAAATAACTGAAGTCAGAATATCTGCTGCATATTTACTGAACTTCCCAGCAGTGGTGGTGGGACATCTGCCCATCTGGGTTACCCACTGCAGGCCTTGCCAAGGTTTCTAGAATCAACATAATTTTTTTTTCAGTCGTGTTCCCATCTGCACTTGGGAACTCACCACTGAGGGGGTGTAAAATGGCTACTGCTGAGAAAGTCAGATGCCTGCAGTAGCTTAAAGGGGCAGGCAACCTTGAAGGGAAAATAATCCTTCCTATAATAAAGTGCATAAAATCCAGCAATGGAGACCTAGCAATCCATCTTTCTTTCTTCGATTCCTGATTCTGCATTGTGCCTCTCTTAGCATTGTCTGTTCTGGTGTTCCTAGCGTCCAGTGTTGTTAAGGTGATAGTGAGGAAATGTGATATATGATGTCACTCTGTCATATATCCTCACCTAATTTAGGCAGATCCTTCCAGCATCTAGTGGGAGTAATGCTGGAAAACCAGAATAGGATCAAAAGTGGGGGATACAGTATAAGGGGCCCCTACCCAATTTTTCGCTGCACTACCATTGATAAACTTGTGGAAAAGCAGAGGAAATTTTATGCATAAAATGTCTGCTGGTAAGTTGTATTTATTGAGTAGTTGCCTTTATTCAGTAGTTCCAAAGCATAAAGCAGAACACTGAGAGTTAATGATGTGTGTACTGGTATCTCCCATTATTGTATTTAGAATTATGGAACAATTCATTGGAATGAATGTCTCTGGTTCCTGATCACTTGCTTATGTCGGCTTGGTAGTATTCTCATCTTTAAGTTAGAAAGTTGTGGTTCAAACCCAACTCCAGTTCTTGAGCACATGATATAGTTAGTCACAGCTAAAAGGACAGGAGAAGACCATCACATCTGTCCCTTCGCAACATGGTGCAACCTATATTAAACTCTCTACAGTCACGTAATCTCCTGACAGATTAAAAAAAGAGAGAAAAAACTCTTAGGGCAATTTAGTAACTGATAAACACTAATTCCAGTTAACCTACATGCCTTTTATATCTTGAAATGTTTTCCACTCGCAGGTATTCATGTAGCTCTTATTGAAGGCCTGCAGTGAATCCACACTCACTGCACATACTGACAACTTATTCCACAGGTCGATGACGCTCTCCAAAAAAAAAGTGCTTCCTGGCAACTACCTAACTCTATGCTTTGGTAACTTGCACTGACACCCCCCAGTTCTCTCTTGTCTTTTCAGCTCAAATAACATGTCCACTTGGATAGAATAGAATCCATTCATTATAATAACGACCTCAATCATATCCCCTCCAAGTCTATGCTTTTCCAGTTCCTTAAGCCTATTCTTGATAATTAAGAGCCCTTAAACTAGGTATTAATTGAATGGTAAATCCCCCGCCATATGATGAGGTCTATGGGCACAGTATTCTGGATGTGGCTGAATCCAAGTACAAGGTACTTCTATTTTAATATTTAATTATCCAAGCTATACACTTTAACACTCTATTCACTTTTGCAACAGCGTTGTGACACTGATCATGGGCCTTCAATGTTTCACGAACTGCAACCCCCAGGTCCTTCTGCCATTCAGCAGTCTTCAGCTGGTAACACTGCATAAATCTATATGCTTGGAATTACCTGGCCTAAATGCATCATGCTGCATTTTGCATTGAAAGATGTCTGCCACACAGGGGCCCATCCCCAATGCATCTACACATTGAATTACATAGATTGTACAGCACAGAAACAGGCCATTTGGTCCAACTGGTCTGTGCTGGTGTTTATGCTCCACATGAGCCTCATTCCACCCCTCTTCATCTAACTCTATCAACATAACCTTCTGTTCCTTTCTGCCTCATGTGTTTATCTAGTTTCCCCTTAAATGCATCTATGCTATTTGCCTCAACTACTCCTTGCGGTAGCGAGTTCCATATTCCCACCACTTCTGAATTCCCTATTGGATTTATTAGTGACTATCTTATATTTATGGCTCCTAGTTTTGGTCTCCATCACAAGCGGAAATATCCTCTCTACCCCATCAAATGCCTCCACAATCTCAAAGATCTACTTCAGGTTACCCCTCAGCCTTCCCCCTTCCAGATAAAAGACCCCCGGCCTGTTCAGCCTTTCATGATAGGCATATCCTCTCAGTTCTGGTATCATCCCTGTGAATCTTTTTCCACCCTCTCCAGTGCTTCTATATTCTTTTCATAATCTGGAGACTAGAACTGTGCACTCCAAGAGGGTAATTTTAACCCCCAAAAATAGATGGGTTTAGGTCGGGTGGGAAGTTAAAAATGTTTACATTTAAAACTCAAACCCGCCCACTTCCAGTTTTAATGGAGGCGGGGTGGGGGGACGACCAACCCGCTCTCAGGGGCGGATCCCTCATTTAAATAATTTAATGAGGTTGCGTGCCTAAGTTTTTATCACTCCTCCAGCTTTAACACTGGCTGCCCGAGTTTCCAGGGCCTCGGGAAATCCAGCAGCTGAAGGGAGGCGAGGACTGCTGGATGGAACAGGTAAATGCCTTTCTGGTAGTGCTTGTGGTCTAGGAGGAGCAGGAGTGCTTCCCCCTGGGCCCCCAAGCTACCCTGTTAACTTCCCCGGCGATTGGAATTCTCCACCTTGGCAATCGGACACCCCTCTGAACTTTCCGACCCCTGAGCTACCTCTCCGGCCCCTCCGATGTCTCAGACTCCACCGACCCACGCTCTTGCTGGGTCCCGCCAACAATGACCCACGGTCTCGCAGCCTCTCAATCTGCTGGCTGCGGCCGGGAAACAGAGTCCAAAAATGGTAATCAGGTCCTGCCATTAAGTTCGGTAGGACCTGCGGAAAACCAGTACTTCCGGGATTCCCGACTGCAAAACTGCACCCCCCCTGCTCCCTCCCCGCCTCCTGGTAAATATCAGAGCACAAGTGTGGTCCAACCAAGGCTTGATACAAGTCCAACATACCTTGTCTGCTTTTCAATTCCATCACTTTAGAAATGAACCCCAGTGCTTGGTTTGCTTTTTTTTATGGCCTTATTACCCTGCGTCGCTACTTTTAGTGATTTGTGCATCCGCCTGCAGACTATTTATTTCAGTTAACATCCCAATTCCTGCACATATTTTCATGTCATTAGCAAAACTGTAGACTGGTTTCCTGATCCTGATCATTAATAATGATTCTGAATAGCAACAGACCTAACACTGACCCTGGTGGGACTCCACAAGTGACCGGACCTCAAGCAACATTATCATTACCATAACTAACTATCCACTCTCTACCCAAATGTAACCAATTCGTTAACCAAACAAAAACCTGCCTCCAATTCCACACAACGCAACCGTAGCATCTTTTGTGCAGAACTTTATCAAAAACTTTTTGAAAATCAGGATACACAATATCCTGCTATCATCCACCAACAAAACTTCTTCAAAACATTGGATCAGTTTGATGAGGCAAAACCTCCTTTTGCAGAAGCCATGCTGGGATTCCCCAATAACCTCTACTGTTTCTAGATGTTCATACAATGCTTATCTAATAATTACAACTTGTGCCACTAGCCTCATTCACTGCTCAATTCACTACATCCCCATCACCCACCTACCAACATTATCAATTGGTACGCAACCCTACAATTCATATGCTTTATCTCACCCTCACACACTTAGCAAGCCTCGCACCCACAACTCACCGCTCACACTTACTGGCAGCTGTTCAACCATAACAACCACATCACCCAATCATGTTTCATGACACTCACTGACACACTTCCCTCTCTCTTGCAGGAGGAGGTGGTGCATAACAGCAGGCAGCAGCAAAGAACTGGAGGAGGACCAGCACGCCTGCATGTTTTAACCCCCATGGAGGAGACAGTGCTGGCCATCATGGGAAGGGGCATCGCTGAGGCTGTGGCCAATGGCGGGGCTGAAGCGATTGATGTGAGGGTATCTGCATACCTAATCCTCCTTCTCTCGTCTCACTTCTCCCTCAATCTCTTCTGACTTAGAAGCTGCAGATGGTGTCAGCACACACTTCTTACTTTCTCCTCTCCCCTCACCACAGCCCAACCCTTGTCCCTTTTTCATTTCAGGTACCCAAGTGCTGCAGTGGCAGCACAGACTGCTGCCATCATGGCTCTCGATATAACTGTTCAAAGGGACTTCCAAGGTCACAACAGTCCATCAATCTGTTCTCCAACAGATCAGTAGGTTTGCTGAGGCGCTGCCCTGGGAGAGTGGCAGCGGCTCCATGGAGCACAAACCTGCTTTCCTCTCTCAGGATGA
This sequence comes from Squalus acanthias, assembly GCA_030390025.1. Lineage (NCBI taxonomy): Eukaryota > Metazoa > Chordata > Chondrichthyes > Squaliformes > Squalidae > Squalus > Squalus acanthias. The sequence continues at coordinate 140,545,459 of CM059428.1, forward strand.
CATCCTTCCTGCTCCCACCCCTGCCACTCCACCAGTACCCCTGCTGTTGCCTGTCAGCCAGCCAGCCCAGACTGCTGCAGGCCAGGCCAAAATGGAGCAGTCTGAAGCCAGGCCTTCTAGTCCCAGAGCTGCTCGAGGTCGCCTTACAAGGCCATCTGCAGTCTCTTCAATTGGAGGTCAGCAGCCTTCCACCACCCATGCTGCAGTCACTGGGGAAGCGCTTTGTACGAGCACTGGGATAGGCAAAGGCACATGGAAGACAGGCACTAAGGGAATGCACAAGGGTGATTACTTTATTTTTGTATGATTATGTCATGATTGAATTTATAAATTTGGATTGGAATGTGCATTTTCTGTTGGTTTTTATTTTTGTGTTGTCGGAAAGAGGGTGATGTGATGGTCAGTGATAGAGAAAAGGTAAGGAACGTGGGACTGCTGGTTAATAGGGAGGTGTGATTGAGGGTACTGGTACCGCTCATTAATTATTTTATCACATAGAGCCCAGGTAGAAAGGAGCTGTCTACGTTGTAGCCTTTCTACCTCTTTCCATTCCTCTACTTCCTATTGCACTTCCTCCTCCTGCTTGTCAGCTTCACGTCTGATAGCTGGTGGCAAGGGCTGTCCCCTCATGATGGCAAGGATGTGCAGCAAGCAGCATACTACCACAAATCTTGATATCTGCTTAGCTGAGTACTGCAGGGCTTCTCCAGAGAGGTACAGGCAGTGAAAGCGTTGCTTGAGGATGCCGATGATATGCTCTATAATGTTTCTTGTGGCATCGTGGCTCTCATTGTATGCCTGCTGTGCATGTGTTTCGGACCGGAATCATGAGCCATGTCATCAGTGGATAACCCATGTTGGCCAGTAGCCACCCTTTGACTTGCTGTGCTGGGTCAAATACAGGTGGCATAGAGGATTGCCGCAGAATGAAGGAACCGTGACTACTGCCAGGATAACGGGCATTCACCTGCATGATGAGCTGCCTGTGGTCTTACACCAGCTGCCCATTGAGGGAGTGGAATCCCTTTTGGTTCATGAAAATGGGCGAGTTGACATGGGGCGCACGCAAGGCAGTGTGCGTGCAGTCAATGGCTTCCTGCACCATGGGGAAGCCTGCAATCCGTGCAAACTCTCATACTTGCTCCGCCTCCTTGTCTCTGGCAAGAGGGAATGAGATGAAACTGTCTCTCTTTGTATAGAGAGCCTCAGTGACTTCCCTTATGTAGCAGTGCACTGCAAATTACGAGATGTTGCTAATATCTCTAGCACCAGCCTGGAAGGAGCCCGACGCATAAAAGTTAAGAGCCACAGTCACCTTGACAGCCATAGGCAATGTGGTCCTTGCCCTGCTTTAAGGTTGCAGTTGTAGGTGCTGCAGTTGGCAGATTTCAGTCACAACCCCTCTAGTGAAGTGAAGATCTCTTAAGCATTGGTCCTCGCTGAAAGTGAGATAAGAGAATTGCTCCCTAAAGACCATCGGTGGATATGACCTCCTGCTGAGAGCCCTTATCCTTTTTCTCCTCCTTCTTCTAGCAGCTTGTCCTGCTCTGCGTGGCCTCTCTTCATTTTCCCAGTCATGCTCAATGCCAAGAAGAAGGCTTACCAGGCCACCCATGTCTAGAAGCAACTTGTTTCAGCACAAGCTTTTAAATGACCAAAAAAGTACTTCAGCGCCAGCCAGACCACTCCCTGTAGACTATTGAAACCTTAGGCAAGTATAAGAAAGCTCCAAAAATACGTACAATTGTACCAGCAGCCGGATAAAATAATCTAGCAACTAATCTGTAAGTAGTTCATGATCCCTTTAAATAGCGCTGGAGGGGGTCCTTCATGCTGTTTAACATCGTGTTCTGCTGTGCGAGGTTAAGAGTGGGCATAGGCTGTAGCATGGAGCTGTAAAATGACAATGCTGGTGTCAAATCAGTGTTGCACACTGATTGGTGTCATAATCTGCTTGCTCTGCACGGTCGTTAGGTGTGCGTGCGCAAACCCTTTTACCAAGATGGTGTCCAGCGCATTTCCCGTCGGACATCTTGGATGCCATTTTCGAGCATTAGGAGGCCATGTAGCGCCTAAACGACAGGTGCTGCAGGGCCCAATTTCTCCTCCGTTAAACCAAGGTTCCTTCTGGATGTTGCATATCTCATATCACTATTTGAAGAAGAGCAAGGAGTTCTCCCGGTATCTAGGCCAGCTTCCTTCACTCAACCAACACCAGCAAAAAAAATATAACTGGTATTTATCTCTTTTTTTGCTTTGTGTAAAATGACTCTGTGTTTGCCTACATAACACATTGGCCTGAATTTTTCGGGCAGCAGCGAATGAACGGTGCTCGCCGTTCATTACTCTTGCTGCTGCCCATAGACTTTTCGTGAGCTTTTGCGCAGCAACTTATGGTAATTAGAGATCCAGTTCAGCGCGGCGCCCTCTACAGGGGATCTGGTGCGAACAGGACAAGCAACAGCATGTCTCTTCAACCATTCAGATTGAAGAATCCTCAATGAGGCATACAGAGTCTAAACCAGGAAATGTAAGTTAGAATATTTAATTCAATATAAACTCATGTATGGGAATGTTAAGTAAAGAGAGAGAAAGAAAGATGGGATTAAGAGAGAGAGAGTTAAGGGACAGAAAGAACATTTAAAAAAAATTTATTTTTTAAATCTCCAACAATAATTAAAATCTGAAGAAATGAGACTCCACACTTGTAAAAGTAAATTTTCAGTGGCAGAGAGGTTGTTTGGTCATAATTAAGACTTATCCCGCTGTTAAAAGTGACCTTACACTTGAATGGACCAGCCCTAACTTTTTCTGGCGTGTTTAGTGGGTATCTAGTGGGTAAGTACCACAACTTCACGCCCTTCATGTGTTTGAATGCCGAGTCTCTTGGTGAGGTACTGGTGTGGTGCAGCTTGTGGAGGAGCAGGGCAAATCGGACAGAAATTTCCTGATTTCTGCGTTTAACTGCACATGTGCGGACGCCAGAAGTTGCTGTCCAATTTATTCCTTAATAATGGTGAGCGCTGATACCGCAAAATCTGGGCCAGTGTATTTCAAAGTAGCTCACTGCATGGAAAAGATTTTGAGACATTTCTGAGAGATCTGATAGGGTGCTATATAAAGACAACTCGGTCGTACTTTAAAACCTCACCATTAATTATTTAAGTTTGAAATTATGCTAATCAATAACAGCAGATTGTCATTGCATCATACATGGGATATAGAATTGGCTTTAGGATTTAAACTTGTTTGTTGTGAGACTATAAAAACCTATGTTATACAGATTCAATTTAGCTTCTAATAATAAAAAGTAAAGTAATTAAGAGTACACTGTCAACTTCATATATTGAAATTCTACTATTTAAAAAAATAATCAGGTTAACACTTCCATTAAAATAGCGGGTGAAGGAATTTCACACAGATGTAGTAAGTGTTTGCACGCTGGCATCCCATGGCTTAATTTCAGGGCTTTAGTGTAATGCTGCCAATTGGATTATGGATTAATTGCAATTCTGATTAAAATGCATGTGTAAACGCAGGAACCTAAATTGTTGCTAAAGTCAGCAGCATTTTGGATTAAGTGGAATGCCTGCGAGTGAAGTAATGTACAATCAATTGCTTTAAATGAATGTTCCTGTGAACAACAGGCCTATTTGTTAACAGCTGCATACTATTATTACTTTCTATTTATCAGCCAAAAAAATGTGACAATAAACACAAACAACAGGGTACCATAGAAACAGTTCCTCTCAAAGAATGTTCAAGATATAGAGAAGATACACGATCAGCTGTGGGATACGATTTATATCACAGAAGCGGCCTGGTGTGAAAGCTCATGCTCAACTTCCACTTGTGAATTATGATCATTCACAAGAAACGGATGTAGACCACATCACATGGTTGCTCATCGTGTATTCTATTAATACCAAATGTTATACAAGTAAAATTAAAATGATAAGCGATCATCTTAAATAGGAACTGTACTATTTTGCAGATTGTTGATTGGTTGGAGATATCACTGCAAAATCCTTTATCCATCATGCTGTTTCTTCAGTTGTGACCTAGGCCCTGAAATTCTATGGCCCTTCCGGCATACTCCAACTGTGTCTTTGAACCAAAGTGGAATTAAGAGATGAGTAAAAATGGAAAGCACTACATTAATATTTAATGCGATTTGACATGACCATAAGATGTATTTTTTATGACTTCCAGACTAATATAGAACTATTATAAAACGACAAAGATTTAGATACGCAAATTGACTCATATACAAAGGAATAGAGGGATGTAGAATTTTATACAGCAGGATGGATACACAAGTAAGACATGTCATTTTTTTTAACCAGAGTGCTTTCACCTAATTACAAATTCCACCACATCACTAGCCTCCACCGTGCTGCTATCACTGGCCTCCAGAATCAAGCTTCAGCTTAAAAATAAAGAGACAAATCAATTCAAGTTATACATGTCAGTACAGAAAGATGCTAATATGGAAACAGTTTACTGTGAATATTAAATAAGAAACCTCCAAAATAATGAAAACTTAAAAAAAAAAGTATGTTTGTTGCATCACTACCTTCAAGCCCATGAAAGTAGTGATCGATTTTCTGGCCAGTTGGTTATTTCTTGCCATGCCGGTAAATCGGGCAATGATCACTGTTGCCAGATCTCTGCCCAATTAGCATGGCGCTAGATATTACAACTGGGGTTTTAGTCTGGCCGAAAGTGATCTTGCATGAAACTGTGTCAGTTTCAGTTGAAAATGCTAATTCCAGTTAATTGCCTATGGCGTGATTTCTCGTTCACTTAGGACGGGATTGTGCTGCACGGTCTGCTTATTATCCGGAGTGGGCGAAAAGGAAAACTGCATATGCTGAGGAACATTAAAAAAACTGAGAAAGGCTTTTTTAAAAAAAAAAATCGACTTGTTTTTCGGTGGCTTTTTAGAGCTGGTATTTGTTCTTTTTTGTTTCATGTTCTAATTTTTAATTTGCTTTTTTTCCCTCAATTTCTTTCTGGGGTTTTTTTTTTTCCGAATCAGAATATGTTAAAGAATTTCCATGTAGAATCAAAATCATTGGAAAGGTGCCTGTAATTGAAACATTTAGAAGACTTCAGCAGCCTAGAAAGAGCTGGGAAAAAGAAAGAACGTGAAAAAAGAGATTTTTAAGTACCAACTTTCTTGGGAGCTGAGGAAGCAAAAATGTGTCTAAATTCAAGCTACAGAATCTAGTGATGACTGACAAATCAGATTAAAATTAATAATGAGAGTTGGTTTTAAAGCATCCAAAATGAAGTATTTCATCATTTAAATTGAAAGATGGTATACCACGGAGATCAGTTGCCCAAACTGTACCTGCAGGCCCTGGCACACCTATCTGCCAACTGTACCTTCTGCTGCAAGGACGCATGCAACCAATCTGCACTTTCACTGGCAGTCATTTTACAACAACAACAACAACAGCTTGTATTTATATAGCGCCTTTAACGTAGTATAACGTCTCAAGGCGCTGCACAGGAGTATTTTAAGACAACAAATTTGACACCGATCCACATAAGTACAAATTAGGGCGGGTGATCAAAAGCCTGGTCATGGAGGTAGGTTTTAAGGAGCGTCTTAAAGGAGGAAAGAGAGGTAGCGAGGCGGACAGGTTTAAGGAGGGAATTCCAGAGCTTAGGGCCTAGGCAACAGAAGGCACGACCACCAAAGGTTGAGCGATTATAATCAGGGATCCTCAAGAGGGCAGAATTAGAGGAGCGCAGATATCTCGGGGGGGTGGGGGGGGCTGGTTGTGGGGCTGAAGGAGATTACAGAGATAGGGAGGGACGAGGCCGTGGAGGGATTTGAAAACAAGGATGAGAATTTTGAAGTCGAGGTGCTGCTTAACCGGGAGCCAGTGTAGGTCAGCGAGCACAGGGGTGATGGGTGAACGGGACTTGGTGCGGGTTAGGACACGGGCAGCCGAGTTTTGGATGACCTCAAGTTTACGTAGGGTGGAATGTGTGAGTCAAGTCTAGAGGTAACAAAGGCATGGATGAGGGTTTCAGCAGCGGATGAGCTGAGGCAAGGACGGAGTCGGGCGATGTTACGGAGTTGGAAGTAGGCGGTCTTTGTTATGCTGCGGATATTTTACTTCCATCTCCTTTTAGGCTAGCATGGACATCATAGAACTATAAATATTTAAGCACAAAAGAAGTACATCATGCCCAGGCTCTTTGCTCAAGCAAGTCAAAACTAATCCCACTGCCCTGGTCTTTCCCTATAGCCCTGTATCATCCTCTGCTTCATATATTTATCCTCTTTTCCCTTAACTGAGACTTCCAAAAGCTTTTTGACAAAGTTTCATACAAAAAATTCTGTTAGTTAAACTCAAAGCTGTGGGGATTCGGTATAAATTTTGGGAATGGATAAGAAATAGATGGTAGAAAACAATGGATACTTGTTGAAGAAGTCATGACGAGGTGGGAGGAAACTAGAAGGGGCAGTGAAAATGGAGGAGGCAGTTCAGAAATTACAGAATGAATTGGACAAGATATGAAAATGGACAGATGAAATTTAATGTGGATAAGTGTAAAATATTGCATCTAAGAAGGAAAAATTGGAAACACTTGTACTCCATGAATGGTGTTGAGATAGCTGGAAAAGAGACCGAGGAGTTTTAGTAATGAGTAATGAGACATAAGGTATGTGTAGCATGCTTGGCAGGTGTCTTTGGACCTATGATTCCTAAAGCTTTCCACCACTAGGGTTCTCCTCCACCAGATCTATTGTCGACTAATTGATAGAGATTGGTTGCTATGATTAGTCAACAACTCCATTATTGTTGTATCATGTGACTACCAGGATGGTAGAAGGCGAATTGGATGGACCTTGGTCTTCCTTCGTCTAGCTATTCCTATGTTCCTAGGAGGGCAGGAGTGAGAGTGAGGTGGCCATAGCTGGAATAATATCTCGCCTAAGCTTTCTCATTTCCATTGTAAATAATCCCAGGCTCTTCAACTTCTCAACCTTTTCTGCACTGTCTCCAATTGCTGGTTATCCTAGCTGTAGTATGGTTACCAGAATTGTACGCAGTACTCCAGGTGTTGCTGTGTGTCTTGTACAGATTCATTATCGTCTCCTGGGATTTGTGCTCTACCTCTATCCTTCTGGCTATACATTTCTGGACCGATTAGACACTGCTGTTGGTTTCAGTGAGCTATGCATCAATACACCCAGATCTCCTCTCCTCTCCTTGTTTTGTAGCCTAGAGCAATTGAGTTTATATTCCCATATAAACCGACTAGATAACTGGCTCAAGGCAATTTTTCCTGCGTTAATAGGTTAGGCTGTTAGTGGAGCTATAAATCATATTTTGCTGCTCTCTCCCTCTGCAGTGCTCTTTATTAATACTGTTACATTAGCTTTCTGTTTTTTTTTAATAAAAGTGGTTATAGATGTTCCTTTGACCTTTCTGGAGTGACCATCCTTGAAGTCATATGGCAGGAAGAAAGGTGATGTACCATTCTGATGAAGGCACTTGGAATATTATTGTCTGATATGATGGGAAGGCAGAATAAGACAGGAACTGGTTGGCGTGTGCTCACAATAGTACAACAATTGGTTTCTAAACAGAGATATCATGTAACTCAGCTTACATTTTTGAAGAAGAATCTTAATTGGGGGCAAAATACGTCGGAAAGCCAGGGTGAGGTCCTGATTTAAAGCTTGTTGGAAATAGTCATTTCCATTTTCTGTCATAATTTGTAGTTGTTCCAAGACTTTTATCTGCTAGATCATGAGCAAAGCGCTGGCCTAGATCTTCTGCTCAAGACGGAAAGTTTTTGAGGAGACGCCACCTTCCTGCCAGAGGTGACACGGACTGCACAATTGTCCACCCGTATATGGGCAGATGTGAGGCTATAACAATGATGGAAATACATCAACCGACATATCTTCCATCATTTGAACCATAGCAACGCTGAGCACAAGGGATATCTGCCTACCCCCGATGGCTACTGTTGCTATGGGCAGTGAGGGGGTCCTTTAACATTTCAATGGCCAATAAAAGGCTCTGCAATTTGTCAAAAAGTGATTGATTGCATAGCCTTTGGTAGCATTTAAAAGATTTTTTTTTTTGGCCACTTTACAAGGCAGCAGAAAGGCTGCCAGCCATACTACTCTGCAGTGGGTCTCCAGGCCTGCTGCACTCAATAATTGCTCCCCCATCTTCACCTTCTGTTGAATTCCCCAGCAAAAGCTGAGCAATCCATCAAAAATATGAACGACCCTGAGGCTTAATGGGGCGCTCTGACTCCGCAAAAGAAGAAGATCCCGTTACAACCGTTGCATATTAATTACTTTGGTTGCTTAAATGCTATTCATTATCCGTCATTTTTCTTCTATGAATGAAACTGTTAGATTAGGGGTCAAACAGCTATTGTCAATTATCTGAAGAAGGCTGCAATCAAATTTGTTTTTGTGAATGGCTGGAATGAGAAATTTCACAATCTGCTGCCTTGTACCTTCCTTCGAAACATACAAGCCTAGATTTTCAACTTGGATGAAATCCCGCACAGATGGATGGTTAAGTAGGCAGACTCCACCACAGTTGCAGGGCTCAAGCTTGGAGCATCAGGAATGCCTCTGATTTAGAATTGACCTTTTTGGGGGGCAGGAAGGGTGGGGAACCAGCATTCTGCGACAGGATTTGAAGGTCTGCAGCACCTTTAAGTTGCAGCCAACCCCAGAGCTGATATTGCAGCAGAGCAGAAAGTTCACTCCCCAAACAATGTCTGACTACTCGGCGAGGAGAAATGTTGGTTCTCAGTGTTGCAGAGACAGAGAAGGGAGGTCCTGCTTGGAACAGAGCAGCGCAGGGCCCGAAGGAGAGCAGCACGGGGCAATAGCAGGAGATGGCCAGGGCGGTGCCTGTCAGCATGTATTCCAACCCTCAAAAGCTGGAAAAGCTTCAAAAAAAGATGACACAGCCTCAAAGAAGCTGACAGCTCAAAAAACAGTGTACAACTGAAAAATAGGTCAGATTAAAGGCCTCTGACCAAGACTGGATTGGATTTCAGGGTTTTTATTAGTATTTTGCCATAACATGTACGCTGATGACACCCAGTTCTGCCTCACTACCTCTTCTCTCGACCCCTCCACGGTCTCTAAATTGTCAGACTGCTTGTCCGACATGCAGTTCTGGATGAGCAGAAATGTTCTCTAATTAAATATTGGGAAGACTGAAGCCATTGTTTTTGGTCCCCGCCACAAACTCCATTCCCTAGCCACTGACTCCATCCCTCTCCCTAACATCTGTCTGAGGCTGAACCACACTGTTCGCAACCTTAGTGTCATAGTTGACCCTGAAATTCTCATCTTTGTTTTCAAATCCCTCCATTGCCTCGCCCCTCCCTATTTCTGTAATCTCCTTCAGCCCCACAACCCCTCCGAGATATCTGTGCTCCTCTAATTCTGCCCTCTTGAGGATCTGATTATAATCGCTCAACCTTTGGTGGCCATGCCTTCTGCTGCCTAGGCCCTAAGCTCTGGAATTCCCTCTCTAAACCTCTCCAACTCGCTACCTCTCTTTCCTCCTTTACGATGCTCTTAAAACCTACCTCTTTGACCAAGCTTATGGTCACCTGCCCTAATTTCTCCTTATGTGGCTCAGTGTCAAATTTTTGTTGTCTTATAATACTCCTGTGAAGCGCCGTGGGACGTTTTACTACGTTAAAGGCGCTATATAAATGCAAGTTGTTGTTGTGTAACATTCTGTAATTCAGGTCGGTTTTCAGAAACTGAAACCCTGTGGCCTCACACATGACATATGAAAAGTATTTATGATGGAAAAGAAAGAAGAAAGGCAGAACCTGCATTTATATAGCAGCTTTCACATCTGTCAGGATGCCCCAATGAGCTTCACAGCCAATGAGTTACTTTTAAAGTGTAGTTACCATTGACATGTCGGCAGCTGTGGCAGCCAATTGGTATACAGCAAGATCCCATAAATAGCATTAAGATAAATGACCGGATAATCTGTTTTGGTGATGTTGAGTGAGGAATAAATGTTGGCCAGGACACCAGCCAACCTCCCCTGCTCTTCTATGAATATTGTCATAAGATCTTTTGCATGTACTTGGGGAACAGGCTCGAGGGGCTGTATGACCTATTCCTGTTCCTGTGTCCTTGAACAGGCGGATGAGCCCTGAGGTTAAAATCTCATCCAAAAGATGGCATCTTCATCAATGCAATACTTTCTCAGTATTGTGTCAGCTTAGCATACAGGGCAACATGAACTTGTCATGATCTAAGTTGCAGACTAACCCAATATTCCATCAGTTGTATTATAGGAGAAAAAAAACCTGGAGCACAATTATTGCTTTGGATTTAGAATAGGATTTAGCAGGGGATTTAGAAATTTTTGAAGGTGGAAACAAGCTCTGTTGATGTAAAATTTACTTCTTGGGGGAGGGCGGGGGTCACTCCCCTGGAAATGTTACCTTTTGACACTTTTTGGTGTATTTTCCAGAGTTTTGAAATATATTGCGATTCAGCGCGAAGGAGAGAGAGGGACCCAGAGAAAGCTCAGCAACACCAAAGAGAAGGAGGTTCTGAGGTATTGGCAACACCAGGGAGAGGGAGACCAACATATTGCTTAATAAAAGCAAGGAGAGGGAGACCCAGAGAGAGCGCAGCGACGCAAAGAATGGTCACTGGAAGCTGACTGGTTTGCTCATGGTCTCTGGAGTGTGAGCTGTGCACTCTCATGTCCATGGATTCTGTATCACTTAAGTAGATCCTGGTTCAGTGACAGTAGATACACAGCAACTAAAAGCTTGTGTGAAAACATTTCCAAATTTGTAGCATGACTGCACTTCACAAAGAGGCTTTTCACACATGCCCTGGGTGCTCTCAATAGTTCGGTTGTATGTATTTTCACAAGGAGTTCAGAAGGGTTGGTTTACACCTACAGGTTCGAAATGAAGGAAAGCAAAGGTTTCCAATTCTCAGTGACTTTATATCAGAACAGGCTACAAAAGCACGTAATAGCCAGTGGGTGTCAGTGACTAGTTTATCCTTACAATAAAATGCGGCAATATCCATCACAAGGCAGGAAATAATACTCAGCTGGACGGCACTCAACCAGACTGCAGTAAACAGAGTATTACGAAGTATTTGAAAGACTTTTCAATATCACTTAGAGGGTAGCCACATTCTCACCCCACACTCAATGCTAGCACAGACCTTTTGCTACATGGGAGTGGCGATACAAAATAAATGATATGATAATTGATACCTGTGCAAGAGAGTAACTTATTGAGGAGGTTACCGTGACATAATAAAGTACAAGAGTGAATCTCAAGCGGGTTACTGAAGTCACTTGAACTGGTTATTTTATAATCAAGCAACACTTATGTGATAGTCATTTTACATTTGTACCTATCACCGTTGTACAAAAAGACAGCTGCGTTTCCTTCTGCTACAGCAATATCTCAGCACATGAATTCAAACATTGGTCTCACACACACAAAAAACAGTAACGTTTCTTCAATGTACAGAGCAGAGGTCATTTTCGTCCGCACTGCTTGGGAGGTAAGCCTGCTGGGTGAATGGCCTGCCTTTTATAGAAACCGCCCGATTTTCATTTCCAAGTACCTCTTCGGCTGCAAAAAATATTTGCTTCACTCTACCACGTGGGATCTTCATTGATTATGTCAGGATGGACCTTTACTTATTACACCTGGAATGCCTCTCAGGCTTTGCTGATCCTTTTTGAAATATTATAGCTTTAACTTGTTCATCAAATAGTCCCGCCACCTCAAAGGTATTTCTAAGAAACATTTTTGGAAATGTTTTGCTGTTACACTGGAGCCGAGACAATCTATTCAGATTGCGACCTCTTAATACATGGCTTGGCGTGTGGTGTGATTTTCAAATGGAGCAGTTTCTCCTGTTGTTTTATTACCAAGGCCAGATTTGTAGAACAACAAAAGATTGGAGCCATGGCTGGACTTGTTTCCCCATTCATTCATGGTTCTACATTTCTGCTAACCTTAATCGGTTCAGTTCATTTCTCCTAGTCCTTTGTACCAGTACTTGAATATCTACAGCCCATGGTCTACAAATTACATTTGAATGTAAAATACCTTTTGTTTCCGGATCCTGGGACTGATTAACTCATCACCTAATGTGATTGATGGGTTCTCTTCTGAGCATGCGCTGAAACATCACACGTGTATAGCAGAGGAAATTCTCAATGTATTATGGGGGAATTTAAGGGCACTATGAAACGACCTAGATCAGTGCACTTTTGGGGCTGAATTTTGCCAGCACTCAGAGGGTGGGTTCGGAGGCGGGTCCGCTGTCAAAACCCAAAAGATTGACAGCGGGGCGGTATCCCACTCTGAACCCACCTCCTTGTGAGTTTCCCTAGTGCCGGCTCTGCCTGAGCTTTGCAGACCCAGCACTAAGCGGCGGGTCATGCAATTGTGCTCGTTAAGACGGTGTTTAAAGCAATTTAATCACCATTTTACCAGGTACAAAGCATTTTCCCAAATTTTCCACGAGGTTCCCGTCACTCGGGGATCACGCCAGGTAAGTATGTCGGGTTCTGAACAACTTTCCATTTCTTTGATTAGGTGACAGCTGCAAAAGTGGTTTAAAACCTGCCATTTTGCAGCTGGTCACTTTCCAATCTCAGAAGCTGGAGAATTAATGATTTAGAACCCACTTTTGAGCTTTATGCACTTTTGAAGTGTTTGGAGTAATCTCTCTATCCACTGTCACCTCCTTGGAACAACCTATCTCAACATTTACAGATTACTTCTGTCATCTCAACCTCACCTGCCATCTATTCCATCAGCATCGGTGCCCTTGAAAAAATCTCACCTTGGTCCTCAGAATCCCAACACGATCAGCCCCAACACCAGCATCACCGGGCACACCAGCAGCACCAACATCCACACCAACCTTCTCCGCAATCAACTGATGCTGCACTGGACACAGGGCATCATCACCCGTGCACATTGCTGCCCGGGATGCCTCGATGGCCTCACCATCTCCAGATTTGCTTCATTTAACACTGTACACCCTCGCTGCCACATGATGCACCAGGTTGTCACCACCCCACACCAGCACCATAAAGCATCCCTACAATGTCCAAGCCATTCCTTTCACACTCACCACCATTGAGGCGGGGGGGGGGGGGGGCAACGTTATGTCTCACCATTCACTGCAACTCACTAAGCCACTTTCCAAGGTGCACACAAATCTGTCCAAGAACGCAAATGTGTTCAAAATCACCATACTGAAATCTTCCCATGGAATGCAATTGCTTCATGCATGTACCTGCCATCATCCCTATTATGTATATTGACACCTGGGCTTTACTGCATGTCACAGTAACTAAAGGTAATGCTTACTTTTTGGATTCTTTTTCAAGGACATACCATTCATGAACATGAGAAAGAGAACTTTAACGGGCGGTGCCCTCCCCGCAAGCTTCTGGCCTCTCATTCCTACAAGTAAGAATCACTTCAAATGCTGGGAAAGGAGGCCATACAGCAGATGGGGAAGTGAGACGTCAGGTTCCAGCTTTTGGTTCAGATAATATTCTGCTTCATTCTTTCTCATCCTCCTATACTCCACATTACCTGTCAGGAAACGATATCATGAAGCCCTCAAGTCACTGCTTCTATTGAAAGTGACATATGTCGCAACCTATTCTAACCTCTCTTCCTCTTTCCCTCCTCTAGTTGTGCCCAAAGAGAATGAACCAGATCCCATTAACTTCAGCTCTGACACCACCTCAGAGCTCATGCCTTCAGTCACCCTCTCCCTCGCAAACACAAGTCCAGAGACATCCACCCTGGGAAAATTAGAGTGAGTCTGAGAGGAGTACACTAAGTGACACACAGAGCATAAGTGAGCAGCATTTGCTGGTGGCACATGAGGAGGAAGACTTTCCTGACTGAGGGAGCTAAAGGAAAGGTGGATAAAGAGATATGGAAACTGGATGGATACATGGAATTAGGATTCCTGCTCACATAGAGGATAAAGACCAGCATGGACTGGTTGGGCCAAACACCCTGGGCTGGATTTTATCAATGGGGTCGCGTTGGGGGCGGGACTGCTGGTTTTCGGGTTTCAGTCCCGCCCCCCAACGACGTCCAGCCAACCCACGCATATTTCCCTTGATTGACCTTGTTAAGCCCGCCCTGCGGGCTTAGCCGGCCAATTAAGGGAAAGCCGGTGACCGAGGACGTCAGCGTATGACGTTTCATCTGTCAAAATTTTTGACAGATGAATTGTCAGCGTTTGACAGCTTAGAGAAGCTATCAAACACTGACAATCTCTGTTTTATGGTGAGCCCTTGTACTGAAGACTCACCAAACCTCTTTCCTCAGCAGCAATCAGATGGCTGCTGCATCTGAGAATGCAGCAGCCATTCTGTCATCTCTGCCGTTGAAGTGAGGCACCTCCGGATCCCCAAGGGTTGAAGCCTACAGGAAGAAACAAAGGTAAGTAAACTTTTTCTAACACTTTACATTCACCTCCCATACCTATCTCTCCACACTTGCACCCATCACTCACCTCCACAGCGCACTTTTCGATCCCTCTCACCCCTGCAGACCCACTGCTGCCTCGCTGACCCTGGCGAGGTTCGCAGCCGTCGGGAAGCCCGCACTTGCAGGGATAAAATGGGAATAATCCTCTTAACTGCCTGTTAATTACCTGTTAACAGACAGTTAAATGGCTGTAATCCCCTTCCCGCCTCGAGGAGACGGGTCCCAGCGCGAGTCGGGGACCCGCCTCCCGGGCAGATGGCATGGAGGCGGGTTGGGAGCGGGTTCGGTACCCGCTCCCTGTTTCTGCCATTTTTCCGGCAGTCCCACCTCCATACCCGCCTCCCCAGGGCTGGCAAAATTCCCCCCCCCCCCTGTTTTCGTGCTGTAATTTCTATGTCATTTTATGGAGGGTCAAGATGTTTCACCTCTTGTTTGAAAAGTTTGGGGATCTAGATCTCACTGGTATTCCTTTTAAAAGAAGGGTGTTTGCAGAGCATCAAACATTTGTGCAGGTAGTGGAGACATGTCAGACAATGTCTGCAGATGGCACTTTGAGTGGCGAGGTCCACTACGTGCGTAGGTAGTATCATGCTGGATAGCTTTGCAGTCCACCCTAGAGTGGGTGGCAGCTCCAGGGACACCTGCAGCAGAGGTCCACATGCCAGAGATCCTAAGGGAAATCTATGCTTCTTCCATGGCTGCTCAGACTGGTGTAATAGAGTTCTCCAGTACCAAATTTGCAAGGGCTTCCCTTCTGACTTCAAGAGGTTTTGCAATCGGATAGAGAGATCTACAAGGGCAGGTTTCACTTGATCCCACTGGTACCATTAGGTCTTCTTGTTTGCAGATCATGGAGCAGGTGGAGGCAGTGCCCAGTACCTGGGGCATGGCAGGAATGGGCAAGGATGATAGCGCCATCTCTCAAGATGACAGCAATGTGGACTCCATCACCAGCTCCTTCCAGTGCCTTTTTATGTGCTTAAAGGAGACAGGGCCAACCTGTCAATGTAGCAGCACAAAAGGTGCAGCCCGCAGGATTTAGCTGCTAAGAGACAAGAATCACCTCAGTCCTGGGAGGCTCTAATAGCAACAGAGCAGCTAGCCACCTGATGCACTCTCACCACTGATGCAGCACCTACCAGAAGCATGAGCTAGATTTAAGTGCACATTCTTCATATACGGGGACTACTTTGATAAGATGCACTAGGTGTACACCGAATATACTTTGGGGGAAAAATCCAGTTGCTTTGCGCTTCCCATTAGCCCTCCCGAGGGGGCACTAACGGGGCGCAAAGCACCTAGCGCCCGGGCGCGGCACTGCTAACGCCTCCCGTGAAATTCAGCAGGAGGTTAGTGGCGGTGGTAGCCGATAGCGCCCCACGGCACTGCGCCTCCGGCGGTGACGTTATTGCCATGCGCAGCGCCCCGCTCGCGCCCCAGCCACAAACTTGGCCCGCGTCCCCTGACCTACCGCTGGATGCCATGTCCGACAGGGTCAGGGTGCCGTGTTTGCGGCTGGGGCGGCGCAAATTAAAGGGCAGATGCCGGGCGGCCATTTTTTTGGGGCCACCTGCCAGCACCTGCCCCCTCTCGCCTCCTCCTGCGCTAGGCCCCTCCCCTTTAATCACGGGAGGGAGGCCTGTATTACCACGGCGCTACTGCACATAGTGCTGCAATATTCAATGGGAGTGCCCCAAGAGGGTGGGGAAGCGCTTCCAGTAGCGCTCATCCTTCGGCTTGGAGCGCCACCATTCAATTTCGGGCACGGGGGCGCTAACTTTTTCGGGGCACTAAAAGTAGCACCCCAGCGAAGTTAGCACCCCATAGGGGCCATGACCCAATTTTTCCCCCTTTCTAATTAAAATTATGATTGCACTAAAGTTGTGTGTGCAGACATTGGGCTCGATTTTGTCAATGGGGACGTGATGGAGGCGGGACTCCCACTTTTTGGGTTGTAGTCCCACCTCCATCGATTTGTGGCCAACCCACGCTACTTTCCCTTGATTGACCTTGTTAAGCCCGCCCAGTGGGCTCAGCAGGCCAATTAAGGGACACCTGGATACTGGTGATGTCAGCGATTGACATTTCATCTGTCAAGAGCTTTTGACAGATGAAATATCAGCGTTTGACAGCTCTGTGAAGCTGTCAAACACTGACAATCTGTCTTCTAACTTGAGTCCTTCTACTCAGACTCAGTTAGAGAGCTCTCCAGACCAGAAAGCAGAGGCTGCAGCTTTTGACAGCTCAGTGGCCATTCTGCTTTCTGTGCCGGTGAGCTGAGGGACTCCCGAGAACTGAAGGGAGGAAGCCTGGGGGGGAAAGTAAAGGTAAGTAAAACTTATTAAAACACTTTACACACACCAAACACACTTACCTCTGCACTCATGCACCCATCACTCACCTGCACACCGGACATCTCGACCCCTCCAAGCCCTGCAGACCGACGGTCCGCCTCGCTAACTTGGCGTGGTTTGGAGCCGTCGGGCAGCCCACACTTCAGGGCTAAAAATAGGGATTAGCCAAAAAACTGCCTGTTAACTACCTGTTAACAGGCAGTTAATTGGCACTAATCCCCTTCCCGCCTCGGGGAGGCGGCTCCCAGCACAGGTCGGGTACCCGCCTCCTGGGACATTGGCATGGAGGCGGGTTGGGGGCGGGATGGGTACGTGCCCCCCGAATCTGCAATTTTCCCACCACTCCCGCCTCCAAACCCGCCTCCACGGGGCTTGGAAATTCGAGCCCATTGTTCTTGGCAAGATTTGGAAGGTGCTTCCATTGGAGCTATATTTGATACGGCTGTTACATCTGCAGAAGATATGTTTAAATCATAGTTCGCTATATTTTATTTATTCACTGGATGTGGGCGTCGCTGGCAAGGCCAGCATTTATTGTCCATCCCTTATTGCCCTTGAGAAGGTGGTGGTGAGCCGCCTTCTTGAACTGCTGCAGTCCGTGTGGTGAAGGTACTCCCACAGTGCTGTTGGTAGGGAGTTCCAGGATTTTGACCCAGCAACGATGAAGGAACGGCGATATATTTCTAAGTCAGGATGGTGATGCTCCCATGCGCCTGCTGCCTTTGTCCTTCTAGGTGGTTGAGGTCATGGGTTTGGGAGGTGCTGCTGAAGAAGCCATGGAGGGATTTGAAAACAAGGATGAGAATTTTGAAATCGAGGCGTTGCTTAACCAGGATCCAATGTAGGCCAGCGAACACAGGGGTGATGGGTGAATGGGACTTGGTACGAGTTCTGACATGGGCAGCTGAGTTTTGGATGACCTCAAGTTTACATAGGGTAGAACGTGGGAGGCCAGCCAGGAGTGCATTGGAATAGTCAAGTCTAGAGGTAACAAAGGCATGAATGAGGGTTTCAGCAGCAGATGAGCTGAGGCAAGGGCGGAGACGGACGATGTTACGGAGATGGAAATAGACTGTCTTAGTTATGCTGAGGATATGTGGTCGGAAGCTCATTTCAGGGTCAACAATGACACCAAGGTTGCGAACAGTGTGGTTCAGCCTCAGACAGATATTAGGGAGAGGGATGGAGTCAGTGGCCAGGGAATGGAGTTTGTGGCGGGGACTGAAAAAGTGGCTTCGGTTTTCCCAATATTTAATTGGAGAAAATTTCTGCTCATCCAGAACTGGATGTCGGACAAGTAGTCTGACAATTTAAAGTCTTGATGTGGAGATGCCGGCGTTGGACTGGGGTGGACAAAAATGAGAAGTCGCACAACACCAGGTTATAGTCCAACAGATTTATTTAATTTTACAAGCTTTCGGAGCTGTCGCTCCTTCGTCAGGTAAGTTAGCAATGAGAGAATCTCCCAGAATTCACAATTTAAACCCAGACAAAATCTATTCACATTATTCGCTACAACAAAGAGCACAGCCAAGACAATGAGATGTGTCCCAGGGGGTCCAACGTGTCACGTTCCGACGGGCCACAGCGAAAAACCGCATAGACCTCCTCAGAAGACGAACACGGGACACAACCAACAGAGTACCCTACGTCGTCCAGTACTTCCCCGGAGCGGAAAAACTACGCCATGTTCTTCGCAGCCTTCAACATGTCATCGATGACGACGAACACCTTGCTAAGGCCATCCCCACGCCTCCACTACTCGCCTTCAAGCAGCCGCCTAACCTCAAAAGTAACATCGTTCGCAGCAGATTACCCATCTTTCAGGAGAACAGCAACCAAGACACCACACAACCCTGCCACGGCAACCTCTGCAAGACATGCCAAATCATGGACACAGATACCATCATTACACGTGAGGACACCACCCACCAGGTACACGGTACATACTCATGTGACTCGGCCAACGTTGTCTACCTGATACGTTGCAGTAAAGGATGCTCCAGAGCATGGTACATCGGCGAGACCATGCAGACACTGAGACAACGTATGAACGGACACCGCGCAACAATCGCCAGGCAGGAGGGTTGCCTCCCAGTCGGGGAACACTTCAGCAGCCAGGGGCATTCAGCCTCGGATCTGCGGGTAAGCGTTCTCCAAGGCGGCCTTCGAGATACACAACAGCGCAAAATCATAGAGCAGAAACTGATAGCCAAGTTCCGCACTCATGAGGATGGCCTCAATCGCGATATCGGGTTCATGTCACGATACAGAACGTGACTTGACATCATGGCCGGTCTTCCCAGGTGTTTTTTTTGGTTTTTTTTTGGTTTTTTTTTTAAAAAGGCTAACACAAGAACACAAATTGACAGGATATGCAGCCAGCAGGTGGTTTGACACGTTGGACCCCCTGGGACACATCTCATTGTCTTGGCTGTGCTCTTTGTTGTAGCGAATAATGTGAATAGATTTTGTCTGGGTTTAAATTGTGAATTCTGGGAGATTCTCTCATTGCTAACTTACCTGACGAAGGAGCGACAGCTCCGAAAGCTTGTAAAATTAAATAAATCTGTTGGACTATAACCTGGTGTTGTGCGACTTCTCAATTTAAAGTCTGTGGAGGGGTTGAGAGAAGTGGTGGTGAGGTAGAGCTGGGTGTCGTCAGCGTACATGTGGAAACTGATGTTGTGTTTTCGGATGATGTCGCCAAGGGGCAACATACAGATGAGAAATAGGAGGGGGCCAAGGATAGATCCTTGGGGGACACCAGAGGTAACGATGCGGGAGCGGGAAGAAAAGCCATTGCAAGTGATTCTTTGGCTACGATTAGATAGATAAGAATGAAACCAGGTGAATCTTCAAACAATCACTTTACCATCTCTCTCTCTGCTCCTTTCAAGCAATAGCAAAGACAGAGGTCCCCCTCCATCCTACCAGCACACTTATTTTCTTCCAGTTTTCATCAGTTTTAGCAACCTCTGATGCTAACAAAGGAATCAAGCTGCATGAAGATGTTTTTTCAAGACAGACACTGTCTCCTCGTGACATGACTGATCAGGTCATTCGTACTCAATGGGAAGCAAGACATCAAAGATATCCTTATGAAAGATAATATTTTCCTATTATCTCTCACATTTTATCTCTTTATAATCACACTTTTCAAGAATTAGCTCCTTTGTAACCAGATTCTATGTCTGGTTCTCAAACTCCTACATCCTGGAATTCTGCAGTGGGATACTACTGTACAAATGTTTAATACTTTAATCTGAAATTTCTCTTCCCATTATTTCAGGCCCCCCAGTATCCTTCTATAAAGTTCATTTAATTCCTGCCTAGCATCCACCTTTCATTCTTGTCAAATCTCTGAGACATTCTTTTGCATGAGCAATGCTATAGTAACGTAAGTTGCTTCTTGTTGATTACCCCTCCACACCCACCTTTTCAGAAACCGTTCACTCTCCAGAAACGTATCTACCGATTGAAGCAATTTTTACTATCCGCTTCATTGGCCTTCACAGTAAGTTATTCCACAACTCCATTACTCCTTGAGTAATAAAGCTCCACCTGACTCCCCTTCTTGTCTTAACTTTTTAATTTTTATCTTGCGTCCTGTGGTATTTGAACCCTTCGTTATTGTAAACAATTTGCCTGGATTTATTTTTCCCAATTCTCTTCACAATTTTAAATGCCTCAATTCAATTGCCTCCGTATTTTTTTCCCAAAGAATACAAGCACAGCTTCCTTAATATTTCTGCACACTTTAAATTCCTGATATCTGGAATTACTTTTGTTGCTTACCTATGTATCCTCTCAAAGATAATAACATACTTTCTATGATTAGGTGACCAGAACTGTACATAGATTTCAATTGAGGTCTGGCCCAATGCCTTATAAAGCAATTTTTTTTATTGCAGCTAAGCACAGTGGTGATAGATTAATAGATGTACCCACTCTAGCTCCTGGATCACTTTCCTCATTAGCATAATGTACCAGTGTTCCTTAGAACAGAGAAGGCTAAGAGGAGATTTGATAGCGATGTTTAAAATCATGAAGGGTTTTGATAGAGTAAATAAAGAGAAACTGTTTTCAGTAGCTGAAGGGTTGATAACCAGAGGGCACAGATTTAAGGTGATTGGCAAAAGAACCAGAGGCGACATGAGGAAAAACTTTTTTACGCAACGAGTGGATAGGATTTAGAATGCACTGCCTGATAGGGTGGTGGATACAGATTCAATAGTAGCCTTCAAAAGAGAATTGGATAAATATTTGAAGGAGAAAAAATTGCAGGGATATGGGGAAAGAGCGGGGGAGTGAGACTAACTGGATTCTTCTTCGAAAGAGCCGGCGCAGACCCGATGGGCCGAATGCCTCATTCTGTGCTGTAATATTCTATGATTCTATGATATACTTTGAGCCATCCTGTGCTGTCAGTGGAGAGTGCAGGTTAGAGAATCAGAAATTGAAGCTCTACCACCATCCTGCGCTCCCTGTGAGCAAGACTCCCTGTTGGGAGTGCGGGATCCTGTTGGTGGCCGTGCCTTCAGCCGCCTAGGCTCTAAGCTCTGGAATTCCCTCCCTGAACCTCTCCGCCTCTCTCTCCTCCTTTGTGACGCTCCTTAAAACTCACCTTTTTGACCAAGCTTTTGGTCACCTGTCCTAGTATCTCTTTATGTGGCTCGGTCATCAAGTTTTATTTGATAACGCTCCTGTGAAGCGCCTTGGGACATTTTACTCATTAAAAGCGCTTTATAAATGCAAGTTGTTATTATTCCTTGTTCGTATATTGATAATTTTAACTTATCCATATTAAATTGTGTCTGCTACTAATTGCTCAATTCCCTAAACTGTCTAAATCCTTTTGCATCTGCTTATGCTATTCCTTATTAGTTCTTTTGCCTCCTATTTCGTTATTATCTGCAACCTTGAACATTTTGTTTACCCTCGTCTTGATCATTCACCTTTCATCAAGTGCTTGTCTATTGCGTCACATCATTCAAACGTGCCACACTTCAGGGCGCCACATATTCACAGAGCAAAAACTAGTGATTGACTGAAATGGAGTCTTAACTGTTAAATCACCAATCAAATATCTAATTGACTACATGAATAAATGAAAAGCAGTTTGATTCAGTCAGTGAATACCAAGGGAGGAATCAGGGAACAGTAGAAAACTGAATAATCACTCGTTTTTGTTTTAGTTTTGAAAGTTACCAATCCCTAACTGACTAGTGGTAGGAACTGGCTAATCAAATTGCTTCAAGACGTTTGTCACGTTGGTATGAGCCAGCATCTTACAAACCGACAAAAAGAAAGGTTGAAAAGGTAATTGTTGCAATGTTTTACACCACACCTGATTTTCTTTTCCATTGACTTCAATGGAAAAGGACTTGTTCGCTGTGTAAAGCGGGCTGTCAATTTGCTATGAGCCGGTTTTGTGCAACTGGCATTGACCAATTTCACCCCCTTTATCTCTCTCGCCAATGGGTCATAAGACCAATTGTAGGAAGCCTTGGCTGAATTGCTAACTTGCCACAGAGTTTCCTGGTCTGTATGGCTCAGGGCCACGCCATGCGGTGCATTTACCCATCTGATAACTCATTTTTATTTTATTTTCCAACTCTTTCCATGTGTCCTCCTTCCACTGGTCAGAAATATGGATGGGACACAAAACCTTCCTCATCTTAGGAGGCTAATACCTCTTGTTTAACCAACCAAAGGTATCCATGCTGCTTTACAATACAAACAATCTGTTGGCTTTACTCCAAGCTTAAATGTTCCACTGTCTTCAAGATGTTCTACCTAGTAGAAGCAATCCCACAGTACTGTATAAATATGCTATGCAATTGATTTAAATAGGAATCCACATCAAACTTCAAATCCATGACAACAAGACATGTGTCTTAACCATTAGCCTAGTAGATGTGTATCAGTGCACCATTTCAAGAATTTTGATTTTCAGTCTGACCTGCAAGGTTTGGGTACTGTTGTAACTTAATGTAATCTTATAGCACTGTCGGCTAATGGAGTAGCACTTCAAGAACCTACTTGTGGTTATATTTGTAATTGGGCTCCAGCATCCTTGGAGGCTCACCCCAGTGTATCTGGGACACAAAGAATCCCGGAGGAAGCTGTGACATTAAGTCCCAGTCTAATTTTCACACCAGTCCTGATGCAGGCATCTAAAGCAACAGAGCAAATTCACACTCCTTCCACTGCAGATGGTTACTATGGCAATACTCTCTTTTTAACTTCTGTCAGCAGCTTCAATGTGCAATCATATAACCACCTTACCGCAGCATGTAGCAACAGCTTTTTGGCTGCCAAAGCATTTAGTGATGGTTGCTGCTTTTTCTAAAATAATATTTTTTTTTCTCTTGTGTTGTTCTTCTATCGGCTAATTTACTTTGGTGCATCTTTTCTCGAGTGAGGCAGAGTCTAAAAGGTGGCCGGTCACAGGAGTTGCTCTTTCAGATGGGTGAGATGGAAAGTAGTCTTTTGCACCTTCCCCAGCCCTCCCAATTGAATAAACACTGAAGCAATTAATTGAATACTCTAGTAAACAATCCAAAAACTGGGATTGCTACTTGGATTAGTTGATAACAA
Source organism: Squalus acanthias (assembly GCA_030390025.1). Taxonomy (NCBI): domain Eukaryota; kingdom Metazoa; phylum Chordata; class Chondrichthyes; order Squaliformes; family Squalidae; genus Squalus; species Squalus acanthias. The sequence continues at coordinate 140,568,966 of CM059428.1, forward strand.
TGATATATTAGCCTTACATTTAACAAGCAGCAATTAAGTTGAATTTATAGCCAGTTAATGGAGAATCCATTAACTGTTGCTTTGACTATACAATTGTATGAATCTGCACTTCTCTTGGTTTTCATCAGTGCTTATTTTATTTTATTGAGGATAGTCAAGAGTGATGCTTACATTATAGATTCACATAAGCATGGATTGGTCATCATTAGTTAGTAAAACAGTTAAGAGTGAAATCGGGAAGCACTTTTTCACAAAAAGAGTAGTGGAAATCTGGAAATCTCTTCCCAAAAGGCTATGGATACTGCGTCAGTTGAAAATTTACAAACTGAGATCCATAGAATTTTGTTAGGTAAGGATATGGAGAAAAGGTGGGTAAATGGAGTTGAGGTACAGATCAACCATGATCTAACTGAATGACAGAACAAGCTTGATGGGCTGAATGGCTGACTCCTGTTCCTATGTTCCTTCTCAGCAAGTCTTACTCACTTTGAAAAACAGAACCATAGAAGTTTACAGCACAAAAAGCATCAAAGCTCTGCAGTCCTGCCACATCCAGTCATGAATGGTAGTGGACCATTAAACAACTAACTGGAGGAGGAAGCTCCATGAATATCCCCATCCTCAATGATGACGGAGCCCAGCACGCAAGTGCAAGTAGCAAAGCTGAAGCGTTTGCAACCTTCTCCAGCCAGAAGTGCCGAGTCGATGATTCATATCGGCCTCCTCCTGAGGTCACCACCATCACAGAAGCCAGTTTTCAGCCAATTCGATTCACTCCACGTGATATCAAGAAATGGCTGAGCGCTCTGGATTCAGCAAAGGCTATGGGCCCCGACAACATTCCGGCTATCGTGCTGAAGACTTGTGCTCCAGAACTAGTTGCGCCTCTAGCCAAGCTGTTCCAGTACAGCTACAACACTGGCATCTGCCCGACAATGTGGAAAACTGCCCAGGTATGTCCTGTTCACAAAAAGCAGGACAAATCCAATCTGGCCCCATCAGCCTACTCTCAATCATCAGCAAAGTGATGGAAGGTGTCGTCGACAGTGCTATCAAGCGGCACTTACTCACCAATTACCTGCTCACCGATGCTCAGTTTGGGTTCCACCAGGACCACTCAGCTTTTTTGTCCAAACATGGACAAAAGAGCTGAATTCCAGAGCTGAGTTGAGAGTGACTGCCCTTGACACCAAGGCAGCATTTGAAGGAGTGTGGCATCAAGGAGCCCTAGTAAAATTGAAGTCAATGGGAATCAGGGGGAAAACTCTCCACTGGCTGGAGTCATACCGAGCACAAAGGAAGATGGTTGTAGTTGTTGGAGGTCAATCATCTCAGCCCCAGGACATCGCTGCAGGAGTTCCTCAGGACAGCGTCCTAGGCCCAACCATCTTCAGCTGCTTCATCAATGACCTTCCCTCCATCATAAGGTCAGAAGTGGGGATGTTCGCTGATGATTGCACAGTGTTCAGTTCCATTCGCAACTCCTCAGATAATGAAGCAGTCCATGCCCAAATGCAGCAAGACCTGGATGACATTCAGGCTTGAGCTGATAAGTGGCAGGTAACATTCGTGTCACACAAGTGCTAAGCAATGACTATCTCCAACAAGCAAGTGTCTCACCACCGCCCCTTGACATTCAGTGGCATTACCATTACCGAATCCCCCACCATCAACATCCTGGGGGTCACCATTGACCAGAAACTTAATTGGACCAGCCACATAAATACTGTGGTTACAAGAGTAGGGCAATTAGGGATGGGCAATAAATGCTGGCCTTGCCAGTGACGCTCACATCCCATAAACAATTTTTTTTATAAAAGGTCAGAGGCTGGGTATTCTGCGGCGAGTGTCTCACCTCCTGACTCCCCAAAGCCTTTGGACCATCTACAAGGCACAAGTCAGGAGTGTGATGGAATACTCTCCACTTGCCTGGATGAGTGCAGCTCCAACAACACTCAAGAAGCTCGACACCATCCAAGACAAAGCAGCCCGCTTGATTGGCACCCCATCCACCAACTTAAACATTCACTCCCTCCACCACCGACGCACCGTGGCTGCAGTGTGTACCATCTACAAGATGCACTGCAGCAACTCACCATCGCTTCTTCGGCAGCACCTCCCAAACCCGCGACCTCTTCCACCTAGAAGGACAAGGGCAGCAGGCGCACGGGAGCACCATCACCTCCAAGTCACACACCATCCTGACTTAGAAATATATCGCCGTTCCTTCATTGTCGCTGGGTCAAAATCCTGGAACTCACTCCGCAACAGCACTGTGGGAGTACCTTCACCACAAGGACTGCAGTGGTTTAAGGTGGTGGCTCACCACCACCTTCTCAAGGGCAATTAGGGATGGGCAATAAATGCTGGCCTTGCCAGTGACGCCCACATCCCAGGAACGAATTAAAAAAAGAGACCATTCAACCCATCGTATCTGTGCTGTATCTATGCTAGAGCAGTCCAAAACTAATCCCACTGCATTGGTCGCTTCCCATAGCCCTGTATCTTCCTCTGCTTCAAATATTTATCCCATTTTCCCTTATAAAATGCAATGGATTTACTTAACCATTCCCCATGGAAAAGCATTCTATACCCGAACAAACCTCTGCATGATGAAATTTCTCCTAATCTCTTTCTCCACTCTTTCAGGGACAATTTTAAGTTAATACTCCTTGGGGGTAATTTTAACTGTGGCCGATTGCGTAAAATGGGCGCTATTGAATTCACCATCCATCATACACCATGCCTGGCATTGTATAATGGGGAGCCTCATTCAATATCAACTGTTTTACACTATTGGCCAAAGTTAAAATTGACCCCCTTGTCACTGACTCCCCAAATAATCTTTGCCTATTCAATCTATCAAGCCCTTCAAATTTTAAAGACCTCTATTAAATCTCCTCTTAACTTTCTCTGTTCCAATGGAAACTGTCCCAGTATCTTAGTAATCTATTTTGACTTACGTCATTTTGCAAAATTGAACACAACAAAATTGAAGTGTTTAAATCAGTTAGTCATCTGACTCATTCATTTTTGATCACAAGTCTCAATTCTAATACTTTCCTCCTGTGGTTATGCACTCTCCATGTAATTTTCTTGCCTTGCTCAGCACTGTTCTCATCTTCAAGATAAAAAAATGGACCTACAGTAAATAACTTTGACCCTGAAATTATGCTGTGGGATACTATTTTATCCCGTTGCATAATTTCAGGACCATTACATTTATAGGTTGTTAATGATTGTATTTCAGGTAAAACTGGAGAAATTCTAGGCGTGAGATTTTTAGGCACGAGTTCTATACTTGAGTCATTGGTCCTGAGATGAACTCCGAGGTGCGTTCAGTGCAGTGAGGGTCATCGGCCTGAAACGTTAACTCTGTTTCTCTCTCTACAGATGCTGCCTGACCTGCTGAGTATTCCCAGCATTTTCTGTTTTTATTTCAGATTTCCAGCATCCGCAGTAGTTTGCTTTTGTGTTTGTGTGAGTATTTATTGCTGTATTCACCTGACTTTAATGAGCCCCAGGAACTGTCGTGTTCTCGCCTTGGTTTCAGTGACGAGTTTCAGAAAGCTCGGGAAACCCGTGGATGCACCGTTAAATTCAAATGTAGGTTGAAATATCACTACAGGTGAGCCATTAACATTTTAAATTGCTAATCCGCCTCTCCGGCGGGGCTACGTGCAATCAGACGAATGTGCCTGAGTTAAGTTGTCATGTTGGAGCCGGCTTCCGGACGTGAATGCATTTTTAGCCACTTTAACCCCCCATTTGCACCTAAACCCACACACTGCTCCAGGTTAAAATTCTGCCCATTGAGTCACACTAAAAACATAGATGTGGTTAAAAGCAGTTAGATATATCCAGCACATTGGCCATAGAGGAATGCAAAGTGGCATTACTACATCCCTTTCTCCTCTCTCTTAAACTTGTCCTTCTCTATCTTTCTTTCCAGGGGAAACATCCTCCCAGCAACTACCTTGTCAAGCCCCTTAAGAATTTTATACGTTTCAATGAGATCACCTCTCATTCTTCTAAACTCTAGGGAATATAGGCCTAGTCTACTCAATCTCTCCTCATGGGACAATCCCCCCATCCCAGGAATTAGCCTAGTGAACCTTCGTTGCACTCCCTCCAAGGCAACTATATCTTTCCTTAGGTAATGTTTTTTGGATACTAAGGGAACCAAAGGATATGGGGATAGTGCAGGAATGTGGAGTTGAGGTCGAAGATCAACCATGATCTTACTGAATGGCCGAATTTCTTATGTTCTTTCTTATTTTCATATGTGAGCCTGGCTACTGTGTGTCGGCAGACTATTCTACCATAGGGAAGGGCTGCCAAAAACAATTTGCTGTTGCCTGTACACGTACGTTTTCTAGCAGGTGTCATGACGTTGCTATTTTTCTATCTGATTTTTCTTCCCTCCCTAATCTGAGGATGTGCAGCCCAATTTTAAGCTCTCAAAACTGGAAGCTCAATTTTCTGCACCACACTTACAAAGTGAGCCATCGAGGCACAGACTGATTATATTTCTTTTTATTTTTCTTTTGTTCTCTTCACAATCCCGACCATTATGGAATTTGTAAGTAATTTCCCTAGGAAGCCAGGTTCTGCCTATCCCGCTGACTGTCAGTTACATACTCCCCTTCCTGTACTGGTATCTCTTTACATGGCCAGAATGCTCCATGTGTTCTGGAGTAAACTATTGAGATATCCCTCCCGTTCGCTTATGTGTTGGTGTGTCTCTAACTCACACTCCAGCTCAACAACTCTGCAATTCCAAGTTCTATGGTATACATTATGCAATGCCAATCAATCTCTCTGGCCTAGAAAGGGAACAATTTAAACTGTTGAGTCTCATTCCTGCGTATAGTAAATTCTTCTTAGAGGTTTACAAAATTTAAAAACTTTTTGTAAACTTTTCCTTTCTATCTCCTTTTTCTCTCTCTTAATCCAATCTTTCTTTCCCTCTCTTTATTTCTCTTTCTGTACCTGATTTGACTCTAATTCACCCTCCTTCTCCGTCGTTCCTCTGTTTCTTTCTCAATCCTTAAATCTCATTGGTTAAGGAGATAGACTGCTGGTCCCTTCGTTCACTCAGGTCCCAGATGCCCCAATATCTTCGCCACGTGTTATCAGCTCGCACCTCTAGCAAGTTACGGCACAAAAGAATTTCGAACTGAAGGGTGCAGGTAAAGGTCTAACTAACGGTACACGCCGTGAGATGCCCCGCTCCAGCAAGATGGGGCCCATTGTTATCTAACAAAAAAAAGCATTGATAAATTGCAGTATTTCACAGCACAGCAAAAAAAAGACACTGTTTGCTTTGTGACACTGATTATTGTTTTCTCGGGAGGATTGAATGACACTGTGTTTACCTCTGAATGTATAAACTTGTTTGACAGAAATATGGAGTTATTATTCTGAAGTGGTTTAGGATAGCCTCAGTGGTGATTCACTGAATGCTAGATTAAGTGACTGCTTTGAAGGCTAGTTAGTCAATAGAGTGACAGCTGAATTTACAGAAGTTTGCAATGTGCTATGTTTCTTACCATGCAAAATAAAAAAAAATCCCTCTATATTTTTTTTCTGAACAAGTGTGGTTTAAGTTAAGTTTATGTACTCACGTATACACTGGTTTATTTTGAGTACTGGTGATTTGAGAGCATTTTGAATGCCAGGTTAATGTTTTCAAAGCACTACTCACTTTACCGTCCACCTCATATAGCAGGCAATCCGTGTTAACACCAACACGCCTGATATAAACAGTGGGGACTGTACTTGCCACCTGTAAATTGGCTCAGTGCAACAACTACCATAAAGGCATACAAAATATTTCTTTCTGCTCTTGCATGCAGTACTTAAAATATTATAGGATTAGAAGTAATTAGAGCATCTTTCATTTGTAACTGTTCCCGACTGCCTGTTTGGGATACTGTAGAAATGGTGTCAAATAAACAGATGTAACTAATTCATAAAAAGCTGAATTGTTCTTTACTAAAACTGTAACTGAGTTGAATCTACTACAAAGTGATAATGCTGAAGTAATCAGAAGAACAAAAGTGACCAAAACATTGCAATAGGCAGGGTACATGCATAGAAAGCCTAAGCTGAGATAGAGGACTGTTGATGAGAAGATCTGAATGGAAGAATGATGTTGGGCAGATAGAATGAGTTGGCAGAGGGTGCTGTGTGATAATGACCTCTTGTGACATCCAGTGCCAGTTTAGTTATGATAGCTGACTGTCTGAGGGGCATTTAGTATGTGCTCGTCCCAATAAATTTTTGCCTGTGATGAACAAAGAAATGGATGGTTACTCAAAAAATCTCCCATTTTGTGGCTATTTTAGGAGTCACTTTCTGTTTTTGGGAAGGTTTGTTTTTGAAGATATATTTTGTTGAACGACAGTAGGCATAACTAAAATACAAATGACTTTGATATAATCTTCAGCACAGAGAACAGTAGGGAGTGCTACTAGAGAGATGGCATAAAAGTCGTTGTGAACAAGAATTGTCTGTGTTTATGACCTCTTGGCATAGACACAGAAAATATATATAAAAGAGTAAAATAGGCAGCAGTGAGTTGCAAGGCTACAATTCAGACTAATAGCTCTGTTATTGTGATAGATCACAAGAGCAAAGTAAGAACAGCTTATCATCCTTATCAGAATTTGGAGATTAAATTAGTCTTAATTGCATCACTTCTAATTGTTGATGTGCAGTAAATGTAGATTTTTAAAAGTTTGTTTTATATTTTCAAAATCAATACACGTGCATGGTTATATGTTAGAGCTTGCATCAGGTGGGTGAAGGAGCACATAGTGACATTGAACGTGAAGCTATATGTCACAGCATGACAGGTACAGTATTAAAGAAGCTATTCAGTCTGCATTCTGGAAGATAACGGATGGCTCTAGGTGGATTCCAAGGATTCAGGTGAAAACATCAGCCATGGCTGTCATCTGAACACCACGATAGGATTACTGCAGTAAGTCTCCTGTGATCTATATATTATTGTTCTTATTATAAACACAGTTGTAAATTCTTTAGGTTCTTTTTTTTTTATCAGTACGGTGCTGTGCTTCCAGTTGGAGATGCCGTGCAAGGCAGGACTGGACGGTATATCAATTTTATGACACAGGACCTGAAGGTTTATTGGATTTGTGACTTGGGACCAAATCACCAAGTCATTTTTCTGGTCAATTACTGGAAGATTGTCTCCATTTATCATCAGAATATCATATAAATAATGGCAATTAATTATTAAGGATTTCATTTGTAAGAAACACTACTAATCTCAGTTTGTATTAGTTAGGATTTATTGGACATACATATTTAAGAGATGAACATTATAACTAACCATCACTGACTGATAACTGATGCATTACTAGTTTTGAATCCCCAGTTTGATCCTCTGATATTGGTGCATGGACTGTTGAGTTGAGGTATGCAGCGGTAAGCTATCTGATATACTATTTATCCCACGTGAGCGAGGGGGATCTGCAATCTGCATAACTCTCTCACGCCTACAGTGTTCGGGAATTATTTGATGCCTCTTACTGACGATTTTGTATTCACTGGCTTCCTCTTGAGTATTATCTGTTTATCTCTTAAATGAAGCAGACCAAATATGTTACAAGTACCGGTTCTGCCTGTTCAGATGCTAATTCAGAGGGTGCTGAATTGGATTCATATCACAGTTGCAATAAATTACCAACAAAATGTGTTTGCATAAAATTAACTGTAGAGGACACAGTGCGCTGTTGGGACAAAGAATCTATTTTTGTGCGTGGAAAACCCTCATAGTCCATTACTAGTAAAATTACAAATGTGTTATGAAGATTTTACTCATAACTGGAATGAATTTGGTATTTTATTCCATGACTCTTTCTCACAGTAAACACCAGAACTGAAAACTTGGTATAAAAATGAGCATTAAGTGTCTCGCACCATCCACCACTCCTAGGCTGGAGTTCATTGGTTTAAGGTACCGGATTAACAAATCCTTTAAAGGAGGCGGAAATTATCTACTGGAGAATGGTTCAAACCTTGTAGAATTAATTACATCTTTCTGGGCTCTGACTCAGGTCACTAACTGCATTCATCTTGATTGGTCAGTTATAAGAACATAAGAAATAGGAGCAGGAGTAGACCAATCGGCCCCTCGAGCCTGCTCCGCCATTCAATGAGGTCATGGCTGATCTGATCCAACCTCAACTCTAAAGAACACAAGAAGTAGGAGCAGGACCAGGCCACTCGGCCCCTGGGCCCGCTCCGCCACCCACAGGGCCTTGACCGATCCGAACTCAAACTCATGTCCAATTTCCAGCCCGCTCCCCGTAACCCCTAATTCCCTTTACTTCTAGGAAACGGTCTATTTCTGTTTTAAATTTATTTAATGAAGTAGCTTCCACAGCTTCCTGGGGTAGCAAATTCCACAGACCCACTACCCTCTGAGTGAAAAAGTTTCTCCTCATCTCAATTTTGAAAACGCAGCCCCTTATTCTAAGATTATGTCCCCTAGTTCTAGTTTCACCGATCATTGGGAACATCCTCACCGCGTCCACCCGATCAAGCCCCTTCACAATCTTATATGTTTCAATAAGATCGCCTCTCATTCTTCTGAACTCCAATGAGTAGAGTCCCAATCTACTCAACCTCTCCTCGTATGTCCACCCCCTCATCCCGGAATTAACTGAGTGAACCTTCTTTGTACTGCCTCGAGAGCAAGTATGTCTTTTCTTAAGTATGGACACCAAAACTGTATGCAGTACTCCAGGTGCGGTCTCACCAATACCCTATACAACTGCAGCAATACCTCCCTGTTTTTATATTCTATCCCCCTAGCAATAAAAGCCAACATTCCATTGGCTTTCTTGATCACCTGCTGCACCTGCATACTAACTTTTTGATTTTCTTGCACCAAGACCCCCAGATCCCTTTATACTGCAGTACTTTCCAGTTTCTCGCCATTAAGATAATAACTTGCTCTCTGATTTTTCCTGCCAAAGTGCATAACCTCACATTTTCCAATATTGTATTGCATCTGCCAAATCTCTGCCCACTCACCCAGCCTGTCTATATCCCCTTGTAGGTTTTTTATGTCCTCCTCACTCTCTACTTTCCCTCCCATCTTTGTATCATCTGCAAACTTTGATATGTTATACTCGGTCCCCTCCTCCAAATCGTTAATATAGATTGTAAAGAGTTGGGGACCCAGCACCGACCCCTGCGGAACACCACTGGCTACTGGTTGCCAGTCCGAGAATGAACCATTTATCCCAACTCTCTGCTTCCTGTTAGATAACCAATCCTCCACCCATGCCAGAATATTACCCCCAATCCAGTGATTTTTTATCTTGAGTAATAATCTTTTATGTGGCACCTTGTCGAATGCCTTCTGGAAGTCTAAATACACTACATCCACTGGTTCCCCTTTATCCACCCTGTACGTTATGTCCTCAAAGAACTCCAGCAAATTTGTCAGACATGACTTCCCCTTCATAAAGCCATGCTGACTTTGTCCTATTAAATTATGTTTATCTAAATGTTCCGTTACTGTCTCCTTAATAATAGACTCCAAAATTTTACCCACTACAGATGTTAGGCTAACTGGTCTATAATTTCCAGCCTTCTGCCTACAACCCTTTTTAAATAAGGGTGTTACATTAGCAGTTTTCCAATCTGCCGGGACCTTTGCTGAGTTCAGGGAGTTTTGGAAAATTATTACCAAAGCATCCACAATCCCTACTGCCACTTCCCTCAAGACCCTAGGATGTAAGCCATCAGGTCCAGGGGATTTATCCGCCTTGAGTCCCATTATTTTACTGAGTACCAATTCCTTATGTGCTAACCAGTAACTCTCCCCCTCTACTTGTGATGACTAATAGTTTTATTTTTCTTCCAGGGGTGTGGTTAGAGTTGACATAAATCTGCAGAATGTGGACATTGACCAGTGTTCAACTGAAGGATGGTTTGGAGGAACACACAAATGCAGGCTCAACAGCACTAAGGTAAAGCTAAACACACTCATTGAAATGGGCCTTCACTTGACAGGCTGGGTACAGGAATTATTTGCATATTTGTGGAGTTTATTTTAGATGACTACTGAAAAAATAATCATTTACTTTATTGTTGCTCCTTTGGTCGAACTTTTATACATCAAATGTATATGTGTTGTTATTCTCTATTTAGAGTACTTAAAAACATGCATGAAGGTGCAATCTTCCCTTACAAGCCCAAGGAAATGTTATTGATGATCTATAAAGCACATATGATATTACATATGGAGTATAGTCTCCAGTCATGACCATTCTGCTTATGATGAGGGCATGGAAAATATTGATGCCCCTCCTTACACTACAAGGTTGCCTCCGATGGCAAGAGCACATTTGGAGTTGACCCTGTATAATAAATAACATAGTGCCATTACTATTGGAGATTGTGCTGGACGTCAGATGGAAAGTGTAGGTAGTGGCAAAGCTAATCCGCTTCTTCTGATGTGACTAAGCCTCAGATCTGCCATCTTGGAATTTAGAGAGATGAGGTGCAGGCTGAGTTTTCTTTCTCATTACTGTGAACTGTGAAGGAGTCAAAGCGAACCTGAAGTGGCCGTAAACAATTTGAATTCCCACCTCCTTTATGTCTGCCTTAAGTATTCCCCCCTGAGTAGAACTGAAGCAGGTATACACAACCTACCTTAGGATGTGGCTTCTGGTTATATGAGTGAAATATATAAAATGGAGCCTGACGTGCACGGACGTGATGCAGTTTTTCGAACTCCAAATGCTCAGAGCTGCTTTCCAATGTGGCTGTGTTGCATAAATGGAAAATAAAATGGAAAAAAATCTTTGTCTGTGAAGAATGATCACTGAAAAAGTCTCAAAAAGAACAAAACTGAGGGAGAAATGAAGAGTGACACAGATTCTGGACTTTCACAAATCTTTTTCCTTTTTCACTTCACAATTTATTCCGATTTTAAAAAAACCTCTTCCACACCTGTGTTTCAACTCTGGAAAAATTAGGGCCATATTTTCCTCTTTTTAGAATCAAGGATTAATTGTCATTTTTCATTGGTTTAGAAGAATGGAAATCAAAATAGTGGGTATGCACTATTTTTCTTCCGATAACTTTATGCCTTACCAGTCTATCAGCAGGCAGGAAAGAAAACTAGCCAATTATGATGCAAATGTATTAGTGCTCATTTCATACTTAAAATGACCACTTAATAAGTATACATGACAAATATTTGTTCATTCGGCTATGGAATCTGCGATCATTATCCAAAGTACCACAATTAAAACCTAGGAAAGGATATTTTACTGATCAGAAAATGACATATTAACAACATATTTGAAAACTGTGATGAACTATTGGGTTGGAGTGTTTGTTCGGTGTCACAAAGTTGCATCGGACACAAGAGCAGGGCAGTACGTCACAGTTCTGGTTAACCATGGTGAAGACCTGGGAGGACGTCCGGTATCATGACTTTGTAAGAATATCACTCTGTCTTACATATATGGTAAGATATATTTAAATCTAAGTTGCTAAAGACACCAGACCATGGGTGAAGCAGACTTGATAAAGTGAATGGCTCTTTCTCACTCTGGATTCTCTTATGTTCTTATCAATAACAAAAAAGAAACACTCACACAGAAAAAGTTGTATTCTTTTGGGCTTGATGTTAAAGGTGGAGTTGTTTTGCACTTGTATATGAGAGAAAGTGGTGAAAGTAGAAAAGCCTATTACTGCTTTCTAATGGTTTTGCTGATGTTTACTCATAGCTATGTTTTTGTTAAGATTAATACACAAAGGAAAATATGCCCCTATGTCTTTTAACCTATTTTGAAACTAAAACTAGATATTGTAATTCAAAGCGATTACTGTTGGAATTTTGTATTATTTTTCAAATGCTTTTGTTGCATTCTGAGGGGAAGGGGGTTGTTTCAGTAACCCTCTGTGAATCTGATTCTTGTACAATAAATGCATTTAACAGAGAGCAGTGCTGCAGGTTGAATTATTCATGAGATTCTGTGGCTTCTTGAATAACAAGACACATGGCCCTTGGAATTTGGACAAACTGCGTAATTAGTTACGATCTGAGGTGTTTTCGTGTCCATCTCATGAGGCTAACCATTTCTGTAACTATTCAATAGCTGTTAACAGTTGTCTGCCAGTGGAACAAAATGAAAATTGGTTTTTTGGCAAAGACGAAGGAATAATCAAAAGCCTGCTGCTTTCTTAGGCTGCTAGCAGGGAATTAAATCAGTGAGATTTTCCAAATGATCTTTAAAGCCAATGAACAGTGTTTAAGCCTATTATGCCGCTATGCAGATGTACAATTTTACATTTATTACATATTAGCCATAAAAGGAATTGGATGCTGATTCTTTGTTCTTGATAAGGTTATTTTGGTAAATAAGTCAATTGTGGGGTTATTCCGCTTGAAAATGATTGACCTTGAATTGGTGCAGCATTGATGTAATACAAGTCCATTCTGTTGAGTTCCTAATCTAAGTTGGACAAATGTGGGGAGATTCCAAGCAGATGCAAGGCATCTCCTGGGTGGGTTGAGAATGGGTAAGTTGGGGCGGGGGGGGTGAGAAAAAAATCAAAGAAAGATGTATTTCTAGGCTGCTATAATGCAGTTTCTCGTGTTTGGCTAAGAACAGCTCTATGGGGAGGGGGGCTTGTGGGTAGGTCACCCACTTGCTCTCTGGGCTGCTCGAGGTGCATAGCTGGGATGGCTAAGGAGGACTGAGGAAAAATAATGGAACGATAATCTCCACGGTGCTTCAGATTTATGACTGTTTTATGGTTCTGAAGCTACCAAGACCCAGTACAGGTTGAGCGTCCTGAATCGTGTTTTCGTGTTTTTCCGGACTTCGGAACGTGTTTCTGATGTCCGAAATCCGGAAATATCGCAACCTGGGCTCGGACGTTTCCGGACTTCGGACTTCAGAAACACGTTCCGAGTCCGGAAATGCCTGGGCCGCTCCGCGTAGCGCTGACGTCGTTTCTCCGCCCCTCCCCTTCTGTTAAAGGGGAGGGACGCTGCGAGCTCTGCAGAGCATCCGATGGCCCACACTAGGCCACCAGAGCGGCGTGGTGCCGTGGCCGCAGCCTGGCGGAAACACTTAGTGGAGCTGTGCAGATTAAGGAGGATAAAACACAACACTAAAGTTTTATTGCATCGCTCGCATTTTTCATAGGATTTTTCAAAAAAAGACAACAAAAGTTAATGGCTTTTTGAAGTACAGGTTGAGCGTCCAAAATCCAGAGTTCCGGATTCCGGGACATTTTATGGATTCCGGACGACCCTGCCACCAATCGTCCTCCGGGAACATTCCGGATTCCGGAACTCCGGATTTTGGACGCTCAACCTGTATTGCTAAAATTCCAATGCACTGTGTGGGATATTGATGGTTTATAATGCATTTAATCAATAAGTCGCTCTGCGGTAAAGTTCATTGACTATGCGAGATACAACTTGTGGATGAGTACACTATTTTGAATGAGAAAGTTTGAATCAGTTGTGCTGTTTTTACAGGTAATAAAATTCTCTGTAAATAAGTCTGTAATGAATATCTTTCAGACAACTTTTCACCATTAACACTTGATGCTACGTAACATAATTAATATCCAATGTAGGCAACAAAGATATTTGAAAAGTAATATCTAATTAAATTAAAATATTTTGTGAGCAATTTAAATAATGCCAGTTCAGCTGAACTCGTTTTGATGGATTATTCTGAAGTTATTAATTAATTATGCTTATTCTTAGCCAGACTTAAGTAGCATCATGAGTCCCAATTTCAGGGTGGGAATCGGGCGGACAGGGGGCAAAGCAAGCAGCAAGCCCTCTTGACCTCACCAGCGTGAGGCCGGCCCATTATAACTCCTGAGCTCATTTTAATATGATTGATGAGCTGCCGTCCTGATCGCATCAGGAAATGAGCAGTCCATACATTTTCTTTGCGCAATTTTGGCGGGCCTCCCAATGCCTGGTTAAAGCAGAAATGCGATTAGCATTCACTGCTTTCACATTTCACTGCTGAAAGGAGAGAAATCTCTGAAATGAGTCGCAGGGCTACTCCCAGGTTTTCAGATGCCTCCCTGGAGTTCGTGATGGAGGACTTCAGGACAAGGAAGGAGGTACTGTTCCCTAGCATCCGCAGGAGCATCACCAGGGCCACTGTCCAGCTGACAGAGGTGGCTGACAGGATCAGTGCCAGCAGCATCATCCCCAGGACCTGGGGTCAGTATAGGAAGAGGTTCAATGATCTTACAAAAGTAGCAAGGGTGAGTACAGCTCTTCATCTCTCCACCTCTCTCGACAACACTCCTTTCACCCCCTTGCCCACAACTCTCAACAATTCCCTCCCATCCATCACATCCTTCAGGATACAATCACAAGGGCACACTGCAACAACTCTTTATCATTCAAAGCACACTCACCTCTTCCTTTGCTCTCTTCACACCACAACACTAACAGCGTTCTCTTATCACATCCTAGCACTTACACAACCACCAACTCCTCCCAGCACTCCTTCCTCACTGCACATTACACACTCTTAGTTTACATTCATCACCTCCCCATCCTCATTCCACCTTGCTTCTTCTTCAGCTCTCACCACATGGATCATTGCACAAGCCCTACACATCTCCACTTACCTGTTCAACAGCCACACACTAACTCTCACCCTCTCTTTCTGCAGGACAAGGCAGCACATAGTACGAGGGAGAGGACCAAGACTGGGGGAAGAGTACCCAACATCATAGCCCACACCCAAGTTGAGTATGGTATTCTGCCGGTTAGTGGCACATGCAAATTCATGAGCATCAGGAAGGCGGGGCTGGCGGCCTATCAGAACAGGGTATCTGTATATTATATGTCACCTTTCATTCACCTCAGAAAAGCTTCACAACTTGAAGCTGCATTCTCAAGACTGCTACTTGCTAATGTCCAGCCTCCAGCATCATCCTAACTCTGTCCCTTTTCTCTTTCCTCTAGGTCCTTCTCAGCACCTGGACGTTGCAGAAGGAGACACCTTGGAGGAGGACGAACCTCCTGAGTGCACCGTCACACGCTCCATCCCTCCCAAGCACCAGCACAGACATTGGCACTCCACGCGGGTTAGATAGTGATCCATGGTCATCTGCATGTGATGAAACACCAGGCATGAGTGAACAGCAGCAGGTACTGGTGGCAGGGACAGCCCAGAAAAGAGCTCGCTGCAGGGCGAGGTCCTCTCCCAGCTCTGCTGAGCAGGACAGAGATGAGGACTTCCAGCCATGAAAATAAAATTGGTTGCCTCTCAGAAGCAGGTATACCAGATATTGGAAGGCCTGTGATGCAGTTTCAGCACTATGGCTGAAAGTATGGAGGAGTCTGTGTGGTGTCATCTCGCACTCTGCAGTCTACCTTGGAGATTGTGATCACCTCCATGGTCGCTGCAATTGGGCCCTCACAAAATGGGTCAATGTCACCATCCTTTGCAGCTTTGCTGGAAGATCAAACAGCTGCCATGCAGGCTCTGGGCTCCACCTTCGAGAGACAGGTGCACTCCTTGGGCAGATTGGTGGATTGAATAGACAGGGGCTTTCGAGGAGTCATTCAATATCTGCAGTCTGCTCTCCCGCCAATCAGTGCTTTTATTTCAGACATGCTGGATATTAATGGTGTGCTCGCCTTTCCTATTGACGAACGCTGCTGGCTGTTCTGGTGCCCTGAGGGCAACGTGTATGGTGTCATTGTCGCTCTGGACACAAGGGAAGCCAGCCACCGCTGCAAATCCCCGAGCTCTCTCGTGTTGACTGTTGAGGTCAATTGGAAATGTGATGTACTGCTCAGTCCTGGCAAACAGTGCGTCGGTGAGCTGCTTAATACAGGTGTGCATTGCAGACTGGGAGATCTGGCTGATGTCCCCTGTAGCAGACTGGAAGGAGCCAGTAGCAAAGAAATTAAGTAGTTATTTGACAGCCACGGCCAAAGCATGACCCCCTGGTCCAGTAGGCAGCAGGTCCTGTTGCAGGAGGCTGCGGATGTCTGCAATAGGCTGCTTGGAGATGCTCCTCTTCCTCCAACTGTTCCTCCATCCAAATGAAACTGGCAATAATAACACCCATGATGAGCAGATAGAGCTTACTGCGGGTAGGTAAAGGAAAAAATCTCAGAAAGAAGCGATCTGGAAGCTGGAAACTCTCCTGGCAATGCAAACCTCACAATGGCCTACTGCTCCCGTGATCCAATTACCTGCAGGTGAGTGAGTGCCCCTTTAAATACTGCTTCAGTGGCTCTGAATATTTTATTGGCGGGTTGGCGCTGGGCAGGGCTTCTGTGACTTTGTGTTATAATGGTGTCATAGGACCCTGATTTGCATGTATTCATAAGGCCCTGCCTACCTCTGGCAGGCATCTTGCCGACTTAAAAAAACTTAAAAGGTGGCTGGCAGGTTGGCTCGGTAAGTACTCTACTGCGCTTGTAACTGTCCACCTGCCCAGTTCCCGGACTTTCTTGATGCCCATTCCTATGGCAACCCATATAATTGGGTTTACAAGGCCTCTATTTTAGTGGGGGCTGCTGTAGTATGGAGCCAGGTAACTTTCCGAAGTCCTTCTTTATGTTTGATCCTTGACAGCGCAAAACAGAGTGGGGGGAGAAATTTGGTACTTTAGCCCCTCCAGTTAGCGCCTGGCGGGTACGCTAATGGGGCGCTGAGACAGTAGCGCCGCAGCGAGGTGAATCCAGCGAAGCACGTCAAATCCGGAACCCCCGTAGCGCCGCTGCTACGAGTTAGTGCTGGGGACTTCAACACCAGGCAGATCGTGACGTCAGTGAGCATGCAACGCTCACTGGGCGCCCGATCTGCAAAATTGATTATCGCCCCCTGCCTTAGTATGTTGCCCCGACTGCGACAGGGAGAGGAGGCGTGAAGCAGTCGATAGCCGGCTCCAGGGGCGCTATTTAAAGGGATCACGAGTAATGAGTCGCAGCTCTCAGGTTAGTGCTGTTTCACTGCTTCCTTGTCAGTTTGACATTGTGCAACAGTTTAATTCAGTCACTTAAAGGTTGTTTAGTCTCCGGAGTGTTGTGGCTGCTAAAAATTAGTTACATTTATTCTGACAACATATCAAAGTGCTGCACTTCGTTACATAGAAACATATAAAAATATAAAAATAGGCCAGGAGTAGGCCATTCAGCCCTTCGAGCCTGCTCCGCCATTCAATATGATCATGGCTGATCCTCTATCTCAATACCATATTCCCGCTCTCTCTCCATACCCCTTGATGCCTTTTGTGTCTAGAAATCTATCTATCTCCTTCTTAAATATATTCAGTGAATTGGCCTCCACAGCTTTCTGTGGTAGAGAATTCCACAGATTCACCACCTTCTGAGTGAAGAAGTTTCTCCTCATCTCAGTCCTAAATGTCCTACCCCGTATCCTGGAGACTGTGACCCCTCGTTCTAGACCCCGCAGCCAGGGGAAACATCCTCCCTGCATCCAGTCTGTCTAGCCCTGTCAGAATTTTATACATTTCAATGACATCCCCTCTCATTCTTCTAAACTCTAGTGAATACAGGCCTAGTCAACCCAATCTCTCCTCATACGACAGTCCTGCCATCCCAGGAATCAGTCTGGTGAACCTTCGCTGCACTCCCACTATGGCAAGTATATCCTTTCTTAGGTAAGGAGACCAAGGGGGAAAAATTTGGTTGCTTTGCGCCTCCCGTTAGCGCCTTAAGAGGGCGCTAATGTGGCACAAAGCAATTAGCACCCGGGAACGGCGATGTTTGTGCCACTCGCGAAATTGACCAGACATTTTGCGGCGGCGCTAAACACTACCGCCACGATCTCCTGCGCCCGCAGATCGTGATGTCAGTCAAGCGTGCAACGCCCCGATAGCACCCCGGAGCGGATATTGAGTGGCGCCCCCTGCCTTACCGCCTGCCGCTAGCAACGACAGGTAGAGGGGAACGTTTTGCAGTCAGGAAGGGATTGGGGGAGCGCTATTTAAAGGCAACCGCTTCCTGCCTTTTTTTGTCGGCGACATTTTTGCACCACGCATTCTGAGAGAGAGAGAGAGAGAGACTTCTGGAGAGATTCAACGCTGTGTGAAGGAGTTTTGGGTACTGAGCAGCACTTTGCAGGTTCATTTTGATTTGACCTTCCTTGTATCGATTTAGAAGAGACTATGGGGGCTGCACTCTGAGCTCTTTACCTGGGCCTCTCCATTGTTCTTTCCAGCAGATTTGATGTACAGGTCTCTTCAGGCCGAGATTCAAGGCTGCAATGAGCAGGGTGTGGATGGAGAGCAAGATTGACCCTCCCCTTTAAGAACTGGCCGGCACCAGTGTGCCTCTGTTCCATTGCTGACTGACATCACATGAGCTTCGCCCACGCTCTGACTTAGCGCCTCGCTCTGGGGCCTTTGCGCCTTAAGACAAGTGTGTAGCACCTGATTTAGCGCTCCAATCACCTCCAGGGGCGATAGAAGCCAAGTTTGCAGTCGGAGGCGATAATTAGCGCCAGGCGCTAAACTTTGCACCCGGCTGATAATTGTGCCCCAAACGGTCCGATACCGAATTTCTCCCCCCAAAACTGCACACAGTACTCCAGGTGTGGTCTCACCAAGGCCCTGTATAACTGTAGTAAGACATCCTTGCTCCTGTAATCAAATCCTCTTGCAATGAAGGCCAACATACCATTTGCCGTCCTAACTGCTTGCTGCACCTGCATGTTTGCTTTCAGTGACTGGTGTACAAGGACACCCAGGTCCCTTTGTACATCAACATTTCCCAATCTATCACCATTACATTACATTAAAGGGGGCTGTACTGGCAGTAGACCTCACCCTCCAGGATCTACTGCGGAGGGAGCGCAGGTAGCGAGAAAGATTGGAACATGTGGCCAGAGGGAGGAGGAGGGCGATGAGGGCTTTCAACAGGAGGCCGTACCCTCCGAGGGTATTCTGACAGCACTTCAACCTTCAATTAAACGAGGAGCAGTGTATTAAAAGGCTCTGCTTCACCAAGGAGGTGGTCACAGAACTCTGCCACCTCCTGCAACCAGACCTCCAGCCTTAGATCAGGATGACCACGGCTTTCTCAGTGGCAGTCAAGGTCACCGTCGCCCTCATTTCCTTCCCCATCACCAGAGAGAAGCAGGACGAGCGTGCATGTGACTTTGCTAGGATAGCAGGATTCCCCATGGTGCAGGGCACCATTGACTACTCCCACGTGGCTTTATGGGCACCGCATAACAATCCTGACATCTTCCGTAACCGCAAAGGCTACCACTCACTTAATGTGCAGTTGGTGTGCGATCACAGACTGTGAATTTTCAATGTGAATGCCGGCTATCCTGGCTGCAGCCACGATGCTTTCATCCTGCGCCAGACCGGTGTGCCAGCACTCTTCCAGCCACCACATCAAGCTCGCGGCTGGCTGGTCTGAGACAAGGGCTATTCGCTCTCCACTTGGCTCATGACTCCTGCCCAGCACTCATATAATGAGAGCCATGCCGCCACCAGGAACATCATCGAGCAGACCATCAGCCTGCTGAAGCAACGGTTCCGCTGCCTTGACCGCTCGGGAGGAGCCCTCCAGTACTCGGCTCAGTGGGTGTCCCATTTCGTCGTCATCTGCTGCCTGCTCCACAATTTGGCCATCATGAGGGCCCAGCCCTTGCCATCAGGGATTGCGGGACCACCTCAGGAGGAGGAAGAGGGAGAGGAGGAGGAGGAGGAGGAGGAAGAGGAGGAAGAGGAAGATTGAGGAGGACAACGAGGAGAAGGAGGAGGAGGAACAGGAGCGAGGGAGGAGGCAGGCACTCAATCGGCCTTCCAGAAGGGTGGTCCGTGACCGCCTCATCAGACTGCGGTTCCAATAAATGAAACCCCAGATCCCTGTTGCTCATCACATCCCCATCATTGCATCCCTGTTGCAGGCCATTTCACAGCGGAAAGCTGAAATGAGACACACCACAAAATAATCCAAACTGAATTAATACATTTATCAATAATCAGTTAACACATATTTACAACAACAATATTAACTATTCACCCTTGTACAATCCCTTAGTGCCTCTCGTTACTGTGGCTTTGCCTCTTCTAGTGCTCCTACGTAGTGTCTCCCCAGTGGCTGCAGCAGGGCTGGTGGAAGGCTGCTGAGTGTCCATGTGGGAGAGTTCAGATGACCTTGCAGGACGCCCTCGACCAGCTCTGGACCTGTAATGCCTGGCTGTAGACCGCACCACCTCAGCATGGGCAGCAGCAGTCTGGGATGGATGGATGACAGGCAGCGACAAGGGCAATGGCGGAGTGGCAGAGGTGGGAGCAGGAACGCTGTCATCCTGAGAGAGGACAGCAGGTTCCTGCTCCACTGACCCACTGCCACTCCTCCGGGGCAGCACCTCAGCATCCCTAGCAATCTGTTGCAGCATAGATTACTGGCCTGCTGCAACACCGTGAAAGCCCCGGTCGACGGTGGTAGACCCAGCCACGATGGCAGCAGTCAGAGTTTGTGTGGCATCAAGCTGAGACTGCATGAGAGCAGTCTGAGATTAAATGGCACCAACCATAGACTGCATTACAGCACTAAGATGTTGCGTCGCTCCCGCCTGTGCTGCAATGGAAGCTGCCAGATCACCCATCACACGTGGCATCAGGTCTGGGTCGCCACGGCCTCTCTGGGAGTCGACCATCCTTTGCAGACTGGAAATGATGGGCTCAATGGTGTGCACAGAGCTTTGTGCAGTGTTGGAGGCGGACTCCTCCACGCGCCTTACCATTGCCGACAGGTTCTTGGGCACCCTTACCATTGCACCTATCATCTCCGTGTGCATGCACATCACCCTTCTTCTAAAGGCCTCCCCATCGAGGTCCTCATCTGAGTCCTGTGCAGCAGAACTCATGCGCGAACTCACCCTCCGGGGAGCTGGCCCCCGAGCTACCCTTTACCCCTGGGCTTGTTGCAGCCCACTCGTCCCCGGTTCCTCACCCTGTCCATATCCTGCTACTATACTAGCCTCTAAAGAACGCGTAGAGCCAGTATCTGAGCTGGTGCTTGCGCGGGAGACATGCAGTGACGCAGTGTGTTCTTCCTCCTGCTCTTCTCCTGCCTCACTCTCTATGGTGCACTCAGGGACAGGCTGCTCAGGTGCTTGCTCATTATCTGAAAGCATAAAGGCACAAGAGTTGGGTTAAGGTGAGGGGAGGGGGGCTTGAAGGGAAAATACAGCATGATTAGCTGGAAAGTGCGAAAGGCTTGTGGGGTGAGGGGGAAGTGGGATGTGAGAAGAAGGAGTAGGGGTGAACATACCATTGCTGTCCCCAAGGGGGTCAATGTCGCCAGTGGCCACGGCGCCCACCACCTGGTGCCCAATGATCTCCAGCACTCTATTTTCCAGCGCAGACAGTGGTTGGGTGTCGGCTTGTCCCCCGCCTGTGCACTCCTGCTCCCTCCTATTGTGATCCACCTTGGCCTGCAAGAGAAAGGAAAGTGTGTGAGTGAGTGTAGAGCAATGTGTTTGGGTGCTGTGCCTGCCATAGTTGAATAGCTGTCTTTGTGTGCAAGGTGTGAGATGTGGGTGTGAGTGTTGGTAGGTAGAGATTGTTGGTGGGTGAGCGCTGGGGGTGTGGTGCTTTGGCCAGTGTGTGCAGACTGTGGTTCAGACGGTGGTATGTAGCATTTGTTGAGGCATTGACTCACCCATACCATCTGAGTGAGGTCAGTAAATTTCTTCCTGCACTGTGTGTGGGTCCTGGGGACCACAGTGCTGCCCGAGACCTGATGGGCTACCTCCCTCCACATGCCACTTGCGGCGAGGGCCTCCTGCCACTTGCTGGGTAGAGCACCGCCCCCCGTCTCTCCACAGCGGACACCAACTCCTCCAATGCTTGGTCCGAAAATCTGCTGGCTCTCTCCCTGGGGCGATATTCTGCCATCATGACACCTGCTTGAGTCGACCAGCTCCTTGGGCTTGGCCTACTCCAGCTTACTGACACAGGTTCACAGCCAGCAATGCTGAGAATGAGGTTCTGCAGCATGAATGAACCTCTCCTTTAAGAACTGGAAAGAGCCTGTGGCAATGATGACTTGCGATTAGACTGCTCCTGATATTGGTTAACGCTTTGAGTGTAGCGCCACTGAGCTAGGCCATTAGCGCTTGATTTAGCGCTCCAATCATTTCTTTGAGCGATGAGACTTAATTTTGCATGCAGCGTGCTGCATTAGCACCTGGTGCTAAATCTCAAACTCTTCCGAAGTTGCCGCCCATTCCTGGGCTATAATGAATTTCTCCCCCGCTGTGTAATGGTGCAATGTATTAGATATGGAATGCACATTTTATCCTTTATATCTATCTTCATACAAAACCAGACACCTCATTACACACGGAAGGGGAAAGAGGTGAGGAGGGAAGAGGAACTGAACAAATCAGAAGTGTGTTCGAGGAGTGCAAGTCATTCTTGCAGAAGGGTTAAAATAGGTCACTCATCCACCTGCTCAGCTGCAGGTGGTGTGTTGTAGGAAGGACTAAAGGAACTGGAGAGAAAATTGGAGGAATTGACACCATCATAAACATGACAAAAGAGGATTAATTCCAATAAACAGGAATAAAGTTATATTCTGATGTCAGTGGTCTTTGTCCCATAGGTTTTCAATGTGGTACACTCCACTTATATTTCTATTCCACAGTCACTACTTGGATTGTGTCAGCACTCCTTTTAATGATGTAATAAATTATTCGGTAAATGATGGCAAGTCCTCTTTACAGTCACTCAGTTAGAAGTCAGAAGAGCTCATTTTAAATCCTTTGGCTCTCTTGGTAATCCTTACACATAACGTGAATCAAACCAAGACAAAATTAGTGCTTTTGCTCTTGGCGGTTTGGTCCCAGCGTCTTGCAGAGATTTCTGTGAGAAAAGAGACATTGCGCTGACAACAATGCCTAATGTCAATCAGCCCCTGCATATTTAAGACAGTTTCCCAGGAATTTCTTCCGGGATTTGCCCGCTCTGCCACCGTAACTTTGGCAGAAATTCTGTTTACTCACAGAAACAGAGTTTAGGCCGAACGCTCGGTAAAGTTACGCCGGTGGAGCGGGAGAAGCCCCGAGGAAATTCCTGGCATTTATTCCTGGCCCTTTCTTTGTGTGTTGAGCAGTTGGCAGTACCTTGCCTTTGAGTAATCTTCTGGGGAGTAACAATAGAGATTTTAAAAATAGATAAGATTATATAAATATTCCATCAGCATGTCAGCCGTTTTGAAGGGGAATGTGGGCCTGAAATACTGATATTTTTCTTTTGGTGCAGAAGGTGATGTAGTTCTGTCGGTGATATAGGCAGAGGGGACAGAAGTCAGATACGTCACATACACCTGTTATACCTGTTCTAAAATACACATTAAAGTCTGGTAGAATTGGCCACTGGCAGAAGATGTGCCCTCTTCCCAAGTGGTACATGTCTGCAAATGACAGGATAATAATGGCCACAAGCTACAAATTCATCAATTTACAGGAGGATTGCACCTCACTTAAAAGCCTATAGACAGGTTAGCTGCATGAATTGTCAAAACGAAAAGTGCAAAGGCTCTGAATGTTCATAAACTTAGTGCAACCAAGAAAAGATTCTGCAAGCTACCTCTCAGCAATTTCACGCTGCTCTGTTGAGGTCATTAAACTTCTTCCTGCACTGCAAAGATGTTCTGGGGTTCAAGGAGGTGACACTCACTGCCACAGCCACCTCCCTCCATAATGTGCGAGTCACATTCTTTGTCTCTAGTCCCCCAACCCCAAAGAGGCCGTCCCTTCTGTCCAGTAAGAGGACATGCAGTCAAGTTCATAGAATCATAGATAATAACAACAGAAAATGCTGGAAAAACTCAGCAGGCCAGGCAGCATCCGTGGAGAGAGAAACAGAGTTAACGTTTCAGGTCGAAGACCTTTCACCAGAACTGGAAAAAAGCAGGAAATGAAATAGATTTAAAGCAAGTATAAAGCTGGGAAAAGTGGGAGGGGATGAAAGAACAAAAGGAGAGATTGAGAGACATTAAGAGATAATCAAGGCAAGAGGGGGTGTTGATGTAACAGGTTGAGGCTAAATGAAGTGTGAAATGCACTGGCAGAATGAAGGACAGCTGCCAGCTTCTGGGAGGAAACAAAAGGGGGGGGGGGGGGGGCGCCAAACAAAATGGTGGAAGGTCTTCGACCTGAAACGTTAACTCTGTTTCTCTCTCCATGGATGCTGCCTGGCCTGCTGAGTTTTTCCAGCGTTTTCTGTTGTTATTTCGGATTTCCAGCATCCGCAGTATTTTGCTATCATAGAATCATAGAATGGTTACAGCACGGAAGAAGGCAATTCGGCCCGTTGAGCCCGGCTCTCTGCAAGAGCACTTCAGCGAGTCCCACTCCCCCGCCCTTTCCCCGTAGCCCTGCAATTTTTTTCCTTCAGGTACTTATCCAACTCCCTTTTGAAAGCCGTGATTGAGTCTGCCTCCACCACCCTTTCAGGCATTGCATTCCAGATCCTAACCACTCTCTGAGTAAAAAAGTTTTTCCTCATGTTGCCTTTGGTTCTTCTGCCAATCACCTTAAATCTGTGTCCTCTGGTTCTCGACCCTTCTGCCAATGGGAACAGTTTCTCTCTATCTACACTGTCCAGACCCCTCATGATTTTGAACACCTCTATCAAATCCTCAGATAATGAAGCAGTCCATACCTGCATGCAGCAAGACCTGGATGACATTCAGGCTTGGGCTGATAAGTGGTAAGTAACATTCGCGCCACACAAGTGCCAGGCAATGACCATCTCAAACAAGCGTGCGTCTAACCACCGCCCCTTGACATTCAACGGCATTACAATTGCCGAATTCCCCCACCATCACTATCCTGGAGGTCATCATTGACCAGAAACTTAACTGGACCAGCCACATAAATACTGTGGCAACAAGAGCAGGTCAGAGGCTGGGTATTCTGTGGCGAGTGTCTCACCTCCTGACTCCCCAAAGCCTTTCCACCATCTACAAGGCACAAGTCAGTTGTGTGATGGAATACTCTCCACTTGCCTGGGTGAGTGCAGCTCCAACAACACTCAAGAAGCTCGACACCATCCAGGCAAAGCAGCCCGCTTGATTGGCACCCCATCCACCACCATAAACATTCACTCCCTCCACCACCGGCGTACTGTGGCTGCCGTGTGTATCATCTACAAGATGCACTGCAGCAACTCGCCAAGGCTTCTTCGGCAGCACCTCCCAAACCTGCGACCTCTTCCACCTAGAAGGACAAAGGCAGCAGGCACATGGGAACACCACTACCTCCAAGTTCCCCTCCAAGTCACACACCATCCTGACTTGGAAGTATATCGCCGTTCCTTCATCATCGCTGGGTCAAAATCCTGGAACTCACTCCCTAACAACACTGGGAGTACCTTCACCACACAGACTGCAGCAGTTCAAGAAGGCGGCTCAACACCACCTTCTCAAGGGCAACGAGGGATGGGCAATAAAGGCTGGCTTTGCCAGCGATGCCCACATCCCATAAACGAATAATTTAAAAAAATCTCTCAATCTTCTCTGCTCTAAGGAGAACAACCTCTGCTTCTCCAGTCTATCAACGTAACTGAAGTCCCTCATGTTTTATACAGGTTCATCATAACTTCCTTGCTTTTGTACTCTATGGGCTGGATTTTGTCATTGGGGGCGGGTCAGGTGGTCGGCGGGTCGCGCCCTCACCACCGATGTGAGGAGGGACAATTGAGCGATTTTTGCCCTAATTGGGCACTTGATTTCCAGCGTGTGGGAACCCCTGGCCCAATTAGTCTTTTGGTCCTGAAACTCGCCTCTGATGACGTCATCTCGAAATGGAGAGCGAAGAAATTGACTCAGAGACTAAGGTCCTGAATTTAAACAAGGGGAATTATGATGCCATTAGACGGGAACTGAGTAGGTCTGATTGGACAACGTTCCTGGGAGGACTGGAGGTAGATAAACAATGGCAAGCATTTAAAGATAGAATGACAAAATTGCAAAAATTGTTTATACCAATCTGGCATAAAAGGAAATCTAAAAAGGTGACTCAACCGTGGATAACAGGGGAAATTAGAGACAGCATAAAATCCAAAGATAGGGCGTATAAAATAGCCAAAAAAAGCGCCAGAGCGGAAGATTGGGAACAGTTTAAGATAGAGCAAAGGAGGACAAAGGGCTTAATCAAGAGGGGCAAAATAGCTTACGAAAGCAAGCTGGCGGAAAATATAAAAACTAACTCCAAAAGCTTTTATAAGTATATCAAGAGGAAAAGACTGGTGAAAACCAAAGTTGGCCCATTGCAGTCAGATACGGGGGAATATATAACGGGAAATAAGGAAATGGCAGACCAACTAAATGCATACTTTGGGTCAGTCTTTACGAAGGAAGACACAAAAAACCTCCCTGGGATATCGGGAAAAATAGGGACATTGGCAAAGGAGGAACTGATGCAAATCAATATCTCTAAGGATATGGTGTTAAGGAAGCTAAAGGGATTGAAGGCGGACAAATCCCCAGGGCCTGATAACATGCATCCTAGGGTACTGAAGGAGGTGGCCCTAGAGATAGCGGATGCACTAAGTATGATTTTTCAGAATTCATTAGACTCGGGAACAGTGCCCATGGATTGGAGGGTAGCTAACGTTACCCCACTATTCAAAAAGGGGGGTAGGGAAAAAGCAGGTAATTACAGACCTGTAAGCCTTACATCAGTTGTGGGCAAAATGCTGGAGTCCATCATTAAGGATGAAATAGCGGAGCACTTAGCAAATGGGGACAGGATAGGACAGAGTCAACATGGATTTACAAAGGGTAAATCGTGCTTGACTAATCTATTGGAATTTTTTGAGGGAGTAACTGGTAAAATAGATGGGGGAGAGCCAGTAGATGTGGTGTACCTGGACTTCCAAAAGGCCTTCGATAAGGTCCCACATAAAAGATTAGCATGGAAAATTGAAGCTCATGGGATAAAGGGGAAAGTATTGACGTGGATAGAGAACTGGCTGTCAGATAGAAGTCATGATGCGGAGATGCCGGTGTTGGACTGGGGTGGACAAAATTGAGAGGTCGCACAACACCAGGTTATAGTCCAACAGTTTTATTTGAAATCACAAGCTTTCGGAACTATCGCTCCTTCCTCAGGTGAAGTAAATTGGATCTTGGGTTTATGTCACGATACATGACGTGATCCGGACTCGAGTCGTCGTTAGCTTGTTCACAGATGTGATTCCCAGTAAAAAAGTAAAAATTTTCCCAGTAAAAAAGTAAATTCTTTTTTTTTAAAGCTTTTCGTTTTACATACAGACGGCAGCTTTTGACACGTTAGAACCCCTGCGACTTCACCTCATTGTCTCAGTTGTATCTTGCTATGTCTTTTGATGTGGTACCTTCCTGGCTGACTTAATTAACTTTATCACACCTCGGCAGATAGTCAGGATGATTTAATTTATTGGTCTGCAATTGTAAAGTACACATGCTTTTTTTTCCATCTATATATGCTCTGACGATTCTGTATCCAATTTACTTCACCTGAGGAAGGAGCGATAGTTCCGAAAGCTTGTGATTTCAAATAAAACTGTTGGACTATAACCTGGTGTTGTGCGACCTCTCAATTTTGTCAGATAGAAAACAGAGAGTTGGAATACACGGCTCATTTTCTGAATGGCAGGCAGTAACAAGTGGGGTACCACAGGGATCTGTCCTGGGTCCCCAGCTGTTCACAATTTACATTAATGACCTGGATCAGGGAGTCGGATGCAGCATTTCCAAATTTGCAGACGACACTAAACTAGGAGGGGGGGTGGGCTCAGAGGAGGAGACCAGGAAGCTCCAGAGCGATTTGGACAGACTGGGTGATTGGGCGGATAAATGGCAGATGCACTATAATGTGGACAAGTGCGAAGTTATCCACCTTGGGTGCAGGAACGGGAGGGCAAATTATTATTTAAATGGCAATAAATTGGGAGAGGGGGAAGTACAGAGAGACCTGGGTGTTCTTGTACACCAGTCACTGAAGGCGAGCATGCAGGTGCAACAGGCGGTCAAGAAGGCAAACGGTATGCTGGCCTTCATAGCAAAAGGGTTGGAATACAGGAACAGGGATACCTTGCTGCAGCTGTACAGGGCACTGGTGAGACCACACCTCGAGTACTGTGTACAGTTTTGGTCGCCTCATCTGAGGAAAGATGTTCTTGCCATGGAGGGGGTGCAGCGGCGATTCACCAGGCTGATACCAGGAATGGCGGGATTGACCTATGAGGAGAGACTATGTAGTTTAGGGATGTACACACTGGAGTTTAGAAGATTGAGAGGGGACCTCATAGAAGTGTATAAAATTCTGACAGGTCTAGACAGACTAGATGCAGAAGGAATGTTTCCCTTGGCGGGTGAGAACAGAACTAGAGGACATAATTTAAGGATAAGGGCTAAACCATTTAGGACAGAAATGAGGGGGAATTTCTTCACTCAGAGGGTGGTGAACCTGTGGAACTCATTGCCACAGAGGGCAGTGTACGCCAGCTCATTAAATATATTTAAGAGGGAATTAGATATATTTCTACAGGCAAAAGGGGTTAAGGGTTACGGAGAGAAGGCGGGGACGGGATACTGAATTGGAGGATCAGCCATGATCTCATTAAATGGCGGAGCAGACTCGAAGGGCCGGATGGCCTACTCCTGCTCCTATCTTCTATGTATCTATGTATCTATGTATCTATGTATCTATACAGCTGCATTTAAGGCCTGCAAGCAGCCTTGGTTCATTTTCTGCCGAACTACTTTGTTACTGAGACTTCTGAAGGACTTTGGTGCAACCATGGGAAGCTCAAGGCCCAAGTGCGCACCCCGCTTTGATGAAGACTCCCTCCAAGCTCTGGTGGAGGGAACAAGAGCTAATAAGGAAGTGCTGTTTCCTTCTTCTGGGAGGAAAAAACCTCCCCAACAGACCAAAGCTGTGTGGCTGCAAGTGGCACAGGAGGTCAGTGCCATCTCAATGTGCAGCAGAACCTGGCTGCAGTGCAGAAAGAGGTTTCATGACCTTCTCCGCACAGGAAAAGTGAGTATTACATCACCATGACCCTCAATCTGATCCCCATCGCCTCTCATCACCAGCACTCTGCTTTGTCAACCTCCTCCTCCACATCCCACTTGACCCTTACATCCCTGCACCCTTAACCATTCTCTCTCTCTGTATGTTCACATTCACTTAACTATTCGACTATGCAGCCCTCACACTCCCTATCACTGTGTTGCTATGACAACAACTTACAACACACAGGGAGGGCCCTTGGTCTTGGGACCTCACTTCATCTTTGTGTCCTTCTAAGCATCTATGCTATGGATTCTCTACACTCCTTCATTTTCACTCAAACTCCACTTGTGTCCCTCATTGCAGGAAAAGAGAGCCCATATTAAGAGGGAAAGGGCAAGGACAGGAGGAGGGCCACCCTCAGTAGCCCAGCTCACCAGTGCAGAGGAGGCGGCCCTCGAGATTGTGGGAGTGGAGGAGGATGCGCAAGTGGGGGACGGAAAGACGGGCGCATCAGAGCAAGCTGGTGACAGAATAGTTTTTCATCTCTCTCATTGACATTGCATGAGTGACTGATCTTGATTCTGATGCCCTAACAGATTGACTTATGATAATCTGCACAATTCAATGTGCATGCAACGGTTATCTCGCATGCCTAACTCTTTCCTTTACTCCCCCACAGGACCATCGACAGCCCCCCTCCCCACTGTTCAGGAGGAACAGCCTGAGCCACCAGACTCCTCAGGGGAAGCTGCAACCTCTGAGGGCGCAGCGTCAGCAGAATTAAGCGCACCCAGCACCAACGCAGACACTCACACCTCAGTGGGACCTTCGGGAGATAGAGTAGAGTTGTCACCTGGTGTATCACAGCTCACAAGTGAGCATCAGCAGATGGTGGAGACAGGGACAGCAGTGGAGAGTCCTCGTCGGAGGGCGCAGGACTCTCCCAGCTCGGCTCAGCTGCATGTCAACCCTGTGCCTCCGGGTCCATCCAGAAGGAGAGCGGTGCTGGAACTCCAGGAACAAGTGCAGGAGTCTCTGGCAGGTTTTGTCTTCAGGGTCGCTGCGAGTGTGGAGCGAATGGAGGAGTCCATCGCTAACATGAGCAGAGCCTTGGTGGAGGCATTGGCGCATGAACGCATCACCACGGAAAGGATGGCAACCTCCGTGGAAAGGATGGCTACCGTAGAGGAGAGGATGGCTACGGTAGAGGAGAGGATGGCTACGTCCATGGAGGAGCTAAGTCGCCAGGGTCTTGAAAACATGGTCCTTGTTCAGAATAGACTGAAATCTCTTGAGGAGCGATGGTCAGCTATTGAGCAGAGAAACCAGACCTTCATGGAAGTCCTCTGGAGTAGGACTTCCAGTGCAGAAACGGGTCCTCATGGCCCCCCTGAAGTGGAGCAAGGTGCTGTCAAGCCACTTGCTAGCTTTGAAGTGGGGCTGACCCATGAGAGGGATGTTGGTGGGCTCCTCTCCAAGCGCTCACACGACCATGCCACTGCAGAGCCCTCGGTCAGAGCCCCACCAGAGTCCTCACCCAACTGAGATCGGCGTCTCAGCCCCTGCATGGCCACAGTAGCAGCAAACTGTTGGCGAGCCCTCACAGGCTCGCAACCCCAGAGGACGCCCGCCAAAGGTGTCGAGGCAGGAGCAGCAAGAAAGTGAGCAAGGGGGCCACCACATCTGCTGAAGCCACAGTGGAAGCACCACGTAGGAGCACACGTAAGAGGAAGATAAAGCACAAGTAGTCACAAGGGTAGTCACTTGGGTGTCCTGTTGTGTTTATTTTTGAAAAGCCATCTGTGAATTTATGTGATAAAATACTTGATGGCAAACTGTTGAAGTTGTGGGCTGTGTCATTTCGCAAATGGGACTTCCACATTGAGGGCTCAGGGTGACTTGGAATTGTCAGTATGGTGGTCACAGTGATAGGAAGCCGCAGGTTCTTGCCCATTGTTGATGGTGTGGTAAGAAGGTGCGAGGCAAATGTGTTTGATTGGGCAGGCTAAGCAAATCTGGCCATGATGAGTGCATCCCTTGCATCCCGGGCAGCAATGTGCTCGCGTGCTGCTGCCGCTGGTTGATGAGCCTCCTCAAGCTGTTCGTTGTCGCTCTCCTCCTCCTCCTCCTCCTCATCTGAGGAGCCACTTGTACATCAGGCAGCTGCAAGCCACGATGCTTTACCATGTTGTGAAGTGCACAGCAGACCACGACGATTCTGAAGACCCTGGCTGCTGAGTACTGCAGGGCTCCACCTGATCTATCAAGGCATCTGAATCGCATCTTCAGCAAGCCGATGGTTTGCTCGATTATGAATCTGGTGGAAACGTGGCTGGAGTTGTAGCGCTCCTCAGTTTCGTTGGATGGCCTCCTCAACGGCGTCATTAGCCATGTCTTCAGGGGATAGCCCTTGTCTCCAAGTAGCCATCCACAAAGTTGGTTTGGCGGACTGAAGAGTGGAGGAACACTAGACTGGCGCAGGATGAAAGAGTCATGGCAACTGCCAGGGTACTTGGCGCAAACATGCAAAATTTCCTTATTGTGGTCACACACCAGCTGCACATTGAGGGAGTGGAAGCCCTTGCGGTTGGCAAAAATACCTGGATTGTGATGGGGTGCCTTAAGGGCCACATATGTGCAGTCAACGACGCCCTGCACCCTTGGAAAGCCTGCCAGATTAGAAAATCCAACCGCACGCACGGTTACACTTGCTTGATCTTTGGAGAAGTTGATGTAATTGTGAACGTTGGCAAAAAGGGCATCGGTTACCTGCATGATGCAAGTGTGTGCGGCCGTCTGGGAGATGCCGCTGATGTCTGCTGTTGATCGCTGGAATGAGCCTGAAGCAAAATAGTTGAGTGCGGTGATGACTTTGACAGCCACTGGTAAGGGGTGTTCACCCACTCCTCTGGGCTCCAGGTCTTGCTGCAGCATTGCGCAGATGTCACCCACTACCTCTCGCGAAAGTCTGAGCCTCCTTTGGCACTGTTGCTCAGTCATGTTGAGGTAGCTCATCCTCTGTCTGTAAACCCTGTTTTGGGGGTATTTCCTGCGCCGACGGGCTTCCATGCACTGGCACCTTCTGGCCTGTGCAGCTTCAGGTGGGTGAGCAGCAGGTTGGCGCTCCTGTTGTTGCTCCTGCTGTTGTTCCGGGTTCTGCTGCTGCCGTGGTTGGTCTTCGTTCGAATCTGAGGTCCAGGAGGAAAGGAAATAAATGGTTCCCATGCTGCTGGTATATACCTCAGTTGAGGAAGTGCTCACTCAAGTTGGGGAGAGGGGTTTCCCAGGAGGTCACACTGGAGATGGATCTCAGCTTCAAACTTCCACAATGAGTAGGCCTGCTAAAGGTTCTCCCAGACCTGAGAAAACAAAGTTGTGCCAGCTGCAAATGATAATTATTGAAAACTCCTTTTTAATGGTGGAGCTGCAGCTGTTAATAAGCCATCTACTTGTGAGCCCACCAGGATTAACTGGCATGTTCCAGAGGAGATGTGCAGCATGGGGGAAATGTGTTAAACTCAGAAAGGCCTCTCAAAATGGCATTATAGAGGCACTTAAGTGGTTGTTAAGGGCCTTAAGGGCCTATCCTGCCTCTTGGAGGCGGGATCGAAACGGGGTCTGAAAGCTCGCTTTAGGGAAAGTTGCTCAGAGGCGGACTGGAGGCGGGATCAGAGCCCGCCGCCATTTTTTGCAACTTTCCCACCTGACCCGCCTCCAAACCCGCCTCCTCGGGCCTGGCAAAATCCAGCCCTATGCCTCTATTTATGAAGCCCAGGATCCCGTATGCTTTTTTAACCGCTTTCTCAACCTGCCCTGCCGCCTTCAACAATTTGTGCACATATACCCCAAGGTCTCTGTTCATGCCAACCTTTTAGGATTGTACCATTTAGTTTATATTTCCTCTCTTCATTCTTTCTACCAAAATGTATCACTTCGCACTTTTCTGAGTTAAATTTCATCTGCCACGTGTCCGTCCATTCCACCAGCCTGTCTATGTCCTCTTGAAGTCTATCACTATCCTCCTCACTGTTCACTATACTTCCAAGTTTTGTGCCATCTGCAAATTTTGAAATTGTGCCCTGTACACCCACATCCAAGTCATTAATATATATCAAGAAAAGCAGTGGTCCTGGAACCGACCTCTGGGGAACACCACTGCATACCTTCCTCTAGTCCGAAAAACAACCATTCACCACTACTCTCTGTTTCCTGTCACTTAGCCAATTTTGTATCCATGCTGCCACTGTCCCTTTTATTCCATGGGCTTCAACTTTGCTGGCAAGCCTATTATGTGGCACTTTGTCGAACGCCTTTTGGAAATCCATGTACACCACGTCAACTGCATTGCCTTCATCAACCCTCTCTGTTACCTCATCAAAAAACTCGTTCAAGTTGGTTAAACACGATTTGCCTTAACAAATCCATGCTAGCTTTCCTTAATTAATCCACACTTGTCCAAGTGACTGTTAATTTTGTCCCTGATTATTGTTTCTAAAAGCTTCCCCACTACCGAGGTTAATCTGAGTGGCCTGTAGTTGCTGGGTTTATCTTTACACCCTTTCTTGAACATGGGTGTAACATTTGTAATTCTCCAGTCCTTTGGCACCACCCCCATTTCTAAGGAAGATTGGAAGATTATGGCCAGTACCTCCGCGATTTCTTCCTTCACTTCCCTCAGCATCCTTAGATGCATCCCATCTGGTCCTGGTGATTTTTTTAAAATTTGTTTATGGGATGTGGGCGTCACTGGCAAGGCCAGCATTTATTGCCCATCCCTAATTGCCCTTGAGAAGATTTATCTACTTTAAGTATAGCCAGCCTTTCTAGTACTTCCTCTTTATCAATTTTTATCCCATCCAGTATCTCCTCTACCTCCACCTTCACTATGTCTATGGCAGCATCTTCTTCCTTGGTGTAGACAGATGCAAAGTACTCATTTAACACCTCAGCTATACCCTCTGCCTCCATGTGTAGGTCTCCTTTTTGGTCCCTAATCGCCCCCCCCCCCCTCTTACTACCCGTTTACTATTTATATGCCTATAGAAGACTTTTGGATTACCTTTTATGTTAGCTGCCATTCTATTCTCATACCCTCTCTGCCCCTCTTCTTTTCTTTTTCACTTCTCCTCTGACCTTTCTATATTTAGCCTGATTCTCAGATGTATTCTCGACCTGACATCTGTCATACGCGCTCTTTTTCTGCTTCATCTTACTCTCTCTCTCTTTCGTCATCCTACTTCCTCCATTACCCCTTTAAACAGCAGAAGAAGATTTTATATCCTGCTGCTACACCATGTTTCAGCCACCCTCCCAAGTATTTTACAGCCCCCTTCCCCTCATGCCCCACACCCTCTTCACCCCCATCCCCCCTTCACCCCCCATGCCCAAGCCTCTCTTTTTATTTGTATTCGTTTTATGGGATGTGGGCGTCGCTGGCAAGGCCAGCATTTATTGCCCATCCCTAATTGCCCTTGAGAAGGTGGTGGTGAGCCGCCTTTTTGAACCGCTACAGTCCGTGCGGTGAAGGTACTCCCATAGTGCTGTTAGGGAGTGAGTTCCAGGATTTTGACCCAGTGACGATGAAGGATCGGCGATATACTTCTAAGTCAGGATGGTGTGTGATTTGGAAGGGAACTTGGAGGTGGTGGTGTTCCCATGCACCTGCTGCCCTTGTCCTTCTAGGTGGAAGAGGTTGCGGGTTTGGGAGGTGCTGCCAAAGAAGCCTTGGCGAGTTGCTGCAGTGCATCTTGTAATTGGTACACACTGCAGCCACGGTACGCCGGTGGTGGAGGGAGTGAATGTTTAAGGTGGTGGATGGGGTGCCAATCAAGCCGACTGCTTTGTCCTAGATGGTGTCGAGCTTCTTGAGTGTTGTTGGAGCTGCACTCATCCAGGCAAGTGGAGAATATTCCATCACACTCCTTACTTGTACCTTGTAGATGGTGGAAAGGCTTTGGGGAGTCAGGAGGTGAGACACTCGCCGCAGAATACCTAGCCTCTGACCTGCTCTTGTTGCCACAGTATTCCTCCCCTGCCAGGTATTTTCTGCCCCCTCCTTCTATCCAGTTCTTACTAATTTGGGGTCTACATCCTACCCCATCATTTTCTCCACCGTCCTTACCCCTGCATATCTTAGGTGTTGCTTTTACACAGTCGTCAAACCTCAACCTTTTTGAATTGGTTGAGTCCATACCGCAGTCAGTGCCATGGGACCTTCTAGCCTACCTGGCTTAGTATTATACCATCTACAAAGCAGGCAGAGCTTAGCTCTGTCAGAATTTCAGGTCCCGTTACTTCAGGGGAGCACTGTTCTTATGTTCCATTCTTTTAGTTTAATTTTTCTGCCCTTCACTCCTGATGGTGCTAACTACTTGCTGAAATATAGTTCCACATTTGCTGGTAGTGATCCGGTGCCTTGTCCAAATGGTGGTTCTTCATGT
Source organism: Squalus acanthias (assembly GCA_030390025.1). Classification (NCBI taxonomy): domain Eukaryota; kingdom Metazoa; phylum Chordata; class Chondrichthyes; order Squaliformes; family Squalidae; genus Squalus; species Squalus acanthias. The sequence goes on from CM059428.1 coordinate 140,604,466, forward strand.
ATGAGCCTAGAAAGCGAATGTCAGCAGGCAGTTCAATTGTGGAAGGCCTCGCTGCCAAGCCTAGTCTTGTCTACACTCAACGTCCACAGCAAGCGTTCTCCAGCAGCGATCACTAGGTAGCGATCACAAGTGTAAATTCTAGCTGATATTTTCTTCTCCCCAGCCCTAGAGATTTTGAAGCTATTTGTAACACCTCAATGTTTGGCTGGGCTATTAGCTCATTCAAAACAGGATTGAACCTGGGAACTTCTAGCCTATATGGCTTTGTATTATACCAGGTTATGCCTTTACGCACACAGCTAATTGAGGGAGTTAAGAAGATACTTTCACTCCTTGGACAGAACTTTCAACTTGGACAGGGTGTAAAACAGGCAGTAGCGGTTTGGCCACCCGTTAGACACCCGCCCAATGTTCCTTTCTATTGAAGTCAATGGAAGGGGAAATCAGGGTAAGTGTATAACGGGGGGCCAATCTACTACCGGCCATTTTATGCTCCAACCAAAGTTCAAAGTTCCATCCCTTGTGTCTCCCACATCCTCTGTTTTTCAAGGCATTATCAGACTTGGAAGTGATGTACAGAAGGGCTGTGAGGTTTCCTAATTGTCAGAGGACTGGCTTATAAGGAAAGGTTAGAAAAACTCTTCAAACTCGAAAGGAGATGAGACGGGGACCTTATGACGACATCTAGGATATTACGTGAAATAGAGAAGGTTCACCCAGAGCACGATTTCAAATTAAAACAAAACTACAGGACAAGGGGACATAGATATAAACTAGTAAAAGGCAACTTCAGGAATATGTCACAAAGCACCTCTTCATACAAAGGGTGAATAATACCCAAAATGGTTCTCGAATGCAAAAAAACCTCAAATCATTCAAAGGCACATCCTTTTTACATGAAGATGTCTAGAATTGAACAGTACTCCAAGTCAGGTCTGACTTATGATTCCTAAAGTCTCAACATATCTTTGTAGACTTCTATAAATCCCAGAATTTTATTAGATTTTTTTAATTACCCAAAGGGTAATTTTTAGCCCAATATGTCCAACCTAGAGCTGAGACCTAGACGGCAGTAATTTGACTGCCACAAATCACACCAAGTCAAAGTCATTATTAAACGACTGTTTTTCTATGAAACAAAACATTATTTTGGCGCTGAGCCCTGGTGGACCACAATTAAAGGGGCCAGTAATACGTTGAAAAGCCAGAGCCCTGTAATATTACACGCTCAAGCCTACAGAGGAAATCCCGACCCTGCAACCTTGGTACGCTCCCAGCGTGTCGTGTGCTCCGCACTGCCAGTTTTATCTAAATATGCAAATGAGCTGACCTTGCCTCATGGGTAGAGGTCAGCTTATAGCTCCCAATGCCACTGTACCAGGATCACATTATTGGTGCATACTGTGCTGAAGACCGTGTAGAATCGACCATTCCTGAGATAGATTTGTGCTGAACAGTCACAAGCAGCCTTTTTTCAAGGACTCGCTAAATGTCACATGCAACGATGTGTTTGCCCAAGATTTTACGTGCCTTTTTTTCCCCCCACAGTGTTATGTCAATCCTGGAAGATTTGTAGATAATGGGGGGAGGAGACATTCATTAGATTCTCCAGAGTCTGGCTGTAGCTGGATAACAGATTTTAAAGGGTAATTGTGTGTCTTGTGTTCAGTGACTAATTACAGCAGCATCTTATTTAATTGTAGTGAAGGGGATTACAGTCAGCGGAACTGTTAAAAAGATTGTATACTTTTTGCTTGACCTGCACAGCCTTGCTTGCAAATCTAGCACAATTCTTAAATGTAACACATTTCAGCCTACTCTAAAGAACTTCAGGTGCCGCCTTGCATCTTGTCATTGCCTCCTGACTTTTTTTCCCCCCTCACACCATTCCCTGACTGAGAGCTTGAGCAGCTGACTTGCGCGCAGTCCACCTCCCGGTGCTGTTCTTGAAACAGCTTTCCAGGTAGGTGAGAGCAGTACAGGTAGATGTTCTCTCAGATTTTCCTCTCTGGGAGTTCCTGACCTTTGGGTCAGAATTACACATTTCAGTAAGAATGTGTTAACCAGTGAAGTAGCAAATTGTAGTCCAGCTCGATTTGACCCTCCCCTTGTGGTTTTTCTACCTCAGAAAAAAACCCCACCAACTGCAGCACTGAATTATTTTTCCATTTCACACATCCCTACAAATTATCTGACTGAGAAAGTCAATGCAGTGTAAGCTTTCTAATTTAATGCCCCACATTGTTGGAAGAGAGGTGGTATTTTTTAAAATTTGTTTATGGGATGTGGGCGTCGCTGGCAAGGCCAGCATTTATTGCCCATCCCTAATTGCCCTTGAGAAGGTGGTGGTGAGCCGCCTTCTTGAACTGCTGCAGTCCGTGTGGTGAAGGTACTCCCACAATGCTGTTAGGGAGGGAGTTCCAGGATTTTGACCCAGCGACGATGAAGGATCGGCGATATACTTCTATGTCAGGATGGTGTGTGATTTGGAAGGGAACTTGGAGGTGGTGTTCCCATGCGTCTGCTGCCCTTGTCCTTCTAGCTGGAAGAGGTCGCGGGTTTGGGAGGTGCTGCCGAAGAAGCCGTTGGCAGCAAGTTCCAGGTCCTCACCACTCGCTGCGTAAAAAAGTTTTTCCTCACGTCCCCCCTGTATCTCTTGCTCAAAACCTTAAATCTGATGCCAATTACCCTCTGGTACCTTGCCCATGTGGCCATTCATTTGCAAGCTCTAACATTGAGCATCAACAGGCTGTTTTACCTTGGGGGCATGACAACTCAGCCTGATTCTATCCTGGTGTCCAGACATGTGTACTACCAGCAGGGGTTGCTGAATAGCAATCAGGAGTGGGAGCCTGATGTTTTTGGCCCTAACCTAGGTATGTTGAAGCCAATTTAGCATACGTATGACCACCTGGTTGAGAAGAGCTTTAACTGTCATTGGGGTAGAAATTGGTATGCGTTTTTAGGTGTAAAATGGGTGCAACGCTGAGAAATTTAGCAGTGGGACCGTGTATGTTTGGGCTATTGCTAAATTCATCAGTCCTATTTCTTAGGTGTCCCGGGCAGCCGCCTAAAACAGGCGTTTTTGCCTTTTGCATATGTTAACGAGGAGCCTAATGTCTTTTTTTTTTCCATTCATTCATGGGATGTGGGCGTCACTGGCGAGGCCAGCATTTATTGCCCATCCCTAATTGCCCTTGAGAAGGTGGTGGTGAGCCGCCTCCTTGAACCGCTGCAGTCCCACAGTGAAGGTACTCCCACAGTGCTGTTATACTTCTTTGTAGCGGTTTGGTAGAATTGAGTGACTTGCTAAGCTAGGGCAGTTAAGAGTCAACCACATTGCTGTGGATCTGGAGTTACATATTGGCCAGACCAGGTAAGGATGGCAGATTTCCTTCCCTAAAAGGACATCAGTGAACCAGATGGGTTTTTACGACAATCCGGTAGTTTCATGGTCACCACGACTGATACTAGCTTTTTATTCCAGATTTATTTCATTGAATTTAAATTCCCCAGCTGCCGTGCTGGGATCTGAACTCGCGTCTCTTGGACCATTTGTCCAGGCCTTCGGATTACTATTTATAACCACTATTTAAGGACCCCTCTGGGAAATTTGAGTGAGTGGCGCTGTGCCCTAAGCATTAGTGCCAACAAAAGGTAAGATTTACATAAAATTAAAAATTCTATAGTGAATGTTGCTGTGGAGCCAGGAGGAGCAGGAGCGCCCAGTCATCGCTCCAACCAGGACTTATCTTTGGGTTGTTGACTGCGAGGCAAGCGGCCTGACATTTGCCCTCTTCAAACGCGTGAGATGCCTGGGGAGGAGCGATAGGTTCCAGCAGCTCCTGCAAAATATGTTAATGAGCCCCGAGGACCAATTTCAGAGCTGCCTGCAGCCTCCCGATTGGGGCGCGTGCCATTGGAGAGCCGCTGGCTGTGGACCCAAAAACGGGCCATAACCAATTTCCACCCCAATATTTCAATCGTACAAAACTGTGATTTATGGTCTAGTCATGAAATAATTGTCATAATAGACCAGTAGATGATTAACCTCGTAATCAGAAAATTAGTTGAAAACCCAAAACACCACTTGACGTTCAAACTCAAATATCTTCAATATGCAGTAAAACCAGAAAATGCTGGAAAAAGTCAGCAGTTCAGGCAGCATCTGTGGAGAGAGAAACAGAGTTAACGTTGCAGGTCGATGACCCTTTCGTCAGAACTGGAAAAAGTTGGAAATGTAACAGGTTTTAAGCAAGTGTAGGGGCAGGGAGAGGGGGGAGGGGAGGAAAGAACAAAAGGGAATCTGTGTGATAGGGTGGAAGGCAGGAGAGATTAAATGACGAAAGGTATGATGGTGCAAGGCAAAAGGAGACGGTAATGGGACAAGTAAAGAAACAAAATATGGGTCCAGAAGAGGTGTAAATGGGAATATCGGAATCATCAACAGCTGTCGTCCAAAAAAATGGAGGCAGAGGCTATGATCTGAAATTGTTGAACTCAATGTTGAGTCCGGAAGGCTGTGAAGCACCTAATTGAAAGATGAGGCGCTGTTTCTCGAGCTTACGTTGAGCTTCATTGGAACATTGCAGGAGGCCGAGGACAGAGAGGTCAGAGTGGAGGGGAGAATTAAAGTGACAGGTGACCGGAAGCTCGGGGTCACGTTTGTGGACTGAACGGAGGTGTTCCGCAAAGCGGTCACCCAATCTGCGTTTGGTCTCCCCAATATAGAGGAGACCACAGCGCGATCAGCGAATACAGTATACTAAATTGAAAGAAGTACAAGTAACTCGCTGTTTCACCTGGGAGAAACATTTGGGGCCCTGGACGGTGGGAAGGGAGGAGTTAAAAGGGCAGGTGTTGCATCTCTTGTGCTTGCACGGGAAGGTGCCGTGGGACGGGGAGGGGGTGTTGGGGGGTGATTGAGCAAATATGCAGCTGTTGCCAGTTTGCGAATGGGCTTTTAGATTGGTGGCAATGGAGGCAAAGGCAGGAGAATTAAAGCTGGTAGGATCAATTCTGCCCCCTGTGGAAGTTGGACATTTATGGAGCAGTATTGGAGGCAGATGTGACTTATCATTTCTCCTCAGTCGAAGAAGTGTGGTAGCAGGAGGCAGTACTGACAGCCTAAATGGAAAAATGTACATAAATAAATAAATCCTATTGATTTTGTGTATAAATGCTATCTACATAAAACTTATACAGGAAAGCAATAGAACTGTCAGTGTGGTACAGCACACCACACCTATAATGGACAATTTGGCCAGCTCCCAAGTATTGGATTATAGAGAGACTCTGATGTACAACTGTATCTCATGTCTTCTATAGGTTATTCTCTTATACATACATTATATTTTTGCAGGTTATAATTTTCCAATATTTGATGTGAAATATATTTCTCTTTGACAAATTGGAGAAATGCTCCAGTCCTTAAGGGGTTAAAGAATTGAAGATTTCTAAGCCATAACCTTCATTATCAGCTAGCTGATGCTGCTGAAGTTCTTCATTCACCATCGTATATTTTTTGGCCATATTCGAAATGCCTTAATTCAGCAGTGATATGAAAGACAATGTCATGTCCCTAAATGAAATCCCTATAGTGCTATAATCTTGCTCTTATATGATAATGACAAATGAAACCAGCTCAAAGAATTGACATGAAACACAATTGGCCTTTCATATATATTCAGATCAGAGAAAGACAAATCAGAATATTTTCTTAATGATGAGAGACTAGGGGCTAGAAATTCCTTATAGCCAAGGAGTGGGCAGTGTTTACACTAACAATGGTGAATTAGCGCCAAGTGAAAATCATCTAGACTGCACGCAAAATTTGTCCTCACTCCTCATTAAAATGTTTGGAGCCATAAATCTAGTCTAAAAACCCAAGCTCATTGGTATTACACTGAAAAGATGGACCAATATCGGGTGCAGTCTAAACACAAGTAATGATTGCCACAGACTTTTTTCACTGCTTAAAGGGGAGGTCCGTTGATGCTGCAGCACCTCATTCTCGGCATTGTTGGGTATACAGCTGCCTCAACAACCATAAGAAAAAGGACAATGAGATGGAGCAGTTATTTACAAATGCTGATGGCAGATTGCTGTCCCAGGGAGAGAGCCCGGGGGTTTTCCAAGGAAGCTTTGGAGGCATTGGTTTTAGCAGTGGGGAGAAGGCGGGCAGTCCTGTACCAACTGGCAGGAGGCCCTCGCCACAAGTCTGCCGGACTATGTGGAGGGAGGTGTCACACCACGTCACGGGCAGCACTGTGGTCCCCAGGTCCCACACACAGTGCAAGAGGAAGTTTAACGAGCTCACAGAGGTGGTCAGGATGAGTGAAGGCTTCAACAAATGCTACATACCACCATCTGTACCACAAGCTTCAGACACTGCTCAATGCACCATACCCCCAGCTCTCACCCACCAACAATCTCTACCTACCAGCACTCACACCCACATCTCACACCTTGCACACAATGACAGCTATTCAACTATGGCAGGCACAAGGGTCATTAGTTATTAGAATACATGTGATATGTGTAATCTATTTATGCATAAATTTATTGATAGAGTTTGGAATATTTTGTGGTCTCTCTCATTTCACCTTTGCGCCCAGGAGGATGCTGTGATATGGCATGACACAGGGATGCTATGATGGGGATGAGGTGAGCAACGGGGATCTGGGGCTTCAGTCATTTAAATTGGAGTCTGATGAACCGGCCGTCAGGAAGCCCGATTGTCCGGCTGCCTCCTCCCTCCCTCCTGTTCCTCGTCTTCTTCCTCCTCATCTTCTTCCTCCTCATCTTCTTCCTCCTCCCTCTGCGCACATGTTCCCGTCTTCCTCTTTGCCTCTGCTACCTCCGTTGTAGATCCTGGAGGGCGAGGTGGACTGCCAGTACTTTTAGCAAATGTTGTAGGTTGAATCTTTCAAGAATAAATTTTGCACTTTTCTACTTGCCACAACACTTATGATACCAAAGAACCTTCAAATCACTAAATAAAACCGTTGCAGTATCAGGAACTAACACACATGCACTGAAACTTCACTAACCTGTCAGGTGCGAGTGATTGGGGCTGATCCCTTTAAATAACGTCTCTGGGGCCGGCTTCCTGGTGCTGCACGCCAGCTCTCCCTGTCGTTGTTAACTCCAGGTGGTGAGGTAAGTGGCGACAAGCAATTTGACAGATTGGGTGTTCAGTGAACATTACACATTCACTGACATCACGATCTCCATGGCATTGAAGTCCCCGGCAATTGCTGTTACTGGCAGCGCTACGGGGGTTCCGATTTGGCATGCGGCGCTGGATTCAACAGGAGCTATCGTTACAGCTCTCAATGCCACATTAGCGCCTTCGGGCGGCGCTAAGGGGATGAATCTTTCCCCCCAGGAGCTGTAGAGGAGCAAAGGGATTCAGGTGTCAAAGTACACAAATCACTAAAAGCTAGTGGACAGGTACAAAAAGCAACCAAAATGGTTAATGGAATGTTGCCCTTTTTTTCAAGGGAGTTGGAATACAAAAGTGAGGTAGTTCTGATTTGATTGCATAGCCTTGGTCAGACCCCATCTGGAGTAACTGCATTCAGTTTTGGGCACTGAACCTCAGGAAGGATGTATCGGTGCCGTCTCCTGCTCTCGCCCTGAACTAGAACATTTCATTCACTATGCTTCCAATTTCCACCCTTCCCTCACCTTCACATGGTCCATCTCCGACTCTTCTCTTCCCTTCCTCGACTTCTCCATCTCCATCTCTGGGGATAGGTTATTGACTAACATTCACTACAAGCCCACCGACTCCCACAGCTACCTGGACTACACTTCCTCCCACCCCGCCTCCTGTAAGGACTCTATTCCATTCTCCCAGTTTCTCCGTCTCCGCCGCATCTGCTCTGATGATGCCACCTTCCATACCAGTGCTTCCGACATGTCTTCCTTTTTCCTCAACCGAGGATTCCCCTCTACCGTGGTCGACACGGCCCTCGACCGTGTCCGTTCTATCTCCCGCACATCTGCCCTCACCCCTGCCCCTCCCTCCCGGAACCACGATAGGGTTCCCCTTGTCCTCACCTTTCACCCCACCAGCCTCCACATTCAACGGATCATCCTCCGCCATTTCCGCCACCTCCAGCGTGATCCCACCACCAAACACATCTTCCCCTCACCTCCCCTTTCAGCATTCCGCAGGGACCGCTCCCTCCGCGACACCCTAGTCCACTCCTCTACCACCCCCAGCACCCCTTCCCCTTCGCCCGGCACCTTCCCGTGCACGCGCAGGAGATGCAACACATGCCCTTATACCTCCCCTCTTCCCACTGTCCAGGGCCCCAAACACCCCTTCCAGGTGAAACAGCGATTTACTTGTACTTCCTGCAATTTAGTATACTGTATTCGCTGCTCACGATGTGGACTCCTCTACATTGGGGAGACCAAACGCAGATTGGGTGACCGCTTTGCGGAACACCTCCGTTCAGTCCGTAAGGGGGACCCCGAGCTCCCGGTGGCCTGTCACTTTAATTCACCGCTTCACTCCCACTCTGACCTCACCGTCCTCGGCCTAATACACTGTTCCACGGAAGCTCAGCGTAAACTCGAGGAACAGCACCTCATCTTTCGTTTAGGCACGCTACAGCCCTCTGGACTCAATATCGAGTTCAACAATTTTAGATCATAACCTCAGCTCCAATCACATTTATATTTTATTTTATCCACCCTTTTATTTGTCCCCCCCACCCTTTTTTTTCCTCCTAGAAGCTGGCAGCTGTCCTTCATTCTGCCAGTAGATTTCACACTTCATTCAGCCTTAATCTGTCACATTAACACCACCTCTAGCCTTGCATATCTCTTAATGTCTCTTAATGTCTCTTCATCTCCTCCTTTGTTCCTTTATCCCCTCCCCCTTTTCCCAGCTTTACCCTGGCCTTAAATCTATTTGATTTCCAGCTCTTCCCAGTTCTGATGAAAGGTCATCGACCTGAAACGTCAACTCTCTTTCTCTCTCCACGGATGCTGCCTGGCCTGCTGAGTTTTTCCAGCGTTTTCTGTTGTTATTTCGGATTTCCAGCATCTGCAGTATTTTGCTATCGTATTAGTGTTTGGTTCACTGCCACCTCTCTTCTTGGAATGCCTACCTTGAAGAAGTTCTGCTCTTCTCTTCGACGGGATTTCCGTTTGGCTCTTCAACCTTGTTCATCTTCATTGATTTCAGTTTCCCTTCTCGTGTTTGATCAGGTATCTGCCAAGACTCGGTTTCACAGCCACATTACTTTCCTCAGCAACTGTCTCCGGTTCCGACTTATCCCACGTGGATTCCAACTAAACTTCCACCCTTCGTGTTTCGGATCCACCCAGGATTACAAATATCTCCAAGATATTCATCGTTCCTCGAACTACTGCTCTCGCCGCATCTTGAGATCCACGCTCAATGCCATGCGGCGCCACATGAACACTCTCGACATCTCTCTTCAGCAGCACCGACGCACTCTATCTCAAAGCTGTCCGGGTCCACAGTTCCATTTCATCCTTAGACTCATCCGACGCTTCAACAAAAAACTTTTCTTCTTCCTTTCCGATGTCAAGGATCGCAAGCTTCAACAACTCTTGGACACTAAAGCCCCTCCGGAACCTTCTTCCCCTTCACTTTCCTCTGACCCCCCTTCTCCCAATCTCACCCCCTGCCGCGTTTTCACTATCCCCTCTGACCTTCCCCTCTCTGACTCCGAACGATCAGTCCTCAGCAAAGGCCTGAGCTTCATCCCCTTACGCCCCCATCTCAATGAATTTCGAGCTCGGCACGATGCTGAGCTCTTTTTCCGCCGCCTCCGTCTCCGTGCCCACTTCTCTGGCCAGGAGTCTTCCCCCCGCACGGCTGACCCTTTCTCCCGCTTTCAGAATTCTCGTTCCACCTGGACCCCTCCCTCTGGCCTCTTACCCTCTCTTGATCTTTTCATTGCTAACTGCCGCCGTGACATCGGCCAGCTCAATTTCTCTGCTCCCCTCACTCACTCCAACCTACCTCCCTCTGAACTTGCAGCACTCCATTCTCTCCGATCCAACCCTGACATTGTCATTAAACCTGCTGACAAGGGTGGCGCTGTTGTTGTTTGGCGAACCGACCTCTACCTAGCGGAAGTTGAACGCCAACTCTCTGACACCTCCTCCTACCTCCACCTGGACCATGACCCCACTACCGAACATCAAGCCACCGTGTCCAAGACTGTCACTGACCTCATCTCCTCTGGAGATCTTCCCCCCACGGCCGCCAACCTCATAGTTCCCCAACCCCGCACAGCCCGCTTCTACCTCCTTCCCAAGATCCACAAACAGGACTGCCCCGGTAGACCCATCGTTTCAGCCTGTTCTTGCCCCACGGAACTTATCTCTTCCTATCTCGACTCTATTTTTTCTCCCCTTGTCCAGTCTCTTCCCACCTACATCCGCGACTCTTCCGATGCCCTCCGCCATTTTAACAGTTTCCAGTTTCCCGGCCCCAACCGTCTCCTCTTCACTATGGACGTACAATCCCTCTACACCTCCATTCCCCACCAGGATGGCCTGAGGGCGCTCCGCTTCTTCCTTGAACAGAGGCCCAACCAGTCCCCATCCACCACCACCCTCCTCCGCCTGGCTGAACTTGTTCTCACATTGAACAACTTCTCCTTTGACTCTACCCATTTCCTCCAAATTAAAGGTGTTGCTATGGGTACCCGCATGGGTCCTAGCTATGCCTGCCTTTTCGTGGGATATGTGGAACACTCTTTGTTCCAGTCCTACTCGGGTCCCCTCCCTCACCTCTTTTTCCGGTACATTGATGACTGTATCGGTGCCGTCTCCTGCTCTCGCCCTGAACTAGAACATTTCATTCACTATGCTTCCAATTTCCACCCTTCCCTCACCTTCACATGGTCCATCTCCGACTCTTCTCTTCCCTTCCTCGACTTCTCCATCTCCATCTCTGGGGATAGGTTATTGACTAACATTCACTACAAGCCCACCGACTCCCACAGCTACCTGGACTACACTTCCTCCCACCCCGCCTCCTGTAAGGACTCTATTCCATTCTCCCAGTTTCTCCGTCTCCGCCGCATCTGCTCTGATGATGCCACCTTCCATACCAGTGCTTCCGACATGTCTTCCTTTTTCCTCAACCGAGGATTCCCCTCTACCGTGGTCGACACGGCCCTCGACCGTGTCCGTTCTATCTCCCGCACATCTGCCCTCACCCCTGCCCCTCCCTCCCGGAACCACGATAGGGTTCCCCTTGTCCTCACCTTTCACCCCACCAGCCTCCACATTCAACGGATCATCCTCCGCCATTTCCGCCACCTCCAGCGTGATCCCACCACCAAACACATCTTCCCCTCACCTCCCCTTTCAGCATTCCGCAGGGACCGCTCCCTCCGCGACACCCTAGTCCACTCCTCTACCACCCCCAGCACCCCTTCCCCTTCGCCCGGCACCTTCCCGTGCACGCGCAGGAGATGCAACACATGCCCTTATACCTCCCCTCTTCCCACTGTCCAGGGCCCCAAACACCCCTTCCAGGTGAAACAGCGATTTACTTGTACTTCCTGCAATTTAGTATACTGTATTCGCTGCTCACGATGTGGACTCCTCTACATTGGGGAGACCAAACGCAGATTGGGTGACCGCTTTGCGGAACACCTCCGTTCAGTCCGTAAGGGGGACCCCGAGCTCCCGGTGGCCTGTCACTTTAATTCACCGCTTCACTCCCACTCTGACCTCACCGTCCTCGGCCTAATACACTGTTCCACGGAAGCTCAGCGTAAACTCGAGGAACAGCACCTCATCTTTCGTTTAGGCACGCTACAGCCCTCTGGACTCAATATCGAGTTCAACAATTTTAGATCATAACCTCAGCTCCAATCACATTTATATTTTATTTTATCCACCCTTTTATTTGTCCCCCCCACCCTTTTTTTTCCTCCTAGAAGCTGGCAGCTGTCCTTCATTCTGCCAGTAGATTTCACACTTCATTCAGCCTTAATCTGTCACATTAACACCACCTCTAGCCTTGCATATCTCTTAATGTCTCTTAATGTCTCTTCATCTCCTCCTTTGTTCCTTTATCCCCTCCCCCTTTTCCCAGCTTTACCCTGGCCTTAAATCTATTTGATTTCCAGCTCTTCCCAGTTCTGATGAAAGGTCATCGACCTGAAACGTCAACTCTCTTTCTCTCTCCACGGATGCTGCCTGGCCTGCTGAGTTTTTCCAGCGTTTTCTGTTGTTACTCAGGAAGGATGTATTGGCCTTGAAGGGGATATAGAAGATAGGAGCAGGGGTAGGCCATTCAGCCCCTCGAGCCTGCTCTGCCATTCAATGAGATCATGGCTGATCATCCAAATTCAGTACCCTGTCCCTGCCTTCTCTCCATATCCCTTGATCCCTTTAGTTTTAAGAAATATATCTAACTCCTTCTTGAATATATTTAATGAACTGCCTCTACTGCCTTCTGTGGTAGAGAATTCCACAGGTTCACCACTCTCTGGGTGAAGAAATTCCTCCTCATCTCAGTCCTAAATGGCTTACCCCTTATCCTTAGACTGTGACCCCTGGTTCTGGACTCCCCGGCCATCAGGAACATCCTTCCTGCATCTAGTCTGTCTAGTCCTGTTAGAATTTTATAAGTTTCAATGAGATCCCCTCTCATTCTTCTAAACTCCAGTGAGTATAAGCCCAATCGACCCAATCTCTCCTCATATGCCATTCCTGCCATCCTGGGTATCAGCCTGGTGAATCTTCGCTGCACTCCCTCCATGGCAAGAACATCCTTCCTCAGATAAGGCGACCAAAACTGCACACAATACTCAAGATGTGGTCTCACCAAGGCCCTGTACAACTGCAGCAAGACATCCTTGTTCCTGTACTCGAACCCTTTCGCTACGAAGGCCAACATACCATTTGCCTTCTTAACCGCCTGCTGCACCTGCATGCTTACCTTCAGCGATTGGTGCACAAGGACACCCAGGTCTCGTTGCACTTCCCCTTCTCCCAATCTATTGCCATTCAGATAATAATCTGCCTTCCTGTTTTTGACACCAAAGTGGATAACCTCGCATTTATCCACATTATATTGCATCTGCCATGCTTCTGCCCAATCCCCCAACCTGTCCAAATCATACTGGAGTTTCTCGGCATCCTCCTCACGGCACACACTCCCACCCAGCTTTGTGTCGTCTGCAAACTTGGAGATATTACATCCAATTCCATCGTCCAGATCATTAATATATATTGTGAATAGCTGGGGTCCTAGGACCGATCCCTGCGGTACCCCACTAGTCACCGCCTGACACTCAGAAAAAGACCCATTTATTCCAACTCTTTGCTTTCTGTCTGCCAACCAGTTCTCTATCCAAGTCAATACCTTGCCCCCAATCCCATGTGCCTTAACTTTACACGCTAATCTCTTATGCGGGACCTTATCGAAAGCCTTCTGAAAGTCCAAATACACCACATCCACTGGTTCTCCCTTATCCATTTTACCAGTTACATCCTCAAAAAATTCCAGTAGATTAGTCAAGCACGATTTGCCTTTTGTAAATCCATGTTGACTTTGTCCGATCCTGTCACTGTTTTCCAAGTGCTCTGCTATTACATCTTTTATAATGGACTCTAGCATTTTTCCCACTACCGATGTCAGGCTTACTGGTCTATAATTCCCCATTTTCTCTCTACCACCTTTTTTGAATAGTGGGGTAACATTAGCTACCCTCCAATCTATGGGTACTGTTCCAGAGTCTATAGAATTTTGGAAGATGACCAGCAATGCATCTATTATTTCTAGGGCCACTTCCTTAAGTACCCTAGGATGTAGATTATCAGGCCCTGGGGATTTATCGGCCTTCAATCCCATCAATTTCCCTAACACTATTTCCCTACAAATACTGATTTCTTTCAGTTCCTCCTTCTCATTAGACCCTATGTTCCCCGACATCTCTGGGAGGTTATTTGCGTCCTCCTTTGTAAAGACAGAACCAAAGTATGCATTTAATTGGTCTGCCATTTCTTTGTTCCCCATTATAAATTCCCCTGATTCTGACTGCAAGGGACCTATGCTTGACTTCACCAATCTTTTTCTCTTCACATATCTATAAAAGCTTTTACAGTCAGTTTTTATGTTCCTCGCAAGCTTACTCTCATACTCTATTTTTCCCCTCTTAATTAATCCCTTTGTCCTTCTTTGCTGAATCCTATACTGCTCCCAATCCTCAGGTTTTCTGCTTTTTCTGGCCAATTTATATGTCCTTTCCTTGGATCTTATGCTATCCCTAATTTCCTTTGTTAGCCACGGTTGAGTCACCTTTTTTGTTTTATTTTTATGCCAAACTGGGATGAACAAATTCTGCAGTTCATTCATGCGATCTTTGAATGCTTGCCATTGCCTCTCCACCGTCAACCCTTTGAGTGACATTCCCCAATCAATCCTACCCAACTCGCGCCTCATACCATCGTAGTTTCCTTTATTTAAATTCAGGACCCTAGTCTCTGAGCCAACTACTTCACTCTCCATCTTAATGAAGAATTCGATCATATTATGATCGCTCCGACCCAAGGGGCCTCGCACAACAAGATTGCTAATTAATCCTTTCTCATTACATAATACCCAGTCTAAGATGGCCTGATCTCTAGTTGGTTCCTCGACATATTGGTGATAATTCACCAGATTGCTATCTGGGTTTAAAGGGTTAGATTATGAGGACAGTTTCCATAAACTTGATTTGTATTCTCTTGAATTTGGAAGGTTGTGGTGTTTAAAGTTATAAAGAGATTTAATAGGGTAGATACAGAAAAACTATTTTCTCTGGTGGGGAATCCAGGACAAGAGGGTACAATCTGAAAATTAAAGTTAGGCCACTTAGGAGTGAAATCAGGAAGCAGTTTTTCACACAAAGGGTAGTAGAGATCTGGAACTCGCTCCCTCAAAAGGCTGGATCTTAGATTGCTAGATTTTTGTTAGTTAAGGGCATTGAGGGCTATAAGCAAAGGCGGGTTGAGGTACAGATCAGCCATGATCTAATTGAATGGTGGAGCAGGCTTGAGGGGCTGAATGACCTCTTGCTATCTTCCTATGTTCCTCCCTCTCTCTCTGTATATATATTGGCCCAGAAATTTGACTCGGAGGCTTGCCGCGGGGGTAAGGATCGCGCGCGATATCACACACCGCGCCGGCCGTTGTGTTTCGGACCCACAGGAACTTCAGGTCCTGGGCCTCTCCCTAGTGCCGGCGCACAGTGTGTGCGTGTCCCAGGGGCGCAGTTATTGCGATGCGACCTCTGGGATCACGTGGGCCATGGAGAGCCAATGGCAGCAGACCATCTTTCATTCATAGATTTGACAGGAGACCTGTCAAATCTGTGAATTGAAAGATACCCCAAAAGAACAGCTAAACCGCAAATAAATTAAAAACAACCTCATCACATTAATAAAATAACTATAGTTAAATAAATTAACCACTTTAAACAAAAATTTTAATTTTTGAAAAAATTATTTTTTTTAAAAAAAGTTATAAAAATAAACTTACCTTTCTTTAAAGTCTCTAAAAAAGATAAACCTGTTGAAAAAAATTAAAAATTATACTTAATTAACTACTTACCTTGTTCAAATGGGGTCTTACGCCTCCTTTTTACTTGTGTAGAATCTTCCATACTTACCCTCGCGTTGAAACCTGAAAAAAAACCTAAGTGTGCTGCGTGCGCGCAGCCTCTAGTGCGCACGCGGTTCACTTAGGAACCGCCCCCTTCACCATACCAGAAGTGCCGGTTATGTGTAGTCACAGAACGCACTAACAGATCTCTTGGGGAGTTTCTCACAGTGAGCAAGGGGATACAGTTGGGGTATCATACTATGTAGCACAGAATTTATGTAAATTAGTGACCTTTATTATTATTATTATTACAATAGATTCCTTTACCGATGCATTTATTGTTTTTACCTCACACCTTGTTAAAGCCCAAGTTACACAGCAGGATGCTTGGCCATATTTATCAGATTGGAGGAGGTATGTGGGATTGAGCAATTGTGAGGGTGGGTGGATTGTAAGGTTTCGCAGCAGTTCTGGTAGTGGAAGATGCTTGGCTGTGGTAGCTTTGATGGAGTGATCCTGGGTATAGCAGTACTGTGGATGGGGAACCAGGCACTGGCTTTCGATAAGGTGTCACATAAAAGGTTGCTACACAAGATAAGGGCTCATGGGTTTGGGGGTAATACATTAACATGGATAGAGGATTGGTTAACGGACAGAAAACAGTCACCGGGAAAATGCTGGAATCCCTTATTTAGGAAGAGGTAACTGGGCACTCAGAAAATCATAATATGATTAGGCAGAATCAACATGGTTTTATGAAAGGGAAATCGTGTTTAATAAATTTATTAGAGTGTTTTGAGGATGTAACTAGCAGGGTAGATAAAGGGGAACCAGTGGATGTAGTATATTTGGATTTTCAAAAGGCATTTGATAAGGCGCCACATAAAAGGTTGCTACGCAAGATAAGGGCTCATGGGTTTGGGGGTAATATCTTAGCATGGATAGAGGATTGGTTAACGGACAGAAGACAGAGAGTAGGGATAAATGGGTCATTTTCCGGTTGCCAGGCTGTAACTAGTAGGATTCTGCAAGGATCAGTGCTTGGGCCTCAGCTATTTACAATCTATACCAATGACTTAGATGAAAGGACCGAGTACAATGTATCTAAATTTGCTGACGATACAAAGCTAGGTGGGAAAGTAAGCTGTGAGGAGGACACAAAGGGGAAAAATTCGGTTGGTTAGCACCCCCCGTTAGCGCCTCCGCGCGGCGGTTTTAACGCCGCTAGCGAAATTGACCTGTCGTTTTGCGGCGGCGCTAAACACTACCACCACAATCTCCTGCGCCTGCAGATCGTGACGTTAGTCGAACATGCAACGCCCCGGTAGCGCCCCGGACCGGATATTGAGTCACGCCCCCTGCCTTAGCACCTGCCATTAGGAACGAGAGGTAGAGGGGAACCTTTTCAAGTCGGGAAGGGGCTGGGGGAGCGCTATTTAAAGGCGTGCGCTTCCTGCTTTTTCTTACCGGCAAAATTTTTGGTACACGCAGGGTGAAAGGGAAAGAGACGTCTGGAGAGATTTGACGCTTTCCTAAGAAGTTTTGGTCCTTAGCACCACTTTTGAGGTTACTAAGCGCCAAGCTCTTTCCTTTGGCCTATCCATTAGTGCTTCCAACACAATTGCTTTAGAGGTCTCTCCAGGCTGAGATTCAAGGCTGCAATGAGCAGGGTGTGGCTGGCCAGCAAGATGGCCCCTCCCCTTTAAGAACTGGACGGCGCCAGTCTGTCTGGCTTCCATGATAACTGACATCGCCTGAGCTTCGGTAGCATTCTGAGGTAGCGCCTCGCTCCCTGACGTTTGCGCCTTAAGAGAGGTGTGTAGCGCTTGATTTAGTGCTCAAATCACCTCCAGGGGCGATAGAGGCGAATTTTGCAGTCGGAGACGATAATTAGCGCCGGGCGCTAAACTTTGCGCCCGGCCGATATTAGCGCCCCAAAATGGGCGATACCCAATTTTTCCCCCAAAGAGTCCAAAGAGTCTACAAATGGATATAGACAGGTTAAGTGAGTAGGCAATAAGGTGGCAGATGGAGTATAATGTTAGGAAATGTGAGGTTATTCACTTTGGTAGGAGGAATAGAAAAACTGAATTTTTTTTAACGGTGAGAAACTATTAATGTTGGTGTTCAGAGAGATTTAGATGTCCTCGTACAGGAAACACAGAAAGTTAGCATGCAGGTACAGCAAGCAATTAGGAAGGCAAATGGCATGTTGGCCTTTATTGCAAGGGGGTTGGAGTACAAGAGTAAGGAAGTCTTACTACAATTGCACAGGGCTTTGGTGCGACCACACCTGGAGTACTGTGCACAGTTTTGGTCTCCTTATCTGAGAAAGGACATACATGCCTTAGAAGTGGTGCAATGAAGGTTCCCTAGATTGATTCCTGAGATGAAAGGATTGTCCTATGAAGAGAGATTGAGTAGATTGGGCCTATAGTCTCTAGAGTTTAGAAGAATAAGAGGTGATCTCAGTGAAACATATAAGATTCTGGGGGAGGTTGACAGGGTAGATGCTGAGAGGTTGTTTCCCCTGGCTGGTGAGTCTAGAACTAGGGGGCATAGTCTCAGGATAAGGGGTCGGCCATTTAAGACTGAGCTGAGGAGGAATTTCTTCACTCAGAGGGTTGTGAATCTTTGGAATTCTCTGCCGCAGAGGGCTGTGGATGCTGAGTCTTTGAGTATATTCAATGCTGAGACAGACAGATTTTTGGACTGCAGGGTAATCGGCGGGAAAGTGGAGATGAGGTCGAAGATCAGCTATGATCTTATTGAATGGCAGAACAGGCTCGAAGGGCCTTATGGCCTACTCCTGCTCCTAATTCTTATGTTCTTATGTTCTTTCGGGGCTGGAATGTAGGATTTATGGGGAGATTCCTAAATCTTCAAAATATATATGTATATATTTGTCGATCTCCAGTGGCTTTGCACTCAGGGAGCCAAGACCAAGTGTTATTAAACTTATCTATAGAATTGTCTTACATGTCATTGTGTCAGCTGAAGAGAGTTAATAGGCTAATTCCCAGCATGCGACAATTTGGATGTGTGTACTGTGGAGCAATCTACCAGCATGAATCTCTTAGGTAATTGTTCATAGTAACCCAAAGCGTGTCTTTCCTTAGGTAAGAACAGTAATTATCCGTTTGTTTGTTTTTGCAAATGACTTTCAAGCGCACCGACACATGAACTTTAGAACGGTTTTTGAGATATTTTTTGATAGGAAAACTATTTGCATATGCTTATTTCTTTTTAGAGGAAGAGGCTGAGAAAAAGAGGGCTGGATTTTGATACTGGGGCGGGTTGGGGTCGTGTCATCCACTTTTCGTGTTATTCACCCGACTGCAATTGGATGTGGGAGATTGATGCGATTTTCACCTAATTGGGCAATTGAGTTCCAGCATGTGGGAACCCATGAACCAATTAGTGGTTTCAGTCTGAAAGTCGCCTCTGATGATGTCATCATTGCTGCTGCATTGAAGGTCTGCAAAGACTGCCTGGCCTTTGCTGTGAGAGGACCTGGATGCAAAATGAGCAGCAGCAGCCCTAAGTCTGCTCCCAGATATTTTTGCACCACCACTCCCAGATATGTCTCCCATCCACCACCACTCCTAGATATGTCATCCATCCAGCCAGCCACTGATAGTCAGCTATCCAAATGTGCTCCCGCCAGGTTTCACATTCGTGGTTCAGAACAGGCGTGCTTCACATAGAAAAAGGGTTAAAATCACAAAGGCCTTTCAAAATGGCATTATAAAGGCAATTTAGTGCTTGATAAGGGCCTTAACAGCCTATCCCGCCTCTTAGAGGCAGGACGGAGTCGGGATCAGCAGACACGATTTAATGAAAATTGCGTGGAGGCGGGATGGAGGCGGGCTTGTGCCCGCCCGCCAGTTTTCGCAATTTTAACCCCCCACACGCCTCCAAACCCACCTCCACGGGTCAATGAAAATCCAGCCCAGAGAGTCTAGCTGCGAGGGTAAGAAGCTGAGAGAGCAGCTAGGCTGTGTGAAAGGGAAAGAGAGAGAGGGACAGAGAAACAGAGACAAAGGAGTCAATTTTAACTGAAACTGGCCGCAGCGGGTTGCCTGCCCATTTTACCCCAAGCCCGATTTTAATTTCCATTGACCCACTGCCACCCGTTTCCTGCCTGACAGGAACAGTTAAAATCAACCCTAAAGAGAGAGAAAGAGAAAGAGAGACAGGGGAAGAGGCAGAGGGTAAAAGAGAAACTGAGTGAGGAACAGAAGGAGAGAGAAGGACAGAGCTAAACAGCAGCGAGAATCACAGAGACAGACATTGTTACATTTTGTAATATATTCTAAATTGTTACAGCACCTGACTCTTTTTTTGTTTACCTGAATTTGCCTCAAGCAGTATCACAGACCTGAAACGTTAACTCTGTTTCTCTCTCCACGGATGCTGCCTGACCTGCTGAGTGTTTCCAGCATTTTGTGTTGTTAGTCCTAGGTTAGCAGCTAAACATTGCGACCAAACTACCTGTGAGTAATGTCACAGGAAGTTTACTAGTTATATATAAAACTTATGATAGCATCCGTGATACTTCAGACTTCAAAATATCAGGAATATAAAAGAGAAAATGATAATCATTCCATGCTCAGGTCAACTACACACGCACACTCTGAGGTCGAACTCCAAACCATCGTCAACACCTTCACCGAAGCGCACGAGAGCACGGGCCTTATATTAAACATCCGTAAGACAAAGGTCCTCTACCAACCTGCCCCCGCCACACAGTACTGCTCCCCGATTATCAAAATCCATGACGAGGCCTTGGACAACGTGGACCACTTTCCATACCTCGGGAGCCTACTGTCAACAAGGGCCGACGTCGATGACGAAGTCCAACACTGCCTTCAGTGTGCCAGTACAGCCTTCGGTCGCCTGAGGAAGAGAGTGTTTGAAGACCAGGACCTCAAACCCAGCACCAAGCTCATGGTCTACAGAGCAGTAGTGATACCCCCCCTCCTGTATGCTTCAGAGACATGGACCATGTACAGCAGGCACCTCAAAGCACTGGAGAGGTACCACCAACGCTGCCTCCGCAAGATCCTGCAAATCCATTGGCAGGATAGGCGTACCAACGTCAGTGTTCTCGCTCAGGCCAACATCCCCAGCATCGAAGCTTTGACCATGCTCGATCAGCTCCGATGGACGGGCCACATCGTCCGCATGCCCGATACGAGACTCCCAAAACAAGCGCTCTACTCGGAGCTCCGACACGGCAAGAGAGCCCCAGGTGGGCAGAGGAAATGCTTCAAGGACACCCTCAAAGCCTCCTTGAAAAAGTGCAACATCCCCACCGACACCTGGGAATCCCTGGCCCAAGACCGCACAAAGTGGAGGAGAAGCATCTGGGAAGGCGCTGAACACCTCGAGTCTCTTCGCCAGGAGCAAGCGGAAGCCAAGCGCAATCAGTGGAAGGAGCGCACGTCAACCCAAGCATCCCACCCACCCGCCCCTTCAACCACCGTCTGCCCCACATGTGACAGAGATTGTAGGTCCCGCATTGGATTCATCAGTCACCTGAGAACTCATTTTTAGTGTGGAAGCAAGTCATCCTCGGTTCCGAGGGACTGCCTAAGAAGAAGATTTGCTGCTCATAAGGGTGTTTTGCAGTTTGACCAGGAATCGGAAATTTTCCAATCTCTCTCAGTATTGGCAATTGCGCTCTAACTGACTTTAGGCTTGTGCTCACTTACAAAAAATATACTTTGTGGCCTTAACAGGACAACATAGCTTAAATACAGGCCCAGAAATTCCGTTCGCAGGTCTCCCGCGGGCGGAGGGCTGCGATCTGGAAAAAATCTGCGCCTGGACCGGAGGGCTCCCGGGAGGCACAGAGTTCCACTGCTGGGCCTCTCCAAACTGCCGGTGCGCAGGGCTCACGTATCCCAGGGGCGCAGGCAGTTCGCAGCGTCCCTGGGATCACGTGGGCCATGGGGAGCCAATCAGAGAAGGGAATCTCCCTTCATACATTTGACAGGAAGACCTGTCCAATATATGAATAGAGATCACCCCCAAAACATAGTAAAACTTAAATAAATTTTTTTTAAAAATCACATTTTTAAAATGACTTTAAATTACTATAAATTAAGGGGGAAAAATTCAGTATCGCCCCGTTTGGGGCGCGATTATCAGCCGTGCGCAAAGTTTAGCGCCTGGTGCTAATTATCGCCTCCAACTGCAAACTTGGCTTTTATCGCCCCTGAGTTGATTGGAGCGCTAAATCAGGCGCTACACACCTCTCTTAAGGCGCAAAGGCCGAGGAGCGAGGCGCTACCTCAGGGCGCTGGCGAAGCTCATGTGATGTCAGTCAGCAATGGAACACAGACACAATGGCACCGGCCAGTTCTTAAAGGGGAGGGTTGATCTTGCTCTCCATCCACATCCTGCTCATTGCAGCCTTGAATCTCGGCCTGGAGAGACCTGTACATCAAATCTGCTGGAAAGAACAATGGAGAGACCCAGGGAAAGAGCTCAGAGTGCAGCCCCACAGTCTCTTCTAAAGCGATACAAGGAAGGGCAAACCAAAATGAACCTGCAAGTGCTGCTCAGTACCCAAAACTCCTTCACACAGCGTTGAATCTCTCCAGAAGTCTCTCTCTCTCTCTCAGAATGCGTGGTCCAAAAATGTCACCAACAAAAAAAGGCAGGAAGCGGTCGCCTTTAAATAGCACTCCCCCAGTCCCTTCCTGACTGCAAAACGCTCCCCTGAACCTGTCGTTGCTAGCGGCAGGCGGTAAGGCAGGGGGCGCCACTCAATATCCAGTCCGGGGTGCTACCGGGGCGTTGCACACTCGACTGAGGTCACGATCTGCCGGCGCAGGAGATCGTGGCGGTATTGTTTAGCACCGCCGCAAAATGTCTAGTTAATTTCGTGAGCGGCGCAAACATCACCGCGCACGGGCGCTAGTTGCTTTGCGCCCCATTAGCGCCCTCTTAAGGCACTAACGAGAGGTGCAAACCAACTGAATTTTCCCCCCTAAGTATTTTAAACAAAAATTTTATTTTTTGAAAAAAATAATTAAAGTTTTTAACGGGGCTAAAAATAATGGCCCAGAAATTGATCTCGCTCTGTTCCCGCGGGGGTAAGGAGCAGACGCGATCTCTCACTCCGCGTTGGCTTTTTCAGATCCAGCTCGCACGAACTTGATGTTCCAGACATCAGCTGGGCAGTGCTTGCGTATCCCACCGGCGTAGTGAATTCGTGCGAGCTGTGGGATCACGTGACTCAGTTAGAGCCAATGGCAGCACACCATCTTCCATTCATAAGTTTCACATACGTGCTGTGAAAGCTATGAATCTTACACCCCCCCAAAATAACAGCTAAACCTCAATTAAATTAAAAAAAAACATCACATTAATAAAATAAGTATAGTTAAATAAATTAACCATTTTAAATAAAAAATTAAATTTTTGAAAAAATTTAAAATCTTTTAAAAAGTTATAAAAATAAACTTACCTGTCTTTAAAGTCTCTAAAAAAGATATACCTGTTAAAAAAAATTCAAAAAAATACTTAATTCACTACTTACCTTGTTAAAAGTGGGTCTTACTCCTCCTTTTTCCATTTCTAAAATCTTCCGTACTTACCTGCGCGTCCAAAGCACTAAGTGCACAGCGTGCGCGCAGCCTGTAGCGCGCACGCGATGCACCGAGGAACCGCCCCCTTTTCCAAAGACCAAGTGCCGGTTTTCAGCGCATGCGCAGGGCATGCAGAAAACCGGCAATTGGAGAGAGAATACGCGCGAGTACGCAGTGCGTACTCTCGCGCAGCGGGATGAATTTTTGGCCCAATCTTACCTTTCTTTAAAGTATTTTTAAATGATAAATCAGTGGAAATTTTTTTTTTTTACTTTTTATAACTCTTATCCTGGTAAAAGCAGGCCTTGTGTACCAGGCGCAAGAATTGTAAGTGTTTTCTGCGGGCGGAGGGTCTCCAAAAAACGGAACTCTCCACCCGCAGAGGCCCTACTCCTGGGCAGGCAGAGGATCTGTCAAGAGCTTTCTTGACAGATTGGAAACACCGGTTTCCAGCGCATGTGTAGTGCATGCCTAAAACCGGCATTCCCATTGGGCCTACGAGTGAGTACACGGTGCGTACACACCCGTAGGGAACGGAATTTCTGCCCCACAGTTTCTTCTCTGCAGCAAATAATGTACATTGCGAGGTACAATTTTCCTACCATTCTAAACACTATAACATCTGAATTATGGGAAGAAGTATCATGGGAGAATTGCTAGTATGATAAAGTACAGAATATAGAATACATTAAAAAAAATTCTGAGATAGGAGCTGAAGTATTGGTGATACACTGCTTTACTTCAACAAATGGAGGGATTGGGAGGGACAGTGTAGTGTCCCTTATGTCTGGGACCTGGGTTTGAATCTCTGCCAGCCGTAAGGATCCTATGTAAGATAAGTCTGATTGTCTCAATCTAATTCCTAGTAGGTGTGTGACCATACCGCAAAACTAGTCATAACTTGCACAAAATTGCAATCTTACTTAGAGACGCCATAATGATAACTGGTGCTGGACCTGGGAAATTTACGTTGTGGCAGTAGAAGAGGCTAAGATTAAACTGCAACACACTGGTGTGGCAGAGCACAGCGAGGTTGTGGTTTGTGCTGTAATTGGTAATTCAGTAATTGATACTGACACTGGGGCCCGAAATTCCACGGGATTCTGCATGTCCGCCACCAATCCCAGGATTTTCTGACTGTCTTTTAAGGGACAGGACCTCTGTCATGCCTTCCAAGGCAAATGATAGCTGAAGGCTGCGGGTGGGGGTGGGGGTGGGGGTGGGCGGAATCCAGGGTTGAGGACTCCCTAAGCTGAGAAAGTATCCGCTCCTGGAGCTGGAAGAGGGCTCAGCGTATTAGTGGCAAACAGTAGGGTAAATGAGAAGAAGCGAAACAGCCCTCACATGGGTATACGTGGGCCCCACTGGTGGAGTCCAGGCAAGTCTCATGGGGCAGATAGGACCATGGCTGGGTTCGAGGAATGGTGTGGCGGGGGCGGGGGGGGGGGGTCGGTAATTCCCCCACCGGTGGGTGGGCACTGGAGTTCCCGGCAGACGGTTGCTCAATGTGCCCGAAGTGCTGGTGCCTGCCCCATGCTAATGAGATGTCGTCCAATTTATCATAAACAAAAATATATATACATACCTCGATGGAACATTGAAATGTATCAGTGTTGATGTTGAAGACAATTTAAATGTAACTGAGCTTACATGACATTTTCTTCATTGAAACGGAATGAAGAACAATATTGTCTCGAAAATCCTGGACAAAGGTTGCAACATTAAAATTCTCTTGTGTTTTGAGGCTTGTAAGTATTTTACCTTATACATTAACTTAAAAGAAAATATAGATTCCCTCTGCCCTTGAGATTCTTCAAGCTGATGAACACTGGCTCAGATACAAAGCAATCAGTTCTTGTCTCAGCTGCTTTGTTAGCTTATTGGTTTAGGCAGCCAGTCTTAAAACCATGGTTACAGGTTTCTGGTGTTCCCTCTGAGCCAAGGTCAAAAAGGGAGAATAAAATCTTAATATGTCTGTCACAAATGTTGAATGTGTATTTAGTAAAAGCGTAGACAGAGCCTGTTAATTCCAAAAGATCAAATTGTGCCATTCACTTGATTTAATTAACAGGGTGGAGGAGGAGAACTGCACTGCATTCTAGGTACCATAAACCTCTTCTTTATAAATGACTTTACAATTTTGGTATACCTGGTGCACACAGGAAGTCTTCTCCCAAGGTTCATTAATGTGGAATAAATAGGTTGTTTCACACATATAGACTAGACATTCAAATAATCATATGAAATGTTTCATTTGCTTCATTTTCATATCAAACACTCGCCTTGTGTGCTCCAGTACTTTGATATTAACAAAATAGAGGCTTAATGGGAACTGAGAACTTATAAACCCTCTGGGATAGATAAACTATACACTAGGGTATTTAGAGAGAAAAGAGAGGAGTGTAATGCCACGCACCCAAATTGCAGGGATGGGATCATTTCCATAGTCAGGGCAGACAGTCCATGCCTGTATGTGTGCATCAGAAGTGTCTGCCCCAACCACCCAGCAGATGCGGGTTCCTCCCCAAGTAGCACTCGTCCCCATGCACAATCCATTTACCTTGTGTCCTTGTTTACCATCAGAATTTTCCACCCTAGGGCTCTCGCTCTCTTTCTTTCAAAGTTTTACCATTTAGTATATATTTTCACTCCTTATTCTTCCTCCCAAAATGGACCATCTCACATTTCCCTATGTTAAATTTCAACTGACATCTCTCTGTCTAATCTGCTAACCTGACTATGACCTCCTGAAGTCACTTACAACCTTCTTCTCAGTTAACCATGCTCAAGAGTTTTGTGTTCTCTGCAAATTTTGATGCTGTTCCCCCATACCCTAGTTCAGACCATTTATATACTGAGAAGTAAGAAAGAATTTAAATTTATATCGTACATTTTACAAACTCAGGACTTCCCAAAGTATTTTACAGCCAATGAAGTACTTTTGAATTGTTGTCGCTGTTGTAATGCAGGGAAATGTGGCAGCCACTTTGCACAAAGCAAGGTCTCATAAACTGAAATGAAATGAATCACCAGATAATCTGTTTTTAGTGATGCTAGATGAGGGATAAACATTGTCCATGACACTGAGAGAGCTCCCTATTCTTCTTCAAATAGCACCATGGGATCTTGCACATCCAACTGAGAGGGCAGACAGGATCTCAGTTTAACAGCTCATATGAAAGACAGAACCTCTGACAGTGCAACACACCCTCAGTACTGCACTGAAGTGCCAGCCTAGACCAGTATGATTAAGTCTCTGGACTGGGGCTTGATCCCGTGACCTTTTGAGTCAGAGGTGAGAGTGCAGCCACTGAGCCAAGACTGACACCAAGAGCAATGGTTCCAACGTTCATTCAGTCTGAAGAAACATCAATTTACAATGATTCTCTGTTGTCTGCCCTTTAACCAACTTCTTATCCATGCTGTCACATTCCCTTTAATACCATGTGCCTTAATTTTATCAACAAGCCTCCTATGCAACATTTTATTAAGTACCTTTGAAAATCCATATGCACATCATCCACTGTATTTGTTTTATTAATATTCTTCATTATTTCCTCAAAGTAGTCTATTAAGCTTGTCAGACATGACTTGCCTTTTACAAATCCATGCTGGATTAACATATGTCTTTCTAGAAGCTGACCCATTACTAATCTAGGTTTACTGATCTATAGTCATCTTTCTCCACTCTACTTTTTTGAACAGAGATGGCACACCTTCCATATCTAAGGATATTTCAAAGAGTGATGCCAAAGCCTCTGATTTCCCTCTGCATTGTAGAATGTATGCCATCAGGGGCTGGTGTCTTTTCCAGTTTTGAGTTCCAAGTTTATTTTTCATTACTACTTCCTTACCTATAGTTAGCCTACCTAATTGCTCTACCTCATCCTCTTGTACTCTGTCATTCCCATTACCATACTTTTCTGTGAAAACTAAGGTAAAATGCTCCTTTAGTAGCTCTCCCATTCCTTTATTTTCCATAAGACGGTTTCCTTTCTCATCACTCAACAGCCTACCCAATCATTAACTATTCTTATACCATTTATCTATATTTTTTTATTCATTCACGGGATGTGGGCGTCGCTGGCAAGGCCAACATTTATTACCCTTGAGAAGCTGACTTCTTGAACCGCTGCAGTCCAGTGCTGTTAGAGAGGGAGTTCCAGGATTTTGACCCAGCGACTATGAAGCAACGGCAATATATTTCCAAGTCAGGATGATGTTTGACTTGGAGAAGAACTTGCAGGTGGTGGTGTTCCCATGCACCTGCTGACCTTGGCCTTCTAGGTGATAGAGTTTGTGGGTTTGGCAGTGCATCTTGTAGATGGTACACACTGCAGCCACGGTGCGCCGGTGGTGGAGAGAGTGGATGTTTAAGGTGGTAGATGGGGTGCCAATCAAGCGGGCTGCTTTGTCCTGGATGGTGTCGAGCTTCTTGAGTGTTGTTATTGCAAAGTATTGACAGCACATTCGGCCAATGGATCCATGCCAGTGTTTATGCTCCACATGAGCCTCCTCCCACCCTTATTCATCTAACCCGATCAACACATCCTTCTATTCCTTTCTCCATAATGTGCTTATCTAGCTGTCCCTTAAATGCATCTATGCTATTTAATTAAACTTTGGTGACTGGCCATTGTGGTAACGATTTCCACATTCTAACCACTCTCTGGGTAAAGAAGTTTCTCCTGAATTTCCTACTGGATTTATTAGTTGTTACCTGTCAGTCTTTCTTCATACTCTGTAGGGATGAGAGGGACACCTGCTGGAAACCAGCGAGGTCCTTCTTTAAGTATGCAGATTGATGATGACATCATCAGGGCCCAACTCTTATTCTAACCAGCTGGACAAATTTAGGATTGACCTGAGGAAGTAATTCTTTAAATAGAACATGATCAACAACTGGAATGGGTTGCTAGGAAGAATGGTTGAGATCAGAATGATCGACTCTTGTTAGGAACTACCAGCTGTTGCAATGGGAGTTGGCATTCTGGAAGGCTAGGATCAATTGGGCTATAGGCCTTCTTCATTTAAACCCATCTGAAGATGTTGCAATCTTGTGATTGTGTTCTGTTTCAATATTGATGCATTCTAAATTGTTTTAATGAATTATAGAATTGCTAAGCATTGTCTGTGTGTTCAGGATTTACAAGCATTAAAAAGCAATTTGCTGTGCTAATCAGATAGCATGAATCATCCAAAATCCTGATTTAAAAAAACAAGTTACTAATTGTAAAGTTTTTCTGTTCATCAGTTCATTCTGAGTTCTGGGAGTTGGTCAGATGGAAGTATCCATAGGGGAGATTGTCTGAGGTATGTACTCGGGAGCACTGGATCACCTCAGCGCAGTGAATATTGGAAAATTAAATTAAATGAATGGAGGAACACTGGACAGGTTCCGTCACAGGTCTGCACTCTGAACCGCCTGATTTTCGAATATTTGCTGCACTCAGACAATCCATGGCGCCAGGGCACAGACTCAGGAACATCTCCCCTCATAACTTATCTGTATCACATTTCCACTCCAATTGGCACACTGATACTGGCACTGGTATGAGAAGATGATCCTATTGAGTTCACCTCGCCAGTAATCAAGGCTTCTGTTTTTCAAATCATAGCATACATTTGTACAGAAATTATTGAAAAATGCAATTAACTCATTATTGACTTTGCTCATTATATTTATATTTAAAATTGTATTCAATAGCCTTTGCCAAATTATTTGGTGCTTTATATCATAGAATCATAGAAAGTTACAGCACGGAAGGAGGCCATTTCGGCCCATCGTGTCCACGCCGGCCAACAAAGAGCTATCCAGCCTAATCCCACTTCCCAGCTCTTGGTCCGTAGCCCTGCAGGTTAGAGCATCCCAAGTGCACATCCAAGTACTTTTTAAATGTGGTTAGGGTTCCTGCCTCTACCACCCTTTCAGGCAGTGAGTTCCAGACCCCCACAACCCTCTGGGTGAAGAAATTTCCCCTCAAATCCCCTCTAAACATTCCACCAATTACTTTAAATCTGTGCCCCCTGGTTTTTGACCCCTCTGCTAAGGGAAATAGGTCCTTTCTATCCACTTTATCTATGCCCCTCATTTTATACACCTCAATAAGGCCTCCCCACAGCCTCCTCTGTTCCAAAGAAAACAGACCCAGCCTATCCAGTCTTTCCTCATAGCTAAGATTCTCTACTCCCGGCAACATCCTTGTAAATCTCCTCTGCACCCTCTCTAGTGCAATCACATCTTTCCTGTAATGTGGTGACCAGAACTGCACGCAGTACTCTAGCTGAGGCCTAACTAGTGTTTTATACAGTTGAAGCATAACCCCGCTGCTCTTGTATTTTATGCCATGGCTAATAAAGGCAAGCATTCCGTATGCCTTCTTAACCACCTTATCTACTTGACCTGCTACCTTCAGTGATCTGTGGACATGCACTCCAAGGTCCCTTTGTTCCTCTACACTATTCAGTGTCCTACCAGTTAATGTGTATTCCCTTTCCTTGTTAGCCCTCCCCAAATGCATTACCTAACACTTCTCCGGATTGAATTCCATTTGCCACTGTTCTGCCCACCTGACCAATTTATTGATATCTTCCTGCAGTCTACAGCTTCCTTCTTCAGTATCAACCACACAGCCGATTTTAGTATCATCTGCAAACTTCTTAATCATACCCCCTATATTCAAGTCTAGATCATTGATATATACCAGAAAAAGCAAGGGACCTAGTACTGAGCCCTGCAGAACCCCACTGGGAACAGCCTTCCAGTCACAAAACCACCCATCAACCATTACCCTCTGCTTCCTGTCTCCGAACCAGTTTTGAATCCAACTTGACACTTTGCCTTGGATCCCATGGCCTTTTAACTTCGTGACCAGTCTGCCATGTGGAACCTTATCAAAAGCCTTGCTAAAGTCCATATACACTACATCAAATGCACTACCCTCATCTACCCTCCTTGTTACCTCCTCAAAAATTTCAATCAAGTTTGTCAGACACGACCTTCCCTTAACAAATCCGTGCTGACTATCCTTGATTAATCTGTGTCTTTCTAAATGAAGATTTACCCTGTCCTTCAGAATTCTTTCCAATAATTTTCCCACCACCGAGGTTAGGCTGACTGGCCTGTAATTATTCGGTCTATCCTTTTCTCCCTTTTTAAACAAGGGTACCACATTAGCAGTCCTCCAGTCCTCTGGCACCACACCTGAAGCCAGAGAGGATTGAAAAATGATGGTCAGGGCCTCTGCTATTTCCGCTTTTGCTTTGCTTAACAGCCTGGGATACATTTCATCCGGGCCTGGGGATTTATCCACTTTTAAAGCTGCTAAACCCCTTAATACTTCCTCTCTCACTATGTTTATTTCATCTAATATTTCACACTCCTCCCCCCCGATAGCAATGTCTGCTTCACCCCTCTCCTTTGTGAAAACAGACGCAAAGTATTCATTAAGAACCCTACCGACGTCTCCCGCCTCCACACACAGATTACCCTCATGATCTCTAATTGGCCCTACCCTTTCTTTAGTTATCCTCTTACTCTTAATATATTTATAAAACATCTTTGGGTTTTCCTTGATTTTACTTGCCAAGAACTTTTCATGCTCTCTCTTTGCTTTCCTAATATCCTTTTTAATTGCACCCCTGCACTTTCTGTACTCCTCGAAGGATTCTGGAGTATTTAGCCCTCAGTATCTGTCATACGCCTCCCTTTTTTTCATTATCCTACCCTGTATGTCTCTAGACATCCAGGGGGCTCTAGATTTGTTAGTCCCACCTTTTTTCTTTAAGGGCACATATTTGGTCTGAACCCTCCAGATCTCCTCCTTGAATGCCTCCCACTGCTCTGACACTGATTTACCTTCAAGTAGCTGTTTCCAGTCCACTATGGCTAAATCCCCTCTGAGCTTAGCAAAATTTGCTTTTCCCCAATTTAGATTTTTTATTCCTGGTCTATCCTTGTCCTTTTCCATAACTACCTTAAATCTAACAGAATTATGGTCACGAGCACCAAAATGCTCCCCCACGGATACGCCTTCCACCTGCCCAGCTTCATTCCCTAAAACTAAGTCCAGAACCGCCCTTCCCTTGTTGGGCTTGCTACATACTGGCTAAAAAAGTTCTCCTGGATGCATTTTAGGAATTCCGCACCTTCTATATGCTTCACACTAATTTTATCCCAATTAATATTGGGGTAGTTGAAATCCCCTACTATTACTGTACTATAGATTTTGCACTTCTCAGAAATTTAATTGCAAATAAACATATTGGTTACTTTAGTCGCAAAAAAACATCTGGGGGGGAAAATTCGGTTGGTTTGCGCCTCCCGTTAGCGCCTTAAGAGGGATGCTAATGGGGCGCAAAGCAACTAGCGCCCGGGTGCGGTGATGTTTGCGCCGCTCGCAAAATTGACCAGATATTTTGCGGCAGGCGCTAAACACTACTGCCATGATCTCCTGCGCCCCCAGATTGTGACGTCAGTCAAGCGTGCAATGCCCCGGTAGCGCCCCGGACTGGATATTGAGTGGCGCCCCCTGCCTTACTGCTTGCCGCTAGCAACGACAGGTTGAGGGGAGCGTTTTGCAGTCGGGAAGGGACTGGGGGTGTGCTATTTAAAGGCGATCGGTTCCTGCCTTTTTTTTTTGCCGACATTTTTGCACCACGCATTCTGAGTAGAAACATAGAAGATAGGAGCAGGAGTAGGCCATTCGGCCCCTCAAGCCTGCTCCGCCATTCAATATGATCATGGCTGATCATCCAAATTCAGTACCCTGTCTTTGCTTTCTCCCCATATCCCTTGATCCCCTTAGCCTTAAGAAATATATCTAATTCATTCTTGAATATATTTAATGAATTGGTCTCAACTGCCTTCTGTGGTAGAGAATTCCACAGGTTCACCACTCTCTAGGTGAAGAAATTCCTCCTCATCTCAGTCCTAAATGGCTTACCCCTTATCCTTAGACTGTGACCCCTGGTTCTGGACTCCCCCGCCATCGGGAACAGCCTTCCTGCATCTAGTCTGTCTAGTCCTGTTAGAATTTTACAAGTTTCAATGAGATCCCCTCTCATTCTTCTAAACTCTAGCGAATATAAGCCTAATCGACCCAATCTCTCCTCATACGTCATTCCTGCCATCCCAGGAGTGAGAGAGAGAGACTTCTGGAGATATTCAACGCTGTGTTGAGGATTTTGGGTACTGAGCAGCACTTTGCAGGTTCATTTTGATTTTATCTTCCTTGCATTAATTTAGAAGAGACTATGGGGGCTGCACTTTGAGCTCTTTCCCTGGGCCTCTCCATTGTTCTTTCCAGCAGATTTGATGTACAGGTCTCTCCAGGCCGAGATTCAAGGCTGCAATGAGCAAGGTGTGGATGGAGAGCAAGATCAACCCTCCCCTTTAAGAACTGGCCAGCGCCAGTGTGTATGTGTTCCATTGCTGACTGACATCACATGAGCTTCGCCAGCGCTCTGAGATAGCGCCTCGCTCCTCGGCCTTAGCGCCTTAAGAGAGGTGTGTAGCGCCTGATTTAGCGCTCCAATCACCTCCAGGGGCGATAGAAGCCAAGATTGCAGTCGGAGGTGATAATTAGCGCCTGGCGCTAAACTTTGTGCCCGGCCGATAATTGCGCCCCAAATGGGGCGATACTGAATTTCTCCCCCCTGGTCTATGTGTAATATTAGCCTATTTGGAAGAATGTATAGTGTAGCACCAGAGTATGCATTTAGAAATACATGGAAATTACAACACGGACACAGAACATTCGGCCGAACCTGTCCATGTTGGTGTTTACCCTCCATGCAAGCAAATAGTTTTAATCACATTTACCCACCCTGTTCCCTTGAATCCTTTTTCCTTCTGTTTTTGTATAATCAAGTAAACACAAAAATTTTACTCATTGGGGCCATGCACCTCTGCGGAGGCTTTTGGGGAAAAAAGGATAAGGTCCTTTCCTGGATGTGTTGTGAAATTAGTGAAGGAGAAAACTGTCCTATTTAAAAAATCTGAAATTGTAACTAGGGGCTGGATTTTGAATCTGGGGTCGGGTTGGTGTCGGGAATCACACATTCTGGCTTGTGAACCCGCCTCCATCGAGATGTGGCCAACCCACTGTATTTTCCCTTGATTGACCTTGTTCAGCCCGCCCAGTGGGCTCAGCAGGCCAATTAAGGGCCACCCGGCAACAGGTGACGTCACAGATTGACATTTCATCTGTCAAGAGCTTTTGACAGATGAAATATCAGCTTTTGACAGCTCTGTGAAGATGTCAAACACTCACAATATGATTTCTAACTTGAGTCCTTCCTCTCAGGCTGAGTTAGAAATCATTCCAGCACAGAAAACAGAAGGCTGCAGTTTTTGACAGAACCACGGCTTTCCTGCTTTCTGTGCCGGTGAGATTTCTGACTCCCGAGAACTGAAGGGCTGACACCTGCAGGAGGAAGTTAAGGTAGGTAAAACTTTTTCCAACACTTAGCACTTACCTTACACACTTACCTCTGCACACATGCACCCATCACTCACCTGCCCACCGGACATATCGACCCCTCCAACCCCTGCAGACCCACGGCCCGCCCCGATAACTTGGCGTGGTTGCCACCTGTCGGGAAGCCCACATTTCAGCAATGAAAATAGGGATTATGCAAAAAACTGCCTGTTAACTACCTGTTAACAGGCAGTTAATTGTCACTAATCCCTTCCCGCCTCGGGGAGTCGGGTCTCAGCACAGGTCGGGTACCCGCCGTCAGAGAAACTGGCATGGAGGCGGGTTGGAGGCGGGATGGGGTCGGGACCCCCGAATCTGCAACTTTAACACCCCCCCCCCCCGCCTCCAAACCCGACTCCACGGGTCATTGAAAATCCAGCCCATGTGTTTCAAGGATTGTTGAGGGGAAAGCCATCAGTGAGAGGGGTAAATACTGTCTGGGTAGGTGGCAGTTCCTCTAGATCTACTTGAAGGTGCTTCCAGCTGGTTAACTGATGAACAGAGAATCGAAACCCTCCCCCAGCGGTATAGAGAGGTGGAGTAATTGGGATAAATGGAAAGAAAAACGTGTGAAGTCATCCGACAATTTATTTGGAAAAGGGCCGCTGTAACTTTAGTTAATGCAGTTGCTGCTTTTCGTGATTGATGGTCCAAACCCTTGGATGTTGTGTTAAATTACTGAGTGTGACTCATCTGTTCATTGTTTCCTTCAGAGAGTTTTGAGTGGTAACAACAGAAAATTAAATTTCCCCGTAGAGAGAAAACATTGTGACAGGCCATTGTTGCAGCGCCGTAGCATCTGAGGAAGTGATACAATATATATAGAAAACATCCTTTGGAAGAATTATAATTACTACATGTGTAAAACAGAAGTGTCATGTTCCACACAAGCACAACACATGGCTGTTAGCTCAATGGTAACAGTTGCCATATCACCTTATACTCCCCAGTAGAAGAATGATTAGCAATTTACTCTGATGTGAGAAATTCTTGGGTTGATCACAGGATCTGGCATCACTGCACACAGTTTAGTTAGTTGGTAGAATATGTCAAGCTGTCCTTCAGAGGTAATGAAAGCTTATATATTTTTTTGTAAATGAGATTCAGAGGCATGACGCAGTAAAGAGCCATACAACTTGCCTATAATTCTCGGCTCAGAAGATTTCAGTTTATATCCTTAAATATAGGCTTGCATTCTTGCACATTGGTTTTGGTAACAAAGGATTGCCCTATATAATAGGAGGTTGGCTTTGCATTTTTTAAATGCATATGTTGACACCAAAGTGGCTATATCAGTTGCTAAGTCATTAATATTTATTGAATTTGATAGAAGTGGTTGAATTGCTTATGTTGTCCATATAAGATAAAGGATTTTATTTAAGCAGCAAAGAATATTGTCAATTTGGCTAGTTTAAATTGAACAGCATTCGTCAAATGCTGTTGATTTTATCTTGTGATGGTGGGAGAAGGTGACAAACAGTATCGTGCTTAGTCTAAATTGACTGCTGGCCAAATTAAAGAAAATGTTTCTTAATGCAAAATATATCTGTGCATATTTCATTCTAAATTTAGAAATTACTGTTGCTGATATTAACACGCAAATGCTTAACACATTTGTATGACATTCCTCTGTCTGCTATTTTAATGCAGGCATTATCCCATTTAAATTAAATTTAATAACGCCGCAAAATTAGAGGACAGCAGAATGCCATACGAATATGCTAAGCATTAACCTGCCATTGTCGCCAGCAGTAACTCCCAGGCTGTGCTTGAGTGCAAGTGATACGTATCACACCATGAGGCTATTTACGAGGAATTGTCATTGATCACACAATGTTGCAGTGCTTCACATTGTGTGACTTCAAAAATTCTAATGAAAAAATCTTCTACAAGGGCTCCCACGTATTCACGTCCCTCCCACATACTGCTCTGTGAAATTGTCTATTTTGAAACTGTATCACGTAGTTCACTCTAGATATTCCAGTCACACAGACAGGCAATATGACAGCAGCAGAATTTAGAAACTTGCAAAAACCGTTTCCTACTGGGCTTTAATTCAGCGGTCTACTGCATCTTGCATGCTGGAGTGTTTACAGCCACTTCATGCCTTAGCCTCATTAAGACCCAAATTTCATACAAAAGCAGCACAGTTTTGTGGGATGTATGCTGTTTTTGCTTTCCTTGTGTGCCCATTTGGAATGGGATGAAAAGACCAAAGAGCTCTTAAAATGTCTTTTTTTCCAGTGGTTAGAGTGGGGGAGATTTGCAGGCCTGTTAAATAAACTGTCAAAAATACTCACATTGAAAATAGATAAAGAAAAAGAAGAGTTGAAAGGTGTCCCTTTCCAACGACTAGGAATTACCTAAACTTAATGGTATGAAAAGGAACCCAGCCAGATTAATTGGCTGGAAAAAAAATTAAGATGAAATAATAGTCCAAAAATGGAAGATATTTAAATATGAGATGGATAAGGTACAGGTTAAATACATTACAACAAGGAGTAAAGGGGATGTGTCAAAATCTGGAGTTTCATGGATAAATACTGGGAAATATTTAAAAAAGTATGGAAGAGAAGCAAAAAGACAGAATAGGAAGGCTGGATGGATATCAAAAAAGAATGATGGTCCTCATCAACAAGAACAACAACAACTTGCATTTATTTAGCATCTTTAACGTAGTAAAACGTCCCGAGGTGATTCACTGGTGCATTATCAAACAAAATTTGAGAAGTCGCACAACACCAGGTTATAGTCCAACAGTTTTATTTGAAATCACAAGCTTTCGGAGCGACTGCTCCTTCGTCAGGTGAACAAAATTTGGCACTGAGCCACATAAGGAAATATTAGGACAGCTGACCAAAAGCTTAGTCAAAGAGGTAGATTTTAAGGAGCGTCTTAAGGGAGGAAAGAGAGATAGAGAGGCAGAGAGGTTTAGGGAGGGAATTCTCGAGCTTAGGGCCTAGGTAGCTGAAGACACAGCCTTAAAAGGAAGTAAAGGGATTTTATAAGGACATAAGTAGTAAAAAGATACTTAAATAAGGAGTGGAACCACTTAGAAACAAATGGGGACATCTTGAAGAAGTAACAGAGAAGAGTAATAAGGATTCTACCGCAGTTTTATACAGGAAGATGAAAATAGAAGCACCAGACGGCCATGTGGGAGAGCCACCACTGAAGATAAATATTCAAAAAATAAGCTGTATTAAAAAGGTAAATGGACTGATTGTACAAAATTTACCAGGCCCAGATGGTACGTATTCCAGAATACAGAAGGAGGTTGGAGGGCCATGCAGCATCATTTTCCCAAACTCTCTGCAAACAGGAATGCACTAAAGGACTGGAGAGTGGCACATACTGTGGATAAACCTTTAGACCTGAAAGTATGCTGTGCCAGTGCTGACTTGGCAACACATGAATTTGGCTGGTCAGGTCTTTTGAATGGCTTAGTCGTACCCTCAGCCTGGCCCAGCCTTCTGGCAGGGCCTTGTGTCTAGAAGCTGGGGTGGGAAGACAGGCACAGCTGCTTTCAGCTGTGGGTTTGGCTGCTGACCTTGGGGCCTTCTGGCTGTTGTCAGAAAACAGGAGCCAGAAGGCCTCCAGGACTGAAGATACATGGGGAGGCTGGAAGATTGCTTTTCTGCCTGCTCCTCATTGATCCTCCAATCTGAAAGGGGCCCAAGCACAAGATGAAATGCCCGCTTTTTCCGACACCCCTGCGTCTGGCCGCCCTTCTGGCAAAGCTCAAGGAAAATTAGTGGGGGTAGAGCAGGGAATGCTCACTCCCACTTTATTTAAATGGCTATGTTTAGCCTACGCCTATTATGTGTTACAAGTGCTCCAATCTTCCTTTGGAAGAACAAAAGCAAAATACTGCAGATGCTGGAAATCTGAAATAAAAACAGAAAATGCTGGAAATACTCAGCAGGTCAGGCAGCATCTGTGGAGGAAGCCCGAAATACCTGGACAAAATAAAGGAGGAGGTGGAGACCCAGCAAAAGAGATCTGCACTCCTAATTCCTGTGTGTTGTGCCTGGGAAATAAGTGTTCCCTGGTGCAATCGCAGGAAAATCCTAGAGTCCATAATACTGAATGAGATTAGTGAGCATGCAGGAAGACATGAGCTAATCAGGAACAGTCAGCTTGAATTTGTAAAGGGCATGTGGAATTTTTTGAGGAAGTCACCAAGTGTACAGATAAAAGGAATGCAATGCATGTTGTATTTATGGATTCTCAAAAGGCATTTGATAAGACAGCACATAAGAATCTTGTTCTGAAAATTAATGTGCATGGTACTAAAGGCAATCTAGCCACGAGAGCGATAGGTAGGTGACAGAAAGCATTGAAAAGGAGTAAATGATGTGTTTTAGATTGGCAGGAGGTGATTCATGGTGTGCTCCAGGAATCTGTGCTGCGACCTCTTCTTCATTATATAAATGATTTAGTTTAGACAGAAGAAAAATGATATTAAAGTTTGCTGATGATACCTAATTAGAGGGCATGATGAACAGTAAAGAAGAACATAAGAGATTGCAAGAGATCATGGAGAGTGGGCAGATAGATGGTGGATGCAGTTCAAAGCAGATAAATGTGTAATATTGGGAGGAAAAATAGTGAAGGAAATATACCTTAATGGTAAGATTCTTAACAGAGCCAAGGAACAGAGAGAGCTAGGATTGCAGGCCTTTAAAGATTGGAGTGAAGATCGAAAATGCCATAAAAAGGCAATTGGGATACTGGGTTTCATACATTGGAGCATCAAATATAAAAATATGGAAGTGATGTAGAATTTGTACGAGCCATTAGTTCGGTCACATGGGAATATTGTGTTAGAATATAGAATGCTTTACCACAAGTGACTTTTGATACAGAGACATAATTAGTATTTAAAAAAGAATAATATAAAAGGGCATGGGGAAAGAACAGGAAAATGCAATAAGAGTAGATAGCTTCAGTTGAAGACATCGCATCAGCACAAGCATAATGGGCCCAATGACTTCCTTAAGTGCAGTAATTTCTATGATTCCATATTCTATAGAAATTCAGGCAATGGGATTCCAATTGCAAAGTTATTGAACAAATAACACAACAATAACAACAGCTAGTAATTATATAGCGTCTTAACATAGAAACACATCCACAAGGTGCTTTACAGTGGCATGAGAAAAAAGAAAAGTTTAAAAAGAAAATTAATAATGATGTTTTTAACCCACTTTGCCCCACTTTGATAGCATTTATGTGGCTGGTAATAGGATGGCAGGCACACCCTATATTAGCAGTCACCGGGCCCAAACAATGGAATCATAGCTCCCAGTGTACTCCAAAGAAGGAGAGATTAGGAAGGGTTACCAAAAATTTGGTCAAAGAGATTGGTTTTAAGAAAGGTCTTAGGAAAGGTACGTGGAGGGATTTGGGACAGGAATTCCAGAGCATTGGTGGCTAAAAGGTTTTTTCCCTAATGGTGGGTGAAGGGAAGGTCAAGTGCAGAGGAACAGGGAGATTGGGGGGAGAGTTGTAGAGCTGGAGGGGGTTTACAGAAATAGGGAGGGGCAATGCCATGAAGGGAATTAAAGACAAGGACCTATAAATGCCTGGGGCCCCATTCCACCAGAGTGGAACCCATGCTCGCTCTTGTACAAGACTGGGTCGATGATGCCTGCAATAGTGCCTCAGCAGTGGCTGCCCAGCTAGAGCTGATTTGCCCTTCCAAGATAAAGCAGAGTCCCCCGGAGGTTCAAATGCGCCAAAGAAATTATTTTTTAATATAATTCTTTGAGCCAATCCCAACTACAGAAGGTAATCAATTCAGGATTGATTACCTTACTCTAGTAAAGGTTTGGGGCCTTCAGAAGGCCTCAAAGGGACTTGCACAAGGTCTCCACTGGCATGAATTCCGCTGAGCCCTTTTAAGGGAGTAAAGGCAGGAATTTCCTCGGGAAGCCCAGGAGCTCCCACGACGTGCCCCGTTGACACGACTCCCTGACAGAATTTCAAGGTCCAGTTAAAATGCGGCAGAATTCCGACAGAGCCTGGATCAGGCCCTTATTCCATGCAACTCCCCCTCCCCCAAACGTAACTTTGAATTTCAGGGCCAGGGACAATTATATTACTGAACCGTTAAAGTTGGAGTGCCTAATGAGCCTAATGCACAACTTGTGCACTGGCTCTCAGCCCCATTTGTGTTGTTTGGGATGCACTAGGTTCCATTGTTCGCACTCTGTGACTGATAATGTGGGTGGGGGATTGGGTTGTTCCTGCCATCCTATTACGCAACAATCGCCAGGCAGGATTGTTACCTCCCAGTCGGGGAACACTTCAGCAGTCAAGGACATTCAGCCTCGGATCTGCGGGTAAGCGTTCTCCAAGGCAACCTTAGAAACACACGACAACGCAAAATCATCGAGCAGAAACTGATAGCCAAGTTCTGCACTCATGAAGACGGTCTCAATCGGGATCTTGGGTTTATGTCACGATACATGACGTGATCCGGACTCGAGTCGTCGTTAGCTTGTTCACAGATGTGATTCCCAGTAAAAAAGTAAAAATTTTCCCAGTAAAAAAGTAAATTTTTTTTTAAAGCTTTTTGTTTTACATACAGACGGCAGCTTTTGACACGTTAGAACCCCTGCGACTTCACCTCATTGTCTCAGTTGTATCTTGCTATGTCTTTTGATGTGGTACCTTCCTGGCTGACTTAATTAACTTTATCACACCTCGGCAGATAGTCAGGATGATTTAATTTATTGGTCTGCAATTGTAAAGTACACATGCTTTTTTTTCCATCTATATATGCTCTGACGATTCTGTATCCAATTTACTTCACCTGGATGAGATGAAATCACCAATGTCAAAAATTACGTATTTTAGTCTAGGTTTTGTGGCTGGCCATTTAAAGCCACTCATTGTGAATAGGGAGTTTAACAACCAGCTACAGCCAAAATCATGCGCCAAGCGGAATTCGATATAATGTTTGAAGCTTCATTGGTTTACAGGCATTCGCAACACCTCCAATAATGAAGCAGACCATGCCCGCATGCAGCAATACCACAGAAGGCAGTTGAGGCCAACTCATTAAATATATTCAAGAAGGAGTTAGATATATTTCTTAAGGCTAAAGGGATCAAGGGATATGAGGAGAAGGCAGGGACAGGGTACTGAATTTGGATGATCAGCCATGATCTCATTGAATGGCGGAGCAGGCTCGAGGGGCCGAATGGCCTACTCCTGCTCCTATCTTCTATGATTCTATGATTCTATGGACAACATTCAGGCTTGTGCTGATAAGTGGCAAGTAACAAGTGCCAGGCAATGACCATCTCCAACAAGAGAGAGTCGAGCCGCCTTCCCTTTACATTCAACGGATTACCATCGCCAATCCCCCCAGCATCAACATCCTGGGGGGTCTCCATTGACCAGAATCTTAACTGGACCAGCCACATAAATATTGTGGCTACAAGAGCAGGTCAGAGGCTAGGTATTCTGTGGCGAGTGATTCACCTCATGACTCACCAAAGCCTATCCACCATCTACAAGGCACAAGTAAGGAGTGTGATGGAATACTCTCCACTTGCCTGGATGAGTGCAGCTTGAGCAACACTTAAGAAGCTCGGCACCATCCAGGACAAAACAGCCCGTTTGATTGGCACCCCATCCACCACCTTAAACATTCACTTCCTCCACCACCGGCGTCACCGTGGCTGCAGTGTGTACCATCTACAAGATGCACTGCAGCAACCCGCCAAGGCTTCTTCGACAGCACGTCCCAAACCTGCGAGCTCTTCCACCTAGAAGGACAAGGGCAGCAGGCGCATGAGAACACCATCACCTGCAAGTTCCCCTCCAAGTCACACACCATCCTGAATTGGAAATATATCGCCGATCCTTCATCGTCGCTGAGTCAAAATCCTGGAACTCCCTCCCTAACAGCACTGTGGGAGTACCTTCACCACACGGACTGCAGCAGTTCAAGAAGGCGGCTCACCACCTCCTTCTCAGGGCAATTAAGGATGGGCAATAAATGCTGGCCTTGTCAGTGACGCCCACATCCTATGAATGAATAAAGAAAGGCTTGAGCAGGAGAGAGATAATTGAAATTTAAACAGTGTTGTGTGATTGGTTCAATTTATTTAGCCAGCAGTTCCTTTTTGCATTTGAGAGGTTCAGTATTCCAATTCCAGGAAGTCATGGTAACTCACGGGATATAAAAAAAAGGATTGTTTGTTAAACCTGAGGCAGTTGGAAACTCCCATGAGAGGAGGCAGTTTGAAATCTCCGAGGAGGAATCAGTCAGTACCAATCGGTTTAATGCTCCTTAAAAATATGAGTAACTCTGCATGTATTTAAGTTATTTACAAATTATGAGCTCAATTCCTGGAGTTGCAATCACTTTATTGCTTTTTTCCACTTGAGGAATCAGTTGAAGGGATTTCTACTGTAAATGTGCAAGTACATTGTATGTCGGTTTCTTATGTGCTTCTTTGTCTTTTGTAAAATAAATTCACTTGATATTTTAAACTTATAAATGAGGTCTCTGCGGTCTTCCAATTCTGGCCTCTTGATTTTCATCGCTCCACCATTGGCGGCTGTGCCTTTAGCTGCCTAGGCCCTAAGCTCTGGAATTCCCTTCCTAAACCTCTCCGCCTCTCTACCTCTCTCTGCTCCTTCAAGGCGCTCCTTAAAACCTACCTCTTTGACCAAGCTTTTGGTCATCTGTCCTAATATCTCCTTATGTGGCTCGGTGTGAAATTTTGTTTGATTTTGTTCCTGTGAAACGCCGTGGGACGTTTTACTATGTTAAAGGCGCGATATAAATCATCATTGTTGTGGTCAGTTGTGATGCTCTGTTGCTTTCAAAGAATGGAGTAGCAACTGATTAAGACATAAGATAAGAACAAAAGCAAAATACTGCGGCATGCTGGAAATCTGAAATAAAAATAGAAATACTCAGCAGGTCAGGCAGCATCTGTGGAGAGAGAAACAGAGTTAACGTTTCAGGTTGATCACCTTTCATAAGATAAATACAGTCGCTAAAAGCAATTATCAGATAGCGGTTCATTCACTTGAACAGATTACCAAAAGTTTATGAAGGACTCAAGACATTTTCAAAGGTATGGAACTTGGGCCACATCCACGAGGCTGGTCTAAGATACAAGACCTGAAATATTCTAGGATGAGAAGTGTAGAAAAGTTCCAAAGGGGTAGAATTGGTATGCATCGAGCAATGATTCAGGCCTGAAGCGGGCGCAAGGCACACCAATTCAGTAGTGGGACTCCTCCCTGGAGTACGCTCCAACTCCCCCCTCCCGGGATGTACCGGAGGGCCACTGTCGGTGAGGCAGGCGATCCTAAATCTTGGTTCGGCCGTGTGCTCACGTGGAAACAGGTCCAGACTAATTTCTACCCCAAAAATGTAACGGGTCTGTCGGGTCTTCTTCACCTAAACCTGCCTTGCCGCTGCGCCAAGGGTTATCTTACGGATTTTTATTTACAAAACAAGGAAGTTTATTCTAAACTAGACTCTGTGCACATGTGACAAGTTGGCTGCAAAATTGTCCAAATTTATTTTTGGAATAAATGAATCATCCAATCCAAGGGGAATGAAAACTGTTGTGCTGCAAAAAGCTGTCTAAATAATAACAGATGTAACCAACATAACAAGAGACAATATGCAGCCGATTCATAGCTGAGCCCACTGCTCGCTAAAATATTGAGTGGTGCTCTAGAAACTGACACTCTGTGGTGTAAGCATGATGTATGCTAGTTAATAATATTAGCCTGCTTACTTTTTGATGAATTGGATGTCATTCAGTGCTTTAGCGCAGGGCTCCCTGATGACATGCCCAGAATCTTTCCTGCACCGAGAAAGAGAAAATCATAGCAAATTAATCTGACTGCAGCAAAATAATAATGGTCAATCCATTTCATTCTTTCTCATTTATTAACCTTTATAGGTCAGCAATCTGATCACTAGGGATACCGTTCGTTGAGGACATTTAGAGCCAAAACCTTCCTGTGAAAAACACCCCCACATGGCTATTTCCAATTAATTTTCTCTTGTCTCTGGCATGAGTCCAATGAGAGTGAGCGATGAAATCTCTTCTCTGTACTACTGTGTCAATTTTGGTGAGATTTATTGTTCGGTGAAGATTTTAAGTTTGTAAAAAAATTTATTGTAAATTTGTCTGTCTTGTTCTGCCTTCAAAGAATACAGGAGATCTTTAAATGGCCACAAACAGTGGTTGCGGTATCCATTTGTCGATCATGACTTTACATTATGTTGGCTTTATGAAGGGGTTTGACAGGGTAGACGTAGGGAGGGTGTCTCCATTTGTGCGGTAGTCACTAATAAATCCTATAAGGAATTCAGGAGAAACTTAATTACCCAGAGCATAGTTAGAATGTGGAACCTGCTACCACAAGGAGTAGTTGAGGTGAATAGTATAGATGCATTTAAGGGGAAGCTAGATAAGTACATGAGGGAGAAAGGAATAGAAGGCTATGCTGATAGGGTTAGATGAAACATAGAAACATAGAAACATAGAAGATAGGAGCAGGAGTAGGCCATTCAGCTCCTCGAGCCTGCTCCGCCATTCAATGTGATCATGGCTGATCATCCAAATTCAGTACCCTGTCCCTGCTTTCTCCCCATATCCCTTGATCCCTTTAGCCTTAAGAAATATATCTAACTCCTTCTTGAATATATTTAATGAATTGGACTCAACTGTCTTCTGTGGTAGAGAATTCCACAGGTTCACCACTCTCTGGGTGAAGAAATTCCTCCTCATCTCAGTCCTAACTGGCTTACCCCTTATCTTTAGACTGTGACCCCTGATTCTGGACTCCCCCACCATCGGGAACAGCCTTCCTGCATCTAGTCTGTCTAGTCCTGTTAGAATTTTATAAGTTTCAATGAGATCCCCTCTCATTCTTCTAAACTCTAGCGATTACAAGCCCAATCGACCCAATCTCTCTTCATACGCCATTCCTGCCATCCCAGGTATCAGTCTGGTGAATCTTCGCTGCACTCCCT
The DNA here is from genome assembly GCA_030390025.1 of Squalus acanthias. Taxonomy (NCBI): domain Eukaryota; kingdom Metazoa; phylum Chordata; class Chondrichthyes; order Squaliformes; family Squalidae; genus Squalus; species Squalus acanthias. The sequence continues at coordinate 140,649,175 of CM059428.1, forward strand.
CCATGGCAAGAACATCCTTCCTCAGATAAAATGACCAAAACTGCACACAATACTCAAGGTGTGGTCTCACCAAGGCCCTGTACAACTGCAGCAAGACATCCTTGCTCCTGTACTCGAATCCTCTCGCTATGAAGGCCAACATACCATTTGCCTTCTTAACCGCCTGCTGCACCTGCATGCTTACCTTCAGTGACTGGTGCACAAGGACACCCAGGTCTCGTTGCACTTCCCCTTTTCCCAATCTATTGCCGTTCAGATAATAATCTGCCTTCCTGTTTTTGACACCAAAGTGGATAACCTCGCATTTATCCACATTATACTGCATCTGCCATGCATCTGCCCAATCACCCAACCTATCCAAATCATACTGGAGTTTCTCTGCATCCTCCTCACAGCACACACGCCCACCCAGCTTTGTGTCATCTGCAAACTTGGAGATATTACATCTAGTTCCCTCGTCGAGATCATTAATATATATTGTGAATAACTGGGGTCCTAGCACTGATCCCTGCGGTACCCCACTAGTCACTGCCTGCCACTCGGAAAAAGACCCGTTTATTCCAACTCTTTGCTTCCTGTCTGCCAACCAGTTTTCTATCCAAGTCAGTACCTTACCCCCAATCCCATGTGCTTTAATTTTGCACGCTAATCTCTTATGCGGGACCTTATCGAAAGCCTTCTGAAAGTCCAAATACACCGCATCCACTGGTTCTCCCTATCTATTCTACCAGTTACATCCTCAAAAAATTCCAGTAGATTAGTCAAGCATGATTTACCTTTTGTAAATCCATGTTGACTTTGTCCGATCCTGTCACTGTTTTTCAAGTGCTCTGCTATTACATCTTTTATAATGGACTCTAGCATTTTCCCCACTACCGATGTCAGGCTTACCGGTCTATAATTCCCCGTTTTCTCTCTACCACCTTTTTTAAATAGTGGGGTTACATTAGCTACCCTGCAATCCATGGGAACTGTTCCATCGTCTATAGAGTTTTGGAAGATGATCAGCAATGCATCTACTATTTCTAGGACCACTTCCTTAAGTACCCTAGGATGTAGATTATCAGGCCCTGGGGATTTATCGGCCTTCAATCCTGTCAATTTCCCTAACACCATTTCCCTAGTAGGGTGGGAGGAGGCTCGTGTGGAGCATAATCACCGGCATAGACCAGTTGGGCCACATGGCCTCTATCTGTGCTGTAAATTCTGTGTAATCCAACGTAAAATGAAATTTTGGCCATTTGAGCAGCTGTTTTGAGTGGTTGATACAGCGATACTTCATGATTAAAGACAAACAAACACTGTGAGGTCTCCTTTTAAGCACAACTAAAGCGATCGAAAACTGGCCAAGAAATTTGATGACAATTAAACATCTGGGCCTGGAGTTCCTCCGTATTTGCACCCAGATACACCCAGAATCTGGGCCCAAACAAATTATGTGGCTTAGAAGATCGCGGAACTTTGGGCGTAAATGAGCTACGCGTGTAACTACTGTATGCCGAAGTCTCTTCGATCTATTATGTCCATCCATTAAACCTTCCGTTTGAACGGATCTCTGCCCACTAAACTCTCAAATGTGAGTATCCTCCAACGTTGCTTGTTTGGGGTGGGGGATTGGCTCTCTCAACATTGCGACCAGATTTTCAGGCACAGCAGGAAACAGTCATTTTGCCCAGTCTTTTAATTAACATTTTTGGAGCACTTTTAAATAAATTATCCTCACCGAGATCTGCTTTGTATTTTCTGTTTCTTTCAATTGAATTTTTATGGCAAAAGTATCAGTCACATTAAAAATTGAAAAGCTTCCCTGATGAAAAGTTCTTAAACGTGCTGTGCCTGATGTGCATGAATGATGGTTAAATGAGTTGAAATTTAAACTTTAAGACTGAAAGAAGAAATATCCTGTTGTGGGTTCGGCGATTTCTTGGGCCTCGATTGTTTCCGCTGATTTGTGCCCATTTACGCCCATTTTAAGTTCGGGCATATTCTAATGAGATTGGGAGGATGCTTGGGGCGTGATTTGATGTCGGCAAAATTGGCGCATCTTCGGGTTTGCCCATGGAGGAAACTCTAGGTCCAGTTTTGGTGGAGGATGGGATCGGTGAATTTAACCTTTGCAAGTGCTTATCTGCTGACATTTTTACTGTTTGATGTCAATGTCAACTCAGTATTTGCGAAAAATCAAAGGTTAAGTTAACCAGTGAGGAGCCGCACACAAATGAAATGAGGGTCGGCGGGAGAATCAGCGCGACATTGCTGTAACCCCTTTTCCGATTCATGAACCCTTTGAGTGCAGGCTTCCCACCGGGAGCTTGGAATCAGTGAATTTACCCTCAAATGGTTTAAAGAAGGAACTGGTCCTCATTTTAGATTGCCATCTCCAAGCAAACCTTTGAAGGAGTAGGTTTCTTCTTACTAAAGATTGGGTTTACAATGTTGCTACACCAAGCCCACAGATGGGGAAGTGGTCTTGGAAAAAAGCTGCATCCATGGACATCTGTGCAACACGGTTTTCTTTTTTAGAGACACCAATGCATAAGTTATTGCTGAAGCTGTTGCTTCAAGCCTGGATCTTTACTGAAGAGCAAGAACGGATATCCCTTTGTCATTGGAGATGTTGGAATCAGTGTAGCTAGAGGCTCTCCTTCTGAGCACTTGGCAACAGTTTGGCTGTCATGAGCAACAGCAATTTATGGGATACCATATGTGACTTCAGATGTCTGTTTTGTGATCCTTTAACATTGAAATGGTTGGTCAATTCCTCTGCTCAAGCTCTCTGTATTAAAGATAGCTGATCGAGAAACATAAACAATCTTTCAATCTACATTCATGCTGCCAATTAGGGAACCAAGATGGCAGCTTTTCAAGGTAACACTCACTGTTGCATCTCCAGCAGTGATAGCATTTACTCCAATTTGCTCACTTTTGATTGACTTTCGAGTACAGTGATTGGGAAGGAAGGTTTTTAAGTGCTGTTGACAGAAATTACCAAGGGCTGGATTTTACCAACCTCGGTGGGTCGGTGGCGGGCGACGTCGGTGGCGGATCCTTTTTTTTTATTCGTTTATGGGATGTGAGCATTATTGCCCATCCCTAATTGCCCTTGAGAAGGTGGTGGTGAGCCGCCTTCTTGAACCGCTGCAGTCCGTGTGGTGAAGGTACTCCCACAGTGCTGTTAGAGAGGGAGTTCCAGGATTTTGATCCAGCGACGATAAAGGATCGGCGATATACTTCTAAGTCAAGATGGTGTGTGACTTGGAGGGGAACTTGGAGGTGGTGGTGTTCCCATGTGCTTGCTGCCCTTGTCCTTCTAGGTGGAAGAGGTCGCGGGTTTGGGAGGTGCTGCCGAAGAAGCCTTGGCGAGTTTCTGCAGTGCATCTTGTAGATGGTACACACTGCAGCCATGGTACGCCGGTGGTGGAGGGAGTGAATGTTTAAGGTGGTGGATGAGGTGCCAATCAAGTGGGCTGCTTTGTCCTGGATGGTGTCGAGCTTCTTGAGTGTTGTTGGAGCTGCACTCATCCAGGCAAGTAGAGAGTATTCCATCACACTCCTGATTTGTGCCTTGTAGATGGTGGAAAGGCTTTGGGGATTCAGGAGGTGAGACACTCACCGCAGAATACCAAGCCTCTGACCTGCTCTTGTTGCCGCAGTATTTATGTGGCTGGTCCAGTTAAGTTTCTGGTCAATGGTGACCCCCAGGATGTTGATGGTGGGGGATTCGGCGATGGTAATGTCGCTGAATGTCAAGGGGCGGTGGTTAGACTCTCGCTTGTTGGAGATAGTCATTGCTTGTCACTTCTGTGGAGCGAATGTTACCTGCCACTTATCAGCCCAAGCCTGAACGTCGTCCAGCTCTTGTTGCATGCGGGCATGGACTGCTTCATTATCTGAGGAGTTATGAATGGCACTGAACACTGTGCTGTCATCAGCGAACATCCCCATTTCTGACCTTATGTTGGAGTGAAGGTCATTGATGAAGCAGCTGAAGATGGTTGGGCCTTGGACACTGCCCTGAGGAACTCCTGCAGCGATGTCGTGGGGCTGTGATGATTGACCTTCAACCACCACAACCATCTTCCTTTGTGCTAGGTATGACTCCAGCCAGTGGAGCGTTTGCCCCCCAATTCCCATTAACTTCAGTTGTACTAGGGCTCCTTGATGCCACACTCGGTCAAATGCAGCCTTGATGTGCGCTGCTGGCTCCAGCCCACTGTCCAAAATGATTTCCCCCTGATTGAGCTTGTTAAACCCGCCCAGCGCATTTCTGGTCTAATTGAAGGAAGCGGGTCTGATGACGTCATTCGATGATGCGTCATCAGCCGGTTTCCTTAAAGGGACCATGCGCAAATTAATTTTGACATTTGTGCTGTCAGTGTTCTGAAGCATTGAGGTGCTGCAAACACTGACAAGCACTGCACAAAGGTGCAGAGCTGCACCCAGGCTCTCCCATGACTCCCTCCATATGCTTATGGAGGGAGTCACAGCATGCAGGGAGTTTCTCTTCCCTTTCAATGGGTGGAAGAGACCTCCACAGGATATCAACGCAGTTTGGTTGCACATTGCACAGGACAACACAAGCAAGGATGTCGCAAGGAGGGCCAGGCTGCAGTGACGCAAACCTTTCAATGATCTCAGTAGATCATGAAACGTTACTGTGAGGCCACACTCAACCTCATCCTGGTGTGCTACCCATCACTCTGCCTTCCCTACCCTACTCCTACACATCCTTACTCACACCAACTTACCTTGCACCTCCAGCCATCCCTCTCTATCTACTTTATCACTTCCCCATCTCACTAGCCACCCCTCACACTCACCCTCAACCTCGTCCAATCATACCAACTAACAACACACAAGGGTAGCCATTGTGTGTTTTATCCAATGTTCATGTGAAGTTTCTGTTAATGTGCTGTAAAACTTTGAAATCTTTATTTTCAACACTTTGCGTTCTTGGACAGATTTGTGTGAACCATTGGAAGTGGCTTAGTGAGTTGCAGTGAATGGTGAGACATAACGGTACCCCCCGCAATGGTCATGAGTGTGAAACGAATGGCTTGGGCATTGTGTTGGTGCCATCTTGGCGCATCATGTGGTAGCCAGGGTCTACAGCGTTAAGCGAAGTAAATCTGGCCATGGTGAAGCCATCCCTGGCCTCCCGGGCAGCAATGTGGTCGGGTGCTGATGCCCTGTGTCCTGTGCAGCATCAGTTGATTGCGGAGAAGATTAGTGTTGTTGTTGGTGCTGCTGGTGTGCCTGGTGCTGCTGGTGTTGGGGCTGATCGTATTGGGATTCTGAGGACCAATGTGAGATAGTTTCAAGGACACCGATGCTGATGGAATAGATGGCAGGTGAAGTAGAGATGACAGAAGCGATCTGTCAATGATGAGAAAGGTTGTTCCAATGAGGTGACACTGGATACAGAGTTTACTCCAAACACTTGCAACCTGCATAAAGCGCAATCTGTCTTCCAAATGCAGTAAGTAACAGCTTCTGAGCTTCGAAAGTGAACAGATGTGAGATGGGAGCTTTTATAGCACATTTACTGCTGTCAAGTAATGAGATGATTCCATGGTCATACAACTCCCGACCTGCTTACCTGACGTGATCCCCAAGTAGCGTGGACCCCGTGAGCAACCTTGGAAAATGTAATGGTGAGCTTAAAACACTTCTTAATGTGCTGTTAACAAGGTCATAATGACCTGAATTGTCTCTCCCGCCGCTGCGTGTTGGGTCTGTTCAGCGCTGACAGATCCGACATCTGGGAAAGGCGCATGGCGACGTGTTGACAGCGGGGTCCCGGCCTGCTGTCAAAATTTTCTTTTTACACCTGACCTCCCACCGAACGTGCCTGCTGACCCTCCGAAAAATTGCCCCCCCCCCACCCCCCTCAAGTCTCTCAACCAGCTTCAATATGGAGAGTGTTCTTTAAAGAAGTATCCTTTATGAAAGCCACAAGAGGGTCAGAACAATGAAACACTGATTTCATTGCTGTACCTACTGTACTAGATGTGGGCTTGATAAAGCAAGAGATCACCAGGAGGGGAAGGGCATTGGAATGCACCAGGTTGAAATAACTTATTCTCTTAAGTTATTTAATAAATTGAAAGCTTGACGAGAATTCTATAGATAATTTGGAGGGAAATGGCAAGTGCCACAAAGCTGACATGTGACAGCTTAACAAAAGCAAAATACTGCGGATGCTGGAAATCTGAAATAAAAACAGAAAATGCTGGAAATACTCAGCAGGCCAGGCAGCATCTGTGGAGAGAGAAACAGAGTTAACGTTTCAGGTCGATGACCTCTCGTCAGAACTGTGACAGCTTGCGTTGTGACAGAGTCACCTTAACTGTTTTGGTAAATATGGCAAATATGTATGAATCTATGCCATTTGCAGTAATTTCTCAAGCTATGCAGTTCTGTGCCTGCCTGTCAAAGTGTCAGGGATGATAGTGAAGTAGTAAAACAATTCATCATATGTGTTATAACAATGATCTGTTGGCAGCAATTAGAGAAAAAAACACTGAATGGATATAGGCTCATTCCCATAGCAGTGGAAGTTGTAATTCATGGAGCAAAAAGTACAGTCGTTTCCATGTGATAAAAGGAAAGGATGAGTTGCTGCCAATTTAAATGTTCACAGGTGACGTCACTACCCTTTGTCTTGAGCAAAACAAGATTAAGGCTAGACTAGCATTGCTTGAACAAGCTGATTGGATGGCTAGGAATGAATTTGAAGTTGAAGAACCATAATTTGTGTCTTGTCAATGGTTGAAGTTGCCAAGCATACTATGCTATTATTTTCACAGTGTTGCTTTGTTTAGCATATTTAACCAATAATATGCTACAATGGAATATGATTGAATGACATTTAAAAGCAGGATATCAATTAATAACCATGCTTAGTCCACTGTGGAATTGTTATCTAAATCTTGTGCCCCCAGGTCAGAGATTTTCACTACAATGTTGTAGCCTTAGCTCCAATCTGCACTCCTTTCGAGCATGTCTTCTCCGCTGGGAGTGCAGAAACGTAACATTAACACATATTTTTTCCCATCCACTAACCAAGCCTACCATAGGTTTCCTGGACAGAATAATTAAGTTAATAGGCATCTTCATGCCCAACATCAATACCGTACTTCGATTGATCCAAGAGTGGTCTGTGAAGTGCCTCCTCTGGGTACTTTTCCTTTCCTTACAAATGTGCATGTTTACTGGAGAAATTCGCCTTCTAGGAGAAATCTGAAACCAATGCAAGTATGGGATGTCTCCCAACTGGGATTCTTATGGTATAATGTTGTAGCACACGGATTGTAAAAATGAATAAATACTGCTCTGATCCCGTGCAATCCATTCAGGGGTTTTATCCTCTCTAAGATTGATTAGATTATCAATTACCTCCCCCCTTTCTATCTTAAATGTCTTTATTTATTTTTGATCTCTTCTTCCAATGTCATGTCCACCATGTTAGTCTCCCTGGTAAAATTAATAATGATAATCATTAATTAAAAAAAAATATGAACTATCATGAGCCATTGTTGCATACAGTATGAATATTGTCTTATTGATTTAAAGCATTGACTGAATTAGAGTAATAGTTTTGAAGTGCAGACAGTAGGTTTGTATTTGTTAAATACGGATTCACCTCTGTCTTTGGGCAATTATATTACAGGTAAATATTGCTTGTCTAAATTATCTAAAATTTGTTTGGTACATTACTTGGCAACATTATTACCCTTCAGTGAGGATTTGTTCTTTTTAAAGCTTATTGGAGACTGTTTTAGTAGATACCTGAAACAAGTGTAGCATTTCAGTACAATTCTTAACTTTGGCAATTAGTTAAGGGTTCAACCGCATCAATACATAAAGGAAACACTAGGAAGAGGTTGATAAGATCAATTCATTTTCACTTAAGAAATGAGTTCGTTTTGATATTGGCCCAGAATTTGCTGAAAAAATATTGGCGTGTGAACGATGTACACCGTTATTAATGTGCAAATCAGCCAGCAAGTTGTGGCAAGGAAGAAATACCCCATGAACTGCGAATCACCACAAGTTGCTTTACGATTTGAGCCCCCTCCGCCATTAGCTTTGCGAAAACGGGATCTCGCACTTAACCTCCCTGTGAACGTGCGTACTGTTACATAGTTACATAGTATTTACAGCACAGAAACAGGCCATTCGGCACAACGGGTCCATGCCGGTGTTTATGCTCCACACAAGCCTCCTCCCACCCATCTTCATCTAACCCCGTCAGCATATCCTTCTAGTCCTTTCTTCCTCATGTGTTTATCTAGTTTCCCCTTAAAAGCATCTATGCTAGCTGCCTCAACTATTCCTTGTGGTAGCGAGTTCCACATTCTAACCAGTTAAAATGAGGGCAGTCACTTACCCCTCTGATCCCATGCAATCCATCCAGGGGTTTTATCCTCTCTAGGTTTGATTAGTTTATCAATTATCTCCCCCCTTTCCATCTTAAATGTCTTTAAATCTTTTTTGATCTCTTCTTCCAATGTCATGTCCACCATGTTAGTCTCCCTGGTAAATACTGAGGCAAAGTAATTATTTAATATTTCTGCCATTTCACTGTCATTACCTGTGAGTTTATCGTGTGTATCCCTTAGTGATCCTCTCCCTATCCTGATTTTCCTTTTGTTATTTATGTGTCTGTAGAATACGTTACTATTTCTGTTTATATTCCTTGATAATTTACCTTTGTAGTTTCTCTTTGCGTTCCTAATTGTTTTCTTGACTTCTTTCCTAATCTTTTCATATTCCTTTTGTTATCCTCTCCTTTGTTGTCTAGGTACTTAGTGTATGCCCTTTTCTTCAAAAGTTTCAATTTTGCCCTTATTTGTTTATTCATCTGTGGTGTGTTGTTACTGGCTAGTTTGTTCTTGCTTTTTAGTGGGATATATTTCTCCTGGACTCTCGATCACTGTTTTAAATGTTTCCCACTGCTGTTCTATTTCTTTGTTTATCAGTAAATTTATCCAGTTTATTTTCCCTAGTTCCATTCTCACCCCCTTAAAATAAGTTTTTTTCAAATGTATTACTTTGGTCTTTGTCTTACTTATGCCCTTCTCAATCTTTATCTTAAACTTTATTAGGTAAGTACGGAAGATTTTGGAAATGTAAAAAGGAGGAGTAAGACCCACTTTTAAGAAGGTAAGTAGTGAATTAAGTATTTTTTTGAATTTTTTTTAACAGGTATATCTTTTTTAGAGACTTTAAAGACAGGTAAGTTTATTTTTATAACTTTTTAAAAGATTTTAAATTTTTTCAAAAATTTAATTTTTTATTTAAAATGGTTAATTTAATTAACTATACTTATTTTATTAATGTGATGGGTTTTTTTAAAATTTAATTGAGGTTTAGCTGTTATTTTGGGGGGGTGTAAGATTCATAGATTTCACAGCCGTGCTGTGAAACTTATGAATGGAAGATGGTGTGCTGCCATTGGCTCTAACTGAGTCACGTGATCCCACAGCTCGCACGAATTCACTACGCCGCTGGGATACGCAAGCACTGCCCAGCTGATGTCTGGAACATCAAGTTCGTGCGAGCTGGATCTGAAAAAGCACAAGCGAGGTGAGAGATCGCGGGGAAGCCTTACCCCCGCGGGAACAGAGCGAGATCAATTTCTGGGCCATTATGTTGTGACTGTTATTGCCCAGATGTTCCCGTACACTTACTTCCCTTATCTGTTTCATGAAATTGCTGCATTTGTACATTAATTGCCCATTAAATTTGCCCACAAGTCAAATCGAGTAATTAATAGCACAAGTACCCTTTTAACAATGTAATAATTGTTAATGACGGCCAATCAACCTCTCAGGCCCAGAAAGTGAACAATTACAAATGTGGCGTCGCGTTCCTCAGGTAGTGAATTATTGTTGCAGATTTTAAAGATGTCAACATTTTAAATTTAATTTTTTTATTTTTTCCTTTCTGTCTTTTTTCTCTCTCTCTTAATCCAATGTTTCTTTTGCTCTCTTTATTTCTCTTTCTGTACCTGATTTGACATTGAATTTACCCATTCTCATTCACCCTCCTCTTCAGTCCTTCCTCTGGTTTTTTTTCTCAATCATTACATCTCATTAGTTATGGAGATACACTCTTTGTTCCATTGTTCACCAAGGTCCCAGATGACCTGTTGCCCTCATCGCGCTTTTATCAGCTCGCACTTCCAGCAACTTTGTAGCCAAAGAAGTTTTGAGCTGAAGGGTGCAGGAAAAAATCTAACTAACTGGGCATACCCGCCTCCAGCAAATTTTGGCCCATTGAGTTTGGCATTAAGAATGAAACTTAATTAGTAATTAACTTCTCTACAGAAGTTTATTTTAAGAAGGAAATATAATATTGTAATCCAACTGTGAATTTTTGAGAAACCACATTCATTGGAGTTAATTTAGGACAATGAAATGTTCAAGGGAGCATGCTAATGATCACTTCTACCCAATGCTATTATAACACCATTTCCAAGCCTTTTGTCTGTCATTTATTTCTTATAGAAGGGCAGCCTACATTAAGGTACCATTATAAAGGACAGAGGCTCATAGCTGAATTCTGAAAATGTTTAAAAGTGTGTTTTATATATATATATATATATATATATAGGTGCAAGCTATATTAATCGAAGCTAGGAGACTGAAAATGAATCGTAGAATCCTAGAATTGGGCCTCAGCTATTTACAACAACAACAACTTGTATTTATATAGTGCCTTTAATGTAGTAAAGCGTCCCAAGGCGCTGCACAGGACTATTTTAAGACAAAAAATTTGACACTGATCCACATAAGGATAAATTAGGGCAGGTGACCAAAAGCTTGGTCAAAGAGGTAGGTTTTAAGGAGCATCTTAAAGGAGGAGAGAGGTAGCGAGGCGGACAGGTTTAGGCAGGGAATTCCAGAGCTTAGGGCCTAGGCAACAGAAGGCACGGCCACCAATGGTTGTGCGATTATAATCAGGAATCCACAAGAGGGCAGAATTAGAGGAGCGCAGATATCTTGGGGGGTTGTGGGGCTGAAGGAGATTACAGAGATAGCAAGGTGCGAGGCCATGGAGGGATTTGAAAACAAGGATGAGAATTTTGAAATCGAGGCGCTGCTTAACCGGGAGCCAATGTAGGTCAGAGAGCACAGGGGTGATGGGCGAACGGGACTTGGTGTGAGTTAGGACATGGGCAGCCGAGTTTTGGATGACCTCAAATTTACGTAGGGTGGAATGTGGGAGGCCAGCCAGGAGTGCATTGGAATAGTCAAGTCTAGAGGTAACTTCACCTGACGAAGGAGCAGCGCTCCGAAAGCTTGTGATTTCCAAAAAAGCTGTTGGACTATAACCTGGTGTTGTGCGACTTCTCACATTAGAGGTAACAAAGGCATGGATGAGGGTTTCAGCAGTGGATGAGCCGAGGCAAGGGCGGAGACGGGCGATGTTGCGGAGGTGGAAGTAGATGGTCTTTGTTATACTGCGGATATGTGGTCGGAAGCTCATTTCAGGGTCAAATATGACACCAAGGTTGCGAACAGTGTGGTTCATCCTATGAGGAGAAATTGAGTAGACTAGGCCTATATTCTCTAGAGTTTAGAAGAATGAGAGGTGATCTCATTGAAACATACAAAATTCTTACAGGACTTGACAGGGTAGATGCAGGGAGGATGTTTTCCCTGGTTGGGGAGTCTAGAACCAGGGGTCACAGTCTCAGAATAAGGGGTCGGCCAATTAGGACTGAGATGAGGAGATATTTCTTCACTCAGAGGGTGGTGAATCTTTGGAATTCTCTACCCCAGAGGGCTGTGGAGGCTCAGTCGTTGAGAATATTCAAGACAGAGATCGATAGATTTTTGGATATTAAGGGAATCAAGGGTTATGGGGATTGTATAGGAAAGTGGAGTTGAGGTAGAAGATCAGCCATGATTTTATTGAATGGCCTACTCCTGCTCCTATTTCTTATGTTCTTATGTTTCCTGTCACTTAGCCAATTTCGTATGCATGCTGCCACTGTCCCTTTTATTCCATGGGCTTCAACTTTGCTGGCAAGCCTATTATGTGGCACTTTGTCGAACGCCTTTTGGAAATCCATGTACGCCACGTCAACTGCATTGCCCTCATCAACCCTCTCTGTTTCCTCATCAAAAAACTTGATCAAGTTGGTTAAACATGATTTGCCTTTAACAAATCTGTGCTGGCTTTCCTTAATTAATCCACACTTGTCCAAGTGACTGTTAATTTTATCCCTGATTATTGTTTCTAAAAGCTTCCCTACTTTCGAGGTTAAACTGACTGACCTGTAGCTGCTGGGTTTATCTTTACACCCTTTTTTGAACAAGGGTGTAACATCTGCAATTTTCCAGTCCTCTGGCACCACCCCCGTTTCTAAGGAGGATTGTGAGAATATGGCCAGTACCTCCGTGATTTCTTCCTTAACTTCCCTCCGCATCCTAGGATGCATCCCATCTGGTCCTGGTGACTTATCTACTTTAAGCACAGCCAGCCTTTCTAGTACCTCCTCTTTATCAATTTTTATCCAATCCAGTATCTTCACTACCTCCTATTTCACTATGTCTGTGGCATCATCTTCTTCCTTGGTGAAGACAGATGCAAAGTAATCATTTAGCACCTCAGCCATACCTCTGCCTCCATGCGTAGGTATCCTTTTTGGTCCCTAATCGGCCCCACCCCTCCTCTTACTACCTGTTTACTATTTATATGCCTATAGAAGACTTTTGGATTACCTTTTATGTTAGCTGTCATTCTAATCACATACCCTCTCTTTGCCCTCTTATTTTCTTTTTCACTTCTCCTCTGAACTTTCTATATTTAGCCTGAATCTCAGATGTATTCTTGACCTGGCATCTGTCATACGCGCTCTTTTTCTGCTTCATCTTACTCTCTATCTCTTTCGTCATCCAGGGAGCTCTGACTTTATTTGCCCTAGCTTTCCCCCTAGTGGAAATGTACCTTGATTGTACCTGAACTATTTCCTCTTTAAAAGTAGCCCATTGTTCCACTACAGTTTTGCCTGCCAATCTTTGATTCCAATTTACCCGGGCCAGATCCGTTCTCATCCCACTAAAATTGGCCTTCCTCCAATTAAGTATTTTTACTCTAGATTGCTCCCGGTCCTTTTCCACAGCTAATCTAACCCTTATGATATTATGATCACTGTTCCCTAAATGTTCATCTACTGACACTTGCTCCACTTGACCTACCTCATTCCCCAGAACCAGATCCAGCAATGCCTCCTTCCTCATTGGGCCGGAAACATACTGATCCAGAAAGTTCTCCTGAACACACTTCAGAAATTTTTCCCCCTCTCTGCCCTTTACACTATTACTATCCCAGTCTGTATTAGGATAGTTGAAGTCACCCATTTTCACTACTCTGTAGTTCTTGCATATCTCTGTAATTTCTCTGCAAATTTGCTCCTTCATATTTTGCCCACTAGTTGGTGGCCCTTAGAATACACCTCGTAGTGTAATGGCACCTCTATTATTTCTTAACTCTAGCCATATAGATTCTGTCCTTGACCCCTCCGGGATATCCTCTCTCTCCAGCACAGTTACATTCTCCTTAACCAATACTGCCACACCACCAACTATCCTTCCTTTCCTATCTTTCCTGAAGACCTTATATCCAGGAATATTTAATATCTTTTCCTGCCCTTTTTTGAGCCAGGTCTCCTTTATTGCCACAACATCATATTCCCATATGGCTATTTGTGTCTGCAGCTCACCAACCTTGTTTACTATGCTTTGTGCATTCACATACATACTCTATAAATCTATCTTAGACCATCCTGTGTTCTCTCTTAGTCTGACCCCACCTAATACCTTACTATTTCTTAATTTAGTGCTATCCGTCTCTCCCAATCCTTTGTGCTCTTTGTTTCTCCTTTCTAATGCTACATCCTGGTGCCCATACCCCTGTCAATTTAGTTAAAACCCTCCCCAACAGCAATAGCAAACCTCCCTGTGAGGATATTGGTACTGGCTCTGTTGAGGTGCAAACCGTCCGGCCTGTACAGGTCCCACCTCCCCCAGAACCAGTCCCAGTGTCTCAGGAATCTGAAGTCCTCCCTCCTGCACCATCTCTCCAGCCACACATTCATCTGCTCTATCCTCCTATTTCTATACTCACTCACGCGTGGCACGGGTATATCCAGAGATTACTACCTTTGAGGTCCTGCTTTTTAATCTCTTTCCTAGCTCCCTGAAATCTGCCTGTAGGACCTCATCCCTCTTTCTACCTATGTAATGTAAGAAAAATACTTGATACTTGTAGATAACATAAAGAAAGAAATTATCGCATTTATATAGCACCTTTCACAACCTCAGGACGTCCCAAAGCGCTTTACAGCCAATGTACTCCGATACATGTTGTATGATATCTGTATGAATTTTCTACTGAAAGGGAAGTTGTCTTTGTGAACAATGAAAGGAGTACATATAATTGTTGAAACTGTCTCTCCAATGTGCTGTGCTGTGAATGACCAACCTCAGCCTTTGTAGAGAGGGAAGGTTAGGCACTTCTTTACAGGAAGTGAGGGAATCACACTGGGGCAATCTAATCGCCTCCTGGTAACTGACTGTAAATTTAGTTGGAGGCTACTTACCTGTTCTCTCAACTGGGATGGCACATGACATGAGGCGACCAAAGATGGGGAGGAGATGGAAATATATCCCTAAATTTTAAACTATAAAGGGGTCCACATCATATATTTTGATTAACTGGAGGAAACCATTTGCATCTGCATGCTTTTCTATCGTCCAATGATGGGACTCCTACTGGGGTGATTAGATTACCCTTCACATGAACAATACTCACCACGATTCTCATACTGCTCAATGATAGGCAATCAGAAAGGAGTTACATGATTCCCAAGATCAGTGCATTAGGATGATTACAGGAATTTTAGCAAGTATTTTGGAGTCTGCTATAAAGCATCGAGGTTAGTGAATAATTTGTAACATCTCAGAGAAACTTCCCACTGTCTGTAAGAGTTAGAAATATTGTCAACATGGCACTTGTTGCTCTTTCCCTTTTGTTGTGTATTTTTGTGTAGGAACCCACCAGCAAAGGCACTGCTAGACTTAGTCTTGCAGAATTTAACTGGAAAGTTATTGTTTCAAGAGATTTCCCATCCGGGAACGTAAAAACTGCGTTCTGCATCTAAAGTTTCGTAATTGGGCGGTCCAGGGACTCACTCTTCTTTAGAGATCTGATTAAGCTGAATATCTGAGCATACTCATTCCATTTATTCTTCTGTGGATCCTAAGAACCAGTGAAGAGGGAATAAACTCAAGGCCTGATTTTACCGCTCCCCTCCCCCTCCTCCCGGCAGGAATGGTGCGAGTAGGTGGTTAATGGTGGGGGGGGGGTTCGCTCCACTTTCCTTACATGTTCTGACCCCCCCCATCTTAACTTGCCTGAATTTAAGCATGCGAAGGCCATCCGGCCCAAAGGATTGGGGGACTAATTTAAATGGTTAAGTCACGTCCAGGTGACATCACTCGGACACGCCAGCGAAAGCTGGCAGTATGTAGCGTCCTGGCCACAGGCGTGCTTCTCCTGGCCCCACAAGGATACCTTGGGCCTCCTATGACCCGAGCTTCCCCATCTCCTCCGATCGTAAAACTTACCCTCTCTTCACTTACCTTGCCAGGGAACGTTTCTGTGAGCCTCTGTGTGGCTTGACAGCCCCACCCTTCCCCCCCCCCCCCCTCCCGCATAGTTCGACTTCCACCCGCTGCCGGTGACGTCATCCCTGCCGGCTTGGGGCGGGCATCATTGTCGGGGCATTTCACTGAGGTCTGGGAGTTAAAATCTCCTCGGCCTCACGCTCCAGGGACCGGATGGATTTGCCCTGATTCCCACCCAAGTTAAAATCAGGGCTTCAGTACTAATCTTACTGCCTTTTCATTTAACAGACACCCTGAAGGAAAATATCACTTCCTCATGTGAGAACGGCCAATTTTTTAATCATTTTAACAAGGATATTATCTGCTGTGTCCCTGGATTCATATAAATCTGCTGTCAATCTGCCTTATTACTCACCAATTCATCATATCAATATTTTACAAACCTTCCAGCAGCCTAATAAACAAAACCACCGTTGCCCATTTCAGATGAACAGTATCATCACAAATAGGGGCACAAAAGGAACAACTTGTCCCCTTCTTAATAATCTCCTGAAAAAATAATCAAGCCCCTCACTATTCCCCTCCCACTGTATAATGCAGTGAAAACAACACGCACGTTATCTGCTCATATGACCTTCATGAGCCCTGAAATTCCTTTAAAAAAAACTAAAAACAGCTAGTTTTTCGCCATAATTAATGATCTAGCAATGAAACTGCAAAAACATGAGATTTTGAATTGTGATGCCTGAGAATATGATTGCATTAACGAGTTGTTAATTGGGAGAAGAACAGGCGCTCTCATTCTTCATTAAAAGAGGAATTGAATTGCTTCTCAATGTGGTCCGATGTGCTACGCCGGTAACCTTTTTGATAATCCTTCACCCACCCGAGATGGTTTTCCCACTGATGCTTCCTTCCTTGCTGTTAAAGTGGCACAGTATTGTCATTTGGGGCTGAGGTTGGCTGGAAGCACTGGTGGAGTCGTTCTGAACTGCCTGGCCTTTACCAGTTCTGTAAAATTGCATCCCTGTGCCAGTGGGACATTGTGGTATATCAGAAGACCTAACTGTGGACCTGACTAGATGTGGGCTTTTGAAAATGGAGCACCTGTGTTATGCTTGACTGCAGTCGCTCTTTCCTCTAATGAACATTACTGATGGGTGTGACAATCATTTTCAAATCCAAGCAGGAGGTCCGAATGAAGAGCAAGGCATCCACATGATGCTCCAGATTGCTTGGAATTTATTATTCCTGCTTCATATAATCCATTAGCATGTTTATTTAGGGTTTGCTTCTTTAAAAAAAAAAAATCCTGCGGTTTTCTCCTCTGCTCTCTTGAAGATGCTGATTCACAGTCAGATGCTGCATGAGGGTGCCAGCCCCCTCTATTGTACCTTGCCCAAGTAAGTATGCTTCAAATGTAATTCTAGACAGTGAATGCTGGCAGGCTGCTTGACGTTGGCAAGCTTCAGAGCCAACCAAGCCCAATCCTGTTCTCACCCACTGTCCACAAATGTGCCACTCTCCAGCAGCAGCTACTGGATTGTGATGAAGAGCCCTCTTCTCCTCGCCAAGTTAGAGGTGCTGAGGTCAAGTGCAGCACCTGTATTGTCACACCGATTGGGCTCAGTGAACTCAGCACCGCCTGGGGATTGAACCTAGGACCTTTCTGATCGGACAGGCTCTCAGTTCCACACGGGAGGGTGCACTTACAAACAGAGACGGTGGGGGATTTAGGTGCTTCTTGAGGTTCCAAACTTCACATTGAAAATAAAGCATTCATTAAAGCCAGCTTGTGTACATCTCAGTTCCTTCACTTCAGTCAAGATCAAATGTAACGTTTCTTCATCATTCTGTGGGTGGCTGAATGCCCTTCCAAGGATGGAGTCGAGAAATCTCGTAAGTTTTGCTGCTTGTTATCCAAAGCTAGCATGTGTTCCAGATTGTTTGTTTTTAGCTGGTATCCTTATTAGCACTGCCTGAATATAATTTTAAATGTCATTTTAGTTACTAGGGAGTTTTTAAGCAGAATATGGGGGTGGAAGCCAGATACATATCAGCACTACAAGGATTCTTGTGAGTTACCTTGTGACAGCCCTTTCTGACTTGCTTCTGGAAATATGCTCGATGTCATAATCTGTGTAATGTTTGAACTGCTGGCTAATTACAAGGGTTCACTGCATTCGTGCACTGAGGTTGATTTGGAGAGACAGCCTTGAAATGCACAAGGCTAATAATGAATCACTTACGCTTCCATAGTGAGCTGTTGTTTGAGCACAGGCTGGCAAGTAGCAAGCAAGATCTGCGAGGTCGTTTTTAATCCGTAGGCCTACATTTCATGAACTGCAATTACCATTTTACCTTTTTTATGCCGTGCAGTTGCTTCCAAAACTTCCATTTGTACAGAGCAAGTGAAACATTTCCAGAGCCTTTGAGCCAAAGAGTATTCACTGCTTAACTCTCCTTTTTTGTTTAGGTGCATGCAAGCTTTGCAGCATCATGTTCAGTAATAATTGAAGCCACAGTCGGCTGTGGTTGTTTATTTTACATCAATATTACCCACAAAAATAAATAGCACAAAAGTTGTAATTTAGTCCAATTTATTTCTTGAGGTTTTAAAACAGAATCATTGGAGAATGAGATCTTGAACAGATGGGTTTTTATTTCTGTTCCATTCACTCTTGTCCAGTTGTGACACCATTACAATGCGAGTCTGGGATTGGACATTACATCCCTGCTTTTAGAAACATAGGCATTTATTTTGTCACCTCTGTAGGTGAGACAAGATTAGTAAGTGGTTTCCCTGTTGGAGGGACAATGAACTTAAATATATAGAAAAAGAACCAGTAATGGTTTTAAAAGATTGCATTATATATAAGTATCAGCTTTGCGCACTTTGGGGGTGAAATTTAACTTTGGTGCAGGCGTAAATCGGGCGGTAACGGATCGGCGGTCTGTTAGACACCTCGTTCGATTTTCTCTTCCATCGACTTCACTCTGAATTTCACCCCCTTCATCCTTTTAAAATAAATATTGTCGAACTCCCCCACTGATTTTCTCCCCTACTTCTCTTCTGCTGAATACAGTGACTCAATCAAAGTGTAATGGTAGGATATTCAACAGTAGGGCCACCATAACATCACCCTGCCTTACCTCACAACCATAGACGCATACACTTCCAGCAGTTTGGGTACCTGTAAAGCGATCAGGAACAGGCACCCATTGCATTGTTTAGCACTGAAACTTTGACCTCGATTTTAACTCCCCTTGCCTGGCAAAAACTGGGTGGGGGGAGGTGGGATGGCAGTTAAAATGAAGGCAGTCACTTACCCCCTCTGATCTCGCTGTTTACCCACCGTGCCACGATGTTAACCCGTTCGTTCGAGCAGGCGAACGGGACACCCACAGGAAGGCAACAAGATCCTCTTTAAATATGCAGATCGGGCACAGATGATGTCATCAGGACCCGATCTGCAATTTTAGTTGGAGGCCTGAGCGTGGGGAGCAGTGACGCCTTCCCTATCAGGCTAGACCTGTCGGGAGCCAGATGATGGACCAGAAGAGGCCCAGGCAATAAGTAATTACACTTACTTTTAGGTTTCCTGTGGACCAGGAGAGGCAGGAGTACTCCAGGCCGGCCTCCTTTGCCTCAGGCTCCGCCCCCCCCCCCCCGCCACTCCTGATCGCGTCCAGAACACCCCCTCACCACTTACCTGGGTCCCCAGCCGTGGCCTCCTGCCACCGAATTCCCGCTCCCGCCCGCTGGCCGGGTAATGTATCTGACTGGGCCAGCAAGCAATTCTATGCCGGCCGAAAATCTATGCGCACTGTATCTGCCCCCCACTCCTCCATCCCCCACTTTGTATCAAGTGACACACAGAAAGTTCTCTACCTCTTCCTTCCGATCCAGAGGTTTTTATGTGATTGACAACTGCCATGTAGAATTAAAATCGTCCCACATAAAGAACACATTTATTTAGTTGTGAAGTGTTTGGGGGAGAAATTCATTATAGCCCCATTTGGGGCGCTAACTTTTAAAAGTTGAAAAACTTAGTGCCAAGCGCTAATATTTCTCAACTTCAAAAAAAATTCGGTTTTGCGCTCCAGGAAGGAAGTAGAGCTAAATCAAGCGCTCCACTTCCTTCCTGGAGCGCAACAGGCAGCAGGCGGGGCGGTAGGTGAGCAGCGCTGCACAATGGGCCATGTAGCACTGCCGCGTTGGAAGGCTCCTTCCCTCCCTTAAAGGGAAGGGCCATCGCTGCAGGCTCTGCAAGGGAAAGCAACTTACCTGGTCCCCGACGGCAGCCGCGATCCAGCCCGATCAGCCGATGCACTGCAGCAGAGTGCCGGGCTGATCAAGCGCTGGGGAAAAAAGCAAAAAAACCAGAGAATGAGCAGTTGGTTATTTTTTTCCCGACCTCGGCCACCTCGCCTTTAAGTATCGCCCCCAAAGTGCCCGGCCTCCCGATGGACGCCTCCTGCAGCTGCTGGTGTTGTCGCCCGGCAATGCTGCAGGGGGCGAAACCGAAGTTCGGGTCCGGGGCGCTACCGGGGCGATGCGCACGGCGATGACGTCACGATATACGGGCGAAGGAGATTGGGGCGCAACGCCATACCGCCGCTGCAAACCTCCCGCCGAATATCGCAGGAGGCGATATTCTTGCCGCGCCCGACATGCCAATCCTCACAGACACTGCCTTCCCATGCTAATTGGAAAGCAAAGAGACTTTTCATTACCCAATTGGATGATTCGTGACTGTCAATCAAATAGCCATTTTTCCCATCTTCAATATTTTTATATCTAACGAACAAAAATATTCAAAGAAAATGGAAAAAAAAATCACAATATTGTTTAATGCCCCCATGAGATTGCTCACAGCAGTGTCCTGGAGATTAATATTCAATTCCTGGAGACTCCAAGACAATGCTGGAGGGTTGGCAACCCTAATTGCCCCCTTTTTTGGGTGTAAAATGGGCACAAAACATACCAATTTAGCAGTGGGATGGCCTTCACCCAATCTGTGCAGGTGTTGGTCCTACTGCCAAAGTCGTGGGTTTCTTTTTAGGCATCCTGGGCAGACAACTAAATCTGGTATTAGGCCTCTTAACTACACATATAAGGGGCCTAACGCCCGTGTAAGGACCCAATTCAGAAATTAATTAGCAATGAGTGGGGCAGGCATCGGACCCGCCCTCCTCAGGAATCTTCAGCAGCCGCCAACCAAAGGTAGGTAGTGAAATTTTATTTTGTTGGAGGAGCAGGAGCGCGCAGCTGTGCTGCCAAACCAAAAGGCCTGAAAACAGGCCCAGACCAAAATCTCCCCCTACATGTCTTTGAACAGTTTCAAAGACGTCATCTCGACTGCGTTTTTGAAACTAATGAAAAGCACTGCAGTTATGAACACTGACAGAAATAATAACCGCTGCCATGTTCAAAAAACTCCAATTTGGCTCTGGAGTTTATGTCTTGAGAGACACATTAAGAGTAACTTTTAATGAAAGCAAACTGTGAGGCTGGGCACCTTTAACATGCCTGACAGTTTCTAGCAACCTCTGTGAGGTGGATGGATGCAGAATTAGGGGATGCAGATCAACTTCAGTTGACATCAAAGTGTTACATGAGTGAATCCTACGCTGCAAATGGGGCATTTGTAAGTCAGATTCACTCTGAATTGAACTAATGAGCTCTCTTTTATTTAATGTAGTTTAATTTAGAGCAGCTGTCAACTCCCTGTAAATTCAAATTAACAGCCCACACATACATCTTTACATATATTACTGGGGGGTGGGGTTGCCAAGTTCATGCTGCCTCCTGGTTTTACAGTAAAGCCAATTAGTTGGAGTAGCGGAGTGAGACCTACAGGTACAGTGCTGCTAAAGATATACTTCCCCAGATTGGAGTGATAAATACTCATACTAGCTCACCAGATTGAGAGCTGTTGATGTACATTATTTCGCCCTGCAACAAAATACTTTCTAATAATATATCAGAAAAAAAATCCTTTGTGTCATTGGGCCAGATTTTGCTGTCAAAATAACGGTGAGGTTAATGGTGCTCGCTGTTATTTATGGGTAAACGGTCCAGCAGCTTCAGGCGAGGGGCAGATGCGCGGTTAAATGCGAATATCCAAAAGTTTCTGTCTGAGTTGCGGCGCTCCGCCATTAGCTTCATGAAAACGGCATCTCGCTGTCTGCCTCAATAATGACATGATGCGGAGATGCCGGTGTTGGACTGGGGTGGACAAAAGTGAGAAGTCGCACAACACCAGGTTATAGTCCAACAGCTTTATTTGAAATCACAAGCTTTCGGAGCGCTGCTCCTTCGTCAGGTGAAGTCAACGAAGGAGCAGCGCTCCGAAAGCTTGTGATTTCAAATAAAGCTGTTGGACTATAACCTGGTGTTGTGCGACTTCTCAATAATGACACTCATTGAATGGCGTGACGGTGCTGTATTTGCACGGTTGGTACAAACAAAACTTGCCACAGAAAGTTATGTCTTGTCATCACAAGGGTAAGAACCTTTTTAATGACGTGTTAATGACTGCCAATCAACCTCTCTGGCACTGAAAATTAACTATTACAAGCATGGAGTATCATTCCTTCAGGTATTGAATTTTTCAGGGAGATTTTAAAAATGTCAAATTTAAAAAAAGAAAATCTCACTTTTCCTTTCTGTCTCTTTTTTTTTCTCTCTCTTCTAATCCAATCTTTCTTTCCCTCTCTTTGGCCCCGATATTTACTGGGGTGGGATTTCCAAGCCCAGGGGGGGGGCGTGGGTAGGTGGGGGCGGAGGAGTTCTGGTCCGAACACTCTGGAGTTTTGACTCCACAGCGTGCGTGTTTTTTTTTAAACAGGATCGCAGCCTGGAAGTCAGCCTGATTGACAGGCTTGGCACCCTGTCGGGCGTGGAATGCTGCAGCAGAGGCCGCAACCCAGGAGCAGGTAAACTCATGCTGCTTAGAGATTACGTGGGGGTGGATACACAGTGGCTTGTAGGGTCAGGCTGTGATCATGGCGGGGTCGGAGACAGATTAGGGGCAGAGATAGCCCCTTCCTATCTCTGCAATCTAATCACAACCCCCCGAGATATCTGTGCTCCTCTAATTCTGCCCTCTTGAGCATCCCTGATTATAATCGCACAACCTTTGGTGGCCGTGCTTTCTGTTGCCTAGGCCCTAAGCTCTGGAATTCCCTGCCTAAACCTGTCCAGCTCTCTACCTCTCTTTCCTCCTTTAAGACGCTCCTTAAAACCTACCTCTTTGACCAAGCTTTTGGCCACCTGCCCTAATTTATCCTTATGTGGCTCGGTGTCAAATTTTTTGTCTTAAAATAATCCTGTGCAGCGCCTTGGGATGTTTTACTATGTTAAAGGCACGATATAAATACAAGTTGTTGTTGTTGTTGTTGAGATGGGGGGTTGGTGATCGTGGGGAGGGGTCAGATCGTGGGGGGGTTGGTGATCATGGGGGAGTCAGTGATTTTGGGGTTCTGATCGTAGGGGGGTGGGTCGGGGATATCGTGGGGGGGTCCGATCGCAGGTAGGGGGGATGTTCGATCTCCGGGGGAGGCGTCCGATTGTGGGGAGAGAAGCAGGTTAGCTGGGGGTGATGGGAGGAAGCATTCCTGTAATGAAAAGGCACTCAACTCTTCCATGCAGCTGTCCTCGCCTGCCTTTAGCTGCCAGGTTTCTCAAGGCCCTAATTGCCCTTCTCCTGGTCCTTCACAGTCTTCCTGCTGTTTATTTCCAAATCCTTAAATCTCAGTTGCCATGTCAGTTGCCCTGTTCATCAAGATCCCAGACGCCCTGTTTCCTTTGCTTCACGATTATCAGCTCGCACTTTCAACAACTTTGTGGCCAAAAATATTTTGAGCTGAAGGATGCTGAGGCAAGTCAAACTGACGGCAGATGCCATTAGATAGCCTTGTTCCAGCAAAATCTGGCTTACTGTTTTCAATGGAATAGCTTTCATTTCTATCTCTGAATAAATTCAGAAGTGGCCAGAGATTTTTGTTTAAATCAATAGACCAACAAAATAATAGATACAGGAATTGGTACCCCTTCCGATTTTTGGGTTTTGTACTTTCCTGAACTTGGATCAAAAAAAAATCAGGCAAAATTAGCATGAGAACATTTTTTGGTCAATAAGAAATCTACCTGTTAATGATTCAAAAATTTTGAGGGCAATTTTAACATGGTGGGGTGCATGGGTTTGGGAACAGGTAGGGGGTTAAAGCCGGTGACATTGACAGCGCGTCGGGAAGCCGGCTCCAACCCGCCGACTTCCGGGTTTCACTCCAGGGTGGTAGGCTGCGTGCACGCACCCCACTCAGGAGAGGCGAGTTGGCAATTAACATATGTTAATCGCTCAATTAGAGCGATATTGACAGATTTTTCAGCTTAACGTGTGATTCATGGGTTTCCCGGGCTTCCTGAAACTCGTCAGTGAAAGCAAGGTGAGAACACAGCAGCAACTAAGGGGGTCAATCAATCTCAGGGAAATATGGCACTACATTCAATGGCATCACCATCGTTGAATTCCCACCAGCAACATCCTGGGGGGGTCACCATTGACCAGAAACTTAACTGGACCAGCCACATAAATACTGTGGCTAAAAGAGCAGGTCAGAGGCTAGGAATTCTGCGGCGAGTGTCTCACCTCCTGACTTCCCAAAGTCTTTCCACCATCTACAAAGCACAAGTCAGGAGTGCGATGGAATACTCTCCACTTACCTGGATGAGTGCAGCTCCAAGAAAACTCAACCAGCTCAACACCATTCAAGACAAAGCAGCCCTCTTGGTTTACCACCCCATCCACCACCTTAAACATTCACTCCCTCCACCTCTGGCGCACCGTGGCTGCAATGTGTACCATCTACAAGATGCACTGCAGCAACTCACCAAGGCTTCTTCAACAGCACCTCACAACCCTGCGACCTCTACCACGTAGACGGACAAGAGCAGCATGGGCATGGGAATACCATCACCTCCAAGCTCCCCTCAAAGCCATACACCATCCTGACTTGGAAATGTATCAGCGCTGGGTCAAAATCCTGGAACTCTCTACCTTACAGCACTGTGGAGTACCTTCACCACACGGACTGCAACGGTTCAAGAAGGCGGCTCACCACCACCTTCTCAAAGGCAATTAGGGATGGGCAATAAACGCTGGCCTTGCCGGCAATGCCTACATCTCATGAATGCATAATAAAAAAATACTGAGTACTCACAGCTGCTTTCTTACCTGCTAGTGGGAAAGGGTGTTCACAGTACTTTGGCTGAGAGTTGACTTTCTACACTTTGGAGGTTTTATCTATCAGATCAGGATGGGTGCTGCTTATGCTGCCTTAGATTGGACCTCAGATGAGGACCAAGATGACCAGAAATAGCACCAGCCCCAGCAGTCTGCTGGTCACAAACCTGTAGCTGCACAGCAGAGAGCGGAGCAGCAGAGATCGGAGCAGCAAAGAAGGGAGCAGCAGAGGGGTGCAGCTCTCAGGAGGCACCACCTGCAAAACAAGGTCTACAGGCAGAGGCTCAGTATCCTTGACATGTCTGAACAGCAGTGTCTCAGGAGGCTCAGGTTGTCACGTCAGGTGGTGACAGACATCTGCAACCTCCTAGAGGAAGGCTAGAAGAGGAGGAGGAAGACGAGGAGAAGGAAGGTGATGACGGCAATGCACCCCAAGCTGCTCACTTTGCTGTCCGGGATGCCAGGGATGCCCTGATTAATGCAAGGTTCACTTAGTTGCACCAGTGGACCCATGTCACAAGCACATGCAATGGTCACTCTTTCGGGCTCCCCACGCAATGCCACTGACACAAAGCAGTCCTGCAAACAAACAGCCACCCCTTGCACATCTCCCCATTGGTCTCCCTCAATTCATGTCTTCTCATTCATCATCAAACAAGTTAAAAAGCACCCAAGAATGGACAAGATGAGAATGTGGTGCAAAAGATTAATATTTCTGTGACCTGACTAAAGAACAGAAATTTAACAACTTAACATTTTCTCATACACCCATGTGCATACGCTTGTGCAACTACAAAGCCTTACTTTTTCTTTTCCTACTACCCCTGCAACTCCTGTGGCTTGAGCAGAGGTAGAGGCCGGCTGCTCAGATCCCTGCTCTGACTGCTGAGATGCTCTTGGCCAACACCCTCTGGGCTTTGGCGCCTGTGAGGGCCCTGCCAAAGACTGGTCCACCTGAACCTGTGCAGGGGCAGACTTGGCCATCGGGAGACGAGGCTGCATGAGGCGCCGAGCTCCATGTAGGAACACCAAGACATGTCTCCATAGCAACACTCAGCTGTTGTGTGAAATCACAATGACGATTTGACAAATCTTCACAATTGGATCTCCTGTCAGTTCGCATGTCGACTCCACCTTCTGTCAGTCCACAGGCTGATCTGACCTCCTATTGGTTTACCCCCTCTCCCACCCAACCTATTGGCAGCCTGCACCCAACACCACCTCCTATCAGCCCACAGCCCAATCGGATCCAGCTTCCTGTTAGCTCGCATCTGACCCGGGCTTCTGTTCGCCCACATCCCAACACATGTCAGCTCCCACCAAGACCTGACTTCCTCTCAGCTTGTACACCAACCTGACCCTGTCTTCTGTCAGCCTGCACCTTAACCCAACCTAGCCTCCTGGCAACTTGCACCCTGATACTTCTCAGTCACATAAATATTTAACATCATCTGCCAGTTGTGATTATGCCGTATGGCACTAACATCTATTTCTTGTGTAAATGAATTTGAATGTTTTGTTTGATTAATAGATGACCTTTAAGGTTGCTGCTGCCTTTAAGGCCTAGGCAGTACCAAGACTTAATCTCCCTTGTATTACTGCTCCAAAGATTGTGATCGAAAGTGCAATCGATGTGCACCTAATTCATGATAATGAGCCCCAATAAGAAGGTTGGGCGCGGAAGATATTTGTGCAGCAGAGCACTAATTGCCCTGGCCAGCACTGTGAGAGGACGATCGGCCTCAATATTTGTTACCTCATTACCCTCAGGGCAGTGAGCAACCATAAGTTGGCTTTTTCTGGAAGTGAGTGCTTTTTAGTAATAGCACTGACCTCGCCCAGCTGTAGCTCAGTGCTAGGAGCAGTGGGGAGGGTTGCGTTGGGAACATGCTAAAGCCACATTGGAGCAGCTAATTGAGTTAAAACAGCCCTTAAAGGTGGTCCCAGAGTACACCAACATCGTTGCCTCTCCGTCCCACCTCCCCTTGCCCCACCACAACAGATTGCACCCTCCATGGAAGGCCATCAACCAGAGACGCTCAAATATCACATCCCCCTCCCTCCGCAGAACTATAGTGATGTCTGCAGCATCCCTTCCCACCAACCTCTGGGTGCAGTGCCCACCTAATCTATTGGTTAAAAATAAATATTCTTTCAACCAATGTCTCATCTAATGAAGCACATATTTTGTCAGTATATGGTTGCCCAAAACAGTGTTCTTAGAAAAGTGTTCTTGCTGTTATTTGAGGCTGGCACAAGAACTTCTCAGTGCAGTTACAATGCCTCTTTAACTCTTGCAAAATGGCTGTGCTGGAAATGAAATAGTAATAGCACTGATGAAATTATATTTGAGAGGTGCTACCATGAGTAACTGGAGAGGAAGGGATTCAAAGGTTGATTGGAAAATAGATAGACGAGTTCTAGAAGTGGGAGAAATGTCAGGATCGTGATTTGAAATGGAAGTATACTTACAGGTAGAGGTAGAAGTGAGAGGTTTGCTCATTAATGGGGATGGTTTTATTTTCATGAATACAAAACCAACCTTAATCTAAAGTTTAAAAAGCTATTGTCATTGTAGATATTTAAGACATTTCAGTTTTGAAGATTTTAATGGGAATTTTTTTGAAATGTGCTCCTACAGGAACATGTGAAGATTAACGATAATTGCATTCATTTAGCAAATTTGTGTTTTCTTCATTCAGGATGATAACAAGTTCAGGAAATGGCTACAGTGCAGATTCAGATACCTCTGAATGTTTGCAACAGGACCTGATGGTGCTCAGCACAAATAAAGGTGCTGGAAGTGTCTATCACTGGAGGGTTTGTGACTGCTTATACTGGCTTCTACTCACACTGTTTGCTAAGGTTACAAGTAGAGCTGTTTGTAGTTGTCACTAATACCACATGAAGACTGAGATGCAGTGCTGTAATCCAGGCTCACTGAATTAGTGGCTATTGGATTAGTGAGGTTGCCCTACTTATGCTCCATGTAACCACAGCTCCACTCCTAATGCTTACTTCTGTTTTTACTTCCACTGCATGTGTCTCTGAAGACAGCAAGGGGGAAAAATTCAGTTGGTTTGCGCCTCCCGTTAGCGCCTTAAGAGGGCGCTAATGGCGTGCAAAGCAACTAGCGCCCGGGTGCGGCGCCGCCCACGCCTCCCGCGAAATTCAGCGGGAGGTTAGCGGCGGCGCTAACCGATAGCACCCTGTGGCGCTGCACCGCCGGCGATGACGTCATCGCCGTGCGCAGCGCCCCGCTCGCGCTCCGGCCACGATCTTCGGTAGCGCCCCTTGACTTATCGCCAGATGCTATGTCCGACGGGGTCAGGGGGGCCTACCTGCAGCCGGGGCGGCGCTAGTTAAAGGGGAGGTGGCGGGCGGCCATTTTTGTTGCTGGCCGCCTGCCAGCACCTGCCCCCGTTGCTGTCCCCAGCCCCCGTGAAGCCCCCCCCCCCCGCGAAGTGCCGGCTGCGCTCCAAGAGCCCGGCACTTCTCTTGAGTGCCGGGCTCTTTTGCCGGCACTCCCGATCCCTGGGGGCCCAACTGGGCCCCAGTTCGCGCTGCGCAAGGCCCCTCCCCTTTAAGAAGGGGAGGAAGGCCTGCAATACTGCGGTGCGACGTGCCGCAGCGCCTGGCACTGCAGCACGTAGCACCACGATATTGACTCGCAGCGCCCCAAGAGGGATGCGGGGCGCTTCCAGTAGTGCCCCGCTTCCCTCTTGGGGCGCAACCACTCAATTTCCGACGCTGGGGCACAAATTTTTATGGGGCGCTAAAAGTAGCACCCCGGCGGAGTTAGCGCCCCAAAGGGGGCGCGACTCAATTTTTCCCCCCAAGAGTTTTACTATCTCTTCAAAAAAGAATTAAAGTGAATGGCCGCAATGCATCATAATGGCTATGGCTCACAGTATGAGGATGGGAAGAGGAGTACGTTATGGGGGAGGGATTGGAAGGTCTAATGGGGGCGATTCAGCTTGTAGATTATCCTGATGTGCATTCAAAATGTGTGCAGAGGACAAAAACGGCCCCTGAGCTGGGTTTAGTTCACAATACACCAACTTTGCATGCATTATTTGGCCAGAATATAATGGCCCAGAATTTGCTGCCAAAATAACGGCGATTTTAATGCCGCTCGTCGTCATTAATATGTAAATTGTCCAATAACTTGTGGCGAGGAAGAGATAGCCCATGAACTGTGAATCGCCACAAGTTGCTGGACGATTTGCGCCACTCCGGCATTAGCTTCACGAAAACAGCATTTTGCCCTCAACCTCCCCGTGAATTTCATGAAGTTGCTGCATTTGCGCATTAATTGCTCAGAAAGTTAGGGCTGGTAATTAACAGCGTAAATACCTTTGCAATGAGGTGATTTACGTTCCTGCAATGCCACTCAACCTCTCCAGCCCAGAAAGGGAACAGTTTAAACTGTGGAGCCTCATTCCTACAGTTAGTAAATTGTTTTACATTTTTATATTTTTTGCTTGCTTTTACTTTCTGTCTCTTTTTTTTCCTCTCTCTCTTAACAGAATCTTTCTTTCCCTCTCTTTATTTCTCTTTCTGTACCTGATTTGACTCTAATTCACCTTCCTTCTCTGTCGTTCCTCTGTTTCTTTGTCAATCCTTAAATCTCATTGGTTAACAAGATAGACTGTTGGTCCCGTCGTTCACCAAGGTCCCAGAAGCCCCGTTGCCCTTTTCCGCACCGCTATCAGCTCACACTACCGGCAACTTACAGGGCAAAAGATTTGAGAGCTGAAGTGTGAGGGAAAAAGTGTAACTAATGGGGCACGCCATTAGATGCCCTGCTCCAGCAAAATCTGGGCCATTCCTCAGCAGTGGACCATTGTATCCAGCAATACATTATCAAATCAACAAGGTAATTACATAGAATAGAATTACATAGAATTTACAGTACAGAAACAGGCCATTCAGCCCAACTGGTCGGTGCTGGTTTTTATGCTCCACACGAGCCTCCCCCCCACACGACTTCATCTAACCCTATCGGTATATCCTTCTATTCCTTTCTCCCTCATGTACTTAACTAGCTTCACCTTAAATCTATCTACGCTATTCGTCTCAACTATTCCTTGTGGTAGCACGTTCCACTCTCTGGGCAAAGAGAAGTTTCTCCTGAATTCCTTATTGAATTTATTAATGACTTATCACGCTAGTAATATCAGCGCAATCCGGGTGGAATTGACTGAGCCAGCGCACAAGATCAGGGAATTTTAAACGTAAGTGAGTTACGCCCAAAACCACTTACGTTCGTGTTTTCCGCGATCTTTCACACTGGTTTAAGATTCATTTCGCCCGTGGATCAGACCCCACCCACAAAACTGACCACGCACCCAAGTCGACATTGTGAGATTCTGCCTATTGCGCTGGCTCAGGAAAGCAATTGTGCTCATTTCTTAGGTGCACAGGCACTAGTAGATACGTTTTTTAAAAAAAAAATTCATACCAAACAATCATTTACTGAGAAACTGACTAATGCACACCGATAAAACTATTAACTGGTTCAGTACAGATTTTTTTTAAGTAATTTTAAATCAGGTTACTCACAGGTGGAGGACTGGTCACACTTATTAAAAATGCAATTTTTGCTGATAAACCCATATTCAGCTGTATTAATACAACTGCACCAGGTTACCGCTCTCAAATACATCAAGGAATACTTTTTAATGGAAAGAAAAATAAACAGTTATGGTCTATTATGCTGCCCGATTGCACTGGTTCGTGGTAGATTTTACTTTTGTGATTAAGCAAATTAATTTTATTGGAAGATATCTTGAACTGTAACCTAACCGGCGCAGTTTTGAGCACATTTTGGGTGCAATTTCCCGATTGTGCGCAAAGCGGAAACTCTATCCCCTTATATTTATGACCCACCCCGACTTTTGAACCCCACAAGTGGAAAACATCTTCTCTACGTCCACCAAATCAAACCCCTTCATCATTTTAAAGACCTCTATTAGGCCACCGCTCAGCCTTTTATAACAACTTTGAGCAGTTCCTCCCTGCATGTTGACAGGAGGTCAGTTATTCTATTAATTTGAAAAGGTCAGTGGTTGAAATGAAACAAACTCCAGAGACCTTCAACAACACTAGACTAGTTTTAATGTGTTTCCATGCTGCACTGCACCTGCTTCACATATGCAGCAGTAATTTATAACTTAGAACAGAATAGCTTATGAAATCAGCAGCTGAAGTGATGGATTGTATTATTACTTAGCTTGGGTAACATGGCGAGCTGTGTGTGTTTCTCTCTGTTTTCACTTGCTTGTCGGGTGGGGGGAAGGAGAAATGGGGATTATGTTGGTAGAATAAATTATTTCATTTTTTTCATTAATATTTAAGCAATCTTAGATTTCAATTATAAAACTTGCAGAGTACATAGTTATGCTAATGAAGCAGTACATTAATTATGCCATTATCACCTTAATTTGTATATGCATATTTTATTCCTCAGCATATCAAAGATTAACAGTCTGTTTTTTTTAAAGAGTCTAAGTAAGGCCTCCACTAATCTAATATTGGGAGATTGTGTACTATGCCTGGTTTTCAGTTCCGAGTTTTCCATATCTTACCAAATTCATTACATCTTCATCAACAACAACAACTTGCATAGGCATAGCACCTTTAACACAGGAAACATCCCAAGGCACTTTATAGAAACATAGAACTAGGAGTAGGCCATTCAAGCCTGCTCCACCATTCAATACGATCATGGCTGATCATCCAAATCCAGTACCCTGTCCCTGCTTTCTCACACAGAATCCCCCATCGAGCCTGCACCGACACATATCCCACCCTATCCCCGTAACCCCACGTATTTAATTCCCCCTAACATATCCCTTCCTATCCTATCCCCGTAACCCCACATATTTAATACCCCACTAACACTAAGGGTCAATTTATCATAGCCAAATCAACCTAACCCGCACATTTTTGGACTGTGGGAGGAAACCGGAGCACCCGGAGGAAACCCACGCAGACACGGGGAGAATGTGCAAACTCCACACAGACAGTCACCCGAGGCCAGATTCGAACCCGGGTCCCTGGCGCTGTGAGGCACCAGTGCTAACCACTATGCCACCATGTTGCCCCTATAGAAGGGGAGGAAAAAATACAATGAAATAGGTAAAGGAGTAGACACTCAATTCTGGTGGAAGGAAAGGTGACTGAAACCGTGTTGAAAAAGATACATTTTGAGAAGGTTTTAAAAGGTGGAGAGAGAAGTGAAGATGTGGAGGGTTTCAGGAGGGAGTTCTAGACAGTAGACAAGTTAGCTGAAGGCTCTGCCATCAATCATGAGGCAAAGGAAGGGCAAGATGCACCAAGGCCCAGAGTCAGAGGATAAGGGTACAGGAGGGTTGAAAGAGGCTGCAGAGATCGGGTAGAGTAAGGCCATGGAGTGATTTAAAGACAGGGATGAGGAATTTAAATTCAAAGTGTTGAGGGACAGGAAGCCGTGTAGGTCAGGAAGGATAGGGTTGATGCATGAGGAGGACAGTGTGGGATAGGATATGGGTGGAGGAGTTTTGGAGTTTGTGGAAGGAAGAGGATGGGAGACCAGGGATATAGTGGAGAAATTGAATCTAGAAATGACAAAAGAGCTTTTAAAGTTTCAGTGGTAGCGGAGCTGGGGTAGGGGTGGAGACGGGCAGCGTTGCAGAGATTTTAAATTTGGAAAGTTGTGAATAAAAGGGTGGGAGCTGATTGTCCCAGGAGCCTAAGGATTGAGGAAATACCACAAATGAACTCCCCTATGTATGCGAAAGTAGGGTAATGAAAATATGTGTCCGTGGTTGAGAAAATATGTGAAGATAGTGAGAGATTATGTGTGTGTTTCTGTATTTGTGCGTGTGCAAGAGAGAGCGCGATTATAGTTGTCCATAAATATGCCAGATAATGCATCAAATTACTTCTAAAAAATATGTAAGTTTCTGACTTTTTGGGGGATGAATACCCTGGACCTTTTGAGCTTGTCCAAGATACCCTTTTACAATTTACACTATGGACTAGATTTTTCTCTAAGATTCCCACTATTTTCAGCAAAATAGGACAGGGAGACTTACCATCAAATCTTTTCCCCCAACACTTGCCTCTGACATTCTACTCCCCCCCCCCCACCACCCCGACTGCCACCGATATTGACTACCTGCCTAGTTCTCGCCCCACTGCAGCCAATTTCCCTGCCTTGTCACCTCTGTAGCACTGATGGAGGAGAATACAGCAATGAAGGAGACATTAGGGGGACTGTGGCTGTGGGAAGCAGGAAGAATAATTTAAATGAAGGAAAAGTACACACTCTGGCCACCTCTCTCCCTCTCCTAACCCCTCGATCTGCCAACCTTTCTGCTGACAGGCTCACTCGGAGGCAATTTAAAATGTTTCGACGAACATTTTGGAACATCGTAGCCAGAGAATCACCTGCAGCGGCTTCTCTTCCCGCTCCCGCATCGTTAACTCTGGTGTCTCCCAAGGATCTATCCTTGGCCCCCTCCTATTTCTTATCTACATGTTGCTCCTTGGCAACATCATCCGAAAACACAGCGCCAGTTTCCACATGTACGCTGACGACACCCAGCTCTACCTCACCACCGCTTCTCTCGACCCCTCCACTGTCTCTAAATTGTCAGACTGCTTGTCCGACATGCAGTTCTGGATGAGCAGAAATTTTCTCCAATTAAATATTGGGAAGACTGAAGTCATTGTTTTCGGTCCCCGCCACAAACTCTGTTCCCGAACCACTGACTCCATCCCTCTCCCTAACATCTGTCTGAGGCTGAACCACACTGTTCGCAACCTTGGCTGAGCTATGACCTTCAAACCATTGACCCAGATTTTGCTGGATTGAAGCATCTTGCGGCATGCCCTGATCGTTAGACATTTTCCCTACACCCTTCAGCTTGAATATTATTTGCTCTGTAAGTTGCTGGAAGTGTGAGCTGATAACGGCACGGTGAGGGCAGCGGAGCACCTGAGACCTTAGTGATCGATGGGACCAACAGTCTATCTCCTTAACCTAGGAGATTTAAGGATAGAGAAAGAAACAGGAACAATGGAGAAGGAAATATGGTGAATTAGAGTCAAATTAGGTGCACAGAGAGAAATAAAGACAGGGAAAGAAAGACTGGATTAAGAGAGAGAGAAAAAAGAGACAGAAAGGAAAAGTAAGGGAAAAAAAGTAATTAAAATTTTTAAAACCTCCTAAGAACAATTTACTACCTGCAGGAATGAGACTCCACAGTTTCAATTGTTCACTTTCTGGGCCGGAGAGGTTGAATGGCATTGCCGGAACTTAAGTCTCATCATTAAAAGTGTCCTTATGCTGTTAATTACCAGTGCTAACTTTCTGCGATGAGTTTAATTCGTATTTACTATGCAAACGCAGCAATTTCTTGAAACCCATGGGGAGGTTGATGGCGAGCTGCCATTTTCGCGAGGCAAATGACGGAGCAGCACAATTCGTCCAGCAATATGTGGTGATTCGCAATTCATGGGGTATCACTTCCTCGTTACAAATTGATGGACGATTTAACACTAATCACGCCGAGCGCATTAAGCTCACTGTTCTTTTCCCAGCAAACTGTGGGCCATTAAAATCATTTCATTGTTGTTGAAGGTCTCTGGAGTTTGTTCCATTTCAACCACTGACCTTTTCAAATTAATAGAGTAACTGACCTCCAGTCAACATGCAGGGAGGAACTGCTCAAAGTGGGCATAATTAGCATGTTGAATTTATAATGTATTGCCTGATAGAATGGTCCACTGCTGAGAATATTGCAATTTGTGTCCATGGTTTGGAGGTTAAAACATAATTAGACTTAAATGTCAGTTTAAAATAGAAAACTTATTAAAATGCTAAAAAATCAACACTTCAACTGAAAACCCCCCAATGCAATGATATAGCCAGCACGTATTTTAACATTGTTAACATTGTATTAGCCATCTGCTAATGAGATTTTTTTTTTGCATAACTTATGCAGCATTACCATTTAATTTAGTCACATAATGAATTTATAAATGATGTACTGTGATATTATTAGTATGAATACAATACGCTTCTCCTCAGTGTGTAACTGGCTCCCTGATTTTTATATATGCAGGATGTACACTGGAGCTGCCCTTTCATAGGGAAACTGGAAAATAGGTGGACAGGTTTTGTCAGGCAGCTCTTGTGTGTCTCCGAATGGCAGACTCAAAAGTGGCATTGCAGTCGTTTCACGTAGGAACAGATTGGGGAGGAACATAAAAAGAGGAAAGAAAAAGTTTTAGAAGAATAACAACAGAACGTGATAGACTTCCCTCTTGATGGCCCAATTGCTGGAGAAGCCAATGGGAAGTCCAAAGGAAGTTCCAAATTTAAATGTACAAAGATCTCCCTTT
Organism: Squalus acanthias; assembly: GCA_030390025.1. Classification (NCBI taxonomy): domain Eukaryota; kingdom Metazoa; phylum Chordata; class Chondrichthyes; order Squaliformes; family Squalidae; genus Squalus; species Squalus acanthias. The sequence continues at coordinate 140,684,465 of CM059428.1, forward strand.
TGGGGCTCTTGGTTGCAGTGATTGTGTTGCTCAGCTTGTGCAGAAGTTAAGTAGTTGGACAGATCAGCTGAGCAGCACAAGTGGCTAATACTTGCTGAATAACTTCTATCCTGTTTGAAGGCATGTCTCCACGTGTAAGTAAAGAGAGTTGGCCAAGATGCTCAAATACAGTGATGGTGTCAACCAGCCCTGTGGATGGCTGGTTTATAGAGGTGCCAATTCAAAGTGTATCAAATATATCTTGAGGTTTACAAGTCAGAGTTCACCAGGTAGTTTTGCACCAATAGAACAATATTGATAGCAGGAGCACAGTATTTACGGCACAGACACGATGGGCCAAATAGCCTCCTTCTGTGCCATAAATTTCTATGATTCTATGATTTCCCATTGTTGCGCTCTGTCAGTCATTGTATGCAATGCTTTTCTTTGTGAATGTGGATGGTAGGAGCACCCCTTTCCCACCACGTCAGCGCATGTATCCCATGATGATGAAATCTGCAGGTGCATTGTCCTTTTACATTAACCGTCCTTCATGGCGAGCAGTATCCCTTGCAGCAGCCAAGCAAGTTCAAAGAGTGGTTTTGAGATGGTGCTTCACTGCTTCCAGATGTTCCTTTATGCATAAATAAGTTTCCCAGGTGGTGACATTGAAGCAGCATGAGTGGTAAGGAGGTGAGTGAAGGCTCTATCAGTGATACAGCATATGCAGTGGGAAAAATGCTTTGCCTTACCTTGGCCACCTTTCTGAGATAATTAAACATCTTCCTGAACTGTGCGCCAGTTCTTGGGATGGTGGAGGTTGCACTGACAACTTCAGCAGTCTCCCCCCAGAATGCCTGGACCACCTTTTTTTTATTTATTCACAGGATGTGGGTGTCGCTGGCAAGGCCAACATTTATTGCCCATCCCTAATTGCCCTTGAGAAGGTGGTGGTGAGCCGCCGCCTTGAACTGCTGCAGTCCGTGTGGTGAAGGTACTCCCACAGTGCTGTTAGGTAGGGAGTTCCAGGATTTTGACCCCGTGACGATGAAGGAATGACGATATATTTCCAAGTCAGGATGGTGTGCGCCTTAGAGGGGAACTTGGAGGTGGTGGCTTTCCCATGCGCCTGCTGCCCTTGTCCTTCTAGGTGGTAAGAGGTCACGAGTTTGGGAGGTGCTGCCAAAGAAGCCTAGGCAAGTTGCTGCAGTGCATCTTGTAGATGGTACACACTGCAGCCACGGTACGCCAATGGTGGAGGGAGTGAATGTTTAAGGCAGTGGATGGGGTGCCAATCAAGCGGGCTGCTTTGTCCTGGATGGTGTTGAGCTTCTTCAGTGTTGTTGGAGCAGCACTCATCCAGGCAAGTGGAGAGTATTCCAACACACTCCTTGTGCCTTGTAGATGGTGGAAAGGCTTTGGGGAGTCAGGAGGTGAGACACTCGCCACAGAATACCCAGCCTCAGGCATGCTGTTGTTGCCACAGTATTTATGTGGCTGGTCCAGTTAGTTTCTGGGCAATGGTGACCCCTAGGGTCCTCCAAATCAAAGGTGTTGCTATGGGTACCCGCATGGGTCCTAGCTATGCCTACCTTTTCGTGGGATATGTGGAACACTCTTTGTTCCAGTCCTATTCGGGTCCCCTCCCTCACCTCTTTTTCCGGTACATTGATGACTGTATCGGTGCCATCTCCTGCTCTCGCCCTGAACTAGAACATTTCATTCACTATGCTTCCAATTTCCACCCTTCCCTTCCGTTCCTCGACTTCTCCGTCTCCATCTCTGGGGATAGGTTATTGACTAACATTGACTACAAGCCCACTGACTCCCACAGCTACCTGGACTACACTTCCTCCCACCCCACCTCCTGTAAGGACTCTATTCCATTCTCCCAGTTTCTCCGTCTTCGCCGCATCTGCTCTGACGATGCCACCTTCCATACCAGTGCTTCCGATATGTCTTCCTTTTTCCTCAACCGAGGATTCCCCTCTACTGTGGTCGACACGGCCCTCGACCGTGTCCGTTCTATCTCCCGCACTTCTTCCCTCACCCCTGCCCCTCCCTCCCGGAACCACGATAGAGTTCCCCTTGTCCTCACCTTTCACCCCACCAGCCTCCACATTCAACGGATCATCCTCCGCCATTTCTGCCACCTCCAGCGTGATCCCACCACCAAACGCATCTTCCCCTCACCTCCCCTTTCAGCATTCCACAGGGACTGCTCCCTCCGCGACACCCTAGTCCACTCCTCTACCACCCCCAGCACCCCTTCCCCTTCGCCCGGCACCGTCCCGTGCAAGCGCAGGAGATGCAACACATGACCTTATACCTCCCCTCTTCCCACTGTCCAGGGCCCCAAACACCCCTTCCAGGTGAAACAGCGATTTACTTGTACTTCCTGCAATTTAGTATACTGTATTCGCTGCTCATGATGTGGTCTCCTCTACATTGGGGAGACCAAACGCAGATTGGGTGATCGCTTTGCGGAATGCCCCCATTCAGTCCGTAAGGGGGACCCCGAGCTCCCGGTCGCCTGTCACTTTAATTCTCCGCTCCACTCCCACTCAGACCTCACCGTCCTCGGCCTATTACACTGTTCCACGGAAGCTCAGCGTAAGCTCGAGGAACAGCACCTCATCTTTCGTTTAGGCACCCTACAGCCTTCTGGACTCAACATCGAGTTCAACAATTTTAGATCATAACCTCAGCCCCTATCACATTTATATTTTATTTTTTCATCCACCCTTTTATTTGCCCCCCCCCCTTTTTATTTCCTCCCAGAAGCTGGTAGCTGTCCTTCATTCTGCCAGTGCATTTCACACTTCTTTTAGCCTCAACCTGTCACATTAACACCTCCTCTTGCCTTGATCATCTCTTACTGTCTCTTAATGTCTCTTAATCTCTCCTTTTGTTCTTTCATCCCCTCCCCCTTTTTCCAGCTTTATCCTTGCTTTAAATCTATTTCATTTCCTGCTTTTTTCCAGTTCTGACGAAAGGTCTTTGACCTGAAACGTTAACTCTGTTTCTCTCTCCACGGATGCTGCCTGGCCTGCTGAGTTTTTCCAGCGTTTTCTGTTGTTATTTCGGATTTCCAGCATCCGCAGTATTTTGCTATCGTGACCCCTAGGTTGTTGGTGGTGGGGGATTCGGCGATGGTGATGCCGTTGAATGTCAAGGGGCGGTGGTTAGACTCTCGCTTGTTGGAGATAGTCATTGCCTGGCACTTGTGTGGTGTGAATGCTACTTGCCACTTATCAGCCCAAGCCTAAATGTTGCTGCATGCGGGCATGGACTGATTTGCGAATGGACCTGGACACTCTGCAATCATCAGCGAACATCCCACTTCTGACCTTATGACGGAGGGAAGGTCATTGATGAAGCAGGTGAAGATGGTTGGGCCTAGGACACTGCCCTGACGAACTCCTGCAGCAAAGTCCTGGGGCTGAGATGATTGGCCTCCAACAACCACAATTATCTTCCTTTGTGCGAGGTATGACTCCAGCCAGTGGAGAGTTTTTCCCCTGATTCCCATTGACTTCAATTTTACTAGGGCTCCTTAATCCCACACTCGGTCTAATGCAGCCTTGATGTCACCTCACCTCTGAAATTCAGCTCTTTTGTCCATGTTTGGACCAAGGCTGTAATGAGGTCTGGAAGTGACTGGTCTTGGCAGTATCCAAACTGAGCATCGGTGATTAAATTATTGATGAGTAAGTGCCGCTTGATTGCATTGTTGACGACACCTTCCATCACTTTGCTGATGATTGAGAGTAGACTGATGGGGCGATAATTGGCCAGATTGGATTTGTCCTGCTTTTTACGGTCAGGACATACCTGGGCAATTTTCCACATTGTCGAATAGATGCCAGTGTTGTAGCTGTACTGGAACAGCTTGACTATAGCCGCGGCTAGTTCTGGGGCATAAGTTTTTAGCACTACAGCCGGGATGTTGTCGGGGCCCATAGCCTTTGCTGTATCCAGTGCGCTCAGCCGCTTCTTGATATCACATGGTATTAATCAAATTGGCTGAAGACTGGCTTCTGTGATGGTGGGGACCTCAGGAGGAGGCCGAGATAGATCATTCACTTGGCACTTCTGGCTGAAGATGGTTGCTTCAGTCTTGTCTTTTGCACTCACATGCTGGGCTCCGCCATCATTGAGAATGGAGATATTCATGGACCCACATCCTCCTGTTAGTTGTTTAATTGTCCAGCACCATTCACGACTGGATGTGGCAGGACTGAAGAGCTTTGATCTGATCCGATGGTTGTGGGATTTTTTAGCTCTGTCTAAAGCATGCTGCTTCTGCTGTTTAGCATGCATGTAGTTCTATGTTGGAGCTTGGCACCTCATTTTTAGGTACACCTGGTGCTGCTCCTGGCATGCTCTTCTATACTCCTCATTGAACCAAGGTTGGTCCTCTGGCTTGATGGTAATGGTAGAGTGAGGGATATGCCAGGCCATGAGGTTACAGATTGTGGTGGAATACAATTCTGCTGATGCTGAAGGCCCACAGCACCTCATGGATGCCCAGTTTTGAGCTTCTAGATCTGTTCTGAATCTATCCCATTTAGCACGGTGGTAGTGCCACACAACACGATGGATGGTGTCCTCGGTGTGAAGACAGGACTTTGTCTCCTCAAGGATTGTGCAGTGGTCACTCCTACCAATACTGCCATGGACAAATGCATCTGCGACAGATAAATTGGTGAGGACGAGGTCAAGTCGGTTGTTTTTCCCTTATGTTGATTCTCTCACCACCTGGCGCAAGCCCAGTCTGGCAGCTATGTCCTTCAGGACTTGGCCAGCTCGGTCAGTATTGGGGCTACCAAGCCACTCTTAGTGATGGACATTGAAGTCCCCCATCCAGAGTATATTCTGTGTCCTTGCTACCCCCAGTGCTTCTTCCAAGTGGTGTTCAACATGGAGAAATAATGATTCATCAACTGAGGGAGGTCTGTAGGTTGTAATCAGCAGGAGGTTTCCTTACCCATGTTTGACCTGATGCCATGAGACTTCATGGGGTTCAGAATCAATGTTGTGAACTCCCAGGGCCACTCCCTCCCGACTGTATACCACTGTGCTGCCACCTCTGGTGGGCCTGTCCAGCCGGTGGGACTGGACATACCCAGGAATGGTGATGGAGGAGACTGAGACATTAGCTGAAAGGTATGATTCTGTGAGTATGACTATGTCAGGTTGTTGCTTGACTAGTCTGTGGGACAGCTCTCCCAATGTTGGCACAAGTCCCCAGATGTTAGTGAGGAGGACTTTGCAGGGTCAACCTGGCTGGGTGTGTCTTTGTCGTGTCCGAAGCCGGTACCAAGGTCGATGCCGGGTGGTCCATCGGTTTTATTCTTATTGTTTTTCGGAGCCGTTTGATATAACTGAGTGGCTTGCTAGGCCATTTCAGAGGGCAGCTAAAGTAAGAGGTAAAAACGTTATTTAACGTTATTTAATGCTTACCATATGACAATTCAGTTATATCATTGTTCATTACTGTTCAGTTTAACGTGAACCGATAAGTACCTCATGATTATTTAAAGTGCAAGGAAAGATTGCTAATATTTATTGCATTTTTAAAATATTAATACAAGGATGCTATTTACATTGGGATTTAGTAGCATGCTGGGTGACTATGAGCAGAATGCAAATTGTGTCTTTCTTCATACGGTATGGTTTGAGGTCTGAATAACTTTGTGGCTCTTTGAGATTTGCTGCACGTTAATTTACATCGCAAAATAAATTGACTTGGAAGCACACTTAATATCCATGCTTTGTTAGATAGTATTACTGTTGATTTTATCCCCACTACTCAAATGCTATTAGGCACACAGGTGGATAGCTTGTCATAATTTCCTTTAAAACTATTGACTCATGACCTTGGTGAAAGTGTATAATGAGAAGTCAGCTCAGAACGTCAAAAGAACAATAAAAGTCCGAAGAGCAACTGAGAAGTACCATGTGCCATGTCCTTTTGAATCTTTTAGAAAGAAACCCAAATTCATCAATTAAGATCAATAAGGAATATTATCACTGGCCCAGTTAATGTTGTTGCTAATTTGCTTGCTGAGTAGCCGCACCATCAGTGTATGATATCAGTCTTTGATTGGTGTTTTATTCACGTCTTACTGAACACTTACTTTGCAAAAGGTTTCAGATCAACTTCCTTGGGCATTTTTCTTGCATTTCCCCAATTAGTTTCCCACCGTTTTCAGTGAGCATCATAAATTTCCTGGCATCAAGGAGAGTGAGATGTGTAGGTTGCAGATTTCTCATTAGCTATGATCGACCAATGGTGGGAGGTTCTACACGGTGGGATTTGTCCCACAAGTATATTTCTCCCTCTCTCAGTCCTCACTCCATCTTTACTGCATAATTCATCCGTTGTAAAACAACTGAGCGCTGCTGAAACTTGCCCTCCCAGTTTGTTTTTCTATCTCCATAAAGTACTCGGTGTCCCTGTACTTTTACCCAACCAGTACCACTGTTGAAACGACCCCAGTGGTTAACAGTATAAATGCAGCATGAAAATCTTACCACAGCATTATAGAATCATAGAATCATAGAATGTTTACAGCACAGAAGGAGGTCATTCGGCCCGTGCCAGCTCTCTGCAAGAGCACTTCAGCTAGTCCCACTCCCCCGCCCTTTCCCCATAGCCCTGCAAATTTTTTTCCCTCAGGTACTTATCCAATTCCATTTTGAAAGCCATGATTGAGTCTGCCTCCACCACCCTTTCAGGCAGTGCATTCCAGATCATAACCACTCGCTGCGTAAAAAAGTTTTTCCTCATGTCGCCTTTGGTTCTTCTGCCAATCACCTTGAATCTGTGTCCTCTGGTTCTCGACCCTTCTGCCAATGGGAACAGTTTCTCTCTATCTACTCTGTCTAGACCCCTCATGATTTTGAACACCTCTATCAAATCTCCTCTCAACCTTCTCTGCTCTAAGGAGAACAACCCCAGCTTCTCTAGTCTATCCACATAACTGAAGTCCCTCATCCTTGGAACCATTCTCTTAAATCTTTTCTGCACCCTCTCTAAGGCCTTCACATCCTTCCTAAAGTGCGGTGTCCAGAATTGGACACAATACTCCAGTTGAGGCCGAACCAGTGTTTTATAAAGGTTCATCATAACTTCCTTGCTTTTGTACTCTATGGGCTGGATTTTGATACTGGGGCAGGTTGGGGTCGTGTCATCCGCATTTCGTGTTATCTACCCGACTGCAATTGGATGTGGGAGATTGATGCAATTTTCACCTAATTGGGCACTTGAGTTCCAGCATGTGGGAACCCATGAACCAATTAGTGGTTTGAGTCTGAAAGTCGCCTCTGATGATGTCATCATTGTTGCTGCATTGCAGGTCAGAGACTGCCTGGCCTTTGCTGTGAGAGGACCTGGATGCAAAATGAGCAGCAGCTGAAAGAGAGAGAGAGAGAAAGCGAGAATTTTGTTTTTGCATCCAGGTCCTCTCACAACAAAGGCCAGGCATTCTTCCAATGCAGCAGCATCAGAGGCGACTTTCAGACCTAATACTACTACTACCTTCATCACATCTCCGTTGTAATAGTGGACCTGCAGCTGAGAGTCAGCTATCCACTTGTGCTCCCGCCAGGTTTCACTGGTGTGTTTCAGATCAGGCGTGCTTCACGTGGGAAAAGGGTTAAACTAGCTAAAAAGTATCAAAATGGCATTACAGAGCCAATTTAGGGCTTGTTAAGGGCTTTAATGGCCTCTCCCGCCTCTTGGAGGTGGGACGGAGACGGGACCACCGCACACGATTTCATCAAAATTGCGTGGAGGCGGAATGGAGGCGGGATCAGGTCCGCCCACCACTTTTCGCAATTTTAACCCCCCACACGCCTCCAAACCCGCCTCCACGGGTCAATGAAAATCCAGCCCTATGCCTCTATTTATATCATAGAGCAGAAACTGATAGCCAAGTTCCGCACTCATGAGGATGGCCTCAATCGCGATATCGGGTTCACGTCACGATACAGAACGTGACTTGACATCATGGCCGGTCTTTCCAGCCTTTTTTTTTCAAAAAAACTAACACAAGAACCAAACTCAACTGCAGAGGATATGCAGCCAGATGGTGTTTTGACACGTTGGACCCCCTGGGACACATCTCATTGTCTTGGCTGTGCTCTTAGTGTGTCTTTGATGTAGGGAAAGATTTGAATACATTTTTTCTGTGTTTATTTTGTGAATTCTGGGAGATTCTCTCACAGCTACTCTACCTGAGGAAGGGGCGACAGCTCCGAAAGCTTGTAATTTTAAATAAATCTGTTGGACTATAACCTGGTGTTGTGCGACTTCTCATTTCTATTTATGAAGCCCAGGATCCCGTATGCTTTTTTAACCACTTTCTCAACCTGCCCTGCCACCTTCAACGATTTGTGCACTTATACCCCCAGGTCTCTCTGTTCATGCACCCCCTTTAGGATTGTACCCTTTATATTACTTTTTGTTCGATTCTACTTCTCTCTCACCCTTTAAGTGGGAAGTCAGCCTAAAGCAACAACAGTTTACATTTATATAATGGCTTTAATGTAGTTAACATCCCAGTTTTACTTCAGAGCTGAAAGAGATGCCAAGCAGTAGTAGAAGAAAAATTACAGGTAGGTGACTGTATGTGTGCTCCCCAATTAGGAGTCTAACGCTCCATAGCCAAATCTGTCAAATGACCCATGACTACAATGTTTATTAGAATTCATTTCAATGCTTGCCATAGAAACAAACGTTTGAAAAACAATCAGGACAGGATAAGAACATTCAGAAGTATGGAACAAGAACTAGTGGCTTGCCCCATAGAGGCTACTTTTTCCAGTTGTCGATTCTTGGACACCAAATTTATTTAATTTACTGAGAGACTGAATAACGGGTAAAAAATTCAAGGAAAAAATTACTCTATGAAATGTCTGCCTGACTGCTATATGCAATCAAATACCTGAAGAATTATGTGAAGAACCAGTTTTATCACATTTGCCTTTTTTGAACTTCTCATGTATTTTTTTTTTAACAAATTCAATCATTTGAGAACCTGTCTAATCATTAATACTCCAGTGCTGAGTTTGGATAGTGTGTGCTCTAGATAGAAGATGCCCTATGTAGCCTTGTTCTTCTAAATCAGAGTTTGCCACCGGTAATGAGCTTCTGTAATAAAGGCTCATGTGGATTGTTTTCATGGGTAGCACATTTTTAAAAAGACTAAGAAAGAACGACTTGCATTTATATAACTCCTTTCATAACCTCAGGACGTCCAAAATGCTTTACAGCCAATGAAGTACTTTTGAAGTGCAGTGTAAGAAGTGTTGTAATGTAAGAAACACGGTAGCCAATTTGCACACAGCAAGCTCCCACAAACAGCAATATGATAATGACCAGATAATCTGTTTTAGAAATGTTGATTGAGGGATAAATATTGGCCAGGACACCGGGGATAATTCCCCTGCTCTTCTTCAAAATAGTGCCATGGGATCTTTTACATTCACCTGAGAGATCAAGCAGGCCTCGGTTTAATGTCTTATCTGAAAGACGGCACCTCTGAGTGTGCAGCGTCTCTCAGCACTGCACTGGAGTCTCAGATGAGATTTTTGTGCTCAAGTCTCTGGAGTGGGACTTGAACCTACAGCCTCCTGACTCAGAAGCGAGCGTGCTACCAACTGAGCCGTGGCTGACACTATTTTAGTCGGCACTATGGCCTGTGACAGAGACAGTAGGTCCCGCATTGGACTCATCAGTCAGCTGCGAACTTATTTTTAATGTGGAAGCAAGTCATCCTCGGTTGCGAGGGACTGCCAAAGAAGAAGAAGACTCTATCCTCCATCTCCTGTGCTCCATCCAACATCTCCTGTACTCCATCCTACATCTCCTGTACTCCATCCTACATCTCCTGTACTCCATCCTACATCTCCTGTACTCCATCCTACATCTCCTGTACTCCATCCTACATCTCCTGTACTCCATCCTACTTCGCCTGTGCTCCATCCTACATCTCCTGTACTCCATCCTACTTCGCCTGTGCTCCATCCTACATCTCCTGTACTCCATCCTACATCTCCTGTACTCCATCCTACTTCGCCTGTGCTCCATCCTACATCTCCTGTACTCCATCCTACATCTTCTATACTCTATCCTACATCTTCTATACTCCATCCTACATCTCCTGTACTCCATCCTACATCTCCTGTACTCCATCCTACTTCTCCTGTACTCCATCCTACATCTCCTGTACTCCATCCTACATCTCCTGTACTCCATCCTACTTAGAAACATAGAAACATAGAAAATAGGTACAGGAGTAGACCATTCGGTCCTTCGAGCCTGCACCGCCATTCAATGCGTTCATGGCTGAACATGCTACCTCAGTACCCCATTCCTGCTTTCTCGCCATACCCCTTGATCCCCTTAGTTGTGAGTGTTATATCTAACTCCCTTTTGAATATATTTAGCGAACTGGCCTCAACAACCTTCTGTGGAAGAGAATTCCATAGATTCACCACTCTCTGGGTGAAGAAGTTCCTCCTCAGCTCAGTCCTAAATGGCTTCCCCTTAATCCTTAGACTGTGACCCCTGGTTCTAGTTTTCCCTACCATTGGGAACATTCTGCCCGCATCTAATTTGTCTAAACCAGTCAGGATTTTAAATGTCTCTATAAGATCCCCCCTCATTCTTCTGAACTCCAGAGGATACAAGTTCAGTTGACCCAATCTTTCTTGATATGTCAGTCCGGCCATCCCAGGAATCAATCTAGTGAACCTTCGCTGCACTCCCTCAATAGCAAGAATGTCCTTCCTTAAGTTAGGAGACCAAAACTGCGCACAATACTCCAGGTGTGGCCTCACCAAGGCCCTGTACAACTGTAGCATCACCTCCCTACTCCTGTACTCAAATCCCCTTGCTATGAAGGCCATCATTCCGTTTGCTTTCTTGACTGCCTGCTGCACTTGCATTCCCACCTTCAGTGACTGATGTACCATGACGCCCAGGTCTCGTTGCACGTCCCCTTTCCCTAATCTGCCACCATTCAGGTAATAGTCCGCCTCTCTATTTTTACCACCAAAGTGGATAACCTCACATTTATCCACATTGTACTTCATCTGCCATACATTTGCCCATTCACCCAACCTGTCCAAGTCACTCTGTAGCCTCCTAGCATCCTCCTCATTGTTCACACTGCCTCCCAATTTAGTGTCATCCGCAAATTTGGAGATATTACATTTAATCCCTTCGTCCAAATCATTAATATATAATGTAAACAGCTGGGGTCCCAGCACCGAACCCTGCGGTACCCCGCTGGTCACTGCCTGCCATTCTGAAAAGTACCCATTTACTCCTACTCTTTGTTTCCTGTGTGCCAACCAGTTCTCAATCCACGTCAACACATTACCCCCAATCCCATGTGCTTTAACTTTGCTCACCAATCTCTTGTGTGGGACCTTGTCGAAGGCCTTCTGAAAGTCCAAATACACCACATCTACTGGTTCCCCCCTGTCCACCCTATTGGAAACATCCTCAAAAAATTCCAGAAGATTTGTCAAGCATGATTTCCCTTTCACAAATCCATGCTGACTTGGACCTATCATGTCGCCACTTTCCAAATGGTCTGTTATGACATCTTTAATAATTGCTTCCATCATTTTACCCACGACCGATGTCAGGCTGACCGGTCTATAATTCCCTGCTTTCTCCCTCCCTCCTTTTTTAAAAAGAGGGGTTACATTGGCCACCCTCCACTCCATCGGAACTGATCCAGAGTCTAAGGAATGTTGGAAAATGATCGTCAATGCATCCACTATTTCCAAGGCCACCTCCTTAAGTACTCTGGGATGCAGACCATCAGGCCCCGGGGATTTTTCAGCCTTCAGTCCCATCAATTTCCCCAATACCTTTTCCCGACTAATAAGGATTTCCCTCAGCTCCTCCCTCTTACCAGATCCTCTGACCCCTTTTATTTCCGGCAGGTTGTGTGTGTCCTCCACAGTAAACACCGAACCAAAGTACTTGTTCAATTGATCTGCCATTTCCTTGTTCCCCATTACGACTTCCCCTGTTTCCGACTGCAGGGGACCTACGTTTGTTTTTACTAACCTCTTTTTACATATTTATAGAAGCTTTTGCAGTCCATTTTAATGTTCTCTGCAAGCTTCCTTTCATATTTTATTTTCCCTGCCCTAATCAAACCCTTCGTCCTCCTCTGCTGAGTTTTGAAGTTCTCCCAGTCCCCGGGTTTGCTGCTACTTCTGGCCAATTTGTATGCAACTTCCTTGGTTTTAATACTATCCCTGATTTCCCTTGTTAGCCATGGTTGAGCCACCTTCCCTTTTTTATTTTTACGCCAGACCGGGATGTACAATTGTTGTAGTTCATCCATGCGATCTCTAAATGTCTGCCATTGCCCTTCCACTGATAGCCCCTTAAATATCGCTTGCCAATTTAACCTCGCCAATTCACGCCTCATACCCTCAAAGTTGCCCTTATTTAAGTTCTGGACCATGGTCTCTGACTTAACTGTTTCCTTCTCCATCCTAATGTAGAACTCCACCATACTATGGTCACTCTTCCCCAGGGGGCCTCGTACCACAAGATTGCTGATTAGTCCCTCCTCATTACACAACACCCAGTCCAGGATGGCCTCCCCTCGAGTTGGTTCCTCAACATATTGGTTTAGGAAACCATCCCTTAAAGACTCCAGGAAATCCTCCTCCACCGTATTGCTTCCAGTTTGAGTAGCCCAATCTATATGCATATTAAAGTCACCCATGATAACTGCCGTGCCTTTTTTGCACGCACCTCTGATTTCCTGTTTCATACCCTCCCCCACCTCACTACTGCTGTTTGGAGGTCTGTACACAACTCCCACTAACGTTTTCTGCCCTTTGGTGTTCTGCAGCTCAACCCATATTGATTCCACATCCTCCAAGCTGATGTCCTTCCTAGCTATTGCATTAATCTCCTCTTTAACCAGCAATGCTACCCCACCCCCTTTTCCTTTTATTCTATCCTACTTCTCCTGTACTCCATCCTACTTCTCCTGTACTCCATCCTACATCTCCTGTACTCCATCCTACTTCTCCTGTACTCCATCCTACTTCTCCTGTACTCCATCCTACATCTCCTGTACTCCATCCTACATCTCCTGTGCTCCATCCTACATCTTCTATACTCCATCCTACATCTCCTGTACTCCATCCTACATCTCCTGTACTCCATCCTACATTAGTTGCTCCATCCTACATCTCCTGTGCTCCATGCTACATCTCCTGTGCTCCATCACCTTTGCTCCATCCTACTTCTCCTGTACTCCATCCTACATTTCCTGTACGCAATACTACTTCTCCTTTGCTCCATCCTACATCTCCTGTGCTCCATCTCCTGTGCTCCATCCTACATCTCCTGTACTCCATCCTACTTCTCCTGTACTCCATCCTACATCTCCTGAGCTCTATCCTACTTCTCCTGTACTCCATCCGGCATTTGCTGTACTCCATCCTCCGTCTCCTGTGCTCCATCCTACATCTCCTGTACTCCATCCTACTTCTCCTGTACTCCATCATACATCTCCTTTGCTCCATCCTACTTCTCCTGTACTCCATCCGGCATTTGCTGTACTCCATCCTCCGTCTCCTGTGCTCCATCCTACATCTCCTTTGCTCCATCCTATATCTCCTGTGCTCCATCCTACATCTCCCGTCCTCCATCCTACATCTCCTTTGCTCCATCTTAGATCTCCTGTACTCCATCCGGCATTTGCTGTACTCCATCCCCCGTCTCCTGTGCTCCTTGCTACTTCTCCTGTGCTCCATCCAACATCTCCTGTATTCCATCCTACAGCTCCTGTACGCCTTCCTACTTCTCCTGTATTCCAACCTACTTCTCCTGTGCTCCATCCAACATCTCCTGAACTCCATCCGACATCTCCTGTACTCAATCCTGCATCTTCTTTGCTCCATCCTACATCTCCAGTGCTCTATCCTACATCTCCTGTACTCCATCCTACTTCTCCTGTACTCAATCCTGCATCTCCTGTGCTCTATCCTACTTATCCTATGCTCCATCCTACAGGTCCTGTGCTCCATCCTACATCTCCTTTGCTCCATCCTACTTCTCCTGTACTCCATCCTACATCTCCTGTGCTCCATCCTACATCTCCTGTACTCCATCCTACATCTCCTGTGCTCCATCCTACATCTCCTGTGCTCCATCCTACTTCTCCTGTACTCCGTCCCACTTCTCCTGTGCTCCATCCTACATCTCCTATCCTCCATCCGACATCTCCTGTGCGCGATCCTACATCTCCTGTACTCCATTCTACATCTCCTGTACTCCATCCCACTTCTCCTGTGCTCCATCCTACATCTCCTGTACTCCATCCTACATCTACTGTGCTCCATCCTACTTCTCCTGTGCTCCATCCAACATCTCCTGTATTCCATCCTACATCTCCTGTACTCCATCCTACAACTCCTGTGATCCATCCTACATGTCCTGTGCTCCATCCAACATCTTCTGTACTCCATCCTACTTCTCCTGTGCTCCTTTCTACATCTCCTGTGCTCCATCCTACATCTCCTGTGCTCCATCCTACATCTCCTGTGCTCCATCCTACATCTCCTTTGCTCCATCCTACATCTCCTGTGCTCCATCCAACATCTTCTGTACTCCATCCTACTTCTCCTGTGCTCCGTTCTACATCTCCTGTGCTCCATCCTACTTCTCCTGTGCTCCATTCTACAATGCCTGTGCTCCATCCTACATCTCCTGTGCTCTATCCTACATCTCCTGTGCTCCATCCTTCTTCTACTGTACTCCCTCCTACACCTCCTGTGCTCCATCCTACATCTCCTGTGCGCCATCCGACATCTCCTATACTCCATCCTACATCTCCTGTACTCCATCCAACATCTCCTATACTCCATCCTACATCTCCTGTACTCCGTCCTACATCTCCTTTGCTCCATCCTACTACTCCTGCACTCCATCCTACATTTCCTGTACTCTATACTGCTCCTCCTTTCCTCCATCCGACATCTCCTGTGCTCCATCCTCCATCTCCTGTACTCCATGCGACATCTCCTGTCCTCCATCCTACATCTCCTGTACTCCATCCTACTTCTCCAGTGCTCCATCCTACATCTCCTGTGCTCCATCCTCCATCTCCTGTACTCCATGCGACATCTCCTGCGCTCCATCCTGCATCACCTGTACTCCATCCTACATCTCCTGTGCTCCATCCTATTTCTCCTGTCCTCCATCCTACTTCTCCTTTGCTCCATCCTACTTCTCCTCCTGTACTCCATCCTAGATCTCTTTTGCTCCATCCTACATCTCCTGTACTCCATCCTACATCTCCTGTGCGCCATCCTACATCTCCTGTACTCCATCCTACATCTCCTGTACTCCATCCTACATCTCCTGTACTCCACCCCACATCTTCTGTACTCCATCCTACATCTCCTGTACTCCATCCTACATCTCCTGTACTCCATCCTACATCTCCTGTACTCCATCCTACATCTCCTGTACTCCATCCTACATCTCCAGTATTCCATCCTACATCTCCTGTGCGCCCTCCTACATCTCCTTTACTCCATCCTACATCTCCCGTGTTCCATCCTACATCTCCTGTACTCCATCCTACTTCTCCTGTGCTCCATCCTACATCTCCTGTACTCCATCCTACATCTCCTGTACTCCTTCCTACATCTCCTGTACTCCATCCTACATCTCCTGTGCTCCATCTTACATTTCCTGTACTCCATCCTACTTCTCCTGTGCTCCATCCTACATCTCCTGTACTCCATCCTACATCTCCTGTGCTCCATCCTACATCTCCTGTGCTCCATCCTACATCTCCTTTACTCCATCCTACATCTCCCGTGTTCCATCCTACATCTCCTGTACTCCATCCTACTTCTCCTGTACTACATCCTACATCTCCTGTACTCCATCCTACTTCTCCTGTACTCCATCCTACATCTCCTGTGCGCCATCCTACATCTCCTGTGCTGCATCCTACATCTCCTGTACTTCACCCTACTTCTCATGTGCTTCATTTTACTTCTGCTGTGCTCCATCCTGCATCTCCTGTGCTCCATCCTATGTCTCCTGTGTATCCTACAATTCCTGTGCTCCATCTTACATGTCATGTACTCCCTCCTACAATTCCTGTGCTCCATCTTATATCTCATGTGCTCTATCATACTTCTCCTTTTCTCTACCTACATCCCCTCTGCTCCATCCTACATCCCCTGCATTAAGTCCCACTTCCCTATCACTGCTGTCCACCGTCGCAGGAAGCATCTAGCATACCACTGACTGCAGTAAATGTACAGAGACATTGATTACTTTGTGGAGATGGAAAATAACAAACTGGGAGGGAGATATGGCCTTTTATGTGCAATAGAACTTGATTCTTACAGTGATGGACCTCCTTGATCTGGGTACGAGTAATGTAGAAATCCCTTGGTTATTGATAAGGCACTTGAGGAAAAGGATACCAACTCTGGAAATCTGCTACAGGCTTCGAGGTTAGGTGTAAGAACTGGACCAAGACCTTGAAATCAAATAAGGGATGCATGTACAGGGATAGATGCTGTTGTTTTGGATGATTTCAATTTACCAGGGATAGACTGCAAAATCAATAAACTGCGTAATAGTAGTGAAAACTCGATCCTGGGCGCAATACTGGATAATTAGATGGAACAATTGGTCAAGCAACCAATGCGAGAAGGGACAGTATTGCACTTGATATTAAATAACAACCAGGAGATGGTAGAACAGTTCAGAGTCAATGAACACTTTGACAACAATAACCACAATATGTTGTAGTTTAAAGTTCAGCTGATGATGGAAAAGAGATTGAGCACAGTAGAATCATGCAACTTTACAAAAGCAGGTTCAGGTGTGAGCTCAAGAAACTGGACAAGAGCATGTTCGAGTTGAAATGCATGGAAGAAAAGTGGATTGTGTTTAGAAATACTATACAAACAGTACAGAACAGACACAGAACCACCAGGGAGGAAGGGCAACAGAGGGAAAAGATCAAATTGAGAAACAATGAAAATAAAGTTGGGAATTAAGAGGAAAAATAAGATTGTTGCTAAAGTATAAATTGCAGCTAACTTAATGGAATGAGACAAATATGTAAACAAGGTAAAGGAGGTTAACAAACTGGTCAGAAGAGCCTAAATAGAAAATTAATTTAGAATATCAGTAAATATCGCCGGCTGTGTTCAGGGCAGCCCAATTTCGCGAAGGGGGCCTCAAACATATGCAAAGGGGCTAACATCTATTTCAGGCGCGGACCCTGGATGCCTATACTGGAGCCTTTACCAATATGGCAGGTGATTCACTACTGGCGTAGAATGTGCACCTGCATGCCACCCACCATATTGGACATTTTGGCGCCCATTTTATGAATGTAAAAAAAAGCGCGGCATCAATGGAGTTCTCGGCCAGAGTGCCTCCCCCTAAAAGGGTGGCACTACTAATGTCTCAGGGAGGGGCTGGCTCACCCAAACTGATTTTTAACAAAATAACTAAATAATAAAAATTAATCAACATGGTCACATTGGATGAAATCAAAATTCCACGCAGTGGCCATCGGTCGCAGGAAGCATTCAGAATATATTAGGGTCTTTTTACTGGCATCGCTGGTGACTGGAGATGGAGGATACTACACTGCATCGTGGCATGTGAGAGACTGCTGAGCCCTTTCATGGGCCTCTCCCCTGACTGAACCCTTTTGTGACAATGATGAGTCCATGTTTCATCTCCACGTGTGATGCAAGAGGCACATGGCAAACAGATCGGAAGATTCCTTGGTGGGTTTTCTCCTGGGCCTGGCTAAATCTGTCACCCTCAGGGCCGGGACTTGTAGGATTGCTGGGTAAGTTTCCTCTGACTGCTTGCCCGCTTTTTGATCTCTATTTCACGCATATACCATTAGCAAAAATGGAAAAGGAAAAGGATGTGGGGACAAATAGTGACCATTCATGAAAGTAACCATTGATAACAGCATAAAATCTGCACAGAAATCTGAATATAGAGCTTCTAAATTGCACTTCAATTTTTCTGCTTTGCTTTTCATGAGCTCGCCTAAATAAACGCTGGCGTAGCATTGTGTGAACCCCTCCCTTAAGGCTATGTATTTGCGGTATTGCTCCAAGGTTCAAATGAAACTAAGGAACTGCAGACTAGGATAAGTATAATCCAGTCAATGTGAGCGAAGTGGCTTCGTTTAATGTGGGTGTCCTTGATATGGCAATGTCATCAGATTCTCATTGAGAAAACCATTCGACTGCAGCCCTAGAATGGAGAAAGGTGAGAAGACGACAGCTTTGAAGGACTCCTAGGCTAAATGTTCTAGACTTTATTTAAAAAATAAAAAATCTCACCTGTTAGTTGTTTAAGTCAAATTTCAAAGGATATAATTTTTGAATATTAATACAAAAATAAGAAGGAAAAAATGGCCCCGATTTTAACTCGGAGTGAGAAATGAGTGGGGGAAGGTAAGGCGATAGCCAAACTCTCCCTGATCTCAGCAGCGTGAGGCCCAGACGATTATAACTTCTGGGCCTCATCTGCATGCCCTCTGATCAGCTGCACACCCAAAAGGGGCCGGAAGCACAGCTGGCCAGGGAGGTGGGAGCGGAGTTTTGGGCGGCAGGAGGCCACCGGCTGATACCGAAGGAACGGTCGCCAGCTCAGGTGAGTCGCAGGGAGGGAGTTTCAGGAGGGTCTCGCATTCAAGAAGTGGAGGGTTGGTGGGTGGGGCGGGGGGGTGGCGGCAGGGGAGGCCTAACCTTTCCTCGTGGTGCCCCGATGTGCATTCCTGCTCCTCTTGGCCCCAAAAGGAAAGTAAAAACAAAGTTTAAAAAATTTACCAGTTTGATCCTCCTCCTGCTCAGGCCAGGAGTTAAAATTGCAATCGGATCCCATTGGACCCTGATCTGCATATTTGTTGAAGGACCCCGCTGGCTTCTGGCATTTGTCCTTGCTGGCTGCTCAGAAGAGCAAGTTAAAATTCAAGACAGTGGGATCGGTGCGGGACATCGGAGGCTAAGTCACCCGACTGATTTTAACTGCCGACCAATTTCCACCGGTTTGAAATAAACCCTCATATTTCTGCTACTACTTGGATTCAAGAATATTTCTAATAAATGTTCAAATGTGAAGGATCAGTTTCAATTATTGGTTAAATTGTTTCACCTAATGGTTGTATAAGCTTGAAATCAAATCAATAATTAATACAAGTAATGCAGGCAACAAAGAAGGGAGCTTTATACTTTATAGGTACACCTATATTTACCTATATTGCTCCATCTATCATTCACCTATATGTAATTATCTCACTCAGCCACGAGACTCAGTATTGTCAGAATGTCCTAGCACTGTGATTCCAACCAGGTATCCAGAACCACCAGCTGCACCACCAACCTGCTCACAGCCTGCCATCCCTCACCACCAGAGCTCACACCAGGGACCTACCTGGTGTCCTGTGTGCCTGTACCGAACCCCTTTATTTTACCTGGAGCCCTTCTTCCTTTCTGAAGTGTGTTATGCCTTTTTTGCAAATGCAATATCTAAAAACAACAGAAAGGGCAGGAAGTTCTCCAGATGATGCTTGCTCCAGGTTTGGTTTTCAATTTGTATTCATAACATATTTGAATTTAGATTTGGGCGGGGGGTGGGGTGGGGTGGGGGTGGGGGGGGGAGGCAGTGGGAGAGGGCTGGCAGAATCCTAAATTTGGAGCCTGGGTTGATCTAAATTCTTATCCCTGCTCAGCATCTCACTTTAGTGTGCTGTTGTCTGGCTGGCCATCAGTCTTACTTTGATTCTGAATGCTTTTGCTAATGAAAAAGAAAATTGCTCGTATCTGTTAAGGCCAGCAGCAACTTTTTTTTTTGCTCCAGTAAAAACAATTACATTTGAGAGATGAAAATAAAGACAGCGTACTGGGATTCAGAGGCACTGGGTTACAATCTGCACTAGCAGAATTAACCTTGTGGCCAGACTCTTGACCAGCTCAACCAAAATTCACAAGGATTTTTCCGTTCAGTAATTAAAGCTGCAAACCTTCATAAATTAACATCCCGACATTGAAATTACCATTACAGTGACTTGTAGGCAAATGCCAAATCAAAAATGAAGTGGTGCCACTCTACCTCTGACGACTGCTTAATTTGTACCCTAACTCACCTAGTCTGCCCTTTTGAATGGAGCACCATCGGTTGTGTCAATTTGATTGCCTTGGTTGCGTACTGCAGAAAATAGGAGTGATTTCAATATGCAGATTTGTTCAAGTAAGATAGAGCAGATACAAGGGGAGAGGGGCAGCTTTGAATGAGCAGGTTAATCTGAATATCAAGAAGAATTGATACACCCAGGAGAAGGGAAGCATGAAACAGCCTGGCTGGAGCCAAGAAATGGGCAGATAACTAAATTAACATTTGGGGCCTACTATGGACCCTCAGGGCAAGTAAAGGACTTGCCAGCATTTTATATAATGAGATTTGAAGTGAAAAGTATTATTACAAAGGGTGACTTCTACCAATCCAATATTGAATGGAAATCTCCACATGGATGCCTGGAAACACTGGTAAACCGCTTTGCGACACAATAATATAGAAATCCTGCTTGTGAAAGTGTTTACACTGGCAGGAGGGCGAGCGGGGGTTGGACCATCACAAGTCCCCGAAAATGCCTGCTCCCAATCGTTTCATACTGTGTGCAAATTTACTGAGCTGGTTATTCACCAGCATTGCTTGATGTCTCACTGAAGTTCCGGGAGCTTCATTAGGCAGCTAGATTTTATTCACATGAGGTATTAATAATGAGGCAGCCCTCGATTTTCCAGTTTCCCTACCCAATTCCCACCCAGGCCTACGCTTAACCATTTAAAGTGGGTATTAAAGGCCAGCAAGGTAATACTGCCTTTTGACTAGTTTTTTGGGTTAGCTCAACGGTCGCATAACAAGAGAATATTGAACTCATTCGCAAATACCCACAATTTTGGTTCATAAAAAGCAATAGCTCAGAAGGTGAATTTTGGCATAGCGAGTTCATTAGGGCTTTAATTCTTTATTCAACATAGAAAAAAAAAAATCAGATGCTGTAATAAAAACATCGGAGGAAATTTTAACCCCCTAGGGTGGGGTGAGTTTAAAATTAAAAAAATAGGAAACTGCCCACTTCCGGTTTAACGGAGGCAGGTCAGCAGGGAGGCGATCAACGCGCTCTCAGGAGGCGGGTTGGTCACGAAAATATTTTAAGGAGGCTGCGTGCCTCCATTTTAACGTCATTTTATTTTTAACACCTGCAGGCCAGGTTTTCCTGGCCTGGGGAAACCCAGCAGGTAAAAGGAAACGGGTAGGCCCAGATCCATCAGGTAAGTTCCTTTACAGCACAGCTTGTGGGCCAGGAGAAGCAAGAGTGCTTCCTCCCGCCCAATAAGCAAACCTGTTTAGCCCCCCACAATCGACCCCTGCAATCCAAACCCCGAAGACCCCGATCTCTCCCGACCCCCCAATCCAAACCCCGATCTCTCCCTGACCAATGTTCTCTAAATGTTTTTTTTTGTGTGCGGTACCTTTCAATTTGCTGCACGGCTGCGTGTGTGGTATCTTAGAGGGGACAGCTTGTGAGCGGCCTGCACGGTACCTTCCCGATTGCTGCGCAGCTGTGCACGTGCACAGCTTAGGGGGAACATTGTCCTTGACCACCCGATCTCTCCCCGACCTCTGACCTCCTGATCCAAACCCCAATCTCTCCCCGACCCCTGACCTCCTGATCCAAACCCGATCTCTCCCCGACACCTGACCTCCTGATCCAAACCCGATCTCTCCCCGACCCCTGACCTCCTGATCCAAACCCGATCTCGCCCCGACCCCTGACCCTCCCAATCCAAACTCCAGACCCCAATCTCTCCCCGGCTGCTTTCCCAATCTTTCTGGCTGTCGGGCATGAAACTTGTAGAAAAAATTTAAAACCAGTCCTGCCGTCAAATTCAGCAGGACCTGCAGGAAACCCATACTTCTGGGTTTCTCATCCACAAATCCTCTGTTCCCCCCACCCCCGCACCCGCTCTCTTCCCGGCTTGGAAATATTATAATTATTATCGGGGCCATCATTTGTAATTGTGGAAGAAACCATATTGATGAGGTCATTTCTAAAGTTGCAATTCAACTTTATAAGATTGTCTTTGTCATTGAAGTCTACGGCCTCGATTTTGAAAAGGCAGTCCTGCTCTTTAAAATAGCTGTCGTAGTTGTAACGTTTTTGAGACTTTTAGCTGTTTCGCCAAGAAAGGACTTTGGTTTAATTTATACGCAAACAAAATACTGCGGAAGCTTGAAATTTGAAATTAAAAACAGAAAATGCTGGAAATACTCAACAGGTCAGGCAGCATCTGTGGAGAGAGAAACAGTTAACGTTTCAGCTCGATGACCTTTCATCAGAACTGGAAGAGGAAGGTCATCAAACGTTAACTTGGCCCTGCTTTTAACTCCAGGTGGATTCCCTGCTCAGGCCTGAGTTAAAATTAGTCGGGGCCGCAGCATGCAGATGTAAAGAAGGTTCCTGTTGGCTCCGGGCGGGTGTCCTTGCTGTCTGCTCAGGAGAGCAGGTTAAAATTGCAGATGTTGCGATCATGGCAGCTTTTGGACAGGTAAGAGCCCGGGCGATTTTAACTGCCCACCCGCCAGGTTTCTGCTGAGTGAGTAGGGTTAAAATTGCCTCTCTCCACAGATGCTCCTTTAACTGCTGAGTATTTCCAGCATTTTCGGTTTTGGTTTAATTTATGTTATGTTATGATTTTGCTATGAAATTAGATTCAGTTTACAAACAGTTAATCCCAGAGACACACAAAATAACTGAACGTTGTTGCTTAAAACAATTAGGTATAATACCAGAAGAAACAGCCATCAGAATTGTGTGTCGCATCAGTTTTGAGACAATGGGGAGTCATTGAGTACAGCCCCAGAGCTGTTTACACCTTAATGTTAGAAAGAGTTAACATTTGATAAACTTGGTGGAAGGGGTGTGGGAGGGGCTGTTGGCTGTATAGACAATGGGCTGGATTTTGTGTTGGGGTCGGGTTGGGGTCGTGTAATCCGCATTTCGTGTTTCCCCCCGACTCCAGATTAATGTGGATGAATGATGCAATTTTCACTTAATTGGGCAATTGAGTTCCAGCATGTGGGAACCCATGAACCAATTAGTGGTTTCAGTCTGAAAGTCACCTCTGATGATGTCATCATTGCTGACTGCCTAGTCTCAGAGACTGTTGGTGAGAGAGGACCTGCCTAGCTTGCTTTTGATGTGAGTGGACCTGGATGCCAAATATGGGGCGGGGGGAGGGGAAGGGGGAAGAGGGAAGGGGGAAGGGGGAAGAGGGAAGAGGGAAGAGGGAAGAGGGAAGAGGGAAGAGGGAAGAGGGAAGAGGGAAGAGAGAGAGAGAGAGAGAATGAATTTTTTTTGCATCCAAGTCCTCTCACAGCAAAGGCCAGGCACACATTCAATGCAGCAGCGGCGACTTTCAGACCTAATACTACTACTACCTTCATCACATCTCCGTTGTAATAGTGGACCTGCAGCTGATAGTCAGCTGTCCACTTGTGCTCCCGCCAGGTTTCACTGGAGTGTTTCACACCAGGCGTGGAACTCATTGAAACTTATAAAATTCTAACAGGACTAGACAGACTAGATGCAGGAAGGATGTTCCCGATGGCGGGGGAGTCCAGAACCAGGGGTCACAGTCTAAGGATAAGGGGTAAGCCATTTAGGACAGAGATGAGGAGGAATTTCTTCACCCAGAGAGTGGTGAACCTGTGGAATTCTCTACCACAGAAGGCAGTGGAGGCCAATTCATTAAATATATTCAAGAAGGAGTTAGATATATTTCTTAAGGCTAAAGGGATCAAGGGATATGGGGAAAAGGCAGGGACAGGGTACTGAATTTGGATGATCAGCCATGATCTCATTGAATGGCGGAGCAGGCTCGAGGGGCCGAATGGCCTACTTCTGCTCCTATCTTCTATGTTTCTATGGAACAGTCAGAGAAAGACAGAGAGATCTTGCTTCCTGGCCAGCCAGAGGGACGCTGGGAGGCCCCAATTGAGGTATGAACATGTGTGGCCTGTAAGATAAAGGCCAGTTAGTTGAGGATCTCCTGTTGCAAGTGGATTTAGCCCATAACAGAGGTGTGGGGTGATATATTTCATTATTTTTCATGATATGACTAATGACAAGGATTAGATCTATCTCACGGAAAACTGTATTCTGTTCATTCATGCATTTCATGGAAAATAAATATGTTTGTTGGTTCATCATCAGACCCAGCTTGCTAGAGTGTTTTTCTGAAAAGGTAGGAGAACATGTGATGATGTATGCAATACGCACAATGAGGGGGTCTCGTTGTATTGATCCCTGGGTCATGCTATCATTTAACTAGATATCGAGTAGTAAAGGTATTTTCCAGATCATAGAGAATGTGAGGTCCATTTACGGGCATGATTAGTGTTGCTGAACCTGAGAGAATATCTACTATAGACCCATAAATCAGTAACATGGTTCTTTAAAATTCTTGGTCCATGTGCATAAGCTCCCATGGGCATTACGCAGACAGGAGCTCACCCTGACTAGAAAATTTATGTAGCTATCCAACCTTTGGCAGGAACGGACAGGAATTTCTACCCTAATGGGTTATACTCCCCACTAGATTTGGTTCTTGCAAGTAATCAGGATAGCATCCACATATTCTAAGTAAATTTATCTGTAGCTGAATGAACATAATATGATTAATTTGAGATCATCTGTCAATCAGCGGCAGCAAGCGTCAGGACAGAAGAATATGATTCAAGAAAAGAAAACTCATTGTAATGCGGGGATTGATATATGCTTGGTGGGGCACACAGCTGAGAGTAAGATCAATTGAGGAAAAACAGAAATATTTTAAAACTATAATATTAATATGCAAAACAAGTATATATGAAAGAGAAATAAGTATAACCGGAAAAAAAAACATTCTCCAAAATGGATAACCAGAAAAATAAAAATGGAAATTAGGAAGAAAAAAATACTAAATAAAACCACAGGGCAAATTGAGGGAAAGAACATAGGAAGGAATATAAGAAAATGTTAAAACAGGTTAAAAATATTAGGCTGAAGAAAGTGCACTGGGGAACAATATAGCGAGCAGTCTATAGCAAAATAATAAAACTTCTTTCAATATCATACTAGTAAAGGAATGGTTAGGGAGTAAGTTAGATCTTTAAAAGATAAAAGTGCTGGAATAATTGAAGGGAAAATAGCTGAATTAATTAAAGGTTATTTTTTTAAAGTGTTCATCAGGGAGGGAAATGCAAGTTTTCTATTCAGTTATTGTGGCTCAATGAATATCATAGAAACGTTTGAAATCTGGAAGGAGATAACACTTGGGCCTAGAAATTGGATCGTGCCCGAATTTGGGCGTGTCTGGGTGCAGCGGCCACTGCACGCGCTCGAAAGAGGCCGAGGGTTGGACTGCGGGATTTGCTCCGTTGGCCCCATTTGTTTATTACCACTCCGGCATCTCCTGGCTCCATGTTCAGGTAGGTAGAAAATTATGTACTTACCGTTTTGGTGGCAGCCTCCAGCAGTCCCTTTAAAGACTGCTGGTTTACTGCTGCGCGCCTGAGAAAACTAACCGCAGGATTCGCCAGTCGCCGTCCAATTTGGAAGAATGTCCTGAAACGGGTGTTAGGTCTGCGATTTGCATAGATGTTGGGCTTAACTCCCTGTTTCAGGTAGGTCCCGGACAATACAAGGCACCCTAACTAATATGGCGTGCGTAATTCTGGTGCTGATTGAGCACGCACGTGCCACACGCCATTTTGGATCCGTATCTCACCCAAAAAACGGGGTTGGCGTAATCGAATTTGGTAAAAGGACGAGCAGATTCCCAGGGTCAGATGCTATGTGTCCATGGGTGCTGAAATAGATTAGAGAAGCAATTTGTGGGGCACTGGCTATAGCAACAAACGATTCATTGGGTACTAAAGAGCTTCTGCAAGAATGGAAGCAAGCATGTAGAAAATAGTAAAATATTTTACAGGCACATCAATAAAAAAGGAAGGTCGGGATGGGAATAGGGCAGGATAATACCACAGGCAGTGATAGATGGCAGAAATATTAAATAATTACTTTTGCCTCAGTATTTACCAGGGAGAGAGAACAGTTGAACATGACATTGGATCATGAGATTAGTAATGAAATAACTGCATTTAAAATAAAAAGAGGAGATATATTAAATAAACTAATCAAACTCAAAGAGGAAAAAAACCCTGGTCCGGACGGATTACATCTGCGCATTTTAAAAGAATCTAGGGAAGAGACAGAAAAGGCATTACTACACATATTTAATAATTCATTAGAAAAAGGTGCAGTGCCAGAGGACTGGCGGCTAGCTAATGTAATACCCATATTTAAGAAGGGGGATAGAACATGTCCAGGGAACTAGAGACCAGTCAGCTTAACATCAGTGGTAGGAAAAATAATGGAATCCCTTCTAAAGGAGAAAATAGAAAAATATCTAGAAGCCAAAAATATAATAATGGATTTCAAAAGGGAAAGTCTTGCTTGACCAACCTCATTGAATTTTTTGAAGAGGTAACAGAGAGAGTTGACAATGGTAATGCAGTAGATGTAATTTATCTAGATTTTCAAAAGGTCTTTGATAAAGTACCACATAATAGACTAGTTAATAAGGTCAGAGAATGCGGAGTCAGGGGACAGGTAGCAGAATGGATAGCTAGCTGGCTTCAAGACAGAAAGCAGAGAGTAGGGGTAAGGGTAGCTATTCACAGTGGCAGAAGGTGGGTAGTGGTGTTCCACAAGGATCAGTGCTGGGACCACTGTTGTTCACAATTTATATTAATGATATAGACTTTGGAATCAAAATCACAATTTCTAAATTTGCAGATGCCACCAAATTGGGGGGACAGTCAATACTGAGGAGGACTGCAACAAATTACAGGACATTAATAAACTTGCAGAATGGGCATATAATTGGAAAATGAAGTTCAACACAGATAAATGTGAGGTATTACACTTTGGTAGGAAGAATAGGGAGGTCACTTATTACTTGGAGGGTGCAAGTCTAGGTGGGGTAGAGGAGCAAAGGGATCTCGGAGTACAAATACACATCACTAAAAGTTGCGACACAAGTTAGCAAGGCCAGAAAAAAAGCAAACCAAGCACTAGGGTTTATTTCTAGAGGGATAGAATTGAAAAGTAGTGAAGTTATGCTAAAGTTGTATCGAACCTTGGTTAGACCACACTTGGAGTACTGCGTACAGTTCTGGTCGCCATATTATAAAAAGGATGTGGAGTCACTGGAGAGGGTGCAGAGAAGATTTACAAGGATGATACCAGAAATGTGAGGGTATACATATGAGGAAAGGATGAACAGGCTGGGTCTCTTTTCTCTTGAAAAAGGAAGGCTGAGGGGTGACCTAATAGAGGTCTTTAAAATTATGAAGTTTGATAGAGTAGATACAGAGAGAGTGTTTCCACTTGTGGGGAAGAGCATAACTAGAGGCCATCAATATAAGATAGTCACCAAGAAATCCAATAGGGAATTCAGTAGAAACTTCTTTACCCAAAGAGTGGTGAGAATGTGGAACTCACTACCACAGGGAGTAGTTGAGGCAAATAGTATAGATGCATTTAAGGGGAGGCTAGATAAGCATATGAGGGAGAAAGGAATAGAGGGTTATGCTGACAGAGTTAGATGAGGAAAGATGGCAGGAGGCTCGAGTGGAGCATAAATGCCAGCATGGACTGGCTGGGCCATATGGCCTGTTTCTGTGTCGAATATCCTATGTAATCCTATGTTTTTTTTTGGTTTTTTAACTCGTTTATGGGATGTGGGTGTCGATGGCAAGGCCTGCATGTATTGCCCATCCCTAATTGCCCTTGAGAAGGTGGTGGTGAGCCGCCTTCTTGAACCGCTGCAGTCCGTGTGATGAAGGTACTCCCACAGTGCTGTTAGGGAGGGAGTTCCAGGATTTTGACCCAGCGACGATGAAGGATCGACGATATACTTCTATGTCAGGATGGTGTGTGACTTGGAGGGGAATTTGGAGGTAGTGGTGTTCCCATGCGCCTGCTGCCCTTGTCCTTCTAGGTGGAAGATGTCGCGGGTTTGGGAGGTGCTGCCGAAGAAGCCTTGGCGAGTTGCTGCAGTGCATCTTGTAGATGGTACACACTGCAGCCACGGTACGCCGGTGGTGGAGGGAGTGAATGTTTGAGGTGGTGGATGGGGTGCCAATCAAGTGGGCTGCTTTGTCCCATCTTTCCTTATATGTAAAGATAAATGAAGAATAGCACTTTTAAGGTTAGCCAGACCAGTAGAACAAGCGACCATAAATTTAAATTAGTCAAATATAAACAAAAAACTGATGTTAGAAAGACTTTCTTTAGTCAAATGATAATTAATTTTTGAATGAGGTAAGATAGTGGAATCCTAGATGTTAGGAGAACTTAAGATGTAGATGGATGTAGGACTGGTTGAGGTGACACGCAAGAGGGATGAGCTCAATTGGGCGAATAGCCTTTTCTCGCCTTGACTTTTTCTTCTGCTCCTATATGAAGTATGAGTGTGACAGTGGAATGAGACTGTTACCTGGTAGATTCATTGACTGTGAATTAGAGATGCCATAAATCTTCATCCAAGAAAGTTCACAGACGCCTAGTAAGTGGGGAATATCACGCATTATTCATTTCATTTTTGTTATTACTGGAGCCAGGAAGGGATATTCACCGTTTAATTCATGTCCTGCTGTTCCACAGCTCAGTACTTGTGTAAATTTAGAGTATTCTGTACTTTATTTCGTTGTGTAAGATCAAGAGTATTTGTTTGGGCTGGACTATGACTCTTGCTGACTTGCCAACTCCAGATACTAGGGATTATATCTGAAGTGTAGAACTAACAAAATCTAGTCATAATTATCCACTTTGTCAGAAGAACGCTGCAGTTTATTTAGGTTTCCAAATGCAACTTGATTTCTTTTGGAAATGCTGGGCCTTATCTTTTTGGAATCAGCAATATTTTACATCAGCATTATATCCTGTGAATATAGATCCATATGAACAAGATAATTTAATGGGAATTTTAATCTCTTTCTTGTCATGTTTGGCTTGTGGGGAATAGGGCAAATCCATCTATGTTCTCCTTCCGTTCTGTATCTTTGGGCTGGATTTTGCTGTCGCTCAGAGGGCAGGTTTGGAGGCGGGTCTGCTGTCAAAATAGCAAAGATTGACAGTGGGTAGGAAACCCGCTTTCAACTCGCCTCCACGCGAGTCTCCCAGGTGTCGGGTCTGTCCGCGGAGAACTGACCCGATACCAAATGGCGGGGGAGACAATTGAGCTAATTAAATGGCTTGTTAAGAGCCAATTTCATGGTATTTTGAGGCTTCCTTCCAATTTTAGGTGCTGCCCCACGGGTTACCCGCTGCTCGGGGAACACGCCCGCTCACCCTGGCGTGAGTTGAGTCTGCTCTGATGTGTCTGATAAGCTGACAGCTGCAGAAGTGGGGTAAAGGACGCCATGTTGCAGTTGGTCAGTTTCAGAGTACAGAAACTATTGGTTACTGCAGAGATTTCTTTAGCTTGCAAGTGTTTAGATGCAACTGTATGTCCAGTGCCACCTCATGGAACAACCTCTCTCACCATTGACAGATCGCTTCTGTCATCTCACCTGCAGCTGCCATCTATTGCAGCAACATCGGTGCCCTAGAAACTATCTCACCTTGCTCCTCTGATTCCTTCCACGCTCAGCCCTAACACCAACATCACCAGGCACACCAGCAGCACCAACAACATCACCAACCTTCTCTGCCATCACCTGATGCTGCACAGGACACAGGGCATCAGCCCCTGACAACATTGCTGCCCGGGAGGCCAGTGATGCCATCACCATGGAAGATTAACTTCACTTGACGCTGTAAACCCTGGCTGCCACATGATGCACCAGGTTAACACCATCCCACACCAGCACTGTAAAGCATCCCTTTAATGTCCAAGCCATTCTATGCACACTCATCACTATAGCGGGGGTGGGGGGCGGGAAGTTATGTCTCAACATTCACTTGAACTCAGTAAGACACTTCTCAAGGTGCGCACAGATCTGTCCAATAAGGGGCAGTGTTGAAAATATAGATTTCACTGTATGACAACACATTACCAGAAACTTCACATGGACATTGGCTAAACCTCTCAAGTGCCTACCCTTGTGTGTTGTTAGTTGGTATGCTTGCAGTAGGATGAGGGTGAGTGTGTGGGGTGGCTAGTGAGATGGGGAAGTGATAATGTAGATAGAGAGGGATGGGTGGAGGTGCAAGTTAAGTTGGTGTGAGTTAGGATGTGCAGGATGTGTTGAGTGGCACTGGAGGGTGAGTTTGAGTGTGGCTTTGCAGTAACATTTCGTGATCCACTGAGATCATTGAAAGGTTGGCGCCACTGCAGCCAGGGACTCCTCACAACATCCCTGCTTTTGCCCTCCTGTGCAATGTGCAACCATAGAGTCATAGGGGGAAAAATTGAGACGCGCCCCCTTTGGGCCGCTAACTTCGCTGGGGCGCTACTTTTAGCGCCCCCCGCGGCCGAAATTCATCGGTAGCGCCCCAACAGGGAAGCGGGGCACTACTGGAAGCGCCCCGCCTCCCTCGTGGGGCGCTGCAAGGGAATATCGCAGCCCTACATGGCGCTGCGGCACATTGCGCCACGGTACTGCAGGCCTTCCTTCTTAAAGGGGAGGGGCCTAGCGCAGCGCAACCCGGGGCCCAGCTGGGCCACCAGGGATCGGAGTGCCGGCAAAAGAGCCTGGCACTCAAGAGAAGTGCCGGGCTCGCAGAGCGCAGCCGGCACTCCGTAGGGGGGCTGCTCAGGAGGCCGGGGACGACAACGGGGGCAGGTGCTGGCAGGTGGCCAGCAACAAAAATGGCCGCCCAGCACCTCGCCTTTAACTAGTGCCGCCCCGGCCGCAGGTAGACCCCCCTGACCCCGTCGGACATAGTGTCCGCCGGTAAGTCAGGGAGGCGCTACCGAAGATTGCGGCCGGGGCGCGAGCGGGGCGCTGCGCACAGCGATGACGGCAGCGCCGGGGGGCAGTAACGGTTACCGCTGCTGCTAACCTCCCGCTGAATTTCGCGGGAGGCGTTGGCGTTGGCGTTGCCGCGCCCGGGTGCTAGTTGCTTTGCGCCCCGTTAGCACCCTTAGGGCGCTAACGAGGCGTAAAGCAACCGAATTTTCCCCCATAGAGTCATAACGACACAGAAAGATGCCATTCGGCCCATCGAGTCTGTGCTGGCTCTCTGTAGAGCAATCCAGTCAGTCCCATTCCCCCGCTCTATTCCCGTAGCCCGGCAAGTTTATTTCCCTCAAGTGCTTATCCAGTCTCCCCTTAAAAACATTGAATGTCTCCATGTCTGTCGGCAACGATTTCCAGGTCCTCACCACTTGCTGCATAAAAAAGTTTTTCCTCACATCCCCCCTGTATCACTTGCCCAAAACTTTAAATCTGTGTCCCCTAGTCCTTGTACCATCAACCAGTGGGAACAGCCTTTCCCTGTCTAGCCTATCCAAACCCGTCATAATCTTGTACACCTCTATCAAGTCACCCCTCAACCTCCTTTGCTCTAATGAAAACAAATCCAGCTTCCCCAATCTGTCCTTGTAGCTAAGATCCCCCATCCCCGGAACCATTCTGGTAAATCTCCTCTGCACCCTCTCAAGGGCCTTCACATCCTTCCTAAAGTGTGGTGACCAGAACTGGATGCAATACTCCAGTTGTGGCCTAACCAGCGCTTTATAAAGGTTCAGCATAACTTCTCTACTTTTGTACTCGATACCTCTATTTATGAAGCCCAAGATCCCATATGCTTTGCTAACCACTCTCTAAATATGTCCTGCCACCTTCAGGGACCTATGCACATTAATTCCCAGGTCCCTCTGTCCCTGCACATTCTTTAAAACTGTGCCATTAAGTGTATATTGCCTCTCTCTGTTCCTTCTGCCAAAATGCATCACCTCACACTTCTCTGTATTAAATTCCATTTGCCACTTGTCTGCCCATTCTGCTAGCCTTTCTATGTCCTGGTGGACAAATTTAGAAATTCTACTCTGTATTCCAATATCCAGGTCATTTATAAATATATCAAAAAAAGCAGTGGCCCCAGCACTGACCCTTGGGGAATACCACTGTCTACCATCCTCCAGTCTGAAAACAGCCATTTACCACAACTCGCTGTTTTCTGTCCTTAAGCCAATTCCTTATCCAATCTGCCACTGACCCACCTATTCCATGAGCCTCAATTTTGTTAACCAGCCTTCCATGTGGTACTTTGTCAAATGCCTTCCGAAAATCCATGTAGACAACATCCATTGCATTCCCTTCATCAATCCTCTCTGTTACTTCATCAAAAAATTCAATTAGATTAATCAAACACAATCTGCCTTTTATAAATCCGCGTTGGCTCTCCTTAATTAGCTTAAACCTCTCCAAGTGCCCGTTAATTTTTTCCTTGATTATTGTTTCTAAAACTTTACCCCCGCTGATGTTAAACTGACCGGCCTGTAGTTACCAGGATCATCCTTACACCCTTTCTTGAACAATGGTGTCAAATTTGTCACTTTAATTAATGTGGATGGTATGGACATTAGCATAATATACTCTGAGTAAAATGTGAAATTCTTATATTCCCTTAAAATTAATAATGAGTAGACAGCACCCACTTCAGAATAACTTTTCTGACAAGAGTAGGTCTTAACCTGACTATTTGCGGAGTAGATTTCAGAATCTAGTTGCCCAAACCAAAATGCTGCTTACAAATCATTTCTTGATTTCGGGTTTCTGCAGATCAGCTCCTGGCTGCTCCAAAGTGACAGTTCATTAAAATGAATTGAGCCACTATAGGATGCTGCGTTGGTGTCCTGGGGAGGTCTCTTCCACCCTTGGAAGGTAAGAGAACCTCCCTGTGTGCTGTGACTCCCTCCATAAGCATAAGGAAGGAGTCATTGGAGAGCCTGGGTGCAACTGTCCACCTCATGCAGTGCTTGCCATTGTTTGCAGCACCTCAATGCTGTAAACCACTGACAGAACAACTATCAAACTCAATGTGGATGTGGTCCCTTTAAGGAAACCAGCTGATGACGCGTCATCAAATGACGTCATCAGACCCCCTTCCTGTTGGGTGGGGCGGGCTTAACAAGGCCAATCAAGGGAAGACCCCTTTGACAGAGTGGCTGCAACCAGGAGTGGGACCGAAATCCGGCAACCAGCTATCCTGCCACCATCCCGACACCGCTGAGAAAATCCAGCCCTTTGTCTCCCCTGTTTTGATTATCTGTCTCTCTTGCCCTTCTGGTTCTCTTGGTCTGTTTTGTTACTCCCCTGTCCCTGTCCTCTGCTGTCAGGTAGTGGATCTCTGGTCACGGGTGGGTGGGGGGGAGCGGGCAGGACCATAGGCTGGCAGCAGGGTGGGGATAGATCTGCCAGGACAGCAGCCTGGCAGTGTGGAGTGGCTGAGATCTGGCCAGGGTTGGCAGTGGGGAGTACAAGGGAATCAATATGGAGGAATAAAACTGAGGTCAGATGGTTGGTGCTGTGGTGCATAGCGCCACTGTGCCACCTACCTTGGAGACCTAATTTGGGAGCTAAGAGGACTGAATGCTAAGTATATATG
Organism: Squalus acanthias; assembly: GCA_030390025.1. Lineage (NCBI taxonomy): Eukaryota > Metazoa > Chordata > Chondrichthyes > Squaliformes > Squalidae > Squalus > Squalus acanthias. The sequence continues at coordinate 140,718,178 of CM059428.1, forward strand.
TATGGAGAGTATATGTGTAGATTGTAGATAGATGTCATTTAAATGTGACAGCCAGGTGTCACATCCAGGTACGACAACCAGGAATGATGGAAATAATGTGATGCGACATTGCTTGGAAGTACAGGAAGTGCGTAGATGACACAGTGACGACAACTAAAACAATTAAATCCTATTGAAGCAAAAATGTAACGTCAGTCCGAGAGTTCCACAGAATCACAACTGGGTCAATAAAGAATTAGCAGTTTAGAAAAATGGTCGGCCTATGAAGACTCTTTTGGAGTTACACTTGATAGATGATATCTGAAAACAAGTTTAATGCCAATTTGCATTGTCTCATTATGAGGACTAGCATTAGGCTGTCATTATATAGTCCGATTACCAGCCAACACTTTTTAAAGATGTTTTACTCCTTTGGTATTTTGAAATCACATATTGCGTTCAGTTTCAGTGCAGGATATAGAGCAACCACAATTCACACTGCAATGACATTTGGTTGGACCAAGCAATGCAGTGATTCCATTCAACAGAAACTGCATACAGGTTGCAGTGTCTAAGAAACATAGAAATAGTGTTTTCAAACCTCTTTTCAATGGACATACAGCCTCTTTGATGGGGTGCTTATTTTTCTGGAAGATACAAGGCAATAAAGGTTTCTTGTACATTTGAGGCAAAGGAGGAGAAATTCGGTACCTTAGCGCCTCCAGTTAGTGCCTGGCGGGGGCGGTAACAGGGCACTGAGGCAGTAGCACTACGGCGAGGCGAATCCAGTGCCGCACGCCTAATTCGGGCCCCCCCCCCACCCCCCGTAGCGCCGGTGCTACGAGTTAGCGGCGGGGACTTCAGCGGCAGGCATGGTCTCGTTGAGAGCAGTCTGAGATTGAATGGCACCAACCATAGACTGCATTGCAGCACTAAGATGTTGCGTCGCTTCCGCCTATGCTGCAGTCTCTCTGGGAGTCTACAATCCTTTCCAGACTGGAAATGATGGGCTCAATGGTGTGCGCAGAGCTTTGTGCAATGTTGGAGGCGGACTCCTCCACTCTCCTTACCATTGCCGAGAGGCTCTTGGGCACTGTGAGCTGCGTGTGCATGCCCATCACCCTTCTTCTAAAGGCCTCCCTATTGAGGCTCTCATCAGCGTCCTGTGCAGCAGAACTCACACGCGAACTCGCCCTCCGAGCTGGCAGCCGAGGTACCCTTTCCCCCTGGCCTTGCTGCAGCCCGCTCGTTCACGGTGCATCACCCTGTGCAGATCACGCTACTGTACTAGTATCTGAGCTGGTGCCTATGGGTGAGAGATGCAGTGACGCGGTGTGTTCTTCCTCCACCTCTTCTCCAGCCTTGCTCTCTACGGTGCCCTCAGGGACAGGCTGTTCCAGTGCTTGCTCATTATCTGAAAGCATAAAGGCACAAGAGACGGGTAAAGGTGAGGTAAGTTCATGTAAGTTCCCCTTTTAGTGAAGGTAAAAATGACTCATGACTTAGTTGATTCTATGTCTACCACTGTGTTTGTGTATTACTCGTGATCATTGAGCCAGTGTGTCCTGAACTTGTATATTAACCAAATAATTAACTTAAAAACATACCTCGATATATAAAAAAACATGATAGATACGATTTTGATCATTTTCAGTTATTTTGAATCTGGTCAAAAGTTTACTATCTTTATAAACAGTACAATAGTGAGTAGAAGTGGCAATAATACGATAGCAAGGGGCTGGAGAAAGGTTAGACAATAAGTTGTGGTGAAAGAGCCAGGAGTTGGAGGAGGGCAATGCCAGATTTTATCAGAAGAATGAGGATGACTGCAGTTGACTGTAGTGAGACAGATGGAAAGAACAAAATGAAGAGATGGAAGGGGAACATTTGAATTATATAAACCAGAAAGGTTCAACATGATTTAGAATCTGTTTTATCTTGTAAAGATTGCTCCACAGAATGTACAAAATTCCTATAAGAAGCCATAACATTTCTGAACAGGATATTGCTCCCTCTGTTACAAAACTGGTGATCATTCAGCCAGTGTGCCCTGCCTTCTGAAACTTCTTCCTAAATCCTTCACTCTTGTCACATCACTCTTGGCTTTCATGAATCTCCTCAAGACCTTACTCAAGACTTTGCTTTCAGCTTGCCCCACCATTTCTGTTTTTGCCTCCAGTTTGGCATCCATTGGGCTGAATTTTGCCAATGGGGAGCTTTTGGAGGCGGGACTCCCACTTGTCGGGTTTCAGTCCCGCCTCCATCAACTTCTGGCCAACCCACGCTATTTTCCCTTGATTGACCTTGTTAAGCCCGCGTAGTGGGCTTAGCAGGCCAATTAAGGGAAAGCCGGTCACAGAGAACATCAACGTATGACGTTTCATCTGTCAAAATCTTTTGACAGATGAATGTGTCATCATTTGACAGCTCTGTGAAGCTGTCAAACAGTGACATTCTCATCTAACCTCTTTCTTTTGTAGAAATTAGGTGGTTGCTGCATTGGAGAATGCAACGGCCATCTGTCATCTCTACTGCAGAGGTGCGAGACTCTCCACATACCCACCGATTGACGCATGCAGGAAGAAACAAAGGTAAGTACACTTTTTCTAACACTTTGCACTTACCTCAGATACTCACCTCTCCACACTTGCACCCATCGATCACCTCCACAGCACACTTTTGGACCCCCCGACCCCCGCAGACCCACTACTCGCCTCAGTGACCCTGGCGGGTTTCGGAGCCTTCGGGAAGTCCGCACTTGTTGGGCAAAAAGGGGATAATCCTATTTTCTGTCTGTTAACTACCTGTTAACAGGCAGTTAAGTGGCTGTAATCCCTTCCTGCCTCCAAGGAGACGGGACCCGGCGCGGGACAGCTACCCGCCTCCTGGCAAGATGGCATGGAGGCAGGTTGGAACCCACCCCCAAATTCTGCCATTTTCCCGGTAGTCCCGCCTCCAAATCCGCCTCCATACCCACCTCCCCAGGGCTGGCAAAATCCAGCCCATTGTTTTTCTTACTGCTTTTAAAATGCTTGGAGAAGTCTTCCTGTATGTGAGGAGTGCTGTAGAAATGTAGGCTGTTGACTAGTTTAGTCTAATCTCATTGTTACTGAAATAAAACATGAGGCACAAAATAATGTTGATTATCCTTCAATCTTGCCAACCCCACATTTTCAATTGAAGCTAAAATTAATTTCTCATTTAAAAAAAAAAAAGTTTTTTATTAGCAGCTTGTTCTTATAAATGGTAGCATCAAATAATATCCTTAAAATGTATTGTTTGGACAAGTTGTACGTTGGTTGATTAAATATGGAAACCTGGTATAATGCTAATTTGCAAATATTGGCAGATAAGAATCTGTTATTTCACACCTTTAAATGTGTTAACAAATTTGCTGTGGAGCTGGTTAAGATACTGTGCTCACATGCTGGTATATTTGCAATGCATTCACAAACCGTGTAACTATAAACATTGATAATTCTATGGAACAGAAAAACAAAGTTCAACATCCCTCTGTATATATTCTGATCGAAGCAAAGTATTTGTTGCAGTTCAGCACTTCACCTTGGACTGTTATGATATGTGGTCCAAAGCACTCATGTGCTTAAGCCCCTGCACTCCACATTGGCCTGTACCATTTTGATCGGTATACTCGAGGTGCTTTCCCACAAGGAGAGAAAATTGGAGGGAAACTGCCTAAGCTGCTCTCGCACACCACCTACTGGCTGATTTCAGAGTGGCATTAATAGGGTCTGACAACCCTATCAGACCAGAGGGGTCTCTCAGCCAAGGGGTGACCTTGGTGTGGGTGACCAAGAAAGCAAAAGTAGGATAAAATCTTTAAAATAATTTTAGAAATTAAAATCACAGTTCAGCTTTCAGGTTAATGTACAGTTTAAAATGAACTGTCGTGAAGGGCAAGATTCAGGGCTGAGGCCTTGTCTAAATTGGATCTACCAAAACCCATCAAAGTTGAGACTGAGACAAGCATTTTGACCACTCCCCCCACACTGCTCCGCTACATAATTGTCTCCTGAATCTTTATCACTAACCTTATTTCAGTAGTTCAGTACATCTAACTACAGCACAGTTCTAATTCCACAGCCCATCAATTTATCACTTTCACCTCACCAAATGTCGTGCTCCATTTTTACAGATTGCCTTCTGTGCCTGCTTTAGGCTTCTCTGACCCATTCCAATTGTCCTCTGTTGGATGTCCCAGGGTCTCCTTCCCAATCTAAATCCCACACCAATGTTCAATACATTCCCTATCTAATATTCTTTTTAACTTGACACTCAAAACTTTCATCTAGATGAACATTGATGGCTTCCTTCTTTGAATATTCAAGATTTCCCAGATTATGGTTAAGTGCTTCCTGGACAACAGTTTAAGGTCTCCTGGCTGATGGCAAGGCTCTCCCCTCAATCTCCTCTCAATCATTAATCTGCCCTTTGCGTGTTCCTTCTGTTATTTGGTTTTGGTTTGATCACTTCAAAAGTTTATGTTACTGGCAAGGCACTCTCCATAGATTTCGCTATTCTGTGTTTTAATTAAAAGATCACGCTTAACCATTTTTTATAAAAATTGCCAGCTACATAATATTTATGTACCAAGACATGAGTGATATTGGTAACTTAGCTAGTGGAGAACTGTAAGTGAAAACATGCATCCTACTCCTCCATGGCAACAATACTTTAGTGGTCGACCACACTCCACCGTCATGATGCTCAAAAAAAAAACTTCTAAGTGAAAAAGTTTGGTTATGATCCCCAGAGAACAAACTATTAATTCAGGTACACTTGGAATATAGGCTCAGTGCCAGACACACAACAAATGCTCACTGCCCTAGATTGCCTAGTGATTAGTTTAAGAATTATAATCCATGGATAGAAAGAAAGAAGGAAGAACTCGCATTTATATAGTGTCTTTCATGACCTCAGGAGGTCCCAAAGCGCTTTACAGCCAATTAAATACTTTTGAAGTGTAGTCACTGTTGTAATGTAAGACATGTGGCAGCCAATTTGTGCACTGCCAATTTTAGATAGCCCTCGGGCCTCCTGGTTTGGGCTTACGTTGGAAGTATGCCGTCAATTACGTGACCAAAAACAGGCCATAGCAACAACAACTTGCATTTATAGAGCACTTTTAACGTAGTAAAATGTTCTGACACTTAATGCATACAAATTTAGTCTCCATAGGATATGTGTACAGGAATGAAGAGAACATTGTGATACACTTGGTTCATCCAAACTTCAAAAATACCATACACTACTTTATCTCTCATACACCTCAGTTGCTTTCTTTGCCAAATATCTCTCCATTTCCTTCTTTAATTAGCCAACACAATCAACTTCCACTGCCGCTCCATGGCAGTCTGCTCCACATTCACCATCGTCTATGTAAACTGTTCATCTTCCTTCTTGCTAGTTTGAGTTTGTGCCTCTTTTTAACTGGGAGTGGATTTTGGGCAGGTGGGGTTGGGGCGAATGCCAAACGTGCCCGATGTCATCAATTTAAACTATTTGAACTCCTGGGCCTCATTTACATTCAATGGGCGGGCTGCTCATGTGACCTTTGAAGTGTAGTCACTGTTAAAATGTAGGAAACGCGGCAGCCAATTTGCACACAGTAAGGTCCCACAAACAGCAAAGAGATAGTCTGTTTTAGTTGTTGGTTGAGTGATAAATATTGGCCAGGACAGCAGGAGAATGCCCCTGTTCCTCTTTGAAGAGTGCCGTGGGATCTTTTACGTCCACCTGAAAGGGCAGATGGGGCCTCGGTTTAAACTCTCATCCGAAGGGCGGCAGCACTCCCTCAGTACTCCACTGAAGTGTCAGCATAGATTAAGTGCTCAAGTCTCTGGAGTGGGGCATCAACCCACAACCTTCTGACACAGAGGCTAGAGTACTACCACTGAGCCTGCTCTGACAGATTGGTGGGCCACACAGATAGGCGCTTTCAAGGCGTCACTCATCTTTAACAGTCTGCTCTCCCACAAATCAGTGAGCATGATGAGCCGCAGCCCCATGGGAGTGGCAGTGGCGCAATGGGAGTGGCACATGTTGCCCTCTCTCAGGGTGTCGGCACGCCTGCTCCTTTGCCACCCCTTCAGCCAATGCCCGAATAGTACCAGAAAGACAACAGTGCCAGAATTACATGGCAGCGGCCGAGGTGCTACGGTCTGCATTTGGGCCCTCAGGCTCCAGCTTCCAGAGGTTGCTGGCCACGAGCATCTCAAGGGTCCAAACATAAGCAGCGCCAGCCTTCTACCAGCTCTGCTGGAGCCACTGGGGGAGCACCTTGTCGGAGCAGTCAAATTCTTTTAAGAAAGGCTCTACGGGTTAACACGGGTGAAAAATGAATTCAAGGCAATTATTGTGTTTGGCATTAAATTAATCATCTTAATCACCTTTGACACTTTGGTCTGTAGTATCTTTTCACGGCAGCTTCTGAATTTGCTTTATCAATATGCCATTCAGATAAAAGTTGGCTGAATGGTTTCAGTGTTCTTTAATGAAGGGCTAAGGGAGTGATAAAGGATGTAACAAGGACTACTAATGCAGAAGGGCTATGTGTAACTTTTCATGGGAGGGGAATGAGCAGGTCTCCGGAAGCATTGTGCTATCATCTGATCCCTTGCATCTCTGGCTGATGGGCGTTGTGTATCCCTCCTTCTTCTGCTTCTTCCTCGTCTTCACCAGAGTCTTCCTCCTGAGATGATGACAGTTGTTGATGCTCTGCCTCCTCCAAATTCAATCCTCTCTGGATTGCCATGTGGTGCAATGTGCAGCACACTACAATGATGCAGGAGACTTTGTACAGGGACATATTGTAGGGAGCCCTCAGGCCTATCCAGGATCCTGAACCTTTTCTTCAAGAGCCCTATAGTGTGCTCAGTGATGTCCCTGGTGCTCCCATGGTTTTGGTTGTAACTGAGCTGTTCAGGTGTGTTGGCGTTGCAGAGGGTTGTCATCAGCCATGTGTGGAGGGGTAGCCCTTGTCCCCAACCAGTTTTCCGCTACTGTTAACACTTCAGTGCCGTACTGAGCAGTGCTGCACGGTCGAAGGTGCCGTTTTTCGGATGAGATGTTAAACCAAGGCCCCGTCTGCCCTCTCAGGTGGACGTAAAAGGTACCATGGCACTTTTCGAAGAAGAGTAGGAACGTTCTCCCTAGTGTCCTGGCCAATATTTATCCCTCACTCAACATCACTAAAACAGATTATCTGGTCGTTAGCTCATTGCTGTTTGTGAGATCTTACTGTGCACAAATTAGCGGCCATGTTTCCTACATTACAACAGTGACTACACTTCAAAAATACTTCATTGGCTGTAAAGCACTTTGGTACATCCTGATCTGGTGAAAGGTGCTATATAAATGCAAGTTTTTTTGCCTTATTTCCTGGAAGGGTGGAATAGTGTGGGGATGGTTGACTGTTGTAGGATGAAGGCGTCCCGACAGCTCCCAGCAGAACTGACATCGACTTTCATGATCCTTTTGTGGTGGTCATACAGCAGCTGGACATTAATGGAGTGAAAGCCCTTCCTATTGACGAAAGCTGCTGACTCATCTTCTGGTGCCACGATGCATACAAGAGTGCCGTCTATAACCCCCAGGACACCAGGGAAGTCAGCCACTGCTGCAAATCCCAGCATCATTTTGACTGTTGGTGCCAATAGGAAAGGTGATGTATTGGTTTACACTGGCAAAGAGGGCATTGGTGACTTTCTTGATGCACTGCAGATTGGGAGATACAGGAGATGTCCCGGAAAGACACTGGAATGAGCCTTCACAGCCACTGACAAAGCATAGCCACCTGTCTCAGCAGTCGGCAGAGATTGGTGACAGTCTGCTTGGAGAAGCGCAGCCTCCTCATGCAGTGCTCCTCAGAGATGCCCCGAAAACTCGCTCTTGGCCTATACAGGTGAGGTGAGGCCTTCCACGAACAGCCCCCCTCACCTGCTGCCTTCTAACAGGCCCACCTGCTGCTCATCCTGGTTGTTGAGGTTACTGCTGCTGCCGTTTCTGTTGCTGCTCCTCCTCCTCCTCTTCTTCCATCCAAAACAATGAAGCCGGCTGCCAATCGTCAGCCGTTTTTATTCAGAGTGAGGCAAATAAAAATCAGAAACAAGCAAGATCCAAGCTCAAAATTCCCTTGGAAATCCTAAAGCACAATAGTGCACAGATCACTATGGTCTGAATGCCTGAACCTGAGTCCCCATTAAGTAGAGCTTCCAGTGGCCCTCTGATACCAAACCCGCTAGGTTTTACTTAGTGGGTTTGACACTGGCCTATTTGCTGTTAAAAGCATGTTTGGGGTCCTAATGATATAATTGGAGTCCGATTTGCATGTATTCACGAGGCGTTCGCCTGCTTCCGGCCGGCTACTCGGCCATCTAAACAAAAGTTAAAGTGGCAGCGAGTGGGAATCGAGCGCTAATTTCTCGGAGACGATTTTAACTATGCGCCTGTCCCGTTGCCGCTGGGCGGGGTGGGTTAAAATACCACCACTCCCGCCCCCCCCCGCTCCAAGTGATCCCACATGGTATGCAAAAAGATAGGTTTGCACTTCCAGAAAAATCCCAGGGAATGTTACTGCTGTTTCAAGCCTCCTTACCATCTGCTCATCCAGCAAAGAGATGTCATTTTTATCAGAGGCTTTTCTCAGGTACAAAGTTAAACTGAAGGTGGTTTCTGACTAACACAAACATACGATTTGCTGATGGTTTTGTTAATTAATACATTTAAAGTGATACATTTCAACCAGCAAACTCGACCAGAAAATATTACAGCAGGAAATATCTGGGCTGAACCGACCCATCCATACGTTAATTAAAATTCACTTCACTGATTGAATATTGATGAGTTAAAAACCCACCAGGTAGACAGATTCTAGTTACTAAACTGTTAACCGGTAGATATTTTGTCTTATGGTGCTGTGGGTTTCTGTTTTCCCAAATTGACATTTGTCTTTACTTTGAAGGACAAAAATCAGTATCAGCTCCGCTCTGGCAAGGCTAATCTCTGTACCAGACTGCTGAGCTCCAATGGAGCGAAATATGTGTGTTGGCTTGTGATACTGGCCTAATATCTTTATTGGCAAAACTGGATGTGTGTGTGAGAAAGAAAGAGAACTCTGCGTTCCCCCAATCCTGGTCTCTTGTCCACCTACCACTTCCTTCCCCCCACCGTTGGCAGCCGTGCCTTCAGCTGTCTAGGCCCTAAGCTCTGGAATTCCCTCCCTAAACCTCTCCATTTCTCTCTCCTCCTTAAGACACTGCTTAAAACCTACCTCTTTGACCAAGCTGTTGGCTACCTGCTCTAATGTATCCTTGTTTGACTAGGTGTCACTCTTTGTCTGACTGCGTTCCTGTGAAGCACCTTGAGATGATAAAGGTGCTACATAAATGCAAGATGTTGTTGTTGAGAGCCAGGGACAGAAATCATGGCTATTCATCAGCCAAATTAGGAACATAATGATGGCTTCCCTCCATGGATTCATTTAGGATTAATCTGCCTGCAGGAATTACACGTGGCAATTTGCAGAGAAAAAACAAGATAATGGTAACTAACATTTTAAAACCTTATACTGGCAAAGCTTTGGCTAAATTTTAAGCAGACGATAGTTTTATTAAATGACTGAAATGAAATTGCCTTGAGATGGCTGGTAATATTCTGCCATTTGTTCCTGAACTGAAACAGCACGTAAAGATGCTGCATTTCTTGAGCCCTCAAGCCCATTTGTGAGGCAGACTGATTTGCCATTAACTCTAAATCCTAATCCTGCTGTGCCAGGCACAGCTGTAAATATGCTATTTCTCTGGTGCCTGGGATGCCTGTGACATTGTGATAAACTCTTTCAGATAAAAGCCATCAGTCTGCCACAAACTCCTGCAACTTTACTGACAACCAGTCAAACAGAAAATGAATGTGTCACAATAAATGAATGACAACTCTTCCCGTTGATATGATGAAGAATTACAGGCTGTGCTGGATTTATGCGAGTTAGGCTGGCAGTGGTAACAGTGTAGCTCTCAGGATGAGAAACGAGCCTTACGGTAGTGTGGGCAGTGACATTTCCTCTGCCATTTTTAGAACCACTGACTTACCTTCTAATTCATCCTTTAATTACTAAGACGAGAAAACACGGTACAAGGCAATTGTGTTGTTCCTTTTAAAGACTTGTACAAAAATTTCTTATTTTATGTATATTTCTCCCTTCCCTTACTTGTTTTTATAGAACATAAGAAAGATGGAAAGAGAAAAGGAGTTTGGCCAACAAACCCACTATTAACACAGACCACATACAATCTAACCTAACTTGGACTTTAACTGACCTATTTAAGCTCCTGAGGGAAAGTTCAGAATAATCACTCCCTGATCCCCAGAAGCAATCAAGCAAAACTCTAGAATATTCATCCATCACCACAAACCTCATGGTGAGGCTACATTTGGATTAAACTGTGTACAGCTTTAACACCTTACCTTCAAAAGGACATTGATGCATTGGATGAGCTTCAAAGATGAGCAACATAGAAGATTCTGGGATTCTAAATTAAGAACAGAAATGATTTGCATTAGAGAAAAGAAGTCTAGGAAGAGACAAGATCAAGGGTTTTAAAATACTGAGAGGACTGGGCCATGGAGGTGAAAGCAGGTTATTTAATTTGAAGGGTGCACATAGAACTAGAAGGCATGGATATGAATTTAGCCAGCCTCAAAAATACTCGAGGCCAGAAAGAATGCTTTCCAACAAAGTGTTGATATGTGGGATAGATTTTCAGCTAAAGTAGTTAATGATGTACCATCTAACCTCTTTAAGAAAAGAGCTGGATGAGTATGTTCAAGAGGACAGGAAAGTCCATTTATTAAACATCTCCATGGACACCATCTGTGCTACTCCTTGATTGATCCACAGACAGACTTAAATATTACAAGACAATAATGCAATCTTGAAGTTCAAATAATAAGAAAAAAAGACAGAACTTGCATTTATATAGCGCCTTTCATGACCTCAGGACATCCCAGGGCACTTTACAGCCAATGAAGTACTTTTGAAGTATAGTCACTGTTGTAATGTAGGAAATGCAGCAGCCAATTTGCACACAGCAAGGTCACACAAACAGTAATGTGATAATGACTAGATAATCTGTTTTAGGTGTTGGTTGAGGGATAAATATTAGCAAGGATACCGGGGAGAACACCCCTGGTCTTCTTTGAAATAGTGCTATGCGATCTTTTAAGTCCAGCTGAGAGGGCATACGGGGCATTGGGTTAATGCCTCATCCAAAAGACGGCACCTCCGACAGTGCAGCACTCCCTCAGTACTGCACTGGAGTGTCAGCTTAGATTTTGTGCTCAAGTCCAATGATCTGAGATATGTGCTTTTCCTTCTATATAGGACATATAAATAGGTTGATTAAATGAATTTTACAATGATTAAAAACATCCAGAGCACTGACTTTCTATAACAAATAAACTTTAAAATGAAGAAAAATTGGATTATTTCGCATTAAATATATTATTCATTGTCCAGCAGTAGACAATGATGTCATATGTTTAATGCCCATGTTTGACACATCAAACGCCTGAAGCAACATTCTCTGTGTGCACTTAGTGTAACAAAATCGTAAATGTACTCTTTATAAATGGGTTCATGAATTTGATACACACATCACACAGGAGAATCTTCCCCTGTGGTAAATTTTTGTGCCATGGTTTACTGAACTGTGAACTATTGTTTAATGCAGACTAAAACATTATTTAAGTCATACTGGGTAACACAGGTGTATGTAATTTAAATCCAAAGTGGTTTCCAGCATGCCTGTTAACCCAGTCTAAGCTCTGTATCTTTTTTTTCTTAACTACACTACATTAAGTAGACTGAAATTTTATTTTAACTTTGCAAGATACGTGAGGATTGAGACCATCTACTATGGAAGGGGTTTGGCTGCTGGCGTGCTGATATTCCTGCAAATTTTAGTTCGCAACCAACTATATCCCATAGCCTAGAAATGACTTTAGAGGATATTAGCAGATGAGTGCTTAACGTGTTTCTATGACATTCCTCTCTCTGTTATTTTAGTGGCGGCATAAACCCATTCAAAATAAATAGGTTAGTACCTGCGTTAAGATGGGAGATAGAGGAATAACATTTGAGCATGTTTAGCAGTCTTCTGCTAATATAGATGACAGTAAGTTCGAGGCTTATCTCAGTGCTGCAGATCAGTTGACACCTGGAATTAATGTTCGATTGGTTATTTGATCACTCCTGACTTTTTAAAAAGGTAACTGCCACTCTCTGCTCACCTACTTGGGCCAGAACAAAAAAAAACTAACGTTGCAAGGGCTTTACACAGGAATAATTAATCTTTAATTATATTATTTACCAATATTGTTAAGAAAAGGATCCCATGGCATCCAGATGGTCTAAATAAGTAATGGATAAATGACAGATGGAAAGAGATAATAAAAGAGAATCCCTTTGGTCATCTGGTTAATTTTTCAGGCTCAGCAGTAATAAAAATGTTTTGGCATGGTTATGAGTCTCATGACCCTGGTTAAACCCAGGATATATGACATAATTGAAATTACTTCATTATTTCGATAATAAATGACAAAATATCTAGACAGTGGATAATTAAAACACCTTATTTCCATTTTCTTACAGTGTATAAATCCCACAGGTGCGGTAGACACTATTACACAGAGACAAAACTGTCCCTTTATAGGCTGTATTTCTAATTTAAAATAACCTTTTTTTGGGACTCAAGACAGTTTTTAGTCTTTGCTGTCACATATTTTTTCTAAATTGGTTCTTCCCAAACAAACAAAAGGGAACTAAATATTCCAGAAGACAATGACTATAGTTTTTCTCTTGTGGCATGCAGGAAAAAATACGTATTGAATATGTATTTAAACCTGTGATGTAATTAGGAGGAACTACCACAAAGTGCACCTAAATTGGTGAGTAGCGATGCCCCATAATTGACAGCATGTGGGGTGAAGTCCCACTCAAGGTTTGAACATAATTTAGGACAATGCTCTTGTGTAGTACAGAGGGCGTGCTGCATTATTAGAAGTGATGGTCTTTGGGTGATATGTTAAACCATGACCCCCTTCTGCTTGATCCCATGGCAGTATTCAAAGAAAAAACTCATGAGTTTTCCCAGTGGCCTGGGCAACATTCCTTCCTCCAACAAAAACAAGTTAGGTGGCCATTCATCTCAATGCTGCTTGCTGTGTGCAGTTTGGCTGTTGTGTTTGCCTGAATAACTTCAAAACAATTCATTGTAGGTGAAGTACTTGGGAAATTTCTAATAGGTATGATAAGGTACTTCATAGCAAGTGCTTTCTGTTTTTTTTAATAATTGTGAAACCCTTCACATTCATGTGTTTGTCCAGGCATTCTTTTCTGTAGGCTGTATACTCTTCAATCAACAGCCCTGCCTGTTTGGATCCATTTTTGTATGTCAAAGATTAGCTACATCTACTGACATGGTCTTACCAATATTTTACATTTTATTGATTGGGAAAAATGGCCTTGGCATCTAAATTTTAGCCAATCAAATAGCCAATTTTTTTCAAGTTGCTTACATGCCTAAAATGAACAGTGGAAGTAGACAGGTAGACAAAACATCAAGTAAATTAGGCTCTAAATTTAACATAATTGTGCCCATTTTATTGGCCTAAAATGGGTGCAACAATAACCAATTTCGCAATGCAGAGGCTCGGCCCTACTCTGCACAAGAGTTCAAGGTACTGCTAATTTGGCCGGGTTTCTTTTGAGGTAGCCCTGGCGACTGCCTGTAATGGGCAGAGACCTTATTTTAATATTGAAATGAGGCTCCTGTGCTCTATCCAGACCCAGACTCCTAAATTTATATGTCCTAGTCAGAGCTTACGATGGCAAGCTCCGACTAGTATTTCCCAGTCTTGAGCAGCCTCACCAGCGGTCCTTAAAGAAACCACTGGTGGCCGCTCAACAAAAGGCACCAAGGCTTTCAAAGTGTTTTTTTGTGGAGTTGGAAGGAGCAGGAGTTCTCCTCTTGGCTCCACAAAACAACTGCGGGCTACTACCGGCACAACCTCGTCACCCCCCACCCCCGCCCCCGATTGCTCTGGGCCTCGATGTGGGCCAAACTCTGAAGGCCCAACAGGTGAGCTGCATTGGGGCATTTCGTTCGCGCCTGCAGCTCACCGGGTATATTCTGATGAGGCCCGAGGGCGAATTTACTTTGGTCCTCGGGCCTCTTTATTCTGGCACGCCAGCACTGCACGCGATGAGAAATGAGAATGAGAAATTGAGAAAAAACTGGTAGAACAAAGATAAAATACGTTACGATAGCAAAATACTGTGGATGCTGGAAATCCGAAATAACAACAGAAAACGCTGGAAAAACTCAGCAGGCCAGGCAGCATCCGTGGAGAGAGAAACAGAGTTAACGTTTCAGGTCAAAGACCTTTCGTCAGAATACGTTACTTGGATAAGAGTGTTAAATTATATAAATATAATGGAGAGAGAATGCAGAAGAAGGCGAATTGGAGGAAATCAGCAGTAAATTGAAAGTTAAATAAAGTCAAACGGACCATCATGATGTCTCAGCCCCATTTTCATGCAATATATCATAGATATAAAATTCTAAGGGCTAGAAATTCGTCTCGGGCGGTGGCGCAAAGCGGGCGGTATCGGATCGGCCTGCCCGTTATATGCTGCGCCTGATATTCAGTTCTATTGCAGTCAATTCACAACTGAATATCAGACGCTGTGTATAATGGGCGGCCGATCTGATACCGCTCATTTTTCACCACTGCCCGAGATGAATTCCTAGGCCGAAAATTTTGTATCACCAAACAACAATTTTGACTAAGGACCATTTAGTTGCCTAATGTTAAGTCTCCCCAAACCCACAACATTAAGCTTTGCCGCTGATTTTTTTTTTACTCTTTGAAGTATAGTGTACCCTCTAGTCACCATGATGGAGGTGAGGTCCCTGGTATCATAGAATCTTACAGCACAGAAGGAGGCCATTCGGCCCATCGTGCTTGTGCCGGCTCTTTGGTAGAGCTATCCAATTAATCCCACTCCTCTGCTCGTCCCCCATAGCCCTGTCATTTTTTTCCCTACTTAATTTGACCTCCCTTGGACTGGAAGATTTGATTTATGTCAGAGACATGGAAATTCGTGCATGTGTCATGAAGAGACATCTTCCACAAGGTTTATTCCTCTTGTGTCCACATGGAGTGCCTTGGGAAATTTTTCTATTTAAAGATGCTTTATAAATGCAAGTTGTTATGATCCTGAAAAAAATTCTGGCAGATAATTAGGTCAAGGGATAATGGAAGTTCCACTGTCTATTGACATGATAATGTCAATCTTAACATCCTTAAGACGGCATTTATCCCTCAACACCAAAATGGATTAGCTGGTCATTTATCTCTGTACTGCATAACAACAGTGATTACATTTCAAAAATAATTCACTTGCTGTGAAACACTTTGGGAAATTTTGAGGATGCATAAGGTGCTATATAAAGGCAAGTTCTTTCTTTTGTTACCATATGATAGGTTGAAAAAATGGCTACAGCAATTGCACAATGTGAGCATAATTCGACCGGGTCGATACAAGGATAGAAGGAGGTACAATGCAAATTATTTTTTATGGAAGTATGCATCCAGTCAAGTTTAACCCCTTCAACAAACCATTGCGTTTGTTGAAAAGTCCTCAGATGGCCTACTGAAGCAACCCATTAAACTGACTCCAGATGTAAACACTCCCTCAGACAGGTGAGTTTATTAGATAAGGTAATTTGTGCAAATGTTGAGTTTTGTGCTGAAATGGCTGTTGGACTGCTGTCAGGACGAGCATCACACCAATTTTGCTTGAATTGTGCATAAGAAAGAAAGAAAGACTTGCATTTATATAGCACCTGTCATGACCACCGGACGTCCCAAAGCATTTTAAAGCCAATGAAGTACTTTTGAAGTGCAGTCACTGTTGTAATGCATGATCAGGAACTGTTATCTTTATTACTCATTGGATGAGACCACATTTGGAGTGTACTGTCCAGTTTTGATTGCCTTTTCTTCAAAAAGTCGTGGAAGCTTTGGAAAGGATAGAAAGAAAAATGACTAAGATTCGAAGACATAAAACACTAGAGGGACAATTTTATAAGGCTCTAACTGGCAAAGTGGATCTTTGCTGTAAGCAGGCATAGGACATGAAACCAGGTGCATGTTTGCTTCACACCATGATGAATTGGGACTTTGATGGGTGTAAAGACTGTGCTTCAAGCAAGTGCAGGCCCAATTTAAATGGAATAATTATGTTAAGTAGGTCCCTTGTCAGATTTCATGAGTATTTGGTAAGCTCCCTCTCCCAGCACACCACTTGCTCAAATGCTTGAAGTTTGAAATAAAAACATAAAACGCTGCAGCATTCAACATTATCTGTTGGGATGTGAATGTCTGCATTATTATGAAACTGACTTTGCCAGGGCCAAATATCCTGCACTCTTTTCATTTACTCCTGCATTACAAGTTATAGTTAACACTTTTGAGGATAGGAATGCCTTTGGCTGTTCCAATTGTGGTGCAGGAATTGGATGAGTGGGACAACAACACATAAGAACATAAGAAACAGGAGCAGGAGTAGGCCAATCGGCCCCTCGAGCCTGCTCCGCCATTCAATAAGATCATGGCTGATCCAATCTTGGCCTCAACACCACTTTCCCGCTCTCTCCCCATACCCCTTGACTCCCTTGTAGTTCAAATGTCTGTCAATCTCCGCCTTGAATTTATTCAATGACTCCGCCTCCACAGCTCTCTGGGGTAGAGAATTCCAAAGATTCACGACCCTCCCGAGAGAAGAAATTCCTCCTCATCTCCGTCTTAAATGGGCGACCCCTTATTCTGAAACTATGCCCCCTAGTTCTAGATACCCCCACGAGGGGAAACATCCTCTCAGCATCCACCCTGTCAATCCCCCTCAGAATCTTATATGTTTCAATAAGATCACCTCTCATTCTTCTAAACTCCAATGAGTATAGGCCCAACCTGCTCAACCTTTCGTCATGGTGTGCACACCATGAACAACCAAAAACCCACAGGTACAGACCGAGGATGTCAACCCGTGCCTTCAGTTGCCGAGGCCCTAAGCTCTGGAATACCCTCCCTAAATCTTTCTGCCTCTCTCCCTCTTTCTTCTTTTAAGATGCTCCTTGAAACCTACCTGTTTGACCAAGCCTTTGGTCACCTGTCCTAATATCTCCTTATGTGGCTCGGTTGTTTCAGTTGTTTGATAATCGCTCCTGTGAAGCGCCTTGGAACGTTTTACTATGTTAAAGGTGCTATAGAAATGCAAGTTGTTGTTGTTGAGACCTATTTTGGTGCCTTCAGTTCATTGCAGAGACGGTTGCCAAGCTATGTCATCTGCTGCAGGCTGACCTACAGACAGCCATGAGGATTGGAATGGTTATATCCTTGATAGTGAAGGTCACAATGGCATTACGTTTCTATACTACGGGGTCCTTCCAGGCCACTGCAGAGTACATCTGATAGCTAAACCAGTCTACAACAGTTTCATAACTTTAGCACTGGAAAGTGGAAGCGAATTGCAGGGGACGGTACTTTGGCTGGTTTTCCCAAGGGTCCAGGGTGTTATAGATGGCTGCTGTGTGATCATGAAAGCTCAACTTGTCAATCCCAATGTATACTTGAACAGGAAGGGATTGCACTTCATAAATATCCAGCTGTTATTTGACTCCGAAATACGATACTGCACATTAATATCTCCTAACTAGGGAACTCCGATGACGCTTTTATTCTGCTGTAGTTGACATGCCTACTTTATTTCAGGGTCCTGAGAGAATGAAACAATGACTGTTGGGAGTCCAGGTATCGCTTTGCATCTAATGGCTTCACTTAGGAAACTTTCCACAGCAGCTGAGTGCAAATATAATGAAGCCCCTATCACCATCTGAGTACTATGGAGCACACGAAAGGGATGCTAAAAAAAGCAGTTCCCTTGTTTGAACCACTCAGGCGAGGTGTTGCTAAACAGTCCAGCCTTCAAATAATCGCATTCTGCTGAATACTGCACAATTGGGCCATCAAGGAAGGGCCAAGAACACTCCATCCTGCCTCATTTACATGGCAACACTTTGTCTGCACCTGTCGTAGACACAGGGGGGTAGTTCTTGACGTTATGTGATAGTGTAAAATGGGTAATAGCGAATTGGCCAGCTGTTTTTAATCTCTTCCAATTTTTATATCTTTTGACGTTAATGGAAATAAAAATCAGGAGAGATGTAAAACCGTTTTATACTAACGCACAAAGTCAAAACCTACCCCAGGCACTCCACTCCCCTCCCCTCCAGGGAGGCTGAGCGTTCCACAGAGGCACTGGAGAGGAATATAGAGGCCAATTTGTTTTCACCGAATGCAAGAAGATTGAGAGGCAATATGATTCAAACCTTTAACATAAATTTAAGTAGATTTTTTTTTTACCTTCAATTGTGGTCACAAGGTTAGAGGATTAGAACCTAAAGGTCCATCGGAATATTTTTTCTCAAAGTGATTGATGTGTGGAATAGACTTCCATCAGAGTTAATCAGTGCTATTTCATTGATCTCCTTTAAGAAGAAGTTGGCTAATTATCTGGCAAGAAATAGGATTGAAGGTTAGAAGGATAGAATTAGGTATAGGTGATTAAGTAAATTAAATAATTTATGGAAGGTTTCATAGTGTGTCAGTATATGGCATAGAATATTTTGGAGAAGTGTATTTCTTTGGATTTTTGGGGGGAAATTTTTACCTAGTTTAAATCGCCTTTCTTAGGTATTCTGGATTGGAGGAAGAGTACATGACATAATAGTATGGGTAGTCATACATGGTACATTGGAGTGGCTGGGATTGATCTATTATCCATCCCATGGTTTCTTATATCTTGTTCCTAAAGGTCTCAATTTCGATCCCTGTTTTTTGCTGAGTGTGCAGATCTCTGCCGGGGCAACAGTAAAGATGATACAATTGGCCTCAGTGCCCAAGATTGAGTGGGTACGGAGGGGAACATGCACGGTTTATATTTCTGATTGCTCTCCAGTGATTCTTGCTGGGAAGTGTATATGTGGGGACATCAGGGGAGGACAAGATCGGGTTCGACTATTACAAAAGCAGAATACTGCGGATGCTGGAAATCTGAAATAAAAACAGAAAATGCTGGAAATACTCAGCAGGTCAGGCAGCATCTGTAGAGAGAGAAACAGAGTAAATGTTTCAGGTCGATGACCCTTCGTCAGAACTGGAAAAAGTTGGAGATGTAAAAGGTATTTAAGCAAGTGTAGGGGCAGGGAAAGGGGGGAGGGGAGGAAAGAACAAAAGGGAAGGTCTGTGATAGGATGGAAGGCAGGAGAGATTAAGAGACAAAAGGGATGATGGTGCAAGGCAAAAGGAGATGGTAATGGGACAAGTTAAGAAACAAAAGATGAGTCTAGATGAAGTGTAAATGGCAATGGCAGAATCATCAACAGCTGCCATGTGAGAGAGAAAAAAAAATGATAGGAGCAGAGGATAAGGTCTAAAATTGTTGAACTCGATGTTGAGTCCAGAAGGCTGTAAAGTGCCTAATCGAAAGATGAGGTGCTGTTCCTCGAGCTTACATTGAGCTTCATTGGAACAGTGTAAGAGGCCGAGGACGGAGAGGACTGAGTGGGACTGGAGCAGAGAATTAAAGTGACAGGCGACCGGAAGCTCGGGGTCACGCTTACGGACTGAACGGAGGTGTTTCGCAGAGCGGTCACCCAATCTGCGTTTGGTCTCCCCAATGTAGAGGAGACCGCATCGTGAGCAGCGAATACAGTATACTAAATTGCAAGAAGTACAAGTAAATTGCTGTTTCACCTGGAAGGAGTGTTTGAGGCCTTGGACAGTAAGTCTTAACTTGTCCCATTACCATCTCCTTTTGCCTTGCATCATCATCCCTTTTGTCTCTTAATCTCTCCTGCCTTCCATCCTATCACAGACCTTCCCTTTTGTTCTTTCCTCTCCTCCCCCCTTTCCCTGCCCCTACACTTGCTTAAAAACCTGTTACATCTCCAACTTTTTCCAGTTCTGACGAAAGGTCATTGACCTGAAACATTAACTCTGTTTCTCTCTCTGCAGATGCTGCCTGACCTGCTGAGTATTTCCAGCATTTTCTGTTTTTATATCGGGTTAGATTATGATGCCTCATGTGCTTGAATAGCCAGCCAAACCCCACTGTCTGGGTTTATTTATAAAGAATGTGCCAGGTGGCACTGCCTTCAGGAGTGGGCAGGGGATATTTTCAGAAAGAACACAAATTTTGATAAACTCGTGATGGATACATCACCATATCACCATTTTTGCCACTGTCCACGTCTGTATACAAATCACTATCAGGATAACAGCGTAAGAATATAAGAACTAGGAGCAGGAGTAGGCCATTCGGCCCTTCAAGCCTGCTCCACCATTCAATAAAATCATGGCTGAATTTCTACATCAACTCCGCTTTCCCGCCCTATCCCCATATCCCTTGATTTCCTTAGTGCCCAAAAATCTATCGATCTCAGTTTTGAATATACTCATCGCTGAGCAACCACAGCCCTCTGGGGTAAAGAATTCCAAAGATAATCATGCTTCTTTAATATTAGACACAAACATCCCTCCAACACAAAGGGGGCGATTTTCTGTTGTCGGAGGAGGCGGGTTTGGAGTCGGGAAAGGCGGGAAAATTAGATTCAAAGAGGTTGGGTTCGGAACCCGCCTCCGTGAGATTTTGCCGGTGCCGGTTTTGGAGGTCGGGAAACGCTCCCGCCTCCAGCTGGCCATTGCGTTAATTAACTTCCTTAAATACTTGTTAAGGGCCTCTCTAAGCCTATTTTGAGAGGCCCTCGTGAATTCCCCAGCATTTCGGCTTGCTTCACGCACCTCCTGAACCATGCCAGGTAAACCTGGCGGGTTGACTCGTGGGTGGCCTCCTCACTCCTGCAGGTCCAACAAGACATCGTTTATTGCAGCAAGGATTACTTGCAGGTGCCAGACCTTGGCTTTAAAAGGTCTCTGAGCACTTTTAGAAGGCCTTCCGAAGTCGGAGGTGCTGCAGCTTGACTCCATCAACTATTGGAAGACCCTCTCCCCGCTCGCAATGAGCGCTTCCCCAAAGGAGGCATCTACAAACAGAATGGGAACCATTTGTTTTCTTTCTGCATCGACCTCAGAGGAGGAGGAGGAGGAGGAGGATCTGGAGGAGGAGGAGGAGCAGGAGAAGGAGGAGAAGCAGGAGGAGGAGGAGGAGCAGGAGGAGGTCAGAGCGCCGGTGTATCGACCAGCAGCAGCGGCAGCACGCGAGCACATGGCTGCCCGGGATGCAAGGGATGAACTTATTCTGGCCAGATTTGCATAGGTTGCCCAAGTTGGCACATGTCCTTGGCTCCATCCTAGCACATCATTGACAATGGACATGACTCTCTGGCCTCCTTTCACTCAGGCCACCAACCTGACAACGCAAGTGTGGCGGTGCCCGCAATGTGGAGCTGCCTAAGGCAAAAGAACAGATGGCATAATGCCAACATTTTGGCTTCAAATCATTTTAATACTTTCCAACAGGGATGGTATTTCATCAATACACAGAAACAGTCTCCCTATCTGCACACAGATCTGGAGGTTATATTCTTTGCCAGCTGTACCCACAAAGGTTTCTTTGGCCTCTTCCTCCGAGATGAGTGGAAGAGCACCTCCCTGCTAGCTGTCACCCCCTCAAACAACATTTGCAGTGCCTCATCCGAGAGCCCCGGGGAGGCCCTTGCCTTGGAATTGGACATAGTGGTTTCTCAAAATATGTTGGACATGGTGCAGGAGACGCAGAAATGCTGTGGAATGAGCCAAGGGAGCAAGAAGTCATAAAATCAGACTGGAAAAGTGCTGTCAACAGAGGCGAGTTTCAGTCCCAAAACACTAATTGACCAAGGGCATCCCACACCTCTGAAATCAAGTGGACAATCATGGGAAAATCGCAAAATTTTGAAACCTATCAGTGGAGGCGGGTTTCAAACCCACCCAAACTGAAACCCTGCCTTCATCTCGCCTCCAGTGGGAAAATCACCCCCAAAGAAACACTAAGGGGGGAATTTTGCCAGCCCTGGGGAGGTGGGTTTGGAGGCGGGACTGCCGGGAAAATGGTAGAAACTGGGAGCGGGTACCGAACCCACCCCCGACCCATCTTCCCAGGAGGCAGGTACCCGACTCGCGCTGGGACCCATCTCCTCGAGGCAGGAAGTGGATTACAGCCATTTAACTGCCTGTTAACAGGAGTTAACAGGCAGATAAGAGGATTATCCCCATTTTAACAACAGAAGTGCAGGTTTCCCGACGTCGGGAAGCCCCACCAGGGTCAGCAAGGCGAGCAGTGGGTCTGCGGGAGTCAGAGGGGTCGAAAAGTGTGCTGTGGAGGTGAGTGATGGGTGCAAATGTGGAGAGGTAAGTATGGGAGGTGAGTGAAAAGTGTTAGAAAAAGCTTCCTTACCTTTGTTTCTTCCTGCAGGCTTCAACAGTTGGGGATCCGGAGGTGCCTCATCTCAACGTCAGAGATGACAGAATGGCTGCTGCATTCTCTGCTTTCTGCTCAAGAAAGAGGTTTGGTGAGTCTCGAGTACAAGGACTCACCAAAGAACAGAGATTGTCAGTGTTCTTCTCAAAGCTGTCAAACGATGACAATTCATCTGTCAAAAAGTTCTCTGTCACCAGCTTTCCCTTAATTGGCCTGCTAAGCCCTCAGGGCGGGCTTAACAAGGTCAATCAAGTGAAAATAGCGTGGGTTGGCCGGACATTGTTGGGGGCGGGACTGAAACCCGACAAGCAACAGTCCCGCCCCCAACGCGCCCCCATTGATAAAATTCCCCCCAAACACTCATTTAGGTACAGTCTCCACCACTTAAACCGCCCACGTTTAAATCGGACAATTGTTTAAATCGGGCAAACATTGCGAACCATTTTCCTTTTCCATTATAGTCAATTACAAAGTCGCCGCTTACAGTGTGTTAAGAGCGGCAAGTATTTACAGGCAGAAGCAGGTGTTCAGTCAGTAGTTTGCTCCTCGTTAAGGTGCAATTACCTTGTATACTTAATCACCTCTAACTGGTGTCTGGCTGCAGTTTACTGACTTACTGTTGACCTATAATTGCAAATTATGTAGATCACTGCCACATTCATTTTTATCATAAACATGTATAATGAAGAAGGGGATTTATTGAAGCAATCAAACTTGCCTGCTACCTTGAATGAGATCAAATTCATATAAACCGTCCAAGAAACAAGATGAAAGGATGTTAAATATTTCCCACACTCAAGAGTAATAATGGCAAGCCCAGAGAAAGAACATTACAATATTGTGCTAGACAGGGGGTGGGGCATTAGCAATACCAATGGAAAGAGGATTAGATATCTGAGACTCAACATTACCAGCATTGTAAGGTAGTTACTGCACTGCATATACACAGAGCAATGCGTTTAGCGGGCAAATCACATTAGCACCAACATGCCACGGTATGCGGTGGCGACTGTATTTCCAGAATTACCTAGGCATTTCCTCGGCTTTTATTACCTTAAAGGGCCAATTTTAACTCGGGGCAGGGAGCGGGGGTGTGGGGGCCGAAGCGGGCGGCGAACTGTCCGGCCCTAATGCGGCCATGATCAGTTTTGACGGCGGGTGGAAGTCACAATCGGTGTGGGGGTCAGGCTGCCATGAGGGACCTGTGGAAACGGTCCCCGGCAAGGTCAGTAATGATGGGGGGGGGGGGGCTGGGGGAGGGGGGAGGTGCGGTGACAGCAAGTCGCGATCAGGGAAAGGATAGAAGCCCGAGGCAAGGGAGGCCCAAGGTATCCTTGTGGGTCATGGCCCCCAGTGAACTTTTACAAATTAAGAAAAAACACTTACCTGGGCCTCCTGTGGCCAGGGTACCTGTTGCCACCAGGTTTTGCTGGTGGGTTAGAGACTGTGCGGTCCTTACTTGGGCCTGCGGTTAAAATGCCATGTGCGTTGAGATGACGTCATTGGAACACAACACTGCCGTTTAAATTAGGCCTCCATTCCGGTAAAAATTGTGGTGGGCTGGAGCATGTTGGAAATACTGTGCAACAACCTCCCTTTCCCATCTTAAGCCCCAGTCCACATTGTTCCCAGCCCGGCGGGGTGGGGGCTGGGGGTGGCGGGGGTGGGGGATTAAAATTGGCCTTTAAGTGTTAGTGTGAGAAGTCCCGTTTGGAGTGTACTTATGTCCGGATTTAATGTAATCGGGGCAGGGGTGGGACAGAGTGAGTTATCAAGTTAAATGGATATAAGGGATTGTTCATTTA
This sequence comes from Squalus acanthias, assembly GCA_030390025.1. Classification (NCBI taxonomy): domain Eukaryota; kingdom Metazoa; phylum Chordata; class Chondrichthyes; order Squaliformes; family Squalidae; genus Squalus; species Squalus acanthias. The sequence goes on from CM059428.1 coordinate 140,742,526, forward strand.
TTTCTGAAAATGAAATGGAATAATATTTGACTCTTTACTCAATCAGTACAGTGCCTAACCCTTCCCATCATGCAGCTGGGTGTGTCGGTGCATCTGACAATGCCTGATATTTACATAGTTGTACATTTGTATATTAAAGTGTGCTGTGAGTCATCGATTAGTCACTGAAAACAGTGTGACAGACTTGATGAGATATTTGATAAAGCTGATTCACAGTGTTGGTGGAATTGAATTTTAGGATATATGATTCAGTAATTTTGAATCTTTTTAACCAAGCTCAGTTTGGAAACTAATTAAGGCAATGCCAGAAGCGTGACTTTGCCTAAAGATTGTGGGCGGGTTGGTTCAGCGTTTTCTGTTCATTTGTAAATTGTACTTTGCCTAAAATATTGACCAGACTGTTCTTGTTAAATCCCTAATTAAGATTTTCATTTTGTCGAAAAATCCCCACAGGTATAAAGATGCAATTATTTAAATCCACGGGGATGGCTATCCATGGGATGTTGGGTGATTGTATAAGATGAACAGGATGTAATTAAAGTAGCTTAATTTATAAAGTTTTGCTGGCATTGAGCATTATCTGCTCGTAAGCCTAAACTATCCTACTGCATTCATTATGGGCTGGATTTTCTCAGCCGCGAGGAGGCGGGTATGGAGGCGGGACTGCCGGGAAAGTTGCAGAATTTGGGGGCGGGTTAAAACCCGCCCCCAACCCGCCTCCGTGCCCTCTTGCCAGGAGGTGGGAAGCCATCCCGCCCCGGGTCCCGTCTCCTTGGAGGCGGGAAGGGATTAAAGCCTTTTAACTGCCTGTTAACAGGTAGTTAACAGGCAAAAAATAGGATTATCCCCATTTTTCGTCCTGAAGTGCGGGCTTCCCGACCTGGGGGAACCCCACTGGGGTGTAGGAGGCGAGTAGGAGGTCTGCGGGGGTTGGAGGGGTCTGAAAGTGCGATATAGAGATGAGTGATGGGTGCAAGTGTGGAGTGGTAAGTGTGTGAGGTGAGTGTAAAGTCTTAGAAAATGTTCACTTACCTTTGTTTCTACTTACAGCCTTTAGCCGCTGTAGAGCCGGAGTCCCTGACATCTCCATTGTAGAGATCACAGACTGGTTGTTGCATCCTCCGATACAACAGCCAGCTGATTTCTGCAAAGTAGAAAGGTTTGATGAGTCCTGAACACAAGGGGCTCAATTTTGCCATGCCCGAGGAGGCGGGATTGGAGGCGTGTGAGGTGGTAAAATCGCAAAAAATGGCGGGCGGGCCCAATCCCACCTCCATCCCACCTCCGAGCAATTTTCCCAAATGCGTGTTTTCTGACCCCATTTCCAGCCCGTCTCCAAGAGGCGGGATAGGCCCTTAAGGCCCTTAACAACCAGTTAAGTGCCTCTATAATCCCATTTTGAGAGGCCTTTCTGATTTTACCACTTTTCCCACATCCTGCACGTCTCCTCTGGAACACGCCAGTACGCCAGTGAATCCTGGCGGCCTCACAAGTGGACTGCTTACTAACAGCTGCAGCTCCACCATTAAAAAGGAGTTTTCCGCAATCATCATTTGCAGGTGGCAGAACTTTGTTGTCTCAGGTCTGGGGGAACTTTTAGCAGGCATACCCATTGTTGTGGAAGTTTGGAGCCTGACACCCATCTCCAGTGTGACCTCCTGGGAAACCCCTCTCGCCACCTTGACTGAGCTCTTCCTCAACTGAGGCATATACCAGAAGCATGGGAACCATTTATTTCCTTTCCTCCTGGACATCAGATTCGGACGAAGACCAGCCGTGGCAGCAGCAGAACCATGAACAACAGCACCACCAACAGCAGCAGCAACAACAGGAGCGCCAAGCTGCTGCTCACCCACCTGAAGCTGCACAGGCCAGAAGGCGCCAGCGCGCGACCACATTGCTGCCCGGGATGCAAGGGATGCACTCATCTTGGCCAGATTTGCTTAGCCTGCACAATCAAACACTTTTGCCTCGCACCTTCTTATCAGACCATCGACAATGGCCAAGAACCTGCGGATTCCTATCACTCTGACCACCATACTGACAATTGCAAGTCACCCTAAGCCCTCAATGTGGAAGTCCCATTAGTGAAATGACACACGCCACAACTTCAACAGTTTGCCATCAGAATGTTTTATGACAATAAGCAACTGATGGCTTTTCAAAATTAAACACAACATTACACCCAAGTGACTACGGTAGCCAGCCTTACCATGGAGGTAGCCATCCTTTCCAAGGAGGTTGCCATCCTTTCCGTGGTGATGCGTTCATGCGCCAACGCCTCCACAAAGGCTCTGCTCATGTTAGCGATGGACTCCTCCATCCTTCTGGATAGACCCGGAGGCACAGGGTCGACATGCAGCGGAGCCGAGCTGGAAGCGTCCTCTCCACTGTGATGAGGACTCTCCACTGCTGTCCCTGTCTCCACCATCTGCTGATGCTCACTTGTGAGCTGTGATACACCAGGTGACAACTCTACTCTATGTCCCGAAGGTCCCACCGAGGTGTGAGTGTCTGCGCTGGTGCTGGGTGCGCTTAATTCTGCTGACGGAGCACCCTCAGAGGTTGCAGCTTCCTCTGAGGAGTCTGGAAGCTCAGCCTCTTCCTCCTGGACAGTGGGGATGGGGGCTCTCGGTGGTCCTGTGGGGGAGTAAAGGAAAGAGCTGGAGATGTGAGGTAAAGGTTGCATGCACATTGAATTGTGCAGATGATCGTAAGTCAATCTGTTAGAGCATCAGAATCATTATCAGTCACTCATGCAATGTCAATGAGAGAGATGCCAAACTATTCTGTCACCAGCTTGCTGTGATGCGCCCGCCTGTCCACCCCCCACTTGGGAATCCTCCTCGATCCCGGCAATTTCCAGGGCCGCCTCCTCCGAGGTGGTGAGCTGGGCTACTGAGGGTGGCCCTCCTCCTGTCCTCGCTCTTTCCCTCTTATTGTGGCTCTCTTTTCCTGCAATGAGGGATCAAGTGGAGTTTGAGTGAGAATGAAGGAGTGAATGTAGAGAATCCATAGCATAGATGCTTAGAAGGAGACAAAGGGCCCTCCCTGTGTGTTGTGAGTTGTTGTCATTGCGTCACAGTGATAGGGAGTGTGAGGGCTGCATGTTCGAATAGTTAAGTGAATGTGACATACAGAGAGAGAGGGAATGGGTAAAGGTGCAGGGATGTCAGTGTCAAGTGGGATGTGGAGGAAGACGTTGGTAAAGCAGAGTGCTGGTGAGGAGAGGCGATGGGGATGAGATTGAGGGTGATGAGAAAGTCATACTCACTTTTCCTATGTGGAGAAGGTCATGAAACCTCTTCCTGCACTGCAGCCAGGTTCTGCGGCACATAGAGATGGCATTGACCTCCTGGGCCACTTGCAGCCACACAGCTTTAGTCTGTTGTGGTGGCTTTTTTCTCCCTGAGGAAGGGAAGAGCACCTCCTTATTAGATCTTGCTCCCTGCACCAGAGCTTGGAGGGAGGGCTCATCAAACGAGGTGCACACTTTTGCTTGCTGGTGGACATGGTCAGTAAATGAAGTCCTTCATATAATATCCAAAGCGTTTCCAGTCTCCAGAAGAAGCAAGGCTGCTTGCAGGCCTTAAATCCAGCAGCACTGATGACGTCATCGGAGGCGACTTTCAGGATGGAAAGACTAATTGGGCCAGGGGTTCTCACACACTGGAAATCAAGTGCCCAATTAGGGGAAAATCGCACTTTTTTCCCACTTCACATCGGAGTCGGGGTCCTGACACGAAAACCACCTGACACGCCCCAGCCCGACCCCAATGGCAAAATTGAGCCCAAGGTCTCATCAAACTACATAGAAGGTCAGTGTTTGACAGCTTCACAGAGCTGTCAAACGATGACATTTCTTCTTTCAAAAGTTCTTGACAGATGACATGTCAGACGTTGACGTGCTCTGTCACTGACTTCCCCCTAATTGGCCTGCTGAGCCCGCCAGGCGGGCTTAACAAGGTCAATCAGGGGAAAATCCCACTGGTTGGCCAGAAACCGATGGAGGCGGGACTGAAACCCGACAAGTGGGAGTCCCGCCTCCAAAAGCTTCCCATTCAGAAAATCCAGCCCTGTATGTCAGACATAGAGGGCTGGATTTTACCAGCCCCGAGGAGGCGGGTATGGAGACGGGACTGCCGGGAAAGTGGCAGAATTTGGGGATGGGTGGAAAACCCGCCCCCAACCCGCCTCCGTGCCCTCTTGCCAGGAGGCGGGAAGCCGTCCCTTCCCGGGTCCCGTCTCCTTGGAGGCGGGAAGGGATTAAAGCCTAGTAACTGCCTATTAACAGGGGAAAATCCCGCTGGTTGGCAAGAAGCTGATGGAGGCAGGACTGAAACCCGGCAAGCAGCAGTCCCGCCTCCAACACATCTCCATTCATAAAATCCAGCCCAGAGTAACTCCGAGGAACCATGAGCCAGATGTAGAGGGGTTACTCCCAGACTCCAAGGAGCCAGCCTGACACCTGCTGGTCTGGGTTGAAGACAGGGTGGAGGGGGGGAGGGAATTGAGGACTGGCATAGTGTGAAGGTGGCACGCCTACTGCCAAGATACCAGGCACGGACTTGAATTATTCGCTGTCTGTGGTCATTGTCCAGCTGAACATTCAAGGAGTGGAACCCCTTCCTGTTATAAAACATGACTGGTTTGTGAAGTAGAGAGCGCAGAGCAACATGTGTGCAGTCAATGAGACCTTATACCTGGGGAAATCCAGCGATACGGGCACATCTGAGAGTTCTCTCCTCCTGATTAGCAGCCTCTTTGGGGAAGGTGATGCATTGCTCGGTCCTTGCAAAGCGGACATCCATCACTTGCTTGATGGCCTTGTGGACAGCAAACTGACTGATGTTGCTGATGTCATGACCTTACCTGCTAGGGCGCGCAAATTTCGGCCACTTCCCGCTGACTTACTGCCTGGAATGAGAAGGTTAAGGGGTGAGATGAAAGAGGTCTTTAAGGTTATGAAGAATTATGATACTGTAAATAGTGATAGATTATTTCCATTGGTTGGCAAGATGGTAATGAGTGGATGCAAATTTAAGGTAATCACACAAATAATTTAATAATTAAAGGGAAGGTTACAAAAATGTCTTTACATAGAGATGTTTTTTGAATGTGTAATATTCTGCCACAAGACATTGTCGAAGCAGTGTCCATAAATTCTTTTAACATGGAAGTAGATAGTTAATTGAAAATGAGAAATATTAAAGGTTATGAAGAATGAGTAGGAGATTGGGATTAGACTAGGTGGCTCATGTGGACTTGATGGGCCATAGGGCCTGCTTCTGTGCTGTAGTATTCTATGATTCTTTGATCCTAGACAGTTGATTGCAGCCGTAATTCTCTGCACTGTGTGGATGTTATCTATCAAGCTTAGTCTCTCGATCAGCAGTTCGACTTCTAGTGAATAAACAGAAATAACATCAGGAATCAGCAGTTGAACAGGCTACAACTGCCATTTTTGTTTTCCTTTTGTTGGAGCTGCAGTTCTGCAATAACCTGGAATTTTTCCCCTCCAGTCTGCTCTCCTCTCCTGCCCTGACTTTGCTGGGATATGGTTCCATGTGTGCTTGCAGCCCTTTGACCCCCTGACCCATGTGAATATTCTTCATATGTAAACCTAGGCAGCCAACGTAAACATAGACTGCATGACAACCGAGCCCAGCCCGGTCTTCATCCAGTGCCAACGTGCACACACTTCCAGGCATGGTTTGCCAGTAAGCAATCAGGAGCAGCTGCCTTTCCATCTCTCAACCTCAGGGTGCTGAGGCCAACTTGAGTGTCGATCAGCTAACTAAACCCAGAGCAGAGATGTAGCGTCCTGCTCTGAATGGCTTAGGACCACACCACAAGCTTCATTTACCCATTAGGATGCATTTACCCATTAAGCAATTGCGGAACGACTGAATTTTATTTTTTTTAAAAGCAGCATATTTCCTATTATCCATGTGAACTATTTGACTCCGGGCTTTGAAGTCTCGCATGAAGGATGCTGAATGGTCTTTATCAAGTGAGTGATTCTGTCCAACCAATCAATCAATTCAGTGCCTGTCCAATGCAGAAACTTTGCCACTAGCTGTACATTCAAAGCAGGAGTCAGACAGATTCCTATATGTTGAATTAAGGTACAAGTTGTATCAAATATAATTCACATCTTGTATTTGTTAGATGTAGAGATGTACAGCTGGTAATTTTTGACTGAAAGAGATGAAAGGTGACAATACAATACTGTGTAGAAATGCCACAAGGAATCATTTGCTTTACTGAAAATGTACTCTGATTTGTTATTGATGAGTCACTGTTTGCCTGGGAGATTACTTGCTGAAATGTTTGGGGAAATGCACATTCCCATCGCCTTAGGTCACTTTAATTCATTTTTTTAAATTCATTTTTAATTCATTTTTTAATGTTTGCCATTTGTGCTGGCAACCTGCCCACCACTTGTGAAAATAAAATCAATTCTGTTAAAGTTGGAGCTTTTAGCTGTCCTGAAATATTTGTTTGGGTTCTTATTTAACAAAAAGAAGGAATGGTCGAAATCGAGTGCACTCAGACATTTTGCCATTTTCATTCGCCGCATTCTTGGGATTTTAATATCAAGGAATTAATCTTTGAGTTTGAACAAAACAATTCGAACAAAAAACTGTCAGGGAGATGGAACAAAGGATGATTTCATGCAGCACATATATCACTGTCGCCTCCATCCCTTTCATCAACCTCTGTTCAGATGAGAGCAAATGCACAGACAATCCTTCTCCAGCAAAATTGACTTTCTGCTGAAAAGTACCACAAGATTCTTCCAACGCCAGTACAATATCTAGAGAAGCAAGGCCGGGACATTGAGTGTTCTCCGTGTTATTTTTGTCAAAATACAACACATGAATATAAATTTTGAGGTCTGTTTTGGTGTAAAATTGTTGTACAAAATTATGAATATGTAGGAGTATCAAATGGTAAGTATTGAAAATGTTACATACGAACATACAAACATATGAATTAGGAGCAGGAGCAGGCCACTCGGCCCCTCGAGCCTGCTCCGCCATTCAATAAGATCATGGCTGATCTGATTACTCCACATTCCCGCCTACCCCCGATAACCTTTCACCCCCTTGCTTATCAGAGTTAGATAGATTCTTGATAAGCAAGGGGGTGAAAGGTTATCAGGGGTAGGCGGGAATGTGGAGTATTCAGATCAGCCATGATCTTATTGAATGGCGGAGCAGGCTCGAGGGGCCGAGTGGCCTACTCCTGCTCCTAATTCGTATGTTCTTATGTAACATTTTCAATGTTCACCATTTGATACTCCTACATATTCATAATTTTGTACAACAATTTTACACCAAAACAGACCTCAAAATTTATATTCATGTGTTGTGTTTTGACAAAAATAACATGGAGAACACTCAGGGGGGAATTTTGCCAGCCCTGGGGAGGCGGGTATGGAGGCAGGACTGCCGGGAAAATGGCAGAAACTGGGAGCGGGTACCGAACCCGCTCCCAACCCGCCTCCGTGCCATCTTCCTGGGAGGCGGGTCCCTGACTTGCGCAGGGACCCGTCTCCTCGAGGCGGGAAGGGGATTACAGCCACTTAACTGCCTGTTAACAGGTAGTTAACAGGCAGTTAAGAGGATTATTCCCATTTTACCCACACAAGTGCGGGCATCCCGACGGCTGCGAGCCTCGCCAGGGTCAGCAGTATGGGAGGCGAGCAGTGGGTCTGCGGGGGTGAGAGGGGTCGAAAAGTCCGCTGTGGAGGTGAGTGATGGGTGCAAGTGTGGAGAGGTAAGTATGGGAGGTGAGTGTAAAGTGTTAGAAAAAGTTTCCTTACCTTTGCTTCTTCCTGCAGGCTTCAACCCTTGGGGATCCGGAGGTTACTCATCTCAACGGCAGAGATGACAGAATGGCTGCTGCATTCTCCAATGCAACAGCCATCTGATTTCTGCTACAGAAAGAAGTTTGGTGAGTCTTGAGTACAAGGACTCACCAAAGAACAGAGATTGTCAGTGTTTGACAGCTTCTCAAAGCTGTCAAATGCTGACATTTCATCTGTCAAAAATTTTTGACAGATGAAACGTCATACGCTGACGTCCTCTGTCACCGGCTTTCCCTTAATTGGCCTGCTAAGCCCGCAGGGAAAACAGCGTGGGTTGGCCGGACGTGTCCCCATTGATAAAATCCAGCCCTCAATGTCCCAGCCTTGCTTCTCTTGATATTGTTTACGTGATAATTGGTAGAATTTTTCACATGATGTGGTCGACTGCAGTGAAGGTTGGTAAATATTATGACATTCCTGTTACATTGTCTTCTATAGAAGATTATAGGGACACATGTAAGGCAGCAATATTATAGTATATCTACTGTGCAGGAGCACTATGATTACTTTAAATGGGAGGCAAAGGTACAGCCAGATCTCTCACAGAGGACTGAAAGGACAAACAGTCCTGCTGAAAATCTCAAAACTGTTGTGTCAAGTAAATAGCAGGCCTTCAAAATCATTTATTGCTTCAGTAACCTCGGAAAATATAAAATGTTTATCTTATAGCATGGACTATCACAATGTCACCTCAGCATGCTTCCACAGTAATTACTAATTACTTGTTGTATAGTTAGGAAATTATATCTGCTTACTCTATTGAATTATTTCCACTTAAAAGAGCACATAAAAATACATGCAATAGCCTCACTAGAATGCAGCATAATTGGTGTAGCTAAAATGGACATTGATTGTATATATCTCATTCCACAAATATTTATCATCTTCCTCTATTTTTTTGTCATCTGGGTCTTTAACATTGATGGAAACCCATTACAGTCCCCACCGCTTATAGTTGGTGTCAACACGATTAGCCTGCTATACGCAGTGGACGCTGTAGCCAAGAAATTTATAGAGTACTTTGGTGCAAAAGAGTAGTCGCCTCCTTCCAAAGCCCTGGGGAAAGCAGCCTGGCCGGGGCCGGGGTCCGGAGTCCTCGAGTACCTGACAACTGAGATCCTGGAGCTGGCGGGCGACATGGTGCGGGACGACAAGAAGTTGCACATCATCTGCCGCAATGACAAGGAGCTCAACAAGCTGGTAAGAAAGGCTTGTAGGAGGTCTGGAGGTCATGGGGGGAGGGGGGGGGGGCGGGGAGACTGGAGGCGGCAAGGCTGCTGTTGCATATTTGAATGAGTACAAGTAGCTCCAATGACAGTCATTGTCTTCTCTTGTCCTTAAATAATGGGCCAGATCTTGCTGGAGTGGGGCAACTCGCAGTGTGCCCCATTAGTTACACTTTTTCCCTCATCCCTCAGCTCGAAAATGTTTTGCCCTTCAAGTTGCTGGAAGTACGAGCTGATAACGACGTGGCGAGGGTATTGGGGCATTTGGCACCTTAGTGAACGACAGGAACAACAGTCTGTCTCTTTAAGCAATGACAGTTAGGGATTGAGAATGAAACAGAGGAACAATGGAGAAGGAGGGTGAATTGAAGTCAAATCAGGTACAGAAAGGGAAATGAAGAGAGGAATTGAAATATTGGAATAAGAGAGAGAGAAAAAAATGACACATAAAGGAAAAGTAAGACTTTTTAAAAAAATTGTCATTCTTAAAATCTCAAACAACAATTTACTACATGTAGGAATGAGATTGAAAGGTTTAAATTGTTCCCTTTCTAGGCCAGAGAGATTGTTTGGCATTACATTAACAATTATCACATCATTAAAATGGGGAGAAATTTAACAATACTGTTAAATTGCAGACCTAACTCTCTGCGGTAGGTTTAATGGTCATTTAATGTGCAAATCCAGCAGGTTCTTATAAATAATGGGGAGGCTAAGGGCAAGATGCCGTTTGTGCAAAGCAAATGGTGGAGCGACGTAAATTGACCAGCAAGTTCTGGAGATTCACAACTCACAGCGTATCTCATAATCCCCTGAACTTGCTGGCCGATTTGCGCAATAATAATGGCGTCCATCAAGATTTAGGCCAACGTAATCATGAAAAGGTCACCAAGAACCATGAAAGGGCTCAATGGTAATCACACTTTAACAAGCTGCGAACAGCGGAGGCAAAAAATTATACTGCTTGAGCTGCCTGAAATAATGGTGTAAGTGGAAGCAGAAGGAGGTGTAGTAAAGTGTACTATTGTGATGGGAGGTAAGGCTTGTGAAGCGAAGGAGGGAAGGATTGCTAGTACTGGGGCTAATGTCTGGCATTGCAGGGCTGTGTCGAGAGTAAGAGAGATATGAAGAGGAGTCTTACCTTGCCAACCCGGTGAGATCATTAAAATTCTTCCTGCACTGTGGCCAGGTCATAGAAACATAGAAAAATAGGAGCAAGAGTAAGCCATTCGGCACTTCGAGCCTGCTCCGCCATTCAATATGATCATGGCTGATCCTCCATCTCAAGACCATATTCCCGCTCTCTCCCCATACCCCTTGATGCCTTCTGTGACCAGAAATCTATCTATCTCCTTCTTAAATATATTTAGTGACTTGGCCTCCACAGCCTTCTGTGGTAGAGAATTCCACAGGTTCACCACCCTCTGAGTGAAGAAATTGCTCCTCATCTCAGTCCTAAATGTCCTACCCCGTATCCTGAGACTGTGACCCCTCGTTCTAGACCCCGCAGCCAGGGGAAACATCCTCCCTGCATCCAGTCTGTCTAGCCCCGTCAGAATTTTATACGTTTCAATGAGATCCCCTCACATTCTTCTAAACTCTAGTGAATACAGGCCTAGTCGACCCAATCTCTCCTCGTATGACAGTCCTGCCATCCCAGGAATCAGTCTGGTGAACCTTCGCTGCACTCCCTCTATGGCAAGTATATTGCCCCCTATTTTCCGATCACAGGCCTCCCGCGGGCGGAGGCCTGCGATCTGGAAAAATCTGCGCCCTTACCTGAGGGCTCCCGGGACGCGCACAGTTCTGATCCTGGGCCTCACCAAACTCCTAGTGCGCAGGGCCCATGTATCCCAGGGGCGCATGTAGTTCACAGCGTCCCTGGGATCACGTGAGCCATGGGGAGCCAATCACAGAAGGGAATCTCCCTTTATACATTTGACAGGAAGACCTGTCAAATATATGAATGGAGATCAATGAAAAAACATAGTAACATTTTAAATAATTTTTTTAAAAAATCACATTTTTAAAATGACTTGAAAGTACAATAAATTAAGTATTTTAAACAAATATTTAATTTTTTGAAAAAAATAATTAAAGTATTTTACGGGGCTAAAAATAAACTTACCTTTTTTAAAGTATTTTTAAATGATAAATCAGTGAAATTTTTTTTTTTATTATACTTTTTTCAACTCTTATCCTGGTACCAGGCGTAAGAATTGTAAGGGTTTTCTGTGGGCGGAGGGTCTCCAAAAAGCAGAACTCTCCACCCGCAGAGGCCCTTCCCCAGGGCAGCCGGAGGATCTGTCAAGAGGATTCTTGACAGATTGGAAATGCCGGTTTTCAGCGCATGCGCAGTGCATGCCTGAAACCGGCATTTCCGATGTCCCTACAGGTGGGTACACAGCGCGTACCCACCCGTAGGGATCGGAATATCCGGCCCATCCTTTTTTAGGTAAGGAGACCAAAACAGCACACAGTACTCCAGGTGTGGTCTCACCAAGGCCCTGTATAACTGTAGTAAGACATCCTTGCTCCTGTACTCAAATCCTCTTGCAATGAAGGCCAACATATCATTTGCCTTCCTAACTACTTGCTGCACCTACATGTTTGCTTTCAATGACTGGTGTACAAGGACACATCAATATTTTCCAATCTATCACCATTTAAATAATACTCTGCCTTTCTGTTTTTCCTACCGAAGTGGATAACTTCACATTTATCCACGTAGGTCTTAGGAGCTATGCTACTGGCATTGACCTCACAGCCACCTCTCTTAACTGCTTCTGGCTAAATTGCTGGGACACCCAACACCCATATGAAGAAAGGAGGATCTTTCTTCTTGGTCTTCACTTGTTTCACAAGGACCTCCATGGCCGTATTTGGAAATCGGATGCCCTGGACCATCATCATTCTGCTTGCTACTCATCATCACTAAACACTCCACATCCCCTTTAAGAGTTGCAGGCTGGCTTTAAGAAGTGACAGGCCTGCCGGTTTTCTCACCATCCCATATGACAAGCTGCCTATAAGCAATGCAATTAGTGCTGGCAGCGTGCCTCCAGTATTTAAATGAGGCCCAATCTGAAGGGCAGGGGAGTGGGATTAGCTGAAGTGCTCTTGCAGAGACCCGGCACCAGCTCGATGGGCCGAATGGCCTCCTTCTGTGCTGTAACCATTCTATGATTCAATGATTCGCTTGCCGATGTTATCAGGTGGGCGTATTAGGCGCCCCACCCACCGCCCGCCCGATCTGCACCACAAATGAAAATCAGTCCCTCGGACTTCATTTGTGCTCTGATGAAGTAGATCATGTACGTTTCTGCAGTGCCCTACATTCCATGCAAACATCTATTGATTAGCATTGGGCAGCAGTATTTTAATTTAAGGTCTGTTGTGACATTGGCCAAAGTTTGGAAATGGATTATAGGCAATAAAAAGGGCGAGAAAGCATGTCCTCATGCTAAATCTCAACATGAAAAATGTCATTAGCTTGCCAGAGGTTCAAGCCTGATATCATCTCTAAGTAACGCAATTGTCAAAAGCTCCCGAACTTATGTAAGACAATGAGATCTATATCTGACATTGGACCAACCCTGTTACCCCTCCTATGGAGAAAACCTCTCACAGCTCATGGAGAAAACAGAAATGTGACAGCTTGGTTTTGCTTTCAGATACCAATGGAAGGCCACTTGGAAACAAACTAAATGGCAGTTACATATTTGCTAATAATTATTGAAGATCCAATGCCAGAAGTTCAATCTAAGTGTGGCAATCCAATCCACTGAATCAAGATCCAGTACAAGAAAGGTCGACATTTTTTCAAAACATGATAATGAAAAAGCGACTAGTTTTGTTGCGTAGCTGTGGACTGTCAAAGCCCTGTGTCAAGAAGCCTTTTGTCCCTCCAGCCACCTTGTTTTAACTATCTGTATCCAAGCTAAAAGCAGAAAACATTAGACCCGTTCACAAGGAGCTGACAGAGTGAAATCCAGACAACTACAGACCCTATGCAGAGCATGTCAAACCTCATTAAGGTTAGTAAATGAGAAGTTATTGCAACTTGATGAAGGCAAACACCTACTATCAGGTTTCCAATTTAATGCAGAGCAAACCAATTAATCTGTGACACTTTGAATCTTCTGATCCAGAAATGGGACAATGCTTTAAATGATCAGCAGAATTCAGAGCTAAAACTTTTTATATGTGCAGGGCATACACTAGGGAAAGGCAACTTGGCCTCATTGAGAAACTTGTCCCATCTGGCATATCAAGTGAAGTGTTGTATTCAACATGCAATTTCTACAAAGAATGGAAACATTGGTTGTTGACAAATTGATATTCATCTTATTGCATCATCTCCGTGATATGTTCTTGTCTAACACCTTCACCAGTGACCTGGTGGATGACATTAACATTGGCATCTCCTTGCTGATAGTACTACCCCTTATAGAGGTGGTTGATGCTTTATCTAATAGGCAGACAATAGGCAGAAATAAACAGTTGGTGGACAAATGGTATGTTTTCTTTCTGCACTGAGGAGACTAAATCAAGAAGTCTGTGAAGAAATCTTGCGCATGATTACATAGGATTACAAAGGATTACATAGGATATATGACACAGAAACAGGCCATTCAGCCCAACCAGTCCATCCCATCTTTCCTCATCTAACTCTATCAGCATAACCCTCTATTTCCTTCTCCCTCACATGCTTGTCCAGCCTTCCCTTAAATGCATCTATACTATTCGCTTCAACCACTCCCTGTGGTAGCGAGTTCCACATTCTCACCACTCTTTGGGTAAAGAAGTTTCTTTTGAATTCCCTATTGAATTTCTTGGTGACTATCTTATATTGATGGCCTCTAGTTATGCTCTTCCCCACAAGTGGAAACACTCTCTCTGTATCCACTCTATAAAAACCTTTCATAATTTTAAAGACCTCGATTAGGTCACCCCTCAGCCTTCTTTTTTCAAGAGAAAAGAGACCCAGCCTGTTCATCCTTTCCTGATATGTATACCTTCTCATTTGTGGTATCATCCTTGTAAATCTTCTCGGCACTCTCTCTCTATATCCTTTTTATAATATGGTGACCAGAACTGTACGCAGCACTTCAAGTGTGGTCTAACCAAGGTTCGATACAGGTTTAGCATAACTTCCCTACTTTTCAGTTCCATCCATCTAGAAATAAACCCTAATGCTTGGTTTGCTTTTTTTTATGGCCTTGCTAACTTGTGTCGCAACTTTTAGTGATTTGTGTATTTGTACTCCAAGATCCCTTTGTTCCTCTACCCCACATTTACTTGCACCCTCCAAGTAATAAGTGACCTGCCTATTCTTCCTACCAAAATGTAATACCTCACATTTATCTGTGTTGAACTTCATTTGCCAATTATATGCCCATTCTGCAAGTTTATTAATGTCCTTCTGCAATTTGTTGCAGTCCTCCTCAGTAATGCCTATCCCCTCCAATTTGGTGTTATCCGCAAATTTAGAAATTATGGGCTGGATTTTCTCAGCCCCGAGGAGGCGGGTATGGAGGCGGGACTGCCGATAAAGTTGCAGAATTTGGGGACGGGTGGCAAACCCGCCCCCAACCCGCCTCTGTGCCCTCTTGCCAGGAGGCGGGAAGACGTCCTGCTCCGGGTCCCATCTCCTCGAGGCGGGAAAGGGATTAAAGCCTATTAACTGCCTGTTAACAGGTAGTTAACAGGCAGAAAATAGGATTATCCCCATTTTCCCATCCGAAGTGCAGGCTTCCCGACCTCGGAGAACCCCATCAGGGTGTAGGAAACGAGTAGGAGGTCGGAGGGGGTCGGAGGGGTCTGAAAGTACGATGTAGAGGTGAGTGATGGGTGCAAGTGTGGAGTGGTAAGTATGTAAGGTGAGTGTAAAGTGTTAGAAAATGTTCACTTATCTTTGTTTCTACCTACAGCCTTCAGCCGCTGTGGAGCCGAAGTCCCGACATCTCCATTGTAGAGATCACAGACTGGCTGTTGGATCCTCCGATACAACAGCCAGCTGATTTCTGCAAAGTTGAAAGGTTTGATGAGTCCTGAACACAGGCAAGCTTAACAAGGTCAATCAGGGGAAAATCCCACTGGTTGGCAAGAAGCTGATTGAGGCGGGATTGAAACCCGGCAAGCAGCAGTCCCGCCTCCAAGAGCTTCCCATTGAGAAAATCCAGCTCTACGTTTTTGATTCCAAAGTCTAAATCGTTAATGTAAATTGTGAACAACAGTGGTCCCAGTACTGATCCTTGCGGAACACCATTACCCACCTTCTGCCACTGTAAATAGCTACCCTTTACCCCTATTCTCTGCTTTCTGTCTTGAAGCCAGCTAGCTATCCATTCTGCTACTTGTCCCGACTCCGCATTCTCTGACCTTGTTCATCAGTCTATTATGGGGTACCTTATCGAAGGCCTTTTGAAAATGTAGATAAATTACATCTATTGCATTACCATTGTCTACTCTCTCTGTTACCTCTTCAAAAAATTCAATGAGGTTGGTCAAGCAAGACTTTCCCTTTTGAAATCCATGCTGACTATTCTTTATTATATTTTTGGTTTCTAGATGTTCTTCTATTTTCTCTTTTAGTAGGGATTCCATTATGTTCCCTACCACCAATGTTAAGCTGACTGGTCTATAATTCCCTGGACATGTTCTATTCCCCTCCTTGAATAGAGGTATTACTTTAGCTATCCACCAGTCTTCTGACACTACACCTTTTTCTAACGAATTATTAAATATGTGTCTACCTATTTCTACTGTACAGCTCTTTGGTCACAAGCATTCAGCACGCTAGCTTGGAAATCACATTCAAACAGTTTAGGGCAAATAAGTATCAAAAGCGGCCAGAAGAGCAGATAAAAAAAGTTGGATATCTCATGAAAGCTCAGGTCATCAGTCAGCAACCTTAGTTTTACACAAGGATAATATATGCTAATGATTGAATATTGTAGTCCTCTTCTGAAGGTTGTCGAGAAAACCCATCACTTGCTCTTATTCGGTTCAGTCCAAAACCAATCGTTTTCTATTACTGTGACCTGGGTTGTGACCTCCAGAGAGATAGGAGAGTTACATTGCGCCAGTCTGGTGAAATTGGCATCACTAATTCTGTATTTATGAGTAACAAAGGGGAAGGTAATAGCCCAGAATTTGCAGTGAGTAATGACGGCGAACTGTCAACGTTCGCCGTTATTACCCCGCTGAAACTGACCACAACTTTAGCAAGATTTAGCACATGTGCATCTAAACACGGAAATCCTGAAGTTGCGGTTAGTTATTCACTGCACCGACACTGGCTGCGCTGTGGACCCCGCCCTCCCCTCATAGCCAGCAGTCAGTGTAATCAGTGAAATCAGTGAAACTGACGAAAACGTGGGCTTTTCCGCACTAATATCGTTGTTACATACCCCATTAAATGTTAAGCCTTGCTGGAATAGGTGTAACTGGGGTTTTAACTGCGTTTTGACTGCTAAACAAATGTTCTGGCCCTGAAAAACTATTTTTTTATATTTGCGGAGTGTCAAATTTCTCCATTATGATAAAAATTACAATCTTTTAAAACTTAAAATTTTTTTTAGAGCTTGTTCATGATATTTCAGCTTCTGCCTTATCCCCGTGTGAATGTCTCAATCTTTATTTCGCTCTCTGTAACATTTAAAAAAAATCCGGATAAAAGCAGCTTTTCATTTCCTGGTTTGCTGTCTGTGAGAATTCTCCAATGTGATTGGCTGCTAGGCAGCTTGTTGCCATCACTGCAGCTCTTTGCTGGGAATCCCCATGACAGAGCGCTGCAATCAATTACACGTTGAAAAAGGCAAACTTCTCGCCACAGCTGGCCTCTGGGCAGCTTTCTTCAGTGTCAGCGGCGACACCTTTGCTTCGCCGCTGACCGCAAATTAGGGGCCCATATAATGCTGGGCCCCCTTTTGCTATTATATGTAGCAATATTTTCAGGCATTCAGTTAGGCTTCCAGATATTGCGTACAACAGCCGTGGATTTAACATTGCTTCCTGCACCGTGAGCTGGGCAGCGCCAACGAATGACATTGGGGTCAAATGATATTGCCACCAGAAGAGTGGTTAACTAAAACTATCCTGCTGTCTCTGTACATATACCACAACAGTTTTATTCCAATTTACTGGAATAGAACCATCTCTGTAAAGGGTTTAGAAGCAAACAAAGGTTCATTTTAAATGAGAAAAACTGCACGCTTGTAAGCATCTGTACACAAATATGTGGACATGCATGCAGCATTCTTGTGCATGTCTCAGTCTTGTTTCTCAAAGAGCTTTTTCCCCCTCAAGAAAATCTAATAAAAATAGTGTTCCAGGTAGTGAGTTGCTTTTAAATTATTAAGCAAATCTTGTAATTAAAAATATTATTGCTTTTTTTTAACATTGTCACTGAACATAAATTTTATTCTATCACAGATTGTAGCTTGTAGAAGAATTAAATTGATTTGTTACCCAATGCATTAATTAATAATAAATAAAGATGTTTTGTTTGTGCTGTAAAACTAGAATGATTTAAAAAATTACAACTGCACCAAGATGATTCTTGTACTTCTGATTTTGCATTTGTTAAATCAGTTTAGCCTTCCGTTGATGCCAGGACTCACAAAGACCTGTTTTTAGCAGGTCTGCCCTGCCAGCAATGTGGCTGAGTCCAGGTAGTTCACTTGGTTCACAGCTAGCTATAGGAGCTGCCCTTCCAGCACCAGCAGCAGCACCAGCAGCAGCACCAGTACCAGCAGCAGCACCAGCACCAGCAACCACACCAGCAGCAGCACCAGCAGCAGCACCAGCAACCGCACCAGCAGCAGCACCAGCAGCAGCACCAGCAGCAGCACCAGCAGCAGCACCAGCAGCAGCAACCACACCAGCAGCAGCACCAGCAGCAGCACCAGCAGCAGCACCAGCAACCACACCAGCAGCAGCACCAGCAACCACACCAGCAGCAGCACCAGCAGCAGCACCAGCAACCGCACCAGCAGCAGCAGCAGCACCAGCAACCGCACCAGCAGCAGCAGCAGCACCAGCAACCGCACCAGCAGCAGCAGCACCAGCAGCAGCACCAGCACTGGCAACAGTTCCCTCACCAACACCGATACCGGCACCAGCTCCAGCACCGACACCGGCACCGGCAACAGCTCCAGCTCCAGCATGAACCTTGCACAATATACAGGCAGCTTTAGTTTCTTGGATGAACTGAACATTTGGAATAAGCAATCTTGCCATTTCCCCCAGAGTTTCCTGTGAAAAACACAAATCAATGTTTAGTAAATAATTCTCTTCCGAACATCCTTTAAAAATCTCATGAGAACCAAAGAACGCAGAAAGATCCGCTCCCTATATGCCCTTAATCCATTCGAAGATGAAAACAATAATGCCGCTTTGACATATGACCATATTGTAGATTCTGCTGATGTTTACTTAAGAATAGACCTCATGAAGTTGTTAATAAGGAAGTAAATGCACGTTAGGGAACACATTTGTTTTTGCCCATGTACAGCCTGTTTTATTCATATTCATATGTTCATTCATTCTCATTGCTCATCATGCACTTTCTTGAAGTCTGACACCATGGCCGGAATATTTACCTGGCGACGCGCTGGCAGCAGGGTGGGGGGTGGTGGTGAAGGGGGTAGCGGTCAGGTAGCATGCAGGAAACCTGGAAGTAGCTGCAGCGCGTCTGTCAGTGGCTTTTTAACCCAGCCACTGCATTTGCATCTGACTTCCGGGTTTCCCGACCAATTCACGCGAACAGGCGTGATGACGACACTGCAAAGATGACAGTTGAAGGATTGTGGAGGTGTGAGAAAGATAGCTAGCTGCATAAAATGGAGTCTCAACGCTCGAAAGCTGCCCCTCACTTTAGTGATGCCTCCCTGGACCTCATGCTGCGAGGTGTAAGGCCCGCAGGGAGATTTTATTCTCTGCTCCCGAGAAAGAAGCCAGCCTCACTGACGAAGAAGGCATGGCTGGAGATGGCAGAGGAGGTTAGTAGCAGGAGTGTGGTGCCATGCTCCTGGATACAGTGCAGGAAACGATTTAATGACCTCATGAGAGCAGGAAAGGTGAGTACAATGGCACAGTCAACTACATCCTGATGTGTGTGTCACCCCAACCTCCGCACTCTGGCTTCCCAAGCCTATTCCCGCACATCACTCTTCACACCAACGTACCTTGCAGATGCACCCATCCCTCTCTGTCTGTGCACTTCCTCACATCCCCATCTGACCATCCACCACTGACACTCACCCTCATCTTAATGCAATGTCACGCCTCTCCCTCATAGTCACCCTCAACAGATGTTGTCCATCCATCTGTTCCCCTCATTCCATGACTCTCACTCAAAGGTCTCTTGTTTCCCTCCTTGCAGGAGAAGAGAGCACAGAACACCAGGGAGAGGCAGAGAACCGGAGGTGGGCCTCCAGTCATCGCCATGCTCAGAGGAGGATGCACTTGAAATAAGCGGAGTGTCGGCGTGCCTGGTGGTGGGAGATGGAGAGATGGGGAGCTCCCAGCTACCTGGTGACAGAATTAAATATCACACAGCCACATGACATACAACAGTCACTCATGTTGACTTGGTGTCAGTAGCCAGTGAAATATGCTCATGTGCATAATGTTCACTTAAAACATTCTTACCATGACAGTTCTAATTCATGTCTTTACTCACCCACAGGCTCATCAAGTGTCCAACAGCCAGTGGTGCCAGAGGAGGAAGACTCCTCAGAGGAGGTCGCTAACTCTGAGGGTGCACCGTCACAGGACACATGCACACCATGCACCAGAGCAGATACACACATGTCGGTGGGACCATCAAGTCAGATAGTTGTGTTGTCACCTGGTGTCTCACAGATCACATGTGAGCAAGAACAGATGGTGCAGACAGGGACAGCAGTGGAGAGTCCTCATCGGAGGGCGCAGGATGCTACAAGTTCTGCTCAGCTGGATGCAGATGCTGAACCTCGGGTGCCATCGACAAAGAGGATGAATCTGGAGGAGCAGCGAAAAATGCGTGAGGCTCTGGCAGGATTTCCAGCCACGATGTGCACACTTGCAGAAAGAATGGAGAGGTCCATCTCAAGCATGACTTGTATGGTGTCATAGGCTTTAGCTATGATGTCTTCTTCCATGGAAAGAGTGGCCACCTGCATGGAGCATCAAACGCGACAGTCAAACGAGTGCATGCTTGCCCTCACCAATGGCTTGCACACTCTGAATGGCACCTTAACTAGGATAGACCAAAACCTAGCCTTGGTCGTTAAGCGCCCCACTGATATGCAGCAAAGTGCTCTCCAGCTCATTGCTAGCAGGGAAGTGCAGGTGACCCATGAGAGGGAAGATGGCGAAAGGGACATAGAAGTGGGGATTGCACTCCAAGTGCTTCCACTTCTCAACCGTTGCCCCCACCCCCTCAGTCAGTGCCCACATGCTGCCTCGTGTCCCGATGGCCGAGTCTGCCCCTGCACAGGTGCAGGTTGAGCAGTCTCTGGCGGGGCCCTCATGGTCTCCAAAACCCAGAGGACTTCGGCCAAGAGCATCTGAGCAGTCAGAGCAGGGATGTGAGTAGCCTGCCTCTACCTCTGATGAAGCCACAAGGGTTGCATGTCATAGGAGTTATAGGAAAAGGAAGATGAAAGATTAGGAGTTGCACAAGGGTATGCACATGGGTGTGTTAGACATGTCACAATGATAAGTAAATGTATCAATTTTGATCCATGTATAAAACTATTTATTTGAATAACTTTCCAGCCTTGCCCAATTTTGCCAGCTGCTTGGCAACTGGCCTTCTCAGTTCTGATGAATGGTAAGACAAGACTTATACGTGAGCAATGGGTGTCTGTGAAAGGGATGCTTGGTTGTTTGCAGGACTGCTTTGTGCCTGGGGGGAAGGGAGACATAAGAACATAAGAACATAAGAAATAGGAGCAGGAGTAGGCCAATCGGCCCTTCGAGCCTGCTCCGCCATTCAATAAGATCATGGCTGATCTGATCCTCACTTCAAATCTAAAGAACACAAGAAGTAGGAGCAGGACCCGGCCACTCAGCCCCTGGGCCCGCTACGCCACCCACAGGGCCTCGACCGATCCGAACTCAGCCTCATGTCCAATTTCCTGCCCGCTCCCCGTAACCCCTAATTCCCTTTACTTCTAGGAAACTGTCTATTTCTGTTTTAAATTTATTTAATGATGTAGCTTCCACAGCTTCCTGGGGCAGCAAATTCCACAGACCTACTACCCTCTGAGTGAAGAAGTTTCTCCTCATCTCAGTTTTGAAAGAGCAGCCCCTTATTCTAAGATTATGCCCCCTAGTTCTAGTTTCACCCATCCTTGGGAACATCCTTACCGCATCCACCCGATCAAGCCCCTTCACAATCTTATATGTTTCAATAAGATCGCCTCTCATTCTTCTGAACTCCAATGAGTAGAGTCCCAATCTACTCAACCTCTCCTCGTATGTCCACCCCCTCATCCCGGGGATTAACCGAGTGAACCTTCTTTGTACTGCCTCGAGAGCAAGTATGTCTTTTCTTAAGTATGGACACCAAAACTGTATGCAGTATTCCAGATGCGGTCTCACCAATACCTTATATAACTGCAGCAATACCTCCCTGTTTTTATAATCTATCCCCCTAGCAATAAAAGCCAACATTCCGTTGGCCTTCTTGATCACCTGCTGCACCTGCATACTAACTTTTTGATTTTCTTGCACTAGGACCCCCAGATCCCTTTGTACTGCAGTACTTTCCAGTTTCTCGCCATTAAGATAATAACTTGCTCTCTGATATTTCCTGCCAAAGTGCATAACCTCACATTTTCCAATATTGTATTGCATCTGCCAAATCTCTGCCCACTCACCCAGCTTGTCTATATCCCCTTGTAGGTTTTTTATGTCCTCCTCACTCTCTACTTTCCCTCCCATCTTTGTATCATCTGCAAACTTTGATATGTTACACTCGGTCCCCTCCTCCAAATCGTTAATATAGATTGTAAAGAGTTGGGGACCCAGCACCGACCCCTGCGGAACACCACTGGCTACTGGTTGCCAGTCCGAGAATGAACCATTTATCCCAACTCTCTGCTTCCTGTTAGATAACCAATCCTCCACCCATGCCAGAATATTCCCCCCAATCCAGTGATTTTTTATCTTGAGCAATAATCTTTTATGTGGCACCTTGTCGAATGCCTTCTGGAAGTCTAAATACACTACGTCCATTGGTTCCCCTTTATCCACCCTGTACGTTATGTCCTCAAAGAACTCAAGCAAATTTGTCAGACATGATTTCCCCTTCATAAAGCCATGCTGACTTTGTCCTATTAAATTATGTTTATCTAAATGTTCCGTTACTGTCTCCTTAATAATAGACTCCAAAATTTTACCCACCACAGATGTTAGACTAACTGGTCTATAATTTCCAGCTTTCTGCCTATTACCCTTTTTAAATAAGGGTGTTACATTAGCAGTTTTCCAATCTGCCGGGACCTTTGCTGATTCCAGGGAATTTTGGAAAATTATTACCAAAGCATCCACAATCCCTATTGCCACTTCCCTCAAGACCCTAGGATGTAAGCCATCAGGTCCAGGGGATTTATCCGCCTTGAGTCCCATTATTTTACTGAGTACCAATTCCTTAGTGATTTTAATCGTATTTAGCTCCTCCCCCCCTAGAGCCCCCTGTTTGTCCAGTGTTGGGATATTCTTAGTGTCCTCTACCGTAAAGACTGAAACAAAATATTTGTTCAGCATTTTTGCCATCTCCATGTTTCCCACCATTAATTTCCCGGTCTCATCCTCTAAGGGACCTACGTTTGTTCAGTGTGTTCAGCATGTGGCTGCCAAATGGGTACATTGGTGCAACGTAACTAAATCTTTCCATGATGAGTCCATCCCGGGCAGCAATGTGTGCCACTGCTGGTGCTGTTGATGCTGGTGCTCATCTTGGTCCTCATCTGAGGTCCAAGATGAAATAACATAAGCAGCATCCACGCTGATCTGATATATGACAGATTAAAACTGCAGACCTGACACACAAACCTCTAAAGTAGTGAGAGTGACCTCAAATGTAGTGAAAGTCACCCCCAAAGTTGTAGAAACCACCTCCAAAGTTGTAGAAATTACCTGCAAACTACTGAAAGCAAACTCTCAGAACAAGTGCATTGAGCAAAAGCCTTTCACTTAGGCAAGGAAGCAGGTGTGAGTTCTCAGTAATTATGGTATTTTTTGCCTTTCATTTGTTCAGCCCCCTCAATTGCCGCTGTGCTCTTGCCTTGCTTTCACTGGCGAGGTCCAGGAAGCCCGGGAAACCCGTGGACCCACAGTGAAAGTTGAAAACACCTGATAAAAAACTGTTAACTACCTCTTAACAACCTCTTAATTGCTTTCAATCGGTAACCCGCCTCTCCCGAGGGGATTTCTCGCACGCTGCTGAACGCGCTCCAGTGAAATGCGCAGGTCAGTAGGTTGGAGCCGGTTTCGCGACACGCTGTCAATTTCAGCGCATTTAACTACCTGCCCACTCCCAAATCCACACACTCTTTGATGTTAAAACTCCCCCCCAATTTCCAAATATCTCTCCAGCCTCTCTAGATCTATGACCCACAGTCACAGCCAGGATAATAGCTTCTCATGTCTGCTCTATCCTTTTGCTATTGTGGGTAGCCCTGCTGCACTGTAAAGAGTACATCTCCATACCCTTATGGCAACTACTATGAGTGAAGATCATGTCAATCTGAACATACTTCTTTAATTTCTCTTCACTCTCCCTCCAATTTGCCTAGAAATTGTGCAGCTCAACAACTGGATTGGACCAGCGTGCTCGATTTATATGGGTTAAGTGGCTGCTTAGCTTGACGAGCACCAATCACAGAATCATAGAATGGTTACAGCACGGAAGAAGGCCATTCGGCTCATCGAGCCCGTGCCGGCTCTCTGCAAGAGAACTTCAGCTAGTCCCACTCCCCCGCCTTTTCCCCGTAGCCCTGCAATTTTTTTTCCTTCAGATACTTATCCAACTCCCTTTTAAAAGCTGTGATTGAGTCTGCCTCCACCACCCTTTCAGGCAGTGCATTCCAGATCCTAACCATTCACTGAGTAAAAATGCTTTTTCTTACGTCGCCTTTGGTTCTTCTGCCAATCACCTTAAATCGGTGTCCTCTGGTTTTCGACCCTTCCGCCAATAGGAACAGTTTCCCTCTATCTACTCTGTCCAGACCCCTCATGATTTTGAACACCTCTATCAAATCTCCTCTCAGTCTTCTCTGCTCCAAGGAGAACAACCCCAGCTTCTCCAGTCTATCAACGTAACTGAAGTCCCTCATCTAGCTGCTTTTTGATTGGCTACTCAGCTGCATTTTAGTGCAGTCGAACACACCTGAGTTGTGCGCTCCTGAAAGTGCACTAAAAAGGAAGGCAAATCATTTAACTCCCATTTAATGCTCCGCCTATGCACTAAGAGGAATTTCATTTTACTCTCACGAGTCTCTCAGTAGCTGAAGGTTTTTCCCATTCGTCAGCTTTAAGGTGCTGACTAAATTACTAAACATCAAAAATGGACATGTGACCATAAATTTAACCTAAATGTCTCAAAAAGTGAAAGTGACACAAAACTACTGAGCGTTAGATTAGAAAACATGGAATGAGAAAAGAACATTCCTCCATCAATCTTGTTCCTTCCACAAACTAAGCAATTTGCACTATCGCAGACTCCACCAAACTTAATATTCTGAGAGAATGTTCTATGAAATTTCTCTCTGTCTCCAAAAGACAATCAAGTGAAACTTCAATTACCTACATAACCTTACAGCCTATATTATTCAATCCTGTCCAGTTCCTTTCAGCACATAACATTTCCATCGTCTCAGTGACATTATCGGGTCAATTCTGCTGGGCTGTGCACTGGGAGAGCAGTTGAGCCACAGGCTCATGGAGATCACAGAAAAGGGAAGCAGATCTCCTTATCCATGGCTCAGTTGGTAGCAATCTTGCTTCTGAGTCAGAAGGTTGTGGGTTCAAGTCTCACTCCAGAGACTTCAGCACAAAAATCTAGGCTGACACGCCTGGTGTCCTGGTTAATATTTATCCCTCAATCAACATCACTAAAAAAAGCAGATTATCTGGTCACATTGCTGTTTGTGGGAGCTTACTGTGCGCAAATTGGCTGCCACATTTCCTACATTACAACAGTGACTACACTTCAAAAGTACTTCATTGGCTGTAAAGCACTTTGGGACGTCCTGAGGTCGTGAAAGGCTTTACGATTTGAGCTCTCACCAGCTTACTCATTGGTATACGCCAGCCTCAGGAGCTACAATTCTGCAGTCTGCTGTATTCTGTGTGCTAGAGTACTTAGTTCCTAGTTAGTGCGTCAGCCTCAATAAAGCCTCAGATTTCATGCAAAAATATTTACTTGAGTACCAAGCGCAATGTAGGAATTGGCCTGGGTGTACTGTTTTCTATTTGTGTGCCCATCTGGAATGGGAGCAAGGGAAGTCCAATGGACAATGGACTTCTTAAAGTAGAAGAGCCTTTTTCATTTTTTTCCCAATATTTACAGTTACTCTTTTGGAAAGCATTGATTTTATTCGATCTCTTTTCTGTAATTTTGAAATTCTTATTAATATATTTTGAGGGAATGATTTTTTTAGCTGCCTTATGGTCAGTCTGTTTTTAAAGTGCCCCAATACAATACAATAGACCTGAAATTCCACGGGCTACGATCCCAGCACCCGCGGGTGACCAGGCTGGAGTATGCTAATGAGTAAGCTGGTGAGAGCTCAGGTCGTCTGTATACAGGTGGCGGGCACCTGCGCCAGTAGGGGTGCATCATTGGTGCCTACCTGACCCCACAGGCCTGAAAATGTAGCCTTGGTGCCCAGGCCGTGGAGGTGTTGGGCATCTCCCCGGAAACATTCATTGTGGAACCAACTTGTAAGAGAATGATGCAATGACGTCTTACATAGAATTACAGAGAATATGCAGCACAGAAGCAGGTCATTCGGCCCAACTAGTCTGTGCTGGTGTTTATACTCCACATGAGTCTCCCCCCATTCCATCTACCTCATCTCAGCCTTTCAGAATATCTTTCTATTCCCTTTTCTCCCATCTACTTTCTTTTGAAAGCATCTAAGCTATTGGCCTCAACCACTTCATGTGGTAGCGAATTCCACATTCTAACCACTCCCTGAGTAAAGAAATTGCTCCTTTCCCTATTGGATTTATTAGTAACTCTTTTGTATTTATGGCCCCTAGTTTTGGATTCTCCCACAAGTGGAAACATTCTCTCCACATCTATCCTGCCCAATCCATTCATAATTTTAAAGACCTCTATCAGGTCTCCTCTAAGTTTTCTCTTTTCTAAAGAAGAAAGCCCCAACATGTTCAATCTTTCTCAATAGCTGTAATCTATCAGTTCAGGCACCATCCTTGTACATATATTTTGCACTTTCTCCAGTGCTTCTATGTCCTTTTGGTAGTATGGAGACCAGAACTGTGCACAGTACTCTAAGTGCGGCCTGGCCAGGGTCCTATACAAGTTTAACATAACTTCACTGCTTTGAAATTCTATACCCCTAGAAATAAATCCCAGCGCTTTGTTAGCATTTTTAATTGCTTTGCTGACCTGCGATGCTGCTTTTAATGATTTGTTCACCTGTATCCCTAGATCCTTTTACTCTTCTACCCCATTCAGTTTCTTAGGGCTAGATTTTAAGGAGGAAGGCGGGTTGGGGGCGGAGGGGCTCCGAGGCGGTTGGGAAACCCGGGAGGCTGGGTTTTCCACAGGCCCTGCCAACTTTAACGGCAGGGCCTGATTTGCATGCGAGGCCTCGGTTTCCCGGCCATAGTCAGCCAGATTGAGAGGCTGGCTGGCTGCGAGCGGGTAGGCCTGCGGCACTAGGCCGCATAGAGGAGGGAGGGAGGGTTTGTGTGGGGACCGGGCTGTTAAAAGGATCGGGTGGATGGGGGGGCATTGGGCAGAGGATCCGGGGTCAGGCCGGGCCGGTAGAAGGATCCGGTGGAGGGTGGGGCTCGGGCTGGGCGTTAAAAGGATCAGGTGGGGTGGGGGAGGGGCTGTTGGGCAGAGGATCGGGGGTCAGACTGGGCTGTTAAAAGGATCGGGTGGGGCGGGGTCAGGCTGGACAGTTAAGATGATGGGGGGGGGGTGTCGGGCCGAGGATAGGTGGGGGGGCGTGGGGGCAGAGATGATCGGGGCTGGCCTCCAGATAATGGGGGCGGGGTGGGTGAAGGGAAGATCATGTCCAGCCTCCGGCGGATCGGGGCTGGCCTCCGGATAATGGGGGCGGGGTGGGTGAAGGGAAGATCATGTCCAGCCTCCGGCGGATCGGGGCTGGCCTCCGGATAATGGGGGCGGGGTGGGTGAAGGGAAGATCATGTCCGGCCTCCGGAGGATCGGTGGGGGTGGGGGGAGAAGATCGTGGCCAACCTTAGGATCATCGTGGGCGGGGGGGGGGAGGGGAGGACTGGGGGGGTGATCGGAGGCCTTGTAGGGGGTCTCTGATCACAGGGTTTGGGCTAGGCAGGACCCTGGATCCAGGAGGTAGGTATAAAGACACTTACCTCCTGGATCCAGCAGTCCCTGCCTTGCTGTAACTGCCGAGTTTTACGAATTGTGTGAATCCCGTCCACATGCAGTTAAAAACAAAATGGCGGTTAAAAAAGAGGTTTCCAGCCTCATTATAATATTTAAATTGACGTCCCACCTCCTAGGAGCGGGTTGGCTGCCTGCCCCCATCCCACCTCCGTTAAAACCGGAAGTGGGCGGGTTCAGGTCGGGAATCCAATTTTTAACAATTTAGCTACCCCCAAGCTCCAAACTCACCCTTTTTTAAGGTTAAAATTCCCCCCTTATTTTCTAAGGTGTAGGTGATGTTTCTGTTTTTCCTACAAAAGTGCATCACCGCACATTTATCTATGTTAAAGTTCACTTGCCAGTTAACTGCCCAGTCTGTAAGTTTTCTAATGTCTTCTTGTAACATGTTGCATGCTTCCTCAGTGTTAGCTATAACGCCCCTAGTCTTCTTCAGTTACATTTAGCCCTTATGTATTCCCTGTATCAATGCTTTGATTTCCTTTGTTGTTTTAGTTGCCAAATCCCTGAAATCATTCTCCTGCTGTCTGTAGCACTAATACCTTGACCATACATATTTATTCTGTCATTCTCCTGGCATTTTTTTGTGCACATCAATTCATAAAATCATAAGAATCCCATTGTCCATAATGTTGTTATGTTGGTTGGTAGCAGTCTGAGAAGGAGATGTTTTAAATCACCTCACCCCACCTTTTTCAATGACATCAATTAACACCACTATATCACATCTTTCAATTCACTTTGTTCTTCAGTATGTACATGGCAGTTCTTCCGGGAGATCACCAGCAGTCCTGATGGTTCAAAGACCATTTCCTTTGGTCCCAGATGTATTCATTTATTTATGGGTGTCTTAGTGGAATTGCCCTAGGGGGATTCATGCCCATGATGCTTTGAGGCTAACGCAATGAGTGGGAGTCTCGATTACATTTCTTCACCCCCTCCCTTTCAGTGCTTATTTTTATGATTTAATTTTCACCACTTGGTTTTAGTGGTCCTGTCTCTTGATAAAATTATTTGTATTTAGCAGGCATGCAGTTGTTTTTGATATGCAGAATTATGTTGACCTCGCACACAGAATGAAGGAGGAAAATATTTGTCGAAATATATAAAATGTAAATTATGAAATGTATTCTCAGTAAAGGAGTCCAGATCCCTCTGGAATGCTGGTAATTGCACAGTAAATAGTCACCAGGAGAGGTACTGTCCAATAGGCTAGAAATCTGTCATTTTCTCATTTATGATTCTGGTCTGTTTATACCAATCTCGGGTGTCCTACATATTTCTTTGGTGTGTTATTAATGACACTTAGCAATTCTAGGAGAATAAGAGGAATTGAAGAAGTAGAGCATTTGAAGAAATGAGGAAAGGGGGAAAGAAATAGACATGTAAAATTCATGGGGAAGAAGGAAAAGAGAAATATGGACAGGCACGTACAGAGACGGATATGAATCAGTCGACATCCAAATGGTTGGTTGTTTGTATGTCCACCCTGATAGCTGAACATTAAAAGACAGAAGCATCAAGATTGGGCTTTTCAGTATTTTGAGATTGCCTTGCTTTGATATGATACAATAATACCAAAAGTATTAGTTCAATTTCCAGCTGCACGAAAATATTTAGTGAAACAGCAATTTCAGAGCCGCCAATGTTTTCTGATGAATAGAAGGGTAGACTTATTGGAATAACAGTATTATTCCCTCACTGAGTGGAGCCGGATTAAGAATTCTTAGGGCCCTGAGCACCAAAAACATTCAGGGCTTCTCCGTACCCACCCCCTGCACATCTCCACACCCCGCCGCCCCCCACCCCACCACCGATCCATTGACTTCAGTGGAAAAGAAAATTGGGCAGGTTGCAAAAGGAGATGCTAATTCACTAATGCCTGTTCTGCATTACTACTGGAGTTGAATTTTACCCCCTTTTGCTTTCTTGTCAGCTACTTTATCAACTTTTTGCATGACCAGCTTCAGATGTTTACCCACTAAATGGTGATTTTTAATCCTGAGCGGGTTTCAGCCAGGCTTGGGGGTGGGTGGGTTGAGGTGGATCTAGTGTGAAACTACACCTTCTGTCAGAAATTTCAAGCCTGGGGTATTTTAACCCCTGGGCCTCATCTAGATGCTGCCAGTCAGCTGCCTGCCTAAAATGGGCGGGCTAGAAAGTTTGGGCAAACAGAAGCCTCCCATCAGCACCAAAGGAAGGCACGTCGGCATGCAGGCAAGTCGCGGGGGGTGTTTGGCAGGGTCTCGCAAGTAGATGGGTGGAGCCAGGGGCAAGGGAGCATGCCTGCTCCTTCTGGCCCCACAAAGGTGTGTTTTACAATTACCTTGGAGGGCTTCTGTTTGCAGACCAAGTGAAGATATGCTTCTGCTTAGCGAGAAAGCCACGGGAGCTTCCCCACTCAGGCCCGGTTAAAATGCCGTTGGGTTCCCATTGACGCCACAGGGCCCTGATAAACATTTATGCCAGACCCTGGCTGGCGCCTCAGTCACCATTGAAACCAGCAGCGGTAAAATTGGAAATTGTCGGGAACGGAACGGGAAATGGAACCGCTCCATTTTAACTGCGGGCTCCCTTCCCGCCTGGCGGGGAGAGTTTTAATATGTCTTCCTCTCATTAACTGTGCTCGGCTATTATCTGTAGCCACAACTGAACTTGCTCTGTAATGCAGCAGTGCAAGGAAAGGATCCTCTTGTTTCAGATTCTTCTTTGCAGCTTTTTCAGCTCTCTCAGCTCCTCCATATGAGCAACAAGGCTAATGGTAGTACTGTATACAAAGTCAGACTGAGTTCCAAATGCCTAAACCTCTGTTCCATTGCTGCAGTGATTTATCGACTTTTCATGGAGAAGCAAGGTACAAAAACCTAATGGATGTTGTCAGTGGCCATCCATTGTCGAGATTTGATGAATTATTGGGCTGATCATGAACTTTCATGACCAAGGAGGAAAGTTCACCGCTTTGTGATTCACATTTCAGTGGGAACCTTCAATCAATGCCAGCAATTTAGATTTATTATCTATATTAATTATTAATACAATCATGGTATAAACTGTCAGCTTATTTTTTCTGGCAATTTACATATCTAGTGTTAAGCTACTTCAAGTTACTGCCTTTTGTTTCTCCTTTCCAGTGTATTTCACCTAAAGGCCGAGGCTTCATGCTGGGAGCCTATGACTGTCCTTGTAAGTCTGGATTCTATCGTCCCAGAAGTGTCTCACAGAAAAGCTTTGATGGTAAGTGCCTCCTGCCTGGGAAGAAATGGGCCTGATTAATAATGCAGCATCTTTTTTTTTTATCTTGTCAGGGGCATGCACTTAATTCCCAAGGACCTTTGGGGCTGGGTTTATGTAATCATTTAAAAGTGATATCCCTTGTACCATGTAAGCTGTAATTCAACCAAAGGTCAGGTAAAAATGTCTTCAGGATGTTTGATTTATATAACTAACTGAAATAAACTCTTCCCACATCAAGTTAATGTGGATTTTGTTACTGTAAACAGTGCTGGGAGCGAATCATAGTAAGGTTATGTATACATTTATAGGTGATAATATTCAATCCCTTATTTTCATTATTTTCAAATAAATTCCAAGCTGAAGGGTGCAGGAAAAAGTCTAACTACCGTTGTACGCTGTGAGATGCCCCACTCCAGCAAGATTTGACCCATAAAATTATTGTAAACATTTTAAAGATGAATTGGACTCAAAACAACAGTATCACTGCATTCATAAGAGATATAAATAGAAGTTATTTTGACACACTTCAGAATAATAAAGGCTTCTCAACCAAGACAGTATGACAGGCTTATTAAAGAAAAATTACTAATTGCTCACATCGTAGAATCAGATGTATAATAATTAAGATCACAGCTTTCTTTCTTATGATTTCTTTAGTTTTACGGCAGTGGTTCTCAACCTTTTTCTATCTCATCCTCCTTTTGTGAAATAAAGAAATATTGTGATTTCCTCCCCTAATTAACTAAATATTAAACAGCCCTCCCCCTTCACACAGAGACATTCTTCTTATTTCCCCTCCCCCAAGTTTATAGGGACATAACATAGGAACAGGAGTAGACCATTTAGCCCCACGAGCCTGTTCTGCCAGTCAATGAGATCATGGCTGATCTGTGACATTCTTCCTTTCAGTGTTCCCAGTTCACAGATTGTATTGTTCTTCTCTCCTCCACCCCAGAGACACTCTCCCTCCCTGAACTGCTCTTCACTGCCAGTTGTGACTCCTGCCTGACAGTCATGCTTCACTCTCGGAATGGACTCTGCTGCATGATGTCAGGAGGAATTTTTGGTGTTGTCGAAGTTAATGCCAATGCTCTGTTAGTGAAGTTGCGGCAACAGATAGGATACCAAAGCTGGCAGTGAGAAACACACCTGAGAGCAGAGTGCCAGTGACCTCCCCTCACTTCCCCAAATGAACATCTGGGATCACTGAGATAATGGTGCTAGAATCTGCGAGCATTGGGCGATTCTGGGATTTGGGAGATTGCAGTCTGGGGATTTGTGACGACTGAGGGGGAAACACAGGAAAACAGTAGAATGCTATTCAGAAGAAGTCATGGTCAATCGGTACAGTGTTCTGGTGAGACTGCACTTTAAGTGTCCAATTTTGGTCATGGAGACACAAGGGAGATATTCAAGCATTGGAGGCAGTGTACAGAAGAGATACAAGGTTGATGCCTACTGTCAGAGCTTTATTTAAAATATGCAATTGTGAAAATATTTTATTTTGGTTAAAATCTTATCTTGGTCATTAGAAATTTCAGTCACTGAGGGAATAAAGGGTAGATGATTTTTTTTTCCAGAAATCACTCTGAATGAATCATCAACAAACCATGATGGTGAAAATTTGACATGCGGTTTTCCCTTATAAAATGTTTACATAGGATTTTTCCATTGTGACATACAGGTTTCCATTACAAAAACATGACATAGAAAGTTAGGTTAATGTGTACTGGAAGTGCATGCCATACACAAGAATAGATTGTATACAATTATTTTTTACTCTGACCCAATAACTACCACTACAAATTTCCAGGGTGCTTATATTATACAGCAACCAGGTACTCTAAATTTATAAGCAGCCTCCATGTTACTGTGCCAACCTACTGCACTTGTTCATGCACCTCCTTATTACTACACAATTAAGCACAACACTATTGATACTGAAAGTAAGTTGGTACATTCTAATAAATATACCACACATAAAATAATACATTAAAAATACTAATATGCATTTTCGTAATAAAACTATATTGAAAGAAAAAAAATTGTAACCTTTCCTCACAAATATCTCCTACCTTCAAACTCCTCACTTCCCATTTAATGACAACTGTCTAACCTTCTCCCATAATTCAGGACTGTATGACAATCTGAGATGAGACAGGAAAAGCAATAATATCATTTTGAGTCAGTGTGAATTTTGATTTTGAATGAAATCTTTCCAAGAACTAATTACCACTGAAATGACAAAACCTTGGCAAGAAAATATCCGCACTCTCATGATATGGAGACAGATCAGATGAAGAATATAAAGAACTTGCATTGTGCTCTACACTACGCTCTTTAAAAAGTAGTGTGAAGTACTAGGACTATCAATATTCAAATACATCCTGTAAGTACTTTAAACAAAGACAGCATCTAGAAATTGAGCAGAAGCAATTAAAACACCTTGCAGATGTACAAATAGAAAACCTGCATGACAGCAAACATCTCTCTCAATCTTAATAACACTTTATGGCTAACTGATGTATGTGTGGCACAGCTGAAAAGTACATTCTCAAATAGGAAGACATTGAGCTGAAAGAAGACCTAAAAGGAAATTTATATTTACAATACATTAGAGAAAGACAAACAAAAACTAGAACTCCAACCAGTTCTCATGACAGGAAAGCAACTAAACCAGCAGAATGTGCTGTACAATGTGACCATGACAAAGGCCCAGACAGCATTTACAAATTGTCTGCAGCAGGAAAGCTGCAACGATGCAACATCAAAATGCTTCATATCTTCCAGGAGGAAGTATATATAACGTAGAAGCCCACTAATGACGGTAATATATGGCTGATGCTTTATCACTAAACTGGGTACAACTATGGAGCTACTGTGAGAGCTATTATGTAAAGATGTAACATTCCAGTGAGCAGTCAAACATGACAAAGCATTACAGGAATTGAAAGATTCGCTTACTAGTGACACCATCACACCATACGTTGATGCTTCAAAAGCTCAGAACGCTGGGTGGATGCGGATCCGATCGGTTTTGGAGCATTGCTAACTCAGATTGATAAGGCCAGGAACAGAAAAATTGTCAATCTTGTGAGTTGTTTGCTATGTCCCACAGAAAAGCAATATAGTCAGATTGAATGAGAGGCTCTTGTAATAGCAGTGAAAGTACATTGTTTCTATATGTGCTGCCATGGCTGTCCATTCAAGGTTATTTTATACCATTGACTGCTTGCACCTATCTTTGGAAATCCAAAATGAATCGTTTTGTCTGGGCTCAGAGGTGACATTTGAAGTGTCAATCATAAAAGGCTATCACACATGAATAGAAATTCCAGCAGGTATATGTCACAACATCCAAATCTAGACTCCACTAGGAGCCACTCTGCAAAATTGGCTGAAGAATTTTCAACTCCAAACTCCAACTATAGAGTACAAAAACAAGGAAGTTATGATGAACCTTTATAAAACACTGGTTCGGCCGCAACTGGAGTATTGTGTCCAATTCTGGGCACCGCACTTTGGGAAGGACGTGAAGGCCTAGGAGAGGGTGCAGAAAAGATTTACAAGGATGGTTCCAGGGATGAGGGACTTCAGTTACGTGGATCGACTGGAGAAGCTGGGGTTGTTCTCCTTAGAGGAGAGAAGGCAAGAAACTGGAGAGTACTGAAGTGCAAAGGGATCTGGGGATCCTGGTGCACGAAACTCAAAATTGCGAGGAGATTTGATAGAGGTGTTCAAAATCATGAGGGGTCTAGACAGAGTAGATAGAGAGAAACTGTTCCCATTGGCGGAAGGGTTGAAAACCAGAGGACACAGATTTAAGGTGATTGGTAGAAGAACCAAAGGCCTCATGAGGAAAAAAAAATTTATGCAGCGAGTGGTTAGAGTCTGGAATGCACTGCCTGAAAGGGTGGTGGAGACAGATTCAATTGTGGCTTTCAAAAGGGAATTGGATAAGTACCTGAAGGAAAAAAAATTGCAGGGTTACGGAGAAAGGGTGGGGGAGTGGGACTAGCTGAAGCGCTCTTGCAGAGAGCCGGCATGGGTTCGACGGGCCGAATGGCCTCTTTCTGTGCTGTAACAATTCTATGATTCTATGAAAGGCACTCATACTTGATGAAGACAGACAGGAAGCGAAGATAAATACTCTATTGCAGTTTTAGCACAGAGTCATTGGGCTGGATTTTCCAAGCCCCGAGGAGGCGGGCATGGAGGCGGGACAGCTGGTAAACTCGGAGAAATTGGGGGCGGAGGGCAAACCCGCCCCCATCCCACCTCCGTGCCCCTTTGCCAGGAGGCGGGAAGATGTGCAGCTTCGGGTCCCGTCTCCTGGAGGCGGGAAAGGCATTTAATCTTTTTAACTGCCTGTTAACAGGCAGAAAAAAGGATTAGTGCCATTTTACCTTCACAGGTGAAGGCTTCCCGACCTCGGAGAACCCCGCCGGGTTGGAGGAGACGTGGAGGAGGTCTGCGGCGGTTGGAGGCACCTGGAAGTAAGATGTAGAGGTGAGTGATGGGTGCAAGTGTGGAGTGGTAAGTATGCAAGGTGAGTGATAAGTTTAAAAAAGTGTTCACTTACCTTCTTTTCTTCCTGCAGCCTTTAGCCATGGTGGATTGGGAGAGCTGACATCCTGCTTGTCAATTTCACAGACAAATTTGAAAGGTTTGATGAGTCCTGAACACAAGGTCTCTTCAAACTAAAGAGAAGCTTCACAGAGCTGTCAAACGCAGACATTGAAGAAGTCTTGACAGATAGCACGTCTGACGTTGACGTGATCTGTCAGTGACTTCCTCCCTAATTGGCCTGCTGAGCCTGCAGGGCGGGCTTAACAAGGTCAATCGGGGAAAATCCCTCTGGTTGGTCAGGTGAGGATGAAGGCGGGACATTGACTCGACAAGCAACTGTCCCGCCTCCAACTCACCTCCATTCACAAAATCCAGCCCATTGTGTTAGTAAACTGTACAAGGTAAAAGAGACGTACAATGCATTGTGGAACACAAGCGAATTAGTATCAGTAATTGAAGATTGAGTTGTTCTTCAAAGAGACGGAATTGAGATACTTGAAATGATAGAAAATCGCAAACTTTGAACACTGCATGTGGTGTAGTCGCCTCGGGGTTGTGAAACAAAATTGTACTTGCTTGAGAAAATTTGATCCCTGACATCAACAAGATGCATCGCTTGCTAGGCAGTGCAAGTTGAAAACAAGGAAGAACCACTTCTGATGTCTGAACTTCCAGAAAGGAACCACTACCATCACTACTTTCTCAGAGCAACTAGGCATGGACAGTAAATATGTGAAATAAAAAGGACAAACTAAAAATGCTGGTATTCTGAAATAAAAACAGAAACTGCTGGGAATATACAGCAGGATAATCGGCATTTGTGAAGAAAACAAACATTTTGGATGTGTACCTGTTCTGATAAAGGGTACACACCAGAAACATCATATCCTGCCTTTTCTCTTTACAGATGTTGACTATACTGCCGTGTATTTTTGAATAAAAATTAAGCTCACATCCCAAGAACAAATAAAAAACGTTTTCTTTCTGATTGGGCCCCTCACTGACTACCTACCTGTGATCATAGATAATTACTGAAGGTTTCCAAAAATCAAAATTGAAATCTACTCAAGCCATAATACCAAACCTGGATAAAATCTTTGCAGTTCATAGAATTCTAGGTATTGTCAAGACAGATACTGATCCATTATTTAAGAGTGCAGAATTCCAACAATTCTCAGAATATCTTGGATTTGTCATAAGAGAATGACATTAGATTGTCCAAAAGCCAATGAAAAAGCAGTAAGATTCACAAGTACATTGAAAAAGACAGTTTGCAGTCCCCAAATTGAAAGAAAATTATGAATTGTGGAAATGCATGAGAAACTGTCATGGCACTCTACATACAAGAACAGCTGAGGCCTTAGTCAATCAGAAAATGAGGATCACTTGACCACAAAACAAAGCGGAAGAAAGACAGACAATCAAAAAAATGATTAAAGTATATGTTAATAAGAGAAGGGCTGTTCAAAGTCAGAGACTGACTACTGCTTAAAAAAGGAACAGAAATCCCAGGTTGAGTTTTGAAAGAAAGGGGGGATGTGGTGTTTATGTAACCGAGTGATCCTAAATGCAGTGCTTCTAATCAGAGTGCTAAAGTTGGGAATTTGGAGAGAGTGGGAGTCTCTGGTAAGTACTGGGTGAGTATTAGCTGTATTAGCTGTAAAAAGTGGAATTTAGTGGAACAGTTTGGGCGTGAAATTCGGTTACGCCTCGTTTGGGGGGGTGGCAATCTCGGGCGCTCCACATCCTGGTGGGGCGGTAACCGAGGCGATGTCGGGGCACGAGGAGAACCGCCGAGTTTCAACGCCCCTCCCCTTCAGTTAAAGGGGAGGGCTGTTGTGCACTCTGCAGGGCCTCCGATGGCCCACTCTAGGCCACCAGGGCGGCGTGGTGCCGCAGCCGCAGCCCGGCACCGAGACGCGGTGCTGGGCTGCGCGATGGCGGCCAGGACCAAGCCACGGCACACCACAGAGGGCCGACTTGGAGGTTGGCCAAAAAAAGAAAACGGCGCACGGGTCGTGGCCGCAGCTTCCCTTTAAATACAGCCCCGCGAGCGGAGGTCGGCCCGGTTCGCGACCTGCGAGGCTGGCGCTGACATCGCCCGTGGCAGCCTCACGGGGTGCAGCCGAATTTCTGCCGCAGGGCCCGGGGCGCTACCGGCAGAGGCGTGGCACTATCGGGTAGCGTCTCAGCAATGACCTGCCGAATTTCTCAGGAGGTGCTTTTGTTGCCCCCCCCCCCGACCGATAAGCCCTTTGCACCCCGTTAGCGCCCCCCGGAGGCATTAACGGTAGGCACAAAGGAGCCGAATTTCTAGCCCTTTCAATTTAACGTAGAACTTTAACAACTGTAGTTAACAGAAACTGCCTGCTAGTGGCAGTGAACTGTCAGTCAGTTGTAAGTGTTTGTCTTGAATAGGTGCTAATTACTGTGAGCAGGGAGCTGAGGCAACACTTATAACTTGGGTGTGGCTGGAACTGTATAAAAGTAAACACTATCTGCTGACGCACAGAGTGGTCCAAACAGATTGCTAAAGTTGGGATTTTGGAGAGAGTGGGAATTCAGATCAGAGGGGGAAGGAGGAGAGAGCGAGAGGAGCGGCCAGAGATAAAGGTAGGCCCGAGAGCCCGGAGCCTGGAGGGAGTGTGAGCGTCAGGGAGCGAGGTAAGTGATGTCAGCTCAAGGGAAGGAGCTGAAAAGAGAAAAAAAATTGGTGAGTAGCTGGTGATTTTTTTTTTTAAGTCTCGAGTTTATTTCTGTTAAGTTAGTTATTAGTCTATTAAATAGAGGCATGGCAGGGCACCTCAGTCCTGTGGAATGCACATCTTGTGCCATGTGGGAACTCCAGCACGCTTCCCGTGTCCTGGACAACCACATGTGCAGGAAGTGTCGTCAGCTGCAGGAGCTCGAGCTCCGGGTTTCGGCATCACTGCGGTGCATCCATGAGGCTGAGAGCTACGTGGACAGCACGTTTCAGGAGGTGGTCGCCCCACAGCATAAAAGTGTGTAGGCAGAGAGGGAATGCGTGACCGCCAGACAGACAAGGAGGACCAGGCAGGTAGTGCAGTAGTCCCCTGAGTGCATCTCACTCTCTAACCGGTATTGGGTGAGGGCACTGGTTCCTCTGGGGAGTACAGCCAGATCCGAGTCCATGGCACCACGGGTGGCTCAGCTGTTAAAGGGGGGAGGAGAAAGTTTTGGGAAAGCAATAGTGATAGGAGATTCAATAGTTAGGGGAACAGACAGGTGTTTCTGCGGCCGCAGACGTGATTCCTGGTGCCAGCAACAAGGATGTCACTGAGCGGCTGCAGGACATTCTGAGGGGGGAGGGTGAACAGTCAGAGGTCGTGGTCCGTATCGGTATCAACGACAGAGGTAGAAAGAGGGATGAGGTCCTGCAGACAGATTTTAGGGAGCCAGGAAAGAGATTAAAAAGCAGGACCTCAAAGGTGGTAATCTCCAGATTGCTCCAGGTATCATGAGCTACTGAGTATAGAAATAGGAGGATAGAGCAGATGAATGCGTGGCTGGAGAGATGGTGCAGGAGGAAGGGCTTTAGATTCCTCGGACATTGGGACTGGTTGTGGGGTAAGCGGGACCTGTACAGACTAGATGGGTTGCACCTCAACAGAGCCAGGACCAATATCCTCACGGTGGGGTTTGCTAGTGCTGTTAGGGACGGTTTAAAATAATTTGGCTGGGGAATGGGCACCAGGATGTAGCATTAGAAAGGAGAAACAAGGTGCACAAAGGATTGGGAGAGACAGAGGGCTGGATTTTATCAATGGAGGCGAGCAGGAGGCGGGACTCCCACTTTTGGGGTTGTAGTCCCGCTTCCATCGAGTTGTGGCTAACCCACTCGATTTTCCCTTGATTGACCTTGTTGAGCCCGCCCAGCGGGCTCAGCAGGCCAATTAAGGGCCACCTGGCAACAGGTGACGTCAGCCATTGAAATTTCATCTGTCAAGAGCTTTTGACAGATGAAATATCAGCGTTTGACAGCTCCTTGAAGCTGTCAAACACTGACAATCTGTCCTCTAAGTTAATTCCTTCCTCTCAGGCTGATTTAGAGATCTCTGCAGAACAAAAAGCAGAGGCTGCAGCTTTTGACAGCTCAACGGCCATTCTGCTTTCTGTGCCGGTGAGATTTCTGACTCCCGAGACCTGAAGGGCTGACACCTGCAGGAGGAAGTTAAGGTAAGTAAAACTTTTTTCCACACTTTACACTTACCTTACACACTTACCTCTGCACACATGCACCCATCACTCACCTGCCCACCGGACATATCGACCCCTCCAACCCCTGCAGACCCATGGTCCGCCTCGCTAAAACGGCGTGGTTTGGAGCCGTCGGGTAGCCCACACTTCAGGGCTAAAAATAGGGATTAGGCAACAAACTGCCTGTTAACTACCTGTTAACAGGCAGTCAATTGTCACTAATCCCCTTCCCGCCTCGTGGAGGCGGCTCCCAGCACAGGTCGGGTACCCACCTCCAGCGAAACTGGCATGGAGGCGGGATGGGTTCGGGACCCCCGAATCTGCTATTTTCCCACCCCACACGCCTCCAAACTCGCCTCCACGGGTCAATGAAAATTCTGCCCAGATAGCACTAGAGTAAGAAATAGTACGGTATTAGGTGGGGTCAGACTAAGAGAGAATACAAGAAGATCTAAGATAGTTTTACAGTGCATGTGTGTAAACGCACAAAGCGTGGTAAATAAGGTTGGTGAGCTGCAGGCGCAAATAGCCACATGGGAATATGATGTTGTGGCGATAACGGAGACCTGGCTCAAAAAAGGACAGGATTGGGTACTAAACATTCTTGGATATAAGGTTTTCAGGAAAGATAGGGAAGGAAAGAAAGGAGGTAGGTGGCAGTATTGATGAAGGAGAATATTATAGTGCTGGAGAGAGAGGATGTTCTGGAGGGGTCAAGGACAGAATCTATTTGGTTAGAGTTAAGAAACAATAGAGGTACCTTTACACTACTAGGTGTATTCTATAGACCACCAACTAGTGGGAAGGATGTGGAGGAGCAAAATTGCAGGGAAATTACAGAGAGGTGCAAGAACTATAGAGATGTGTTAATGCGGGACTTCAATTGTCCTAATATAGACTGGGACTGCAATAGTGTAAAGGGCGGAGAGGGGGAAGAATTCCTGAAGTGTGTTCAGGAGAACTTTCTTGATCAGTACATTTCCAGCCCAACGAGGAAGGAGGCATTGCTGGATCTGGTTCTGGGGAATGAGGTGGGAAAATGGAGCAAGTGTCAGTAGGGGAACATTTAGGGAACAGTGATCATAGTATCATAAGGTTTAGATTAGCTATGGAAAATGACAGGGAGCAAACTAGAGTAAAAATACTTAAGAGGAGGGCCAGTTTCAGAGGGTTGAGACCGGGTCTGGCTCGGGTAAATTGGAATCGAAGATTGGCAGGCAAAACTGTAATCAAACAATGGGCAGCCTTTAAAGAGGATATGGTTCGGGTACAGTCGAGGTACATTCCCAAGACACCCTGGATGATGAAAGAGATAGAGAGTAAGATGAAGCAGAAAAAGGGGCGAATGACAGATGTCAGGTTGAGAATACAAGTGATAACCAGGCTGAATATAGGAAATTCAGAGGGGAAGTGAAAAAGGAAATAAGAGGGACAAACAGAGAGTATGAGAATAGATTGTCAGCTAACATAAAAGGGAATTTAAAAGTCTTCTATAGGCATATAAATAATAAACGGGTAGTAAGAGGAGAGGTGGGGCCAATTAGGGACCAAAAAGGAGACCTACACATGGAGGCAGAGGGCATGGTTGAAGTACTAAATAAGTACTTTGCATCTGTCTTTAACAAAGAAGAAGATGCTGCCAAAGACATAGTGAAAGAGGAGGTAGTGGAGATACTGCATGGGATAAAAATTGATAAAGAGGAGGCACTAGAAAGGCTGGCTGTACTTAAAGTAGATAAGTCACCAAGACCGGATGGGATGAATCCTATGATGCTGAAGGAGGTAAGGGTGGAAATTGCAGAGGTACTTGCCATAATGTCCATGACAGTATTGGTAGCAGTGACCACCGCACAGTCATTGTGGAGACGAAGTCCCGTCTTCACACTGAGGACACCCTCCATCGTGTTGTGTGGCACTATCACCGTGCTAAATGGGATAGATTCAGAACAGATCTAGCAGCTCAAAACTGGGCATCCATGAGGCGTGTGAGCCATCAGCAGCAGCAGAATTGTATTCCACCACAATCTGTAACCTCATGGCCTGGCATATCCCTCACTCTACCATTACCATCATGCCAGGGGACCAACCCTGGTTCAATAAGGAGTGTAGAAGAGCATGCCAGGAGCAGCACCAGGCGTACCTAAAAATGAGGCGCCAACCTGGGGAAGCTGCAACACAGGACTACATGTATGCTAAAAAGCGGGAGCAGCATGCTATAGACAGGGCTAAGCGATCCCACAATCAACGTATCAGATCAAAGCTCTGCAGTCCTGCCACATCCAGTCGTGAATGGTGGTGGACCATTAAACAACTAACGGGAAGAGGAGGCTCCATGAATATCCCCATCCTCAATGATGGTGGAGCCCAGCACGTGAGTGCAAAAGTCAAGGCTGAAGCGTTTGCAACCATCTTTAGCCAGATGTGCCAAGTGGATAATCCATATTGGCCTCCTCCTGAGGTCCCCACTATCACAGAAGCCATTCTTCAGCCAATTCGATTCACTCCACGTGATATCAAGAAACGGCTCAGCGCACTGGATACAGCAAAGGCTATGGGCCCCGACAACATCCCGGCTATCGTGCTGAAGACTTGTACTCCAGAACTAGCCGCACCTCTAGCCAAGCTGTTCCAGTACAGCTACAACACTGGCATCTATCCGACTATGTGGAAAACTGCCCAGGTATGTCCTGTCCACAAAAAGGACAAATCCAATCCGGCCTATTACCGCCCCATCAGTCTATTCTCAATCATCAGCAAAGTGATGGAAGGTGTTATTGACAGTGCTATCAAGTGGCACTTACTCACCTATAACCTGCTCACTGATGCCCAGTTTGGGTTCAGCCAAGACCACTCAGCTCTCAACCTCATTACAGCCTTGGTCTAAACATGGACAAAGGAGCTGAATTCCAGAGGTGAGGTAAGAGTGACTGCCCTTGACATCAAGGCAGCATTTGACCGAGTGTGGCATGAAGGAGCCCTAGTAAAACTGAAGTCAATGGGAATCGGGGGGAGAACTCTCCACTGGCTGAGGTCATACCTAGCACAAAGGAAGATGGTTGTGGTGATTGAAGGTCAATCATCACAGCCCCAGGACATCGCTGCAGGAGTTCCTCAGGGCAGTGTCCTAGGCCCAACCATCTTCAGCTGTTTCACCAATGACCTTCCCTCCAACACAAGGTCAGAAATGGGGATGTTCGCTGATGACTGCACAGTGTTCAGTGCCATTCACAACTCCTCAGATAATGAAGCAGTCAATGCCCGCATGCAACAAGACCTGGACGACGTTCAGGCTTGGGCTGATAAGTGGCAGGTAACATTCGTGCCACAGAAGTGCCAGGCAATGACTACCTCAAACAAGCGAGAGTCTAAACACCACCCCTTGACATTCAATGGCATTACCATCGCCGAATACCCCACCATCAACATCCTGGGGGTCACCATTGACCAGAAACTTAACTGGACCAGCCACATAAATACTGTGGCAACAAGAGCAGGTCAGAGGCTTGGTATTCTGCGGCGAGTGTCTCACCTCTGGGCTCCCCAAAACCTTTCCACCATGTACAAGGCACAAGTAAGGAGTGTGATGGAATACTCTCCACTTGCCTGGATGAGTGCAGCTCCAACAACACTCAAGAAGCTCGACACCATCCAGGACAAAGCAGCCCACTTGATTGGCACCCCATCTACCACCTTAAACATTCACTCCCTCCACCACCGGCGTACCGTGGCTGCAGTGTGTACCATCTACAAGATGCACTACAGCAACTCACCAAGGCTTCTTCGGCAGCACCTCCCAAACCTGCGACCTCTTCCACCTAGAAGGACAAGGGCAGCGGGTGCATGGGAACACCACCACCTCCAAGTTCCCCTCCAAGTCACACACCAAATCTGACTTAGAAGTATATCGCCGATCCTTCATCATCGCTGGGTCAAAATCCTAGAACTCCCTACCTAACAGCACTGTGGGAGTACCTTCACCACACGGACTGCAGCGGTTCAAGAAGGTGGCTCACCACCACCTTCTCAAGGGCAGTTAGGGATGGGCAATAAATGCTGGCCTTGCCAGCGACGGCCACATCCCGTAAACAAATTAAAAAAAATCTTCCAATCTTCCTTAGAAATGGGGGTGGTGCCAGAGGTCTGGAGAATTGCAAATGTTACACCCTTGTTCAAAAAAGGGTGTAAGGATAAACCCAGCAACTACAGGCCAGTCAGTTTAACCTCGGCGGTGGGGAAGCTATTAGAAACGATAATCCCGGACAAAATTAACAGTCACTTGGACAAGTGTGGATTAATTAAGGAATGCCAGCAAGGATTGGTTAAAGCCAAATCGTGTTTAACTAACTGGATTGAGTTTTTTGATGAGGTAACAGAGAGGGTTGATGAGGGCAATGCGGTTGACGTGGTGTACATGGACTTCCAAAAGGCATTTGATAAAGTGCCACATAATAGGCTTGCCAGCAAAGTTGAAGCCCGTGGAATAAAAGGGACAGTGGCAGCATGGATACGAAATTGTCTAAGTGACAAAAAACAGAGAGTAGTGGTGAACGGTTGTTTTGTGGACTGGAGGAAGGTACACAGTGGTGTTCCCCAGGGGTCGGCAGTAGGACCACTGCTTTTCTTGATATATATTAATGACTTGGACTTGGGTGTACAGAGCACAATTTCAAAATTTGCAGATGACACAAAACTTGGAAGTATAGTGAACAGTGAGGAGGATAGTGATAGACATTAAGAGGACATAGAAGGGCTGGTGGAATGGGCGGACACGTGGCGGATGAAATTTAACACAGAAAAGTGCGAAGTGATACATTTTGGTAGGAAGAACGAGGAGAGGCAATATAATCCAAAGGGTACAATTCTAAAGTGGGTGCATGAATAGAGAAACCTGGGGGTATAAGTGCACAAATCGTTGAAGGTGGCAGGGCAGATTGAGAAAGTGGTTAAAAAAGCATATGGGATCCTGGGCTTCATA
This sequence comes from Squalus acanthias, assembly GCA_030390025.1. Lineage (NCBI taxonomy): Eukaryota > Metazoa > Chordata > Chondrichthyes > Squaliformes > Squalidae > Squalus > Squalus acanthias. The sequence continues at coordinate 140,787,246 of CM059428.1, forward strand.
AATAGAGGCATAGAGTACAAAAGTAAGGAAGTTATGATGAACCTTTATAAAACACTGGTTCGGCCTCAACTGGAGTATTGTGTCCAATTCTGGGCACCGCACTTTAGGAAGAATGTGAAGGCCTTAGTGCAGAAAAGATTTGCAAGAATGGTTCCAGGAGTGGATAGACTGGAGAAGCTGGGGTTGTTCTCCTTAGAGCAGAGAAGGTTGAGAGGAGATTTGATAGAGGTGTTCAAAATCAGGGGTCAAGACCGAGTAGATAGAGGGAAACTGTTCCCATTGGCGAAAGGGTTGAAAACCAGAGGCCACAGATTTAAGGTGATTGGCAGAAGAACCAAAGGCGACATGAGGAAAAACTTTTTTAAGCAGCGAGTGGTTATGATCTGGAATGCACTGTCTGAGAGGGTGGTGGAGGTAGATTCAATCATGGCTTTCAAAAGGGAATTGGATAAGTATCTGACAGAAACAATTTTGCTCGGCTACAGGGAAATGGCGGGGGAGTGGGACTAGCTGAAGTGCTCTTGCAGAGAGCCGGCACGAGCTCGACGGGCCGAATGGCCTCCTTCTGTGCTGTAACCATTCTATGATTCTATAATATAGTTTGTAATTACATCCATGTCCAGCAGAGGGAGCCAATTCCTGGAGGTAACACCCTGATTCATTTGCTGAACTCTTAGCTGAGATGGCTGTAAAGGGTCACATGTCTATTCATCATGACTGCTGAATAGACACGAACACTATGGGGATAAAACTGGTCTTGGGTGGTAGTGCAAAATGGGTGATGGCGAATCAGTGGCTCTTTTTACACCCCGCCATGGAAAAGGAAATCGGGCGGGGTTTAAAACGGGCTGCCGATTCGCTATTACACATTTTGCGCTGTTGCCGATACCAATTTCAACCCCATTGATCTTGTAGAGGGAATATTTCTTTCTTCAATATTATTTGAACCCTGTTCCCAAACACAACAGCTGTATTAAAAATATAAATGAAAGAGTTGATTTCTGAAATGTAAATGTCAGAACTGTATACTAGAAACAATAAGTGAGAAGTCGCACAACATTTGATTTCAAATAAAGCTGTTGGACTGTAACCTGGTGTTGTGCGACTTCTCACTTTTGTCCACCCCAGTCCAACACCGGCATCTCCGCATCATAGAAACAATAAGATCTTTTAAAAATGAAGCCAGGAAATGCTAGAAATGCACAGCATTTGAAGAAGAAAGATGAACACTTCTGGATCATTTGTCACAACTAGCAGGGTTAGGCTGGAGAAGCCCTTTTACTGACTGAACAAAATAAAGGGAAGAGGAGCGAACAGCTGGAAGTTAAGAGCACAAACATGCTGCTTACTTTCATACAGAGGCAGCTAATGTGTTTAATAGCCCGTTAATGAATTTTAAGATGTTGAAAAACCGTTATTTTCTGGATATCTTCTGTTCTGGAGAATTCATTTCTCCACACACATTAGTGCATTGTATTATTTGTGCTTTTGTGAGACACCAGCCAACGTCTGGGCTTCCCAGCAGTTCATAATTTATTACCTCACATATAGCCATTTCCAGTTGTTGCCTTTGTTTTGTGTTGCAAATTAATCGCATCAGCCAGAGTGGATTGAACTGTGAAGTGTGAAGTCCTCTTATCAGTCCTGTCATGTCCCACTCCCATCTGGACTCACACCTGACCCTATAAAATCTCCTTGAGCTTTTATTTTTAAACCAGCTTGGAAACAGAATGATGGTTTTTCAGCTTAGTTATCAAGAAATTCAACGAAAAGGAAACATTCAACAGTGCATCAAAGAAATGTGGCGATGTGCTACGTCTGCCTTATTAATATTACAAAGGAGGCCTCAGACATGGGTGGGTTTGTCAAGAAGGCTGGAGGTGATGTGAAGCCCTTGAGAAATGATGTAAACAAAGCTCCAGAAGGGTAAAGGGAAAGATTACAACATTCCAACTGTCAGTGTCCAGTGGGAGAGAGACAAATGAAAGACCATCCTGTCAATGTGAAAGCCTGAAAGGTCAGCCACCACACTTCAGAAAAGTAGGAGTTGTTATGTAAAAATCATACATGTCCTGTGAGACTGAGTCAACTTTTGAACATAGGTATTCCTATCTTCAAAAAAACTTTTAAAATAAAGTAGACTATTTTGCTGTCAATGTAATGAATTTTCAGAAATAACAACAGAAAACGCTGGAAAAACTCAGCAGGCCAGGCAGCATCCGTGGAGAGAGAAACAGAGTTAACGTTTCAGGTCGAAGACCTTTCGTCAGAACTGGAAAAAAGCAGGAAATGAAATAGATTTAAAGCAAGTATTGTGCTTTTGTGAGACACCAGCCAACGTCTGGGCTTCCCAGCAGTTCATAATTTATTAGTGGTGAGTGTAGGGAGGTACTGAGGAGGGTATCAAGGTCGCAGGAATGTACCGGCAGACAGGAACATGGCTTGAAGTGTGTCTACTTCAATGCAAGGAGCATCCGGAATAAGGTAGGAGAACTTGGAGCGTGGATTGGTACTTGGGACTACGATGTGGTGGCCATTACGGAGACATGGTTAGAACAGGGACAGGAATGGTTGTTGGAAGTTCCGGGGTATAGATGTTTCAGTAAGAGTAGGGAAGTTGGTAAGAAAGGTGGGGGAGTAGCATTGTTAATCAAGGATAGTTTAACAGCGGCAGAAAGGCAGTTCGAGGGGGATCTGCCGTCTGAGGTAATATGGGCTGAAGTTAGAAATAGGAAAGGAGCGGTCACGTTGTTAGGAGTTTTCTACAGGCCCCCAAATAGTAATAAAGATGTGGAGGAAGAAATTGCAAAGCAGATTATGAATAGGTGTGGAGGTCACAGAGTAGTTGTCATGGGTGACTTCAACTTTCCAAATATTGATTGGAACCTTTATAGGTCAAACAGTTCGGATGGGATAGTTTTTGCACAGTGTGTGCAGGAGGGTTTCCTGACACAATATGTGGATAGGCCGACAAGAGGTGGGGCCACGTTGGATTTGGTACTGGGTAATGAACCGGGCCAAGTGTTTGATTTGTATGTGGGAGAGCACTTTGGAGATAGTGACCACAATTCGGTAACTTTCACTATTGCAATGGAGAGGGATAGGGCCATACGGCAGGGCAGGGTTTATAATTGGGGGAGGGGTAATTATGATGCGATTAGGCAAGAATTAGGGAGTATAAGATGGGAACAGAAACTATCAGGGAAAGGCACAAACGAAAAGTGGAGCTTTTTCATGGAGCAATTACTGCGTGTCCTTGATAGGTATGTCCCTGTCAGGCAGGGAGGAAATGGCCGAGTGAGAGAACCATGGTTCACAAAAGAGGTTGAATGTCTAGTCAAGAGGAAAAAGGAAGCGTATGTAAGGATGAGAAAACAAGGTTCAGTTGGGTCGATTGAGGGGTACAAGGTAGCAAGGAATGAGCTAAAAAAAGAGCTTAGGAGAGCTAGGAGGGGGCATGAGAAGTCCTTGGCGGGTCGGATCAAGAAAAATCCCAAGGCTTTTTACTCTTATGTGAGAAATAAAAGAATGACCAGGGTGAGGGTAGGGCCGGTCAAGGACAGTAGTGGGAACTTGTGCATGGAGTCAGAAGAGATAGGAGAGGTGATGAATGAATACTTTTCGTCAGTGTTCACCGAGGAGAGGGGCCATGTTCTTGAGGATGAGAGTGTGATAAAGGTGGATAGGCTGGAGGTGGTAGATGTTCTGAGGGAAGATGTTTTAGCAATTTTGAAGAACCTGAGGGTCGATAAGTCCCCTGGGCCAGATGGGATATATCCTAGGATTCTTTGGGAGGCAAGGGAGGAGATTGCAGAGCCTCTGGCTTTGATCTTTGGGTCCTCACTGTCCACGGGGATGGTGCCAGAGGACTGGAGAGTGGCAAATGTTGTTCCTCTCTTCAAGAAAGGAAATAGGAATGACCCTGGTAATTATAGGCCGGTTAGTCTTACTTCGGTGGTTGGTAAGATAATGGAAAAGGTCCTGAGGGATAGGATTTATGACCATTTGGAAAGGGGCAACTTAATCAGGGATAGTCAACACGGATTCGTGAAGGGTAAGTCTTGCCTAACAAATTTGATTGAATTCTTTGAGGAGGTAACTAAGTGTGTAGATGAAGGTAGAGCAGTTGATGTCGTATACATGGATTTCAGTAAGGCGTTTGATAAGGTTCCCCATGGTCGTCTCATGAAGAAAGTAAGGAGTTGTGGGATAGAGGGAAATTTGGCCGATTGGATAAGTAACTGGCTAACTCATAGAAGGCAGAGGGTGGTGGTGGATGGAACATTTTCGGACTGGAGACCAGTTACCAGCGGTGTGCCACAGGGGTCGGTGCTGGGTCCTCTGCTGTTTGTGATTTTTATCAATGACTTGGAGGAGGGGACTGAAGGGTGGATCAGTAAATTTGCTGATGACACCAAGATTGGTGGAGTAGTGGATGAGGTGGAGGGCAGTTGTAGGCTGCAAAGAGACATTGATAGGATGCAGAGCTGGGCCGAAAAATGGCAGATGGAATTTAACCCTGATAAGTGCGAGGTGATTCATTTTGGTCGGGCAAATTTGAATAAGGATTACAGGGTCAACGGCAGGGTTCTGAGGAACGTGGAGGAGCAGAGGGATCTGGGGGTTCATATCCACAGATCTCTGAAGGTTGCCACTCAAGTGGATAGAGCAGTAAAGAAGGCCTATGGTGTGTTAGCGTTTATTAACAGAGGGTTTGAGTTTAAGAACCGTGAGGTTATGCTGCAACTGTACAGGACCTTGGTGAGACCACATTTGGAATATTGTGTGCAGTTCTGGTCACCTCACTATAGGAAGGACGTAGAAGCATTGGAAAGAGTGCAAAGGAGATTTACCAGGATGCTGCCTAGTTTGGGGGGGAGGTCTTATGAGGAAAGATTGAGGGAGTTGGGGCTTTTCTCTTTAGAGCGGAGGAGGATGAGAGGCGACTTAATAGAGGTTTATAAGATGATGAGGGGGATAGATAGAGTGGATGTTCAGAGACTATTTCCTCGGGTAGAGGCAGCTGTTACAAGGGGGCATAACTATAAGGTGCATGGGGGGAGATATAGAAGGGATGTCCGAGGTAGATTCTTTACTCAGAGAGTGGTTGGGGTGTGGAAAGGACTGCCTGCTGTGATAGTGGAGTCGGACACTTTAGGAACTTTCAAGCGGTTATTGGATAAGTACATGGAGCACACCAGAGTGATAGGGAGTGTGATAGCTTGATCTTGGTCTCGGACAATGCTCGGCACAACATCGAGGGCCGAAGGGCCTGTACTGTGCTGTACTGTTCTATGTTCTTAAGTATAAAGCTGGGAAAAGGGGGAGGGGATGAAAGAACAAAAGGAGAGAATTTTCAGTTTGTTCTAATGAAGATGTACCTTATTTGTTTATTCTACTCCTTCTCCCCAAAGTCTTCTCAATTATTTCCATGATTTTGGAATATATTTTTCCTGCCTTTATTTCTCACATTGGATTTATAGTTCTTGATGAAGCTTTCATTTATGTAACACTGCACTGGGCAGGCTTTTCCTTTGGTCTCCAATGGGCAGAACCTTGAACAAGTGGCCATTTACCATGGTCTACGCTAAACTAATTGACAGACACGAGCAAAATAGCCTGAGTTCATTCTCAAAGAACCAAATAAACATCCTCCTCCAGTTCCAGCACAAAGAGCAGCTCTCTCAGTGACACCAAAAAATAATTCCGAACATTACCCTTATCTCAGAATGTTTATTTTAATTGCATAAACTGTATTATATGTTGAAACAAATAAAATCTTTTTACTTGTGACTTTACTTCACCATTGCACCTCAAGTTTGTTATTGTAAATTTCCATATGGTTGTCACATGACTCAGATGGTCATGCTAGACTTTGGGTAATTGTAATTCTGTGGGAGAGGAGTGTAATTGGCCACAGCTGAAGGAGGCGTTTGGCAACGAGAGAAAGAATCCTTAAGGGAGCTCACCCAGTTAGAGAAGCAGGCCATCTCCATACAAGGAACCAGATCCTTCAGGTTGCGGGAGATGGAGAAGGTGGCGAGCAAGTCTCAGGAAGTGGCTGGTATCCAAGGACTCCTTCCAGAACACTGCAATATAACATCCTATCAAAAGGCCTTATACAGTTTTTCCAAGAGCAGCAGAACCATGTGAAATGTTATCCTACGCCATGTTGTTATTACCATTCGAGCTCTTTCTTGACCCTCTGTCCTTTCTTTGCCTTTGCAGGATATTTTCAGGCTTCCAGAGCCAGCCCATCCTGGGACTCACCTGGCAACTGCCCCTGGAGAAGTTACAGCACACCTAACTTTCCTTACCCACTCGCCAGCTCAGATATATCCACCTGGAAGGTTTAGATAGACAGCAGGAGGGCAGTGTGGGTTGGTGAGTCACAGAGCATGGGTGGACAGGAGCAGGTGGAGAAAGAGGGAAGAAATTATTCACCGGATGATTGAGGCCACCTTCCTCCCCAACTGTTGAGGTCAGGGAGCCAGATCTCTGGCCCAGTTTTTAAAAGAAGGAAGCTTTTTGAACACAACAGGTTGTTAAGGTCATCCATGGATCTTCCCAGAAGCTTCCAAGAAATGGCAGTCCAGCAGTAGCTTATAGAACCCGCAGGCATCCTTGGCTAGAAAGGCAATTCCAGGCCATCGGCAGCACAGCCCCTGCTAGAAAGGTTGTGTTGACGGCTCAAACAGCTGCAATCCCAGCCTTGGGCAGCATTATCACCACATCACTGGACATGGTTACTGATGAGCTTGTCCAAATAAGGCGTGAGATGGGGACAGGCTTCCACGATGTTGTTGAAACCTTCAGATCTGTTCACTCATAGATCAGAGGGCACAGTGACATGGAGGCTCTGTGTAGAGTTGGGGCAGATGTGGCCATGGAAAATGAGACTCTCTCAGGATAACAGCACTTCCACACGGCTTCTTCACCCACCGCCACCGCCACACTGTCCAACAGGCAGAAGGCAGGCTGGGCCAGGTTGGGCCAGATCTTCAGTAAGTTCACAGGTATTAGTAGGACCATCTGGGGTCTCAGTTCAAGGAGAGTGAGGGCCATCTTATTCCCAGAACTGTGTTTCCAAGACAGTCACGAACTTTCATGTAAAGGCTAAAAATAAAGACTGTTCTTGACAACACCAGCCTGTCCTTTTAAGACAGATAGCACCTAAATGACAACCCTGGAAACTATGGCAAGAGTATGTTTGGAAACAATTTACCCCTAAGTTTCATCTTGTGCTGAATCATGAGTTCAGAGAGCACAGGGGTCTCATTTTCATTGATACACCCTCTTCAGGCACAGCCACCTGAAAAGCCATACAGGAAATTTAGCTGCATTGCAGAGACAAGGGTAGACCTGTGCTGAGTAAACATTTTAGAGACATTTCTAGCATACAATGGCTAACTTTAGGTGTAAATGTATTTTAGAATTGTGTACTTTTTAGTACATTTATTATGTTATATAAATTAAATTTTAGACATAGGTACTGGAATTTGATGGTGCAATATGGCTGCTCAAAGGATTTGAAGAACATTGCTTGAACAGTTTGGTTCATGAACGATAGCTTTGAATGATTTGATTCACAAGCTTTCTGGTAGTTGTTGATTGGTAGTTTTTCTTAAATGACTAGTGAATGAAACTGGTTTGTCATATGGCTTACATTTAATCAATAGTGTTGACACGTTTTGGGATATTTTGACCATTTGGGAAAAAAAGAGTTACTTTTAATGCTGGCTTAGTAAAAGCACTATATATTCAGAAGAGCTAAAAAAAATTGCAATAATAGGTAGTTAGACGCTAATGAGTTAGTTTTTATGTCATTCCCCTATAGACTATAAATAAACAATTTATTAGTATTTTCTTGGCAATCAAAAAGTACCTTACACCCATTGTGTAGGAAAGTCTGATCTTGTTTTGGCTGTCAATAAAGAGATATAAGAGAGGTTGGGACACAATCCGGCAGAGGCTGTTTTTGGAAACAGGATGCTGTGCATGCAATTAGGTTTTTAAAGAGGAAGTTTGAGAGCTTTTGTTGAGAACGAGGTTAGAAATGCTGTAAAGCCAGTTAGAAGTCATCTGTTTAAGTCAAGTAATATGACCCACTGATGTGGGGAAACATGCCGTGTTCTGTGTTTTGAGTCATTACGTGAAGATAAGACGTACTGTTTGAATGAAGTGAGTCTGGTCATAACTGCCATTCTGTGTATTCACCTTACTGTGAAATAAACTAGCTTATTGATTCATATCAGTCAGCTTATTAATTCATACCATCTCACCAAGTGTTTGCTAAACCTCCCTTTGGAGATATTGAAGAAGTGCACTTGCAAAAGTCAAATATATGATTCAGTTCACAAGTGGGTACTATCGTTACATCCCCAGGCTATGTTATCATTCAAGTAGATACAGGACAGTGGGAGTCAAATCCCATAAAATGAAGACACTCAGATTTCTTATAGGAGTGACTAATGCCAAGGAGATATCTATAGTAGACCCAAATTTGTAACAAGACTTTTTGAGCCAATCAGCTTGGCTTAGTTATCTGATAGAGGTTATTTGAGCCTATCCTGATTTCATGTCCTAAGGATGCCTTAAGAGTTGTGATGCTACGGATGCATACTAGACTTTTACTTATATATAAAAAGGCTTTTAAAATCCATGGGGCTCTGATCTTGGTAATTTCACCAGTATCATGCCTGCAGGGTACCTTCCCTAATGATCCTGTGGAATTTCCAGGGTCATGGTGAGGACGCCTCTTCTGGGCACATGCGCCACAAGGGGTCATATGTTGAGTGCCTGCTTGTCCCAATATGCCAGAAATCTGGTGACTGCTGCTATGTCTGGGGTTCTGTCAATCCCCAGGAGAATGTAGATGTGCTCCCAGTCAGCCCCAGACACAACTACTGAAGGCCTTAGTCTTGGCCAATGCCTTCAGTGCAAGTCTTCCTTCTGATCTTTGAGGGAGGTGGGGGGGTCTTCTGCCCCTTTAAGGTCCCTCACCACCTCTTCTGGTGTTGCAGCGGTGTCATCACTGCAGTACTGCCGGTAGGAATTCTGCCGGGCACCTACCATGCATATGGGAGGAGTCCTGACCCTGGAAAATGGGTGGGGACAGGGATGGATACAGAAGGTCAGGTGGAAATGCAGCCCCATCGAACCTCTGTTTTTAAGAGGAAAGTCCTCCCTGAATCTTAGGCCTTTAGTGCTCATACCCCATTCTACCATTGAAAGTATTAATTTAGATTAAACATATCTGGTAGCTGAAAAGAAAATTGCAATGTCAACTGTAAAATTAGGATCTTCGTCTGTGATTATCATCCACAGTGTCGGTCTAGTTTTGTTAAATATTTCTTTAATTTAATGATTGATGTTACTTTTGAAATCTTTTTCCACCATGTTCTACAGAAATGCTTTGATATTTAACCTGGATTTCTAATTCTTGGAAAATCTAGTGGTTAAATGGTGATATCATCAGGTTGGAGAATTTTGCAGGCAGACTCGGTTCCTGGAAGCATTGGAATCAGCCTATGCTGTAAATGCCAAAGTACTAGTCACTGGGGATGTGGTTGTATTGTAGCTGACAGAGAGTCTGCTCCACTGTAATCTTTTCCGAGCTCCGTCCATCAGACTAATGCAGTTTGGATACTTGATGCACCGTGATGTACACCCAGGGTGACATACTATTTTCATCACACATTTGAGGACACCATCATGTGTGGTGGGTTGGCATATGCCAAAAAATAAATAGCAAGTTATCTCAATTTGACAATGTCTGGTTAATGTCACAAGCATTGCATTGATTGACTGGACTGGGAAGCAGCCTGTTTACACCAGTTCACTAGAAACCGATGCATCAAAAACCTCAGTGTGACAGAATCATTGGCCCTTTCTCCTGTTTACATGTGCTAAAGAACTTCTTAAAACTGACATAGAGTGTACCAGGAGCATTTGGTAAAAAGTTAATGTGCAAAACTCAGTATGGGTTTGGGAGAATTCTGTGTTTGACATTGATGAACTGACAGCAGTGCTGCATGCCAGAGTTAGCATCATGTCACATCATGTAAAACTAATTGACATTTTTTTCTTGACATCGTCTTTGCAAAGGTATCAGCGTGTGAATGAATGAGACAATTATCTAGACATGGCTCTGAGTCTTTAATACTTGCTAACAACCTGAAACCCTGTGCAGAGACTGTCAACGTCAGATGCATTGTTATCTCTTGGTATCATGTAAGATCCTTTACTGAGTTGGACCCTTGTCCTTGACTGCACACCTCTCTCATGCATAATTAGGCAGTCAATTAGCAATAAACAAGGATCCAAAAAAGAATCAACAGGAAAGCCTGAGGCTACTTGCACAGTGATGTCTGATGGTGTTACGTAAGTTCCCTTATGATGGTGTAGGTTCTTTTTTAATTAGAACCCTTCTGTAACCTCTTAAATGTTCCGTATTATAATTACTAGTCCCTGTATTTTATCAAACAAGTATTGACCACATCATAGATTGCAAATTTTAAGTCACCATCTCAGACTAATCAGGGAGGAAACCGTCCAGCTCCAAACAAATTTTCTTTTGGGTCCCTTCCCATTTGACAAATAGCATTTGTTTCTGTATTATTTTCTTCTCTTATTGTGACTGCTTGAATCATGCAGCACATCCTGATCTAGAAATTCGATCGCACTGCACCTGTTTTACAAGCACCTAAGGGTCCAATATGGCGGGCAGCGTGCGCGTGCTCATTCCATGCCGGAAGTGCGCCACCAACCATATTGGATCGGGCTTCTTGGTAGGACCAGGGCACACGCCGGAGGCATTACACCCATCTATCTATTCAGGATAATATTAGAATTGTTCTGAATAAATTTAAATCCTCTCACTATGGATTGAATTATAGTTGAAATTGGATATCGAGCTAATCCATACTTTAGAACTGTCTGATAAGAACATTGCCTTCTCATAAAAGCCTAAAAGTTTACATTGTGATATTTTTCAGGGAAGATTAAAGAACATGCCATTGCCCAGGGCCAGCATGGAAGTGTGTATGAGTGCCTTCCCTGCAGGAATGGATGCAGCTCATGTCAAGATGACAGTCCCTGCCATGCAGAGGAGGACAGGCACCTGCGCGTTGCCATCATCGCATTCCAAGCTTTCTGCATGCTGTTGGATTTCATCGCTATGCTAGTGGTCTATCACTTCCGCAGGTGTAAGGTAAATATTATGACTCCTTAACAATGTATTGATGCTGTAGTGAGGATGTTTACACGGGTCTTGTGGATCAAATTGCAAAGAGAGGTGTGAGAATCAGAGGGTAAAACAACCTATAGGGCAGAATTGCATCAAAACTATCATAAGAACATAAGAACATAAGAAATAGGAGCAGGAATAGGCCACTTGGCCCCTCGAGCCTGCTCCACCATTCAATAAGATCATGGCTGATCTTGGGCTCAAAGCCACTTCCCCGCCCGCTCCCCATAACCCTTCACTCCCTTATCTTGCAAAAATTTGTCTATCTCCACCTTAAATGTATTTAATGACCCAGCCTCCACAGCTCTCTGGGGCAGAGAATTCCACAGATTTACGACCCTCTGAGGGAAGAAATTCCTCCTCATCTCAGTTCTAAAAGGGCAACCCTTTATTCTGAAACTATGCTCCCGCGTTCTAGATTTCCTTACGAGGGGAAACATGCTCTCTGCATCTACCTTGTCGTGCCCCCTCAGTATCTTATATGTTTCAATAAGATCACCTCTCATTCTTCTAAATTCCAGTGAGTATAGGCCCAGCCTGCTCAACCTTTCCTCATAAGACAACCCCTTCATCTCAGGAATCGTCTCTGAACTGCCTCCAATGCAAGTATATCCTTCCTTAAATAAGGAGACCAAAACTGTACGCAGTACTCCAGGTTATTATCATGAATACACTCAATTTCAGACACCATCCCCAATCCACCCTCAGACCAAGTGTTTTAGCAATGGGACAGCTTTGTGGTGTTGTGTCAATGGGCTGTGCCACCGACTAGTAGGGCAGGGTTTCACATCTGTAATTCCTTCCCGTGGCATCATGGCAGAGTGGAGGAGGCAGGCCGAGACCAGGCACTTCCTCACAGGATGAAACAAGAAAGGGAAGTTAAAGAGCAGCTTTGGCAAATGTTGAGCAGCAAGTTTCCTTCTCTCCCTCTGCCATATTTTTTATGGCCATATAAAGGCAAATTAAAAGAGGTGAAAACTGGGAAAACTCGACTGATCATGGAGTCTGCTGATGCTTTTAGTTCTATCCCTAGACTTCCCAAGTGTCAGCCTTGCCTCAGTGGTGTCATTCTTGCCTCTGCGTCAGAAGGGTGTGGGTTCAAACCCCACTCCAGGGCCGGAATTTTCCTATTGCTGCGCTTGCGGGCCGGCAGTAAAAATGCCGGAAATAGCGAGCACGTCGGGAACCCATTGCCATCCCGCTGCCTCGAGCATTTAACTCGGGCAGCTTTGAAGGCGCGACACGGACCCGATCCACAGAGGCGGGCGACCTTATTGAAATCATTAAATGCTTGTTTACAGACCCTTAAGAGTGATTTTAATACCAGCTTCTGAGTTTTATTGCAAGAGCACGAGAATCAAATGAGTTGTGTGCAAGGCTGCTTTAAATATGGGCGCTGGAAATGAGTCATCGATGATGTCATCAGACCCGCACCCTTTAATAGGGCCGGGAAATGTGCAGGCCTGCTTTAATAGGGGCCATTACGCTAAAGAGTGGGCTGATCAAGACATCGCATTACCGACCCGCTACGCAGCCTGCACGCACCTGACCCAACTCAGAAGTAAAAATTCCGGCCCTTTGAATACATAATCTAGGCTGGCACTTCAGGAGTGCTGCATTGTCAGAGGTGCTATTGTTAAGATGCTTACAACTGTAAGAGTGGGTGATGCAGAGTGCTGTGAGGTGCTAGGTCGAGACTGTACATTTGGCTTGGCTGGCTCCTTCTCTTGGGCATTTGGAGGAGTAGAAGCAGACCATACTTTACAATGCTTACAGTAATACATCCCTTGAAGCGTAGATGCACATGGCAATGCAGATTGCAGTGTGTTACATTGAAGTGCTGCATTGGGGACTTCCCTGTGCAAGAATGACGAAGTGAGCAAATAAGAAGATAAGCAATGAAAAAGAGGGGGAGTTTTAATTCCCCTCACCCGGAAGAAACTGGGCAGAGTGGGAGCTAAAATGGAATGCCTCAATTCCCTGCTCATTCCTGTCCCGTGGCGATTTCCACCTCATATGTTTATGTAAGTTGGGCTCCTGTGACATACATTGGACTCCGGTTACATTTTAACTGCCAACTCATTGGGTTGTCCGCCACGGCCACCCTGCTCAGTGAGACCAGGTCTGCACGAAGAAGAGGCCCTGTAAGGTAAGTGCCCAACTTTCCTTTGTAGGACCAGGATGAGCCCCATAAGGAAAGTCTGGGCCTCTGCTGCCCTGAGCATTTTTCCCATCCCACCCGCGAGACTCCATTCTACGCCCAGTCATTTTTGTGTGTTAAATGTGATATCCAGCCTTAAGGTCAAGCTTAAGCCTTTAAGAGATATTGGCACCGGATACCCTGCCGGTGACCTTGCACACTCCCAAAGCGTCGTGCGCTACATGCTGGGAGCACCATTAAACTAGGCCGAAGAGCTAACTTTGTATTATGGCGTGAGGTCAGCTGATTTACGTGCAGTCAGATCACATTATCGGCTCCGAGGAGTCAGTACCATATGTAGCAATTAATAAAGTTGGAAATGGAACAACAAAACAAGGTTGTTGGTGGGATGGTGTTGAAGGGGCAAGTTAAGACTGGCATAAGTTCGCTGAACAGAAAAGAACAAAATGAAGCAACATTTGCAATGTGACAATTTTAGGTACCTCCTTTGGTAAAGATAGTTGCAATGTAATGTAGTTTGTACTTCCATGAAAATGATGAAAGCTATCTTCATGACCCAAAGCAACAACCCTGCTCCTACAGATTTTATTTCACCATTCCTTTCTTTTGTGATGAGAATGTTACGCTTGGTCAGGCATTTTACAAATTGCCTTCAAATCCATTTAACAGTGCATTCTTACATAACGTTTAATTTCTAATGCATTTCTCGTTGCTTATTTTAAGTATGAGCACATTGTGATGGTTTTTTTTTTACTTCTATTAAGTCTGCCTCTAGGTAATGGCTTATTAGTTTGAAACCTACTCTGGCAACACGCCATAAAAAGGTGCATTAAAATAAGTCTTGTGGGTCCAAATGTCATTTAGGTTCACTAAAGGATCTGAACAATAGAACCACGAATAATGCTGCAATTGGTCACAAGAAAGTTACGATTCTACATGTAAATGAGCGCCGTTGCATTACAACAACAACAACTTGCATTTATATAGCACCTTTAAAGTAGTAAAACGTCCCATGGTGCTTCACAGGAGCGTTATCAAACAAAATTTGACACCGAGCAACATAAGGAGATATTAGGTCAGATGACCAAAAGCTTTGTCAAAGAGGTGGGCTTTAAGGAGCATCTTAAAGGAGGAGAGAGATAGAAAGTCAGAGAGGTTTAGGGAGGGAATTCCAGAGTTTAGGGCCTAGACAGCTGAAGGCACGGCCGCCAATGGTGGAGTGATTAAAATAGGGGATGTGCAAGAGGCCAGAATTGGAGGAGCTCAGAGATCTTGGAGGGTTGTAGGGCTGAAGGAGGTTACAGAGATAGGGAGGGTGAGGCCATTGAGGTCTTACAAGGAAAAGAGGTCTCAGGCACATGTGCTGATGTAAGTAAATAAATGCCATAGAACTCTGGGAATCACACTCAGCACTCAGAGCACTTGCTCAAAAACATAACCTATTTAAATGCATGTACACAGCTAGATAGCACTCGGGGTAATGTAACCTGTTCTTACTGGGATACAACTCCAAAAGCATATGCAATGCAGGAAGGTCCTGCTGAGACATGTCCATGGGCACCAAAGGTTTTTTTTTACATGCCAAGGAGGAAGAATATTAAGAAGAACCACGTGTTGTGGTGTTAGTGATATCAGGCAAAGTGGCACAATTATGTTTTTCTCAAAAGCAAAATATGGCGGATGTTGGAAATCTGAAATAAAAACAGAAAATGCTGGAAATACTCAGCAGGTCAAGCAGCATCTGTGGAGAGAGAAACAGAGTTAACGTTTCAGGTCGATGACCTCTTGTCAGAACTGGAAAAAGTTAGAGATGTAACAGGTTTTAAACAAGTACAGAGGCAGGGAAAAGGGGGAGGGGAGGAAAGAACAAAAGGGAAGGTCTGAGATAGGGTGGAAGGCAGGAGAGATTAAATGACAAAAGGGATGATGGTGCAAGGTGAAAGGAGATGGTAATGGGACAAGTAAAGAAACAAAAGATTGGTCTAGAGGAGGTGTAAATGGGAATATCAGAATCATCAGCAACAGCTGCCATCTGAAAAAATGGGGGCAGAGGTTATGGTCTGAAATTGTTGAACTCAATGTTGAGTCCGGAAGTCTGTAAAGTGCCTAATAGAAAGATGAGGTGCTGTTCCTCGAGCTCACGTTGAGCTTTATTGGAATAGTGTAGGGGGCCTAGGACAGAGCGGTCAGAGTTGAAGTGGTCCGGAGAATTAAGCATCGACCTGAAACGTTAACTCTTTTCTCTCTCCACAGATGCTGCCTGACCTGCTGAGTATTTCCAGCATTTTCTGTTTTTATTTCAGGTTTCCAGCATCCGCAGTATTTTGTTTTTATTATGTTCTTCTCAATTATTGTCTGATGCGCTGATAAACGGATAAGAAAAGGTTTACCAAACATACATTCACAGAGGTAGCACACATTGTAACTAAGTTTGCTATGGATGAGGTGCCATAACCTCACCATTCATCTCCAGCTCACCTTCCTTTATCTATCTGTGCTGTTCATGTAATTACAGTATAGGCATGACCTTGTTTTTTGGTAAACTGATGTTGCACCCCCACCTCTTCTTCTCAGTCATCACGATGGTGGCAACAAAGAATACAATGAAAACTGAAGCTTCTGTATAATCCAGGTTTTTAGTAGGTCCTGGTCTAGTCTCATACCTTAAAGCTCACTGCCATCTGTGTCTTCCCATTGCCTTGCATCATGATATGGTCGAGAACAAAACTGAACAAGTTCGGTGACAAGTTGCAGCCCCTGACAAACGCCTGCCTTCACTTTACTCCTTTCTTGTATTTTCCTTCAATATTCACGAGACTTTTTTTCCTGGTGAATCTCTTCTGGTAATTTTCCCAGCTGCTCCGTAGAGTTCCAGCAACTCACAGACACTGTCTCACCAAACTGAAATGTACGTGTTCACAGAATCATAGAATGATACAGCACAGAAGGAGGCCATTTGGCCCATCGAACCTGTGTCGGTCCTTTGGTAGGGCTATCTAACTAGCCTCACTCCCCTGTTCTTTTCCCATAGCCCTGCATTTTTTTCCCTTCAAGTATTTATCTAATTTCCTTTTGAAAGTTACGATTGAATCTGCTTCCAGCACCCTTTCAGGCAGTGCATTCCAGATCAGAACTACTCGGGATGTAAAAATATGCTTCCTCATCTACTTCAGGTTCTTTTGCCAATCACCTTAATCTGTGTCCTCTGGTTACCAACCCTTCTGCCACTGAAACAGTTTCTCCTTATTTACTCTATCAAAACCGTTCATGATTTTAAACACCTCTATCAAATCTCTTAACCTTCTCTGTTCTGAGAAGAACAACCCCCAGCTTCTCCAGTCTCTCCAGGTAACTGAAATCCCTCATCCCCAGTACCATTCTAGTAAATCCCCTCTGCACCCTCTCTAAGGCCTTGACATTCTTTCTAAAGTGCGGTGCCCCGAATTAAATACAATATCCCAGCTGAGGCCTAACCAGTGTTTTATAAAGGTTTAGCATAACAAAGGTTACGACTCACCCACAGATCTGTCCACACTCACAATGTTTTTCAGTCATCTGTGTTCAATCTATTGAAGAAAAGAAACAGCATGTATTTATATTGTGCCTTATCACATCCTCAAGGTATCACAAAGCACTTCATATCCAATGAATTACTTTTGAAGTGCAGTCAGGGTTAGATAGGCAATGGCAGCAGCTAATTTGCATACAGCAAGGTCAGCAACTGAATGAATGACCAAACAATTTGTTTTTATGGTGTTTACTCAAGGATGAAAATTAACCAGCACACTGGGGTAACTCCGTACCTTTCTTTGAAAACTGCCATTGGATCTCTTGCATCATCTAAACATTTCCCATCCCAAACGTGGCATCTCTGACAGTGCAGCATTCCTTCAGTGGACTGGAGTGCCAGTCTAGATTTGGTGCCCAAGGCCTGGAGTGGGTTTCAACCAATCTGAGTTTGAGGCAAGAGTCTTACCAACTAAACCAAGCTGACACTTTTAAGCATACCTGTGTCCTCTTTTGAAGCCACATTGGTTCTCCCACAATCAGGTTTCCCTGCATTGTATTCAGGAGCACTCTGGCAAACACCTTTCCAGACACACTAAGCATGCTGGTATCTTTGGAATTCTTACATTGGTTCCTGTCCCCTTTCTTATGGCATTGTGTAAATGTTATAGGGGAGGGGGCCTCACCTTTTTAAACACTTCCCTTTTTGGTGAACTTTTGTGCTCATCGTGGTGAGAGATTTTATGATGCTGTAAAATGGGCAACCACTGTCAACATCAAGCAGTCCAGATCAGATTTAGCATGGCCAACAGCAGAGAAAAACACGATCTATTCTGCTCTCAGAACATGCCTTTTTTTTATTAGTTCCTGGGATGTGGGCGTCGCTAGCAAGGTCAGCATTTATTGTCCATCCCTAATTGCCCTTGAGAAGGTGGTGGTGAGCTGCCTTCTTGAACCGCTGCAGTCCGTGTATTTAAGGTACTCCCACAGTGCTGTTAGGGAGGGAGTTCCAGGATTTTGATCCAACCATGATGAAGGATCGGCAATATACTTCTAAGTCAGGATG
This sequence comes from Squalus acanthias, assembly GCA_030390025.1. Classification (NCBI taxonomy): domain Eukaryota; kingdom Metazoa; phylum Chordata; class Chondrichthyes; order Squaliformes; family Squalidae; genus Squalus; species Squalus acanthias. Next base: position 140,805,228 of record CM059428.1, read on the forward strand.
GTGTGTGACTTGGAGGGGAACTTGGAGGTGGTGGTGTTCCCATGCACCTGCTACCCTTGTCCTTCTAGGTGGAAGAGCTCGCAGGTTTGAGAGGTGCTGCCGAAGAAGCCTTGGCGAGTTGCTGCAGTGCATCTTGTAGATGGTACACACTGCAACCACGGTGTGCCGGTGGTGGAGGGAGTGAATGTTTAAGGTGGTGGATGGGGTGCCAATCAAGCGGGCTGCTTTGTCCTGGATGGTGTCAAGCTTCTTCAGTGTTGTTGGAGCTGCACTCATCCAGGCAAGTGGAGAGCATTCCAAAACACTCCTGACTTGTGCCTTGTAGACAGTAGAAAGGCTTTGGGGAGTCAGGAAGTGAGTCATGCTTCAGAATACCCAGCCTCTGACCTGCTCTTGTAGCCACAGTATTTATGTGGCTGGTCCAGTTAAGTTTCTGGTCAATGGTGACCCCCAGGATGTTGGCCTTATCCCCATCATTAGAAAACCACCTTCTTCCTTTCTCCACTGGGAGGAGAAAATCTTAAAGTTGGTTGTTCTGAAGAATTTTAAAATGCCTTGCTGCTTCTGTGTTGATAAAATGCATTGATTAACACATTTCTAATTATCTCATAAATCCTGTTAGCTTTAGAACATGATCCGTAGAGACTTTCTAGATTTGTTTCAAAATCTGCTGACCATAATTGGGAAAATTGACCTTTTTGCTACTAAATAAAAAGGAATTGAGTAGATGTTACAACAGATACATTGACAAATTAATGAATTAAAATGGTTCGAGTAAGAAATATGATGGTTTGGTTTATGTTGCACCAGTCAATTAAATAGGGGGAGAAAATCATTATCACCCCGTTTGGGGGCGGTAACCTTTGAAAGCTGGGAAACTTAGTGCCAGGCGCTAATGATTCCCAGCTTTCACGAAATTGGGTTTTGCGCTCCAGGAAGGAAGTGGAGCGTAAGCTGCACAATGGGCCATGCAGCCCTGCCACGATCCGAGGCTCTTTCCCTCCCTTAAAAGGAAGGGCCATCGCTGCAGGCTCTGCATTGGGACCAGTTAGACGAGGAGAAGCAAAAAAAAATTGACCAAAACCATTTCAGAAATGTAGGCACTTACCTCGACAACCTCCTCTTTAACTTTCGCCCCCGAAGCGCCCGGCCTCCCGATCAATGCCTCCTGCAGCTGCTGGTGTCATCGCCCGGCGATGCTGCAGGGGGTGGAACCGAAGTTCGGGTCCGGGGCGATGCGCACAGCGATGACGTCACAATCTCCGGGTGAAGGAGATCAGGGCGCAACGCCATACCGCCGCCGCAAACCTACTGCCGAATATAGCGGGAATCGATCTTCTCGCCGCACCCGGTTGGTAAGTGTTTAGCGCCCCGTTAGCGCCCCCCGGAAGCGCTAACGAGAAGTGCTAAGGTGCCCAATTTCTCCCCCATAGTATATTAATATTTTAATATTGTAAACTGTGCATTCCATCTTGCCTTTATTGGCAGATGCAATAGTATAAGATAGACATCGTGGCTGTAGCATATTAACATCACATGCATAGACACATGAGTCTCACGTGGGAGCTGTACACTGTCCGTGAAATATATGCTGTGCAGCTGTTGGACTTAGCTGATGTGCCAGACAATTTTATTTTCTCCAGCACAATTTGTTTTGTTCCCAAATATTTTCTCTTTCGTTATTGTGGTTGGACAGCTCACCCATTTATAGCAAGCATGAATAGTCATAAGCAAGCTTATTGGCAGTCAGTGCCGTGGGAGTGATTGTCCAGCGTTTACCCGGTGTGTGATACAGCTGCTAGTGAAGGAGCACAGCTATTGAGCAAAAGGTTAAAAATGGAACTCACAGTTCTGGAAGCGGTGGATAGATTTTGATTTGGAAGATTTGTAGGGTTAGAACAGTAAACACAGCACGCATGCTTATTAAGGTAGGTCTATTGGCAAAAATGAGAATAGAAAAGAGTTTGGGTGTGATTATTGATCATTTACTGAACATGTTCAATCTATATGAAGCTATTATTAACAAAGGTAATTGTACTGGGAGGCATCTTGAGGATTTTTAATTTTATCCCGATCAGGTCAGCTCATATGTTGGATGCAACTCATGATGGATGACTATGTCATCAAAGATATTCTGACCTTATATAGGCCATTGGTCAGGCCACATTTAGAATACTTGGGCTTAGAATTTTGTTTGCACAGGGCCTGTTTTTCAGCTGAAAGTGTCTAAAATGGTGTGCACACACTCAGTCTGTGCCAGAGGTACAGCACCCTACAGTCGTCCAGGGAAGCCACCTGAAACTGGCGTTAGGCCCGTCGCCCTGTGCAAATCGGGGGCCAAATGCCTATTCAGTCTCATAGAAACATAGAAACATAGAAGATAGGAGCAGGAGTAGGCCATTCGGCCCCTCGAGCCTGCTCCGCCATTCAATGAGATCATGGCTGATCATCCAAATTCAGTACCCTGTCCCTGCCTTTTCCCCATATCCCTTGATCCCTTTAGCCTTAAGAAATATATCTAACTCCTTCTTGAATATATTTAATGAATTGGCCTCCACTGCCTTCTGTGGTAGAGAATTCCACAGGTTCATCACTCTCTGGGTGAAGAAATTCCTCCTCATCTCTGTCCTAAATGGCTTACCCCTTATCCTTAGACTGTGACCCCTGGTTCTGGACTCCCCGATCGTCGGGAACATCCTTCCTGCATCTAGTCTGTCTAGTCCTGTTAGAATTTTATAAGTTTCAATGAGGTCCCCTCTCATTGTTCGAAACTCCAGCGAGTATAAGCCCAATCGACCCAATCTCTCCTCATACGTCATTCCTGCCATCCCAGGTATCAGTCTGGTGAATCTTCGCTGCACTCCCTCCATGGCAAGAACATCCTTCCTCAGATAAGGCGACCAAAACTGCACACAATACTCAAGGTGTGGTCTCACCAAGGCCCTGTACAACTGCAGCAAGACATCCTTGTCCCTGTATTCGAACCCACTCGCTACGAAGGCCAACATACCATTTGCCTTCTTAACCGCCTGCTGCACCTGCATACTTACCTTCAGCGACTGGTGCACAAGGACACCCAGGTCTCGTTGCACTTCCCCTTCTCCCAATCTATTACCATTCAGATAATGATCTGCCTTCCCGTTTTTGACACCAAAGTGGATAACCTCGCATTTATCCACGTTATAATGCATCTGCCATGATTCTGCCCAATCACCCAACCTGTCCAAATCATACTGGAGTTTTTCGGCATCCTCCTCACAGCACACATGCCCACCCAGCTTTGTGTCGTCTGCAAACTTGGAGATATTACATCTAGTTCCCTCGTCTAGATCATTAATATATATTGTGAATAGCTGGGGTCCTAGCACCGATCCCTGCGGTACCCCACTAGTCACTGCCTGCCACTCGGAAAAAGACCCGTTTATTCCAACTCTTTGCCTTCTGTCTGCCAACCAGTTCTCTATCCAAGTCAATACCTTGCCCCCAATCCCATGTGCCTTAACTTTACACGCTAATCTCTTATGCGGGACCTTATCGAAAGCCTTCTGAAAGTCCAAATACACCACATCCGCTGGTTCTCCCTTATCTATTTTACCAGTTACATCTTCAAAAAATTCCAGTAGATTAGTCAAGCATGATTTACCTTTTGTAAATCCATGTTGACTTTGTCCGATCCTGTCACTGTTTTCCAAGTGCTCTGCTATTACATCTTTTATAATGGACTCTAGCATTTTCCCCACTACCGATGTCAGGCTTATCGGTCTATAATTCCCCGTTTTCTCTCGACCACCTTTTTTGAATAGTGGGGTAACATTAGCTACCTTCCAATCCATGGGTACTGTTCCAGAATCTATCGAATTTTGGTAGATGACCAGCAATGCATCTAGTATTTCTAGGGCCACTTCCTTAAGTACCCTAGGATGTAGATTATCAGGCCCTGGGGATTTATCGGCCTTCAATCCCGTCAATTTCGCTAACACCATTTCCCTACAAATACTGATTTCTTTCAGTTCCTCCCTCTCATTAGACCCTATGTTCCCCGACATCTCTGGGAGGTTATTTATGTCCTCCTTTGTGAAGACAGAACCAAAGTATGTATTTAATTGGTCTGCCATCTCTTTGTTCCCCATTATAAATTCCCCTGATTCTGACTGCAAGGGACCTACGTTTGACTTCACCAATCTTTTTCTCTTTGCATATCTATAAAAGCTTTTACAGTCAGTTTTTATGTTCCCTGCAAGCTTACTCTCATACTCTATTTTCCCCCTCTTAATTAATCCCTTTGTCCTCCTTTGCTGAATCCTAAACTGCTCCCAATCCTCAGGTTTACTGCTTTTTCTGGCCAATTTATATGTCCTCTCCTTGGATCTTATGCTATTCCTAATTTCCCTTGTTAGCCACGGTTGAGTCACCTTTTTTGTTTTATTTTTATGCCAAACTGGGATGAACAAATTCTGCAGTTCATCCATGCGATCTTTGAATGTTTGCCATTGCCTATCCACCGTCAGCCCTTTGAGTAACATTCCCCAATCAATCCTACCCAACTCGCACCTCCTTTATTTAAATTCAGGACCCTAGTCTCCGAGTCAACCACTTCACTCTCCATTTTAATGAAGAATTCTATCATATTATGATCGCTCCGACCCAAGGGGCCTCGCACAACAAGATTGCTAATTAATCCTTTCTCATTACATAATACCCAGTCTAAGATAGCCTGATCTCTAGTTGGTTCCTCAACATATTGGTCCAGGAAACCATCCCATATACACGCCAGGAATTCCTCCTCCACAGTACTGTTACTAATTTGTAGATTAAAGTCACCCATGATAATTGCTGTGCCATTATTGCACGCTTCTCTAATTTTCCTTTTAATGCCATCCCCAACCTCCGCATTACTGTTTGGGGGTCTGTATACCACTCCCACTAACGTTTTCTGCCCCTTGGTATTGCTCAGTTCTACCCATACAGATTCCACATCATCAGAGCTAATATCCTTCCTTACAATTGTGTTAATCCCCTCTTGAACCAGCAATGCTACCCCACCTCCTTTTCCTTTTTGCCTATCTTTTCTGAATATTGAATACCCCTGGATTTTGAGTTCTCAGCCTTGGTCACCCTGGAGCCATGTTTCCGTAATCCCAATCATATCATATTCGTTTACCTCTATTTGCGCAGCTAATTCATCCACCTTATTACGAATGCTCCTCGCATTAAGACACAAAGGGGTAAAAATTCACTTGGTTGCGCCTCCCGTTAGCGCCTTAAGAGGGCGCTAATGGGGCATTAAGCCGCTAACGCCCGGGCGCAGCGCTGTTTGCGCCGCTCGAGAACTTAACTTGAGATTGTGCGGCGGCGCTAAAACTTACCGCTGCGACCACCTGCGCGCGCAGATTGTGACGTCATTCCATGGTGCAACGCCCTTGGGGCGCCCCGGAGCGGAAATTGAGTGGCGCCCCCTGCCTTACCGCCTGGCGCTTCCAACGACCGGAAGACTGGAACGTTATCAATCGGTGTGGGGCTGGGGGGGGCGCTATTTAAAGGGGGCCTCTTCCTGTCTTTTTCTGTGGTCGACATTTATGCACCACTCGTTCTGAGAGAGAGAGAGAGATTCGGAGAGAGAGAGAGAGAGACTTCTACATTGACTCAACGCTTTGTGAGGTAGTTTGGCCTAGTTCATCCTAACTTTGCTGCTACTTTAGTTGCTGTACCTCATTACTTTTCTGGCAAAGAGAATATGGGGGCTGCAATGATTGGGGGCGTCGTCCTGCTCCAGCTCAATCGGAGGATAGTGAGACGCAGACAGAGAGTGGCAATGATGGCCAGACGGAGGAGGGCCATCAGGCGCATGTACAGGAGAGCTTACCCTCCCAGGGTATATCGTGAACAGCTCTCCTACATCCATATGTCCGAGGAGCTGTGTTTGCGAAGGCTGCGATTCAGCAAGGAGGTGGTCACTGAGCTCTGCCACCTGCTGCAGCCAGATCTGCAGCCTCAGCTGAGGTCCAGGACGTCTCTGTCGGTGGCAGTGAAGGTCACAGTGGCTTTGAACTTCTACGCCACTGGCTCATTCCAAGCTGCTGTTGGGGACCTCGCCAATATCTCCCAGTTTGCGGTGCATCGCTGCATCCGGCAGGTCACCAATGCCCTCTTCAGAAGGAGACGAGACTTCATCTCTTTCCCTATGACCCCAGACAAGCAGCGTGACCGTGCTCTGGGCTTTGCGAGGGTAGCGGGCTTCCCCATGGTGCAGGGCGCCATTGACTGCACGCATGTGGCTTTGCGTGCTCCGCGAGAGAATGCAGAGGAATTCAGGAACAGAAAGGGGTTCCATTCCTTGAATGTGCAGTTGGTCTGTGACCACAGACAGGTGATACTCGCTGTCAATGCCCACTATCCGGGCAGCTGCCACGATGCTTTCATCCTGCGCCAGACTACTGTGGCAGAAGTTTTCGAGGCACCGCATCAGCCAGTTGGTTGGCTTCTGGGGGACAAGGGGTACGCATTGAGCACCTGGCTGATGACACCGCTCCGTACGCCAAACACCCCTGCTGAGCTGCGGTACAATGAAAGCCATCAAGCAACCAGGAACATTATTGAGCGCACAATCGGCGTGCTGAAACAACGGTTCCGCTGTCTGGACCATTCCGGAGGAGCCCTGCAGTACTCGCCTGAGCAAGTTTCGAACTTCGTAGTCGTGTGCTGCATGTTGCACAACATGGCAATCCTCAGGACCCAGCCAATGCCACCAGGCCTTGTAGCACCACCAGAGGAGGAGGAGGAAGAGGAGGAACAGGACGAGGACGATGATCATCAGCAGCACCAAGGCAGGAGGGCGGCCCACAATGGTCAAACTGCAAGGGCCGTCCGTCAACGACTAATAGCAAGCCGCTTCTAGGGCCCCTGCCATTGCTACAAACACTAATCAACCCAGCACGCAACCCCTAAGCCGGCCAAGGCACCAATATTTCCAACCACCAGCCATGTATATTTTGAATACAGAAACTTATTTATTTTACAAACTCTGTGTGTGTGTCAATTCCTCATGACAAACTCATAGAAATAAACACAAAAAAACAGTCAATAACATAACTGGTTCTCACAACCTGGAGATAATGTCCAAAACACTAAACAAAAGTTGGACCATGAACCTCGGCCTTTAATAAAAAAATGACCAGCATTTTGGCACACCTCCTACTTTTTGCCCTTCGAGGGTGATCTCCTTCCCTTGCGCACTTCCCCCCTTCTAACCCTACTGCTCCTCCGTAATGGGACCTCAGTGGCTGCAGCAAGGCTGGTGGAAGGCTGCTGCTCGTCAGACCCTGACACTGCAGATGCCCCTGAAGGACGGCCTCGACCACTTCTGGGCCTGGAGGGCCCGGCTGCAGACTGCACCAACTCTGCATGGGCGGCAGCAGTCTGTCCTACAGGCGGTGGCAAGTGCAGTGGAGAAGTGACAGTGTTGGCAGCAGGAATGCTGTCATCGTGAGAGAGGCCAGCAACTCCCTGCTCGCCCGACACACTGGCACTCCCACGGGGCAGCACTTCAGCATCCGGAGCAATTTGCCGGAGAACAGATTGCTGGCCTGCTGCGGCGCGGTGACAGCCCCGGGGACATGTGCACGAACCATCGAGGTTGGCAGCAGTCTGTGCTCGCGTGGCCTCCATCTGAGTCTGTATGAGAGCAGTCAGAGGTGGGATCACGGCAGCCATTGACTGAATTGCAGCACTAAGCGTTAGTGTGGCATCCGCCTGTGCTACAGCGAAGTGCTCCACACTCCTTGCCAGTGACTCAATGCAATCGGGCACCCTTCCCACTGCACCCATGAGCTCAGTGTGCATGCCCACCGCCTGGGTGTTCATTTCTGCAATCAGCCGCTCCTCCTCTGCGTCCATTGCAGTAGGAGTGTCTGGCATACTCTCCCTCTGGGGAGAAGGCCCCCGTTCTTCCCTACCCCCCCCATGGCGTTGCTGCAGCCCGCTGGGTCCTGGAGCTTCACCATCATCAGCCCCTTCCCCCCTGCTCCCCTCCGGGGAAGGCGTGTTCCCAGTGTGGGCATGGGCTTCCTCGGGAGAGGGTGGCACTGATGCTCTGGCTTCCTCTTCCTCCTCAGCTGCAGCATCACTCCCAGTGGCAGCTTCAGGGCCCGTCTCCTCAGCTGGTGAATCACCATCTGAAAGCAGGGAGGTACAAGAGTGGCTTTAGCGTGAGGACAGGGTGGCAGTAAGGGAGGAATAAGTGCAGCGAGTTAGCAAGTTGGATTGAAAGTGTCAAAGGCTGGTATTGTGAGGGACAAGTGGAAGGACAGAGGACAAAAAGGTGATGACCTTACCATTGCTGTCCACAACGGGGTCGGCGTCTCCAGTGGCGACGGGACCGATCACCCGGCTTGCCACAATCCTGTGGACGCGCTCCTCCAGATCGCTGAGGGGTTGCAGCTGAAGCCGCCCTCCACCCGTCCGTTGCTGCTGTCTCCGATTATGAGCCAGCTTAGCCTGCAAGAAAAAGGACAGCATCTGAGTAAATATACAGCCATGGTCTTGCCTGATGTGCCTCCCATAGGTGAATAGCCCTTACTGTATGCAGCCATGGTCTTGCCTGATGTGCCTCCCATAGGTGAATAGCCCTTACTGTATGCAAAGTGTGAAATGTGTGTATGTGTTTGATGAAAGGGCCATAGGTGTTGGATGAGTGTTGTGCATTGGGGTTTTAAGACCCTCTGGCCATAGAGTGAGGTTGAAATGGAGGGATGGAGAGGTATTGAGAAAAAGCCACTCACCCTGACGACCCGAGTGAGGTCGTTGAACTTTTTGCGGCATTGAACATGGGTCCTGGGCACCATGCTCCTGGAGGAGACGCTCTGAGCCACCTCCCTCCACACTCTTCTGAACTCGCGTGGCAAAGGCCTCCTGCCACTCTCCGGGAACAGCATGCATCGTCTGCGCTCCACTGCGTCAACCAGAGCATCCAAGGCCCGCTCGGTGAAGCGATGAGCGCGTTCTCTCACCCTCTCCATGCTTGGCAGCAAAATGGATTACAGGTCTCTCCAGGCTGAGATTCAAGGCTGCAATGAGCAGGGTGTGGCTGGGGAGCAAGTGGCCCCCCCCGCTTTAAGAAGTGTCCGGCGCCATTGTGTCTGTGTTCCCTCGCTAACTGGCAGCAGCTGCGCTGCGCTCGTGCGCTGAGTTAGCGCCTCACTCCTTGGCCTTTGCGCCTTAAGAGAGGTGTGCAGCGCCTACTTTAGCGCTCCACTCACCTCCCGGGGCGGTAAAAGTGAAGTTTCCTGTCAGTGCCGATAATTAGCGCCAGGCGCTAATATTTGCGTCCGGACGATATTTGCGCCCCAAATGGGGCGCGACCTAATTTCTACCCCAAAGCCTTCAGGCTTGTTTTTTTAATGCTCTTAGACCTTTTAGAATTATTATTTACTGTGGCCATGTTTGATTTAAACCCTTGATTTCTCTGACTGCCACCTTTGTTTTTCTCCTTTCTGTCTTTTGCTTCTATCTTTGTTTCCCTTTTCTCTGTCTCCCTGCTCAGGTTCCCAACCCCCTGTCATTTTAGTTTAAATCCTCCCCCAGAGCACTAGCAAACACTCCACCTAGGACATCGGTCCCGGTCCTGCTCAGGTGCAAACCGTCCGGTTTGTACTGGTCCCACCTCCCCCAGAACCGGTTCCAATGTCCCAGGAATTTGAATCCTTCCCCCTTGCACCATTCCTCTCGCCACGTATTCATCTGAAATATCCTTCTATTTCTACTCTGACTAGCACGTGGCACTGGTAACAATCCTGAGATTGCTACCTTTGAGGTATTTTTTAATTTACCTCCTAACTCCCTATATTCAGCTTTTAGGACCTCATCCGGTTTTTTACCTATATTGTTGGTACCTATATGCACCACGACAACTGGCTGTTCACCCTCCCCCTCCAGAGTGTTCTGCAGCTGCTCTGAGACATCCTTGACCTTGCACCAGGGAGGCAACATACCATCCTGGAGTCTCGTTTGCGGCCGCAGAAACGCCTATCTATTCCCCTTACAATAGAAACCCCTATCACTATAGCTCTCCCACTCTTTTTCCTCCCTTCCTGTGCAGCAGAAACACCCATGGTGCCAGGAAGTTGGCTGCTGCTGCCTTTCCCTGGTAAGCCATCCTCCCCAGCAATATCCAAAGCGGTATATCTGTTTGAGAGGGGGATGGTCACAGGGGACCACTGCACTACCTGCCTGCGCCTACTGCTCTGCTTGGTGGTCACACATTCCCTTCCTGCCAGTGCAGCCTTTACCTGCGGTGTGACCAACTCACTAAATGTGCTATCCACGACGTCCTCAGCATCACGAATGCTCCAGTATGTATCCATTTGCAACTCCATCGCCGCAATGCGGTCTACCAGTAGCTGCAGCTGGATACACTTCCCGCACACATGGTTGTCTGGGACACAGGACGTGTCCCTGATTTCCCACATAGCGCAGGAGGAGCATAACACGGCGCTGAGCTGTCCTGACATGACTTACCCTTTAATTAATTCAAATTAAATTAAATCAAATCAATCCCACCAATTACACCACTATTAAATGTTATACTCAAGGGCCCTTGTTTAACAGCAGTCCCCGCTACACCACAGAGACTCTAGAAACTATAAACCACAGAATTTAAGTATGGAAAAAAGGAGAAAGAGAGAAATACTCACCAACTAATCACTTACCTGCTTTCTGGTGACGTCACCCTTCGATTACTTTTTACTTCTGTCTCCCACTCTGAGATTGGTAAACCTACCTGCTCCTCGGGCTCTCCTTTATACTCTGCCGCCGCCCCTCCTCCTAGGTCCGCACCGCCGCTGCTGTGGGCCTACCTGCTCCTCGGGCTCTCCTTTATACTCTGCCGCCGCCGCTCCTCCTAGGTCCGCACCGCCGCTGCCCTTTCCAAAATTGGTTTGCGACTGACCACAGTATGCGACCGTAGATGTGTGCGTAGAAATACAGGACGAATCTTAAATTAAGAAGCCTCAAGCAAAGCTTTGAGATCAGGAGGGTTTTTTTTTCCCGTACATAGTCTTGGAATCGACTTCCAGATAAAGCCATTAATGTATCGATTGGTATCTGTAAGAAAGTGCTGGATAAATATTTAGTTACGAATGTAATTGAAGGTTGTAATAACAATTAGTACAAATTAAAGAGTGTGGAATATGATGGTTTTGAGCTGTTGTGACCTTGGAAAATGACATGCCAAAGAAGACAAGTTTCCCAGGATGTAAGGGTAGATTTTCCTCTAATGGAGTTCAGTGAGATGACGCAACTCTCCATGCTTTTCCTCCCACAGCCTCTCCTGTTTCCTTTAAATAGCTATAGTAGGCTTGCACCTACTACAGGCACAGGGTCAGTGTTGCATCCCGGTGAAATCTCAGGAAGTCCTAGAGGATGCAAAGTGTTTGGAGACCTGACATATCGGGTCTCTGTCCATTTTTCTTCTACCCTGCAACTGTGGAACATCGATTTCCCAGGCACGGGGCTGAGGAAAATCTACCTTATGTAATGTAGGATGCAAAATTATTCTGGCATTTTGATTTATTTACCTTTTGAATGAGAAGGTAAAAGTGAACCTTCCACAATAGAATAAATAGGTTGGGTAGAATGTATGAGAGAGTGATTGTACGTGGTCTATGGTAGGAACCCACTTTCACCTCTGCAACATCACCAGGCTCTGCGCCTACCTCACCCCTACTGCCACTGAAGCCCTTATCCATGTTGTTGTTATCTCCAGACTAATCGCCTGGAATTTCTGCAGGAGTTCTCTGGCAGGAGACTGAGAGAACCCCCAGAAAATGACATATGTCCATGCCAATGATTACGCCAATTCTCTATGGTTTCTGCCGATCTTCTGCTGACATTATAGCAGGAGATCAGGAAAACACGGTGGAAATTCAGGGACATTTACTCTGATGCTCTCCTCACTAGCCTCTCAAGTTCTGCTCTTCACAAATTTCCATTGGTCCCTAACTCCACCACTTGCATGCCTATCCAGCAGCAAGTATTGGGCACTTCTTTAATCCTATGTTCCAACACAGTCCCTCCTAACTAATTATGCTGGTCTCTTTTGCATTCTTCCCTCCCTTTGGTGGCAGAGCCTTCAGTCATCTCAGCCCTACGTTCTCGAACTCTTTCCTTACCTTCCTCCACCTTGCTACCTCCCTCCCATCATTCAAAAGCTCCCTCAAACCTACTTCTTTGAACTTGCCTTTGGCCACTACACCAACCCTTTTCCCACACCATTCGGTATCTATGAAGTGCTTTGGGTTGCTTTATTAATTAAAGGCACTGTACAAGTGTAATTTGTTGTTGAAGGGCTTTGTCGCATTCTGTGTTTCTGTGTTCTTAGGAGCAAACCCACATAATAGAAAAATCTTAATTAGTGAAATTTGCTGCATTTTCATTATCTTCACGCTGTTAATGCCACCTTCAGGGTAGGCAGCAACAGTGAGAAGTCAGCAGCTTTCACTGCTTATAATTACAGAGGAGTTTGTTTCTCGGTTATCTGCAGGATCCTGGGCTGTCTGTTTTGGCTTTGGTGGCTGTGATTTCTTCACTAATTTTTCTTCATAAAATTGTTATTCCCGGAGGAGTGCCTTTGCCACGGAAAGTGATTTTGTAGAATTGCCACTAAAATGCTTTGACTTTTATGTTTATCAAGTTGAGAAGCATCAGTACTGGTGAAGGGAACATTATAAAATTAATGGCCCAGAAATTCGGCTCCCTGGCTTCCTGCGGGTGCAAGGATCCCGCGCGCACCTACCTACCGTGCCTGCCATTGACCTCTGGGCCCACGGGGACTTCAGCTCCTGGGCCTCCCCCAACTGCCGACACGCAGTGCTTGTGTATCCCAGGGGCGTAGTTAGTGCGATGCATCCCCTGGGATCACGTGGGCCATGGAGAGCCAATGGCAGCAGACCATCTTTCATTCATAGATTTGACAGGAAGACCTGTCAAATCTATGAATTGAAATCGGCCCCAAAACAACACCTAAACTTCAAATAAATTTAAAAAAAATCACATTTTTAAAATAACTATAAGTTAAATAAATTAACTACTTTAAACAAAAATTTAAAATTGTAATTAATTAACCACTTACCTTGTTAAAAACGGGTCTTGCGCCTCCTTTTTAAAAGCGCAGCTTCTTCAATACTTACCTTCCCGGAGAAACCTGAAAAAAAACCTAAGTTCGCTGCGTGCGCGCAGCCTCTCCCGCGCACGCGGTTCACCTCTCAACCCCTCCCTTCACGAGACCGGAAGTTCCGGTTTCCCGCGCATGCACAGTGCATGCAGGAAACCGACACTTCAGGAGGCATTACGGATGAGTACACAGTGAGTACTCACCCGGCAAGTGCCGAATTTTTGGCCCAGTGTTTCATTTTTACACCAGGTCGAATCGTCTTCAACCTGAGAAGGGTATTCCTTTCGGCCGTAATATAACCGTTTTACCAGAGCTCTGTGCTAGGAGGCTGCACAATTTTAGTTGGTTAAGTTCCAGCAGTATACTTCAGGGCCCTTAGGCCTTAGTTTTTGCCAGCCTGTACCTAAACTCTTTGAACGTAGAGAAGTGGGTTGTGTTCCTAAGGGGAGAGAGTGTGCATTCCATTTTGGGCAGCTCGCGATTCTATTTCTGCCAGTCGATCTCCCAATAACTTGCACGTGGGTAGTCAAGATCAATTTGAAGGTCAGTTTAGGTCAAGCAGGGTTAGAGGGTAGGAACCAATGTGGGGGAGGGAGAAGGGGGAGGCGAGGGTAGGAAGGCAAAGAGGAATGAGAGTGGGAGCGGGGAAGGGTGAGAAGAGAGGAGATGGGGAGAGGGAAAAGGGGAAAGGAGTAAGGAGGAGGATGTAGAGAAGAGGGAGGAAGGAGATACAATGGGGGTTACAACAGTGGAGGGGATTGAAGTTTGTCAGGGGCTATTATGACTTGTCAACTAGATTGACCTACAGGATCTGACCTCTAAAACTAACACCTCTCTCAAAACATTACTGCACCCAAAATAATGTTCAATTGAAAAATTATTTTCAAAACAATTACATAAAGAACAGAGGCATTATGATAATACAGAGGATTGGGGTCGGGAGCGGTGGCGATTGGGAGGGTGGGTAAATGTGGGGTCGGGAGGAGCACTCCTTCTCCTGCTGGCTCCACATTCAGGTAAGTTACTTACCTTCTTTGTTGCAGGCGATCCCTCGGGTTGATTTTTCCCTGAGAGCAACCCACGATGGTGAAATCTGCCTCAGGACAGAACAATCTTGGAGAGGGGACCTCAAGCAGGCATTAGGTCCCTTATTTGCAGACCCTAAAATCTGCTTCAGGCATGGGCAAAGGACTCCTCTCATTTGTCCTTATCCAATATGCCGAGTGGCGCACTTCCTGCCGCTATTTCGGGGGCCATTAGGCGTCTGCACATTACCCGAAAAACGGGCACTGCGCGATGCAATTTCTAGGCCATTATGTTTTATCAGGTTGTTCAATGTCGTCTAGGGCTAGAAATTGGGTTGCTTTGTGCTTCATTAGCGCCTCCGGGGGCGCTAACGGGGCGCAAATGCCCTAGCGCCCAGGGTGCGGCACCGCTAACGCCTCCCGCAAAATTCAGCAGGAGGTTAGCGGCAGGCGGTAGCGCCCCCCTCCACTGCGCTGGTGATGATGACGTCATCGGTGTGCGCAGTGCCCCGTTTGCGCCCCGGCCGCAAACTTCCCTTGCGCCCCCTGACCTATCGCCGGGCGATATGTGCGACAGGATCTGGGGGCGGCCTTGCAGCGGCGGTAGCTATACCCAAATTTTCCCCCATTATGTTTCTAAAAAAACAAAACAATTGCATAAATCCAGTCCCTTGGCTATTCTTGTGGCTCCGTAGTTCAGAGACACACAAATCAGAAAGGTCCCAGGTTTAATTCCCAGCTTACTCGAGCTCAGCTAGCCAGGTAAGTCAGGATCTCAGTGCCTCTAGGCTAGGGAGAAAATAAAATCAGCCTGTGTTCGCAGTCTTGATCGTTAACTAATGACACTCGCAGGAAAGTGTCCATGTGTGTAGGTCAGGTTCAGCTGTGAATAATCTGCTGACACTCAAGGTGCTTTGAAATCATTGTAGTTCTGTTGACCCCTGCCACACAGGATCCACGCAGGCGACAGCGCCACAGAGAGGTGGCATTAAGTTTGGGATTGCCCTCACAAAACCTGGGGTCAGTATAAAAACCACCTTCACTGTTGCACAGGGGGAATTTCCATGTGGTCGAGGTGATTGCTGTCCCACCGTGAGTCACCACCCTCAGGCTGGAGGGGAGAAACAATAGGTGGTAAAATAAAGGGGAGAAAAAAGTCAATCCTTCAACATCAAACAGGCATGCAAGATGATAACAGCCTGAAATTAAATAATTCAGAGAGAAACGAGTGCTGATGTACACATGCACACAGGTGTGTGGTGCGAAGAAAGTTAACTTCTAAATTGCTGAACATTAAGCCATTGCGGTGGAATTTCCAGGGTGTAAAGCAAATACCCGGTGTAAAAGATCCAGGAAACTTGGGCACATGTATGTTACCCATGTAATTACATATTTCCTCGCTCTTTTACGCCGGTACATCGATCAGTGCACCCGAACGCATCGTGGTCATAATAATGGCTTTGCGCACTGGTTAAAAAGACATACACGCAAAGTTCCTGCAATTATGCTGCTCAAAATAGATGTAAAATTAAGCCCAGAATTTTAGGCATAGCAGGAAATAGCCATTTTCCTGGTGTTTTATTTTGAGTTTTTGAGTGATTTAAAAAAAAAATCTCCTCACAGAGAACTGTACTATCTTTGTTGTTTCTTTGAATGCATTTTATGGCATCAGCATAAGTCATATTACAAAATTGAAAAGCTTCCATGATTGTATGCTCTTAAACAGACTGTGCCTAATGTGCATGATTGATAGTTAGATGGCTTGAAACTTAAAATTTTATACTTTAAGAAGGAATATATGCTGTGAGTTCGGCGCTTTCCTCGGGCCCCGATTGTTTACACTGAATTCTGCTTGTTTGCGCCCATTTTTACGCTCTGGCATATGTTAATGAGATTGGCAGGAAATTTGAGTGTAAATAGACATCGGCAAAATGGACACACGAACGGGCGTAATTTCGAGTGAGAATTCACAATTATGCCCCCACAAGAAATTCCACCCCATCATGACTACCAAACTAGCTTTTTAATCCTTCACTGTAGATAATTAATAAAGTTGGCACGGCATGTGGATAGCTGATGAATTATGATCACCTGCAGCATAATTTCAGGCATGTAAAATTGATACCATTTTTGGAAGGTAATTCAATTACTTGTGAAGAAATGAGTTTTATTGAAAGGAAAAATGCTTTTCGCAATGTGTCGTGTTGCAGATTAAACTTTAGTACCCGTAATTGCTTAATTTTCACTGAGAATTTTAAAAACTGAGAAAACGTTGCTTCAAAACCCTTTAAATAACACCAGTTTGCTCACATAGGCCGAGAGATACGGGCACACCTATTTTGGGCATGCGGGGGATGGGGAGAGAGCAGGGAACAATCACCCTCCCCGAATGGTGTGGTCCGAGGCGCTCCCATTATTGGGCCTCAGGCCTCATTCCCATCAAGCCAGTGAGCTCTGGACAGCAACAGAGCAGTTGTAAGGTTCTACCATGTCCCCCCCCCCCCCCCCCACCTCCCATAAAAGCTTTTCAGTGCCCCAGTAGCCCTCTGCAGTTAAATAAGTGAAAAATAAACATGAAACTCTCAATCTTCCATGCCTTGCCTTGCTCCCAGCATTGACCCACAGGTGGGATCCAGATCCGCCCTTTGGTTGGCTGGTATGCCCGGTCTCACCAGGCATAACGCAGACAATCAAACGCCAGGTCCCTCGGAGGGCTGGAGCGCTCCAGCTTGTAAATGGGATGTGCAGAGGGGTGGCCCCTTATCCAGGGAACTCCTGTGCAAGGCCGGGACACGGTCGTGCCGGATTTATGGCAGGAGTGTGGCGCGAGGGCCTCGGATTTTCATCCCTTTTATATCTGCAATAAAAACCTTTCTTCTGTGGCACTTCCTATCTACAAAACCTTACTTCTTGTTGTATGAAAATAAATGACTCATTTTCTGTAAATGCAGTACGAATGTTTGACTATTAAGCAGTTTGGGGAATTTGTTGCTGCAGAAAGTGCTTCCTGAAGTGAAAACATTTTTAGACATGCCAAAAACTCTTTAGAAAACATTCCCTTTATGATTTCAATGCATCCACCTAGATAGTGATGGGCACAGAGACACAGCCCACATACAGCTGTACGTGCATTATGAATTGTGGAGCTGCATAAACATTTCAAACCTATTATCCATTAACAATTCTCATACTTTAAAGATTTATAACTTGAGAAACATGTCTGATACATTAAAGCAGGGTTGAAGGAACCAACTTGCATTGGCTTAATTCTAATCTTAGTAGCTCAAGCCCATTGAAGCTAGAATTGAACATCAAACCCTCCCGTGTTAATGCATTCTAAATGGGCCACTGAAACAAAAGTCACTACAACTGTCCTGCTGACTTTCCACCTGGGAGTTAAAATCCCTCCTTTAAGTGTGTTTTTGAAAGGACCTAGAGAATGCTACGTTTGATGCAAATTGACTTTTTTCTAACATAATAAAATCTCACCACACGCAAGCTTTCAGGATTGAGATCTCCCTCTGCCCTGGCCCTTGCTTTTTACACTCCGACTGATTATCTTTTCTGTTGACATCAATGGAAAAGAATTTTTGGGTGGGGTGTAAAACGGGCTGCCGATTCGCGATTGCCCGTTTTGGGCTACTGCCCAAGGCCAGTTTAACCCCTCGTACGTTCACTCACTGTTCCACCACCTCCCTGGATACAACAACAACTTGCATTTATATAGCACCTTTAACGTTTCATTTCATTGAATACATTGCAACTGTGCTGTCACTTTAAGGGCAATGCCATGTTGTTCTTTTTCGTTCAGTGCATCTCGGACTTTTAGACGCATATTTAAATAGAAAAGTGAATTAATCCAATTTCTTTTAAGAAGCACGCCATAGAGATTAAATGTTTATAAATAACAAATGCAGTAATCAATCGGCAGGGGTACAAGGAAATTGAAAATCTAAAAAATAAGAAAAATGTAGACTGTTGGGAAGTTCAAGTGAGGCTTATTTTCTCTTTCAAACGACAAGTTTGACACGATATTTGTGATCTGTCAGTATGTGATTTTCTTATTTAGACAATTTTCTTTCCGACTATGGCTCTTTATCTGAAGTAAACACAGTATTGAACATGATCAAGTTGAACTTTCTTCACAGGAGCATTAGACTGTTTTAAGTAAGTTGTTATTTGGCATTAGGTGCCATTTTTTATGAACTTGTTCATAAAGGATCTTTAACTACTATATGAAATCTTCTGTTCATTTTTTCAGAGTATCAGAGCATCAGGACTGGTGTTGCTGGAGACAATTCTTTTTGGAGCTTTGCTTCTGTATTTTCCAGTAAGTGTTTAATGATTTATGTTCAAATCCATGATTCAGTGTAAGTACTGTAAGAAAGGTTTTGATCTATGGGCAGATATATACCCAAATATAACTCTAATGAAATAGTCTGCCTGGAGCCATTTTCACTGTCAGCACTTATCTAATATATGGCAAGCTGCCTAAGTGTTGAGGTGATGCAAAAAATAAATGGGCAATCACATTTACATTTATTTCTGTGCTGTTTTAACCATATACATTTACAAAGCTGTATTGCTTTCTACTAGCAGGGTAAGTACCATGAGCCGAATATACTATAAAAGGCTACTGTGTTCTTCAGACAGCTAATGCAAATGGCTTGACATACCAAAACCTTCATGCAGCCGTACTCAATTGATTTTTGCTCTGCTTGGTTGTGTTGCATTCTAGTGTGTTTACCAACCTGTTAAATCGTTATAACTCGGGCATTTACATTAGGATTTGTATGCGATACTACTTCGACACAGTGTACAACATTTTGCTACACAGACAAATTTATACACAACTATTAAAAATATATTTTTACTTCATGCTTTTGTATTTTCAAGGTTAGCCACCCTTTTCTTTTATTAAAGTGTTTTGAAATTCTTGTTGAGATTTGTCAATATTTGCTCCTTTGATACTTACTTTGACAAGCTGGTATGTTTTCCTCATCTTGCACATTATATGTTAGGAAAGCACTTTTGGAGATTTGAGCTTAAAATGGTATCGTTTTGCTGTTTGCTTTGTCAGCTATGTTTTTCATTTTTGAATTTGTTACTATTTGCTGAGTAACCCAACCAATTATGACTTACCTGCAATGGACACTTTTTTGCACTTCTGAATCAGCTAAATTGCTTTTTCAAATGGCATTATCAGTGCCTTTTCATGAATCCAGCTGTGCTGGGAGGAAAACTTTTGAGACAGTGCAAAGCAACAGCACACACTTCACTGACCAGGACCTTAACATCCTGATAGAGGGCCTGCAAGAATTCCAGGCTGCCATGTTTGGGACATGGACCCATCCAATAAATGTAATGAGGGCCACAGCGAGCTTGGCAGGAGATCGCCAGGAGAATGAACTCAGGCTCCACCACATGTGGACCTGGTATGAGGGCCAGAAAAAGTTCAATGACCAAAGTAAGTAAGGAAATTCTCACTGTCTGAAGGGATTTTCCTGGCGGCGGAGTTTACAATTGTAAATGAATGAAACGTAGGACCTGAAATTCCTGGAAATGCCTTGGGGCTGCGGGTGGATGGAGAGCGGAGCAAAATTTCTGCCCACCCATTGTGGATGAACTTGACCCCATTGGAAATCCCGAGGTCAGGCTACTTAACATATCTGGGCGGATGTCTGTGCCATTTCTGGCACAACTGGGAGTCCTGCTTGGGGGGGGTGGGGGGCAGAGGATTTTTGCTGCACCACATTGCTACAGCATCACTGAGCTGTGTGGCTGGACAGCATTGATTGAAAAGATGCCAGCAAACAGATCCAGACTCCGTCTGCTAGTGTTAGAATTGTAATTAATTGCTCTCCAAGAAAAGCCTGGGAATTCCAGCACTCCCTCCCTCGTACCCACGACCCTTGCAATGCTGGATGCCAGGAACTCATGGGTGTCCCTGAGGTCCAGCATTGCTAGACAGGTGGCCATATTATAGACCAACTCCAAAAAGGGGCACAATTTCTAGCAGCCTCAGAAAAGGGGCGGAGCCCTGCCAGATCAGAGCCCCTCCCCAATTCCAGCCCCCTCCATCCAATGACATTGTGCTGCTAAACTGCCCTCCCCAACCCCAGGAATTTCAGGGCCACGGTTTCGACTGAAATTAAGTGATAGTAAGTGCAATTTAGGAACAAACTTAACTACATTTATGATACTAGAATGTGTAGTAGACTGCAATTATTGAAGATTGAAATGTTTCTTGCTTTTCAAAACTGTGCTCTTACAATGGAAGAAATGAATGAATAGTCATAGATACAAATAGTTAATTTGATGAAAATGCTATGGTGGGAATTCTCTGAGTGAGTGTGGGCAGTGGGCACTTCACCCACTGGCAGTGCATATCAGAAAGTCACTGGCAATGCACCTGTGATTTTCGGTTATGCATTGTTAGGGGACAAGGTTCCTGGAATATTACCTCCTATATGTCTAATTAATCTTGCTAATTTTTCCTCTTCCAATTCTGCCTTGGGGCAAAACTGGAATGGAATGAGAGAGCCAAGAAAGAATGGATGGTAGAGCATATCAGGAGAAATGGTGTAGTGCATTGGCATAAAGGTCATTGAAGGTGCGAGGTTGAAGGAGATGGTGTCTTGATGAACCCTTTGATATGTATCATATCAAATCCATGTTATCCTAAGCATCATAAAGTAAATTTTGAGACTCTGCTTCTGGTGTGTGATCTCACTCAGTGGGAGCCAGATTGGACAATGAGATGTGAAGGCCATCATTCCCAATTGTAGCACTCATGATTTTGCAGTCATTAATCAGGCACACTGACCTCTGTCTGATTCTCCGATTTACATTCCCGTCAAGCGACATTGAGAGTGCAGTCTCGCAAACCACACACTGATATGTTACATCAATATACGTACGCAAACCGATTGTGCACAACTCTTTCACAGAGTCATAGGACTGGATTTTGAATGACCCATGGAGTCGGGTTTGGAGGCGTGTGGGGGGTTAAATTTGCGGGGTCGGGGTTTCCGACCCCATCCCGCCTCCATCCCGCCTCCACGCAATTTTGACAAAATCAGTCGCGGGGTTCCCGACTCCGTCCCGCCTCCAAGAGGTGGGAGAGGCCATTAAAGCACTTAACAAGCCCTAAATTGGGTCTGTAATGCTATTTTGAAACGTTGTTGCTAGTTTAACCCTTTTCTGACGTGAAGCACGCCTGGTGTGAAACACTCCAGTGAAACCTGGCGGGAGCACAAGTGGATAGCTGACTATCGGCTGCAGGTCCACTATTACAACGGAGATGTAATGAAGGTAGTAGTAGTATTAGGTGTGAAAGTCGCCTCTGATACTGCTACATTCAATGTCATGGCATTTGGTGTAAGAGGATCTCTCTCTCTCTCTCTCTCTCTCTCTCTCTCTCATATTTGCATTCAAGTCCAGTTACAACAGAAGCAATGCAGACAGGTCCTCTCTCACCGGTAGCCAGACAATCTCTGAGAGCAGTCTCTGACCTGCAATGATGACATCATCAGAGGCGACTTTCAGACTGAAACCACTAATTAGTTCATGGGTTCCCACATGCTGCAACTCAATTGCCCAATTAAGTGAAAATTGCATCAGGCATCCACATTAATCTGGAGTCGGGGGGGAAACACGGAATGCGGATTACACGACCCCAACCCGACCCCAAGACAAAATCCAGCCCATAGAGTCATAACGACACAGAAGGAGGCCATTCAGCCCATCGAGTCCGTGCCGGCTCTATGTAGCAATCCAGTCAATCCCATTCCCCCGCTCTATCCCCGTAGCCTTGCAAGTTTATTTCCCTCAATTGCCTATCCAGTCTTCCCTTGAAAACATTGAGTGTCTCCGCTTCCACCACTTCTGTCGGCAGCGAATTCCAGGTCCTCACCACTCGCTGCGTAAAAAGGTTTTTCCTCACATCCCCCCTGTAGCTCTTGCCCAAAACCTTAAATCAGTGTCCCCTAGTCCTTGTACCATCAACTAGTGGGAACAGCCTTTCCCCGTCTAGCCTATCCAAACCCATCATAATCTTGTACACCTCTATCAAATCACCCCTCAACCTCCTTTGCTCTATAGAAAACAAATCTAGCTTCTCCAACCTGTCCTTGTAGCTAAGATCCCCCATCCCCGGAACCATTCTGGTAAATCTCCTCTGCACCCTCTCAAGGGCCTTCACATTCTTCCTAAAGTGTGGTGACCAGAACTGGACGCAATATTCCAGTTGTGGCCTAACCAGCGCTTTATAAAGGTTCAGCATAACTTCTCTACTTTTGTACTCAATACCTCTATTTATGAAGCCCAAGATCCCATATGCTTTGTTAACCACTCTCTCAATATGTCCTGCCACCTTCAGGGACCTATGCACATTAACTCCCAGGTCCCTCTGTCCCTGCACACTCTTTAAAACTGTGCCATTAAGTGTATATTGCCTCTCCCTGTTCCTTCTGCCAAAATGCATCACCTCACACTTCTCTGTATTAAATTTCATCTGCCACTTGTCTGCCCATTCTGTTAGCCTTTCTATGTCCTGTTGCAGTCGATTGGTATCATCCTCACTGTTTGCCATACCTCCAAGTTTGGTGTCATCGGCAAATTTAGAAATTCTACACTGTATTCCAATATCCAGGTCATTTATATATATCAAAAAAAGCAGTGGCCCCAGCACTGACCCTTGGGGAACACCACTGTCTACCATCCTCCAGTCTGAAAAACAGCTATTTACCACAACTCGCTGTTTTCTGTCCTTAAGCCAATTCCTTATCCAAGCTGCCACTGACCCACCTAGTCCATGAGCCTCAATTTTGTTAACCAGCCTTCTATGTGGTACTTTGTCAAACGCCTTCTGAAAATCCATGTAGACAACATCCATTGCATTCCCTTCATTAATCCTCTCTGTTACTTCATCAAAAAATTCAATTAGATTAGTCAAACATAATCTGCCTTTTACAAATCCATGTTGGCTCTCCTTAATTAGCTTAAACCTCTCCAAGTGCCTGTTAATCTTTTCCTTGATTATTGTTTCTAAAATATTACCCACCACTGATGTTAAACTGACCGGCCTGTAGTTACTAGGATTGTCCTTGCACCCTTTCTTGAACAATGGTGTCACATTTGCCTCTTTCCAATCCTCAGGCACCTTCCCCGCATGACCATGTACCTTCCCCTTTCACTGGCCATGTACTGAAAAAGCAACACGTAAATTGGTAGGTACGCTTAGATACCGATAATATCCCATTTGTTCTTTACACAGAGCAAGGCCAGCAGCCTGCCGAAGGATACTAAACACCATCATTTATCAAGCTTCCTGAGTAATTACCACACTGGCACTAAGCAGCAACCCAGCAAGAGTCACCTTCTGGGCATTATTCAGTGATGTGAAAGAAGAAGCACATCTGGCAATGTAGCAGAAGTCGGTGCTGAGGTGTAGCACATCATGGGCAGAGGTCCCCTGGGCTGCCTGTCCCTCAATAATGCCAGGAGAGTACATTTACATGCACTTGTTTTCCACTTACATGCACCTGGAGCCCATGGAGCGTGTAGTGTATTCACGTGACTTCATGCCCATGTTGATTCAAAGGACGGAGAAACAGTTTTGTGCACAGTAATCTACCGTAGAGCCAACAACTATACCGGTGACAAATGCACTGGCGAGCTCTATTATGCAGGCCTTAGGCACAGAGGAGCATCCCTTATGAATGCTCTCACCCCTTTGGAGTCAAGATCTAGAAAGCAGAGTCAAGGCCAGTCATTAGGGAATTTCAGAGATCTCAGAAAGGCTTGGAATTTTGTCTACAATGTGTTATGCCTTGTCAGACATGGCTCCAGCTGTGGCAGACATAGAGAAGCGCAGGAGCTGTCAAGTGATAGTTCCATGCTAGCAACTTGCAGCGCACAACTATCTCGTGGGAGTACACTAGAAAGCATTAAGGCCCCATCGCACCATGGCACAGCTGGTCATATCAAAGCTACCTACTCATGTAAGTGGCTAGTCTTTGTAAACGCAGGTAGCTGAACAAATAGAATCATAGAATATTACAGCACAAAAACAGGCCATTTGGTTCATTAAGTCTGTGCTAATGTCCTTCTCCGCATGAACCACCTAGTTTAGTGCCTTTAATATTCCTCTTTTCAAGCAACTATTTAATTCCCTTTCTAAAAGAATTTATAGATTGTGTCTTAACAATGGTTTGTGGCAGAAATTTCTATATTCTAACTAAGTTTCAGAGTTTCCTCATCAGATATACAGGAGACATGTGTCTTCCATGTGGTGGAAGGATCTATGTAGGACAGCTTCCAGTCTATGAGCCATCTTGATATTCGAGGCATCCAATGTCACTTACCAAGCTCACTCATCACCAACTACATAGTTTAGTTCCTCATGTGAGGGGCGTTGATAAAGAGACATACCCACCATGAGGCCTCCATGGTTCTCAGCGAAAGGCCAGTGTAGGCTGGAGATGTTCCTTTCTGCAACAATTTCCCTTTTGCAATACATCCACTTTTCACCTTGGTCCTAAAGCTCGCACTGGATCGAAGAACGTCCTTCCATTGTTTGTCTAGAAACTCTGAACCATGGAGGAGAAATGCCTTATATGCTATAAGCTTAACGTTAATGAGGATTTTGGTGTCGTGGAAGAAAAACAAGTAGGACCGAAGTATCCTTTGCCAGTAACTGTGTCCAGGTTAATGCTGACATCCAGCTAGAGCTCCAGGTACCAATATCAATCAAGAGTTGGGATAGAGTTCCTCTGCATCTCCCAATGAATATCTTTGAGCTCCCCTCTTAAGTTGTGTAAAGTCATAATATGTCACCGGGGGACACCCATCACCATATTCTATTAGTTAGCTGATTGTTCAAGATGATGAGTAGAGTGCACCAAATCATCAGGTTAGTCTGCTAGCAATGTGCTCAAAAAGGAGTGCTCAATTCTTTCAGAAAAGTATGGAACAGATACTCCAAGACCATCCCTTTTGATGCCTTCCAGCACCTCATTGATGAAGGCATTGAATAGGCTGGGTGTCAGTGCTCACCTTGCCTCATTCTTCTTTTGAGAAAATTAGGTTCAGAAAGTCTCCCATCTGCCCTTGCACAGATATTAGAGCACAACTGCACAGCCCAGATAAAATTCTCCCATAGCTTTCAGCATTGTTATGAGGGCTGCATGAGGTACATGCCTTACATAATACTCATGAAATGAATGTAAATGGGTTTCCTCAAACCTTATGACATTTCATCACCTTATATAAGGCCACAAACTGACCTACACGCTCCTGATGAGAGTGAAATCCAACTGTTTTCTTTCTGATGGAGGCAGAACCACATATAAAGAATGAGGGGGTGACGTTAGCAGGAACTACAAGATTTAGAGGAGAAGATAAGTACATAAAACGTGCCAAAATAATTTGTTGGACATCCTCCCTCCTCTCTCAGTTGTTGTGTCTATGCTTTCTGATTACTTTTCAGGCCCTCAAAGCATCCATTATATATGCTGCACCAACCCAAAGAACTATCTTAGGAGCCACTAATATTCTTGAGTTTCTTCTGTAGGTTTCAGTCTCACTAGGATGCCCCTACTTTGGGATAGAAACCACAAATGTACTGTGTATGTGTATGGGTACGCGTATATGTTTGTGAATGAAAATATGAATTTGCGACTGACCCAGCCCCCTTACATTCTTTCGGCCTATGTCTGCCACCTCAACCCGACCGCCTTCCCAGTCCCAGGCACCAGCAACCAGTATTTCATTAACAACTAAGGGGAGAGACAAGATCATTTCTGCAGCAATCACAGTTGGGATTCTGAGTCTGGCTGCACGTCTTTGTGGGGGATGATTACAAAAAGGAAAAAAAGAGGAAGAAAGCAACATATGGAGAGAAAGAGAAGGAAACCATTTCAGATGAATACATAGAGTGGCAGTCATATCGAAGAGAGAAAAGACAGAGGAGGGAGACATGTACAGAAAGAGGAGGAAAGAATGAAACACTTGCAAGCAAACAGAGAAATATAAACACAGAGGTGTGAGAGAACGAGAACAAGAGTGAAAGATAAACCAAAAGGGAGATGAAGACAGAAACATAGAGAGTAGGAAACACATAAAGAAACAGTTCCTGCAAAAGAAAGATACATTTTTTGTCCATGAGCAATTCCAAGTGAGATCAAGTAGGAATGAGTAAAGTAGATTGGAAGGTGGGTTTTTAAACTGTATTAAAGCACTGTACTTTGTGCTCCAATAATCTTAATAGAGCAAACAGTTCTCTTTTCAGTAATACTGGTGTACAGCTACAACTTTTAGTCCTGTTCTGCAAGTGAATATTTTTTAAAGGATTTCCTTCAGAATATACTTCTGATTTGCTTCACTTAGAGAAAAATTATCATTAAGATAACTGATTGCTTAGCATTAGTAATACTCTCTACAAATGTTATGGTAAGTATTTTTTTTGTAGAAATATGCTATAGAGAAAATAACAGTTCATGGATTCTACCTCCGAGAGTCACTATGGTGTTTCTTGTGACCTGGGATCAGTTTGCCATTCTTCAGCTTCCCATCTTCAGCTTTGGTAGTCTTTCTGACTATAACCAGTTCATCTTGATCAGCAAAGATCGCATGTAAATGAGTGAGTACCTCGGTGTCCAGGATTTTGGCTTCCAATTTTATCTTGATGAAGGTATGAAGTTGCTATGGATGGAATTTACCTAGTTTGCAGATATAGTGCCAGTAACAAAACAGTAGACAAAGATGTGGATGATGACAGCATTTTACACCTTGAGTTTACTACTGGGCCAAGTTCAACGCTGTTTCTAGACTTGATCTTTGCATCATCAGAATGCTAGGTTGGCCATTTTGATTTTCATCAGCACATGTCATTGGACAGCACACTACCAAGCTATGTGAAGTGCTTCACGGATTTCAGAATGGATCCTCTATGCAGAAGTTTGGAAGGCCCTGGCAGAAACTTTACTTATATCTTGGTGAGACTAATTGAAAACCTTTCTGTTTAATCAACAGTTAAAGACAATCATAAAAGAAGTCCATTCGGCCCATCGTGCTGGCTCTTTGAAAGAGCTATCCAATTAGTCCCGCTCCCCTTCTCTTTCCTCATAGCCCTGCAATTTTTTTCACTTTTAAGTATTTATTCAATTCCCTTTTGAAAGATACTATTGTATCTGCTTCCACCACTCTTTTAGGCAGTGCATTCCAGATCATAACAACAAGACTTAACATAAAGGGTGATTTTTCAGCCTTTTTACAGCTGGCCTTGCCATTGAGAGAACATATCGTAAATTGAGGTAGATAATGTGCATGATTCTGTATAGGGCGAGTGGGCGATCTACCCCGATGACGGAATTTCTAACAGATGCTCTCGGCTCTTGCTGGTAATGCAAAGTTGGGAAAATTACTCCTACAATCTTTTCCCTTATTGGTTTAAAGAAAAAGATATGCATAAAAAGTGAAAAATGGCGACGGTTCAACTAGAAAGGAATTTCTGAGTTTCCTTATTTTGTATTGGGTGCTATGAAAGTCAGTTAAAGTGGCACAATTGGCTACAGCAGTGTTGGTGTGAAACTGCAGGGATTTGCCATTTGTTGTGCTGCATTGAAATGTTCGAACAGCAGCGAACGCCTGAATACGTTTAGTGACTGAAAGCTTACAGATCAATATTTAAAAGCACATCTAATAACGAGCTTTGTTTGGTACAGGTTTTCTTTCGGAGAATGGCAGTTTCAAAATGATCATTACAATTTTGATTGCAATGCAAGCAACTAATTGGAATTGGAATTAGAATGATTCAGTTTAATTCCGTGTCATCAATACTATTGTCAATGCCACGCTTTCAGTTAGAATTGCTCTGTCGCTTTGCAGTTTTCTCCTCTTCCTTCCGAAGACTCAGCTCGGGGTGCAGCTATACAGGCACTGGCTGCACTCCAGTAACTCGACCACATGGCCAGTCATCATGTATTCAGATAGGCTATTTGACCACAAGTCAACATGACCCTATCCTCACCCAACGTGCACTTTCTAGCAGAAATCACTGGATAGTGAGCAGGGGTGGCTGAGCCTCCCCCTTCCTAGACCAGGAATGCTGAGACCAATGATAGCGGTTCACCCACCTGAGATCAGCTGACTCAGAACAGACCAGGAACTGAAGCTGGACCTCCCTGCTTGGTATTATGCAGTTTCACACAGGCCGTGAACTGAGCCATGAGGGGTTCTGCTCTTTCCCTTTTCATGCTCATTGTATGATCCCAGAGTCTAATTTACTGGCAAATGTTACACCAGCATAACTTTTACTGGAAGCTGGCCGACTGTTAATTGATAGTGAGCCACTTGTGGCCTTGTTATAGGTTTTGTACAGTCTCCATGCTGCAGGCACAGTACAAGCATGCAGGGAACTGGTGCTTTGTTTGTCAGCACAGGCTGCTTGTTTATGCTCTGCCCATAAGATTCCACCATAAATCTTCTGTAAAAGTTTCGGTCATTTTTTTTTAAAGATGTGTTAATGACAAAATTGTTTGGCAATCTATTTCTGTTTGTGAACAGACAATGCGATGGCATAAATGAGATCAAATTGCATCATTGTGGTAGGTTTCTGTGACGACATTGCGATAAAAATGGTGCATGGTTGTTCAGAACACTAGAAAGCATGGAGGAGGAAGCCCACTTCACCCGCACACCATGGACTCTCTCCACCTCCAAAAACGTGACCTTAGATAGGGTCTCTCAGAAACGTCTCGGATGCAGTGACTCTTAAGTAGCAAAATATTGTGCATAAATAATCCATGATCTCAAACATAATCAAGTGAAATTCCGGAATATGGGGTAGATTTTTGTCTTCACCACCTGGTGGTAATCTGGCTCAGGGTAGATCGCCCACTCGCCCTATACAGAAGCCATCTGATTAATCATTCCAGATTACCTCCCAGGCAGTGATGATGAAAATCTACCCCAATATATTCATACCCTCATCTCAACTATAAACACTGGCCTACTGCCCTCCACAGATAACACCTTTCCCCTCAGCCCCGACAGTACACGATCAATTGTTCTCCCTCCTAAATATAAAAGAAGGTTTGCCACATATTCGGGGTAATTTTGACTTTGTGCGATAGTGTAAAATGGGCAGTAGCGAATCGGCAGCCCATTTCTCATCCCTCTCGATTTTTGAGGTCAGTGGAAATAAAAAATTGGGGGAGATGTAAAATGGGCTGCCGATTTGCTATCGCCCCACTTCGCACTATCACACAAAATCAAAATGACCCCCATTGTCCTTTCAGGAAAACAGGCTTTTTAACCATTTCCAGTGTGCAATTTTAGATCTTAAATTTATTCAATTCATGACCTGCATAGCATGTTAAGTAGCTAGGTTAAGGTATAGGGTGAAGTGTTTAATTGTGAGGAGACAGTTTGTCTTTGAAACCCTGACACCCACAGGATCAATGATCCTCTCAGTTTCTTCACAGGTTGCTGTTTTTCACATTATAGCTGTCTCTCTTCACCACGTTATGTTTTCTCCCTCTTTATTTTTCACTCAGAATATGCAGATTTCTGTGTTAGAACTGGATCATATGCCTGCTCTTATAACATAATGAATAGATATCATACTCCACTCTGTGATAATATACCACTTTAGTGAAAATTCATTATCGACTCTATTTACAAACTGTGCCACGTATAATACTCATAATCAATTCAGATAATCACTTGAGTCTGTTACTGCAGACAAGCAAAATGATCAAATAAAGCGAACTGGATTCGATATACGTTAGTACAAAAGCAAAATACTGCAGATGCTGGAAATCTGAAATAAAAACAGAAAATGCTGGAAATACTCAGCAGGTCAGGCAGCATCTGTGGAGAAAGAAACAGAGTTAATGTTTCAGGTCGATGAACGGTTGCTTTTCGGACTGGAGGAAGGTATACAGTGGTGTTCCCCAGGGGTCGGTTCTAGGACCACTGCTTTTCTTGATGTATATTAATGACTTGGACTTGGGTGTACAGGGCACAATTTCAAAAACTGCAGATGACACAAAACTTGGAAGTATAGTGAACAGTGAGGAGGATAGTGATAGACTTCAAGAGGACATAGACAGGCTGGTGGAATGGGTGGACACGTGGCAGATGAAATTTAACGCAGAAAAGTGTGAAGTGATACATTTTGGTAGAAAGAATGAGGAGAGGACATATAAACTAAATGGTACAATCCTGAAAGGGGTGCACGAACAGACAGACCTGGGGGTATGTGTGCACAAATCGTTGATGGTGGCAGGGCAGGTTGACAAAGCAGTTAAAAAGGCTTACGGGATCCTGGGCTTCATAAATAGAGGTATAGAGTACAAAAGTGTGGAAATTATGATGAACCTGTATAAAACACTAGTTCAGCCCCAACTGGAGTACTGTGTCCAATTCTGGGCACCACACTTTAGAAAGGATGTGAAGGCCTTAGAAAGGGTGCAGAAAAGATTTACGAGAATGATTCCAGGAATGAGGGACTTCAGTTACATTGATAGACTGGAGAAGCTGGGGTTGTTTCCCTTGGAGCAGAGATGATTGAGAGGAGATTTGATAGAGGTGTTCAAAATCATGAGGGGTCTGGACAGAGTAGATAGAGGGAAACTGTTCCCATTGGCAGAAGGGTCGAGAACCAGAGGACAAAGATTTAAGGTGATTGGCAAAAGAACCAAAGGCGACGTAAGAAAAAACTTTTTTACACAGCGAGTGGTTAGGATCTGGAATGCACTGCCTGAAAGGGTGGTGGAGGTAGATTCAATCACGGCTTTCAAAAGGGAGTTGGATAAGTATCTGAAGGAAAGAAATTTGCAGGGCTACGGGGAAAGGGCGGGGGAGTGGGACTAGCTGAAGTGCTCTTGCAGCGAGCCGGCATGGGCTCGACGGGCCGAACGGTCTTCTTCCGTGCTGTAACCATTCTATGATTCTATGATGATTCTATGACCTTTCGCCAGGCGATGCTCATGGGTAGTCTGGGAACTGAAGGTCTACCCCAGGCCCTCTGCAGCCTAACTGCGAGAATGGTTTACCTATCACTGTTGTACAGCACGTTTACTCAAGCAATGTGTATCATGAGGGACACGAGGTCAAACTGTTACACCTTTTACTAATGTATGTATATTAAAAAATATTTCCAGTCTGATTTTCCAAGCAGATTACAAAATTCTCTTAAGGTGCAAGTATTCTCAGTTAATGGGCCAAAAATTCATCCCGGTGCGCGAGAGTACGCACTGCGTACTCTCGCGTATTCCCTCTGCAATTGCCGGTTTTCTGCATGCCCTGCGCATGCGCTGAAAACCGGCAATTGCTCTTTTGAAAAGGGGGCGGCTCCTCGGTGCATCGCGTGCGCGCTACAGGCTGCGCGCACGCTGTGCACTTCATGCTTTGGACGCGCAGGTAAGTACTGAAGATTTTAGAAATGGAAAAAGGAGGAGTAAGACCCACTTTTAACAAGGTAAGTAGTGAATTAAGTATTTTTTGAATTTTTTTTAACAGGTATATCTTTTTTAGAGACTTTAAAGACAGGTAAGTTTATTTTTATAACTTTTTAAAAGATTTTAAATTTTTTCAAAAATTTAATTTTTTATTTAAAATGGTTAATTTATTTAACTATACTTATTTTATTAATGTGATGGGTTTTTTTAAAAATTTAATTGAGGTTTAGCTGTTATTTTGGGGGGGTGTAAGATTCATAGATTTCACAGCACGTATGTGAAACTTATGAATGGAAGATGGTGTGCTGCCATTGGCTCTAACTGAGTCACGTGATCCCACAGCTCGCACGAATTCACTACGCCGGTGGGATACGCAAGCACTGCCCAGCTGATGTCTGGAACATCAAGTTCGTGCGAGCTGGATCTGAAAAAGCACAAGCGGAGTGAGAGATCGCGGGGAAGGCTTACCCCCGCGGGAACAGAGCGAGATCAATTTCTGGGCCATTGACATTATAAAACATGTCTTCTTTCGTTCTACCTTCCTTCATGGATTTGAGTATTATAGTTCCACAGGAACAGGGTGAAAACTTAGCTTTGTGATTTTCTTTTCTTCAAAAACTTAGGATTTTTAGGTACTTGTTATTTTAAGTGTTGACCCGAAAATTCCAAGGGCCAAGGAAGACGGTTTTATGACACTATGTCCATGGGACAGGGTTGATAATTTGGGTGGAACGTGCACCTAAGAGGTTTCCTCCCCTTTACAGTCTAGTTGGAAATGTAGACAATTTCAGGTGTGATCCGATAGTGCACCTGGCCGCAAATGGGCTAATGTATTAAAATCTAATGTAAATGAGGAACGTAGTGCCTCAACGATTTAAAAGTCTCTCATGTTTCCTTGTTGTGTTTGTTCCAACACCACATTCGATTGCATTGTGAAACTGGGCTTTCAATTTGTGAGTGGGCAAATTACAACCCATGCCCGAAAGTACAAAATTCCTGATGTGGCCAAGAAGGACTAAACCTCTCCAAATCCAGGTTCCACCCTCCACTCACCCCCTCACCCTCCACTCACCCCCTCACCCTCCACTCACCCTCCACTCACCCCCTCATCCTCCACTCACCCCCTCACCCTCCACTGCCACTGCACTGCAGATGTATTTTCCCAGCCCCAGGAATTTCAGGCCAGACAGGTGAGCAGAATGAGAAGACAAGTAACATGCAATTTAACAACAACAACTTGCATTTATTTAGCGCCTTTAATGTAGTAAAACGTCCCAAGACGCTTCACAGGACCTTATCAAACAAAATTTGACACCGAGCTACGTAAGGAGTTATTCGAACAGGTGGCCAAAAGATTGGTCAAAGAGGTAGGTTTTAAAGAGCATCTTAAAGGAGGAGAGAGAGGTAGAGAGGCGGAGAGGTTTAGGGAGGGAATTCCAGAGCTTAGGTTCTAGACAGCTGAGGGCACGGCCGCCAACGATGGAGCAGTGAAAATCGGGGATGAGCAAGAGGCCAGAATTGGAGGAGCGCAGATATCTCGGGGGGTCGTGGGGCTGGATGAGGTTACAGAGATAGGGAGGGACAAGGCCATGGAGGGATTTGAAAACACGGATGAGAATTTTAAAATTGAGTTGTTATTGGACTGGGAGCCAATGTATGCCAGCCAGCTCAGGGGTGATGGGTGAATGTGACTTGATGTGAGTTAGGATACGGGCAGCAGAGTTTTGGATGAACTCACTTTTATGGAGGGTACAAGGTGGGAGGCCACCCAGAAGAGCATTGGAATAGTCAAGTCTAGAGGCATGGATGAGGGTTTCAGCTGCAGATGCGCTAATACAGGGGTAATATATTTTTGGAAGGAAAAACAAGAAATGAGTACACACTTACTGGAAAGACACTGAAGAGTGTGGGTGAATAGAGAGTCGTCAGGGTGCAAAACTCATCATTCCTCAAAAGTGCGAGATGGGGTAGTTAAAGACATAAAAAAGGCCAATGGCATTTTGGCTTTATAAATTGGGGCATAAAATACAAGAGCAACGATATTACGGTAACTTTGTACGAAGCCAATAGTTAGAGTCCTGTGTGCATTTTTGGCTGCCCAAGAATAGAAAGGGCATATAAACCATATAGAACATACAATGTAGATTCACCAGGATAACAGCAGGGATGACAATCTATAGTTACGGGGAGAGACTTGAGATACAGACACTATTTTCACTGGAGCAGAGAAGATTAAGAGGAGATATAATAGAGGTTTTTAAAATAATTAAGGGTTTCAATCATGTAATAAAAATATTTCCTTTGGTTGGTCATGAAGAGAGTGAGGAAAGCGGTTAGGAGAAATGTCCTTACAAAGAGAATTGTTGGGATGAAATGTTTTGCCACAGAAAGACTTGTGTTTATATAGCGCATTTCATGATCGCCAGATGTCCTAAAATGCTTTACAACCAATGAAGTACTACTTCAAGTGTAGTCACTGTTGACGTAATGTAGGAAATGCAGCTGCCAATTTGCACATAGCAAGCTCCCATAAACTGCAATGTGATAATCACCAGATAATCTGTTTTTGTTATGTTGATTGAGGGATAAATATTGGCCAGTACACCGGGGATAACCCCCTTGCTCTTCTTCAAAATAGTGCCATGAGATCTTTTACGTCCACCTGCGAGAGCAGACGGGGCCTCACTTTAACATCTCATCCGAAAGACAGCACCTCCAACAGTGCAGCACTTCCTCAGCACTATACTGGAGTGTCAGCCTAGATTTTTGTGCTCAAGTCTCTGGAGTGGGACTTTAACCCACAGCCTTACTGGATTTAGAGGTGAGGGTGCTACCAACTGAGCCACAGCTGACACATAAATGGTTGATACAGAGACCAGTGATCTTTTAAGGGAAAATTAGATGAATATTTGAAGAAATCGATGGGGAGGGCAAGGCAGTGGGACTTGTTTTTGGATTTCTCTGACAAAGAGCCAGCACATATATGATGGATTGAATGGCCTCCTCTCTACTGTAATCTTCGATGGTTTTAGTCCTTCTCCAGAAACTCTCTTTTCAAGCCCCTTTCTCTCTCTATCTGATCTGTTACCCTCTTCTGTCTTCTTCAGCTGCGTCTCCATCTTTTTTTGTAGGTTCTTCCACTCACGTGATTTCCTGCATGTTTCTTGTCTGGAACCCCAGTTTCTGGAGCTTGGCCTTTGCATCCAGATGTACTTTTATCACCTTTGATGACGTTACTGTGCTCAGATCTTCTTGGCATCCATCACACCTGCACCTGTGACTAAAACCTAAGAGACCGAGTACATCTCAGCTGCACATCTAAAAGAATCCCTGCGTTAAAGATCTCATTAATGTTACATTAGCAGGTGTGTCACCTTTCTGGCAAACCGGCCTCTTCCGTGCAGTTGAGAATCCTAGAGGATAGACATGGGCCTCGACTTCTTATTAACATAACCCCCTGACTCAGCGTGGCAGAGGTTAAAATTAGGCCAAGTCGACTTGCCGGCCTGAGGTTGCTCCGTTCCCGTCCGGCGCCATTTCATCTTTGCCGATTTTCAAGTCGGCTGAGGCTCCCGCTACAGGCAGGCGGGGGCCTACTTTACATTCAAAAGTTGCGACCCGATGACGTCATTGATGCTGCAAAGTTATTTTAATGTGGAGTCAGTTGGAGGCCCCGGTTTAAAAGCCAACAGCTGCACCATGGCGAGAGGTGCCAACCGGCCAGGAGAGGCCAAGATAAGTTTAGTAAAATAACTTTTGTGAGAACTCCTTGTAGCCCAGGAGGAGCAGGAGTGCCCCTCACCCCCACCAGGCCCCACAAGGAGTCCTTGGGCCTCCCCAGCCCTGGCCTAAACCTCTCCCTCTGTGTGCTGGCTTCGGCTGCCAGAGCCCTTGCCCAGCGCTGAGATTATGCCGAGGACAGTTCCTTTGAGTCCCCGGTGTGCTAACCCAGCTGAGCCAATTTCCTGCTCCTGACATCGGCCCTGACAGTTTTGGGCAGGAGACAGTGCTGGAATATTTATATGAGGCGCGGGAGATAAAATGAACTGGGCCTCACACTGAGCTCCCCATGGGGGTTTCCCGCACCCCCACCCGTTCTGCATTTACCCCCAGGCTGTGGAGTTTTGGTAGCAAATTTCAGGATACCAGGGCAGAAATTGGTTTGTGCCATCCTGCACCAGCACTGGTAGGCCCGAGGCCCAATTGACATTGAGCCTCATTTTAATAAGACCAGCAACTGATGCGATCGCCTAACGTGCCTCCCCAAGCAGTTCACCAGTGAAGCTAGGATGACTGACCTTTAGGTAGATTCTGGAAGGGGGAAGCAATCGAGAAAGGCACTCCTGTTTCTTCTGGCTCCACATTAAGGTATTTTTTTAAAACTTACCTTTTTGCTGGCGGCCTCCACTAGTCCCTTTAAGAACCACTGGTTAGGCCGCCTGTAGACCATGTCATTCTAGACAGAGCAGGCCCGATGCCTGTAGACCATGTCATTCTTGACAGAGCAGGACCGATGCCTGTAGACCATGTCATTCTTGACAGAGCAGGCCCGATGCCTGTAGACCATGTCATTCTAGACAGAGCAGGCCCGATGCCTGTAGACCATGTCATTCTTGACAGAGCAGGTCCGATGCCTGTAGACCTTGCCATTCTGGGTGGAGCAGGCCCAATGCCTGTAGACCTTGTCATTCTGGGTGGAGCAGGCCCAATGTCTGTAGACCTTGTCATTCTGGGTGGAGCAGGCCCGATGCCTGTAGGTCATGCCATTCTGGGTGGCGCAAAGTAACACCTGCTCCGATCAGGAAAACCAATATCCTGAATCGGTCCTAAAACAGGCACTAGGGGGGAAAAATTTGGTGGCGCCCCCTTTGGGGCACTAACTTCGCCGGGGCACTACTTTTAGCACCCCGAAAAAGTTAGCACTCCTATGCCGTAAATTCAGTGGTAGTGCCCCAAGCAGGAAGCGGGGCGCTGCTGGAAGTGCTCCACCTCCTTCCTGGGGCGCTACAAGTGAATATTGTGGCGCTACGTGCAACAGCGCCACGCGCGTCAGCACGTAGTGCCATGGTATTGCAGGCCTCCCTCCCCTGATTAAAGGGGAGGGGCCTAGCGCTGCACGCACCGGAGCCCTGCTGGACCACCGGGGAGTGGGGTGCTGGGAAAGCAGTCCGGCACTCAAGAGGAGCGCCGGGCTGAGCGATCGCGGCCAGCACTCCAAATAAAAACGGGGAAGGGGGCAGGTGCTGGCAGGCGACCAAAAAAAAATGGCCGCCCGACACCTGCCCTTTAAATTGCGCCGCCGCGGCTGCAAAAACGCCACCCTATAGGCGAAAGGTTGGGGGCGCAACTGAAGTTTGCGCTGGGGCGCGAGCGGGGCGCTGCACACGGCGATGACGTCATCGCCAGAAGCCCAGCATCACGGGGCGCTACCGGCTACCGCCGCCGCTAACCTCCCACTGAATTTCGCGGGAGGCGTTAGCGGTGCCGCGCCCGGGCACTAGGGGCTTTGTGCCCCATTGGTGCCCCCTGGGGGTGCTAACGGGAGGCACAAAGCAACCCAATTTTTCCCCCTAAGACTCTTATTAGCATAGTCAACCAGCCTAACGCCTGTTTTAAGCTGATGCAGGTCCATCTCTAGAGTGCGCAAACCAAGATGGCGTTGGTCATGTTTCAGATGCTTATTGGGGTGGGGAGCCCCCCAAATTAGACCTTTACTGTGGTGGAAATGGTCACAACGAGGCCCGATTTCACCCCCACTGAGTCACGACTTTAAATAGAGTACAAGAAATGTTGCAGGGATATTGTAACATCATGTTGGGTTGTTATCCTTCCTAGTCTAATGTTATTGTTACTTGTTCGATTGGACTCCATGCTGAGTTAGTACCAGTACTGTAGCAGAAATCAACATACAAATGCTATCGGCTTGCTATGGAGGTCATGTGGAGAACCAAGTCTTAGCAACGAGCTGAGAATTCGGAACAGCTATAGTCAGGCAATAAAAAGCAGATTAAGACTTTGAATCCTCACAGGATCTATTATTATGTCTCACTGATAGCTGGGATTAGAATTTGAAGGCCATACTGGAATCCTTACTGCATCTTACTACCAAAGTATTGATCAGTATCAATCTCTGAAATGATCAATCAGTTAACAGGGACATTCACCAATCTCAATGTGGAGCACCACTAATAAAGACTGTGCATTAAGTTCACACTGGGTTCAAAGGTTACAAAATTGCTTCTTTTACAGACTGTTGCTGGAGAATGGATGTTTTCGATACGCTTTAAAATTATGTTCACAGACCAAAGGGATTGGCATTTGTTGCTATTAATGATGGCCAACCAATCAGCATCTCATTAAACTACTCGGCTGGCACCAAATGAATCATTGTTTTGCCTGGAGATTCTTACATTAGTTTACCTTAAGTTGGGAGTTCCAGAGTGCACAGAGCAACCCTTAAAATATGCCTAGACGCTGCAATCTGGTTATGAGTGCTCCTCAGACCAACCTTAAATAAATGCGGAATAACAGAAAATAAAGTCTGATTGAAAAAAAGAAAGACAGGCTTGCATTTATATAGCGCCTTTCACAACCACCGGATGTCCCAAAGCGCTTTACAGTCAATGAAGTACTTTTTGAAGTGCAGTCACTGTTGTAATGTAGGAAACGCGGAAACCAATTTGCGCACAGCAAGCTCCCACAAACAGCAATGATAATGACCAAATAATCTGTTTTAGTCATGTTGATTGAGGGATAAATATTGGTTAGGACACCGGGAAAACTTCCCTGCTCTTTTTCGAAATAGTGCCATAGGATCTTTTACATCCACCTGAGAGAGCAGACAGGACCTGTCTCAACCTTGGCTCATTGCCCCCCACAGTTAGTGCAACCTGTCGGGGAAGAAGCAGAGGCCCTAAAAGGTAACTTTTAAACTTATCTTTGAGGAGCAGGAGTGTACCTCTAGGCCCCACAAGGAAAGTCTGAGCCTCTGCTGCCACCGATCCCACCCGCGAGACCCTGTCGAACTCCCCGCCCGCAACTTACCCAGTCTCCGGCCGCCCAACATCACCTGCCACAGCCGGCCAACTATCTCTTTACACCAGTTTTATGCGGTCAGCGGGCTGGCGGGATGTAAGGGAGGTCCAGCCCTTATTATCAGCTGGGTCTCCAATGGTGACTCCCTGGAGCGTCCCATCCAGGAGTTAAATTCCTCTGACGAAGGGTCATCGACCTGAAACATTAACTCTGTTTCTCTCTCCACAGATGCTGCCTGACCGGCTGAGTATTTCCAGCATTTTCTGTTTTTATTTCAGATTTCCAGCATCCACAGTAATTTGCTTTTGTGTTAAATTGCTCCATTTGGAGACAGCCTTATCCAAATCCTTAACATATGGGCAAACCCGTAGAATCCATAATACAAGATAAAATTAGTGAGGATTTATAAATGCATGGGTCAACCAAGTACAACTAGTGCAGATTTGTTAAAAGCAAATCTTGTTTAATAAATTTAATAGAGTTGGATAGATAAAGGAAATGGCTAAATGTAGCTTATAGAATCATACAGCACAGAAGGAGGCCATTCGGCCCATCGGCTGTGCTGGCTCTTTGAAAGAGCTATCCAATTAGTGCCACTCCCCTGGTATTTCCCCACAGCTCTGTAAATGTTTCTCCCTTCAAATATTCATCCAGTTCCCTTTTGAAAGTTACTATTGAACGTCCTTTCAGCTAGTGGATTTTCAGGTGTTTGATCAGGTGGGGTTCATTTTCGTTTTCACCCCACGGGCGGTAATCTGACGGAGCGGATCGCCCATCCTGGCCAGCGGATGAAGTGGGAGAACTCCCGTGGAACTTCACCTCACAAATTAAAGATGTGTTTCAGCATTTGGACAACAGAATCATAGAACGGTACAGCACTAGTGTCAGCTGTGGCTCAGTTGGTAGCACACTCACCTTCTGAGTCAGAAGGTTGTGGGTTCAAGCCCCACTCCAGGGACTTGAGTACAATAAAGCTAGGCTGACACTCCAGTGCAGTGCTGAGGGAGTGCTGCACTGTTGGAAGTGCTGTCTTTCGGATGAGACATTTAACCGAGTAAAAGATCTCGTGACACTATTTCGAAGAAGAGCAGGGGAGTTATCCCTGGTGTCCTGGCCAAAATTTATCCCTCAACCAACATATAACAAAAACAGATTATTTGGTTGCTATCACATTGCTGTTTGTGGGAGCTTGCTGTGCACAAATTGGCTGCCACATTACAACAGTGGCTACCCTCCAAACAGTACTTCAGTGGCTGTAAAGCACTTTGAGACATCCAGTGGTCGTGAAAGGCGCTATATAAATGCAAGTCTTTCTTTTCACTGAATTATGTCTGCTTTTCCCCACCTGACCCATCCAATGACCCATCCAATCACACTCCAATCTCCTGCTCACTCCCTATAACATTTCATATTCCTCTTTTTCAAGAAACAAACTCATTTCTTTTTTACTCTTGTTGACTCTGCTTTAACAACATTTTGTGAGCTGGGCAGCCTTAATTGCCTGGAGCTGCATGTAGTCTATTGGTTTAAAAAGAAGACCCCCTCCCAAGAAAGGATCAATGGGACCAGTATTTTAGATACAAAAGCAAAATACTGCGGATGCTGGAAATCTGAAATTAAAACAGAAAATGCTGTGAATACTCAGCAGGTCAGGCAGCATCAGTATTTTCGAGTCTGTTTATGCTTTGCTGCTTTATCATAAACTGATGTTCATTTAAAAAAATGATATATTGGAGGCTGATTTTAAAGCGGATAGATTGTGATCAGTCCAAAGACAGACTGGACACACATGGCTTAAGGTTCCTGGGAGCAGTGTCTTTAGTGCTTTCACATCCAACTCCTTTGTGTGCTGTTTTAATAAAGTTGTTAATCCAGTGAAAATAAGCAAGTTAGTGACTTCATTAAAGGATTACGCACAGGAATTTGACACAGATGCATCAAGCAGTACACTGTAAAATAGAGCACAGAATTTGAATCCCATGGACTCCTTACAAGGCTCATGGGGATGCCCTTAAAAATGTGATCATTTTTAATTTGTCAATTTTAGTGGAAGAAAGTGGGATTATAAGATGATATAGTTAACGTTCACAGAACGTCCTTCTGCGGTTTCCTTGTTTAGCTATGAATTATTACAACAAGTAATTACACACACAGGAATTATTCTTTTCATGAAAATTTTTTTGCTCCATAATAAATGCCCCGATAATGATATTCTTAGTCCTCACACATTATAAAGCTGTGTGTTACCAGTGGTGATTAAAAAGATAAACAGACAATCAGCCACTTTTATAGAATCATAGAATGATACAGCACAGAAGGAAGCCATTCGGCCCATCGTGCCTGTGCCAGGTCTCTAAAAGAGCTAACAATTAGCCCCATTCCCCAGATCTTTCCTCGTCACTCGGCAAACGTTTCTTTTTAAAGTATTTATCCAATTCCCTTTTGAAAGTCACTATTGAATCTGCTTCCACCACCCTTTCAGATAATGCATTCCAGATCATAAGAACTCACTGAGTAAAACAATGTCTCCTCATCTCCCCCTGGCTTTTTTGATAATTGTCTTAAACCTGTGTGCTCTGGTTACCGACCCTCCTGCCAATGGAAACAGGTTCTCCCTATCTAATCTATCAAACTCCTCACAATCTTAAACACCTCTATTAAATCTTCCCTTAACTTCTGCCCTAAGGAGAACAATCCCAGCTTCTCTCGTCTCTCCACATAACTGAAGTCCCTCATCCCTGGTATCATTCTGGTGAATCTCCTCTGCACCTTCTCTAAGGCCTTGACATCCTTCTTAAAGTGTGATGCCCAGAATTGGACACAATACTCCAGCTGAGATCTAACCAGTGATTTATAAAGATTTACTATAACTTCCATGCTTTTGTACTCTATGCCTCAATTTATAAAGCCAATTATTAGAATAATTTCAGGTCCATCATGGTTTTGGCTGGTAAAATTAAGACTGACACAACATGGTAAGAAGTGCTCATGAGTTCCGTGATTTATCAGAGATTGCCGTCTGCGGGGTCTTCAATAGCACACCCTGTGGAGGAGCAGGGAATCCCTGACAGCAACTTCTGCATTTCCGCATTTAACTGCACATGTGCGGATGCCAGAAGTTGCTGTCAGTTTCACAGGGTAATGACGGCGAACGCTGACAGTTTTGCCATCATTACAACCACAGAATCCGGGCCATAGGTTTAAACTCATTGGCTTAGAAATTTGACAGCGCAGCGCCTGTTTTTCAGGCGTTAAATGGCCTCCTATCCCTCCAATATGGCAGGCAGGAAACGCACGCTCATTATGAGCCAAAAGTGCGCCGCCCACCATATTGGTGCAGACAAAAAATCGGGACTCAGGGCCCACACCTGCAACAAACGTTAGGACTTTTGCATATTCAAATAAGGGGCCCAACGCCTGTTTGAGGTCCCCTCTCCAATAATGGGTTGCCCTGAACGCAACTGGCACTGGAAAACCAGGCGGTTCAAGAAAACCAGGTCTACATGCAGTTTAACGGTCAGCCCTTAAAGGGACCACTGCAGGCCGCAAGCAGCAAGATAACTGTTTAAAATATACTTGGTGGAGCCAGGAGGAGCAGGAGTGCTTCACCTGACCCTACATTCAAATCACATAGGCTGCTGCTGGCCACCGCTCCCCCCCACACCGCCACCTTGACCCCCCACCCCACCCCACCCCACCACCCTCAGGTTGCCACCGCTAAACCCAGCCTGGCCGCTGACCACCCCGATCCCAGCCCCTACCCTCCCCGATCCCGGCCTCTGCCCGCTGGCCACCCTTCCCGGTCCCCTTCAACGTCTTTGATTCCTCTTCGCTGGCGAGCTGCTTGAAAATGCCTATTACAGGGGAGGACCAGGCAGGTGTGAGACTGGAATGTGGCAGGATTTGTAGAGATGTTCAAGAAGAGCAATTATGCTCAACCTGCTGCCGAAACCTGCTCAACCTTCAGTTTCAGTTTCTCAAGGGCAGTTTCAACAATCCTTTAAGGGCCGCTGGTTGTGGCCACTTCCCGTTCGTGGCAGTGAGCAGGTCCTGCAGTGCCCAGGTGCCGTGCGTTCCAATTTGAAAATGCCATTGGGGTTCGAACTAGTCTAAGGACCCTGATTTGCATCGTCTAATGAGGCTGCTGTCTGTTTCTGGTGGGAGCGCAGGTCGCCGAAATCTAGGCCTGCTTCAAAATGGCGGCGGACGGCCTTGGGCAGGTAGTCAGTGATAAATTGCTTTTCTTTTCTGATTTTGGTCTCACTACAGGTCCAATTCCTGCTGAAAATCGCCCCCAGTGTATCTGCCCATGCAGCTTAAAAGTCTTATCATTACAAATGTAAATGGAGTATAACTTCGATAATTACTTATAGATAATGTCTTAAAAAGTTAATTAGCACTAGATAATAAAATTCTGCCGCATGGAGTATTCAGCAGTTTTATTTGTGTTCTATTATATTACACAGTTCAGGTGTTGAATCTAATGAGAATTTGCGCCTAATTAAAATAACACCTCACTAAATATTTTCATTGCATTCATACATTTTCATATTATTTGTAGAATGCCTGCTGTGTATAATGTTAATCTCCACGTTATTTATAGATTGACAGCTTTGATTTTGCCGTCTGTATTTTTTTTCCAGAAATGCCAACTATTAGTTCTTTCATTCTTTTGATGAAAATGTCAATGAAACCTTCATTGGTTTTAATATTGCAGTGAGATGTGATTAACGAGCTGATCATGTGACATTAATCTGTTAAACTCATTATATGCTGCACAGTAACAGACCTTGATTTTGTAAACATTGCCTTAACTTTGTGAGCTTGATTTTAAACTCATTATTCTGTGACATTGTTTGTTGGATTAACAAGGTCTACCTTATCCGGTAAGTTTTCGTTGATAAATCACAATCGACATGATCTTTTAACTGGACTTTGACAAGGAAAGTAGGGGGAATTTATGCACAGTGTAAACGGACAGTAGCTGCTTGGCTACCTCATGCAAAATTCCAGGTGTGACTGGCGTTACCGATAAAGCTAGTTTTGCGCCAAGTAGAACAGAGTGCAAATTTGCGATAGGTGACATGATGATGCAACTGGGATAGATTTTCATTGGCGCCATTGGGCAGAGCGCCCTCTAAAATGGTGAGGGAAAATTTACCGCCACATTCCTGCTCGCAATCCAGCCCAAGGCCAACTTCAGATGGCCCTACCACTGGACAGCCAGACTGCCCGCCTGGTTCAGGCAGTAGGCCCATTTAGTAAGCACATCGGGGTCCTTTGACGTGCAGAGGACCCGATTGCCATTTTAGGGCAGTACTGTGCATGCTCAGTATCAACTGGCGGCCTAGCCGAGAAATAGACCAGCAGGTACGTTTTAATTTAATTTTGTGGGGCCTGGAGGGCTCCAGAAAAACAACATGGGCCGCTGCCGCATCAGGTTCCCCCGCCCCGCCCCGCCCCGCCCCCCCACTCCCTTCTTTCGACCCAAGGAAAGTCAGGCAGCTTTGGGTTATGTCCTGATGGCATTACAAACCAGCATCTGAAATGACAAGCTCCAATGTAAGTAATGTCATTGCATTGTTTATTCATAAAACAAGGTACAGTAAACTCTTTCGTATCCGGCACCGACGGGACCGGGATGGTGCCGGTTGATTAAAAATTCCGGATAACAGAGAGGTAGGCAATTTTTAACACAAAAAAAATTAAAAAACAGTGACTAACTCGGCCACCGCGGGAAACTCGGACTCGGAAAAATGAAAAATGGAAGGATTCGGCAAGATTACCGGATATCTATTTTGCCGGTTATTAAAGAATTCCGGTTGATTAGGTGCCGTTTAAATGAGAGTTTACTGTATGTTTAAAA
The DNA here is from genome assembly GCA_030390025.1 of Squalus acanthias. Lineage (NCBI taxonomy): Eukaryota > Metazoa > Chordata > Chondrichthyes > Squaliformes > Squalidae > Squalus > Squalus acanthias. The sequence continues at coordinate 140,849,787 of CM059428.1, forward strand.
TTCTGCACCAAGGGGATTGAGGGAGGAACAGAACTGAGACATGATCCTGGAGGAGGGAGCGTAATTTGGGGTGGAACCCAGATCCAAGAGTTTTCCGCCCCAGTAAATTACACTGCCGGGGGTTATGTTAGACCCACCTTAGGCCCAACCACGGACAATTTTGCGGAGGTGTCTGTGAGAGTTACCCGCTACCCCCAAAATCTCACTCAGCTCACCCCTGACAGATCCACTGAAACTTAAGACCTGCTGAAATCAGGCATAGGTCCTGTTCTGGGTCTGGGAAAGGCCCCGGCTCAGGAGGAGCTGATAATAAATTCCTGAGGGATCCATTACTGCTGAACCCATGGCCTGTTGCTAGGAGGAAATTGCTGTGACAATCTTTCAAAGCTTCCTCTTCGACGCCCACTTTCAGAGCAGCAAGGCACAGCTCCAGCTTCCGCCACTTGAGCAGGGTGAGCACCTTTGTTGCGTTGCTGCAGGTGCGGAGTGCCTGCCCTGGATATTTAAATGACCCCATCCACGGGGTCACTGGCTGCACACAGCGGTGGGCTAGAAGTCACCCCCCTCTGCACTTCCACCCCCGCAGTAGTGTCTGCAGAGCTGGTTTGTCAAGACTTTGATGAAAATACAAGTATAGCATTCAGTAAAAAGCAGGGAAGCTACACAGAAGCGTTTGAGTGTTCTATGTGGTATTTGTCGTAAGAATGAGCCTTACGCGTGGTGAACTTAAAGTAAGCTTTAATCAACTAAAAAGGTGCTACATACAAAAGAGGTCTTACTCTATGCCTCTCCAGGATCCAACTGATCAGCCCAGTATTTATCCTGGACTAATCACAGGAAGTGATGTAATAAAGTTCGAGTCACAGGAAGCTGTATTGTGTTACCACATTCTCCCCCCCCAAAAGATTAGGAGGCCGGGATGAAGTTCGAGTCACAGGAAGCTGTATTGTGTTACCACATTCTCCCTCCATTTCGTAGCCGCTGGACGAGGGAGAGCCGCACCCGTTTGGGTTCTCGTAGCGGTAGAGGGCCCCTAGCCCGTTTACCCGCCGCGGGCCGTGGACCAGAGTCCGAGTGATCCAGCCCGCTCTGTGAGGGGTCAGGACGATCCTGACTGTGTACTGGTGCCCGAACGGGTGTCAGGCAGGGCTGTGGCAGATCCGTTTCCGAGCGTATGGTACGGGGTGGATTGTGGCTGCGCGTGCGAGCCCCGACGGGCTCATAGTCAGTCTGCCCCAGGTCGGCATGCTGGAGTGAGGTACCAGCCGGCGTCAGATCCAGATCGTGATGAGAGGCACCTGGCGAGCCCAGAGATGTGCCTGGTACAATATCATCCCCTGGTGTCCCTCTATGTTTCGGCAGGCAGGGAGCCAGATCCCGCAATGACACGGTAGATTCCCGACCGTCAGGATACCGAATATAGGCGTAGGTAGGGTTGACGTCAGTGAGCTCAACCTCATCTACCAGGGGGTCATTCTTAGACGCCCGAACATATCTTCGGAGTAGCACTGGTCCCGGTGCAGTCAGCCACGACGGGAGAGATATCCCATAGGATGAGCGACGCTGAAATCGGAAGAACCGTTCATGAGGCGTCGTATTTGTGGCGGTCGAAAGGAGGGACCGTGTGGAGTGTAATGCGTCTGGAAGTACTGCTTCCCATTGCTGGTTGGGTAGGCCCCGAGATCTCAAAGCCAGACATACCGCATTCCAGATGATAGCGTTAAAACGCTCGACTTGCCCATTCCCGACCGGATGATAAGGCGTCGTTCTGCTGGCAGCAATACCCCGTTCCGAGAGATAGGCCTTGAGTTCTCCTGACATAAAAGAAGGGCCCCGATCCGAATGAACATAGGATGCCATGCCACAGAAAGCAAATACCTGCTCAAGGCAGCTGATAACTGTGGTCGTCAGCATATTGGGGCAGGGAAAGGCAAATGGAAAACGGGAATACTCATCGACCACGGTCAATAGATAAGTGTTGCAAGTTGAAGAGGGCAACGGCCCCTTAAAATCGATGCTAAGCCGTTGCATTGGCTGGGTCGCATGTATGAGTATACCACCCGAGGGGCGGAAAAACTGAGGTTTCAATTCCGCACAGACTCTGCAGTCCGAGCACATCTTCTTTACATCCCCGGTAGAGAATGGGAGATTTCGGGACCGCACGAAGTGTAGCATGCGAGTAACGCCCGGATGACACAACCCATCATGGATGTCTACGAGCGTAGAGGGTGCCATGGCGGAGCAGAATGCTCGTGTGAGGGTATCCGGAGCCACATTCTCCTTGCCAGGTCGATAGTGGATGGTGTAACCAAAAGAGGCCAATTCCAGCCGCCAAAGCTGGATTTTATTATTTTTAATTTTGGTCCGTTTTCGATTATCGAGCATGAAGGCGACCGATCGCTGGTCCGTGATTAAGGTAAAGTGCTGGCGAGCTAGGAGATGAGTCCACTTCCGTACTGCCTCTATGATGGCTGTAGCTTCTTTCTCGACTGGAGGATAATGTAGCTCAGCCCCTTGAAAAGTCCTGGACAAAAAATGCCACCGGACGACCTTCCTGATTCAGAGTGGCCGAGATCGCCACCTCCGAGGCATCACACTCAACAACAAAAGGAAGACTCTCATCGATGGAGTGAAGAGCCGCTTTCTCCAACTGTTTTTTCAGGAGGTTAAAGGCTGCAACAGCCGCTGTGTCTAGTGGGAATGTGCTGGCCTTCAGTAGAGGTTGGATTCGGTCCGAGAAGTTAGGAATCCATTTAGCATAGTATGCAAACAGGCCGAGGGCCCGGCGCAAGGAGGCCGGATTCTTAGGTGGCGGGAGTTCTTGGAGTGGGCGAAGCCTTTCAGGGTCAGGTTTAATGATGCCATTGCCCACACAATAGCCAAGGATGTTGATGGTTGGTTGTGACTCAATGGATTTAGCTGCATTTAATGTCAAATTACGGTGCTGGAGTGCATCCCAAAATCGTTGGAGATTGGCGTCATGTTCCCGCTGATTGCGACCTGCGACAGTAATATTGTCCAGCTAAGGAAACGTATCCTTTAAGTCTTCCTGTTTGACCAGGTCATCCATTGCTCGCTGGAAGACAGCCACTCCATTAGTGACCCCAAAGGGGAGGCGACGAAATTGATACAGCCGTCCATTGGCTTCAAAGGCCGTATACTGCTTGTCTGAGACCTTCAAGGGTACCTGATGATAGGCACTTTTCAGATCATATGTTGAGAACACCGTGTACTCAGCCAGTTTATTAACCATATCATCGATGCGCGGCAATGGGTATGCGTCCAAGTCCGTATATTGATTGATGGTCTGTGAATAGTCAATGCACAGCCGTTTCTTGTGAGGTTGTAGAGGGTTCTTAACAATAACGACCTGGGCGCGCCATGGCGACGAACAAGGCTCGATGATATCCTCTGCTAAAAGCCGAGAAATCTCAGCCGCAATAAAAGACTGGTCTTCCTGACTGAAACGTTGTGACTTTGTTATAATCGGTTTGCATCGAGGAGGGATACTGGTAAACAGTGAGGGTTCATCCAGTGAAGCTGCTGACAATGCACAGAACGGTAATCGAGGTCGTATATTAGAAATAGTGAGTTCAGGTTTGGATCCGCCGAACTCAATGGTGAGCTTCTTATGCTGCTTTTGAAAATCTAGCCCTAAGATAAGATCACTACATAAGTCCTTGAGCACCGAAAGCCGGGTGGAGGGATACCTGTGACCATTCAGTGTTATTTCAACCATACAAAAGCCAGAAATTCTGGTATTAAGTGATGACTGAGCCATCGCAATTGCCTGGTCCGATGGGAAAACATGTAGCTTTAACTCTGCAACAATCTGTTCCCTAATGAAACTATCAGTGCTACCTGAGTCAATTAAGGCATCTAAAGTATGTCCATTAATTGATGCTTTTGTAGCTGCATGGAATAGGTTCTGAGGACAAGCAGCTGTAATTGGTGTCGTTGCACAAAGAGTGGCTGAAACTCTAGGTGTGTTTCTTCGAGAGAAAACCCGAGAGGAAGCACGATAGATTTTAGCCGGAACATCTTGATAGGCCCTTACCGGGGCAGTTCGGTAGGACTTAGCTTGATAAGCCCTCGTAGAGGCTCTTGATAGGCAAACCTTTGCAAAATGACCCTTTTTGTTGCAATGACTGCAAAACACATTGCGAGCAGGGCAGAGTTTCCGAGGGTGAAACTCATCACCACAAAAGAAGCATTTCTTAGATTGCCAAGAGGCTGCCACAGTGGGGTCATCATCCTCTTCATCAGTGAAGTCATCAGATTGATCGTCAGGGATAAAGTCCTCCCTAATAGAGTTCACCTGTGGCCTCTTAAATTGCCTGACTGTAGTTAAGGCAGCAGACCGAGGTCTGGGCACTGTATAAAGGTCTGCATTTCTTTTTGCCAGATCTAGAGAGCAAGCCATGTCATAAGCTCTCTGAAGCTCAAGTGTCTTACTTTCCAGTAGACGCTGGCGTATAAATGGGGAGGCAAGCCCGCAGATGAAAGCATCACGGATCATTTCTTCACGGTACAGCTCAGCTGAGGCCGCCTGAAAGTTACAGTCCATACTAAGTCTGCGAAGCTCTTGGAGGAATTTATCAATGGATTCCTCCGGCCCTTGTTGGGCTGTAGCTAGTAGATGTCTGGCATAGACCTCATTCGGTGTCTTAGTATATAGTCTTTTAAGCGTCCGAATTGCCTCCTCGTAACTGCCCCATTCCTCGACATACTGAAATACATTCGGGGTGACACAGTTGATGAGTATCCGCAATTTTGAGTCATCATCAGCCTTGCAATATTCGAGAAAATTGTCAAACGTGCGATACCAGTGTTTCCACACCTTACCGGCTGCTGGGGTGTTTGGGTCCAAGTCAAGACGCGATGGTTTAAGGATGTTTTCCATGATGGGTGATTCCCTGGATCCTTAGTTCCGAGTTCGTCCAAAAAGTTTGAGTGCGAAGTTTTTCAAAGTTGATTAAATTGTCGTAAGAATGAGCCTTACGCGTGGTGAACTTAAAGTAAGCTTTAATCAACTAAAAAGGTGCTACATACAAAAGAGGTCTTACTCTATGCCTCTCCAGGATCCAACTGATCAGCCCAGTATTTATCCTGGACTAATCACAGGAAGTGATGTAATAAAGTTCGAGTCACAGGAAGCTGTATTGTGTTACCACAGTATTCATAAAAGAATATACTGGTTTCAGGTTGTTTCTTGCCTCTGGCTTGTTCCACCAAATTCCTTACTTCTTCCACTTTTATTTTCTCTCACATGAATCTAATTGATTTTATTTTGGTCACCAACCTACCCTCCGCTTTTTTTTCTTTGTAACTAACTATTTCCGTTCTGGTTTTCATGTACAGATTTTATTTTATTGGCCCAGAAATTCCGATCGCAGGCCTCCCGCGGGCGGAGGGCTGCGATCTGGAAAAATGTGCGCCCTTACCTGAGGGCTCCCGGGAGACGCAGAGTTCCGCTGCTGGGCCTCTCCAAACTGCCGGTGCGCAGGGCCCACGTATCCCAGGGGCGCAGGCGGTTCGCAGCATCCCTGGGATCACGTGGGCCATGGAGAGCCAATCAGAGAAGGGAATCTCCTTTCATACATTTGACAGGAAGACCTGTCAAATATATGAATAGAGATCACCTCCAAAACATAGTAAAACTTTAAATACATTAAAAAAAAAATCACATTTTTAAAATGACTTTTAATTACAATAAATTAAGTATTTTAAACAAAAATTTTATTTTTTGAAAAAAATAATTAAAGTTTTTAACGGGGCTAAAAATAAACTTAAAATAACAACAGAAAACGCTGGAAAAACTCAGCAGGCCAGGCAGCATCCGTGGAGAGAGAAACAGTTAACGTTTCAGGTCGAAGACCTTTCGGCAGAACTGGAAAAAAGCAGGAAATGAAATAGATTTTAAAGCAAGTTTAGGGCTGGGAAAAGGGGGAGGGGAGGAAAGAACAAAAGGGAAGGTCAGTGATAGGATATGATGCGGAGATGAAGTGTGAATTGCGTTGGCACTTCATCTAGAGCCATCCTTTGTCTCTTAACCTGTCACATTACCACCTCCTCTTGCCTTGAATATCTCTTAATGTCTCTCAATGTCTCTTAATCTCTCCTGCTTTCTATCCTATCACTGACATTCCCTTTTGTTCTTTCCTCCCCTCCCCCTTTTCCCAGCCCTAAACTTGCTTCAAAATCTATTTCATTTCCTGCTTTTTTCCAGTTCTGACGAAAGGTCTTCGACCTGAAACATTAACTCTGTTTCTCTCTCCACGGATGCTGCCTGGCCTGCTGAGTTTTTCCGGCATTTTCTGTTGTTATTTCAGATTTCCAGCATCCGCAGTATTTTGCTATCGTAAAAATGAACTTACCTTTCTTTAAAGTATTTTTAAATGATAAATCAGTGGGAAATTTTTTTTTTTTTACTTTTTTCAACTCTTATCCTGGTAAAAGCAGGCCTTACGCCTGCTTTTACCAGGCGCAAGAATTGGAAGTGTTTTCTGCGGGCAGAGGGTCTCCAAAAAACGGAACTCTCCGCCCGCAGAGGCCCTGCTCCCGAGCAGGCGGAGGATCTGTCAAGAGCTTTCTTGACAGATCGGAAATGCCAGTTTCCAGCGCATGCGCAGTGCATGCCTGAAACCGGCATTTCCGATGTCCCTACGGGTGAGTACACAGCGCGTACCCACCCGTAGGGATCGGAATTTCTGCACCATAAAATGTGCAAATGCATTCAGTGCCCAAACAAAATTAATTTTGAATAATATTGACCAACACTGAAAAATACCTTGAGCGCCACATTGCAAGTGACTGTGCTGTAGTCGCCCGAGCATCTGCTGCATTTCAGGCATCTAAGTGATGTCATAGCAAATTGCTTGGAGCAGGCTGGAAGTGCACCTGTTGCAAATCTCCCTAATGAACTAATGATGATGCACCTTTAAGAGTGTTGCCCTGTGAAATACTTCAAAAAAGAAAGAAAGACTTGCGATAATACAGCGTCTTTCATGACCACCGGACGCCCCAAAGCGCTTTACAGCCAATGAAGTACTTTTTGAAGTGTAGAGACTGTTGTAATGTAGGAAACGCACACAGCAAGCTCCCACAAACAGCAATTTGATAGTGACCAGATAATCTGTTATAGTGATGTTGGTTGAGGGATAAATATTGGCCAGGGATAACGCCCCTGCTCTTCTTCAAAATAGTGCCATGGGATCTATGTCCACCCGAGAGAGCCGATGAGATCTCGGTTTAACATCTCATCCAAAAGACAGCACCTCTGCCAGTGCAGCACTCCCTCAGTACTGCCCTGGGGTGTCAGCCTAGATTTTTGTGTTTGGAAGGGGACTTGAACCCACAACCTTCTGATTCAGAGGCGAGGATGCTACCAACTGTGCCCCTGGCTGACACTTTGTGCCACTGGCTGACACTGGGTGAGAAATCATGCAGTGCTTTGGTTTTACTTTGGGTCATTTTTATTACTCTTGTTAAATGCATCACTGACCTGCAGTTTAGGATAGGATTGGGGATTAGGCTAAGCACAAGGATATAGAACATCCATTCAAACTTTAGTGGAAGAGAAAATTTTGCAGGAAATATTTCAATGCTTTATCCTGGATTTATACACTGAATAAAAAAGCTATTGGAGCAGATCGTCCTGTTCCTTCTCCCACTAGCCTGGCACTGGGCAGAACCAGCACACATAAAGTATGACATAGGCCCACGTAGACGGCCTTAAAGCAGACAACTAAAGCACAGTGATCCTGATCAGGAGCCTTGCACACGGAGCACATGCTATGGACAAATCCTCATGTCTCAGAAGCAAACAGATACATGCATCTTTCTGTTTGCTACTTTAGAGCTCTCGGTGGGTCCTGACTAATATATTCAGCTGTCTCCTTTGTGCCTGAATGAACTTTGAAAAGAAAATGGTGCTTCCTGGAAAGGTGGTGGAAGCAGATTCAATAGGAACTTTCAAAAGGGGATTGGACACATACTTGAAAATAAAATTGAGCAGGGCTATGAAGAACGAACAGAGGAGTGGGAATAATTGTTAGCTCTTTTAAAGAGCTGGCACAGGCACGATGGGCCAAATGCCCTCCTTCTGTGCTCATTTATTCAACAGACAATGAGACACTGAACAGCGTTTTGAATCAAAAATACTTATTTACACTACAGATTTTAGAATTTCATAATTATTTAAGCATTTTGATTTTTTTTCAAAAGCAAAATACTGCGGATGCTGGAAATCTGAAATAAAATCAGAAAATGCTGGAAATACTCAGCAGGTCAGGCAGCATCTGTGGAGAGAGAAACAGAGTAAACGTTTCAGGTCAATGACCCTTCATCAGAACTGGAAAAAGTTAGAGATGTAAACAACAGATTTTTAAGCAAGTGTAGGGGCAGGGAGAGGGAGGAGGGGAGGAAAGAACAAAAGGGAAGGTCTGTGATAGGATGGAAAGCAGGAGAGATTAAAAGACAAAAGGGATGATGGTGCAAGGCAAAAGGAGATGGTGCTGGGACAAGTTAAGAAACAAAAGATGACTCTAGATGAGGTGTAAATGGCAATGAATCATCAACAGCTGCCATGTGAGAGAAAAAAAGAAATAAAAGAAAGAAAATAGTCTGAAGTTGTTGAGCTCGATGTTGAGTCCAGAAAGCTGTAAAGTGCCTAATCGAAAGATGAGATGCGATTCCTCGAGCTTACATTGAGCGTCGTTGGAACAGTGTAAGAGGCCGAGGACAGAGAGATCAGAGTGGGAGTGGAGCAGAGAATTAAAGTGACAGTCGACTGGAAGCTCAGGGTCATGCTTACGGACTGAACGGAGGTGTTCCGCAAAGCGGTCACCCAATCTGCATTTGGTCTCCCCAATGTAGAGGAGACCGCATCGTGAGCAGCGAATACAGTATACTAAATTACAAGAAGTACAAGTAAATCGCTGTTTCACCTGGAAGGAGTGTTTGGGGCCCTGGACAGTGGGAAGGGAGGAGATAAAAGGGCAGGTGTTGCATCTCCTACGCTTGCATGGGAAGGTGCCGTGGGAAGGGGAAGGGGTATTGGGGGTGATAGAGGAGTGGACCAGGGTGTCACGGAGGGAGCGGTCCCCTCGGAATGCTGAAAGGGGAGGTGAGGGGAAGATATGTTTGGTGGTGGGATCACGCTGGAGTTGGCGGAAATGGCGGAGGATGATCCGTTGAATGTGGAGGCTGGTGGGGTGAAAGGTGAGGACAAGGGGAACCCTATCGTGGTTCTGGGAGGGAGGGGAAGGGGTGAGAGCAGAAGTGTGGGAAATAGAACGGGCACGGTCAAGGGCCGTGTCAATCATGGTAGAGGGGAATCCTCAGTTGAGGAAAAAGGAAGACATATCAGAAGCACTAGTATGGAAGGTGGCATCGTCAGAACAGATGCGGCGGAGACTGAGAAACTGGGAGAATGGTATAGAGTCCTTACAGGAAGCGGGGTGGGAGGAAGTGTCGTCCAGGTAGCTGTGGGAGTTAGTGGGCTTATAGTGAATGTTTGTCAATAGCCTATCCCCAGAAATGGAGACAGAGAAGTAGAGGAAGGGAAGGGAAGAGTCTGAGATGGACCATGTGAAAGTGAGGGAAGGGTGGAAATTGGAAGCAAAATGAATGAAATTGTCTATTTCAGGGCGAGAGCAGGAAACAGCACCAATACAGTCATCAATGTACTGGAAAAAGGAGAGGGAGGGGACCTGAGTAGGACTGGAACAAAGAATGTTCCACATATCCCACGAAAAGGCAGGCATAGCTAGGACCCATGCGGGTTCCCATAGCAACACCTTCAATTTGGAAGAAGTGAGTGGAGTCAAAGGAGAAGTTGTTCAATGTGAGAACAAGTTCAGCCAACCGGAGGAGGGTGGTGATAGATGGGGACTGGTTGGGCCTCTGTTCAAGGAAGAAACAGAGCACCCTCAGGCCATCCTGGTTGGGGATGGAGATGTAGAGGGATTGAACGTCCATAGTGAAAAGGAGATGGTTGGGGCCAGGAAACTGGAAACTGTTAAATTGGCGTAGGGCGTTGGAAGAGTCATAGATGTAGGTGGGAAGAGACTGGACAAGGGAAGAAAAACTAGAGTCAAGATAGGAAGAGATAAGATCACATGTGACACACTCAAGCAGCCCGTAGCATACTGCACAGATCAGAATAATATTAAGTGAGCAAATACCAGCTCTAAATGTGTCAGAAGGTGAATAGATCAACTTTCGGACTTTTTTTCAGTTGAGTTATAGGGGGAGAAATTTGGCGCCCCGAAAAGATTAGCACCCATCTGCTTGAAATTCAGATGTAGTGCCCCAAGCAGGAGGTGGAGCACTACTGAAAGCACTCCATCTCCTTCTTGGGGCACTATAACTGAATATCGCAGCGCTACGTGCAACAGCACCACAAGCGTCGGCACATAGCGGCGCGTCATTGCAGGCCTCCTCCCCGATTAAAGGGGAGGGGCCTAGCGCTGCGCGCACCAGGGCCCTGCTAGACCACCGGGGAGCGGGGTGCCGTAGAAACAGCCCGGCAGTCAAGAGGAGTGCCGGGCTGAGCGATCGCAGCCGGCACCCCGAGGAAAAAAGGGGAAGGAGGCAGTCGGCCCCAAAAAAATGGCCGCCTGACACTTGCCCCTTTTACTACCGCCGCTGCGGCTGCAAAAACACCCCCCTGACCCTGTCAGACATATCGTCCGACGATAGGTCAGGGGGCGCAACCGAAGTTTGCGAGCGGGGCGCTACGCACGGTGATGACGTCATCGCTGGAGGTGCGGCGCCACGGTGCGCTACCAGCTACCGCCGCCGCTAACCTCCCGCTGAATTTCATGGGAGGCATTAGCGGCGCCACGCCTAGGCACTAGGGGATTTGCGCCCCGTTAGTGCCCCCGGGGACGCTGACGAGAGGCACAAATCAACCCAATTTTACCCCCATATTATTTTTCTTGAACAGCACACATACCTATCCGGGATATTGATTTTCACACAATACTGTGTTAATGCAGGCAATAGCCTTTGTCTGGTGAATACTCCAATACATTTTTTTGACAGCACCTCTGACGGTGCAGCACTCCCTCAGCACTGCACTGAGGTGTCAGTCTGGATTATGTGCTCAAGTCCCTGGAGTGGGACTTGAACTATTAACCTTCCGACACATTTAGAGCTGGCATTTGCTCACTTAATATTATTCTGATCTGTGCAGGATGCTACGGGTTGCTTGAGTGTGTCACATGTGATCATATCAACATTTGCCTACAGATGGCTCTGATATAAATTTAGCATCTCAGAGACACACTCAGAATAATAGAAAAACACTTTACTAAAAGGCTACATTGAAAGGTGACCACAACCCTGAATGGAAGAAAATCGGGTGGGTTCTTTCACAGGCATGCACTCCGACCTGCCCGATTTTCTGATATTTGCTGCACCCAAGCGATCTAGTACACCTAGGTGGAGACCCAGTAATTTTCTTTTTTTTAGTACGTTTTCTCTTCCCTTGGAACTGCTGGTTAGAGGCAACCTGAGAGTAAGCAGTTAAGGGACACTGCACAAATCACGCTCCCAATGGGAAGCCTTGTGAAGGGAAGCACCTGTCAAGACTTTGACGTGCATATCCCCCCTCCCCCCACCCACAAATTTTAATCCAAATGGAAGGGAAACTGTGGGGAATGCATGTCCAAACTACTGATGTGCACTGTCGTGGGTGAGGTTCCCTGTTGAGAGTGTGATTTTATAAAATAGACCTTTAGTGTAAACTCTGCTCGTGATAGTGTGAATATCCACCTTATGTAGGGACATTGCATACAAAGACAAGGAAGTGATGCTGGGTCTGTATAAAACATTGGCTAGGCAGCAGTTAGAGTACTGTATGTGGTTTTGGGGATCCCATTATAGGAAGGCTATTGGAGGTGTATCGTTGTGACGAGATGATATGTGTATCATAAAAGACTTGGAGAAATTAGCATTGTATTCACATAGAGCTGGGGAGGCTAATAGGGGTTCTAATGGAGATTATGATAGAGTTTGAGAGGGTAAATAATGAAAAGCTACTGTCATTGCTCAGTGAATCTCTGCTGTGTGATTGCAAAGAATTGTTTTTGTTAAAATGTGACTGTGTAGAATTTTTTGTTTGGTTCAATGTGATAAGATGTTTTTTATATAATATGAATAATGAAAGTAGGAACAAGAATTCAAAAGGAGAAGCACCAGGAATGTAACTAATGATGAAGAAAGGACACATAAGCAACAAGGAATAAAAACTCTGACATAAGAACATAAGAAATAGGAACACAAGTAGGCCATGCGGCCCCTCGAGTCTGCTCCACCACTCAATATGGCTGATCTTCGATTGCAACTCCACTTTCCTGCACTATCCCCATATCCCTTGATTCCCTTAAAGTCCGAAAATCTATAAATCTCAGCCTTGAATATACTCAATGACTGACCATCCAGAGCCCTGTGGGGTAGAGAATTCCAAAAATTCACAACCCTCTGAATGATGAAATTTCTCCTCATCTCAGTTCTAAATGGCCGGCCCCTTATCCTGAGACTATGCCCTCTAATTCTAGACTCTCCAGCCAGGGGAAACAACCTCTCAGCATCTACCCTGTCAATCCCCCTCAGAATCTTATGGGGGAAAAATTCGGTTGCTTTGCGCCTCCCGTTAGCGCCCTAAGAGGGCGCTAATGGGTCGCAAAGCAACTAGCGCCCGGGCGCGGCAATGTTTACGCCACTCGCAAAATTGACCAGACCTTTTGTGGCGGCGCTAAACACAACCGCCACGATCTCCTGCGCGCGCAGATCGTGAAGTCAGTCAAGCGTGCAACGCCCCGGTAGCGCCCCGGAGCGGATATTGAGTGGTGCCGCCTGCCGCTAACAACGACAGGTGGAGGGGAACGTTTTGCAGTCGGGAAGGGACTGGGGGAACGCTATTTAAAGGCGACCGCTTCCTGACTTTTTTTGTCGGCGACATCTTTGCACCACGCATTCTGAGAGAGAGAGAGAGAGAGAGACTTCAGGAGAGATTCAACGCTGTGTGAAGGAGTTTTGGGTAATGAGCAGCACTTTGCAGGTTCATTTTGATTTGTCCTTCCTTGCATCAATTTAGAAGAGACTGAGGGGGCTGCACTCTGAGCTCTTTCCCTGGGCCTCTCCATTGTTCTTTCCAGCAGAATTGATGTACAGGTCTGTCCAGGCCGAGATTCAAGGCTGCAATGAGCAGGGTGTGGATGGAGAGCAAGATCGACCCCCCCCTTTTAAGAACTGGCCGGCGCCAGTGTGTCTGTGTTCCATTGCTGACTGACATCACATGAGCTTCGCCAGCGCTCTGAGGTAGCGCCTCGTTCCTCGGCGTTAGCGCCTTAAGAGAGGTGTGTAGCGCCTGATTTAGCGCTCCAATCACCTCCAGGGGTGATAGAAGCCAAATTTGCAGTCGGAGGCAATAATTAGCACCAGGCGCTAAACTTTGCGCCCGGCCGATAATTGCGCCCCAAACGGGGCGATACTGAATTTCTCCCCCTATATGTTCAATGAGACCACCTCTCATTCTTCTAAACTCCAGAGAGTATAGGCCCATTCTACTCATCTAGATGACATCTAGTTGTGATTGTCATAACATAGACCATGAGCACAGGAAATTTCATTATTAAGATCAAAATTTTGATATATTGCATGTCCAACTTTTGTTTTCTTTTATTAAGTTTAAAATTATTCGTCACTTCCACAGTATAGAGAAATTGTGCTGTTGATAGGGTGATATCAGAAAATGCAGGGTTATCAGGTTGTCAGAAAAAGAATAGCAGAGGATAGTTGTCGGTATGGGTTAAGGAATACCTCCAAGTGAATTACTGAGCACTAATCCAATTTTACACAGAGTGCAAAGAGGCGAGTGAAGTTGTACACGTTGTGAAATGCCCTTTCAATTCACATTCAATGCACAAACATTGCTTTGCCTCTTTTACAGAGCATAGTACAGTATACGTTTCATTAACACGTCAAAAATACTATTTTTAAAAATTTAAACAATAGTGCTTGTTATGCGAATTATACTTAATTTACATATACACAAAGGTTGATTACAAAATAGATATAACAAGAACAACAACAGCTTGCATTTACATAGCGCCTTCAACGTAGTAAAACATCCTAAGGCGTTTCACAGGAGCGTTATCAAACACAATTTGGCACCAAGTCACATAAGGAGAAATTGGGGGAATTTTAACCCCAAAAATGGGCGGGTTTAGGTCAGGTGGGAGGTTAAAGTGTTAAAAATCTGGATCCCGACCCCAACCCGCCTTCAACCCACCCAGTTCCGGTTTTAACGGAGGCTGGATGGGGGGTGGATTGGCACTTTAAATATGATAATGAGGCTGGAAGCCTCAGATTTAACCTGCTTTTGCAGGTTTAACTGTGACCGTCCGGGGTTCCCGGACCTCGGGAATCCCAGCAGCTGCAGGGAGGCAAGGAAAGCTTCAGGGAGAACTCCTTGTGGCCGTTAGGAGCAGAAGTGCTTCCCCCCAGCTCCCCAAGCTCCCCCACCATCAGCCCACACCCCATACAAACTGCCCCTCCCGCGATCGGACCTCTTCCCCGGGGTTGGGGATCCGACACCCCCAGGGACCGGACTCCCCCGGGGTCAGGGATCAGAACCCCCTGGGATTAGAGCCCCCCCCCCCCGGGGTTGGGGATCAGACCCCCTGGTATCCAACCCCCCCCCTGGAGTCAAGGATCGCCGCCCCCGGGGTCAGGGCTCGCATTTGCCTGGGGCTGCGGCCTCTTTTCCAGTGTTCCCCGCCCAACTGGAAGCCAGCCTGTCAATCAGGCTGACTTCTGGGCGAGGAACATGTCAGTGACGTCACACGCATGCTGTGGAGTTAAATCTGCACAGCGTATGGCGAAACCCGGAGCCGTGGGCTTCAGAGCCGCCCCCCCCCCACCATGTCAAAACACTAAAATGCTCCCCATTAGGGCAGGTGACCAAAAGCCTGGTCAAAGAGGTAGGTTTTAAGGATCCCCTTAAAGGAGGAGAGAGAGGCGGAGAGGTTTAGGGAGGGAATTCCAGAGCGTAGGGCCTTGGCAGCTGAAGGCAAGGCCGGCAATGGTGGAGCGACTAAAATCGGGGATGCGCAAGAGGCCAGAATTGGAGGAATGCAGAGATCTCGGAGGGTTGTAGAGCTGGAGGAGGTTACAGAGATTGGGAGGGGCGAGGCCATGGAGGGATTTGAAAACAAGGATGAAAATTTTAAATTGAGGCATTGCCGGACCGTGAGCCAATCAATGTTCCCTCTTACTTTTTTTTTTCGGTGCGCAGGGCCCTTTAACTGGCTGCGCTGCTCATTCAAATTTCCGCGCATGAGCGGTTTTTCCCATCCCTTTCCGCGCAGCTTAAAAAAGAAAGAGAAAGAAAGAATGAAAGACTTACATTTATATAGCGAATTTCACGACCACCGGACATCTCAAAGCGTTTACAGCCAATGAAGTACTTTTGGAGTGTAGTCACTGTTGTAATATAGGAAAATTGGAGCCAATCTAGGTCAGCGAGCACACGGGTGATGAGTGAATGTGACTTAGTGCAAGTTAGGATATGGGCAGCAGAGTTTTGGATGAAAAGGCAAAACAGCAATGCTAAGGCCCCATAATATTTAACTAATTTATCCACAGTTACTAAGGGTATATTATGTTATTATGGATAAACCTGAATCTAATTAGGCACTCAATTTGCTTACATAATTATCTTAATGGCTAAACAAACATTCTCTTATAACTAAAAAACATAAGTCCTATTTGATAAAATTGGAGGATTTAATTGTTAAGCTATTAGCAATAACAGTAATTATGTATGCTGCTTAAATGTTATTTGCATATGTATATGCGTACTGTAATTCAAGTTAATTATATATCAGACTTTCTCTCATAATAGAAAACACAAAACTCACAGAGTATATTCAGAATGGTAAACAGGAGAAATATTAAGAAATTCTAACTAATTTGTCTCCCATAGTGTTGCACACAGACAAAAAGAAAAAAAGAAAATTGTTCCTTTCTTGCTATAATTATCAGTCTGGTTCTTTCATATTGTTTAATTATTCCTGTGTTCCTCGCTCTGTCATCTGGTGTTTTCTAGCTCTCTCTCTCCCTCTCTGGCTCTCACGTACTTTTCTAATTGTGGTTGGTGTTCTCTTTGAGGGGAATTGTAATCCCCAAGAACGGGTGGGTTTGGGTCGGGAAGGATGTGAAAATCTTTTAAATCTTAAACCAGACCCCAACCCGCCCACTTCCAGTTTTAAAGGAGGCGGGACAGAGGGGCAGGCAACCAACCCGCTCTCAGGAGGCGGATTGGTTATTTAAATATCATGATCAGGCTGCCTGCCTCATATTTTATCTGTCTTCCAGGTTTAACCCTGGCCGGCTGGGTTTCCTGTGCCTCGGAAAACCCGGCAGCTCAAGGGAGGTGGGACTGCTGCGGAGGAGGTAAGTGCTTTTCCAGCACTGATTGTGGGCCAGGCGGAGCAGGAGTGCTTCCCTCGGCCCCCCAGGCTAACCTGCTTTCCCCCACACCCCCGCCAACATCACCAACCTCCGCCCTAGGATCGGACCCCCCCCAAGATTCGGACCCTCCCACGCTACCACTAACACAGCCGCAGACTCTCTACCTGCTCTTGGGCTGTGGCCTCCTCCGGAGCGTTCCCCGCCCGACAGAGACCCAAGCCTGTCAATCAGGCTGGCTTCCAGGCGAGGAATCTGCTGGGAAAAAAAAGACGCACGCTGTGGAGTCAAAACTCTAAGCATGGGTGGAAACCCAGACTTTGGATTTCCCGACCGCAACTCCTCCCTTCCCCTGGCTCAGAAATCCCACCCCAGTCAAGATCGGGGCCAAATTTATCTGACTTTTTTTATCCTTCCTCCTTTTCTCTGCTCTCTCTTTTCTCTGTTTCCAAATCTCTCCAAATGACTCCTATTCATGTTCCTTTGCTTATGTGTTCCATTTCTATCTGATACCATTTTAAAGCCCAAGATGGTGGTCTGCTTGTACCTAGGCAGACATGAGAACCGGGATCAACTGGGGAAAATACTGCTGACACACACACATGAGAGAAAAGTTAGGAGGCTGAGGCTGGTAGGGATGTGGGGTGCTGGGGGCTGGGATTGGGAGGAAACAATGGGAAATGTACAGGATAGGCAAGAGTAGAACTTTATTGCAAATCCTCATCAAAGCAGGGAATGTGACTGACGCTGACAATCTAGATTCGGTGTAGCAAAATGGCTCATGCTAATCCTTATTAAAGGGAGGAACATCATTGATTATTGCTAGTCTTCATCAGAAGGTGTTGAATGATTGACTTACTCATTGACCTAGTGCCAATCCACAACAGAAGGAGTCACATGATTGAGTGGCTGCTGCGCCGAGATTCATAATTGAGTGATGATTGGTTGTATTAGGTGCAAGGGTTAAACTTTGTTCTATTTCAGCTTTTAGCATTGTAGAACTGGGAAATGACTCAGATTTAAGTAAATAATTTGAACACTAGACCACATGAAATCCTGCATTGTTAAATTGAAGTTTAGAAAAAGGTGCTTTCCACTGATTAAATTCTAGCTGGCTTGTACGTGTTCTGAACACAGAGAGTAAAGAATAATACAAATAGGAAGGGGAGTGCGGGGGGGTGGGGGGGGGGAATTCCAATATCCCATGGAGCGTGAAATGGGGCCTCAATTCACCTTTAATTACTTTATAGATCAATCCCTGGACCAATCCTTAAACAAATAGCACTTTTATAGTGATTGTCTTTCATGGTGAAATGTCTTTTGTACTGAAGCAGAGTGAATTCCAAATTGTAAAATAAGATTAAGGCAATATCAGCCAGTGACTGTTGGCAACTAAATGATGTTAAATGTGTTTTGAAAATGTAACACATGTGGCTGGAAACTAGCAGCCGGAGGAAAAAAGAGAGACGCAGAATAGATTGTAGTTCCAGAAATGGCTCCAGTTCCCAGTGGTTTGCATGGTTTCCTCCTGATAAGGAAGGGACATATTTGATGGAATAATGAAAACATGCCTGTAAATGGTGGTCCATTGTCCTCGGTGAACCCAACCCCTCGCACCTAGTGTTTCTCGTGAAGATAATTTCAGCTTCCTCAAGCTGAAGAGGAGAAGTCTTGTTGTCTGGTTTGCAGGCCCATTCCCGAGGGAGAGGGTGTCGATAGCAATGTAAGAATAGAGTCATCGCTTACCATGGCTTCGACTCAACTGTGTTTTTTCACATTGAAAGGAACTGATTGATGAATAGAAAAGGAAAACAAATGACAAACATGGAGAGGCCTTTAGCTGCAGAACATACAAAACAAATGTAAAAAAAAAAAAATCAGGGTAAAAAGGTTCTCTCACCCAGGTAAATCACAAGCAGGACTTCAGTGTGGTTAGCCTTGCAGAATGTACAAGAGCATCATGTCAAAAATGACTGCGTTCGGGACTAATTTTAGGAAACATTTCACACAAAGGGTGACTAATGGACTTCTGGGTAGGGTAGTGGAGGCAAGGGGCTGAATCTTGACAGGAGCGGGCTGCGGAGGAATTGGAGGGGGCTGGAGTTTCTGTCGGGCAACCCGGAAGTTCGGGTTTCCCTGCATGCTGTGGAGTTTTGACTGCCTGAGTTGGCTGCCTGCCCCTTGTCCCGCCTCCATTAAACCTGGAAGTGGGTGGGTTTGGGTCAGGTTCGAGAATTTTAAAGTTTTAACATCTAACCTGACCCCAACCCACCTGTTTTTGGGGGTTAAGATTCAGCCCAAGAACTCTGGAATCATTTGATGCTGTGTTAAGGGGAATAATATAGTATGCTATGTCCCATTAAAAAAAACGCCCCATTTTTGAGCATTTCTTCATAACTGTAACCTTCCTTCCTGTCATTATTCCAGTGAATCAATACCGTGCCCTTCCCAAAACTCTTCTATCCTTCCTATAATGAAGTTCCCACAACTATACACAATACTCCAACTTTGGCCTAACCAATGTAAAGCTAACATTACTTCCTTGCTTTTAAATCAGTGCCCTTATGTGCAAAACCCATTTGCCTCTTTTAATGGGCCGAAAATTGATCCCGGGACGCGAGAGTACGCACTGCATACTCTCGCGTATTCCCACTCCAATTGCCGGTTTTCTGCATGCCCTGCGCATGCGCTGAAAACCGGCAATTGCTCTTCCGAAAAGGGGGCGGGGCCTGGGTGCATCGCGTGCGCGCTACAGGCTGCGCGCACGCTGTGCACTTCATGCTTTGGACGCGCAGGTAAGTAGGGAAGATTTTGGAAATGTAAAAA
This sequence comes from Squalus acanthias, assembly GCA_030390025.1. NCBI lineage: Eukaryota > Metazoa > Chordata > Chondrichthyes > Squaliformes > Squalidae > Squalus > Squalus acanthias. The sequence goes on from CM059428.1 coordinate 140,869,095, forward strand.
GGAGGAGTAAGACCCGCTTTTAAGAAGGTAAGTAGTGAATTAAGTATTTTTTTGAATTTTTTTTTACAGGTATATCTTTTTTATAGACTTTAAAGACAGGTAAGTTTATTTTTATAACTTTTTAAAAGATTTTAAATTTTTTCAAAAATTTAATTTTTTATTTAAAATGGTTAATTTAATTAACTATACTTATTTTATTAATGTGATGGTTTTTTTTTAAAATTTAATTGAGGTTTAGCTGTTATTTTGGGGGGGTGTAAGATTCATAAGTCTCACAGCCATGCTGTGAGACTTATGAATGGAAGATGGTGTGCTGCCATTGGCTCTAACTGAGTCACGTGATCCCACAGCTCGCACGAATTCACTACGCCGCTGGGATACGCAAGCCCAGCACAGCTGATGTCTGGAACATCAAGTTCGTGCGAGCTGGATCAGAAAAAGCATAAGCGAGGTGAGACATCGCGGGGAAGGCTTACCCCCGCGGGAACAGAGCGAGATCAATTTCTGGGCCATGGTCTTTTAGACTTAAACTCCCACCTTTATAGATCAATGTACGTGTGTTAGGGAATAGATGTTCTTACTTATAAATTTATAACTTATTCCACAAGATAATAGGTTTCAAAGGCATTTATTGGTTTTCATAGGAATTAAGCATACAATGATAACCATTATTACCAACAATTACACATATACAATGATACAATGATAACCATTACTAATAATAATGACACATATACTCGAGACACTTACGGTACAAGGTACTGGAGAATTCACTGCATCACAGGTTTCGAGCTCGAGGCGATCGGCTGGCCAATCTATACTAACACCCCTCTTTATATACCTTTCTTTCATTCTAGCTACGTGAGAACCCGTATGTTTCAAAGTATTACCTCATCCAATTAGCTGGACTTAAGTTTCAACAAGAATAACTCCCCATAACTTGACTCACTCCCTAACTTTCCAGATCTATGGAAGGTGGCTTTTCAAGGCTAGAGCTGACAGAGACAGTTTTTTGGCCTCTGCTAAAACACTGTCTGACTGGAATCCCTTTTACTTAACTGAACATTGCTAACAGAAACTGACTTAAAAGCTAAAGTTAATATAAAGAATTTAACTGTTTCTTTACATGTACACCCCTAGCTGTTCCTCCGCTCTGTTAAAAATTGTACCACTAGGGTGTAAATTCTTCCGCTGTTCATTTCCCCAAAATGTACTACTTTACATTTCTTAGCATTGAACTAAATTTGTCATCTATCTGCCCACTCCACTAACCTACTTATATCCTCCTGCATTCTTCCTCACAGTTCACTGTGTCCCCTATTTTAGTGTCATTAGCAAACTTTGATACTGCTCCTCTTGTGCCTATGTCCAAATCATTTATGTAAATGGTTTCAAAAGATGTCCCAGGACAGATCCCAGGGGCACGTCAGTATCTATAATCCCATCAATCCAAAAATATCCATTTACCCTTACCATCTGCTTTTTGTCACCTAGCTATCCCTCTATTCATTCACCTACATTCTCTTTGATATCATAAAAGACTTACATTTATATAGTGCCTTTCACTACCTCAGGTAGTGTTCTTCAAGAAGGAGAATGCTCTTCTTCGAAATAGCGCCATGGGATCTTTTAGAGCCACCTGAGAGGGCAGACCGGGGCCTCGGTTTAATGTCTCATCTGAAAGACAGCACATCTGACAGTGCAGCACTCCCTCAGTACTGCACTGGAGTGTCATCTTAGATTTTTATGCTCAAGTCCCTGGAGTGGGACTTGAAGCCACAACCTTCTGACGCCGAGGCGAGAGTGCTACCCACTGAGCCATGGCTGACAAATGTGATGTGGCATAATAGTTGTAAGAAGTCTCTTATGTGGCACCATATCAACTGCTTTCTAAAAATCTGAGAATCTAGTACATTCCCTTTACCAATACACTCTGTAATTACCTCAAAAATGTAATGACTGAGGAAAGACTATAGACTTTTTTCTTTTATTAATTTCTGTCAGTAATCCAAATAAATCTCTAAGCAGCTCTTGACATTTGCTTCTGACAGCCTTAAGCACTCTAAGAACGTTTTCTCATTCCCTTCACTTGCTGTTCTGTATCTGTGACGTATTTCTGGAAAAGAAAACTTGATGTAAAGACCCTGGGGACTTGCTAAACATTTCAAAGATGGCATCCTTAATTCACATCAACTTTAGTTTTTGAAAAAAAATGTAAATTTTGCTTTTTAAAATGAACTATTATAGTCAGTTCTCTTAAGGAAAATTAATCTTGTAGGAAGATGCATATATTTAGATGTAAAATTAACTTTTTGCCTGGGAGCGAATAGCAGAACATGCACTAGATTTCCTCTTTGCTAAGAGCATTGCTGCACCAGCCATTTCAGCTAAAAATGGCTTTGAACCTGAGCCAAGCTACCTTGCTTATTGGAAACACATGACTGTTTTTTACTGAAGCTGATTAACTGATAAAATATTTTGTGAAAATAGTTTTGCAGCAACATAGAAAGTGAAAGCTATGTGTGTGTGCCTTGTTTAAAGTTGCATGCACCACCCCCCTTCCATTTTCTATATTTTCTTGAAATTTATAATACCAAAATACATAGCTTCAGAAAAAAGGATTACATTGTGTGATATTAAAATAGGTTTGATGAATAATTGAAAGCAATCACCTTTTGCTTCTGCTCTGCTCATACTGCAGCCTGTCAATCATGACCTTATTACATTGCGTGCCGGAGGATCAGAAACATGAGCCATTAGAAAAAGTCTATGAGGCAGAGATAGAAAGATTTATTTTTATAGTACCATTTTTGTAATTGGTTTTCAGTTTCCTTTTCCTACGGTTCTTAGGCATGACACATCTCTGTAGTCATAAGAAAGTCCAAAGTAAGAATAGGTCATCTGCTCCATCCAGAGCCAATGCTTGATTGTCCTATGGACTAATTCCCCCCCTCCCCACCATATGACATCACTTCTGTTTGGAATTGTATGGTATACATCTCCATTTAAGGTTCACTAAGAGAAAGGTTCCCTTGTTCACTATTTATAGCAAAATCATAAATGCCTCCTTTCTAATCGCATTTATAGTTTTGTTACAAATATTGCACAGAGGAAACCTTCTCCCTGGATAAATGACATTGATTGCCCTGAACCTGGGACTTCCGCCCACCAATTCTCTCCAGTGCTGACCCCATGTGGCTCGTTAGACGGTAGGAAAATGTTTGGCCCAATCAGTTGACTGTCAGGTTGCTGTAATGGATCGCTCATGTGTGATTTTGTGGCACTATTAAAGCACGTCTTCCAGTGGAGGACTTAGCAGAGGTACCCAAAGATGGGAGCAGGATATTGCAAGGAGGCAGAAAAGAAGAGCGCACAATTTCAATGAGACCGACCTTCAGATGCTCCTGGATCTGACGCAGCAGAGGAGAGAAAGACTGCTGGGTGCCCATAAGAGGAAACCTCAGAAAAGTGTGGGGAATTGGCAGTGGCACTGAGTGCCACCTCTCCCACCCCCACAACTGCAGGCCAGTGCCAATAAAAGTTCAATGATCTGACAAAAGCAGGCAAGGTAACACACCAGCCGCTGCCCCTTTTCCTCCTTGAGCACCATGAGCCCCAACCTACTGTTCATCCCCTAAGATTAATAGCTGTAGAACTAACACTTTGCAATGGTTTAGGGGATCGCCAACTGGGGATATTACAGTATGTATCACCATCTCCCAAATAGCAATTATTTTCATACAGAACTCTACAACCCATTCTTCCACTTCAACAGGGTGATACCAGAAGGTCTATTACATAAGCGGTCTGATGATACTTGGGAGATATACCTCATATGGCCTTTATTGCTAGGGGGATGGAGTATAAAAGTAGGGAAGTCTTGCTACAACTGTACAGGGCATTGGTGACACCACACCTGGAGTACTGCGTACAGTTTTGGTCTGCTTATTTAAGGAGGGATATACTTGCATTGGACGCTGTTCAGCAAAGGTTCACTAGGTTGATTCCTGAGATGAAAGGGTTGTCTTATGAGGAAAGGTTGAGCAGGTTGGGCCTATACTCATTGGAGTTTAGAAGAATGAGAGGTGATCTTATTGAAACATAAAAGATTCTGAGGGGGCTTGACAGGGTAGATGCTGAGAGGATGTTTCCCCTCGTGGGGGAATCTAGAACTAGGGGTCATAGTTTCAGAATAAGGGATCACCCATTTAAGACGGAGATGAGGAGGAATTTCTTCTCTCAGAGGGTCATGAATCTTTGGAATTCTCTACCCCAGAGAGCTGTGGAGGCTGAGTCATTGAATATATTCAAGGCGGAGATAGGCAGATATTTGAGTTACAGGGGAGTCAAGAGTTATGGGGAACAGGCAGAAAAGTGGAGTTGAGGCCAAGATCAGATCAGCCATGATCTTATTGAATAGTGGAGCATGCTCGAGGGGCTTAATGGCCTACTCCTGGCTCCTATTTCTTATGTTCTTATATGCTAGCCCTCCCCTAATTTACTCAATCTTGTTACAGAAGAAACTTCTGCATAATACCCATGAAAAACAAATAACTGGAGGGGCCATTAGAGAACCGATGCTCTATGAGAAGCAGGCCATGGATTGGGTGGGGAGACACTCTACTCTCGCTGTAGGAGGTAATGAGATTGGTGCAGGTGGCAGTTTAGTTAATGGGTGCACACCTACAGTCACCATAGGATCCCTGTGAAGCAGTAGAAACATCAAGAAGTTGCCACTTTGTTTCCTTAAACCCAAGAGGGTTATCCTGCAGATCTATCAGTGCAATGGGGAGGTGGGGCAAAAGGATGATGAAGAGGAAGAAGATGGTGAGGAACAGTTGGAGGAGCAGAGGAAAAGAACATTTGTTTTCATGGGCAATGATGATGCTGAAGCAGATGATAATGTTGAAGAAGAGGATGTTGAGGATAAAGCCACACACGAATGTGTAATCTTGCCCCATCTTTCTCTGCCCCAAACCCCTCGATGTCACTTGCTTTATCACTCCCATGCACCAGTTCTAATGCCACTCCAGAGAATTAGATCGTGTCAGTGAGGATCATTCATAGAGCACAAGAGAGACAGATATGTGAGGACTAGGTGAGAATGTGCCACCTTCCCAGTGGAAGCCAAGGAGATGGTTGCCCATGACATGATACCCAGATCTCATGGGTACACCCCTGAAAATAAGGATGTTTGCGGAAGATCACACCTCCATAAGGCAGCAAGGTCAGTCTTCGAGGATGTGCGGCAACTGGCGACTGTGATGCTAGAGTCTGCAGCTCTCATTTTCATGAATGCCAGGGAAGCTTTATCTTTGTTGCAGGCATCAATGGAGCAAGTGGCAGCTTCACTAGACTCTGCGGCAGCCCCCCAATCTCAGTAGCAGCCAGGGAGCAGATGGGCCATCCTCCTTCACAGAAACACAGACTATTGCCCTAGCAACAGTAGGGGACAGATTAGACAATACCTTTCATATTGGCTTTCACTGGGAGCTGAGATGCATGCTGTTGTCTCTCAGGGCTTTCAGGATTTGCTAACTACCGCTAGACCAGCCAGCCTGCTGATCAGTTGGGACACAGATCCAGGGCTCAGGCTGCCCAGGGCACAATCTGCAGAGATGCAGCCAGCAGTGACTCCCTCCCAGGAGCAAGCTGCCAAGAGAGGAGGCCCAGCTCAGTCCTATGAAACTTTTGTACCACAGAAGCACCTCTTGCGATACTGGCCTCGGCTTGAACCTAGGAGTGCACTAGAATAGGAGAAAGAAAGGCACATTTCCCCACGGAATCATAGCGTGGGGATGGAATAGGTTGGCTTAAGGTCACTTTTGAATTCCTTATATTACAGGAGAACGTGCACTTCCATCATGCTGTGTTGTTCACGAAGATTATATACATACAGGAAATTACGCACCTATTTTGTACTGATTTATTCAATCAGATAATTAACACTGGTAGGGTCAGAGGTCTGAAGTGATGTTCTAGGATGGGTACTGAATTGAAAGATCTGTCCTTTATTTGAAAGCGGAGAAGAAAGACTTATGGAAGTGGTGACAAGGGAAGGTTGTGCTAAACAGATGACAACATTTCATTGATAAGTTGAGCCCTGATTCTCCTTGTACCTGCCACTGAGAAGTCCTCCAAGTTATAATATATGGTAGTAAGCTCCCAGCAACATCAGCGAGTACACACATGGAAGGATCCGATCATGTCGGGAAATTCAGCGCAGAGACCCGGCGTAAGTGAGTCCCAGCCCAGAATCCACCCACAAAATTACTGGCAGGCTGATTTTATGACAGAAAATCAGCAAGAATGGTGAGTGAATTTGGAGCCCATTGACTGAAGGTCACATTGAGTATTTTGTGAATGGATGTTAGATATGCTTATTCCGAGCTCTCTCATGGCAACAAGAATGTGGATTCACTGCCAACAATGATCTGTAGTATAACTTCAGTGTTGCCAGCTGGGAACCAGTCACTGGAGTGACCTGTCTCAGACAGCAAAGGATAATCGCAGCCCACATGGCAAGGGAGGGCCTTGAATCTCAAATCAAAATAAGCAGTGATCTTTTAAAATTGAAAGAGTGCAAGTGCCAATTTCAGGTTAATAATATAGTTTTTAATCTTTGATTAAAGGTTAGCAAAAATTTTAAAAAGGAGTGAGGTCAGCCAGCTTTAAATGTGCTGCACTAACCTTGTGGTTTCTGTGAGAGAATATGAGAAGATATTGCCAGGTCAGTGTGCAGTGAACTGAACTAGCCATTTCATCAGATCCTATCCGGTATTGTTTCCAGCCCTGTAGGGCAGGAAGGTAAAATAATTGCTCTGTTATAATGACGCGTGTGGCATTTAGATTTTCCAGCCTCCACGACAGTACTTCAGCTGATCATTATGATCAGTGAATGGAACAGATGGCCAATAAGGAAACATTTATTTATTTTTTGAATAAAAACAAAGAAAAAAGATTGTTCCTGACATTTACTGTCTCCAGATATTATTCTACTGCATTTATACAAATATGGAGAGAAAAAGCCATCTTGATACCATAGCGATAAGTAGTGAGCAGTCGTTTATTTCTCCATGGAGGAAGACCTTATGAGTAGTGAGTCACAAAGTACAAATTGGTGTTGAAGTTATTCTGAGTGGATTGTGCCGTTGCCTTACAATTCACTGTTGTATAAGCAGGGATAGCTTCAGCTTATGCCATCTATCCACAAAATAAAACAGAGTGTCTTGAATGATTGTTACTTTTGAGTGAGCTGATTGGCCCATGGGATTAACATGGGAGAAACAATTATCAAGCCAGGAATAAGGCTTGGTTTCACTTGTTTTTGTGAGGATGGCTTTCAAGAAATGTTGCTTAGTAAAGATGCGTAGGAAACTCGTTAAAGCATCATTCAATTTCATATTTCACCATTCTAGAAAGGTTCATTGAAAAACTGCTGAAGGGTGTCGATGAACAGAGCTCCTTGGGGGGTCAAACGCACAATTCTCTGAACGTGTGTCTGTGGATAAATAAAACTATAAAAAAAGGACAACAGCATTTTCTTTTTTATAAATAGGGGCAGAGTACAAGAATAAAAAAAATGATGAAGCATTGGTTAAGCCACAGATAGTGTAGTGTGTGCAGTTCTAGGCACTCCACCATAGAAAGGGCATCAACATCATTAAGAGCCTACAGCGTAGATTCACCAGGATGATACCAGCAACAGGAAACTATAGTTATGAGGAGAGACTTTACATACTGGGGCTATTTTCACTAGAGCAGAGAAGGCTACAAGAAGATTTAATAGAGTTTTTTTAATAAATTATGGAGAGCTTGAATGGGGAATCACTATTTCATCTGGTTAGGATGCCAGTTACAAGGGGCCATCAATTTAAAATTGTCACTGAGTGAGGAGAGAGATTAGGAGAAATGTCTTTATCCAGAGGGCTTTTGGAGCATGGAATGCTTTACCACAGGGAGTGGTTGAGGCACAGACCATTGCATATTTAAGGGAACTTGGATAGTGTTTGAAGCAAAGGAAGATATCGAGCTAAAGGGAGACAGAAGGAGTGCGGAAATACTTATTGACTGTTTAGCAAAGAACCAGCACAGCCACTATGGGAAGAATGGCCCCCTTCTGCGTTGTAAACTTCTATGGTCCTATTTCTGTTTTCTTGGTGAGGGCGGTAGGGCGGGCATTAGGAGCAGTGCACCAGAAGTATGTTGAGTGGGCAGATCGTGACATCAATCAGCATGCAACACTGATTTGACGCCACGCTGCCACTTACGTCCTCAACACTGGAGATAACGCCCTGTCTTAACCTCGCACAGCTGAATATACGTTCAGCATCAGCAAGGACCTCATACCATCGATATTGAAAGGGATCAGCACCCACTCTCAGGTTAGTTGCTGATCAATTTCTACTGTGTAAGTTTGTGGAAGTGTTTGGAGCTTTCTAGAGTTGTTTAAATTTGGTGAGGTGACAGGGAGTGGTGCTGCAAGTGGAGAAGTCCTTGGTTCTGACTTCAAGGGTTCTGGTCAGACCACTTGCTCCCAGTCCTGGGTGCTCTAGTTGTCATCCCCCTTGGCCTGCAGCATGACAGGGAGATGGAGCAGAGGCAGCGAAGAAGAGGACAAGCTGCTCGCAGAGGGAGGCGGAGGAGGGGGAGAAAGGCTCTCAGTAGGAGGCCTTACCCACCTAGGGTTTTCTGAGAGCTATTCTCTTCCCTCAGCCTGAGCCAGGAACAGTGTGCGAGGCATCTGCGCTTTACGAAGGAGGTGCTCACAGAACTCTGCCACCTCTTGCAACCAGATCTGCAGCCTCACACCAGGGCAAGGACAGCGCTGCCAGTGGCTGTGAAGGTGACTGTGGCCCTGAATTTCCTCGCATCGAGATCCTTCCAGGCTGGAGCAGGCGACATCTGTAACATCTCCCAGTTCGCCAACTACTGCTGCATGAGAGAGAAGACAGACGCTATTTGGGCTAGAAATTGGCCTCCTTTGCGCCTCCCGTTATCGCCTCCAGGCTTTTATTTCAGCATTGTGGCCAACAGCAAGGGCACTGGCGGAGTGGCAGTGGTGGGAGGATGAATGCTGTCCCTCCCCTGGGGCAGCGCCTCAGCATTTCAAGTCATCTGTTAGAGGACTGGATTGCTGGACTGCTTTGACACCCTGCAAGCGCCTTTCCACAATGGTAAACTCAACCATGATGGCAGCAGTCTGAGCTTGCATGGCAGAAGTCTCAGCTTCCACTGCAGCACTTAGATATTGGGTGGATTCTGATTGTGCTACAATGGAAGCTGAGACATCAGACATCAGCCATCAGACGCTGCATCATGGTTTGGTCCACAAGTGCACTAATGGAGTTGCCCATCACTTCTGTGCTGGAAAGGATGGGCTGTAAACTCTGCAAAGCCCTATGCAAGGTTGGAGCCGGACTCCTCGATGCTCCTTGACATTGCACTCAGGTCTTCTGGCAGGCCTGCCAATGCACCAAGCATTTCATTTTGCATAGCCATCAGCCTTCTTCTGTAGGCTGCCCCATCGAATTCCTTATCTGAGTCCTCTACAGCAGAAGTCCTGAGCGACCTTGCCCTCCGGGGAGCTGGCACCTGCGCTACCCTTTCCCCTTAGCTGCAGGCTACTTGTGCCCGGTGTCTCACCACATGCAGATCCCGCCTCTAACCTATCCTCTAAAATACACGGAGTGTCAGTGTCTGAGCTGGTGGCTGCGAGTGTACAATCGAGTAACAGTTCTGTGTCTTCATCATCAGTGCTTTGGTGTTCTTCGATTTTGCGCTCCGCTATCAGTGCCTGGCCAGGTTGGAGTTCTTAGCTATCTGAAAGGAGAACGACACAAGGGTAAGGCTGTGGTGCGGGGAGGGGGGAAAGCAAGAGGTGCATGCTTACACCAGGTGCAGCTTGTAAATCAGAAGAAATTGTGGGATGAGGGGGAAATGGGTTGTGAGAATGTGGATTACATATGAGGATACCAGCATCTTGTATTCTTTCAGCCTCGCCGCTGGCCATGGGCTCAGCGATGCCCCTCCCAATAATGTCCAGCACCGTCTCCTCCATGGGGGTCAGGTTATGCAGGCGCACCTGTCCCCCACCGGTTAGGTCCTGCTGGTGCCGGTTGTGAGCTACCTTTTCCTGCAAGAGAAAGGGAAGTTTGTCAGTGAGTGTGGTGCAATGTGTTTGGGTGATGTGCCTGTCATGGTTGAATAACTGACAGTGTGTGCAAGCTGTGAGATGTGGGTGTGAGACTTGCAGCATTGCTACGTGTGTGAGGGTGAGGTGAAGCTATGAATGTGAGGTATGAGTCCTGTTTGATAGAGATTGTTGGTAGGTGAGTGATGGGGATGTGGTGCATTCAGCAGTGTGTGAGACTCGTGGTGCAGATGGTGGGATATGGCATTTGAAGATGAATTCACTGACCTTGACCACTCGTGTGAGGTCATTAAACTTCTTCCTGCACTGCATCCAGGTAGTCGGGGCTACACTGCTGGTATTCAGCACAGCGGCTATCTGCTCCCATTGGATTTTACGCATTTGCCTCCTGCCCCTCTCCTCGTGTTGACTTCCTGCAACAAGGCCTCCAGTGCTGCACCGGAGAACCGTGGCACACGCCCTCTCCCCTGTTGTGTTTTTTCCTCCTCTCACTCTCTTCCCCAGCCAGTTGAATGAGCCCTGCCGTGGCCAGCGGCGGGGCTGAAATAAGTGCAGGTTCGCTTTAATTGGTGCGAGCCTCGTACGCACTTGGGCCCCCCCGCAGAGCGTTCAGCCACTCAGCAGCGCGTTCAGCGCTGGGCTAAACGCCACAATCATGTTAATCAGCAGGCAGCATGAAGTTAGCGTGCTCCCTGCATTCCTTTGAACGGGCACGGGGTGACCGCGCATCATGATCCCCGCACCCGTTTTCAGGGGCAAACGAACTTTTAGTCACTTGTTTATATAAGATTACATTTATTTGTGCAATTTATTCTGGGATACGGTTCCAATTACCTTTGAAGAACCTTTACGGAACTGTCACAGAAATGTTATTACACACATTGCGCAATCTGCTTAAACCAAAATGGTAGAATGTAGACACATAAATTAGCACTCCAGTTATTAAAATAATTGTTTTCATCATAATTTATTTTTGACTGGTTTTTATTTTTGCACAGTTCAGTGTAAATGAGGAGGCCACTTGCCATGTCAGGCCTATCCTCTCATAGAGACCTACAACTGTAACAACTTACATTAACACAACGTTTTTAATGTATAAAAATGTAGTGATGTATGAATGGAGGTGGTAGATCGGCAAAGTGGCCATTGAGCCAAAGGAGGGAGAGATTAGAGGCAGATGGTGATAACCCACCATCACCATGTCATAGGGACATTCAGTCCCTCGAGCCTGCTCCGCCATTCAATTAGATCATGGCTGATCTGTAGCTCAACTCCATTTTCCCGCCTTAGCTCCATATCCCTGTTACCTTTACCAACTGCCTCTTGAATGACTCCAGTTTTGCTTCCACCACCCTGCCTGGAAGACCATTCCAACTTAGAAGCATTGTCGGAAAAGTGCTTCCATATACCAGTCCTAAAATTGCCTATTACCAGTTTAGACCTGTATCCCCTTGTCCTCCAGTTGCGGTTTAACTTAAAATAGTGCTCCGGTTTAAACTTTACTATGCTATATACTATCTTAAATATCTCTATAAGGCCATTGCTCATTTATTTCCTTTCAGGGATGATGACTACAAGTTTACTCATAACTCAGTCCTCTGACACTAGAGCCCCGACTTTATCCCTGCCCCCCGGTGGGAATGGTGTTGATAGGGGTTTAAAATGGCGGCCGGGCACTACCAATTTCATTCCCACAGCATTCGCGCCGCCTGCCATTTTAACTCCTAGGTTTTATGGGAGCGCGAGTCCATCTATCGCAGGTAAGCGGGGGCTTCACATATATTTAAATGCCAGGGTCCAATGACATAATCCGGATCCCACGCAATTTCAGCTGTGAAAGTCAGAAATCACGAACAGCCGTGGAGCCGCCAGCAAAAGCAACAACAGGATCAGGATCAGGATCAGGATCCGGCCCAGAAGTGGCCCAGGTCAGGGGAGGGGGGAGGGGCAAGTCCAGGGCAGTGGGGGCCCAGGTATGTTCATTAAAAATGTTTTTTAAAGTTTCCTTGTGGACCAGTAGGAATAGTACTGTTCCTCTTGGCCTCACAAGGAAACATTTCGACTCCTCTGCTCTGGGCCTCCCCCCTTCCCCTGACCACGACAGTCAGGAGGAGCCTCTCCCCTCCTCACCTACATTGACAGGCACTGGTCCTTAGTTCCACGTGATTTCCTGCTCCCACCTGCCACCCTCCGCGTCATCCCCGGTGTCTTCGGGCGGGAGTCACTTCACAACCATTAAACCATGCCTGGGAGTAAAAATTGCCCTGGCCTCGTTCTGGCGCGTCCATGGGCATTCCTCTCCTGCTCCAACCCCCACATGCTGCCCTCCTGCCCCAGGTTAAAATCAGGGCTTAGGGAACAGCTTTGTGGCCATTCTTTGCATTATTGCTTGGATGTTTCACTTGTATCTGCATGACCAGAACTGAATGCAGTATTCAAGGTGAGGCCTGACTAGATCACCGTACATCTTCAGCATTACAATCTCACACTTGTCCTCCAGTGAACTGACAATATCTCTCAGTATTCATTTGCTTTGTTAATTGATACTCTGCAATGACCGTGTTGAGTCTACTATCACTCTCAATTTTTAAACGATTCATTCTCGGAATATGGGCATCATTGGCAAGACTTCGGGGGAAAAATTAGGTCGCGCCCCATTTGGGGCGCAAATATCATCTGGACGCAAATATTAGCGCCTGGCGCTAATTATCGCCACTGACTGGAAACTTCACTTTTACCGCCCCGGGAGGTGAGTGGAGCGCTAAATCAGGCGCTGCACACCTGTCTTAAGGCGCAAAGGCCGAGCAGTGAGGTGCTAACTCAGCGCGCGAGCGCAGCACAGCTGCTGCCAGTTAGCGAGGGAACACAGACACACTGGCGCCGGCCACTTCTTAAAGCGGGGGGGGGGCCAACTGTTAGGATCAGTAGGCAAAACTACCTCACAAAGCGTTGACTCAATGCAGAAGTCTCTCTTTCTCTCTCTCCGAATCTCTCTCTCTCTCTCAGAACGAGTGGTGCAAAAATGTCAACCACAGAAAAAGACAGGAAGAGGCCCCCTTTAAATAGCGCCCCCCCCCCCCCAGCCCCACAGCGATTGATAGCGTTCCAGTCTTCCGGTCGTTGGATGCGCCAGGCGGTAAGGCAGGGGGCGCCACTGAATTTCCGCTCCGGGGCGCCACAAGGGCGTTGCACCATGGAATGACGTCACAATCTGCGCACGCAGGTGGTCGCAGCGGTAAAGTTTAGCGCCGCCGCACAATCTCTAGTTAAGTTCCCGAGCGGCGCAAACATCGCTGCGCCCGGGCGTTAGCGGCTTTGAGCCCCATTAACGCCCTCTTAAGGCGCTAACGGGAGGCACAACCAACTGAATTTTTACCCCTTAGAGTCATAGGGGGAGAAATTCAGTATCGCCCCATTTGGGGCGCAATTATCGGCCGGGCGCAAAGATTAGCGCCTGGCGCTAATTATCGCCACCGACTGCAAACTTGACTTTTATCGCCCCTGGAGGTGATTGGAGCGATAAATCAGGCGCTTCACACCTGTCTTAAGGCGCAAAGGCCGAGGAGCGAGGCGCTACCTTAGAGCGCTGGCGAAGCTCATGTGATGTCAGTCAGCAATGGAACACACACACAATGGCATGGGCCAGTTATTAAAGGGGATGGTTGATCTTGCTTTCCATCCACATCCTGCTCATTGCAGCCTTGAATCTCGGACTGGAGAGACCTGCACATCAAATCTGCTGGAAAGAACAATGGAGAGTACCAGGGAAAGAGCTCAGAGTGCAGCCCCCACAATCTCTTCTAAATCGATACAAGGAATGGCAAATCAAAATGAACCTGCAAAGTGCTGCTCAGTACCCAAAACTCCTTCACACAGCGGTGAATCTCTCCAGAAGTCTCTCTCCCTCTCTCTCAGAATGCGTGGTTCAAAAATGGCACCAACAATAAAAGGCAGGAAGCGCTCGCCTTTAAATAGCGCTCCCCCAGTCCCTTCATGACTGCAAAACGCTCCCCTCAACCTGTCGTTGCTAGCGTCAGGCGGTAAGGCAGGGGGCGCCACTCAATATCCGCTCCGGGGCGATACCGGGGCGTTGCGCACTCGACTGACGTCACGATCTGCCGGCGCTAGATGATTTGCACCCCATTAGCGCCCTCTTAAGGCGCTAACAGGAGGCGCAACCAACTGAATTTTTCCCCCATAGAGTCATAGAGTTATACAGCACAGAAAGAGGCCCTTCGGCCCATCGTGTCCGCACCGGCCATCAAGCCCTATCTATTCTAATCCCATTTTCCAGCACTTGGTCCGTAGCCTTGTATGCTATGGCGTTTCAAGTGCTCATCTAAATGCTTCTTGAATGTTGTGAGGGTTCCTGCCTCTACCACCCTTTCAGGCAGGGAGCTCCAGATTTCAACCACCCTCTGGGTGAAAAAGTTTTTCCTGAAATCCCCTCTAAATCTCCTGCCCCTTACCTTGAAACTATGCCCCCTGGTTATTGACCCCTCTACTAAGGGGAAAAGTTCCTTTCTATCTACCCTATCTATGCCCCTCATAATTTTGTACACCTCAATCAGGCCCCCCCTCAGCCTTCTCTACTCTAAGGAAAACAACCCCAGCCTGTCCAGTCTCTCTTCATAGCTGAAGCGCTCCAGCCCAGGTAACATCCTGGTGAATCTCCTCTGCACCCTCTCCAATGCAATCACATCCTTCCTATAGTGTGGCGACCAGAACGGCACACAGTATTCCAGCTGTGGCCTAACTAGCGTTTTGTACAGCTCCATCATAACCTCCCTGCTCTTATATTCTATGCCTCAGCTAATGAAGGCAAGTATCCCATATGCCTTTTTAACCACCTTATCTACCTGTCTTGCTGCCTTCAGGGATCTATGTACATGCACACCATGGCTGCATTGTGCACTGCAAAGCTTCTTCGGCAGCACCTCCCAAATCCATGACCGCCACCATCCAGAAGGACAAGGGCATCAGGTTCTTGGGAACACCATCACACCTAGTCACCCCCTCGAAAAATTCAATCAAATTGGTCAGACATGATCTCCCCCTAGCCCTCCAGGTTAAGATCCTGCAACTCCCTACCTAACACAATTGTGGGAGCATCTTCAGCACACGGACTGCAGTGGCTCAAGAAAATACTGTGCACAATTTTGGTCTCCTTTTCTTAGGAAGGATATACTTGCCTTGGAGACGGTGCAACGAAGGTTCACTAGATTGATTCCTGGGATGAGAGGGTTGTCCTATGATGAGAGATTGTGTAGAATGGGCCTATACTCTCTGGAGTTTAGAAGAATGAGAGATGATCTCAGTGAAACATATAAGATTCTGAGGGGGATTGACAGGGTAGATGCTGAGAGGTTGTTTCCCCTGGCTGGAGAGTCTAGAGCTGGGGCATAGTCTCAGGATAAGGGGAAGGCCATTTAAGACTGAGATGAGGAGGAAGGTCTTCACTCAGAGGTTGTGAATCTTTGGAATTCTCTGCCCCAGAGGGCAGTGGAAGCTGAGTCTTTGAGTATATTCAAGGCTGAGATAGATAGATTTTTGGACTCTAGGGGCATCAAAGGATATGGGAATCGGGCAGGAAATGGAGTTAAGGTCGATGATCAGCCATGATCTTATTGAATGGCAGAGCAGGCTCGAGGGGCCGTATGGCCAACTCCTGCTCCTAGTTCTTATGTTCTTATTATGAAGGCACTCCACCGTCTTGAGGGCAACTAGGGATGGACAATAAATGCAGTGGCTCAAGAAAATACTGTGCACAGTTTTGGTCTCCTTATCTAAGGAAGGATATACTTGCCTTGGAGGCACCTCATTGAGGTGTACAAAATTATGAGGGGCATAGATAGGGTAGATAGAAAGGAACTTTTCCCCTCAGTAGAAGGGTCAATAACCAGGGGGCATAGTTTCAATAAATATCAGGGATAGTCAGCATGGCTTTGTCAGGGGGAGATCATGTCTGACCAATTTGATTGAATTTTTCGAGGAGGTGACTCGGTGTGATGGTGTTCCCAAGAACCTGATGCCCTTGTCCTTCTGGATGGTGGAGGTCATGGATTTGGGAGGTGCTGCCGAAGAAGCTTTGCAGTGCACAATGCAGCCATGGTAGGCGAGTGGTCGAGGGTGTGGATGTTTAAGCTGGTGGATTCATTGAGTACGGGAATTGAGTATGTCTCCCATTTGTTTTTCTTTCAGTGTGGCAGAGCCTTCATTTACCTGCATTGAATTTCACCTACAGTAGTTCTCCCCACCTGCAAAATGTATTTCGGTCTTTCTATAGCTCCTTGTCTGCTTCACCAAACCCAACTTCCCTCTGAAAATTTGACCAGCCTGCATAGTGTTTCTGAATGCAGGCCATTGAGGCAGATTATAAACAATATGGGGGAAAAATTGGGTTGCTTTGCGCCTCCCGTTAGTGCCCTAAGAGGGCACTAACGGGGCGCAAAGCAACTAGTGCCCTGGCGCGGCGCCAACCACGCCTCCCGCGAAATTCAGCAGGAGGTTAGCGGCAGTGCTAACCAGTAGCGCCCCGCGGCACTGCGCCGCCGGCGATGACATCATCGCCGTGCGCAGCGCCCCGCTTGCGCCCTGGCCGCGATCTTCGGGAGCGCCCCCTGACTTACCGCCGGACGCTACGTCCGACGGGGTCAGGGGGGCCTACCTGCGACCAGGGAGGCGCTATTTAAAGGCGAGGTGCGGGGCGGCCATTTTTGTTGCTGGCCGCCTGCCAGCACCTGCCTGTGCTCCCGTCCCCGGCCTCCTGAATTTCACCCCCCCCCCCCCCCCGCGGAGTGCCAACTGCACTCCAAGAGCCCAGCACTTCTCTTGAGTGCCGGGCTCTTTTGCCAGCACTCCCGATCCCCGGGGGCCCAGCTGGGCCCCGGGTCGCGCTGCGCAAGGCCCCTCCACTTTAAGATTTGCGCTACGTTGCGCCGCGATATTGACTCGCAGTGCCCCAAGAGGGATGCAGGGGGCTTCCAGTAGCACCCCACTTCCCTCTTGGGGCGCAACCATTCAATTTCCGGCGCGGGGGTGCTAATTTTTCCGGGGCGCTAAATGGCGAAGGTAGCGGAAGAGGGCGCTACTCAATTTTTAGCCCTATAGGCTTCTTCTGAAACTGTGTCGGCTGCCACTTACTTAGTTTGTTTTCAAATCGATAATTCTCAGCTTTGACCTTAAAGACCAATTTACATTATTTTTGTAAGGCTCATGGGTCTGTAGTAAATTCAGAAATTTGTGTATAACGAATGCATCTATCATTCTGCTACAAATAGCAAAACAGGAAAACTCTCCCCTCCATTCTGGTAACGTCACAGAGACCCATTGGTCTTCTGAATTTCTGAGCGGTTTGGGATGGTTGAATTTATTTTATTTCTATGCCTCTGTGTGTTTGTGAGAGCTGCTACAAAAACAAGAACAGCAAAGAAAGAGTTAACTTAAAGGTGGGAGATCTTGGAAGGCCTGTGCCATCAATCAAGTAAGCGAATTTCTAGATAATGTCCTGAGTTTAGACAGTCCGGGAACTCTTTAGTAATGATAATTCCTGTTGCAGAGATGTTTGGTGATAATGGAAAGGTGCGAGTTAGGGTCGGCATGGCGAGTTTCGGCCGCTTGCTCCCATTTGGGGGTGTTCATCACATTGCGCCCAGATTCTAATTCGCACAGGCACTCGTGATCACACGAATCCCTGCCGCGACCAGCTTACCCTTTTGTGTTTCTCCTGCTGCTGCTGTAATGACTTTAAATTACTTTAAATTCAATTTAAATTAGTCTAAATTCAGGACATTACAGGACACACCTGTGTGGCTTCAATTGACTGCTGGTCACAGATCTCATGTACCAAGGGCAGATCAAAGCAATCAATTGAAGCCAATTAAAAAGTTAGACCAAGAGCATTAAATCAATCAGTCAGTTGAAGAGTGGCTCATTTCTTGGCAATCCCACTCCTCTTTATGATGACGGAGAATGTTCCAGTCACGAATCGATGACGATCAATTGATTGTGCTGATTCATGGCAGATTTTACGTTTGGGCTTATGTTAATGAGTTTGTGTGAAAACTTGAGCGGAACTTCACCTCAGCAAAACCGACGCAGTGTCCGGTGCATTCTGGGCACACTTTGCCGATTGCGCCCGTAGCGGAAACTCCGTGCCAGTATTTTTAACTGGCCTATGGGGAAAAGCCCACCAGGGCAACAGGGCCCAGAAGAAGCTGAAAAAGGTAAGTTTTTTTTCTTTTCTTTGTGCTCCTTCAGGTCTCACAGGAAAATCTTAGACCTCCCCATACCCGGACTTCCCCTGCCTCCTGAACAAGACACCCCTGCAAAATCCCCGAAACCGGCACCTACCTTGTGCCAACGGACGGCCTCCAGGCCACGCAATTTTCCGCTGCTTCCTGCCCAGAATGAGCGGGAAGACGACCGACAGCATGCTAATGAGGCCTGGCAGTTAAAATAGTCCAGGGCTAATTTCCAACTCAGCTCAACACCCACCCGCCCAAAGCCCGGCCGGAATTAAAATCACAGCCTGAGTGTTTGACTTTCACAATAAATACCCTCCGTCTAATCTGATGGAACAGTCTGCTTATTCATTAATTGTTGGTAAGACCTACTAGATTGATTCTCTCTCTGAAAGGTATAAATTATATTAATTTTATTGAAAATGTTGTATTGTCTTTTGCTCAAAATGCAGGATGTTAGAAAGGATGAATGGCAGATTATTTAATACCCGTGACTTTTGGTTTATTGAGAACAGGTCTATTTTCTAGCAGTCTTTTTTTTTACCTAATTATACTGTGGGTAACTCAACAAAATCGCTCCTTGCTACATTTGTCTGACTCTTGCCTAATTGAGAGAATAAAATAGAGAGTTTGCAGAGGTAGCAAAGCAATGAGTGCAGAAACATAGTGCAGATTATCAATTAAAACTAGCCAGACCCATAGTCGAAAGTCAAAGTGCCTAATGTCTTCTCCTTCCCCCCCAGTGACATCCGCACACCTATCCCGCAATGACTTTTAGCAAGGAGGCTGTTACAGAGCTGCACCATCTTCTCCAATGAGGCCTGCAGCCAACTTTGCTCATAGCATTGGCGTTGCCATTGAGCTGATCACAGCCCTCAGTTTTTATGCCTCCAGCTGCTTGTGGATCAGCACGGGGGGCATTCGCAAAATGAGCCAACTTGCTGTTCATAGATATATCAAACAGGTGACTGATGTTTTATTCAGCAGGCCCAGCACTATCATCATCTTTCCCACTGCCCAGCTAATGCATCATGACAATGCAGACTGATGATCTGTGTGTGGCCATTTAGACCCCCCGCCTCCCAGGTATAATGGCCTACATGAACAGAGAGAGGTTCTACTCTGTCAAGGTGCAGCTGGTCAGTGACCACCAACACTGTATCACACAGGTCAATGCCTGCTTGCTAAACACCAGGTTTTACAATCTTAAATCATTCTGTCAATTTGCCTCCCACTCAAACTCTGACTGCAGATTACTCTCACAGAATGATTGTAAAATAATCTGCAAACCCAGTTGTTCCCAAATGTATGATTATGATTCATAATGTCAATCAATTAAGTGCAATGTGCATTTTTTTAAATCTTTTTAACGTGGAATTGATTTTGAGAACAAGTCAGAATTCAGGTTCTTGTAGCTCTGCTACTCTTGAATCCAGATGGCACCTCCATGACCGCCACCATCCAGAAGGACAAGGGCAGTAGGTGCTTGGGAACACCATCACCTCCAACTTCCCATCCAGGTTAAGATCCTGCAACTCCCTACCTAACACAATTGTGGGAGCATCTTCAGCTCACGGACTGCAGTGGCTCAAGAAAATACTGTGCACAGTTTTGGTCTCCTTATCTAAGGAATTAGTGCTAACATTCCTTCCTTTTTTCAATTCTAGTAAAATTTTTGAAAAGCTTCTTACAGTGTCAGCTGTGGCTCAGTTGGTAGCACACTCACCTCTGAGTCCGAAGGTTGTGGGTTCAAGTCCCGCTCCAGGTACTTGAGCACATAAAGCTAGGCTGACACTCTAGTGCTAGTACTGAGGGAGGGCTGCACTGTCAGAGGTGCCGTCTTTCGGATGAGACGTTAAACCGAGGCCCCGTCTGCTCTCTCAGGTGGATGTAAAAAATCCCATGGCACTATTTCGAAGAAGAGCAGAGGAGTTATCCCCGCTGTCCTGGCCAATATTTATCCTCAATCAACATAACAAAAACAGATTATCTGGTCATTATCACATTGCTGTTTGTGGGAGCTTGCTGTGCGCAAATTGGCTACCGCGTTTCCACATTACAACAGTGACAGTACTTCATTGGCTGTCAAGCGCTTTGAGACGTCTGGTGGTCGTGAAAGGCGCTATATAATTGCAAGTCTTTCCTTTCCTTTACACACATGGGCCCGGATTTTGTGGTAAGAATAATAGTGAGGCTAGCAGCGCTCACCATTATTATTAAGGAGTAAATTGGACAGCAACCTCCGGCGACCGCACATGCGCAGTATAACGCCGAAATCGAGAAGTAGCTGTGCGAGTTGCCCTGCTCCGCCACAAGCTTCACTACAGCGGTACCTCGCCGATAGATTCAGCATTCAATACATATAAGGGTATGAAGTTGCTGTAGTTACCCAATAAATACACCTGGTAAGTCTTAATTACTACCAAATAACCTCACTGGCACTGAAATTTAACTTCTACGAATATGGAGTCTTATTCCTTCAGATTTTAATTATTACATAAATTACATAACATTTACAGCACACAAACAGGCCATTCGGCCCAACTGGTCTATGTCGGTGTTTATGCTCCACACGAGCCTCCTCCCACCCTACTTCATCTCACACTATTATCATATCGTCCTATTCCTTTCTCCCTCATGTGTTTATCTAGCTTCCCCTTAAATGCGTCTATGCTATGTGCCTCAACCACTCCCTGTGGTAGCGAGTTCCACATTCTAACCAGTCTCTGGGTAAAGAAGTTTCTCCTGAATTCCCTTTTGTATTTATTCGTGATTATCTTATATTCATGGACCCTAGTTTTGGATACCCTGCAAGTGGAAACATCTTCTCTACATCTACCCGATTGGATACCTTAATAATTTTGAAGACCTCTTTCAGTTCACCCCTCAGCCTTCACTTTTCTAGAGAACAAGTTGTGGGAGATTTTTTAAAAATTTAAATGAATTTTGCCCCCCCCCCCCGATCACGATCTCCCCCCCCCCCCCGATCACGATCTCCCCCCCACCCCCCGATCAAGATCTCCCATCCGCCCCGACCACGCTCTCTCACCACCCCCCCAGACCAAGATCTCCCCCCACCACTCCGACCATGAACTCCCCCCCACTCCAATCACGATCTCTCTCCGCCTAACCACAATCTCTCCCTCCCTCCCTACCTGCTGCCCGGCCACAAGCTTTCCCACCCGACAAGCAGGCGATCTGTTAATCAGGCTGGCTGTCGGGCAAGAAACCTGCAGATAAAATTTAAAAGACGTCATGCAATTAATATCTGCAGGACATCTGGGAAACCCGTACTTCCGGGTTTCCCATCCAAGACTCCTCCCCACTGCTGCCTCCCGGCCTTCCTGTAAATATCGGGGCAATTGATTACTGCTGTGAACAATTTGATTCCTGCAAAACTAACTTCATCTTACAAAATGATTTCGAGAGGTTTGGTGGTGTGAAATTTTGTTTTTGTTTATTGTTGTAGGTATAATTACATGAAGCAAATCCAGTATTATCAATACTTTATTGTAAACAATACATATGAGCACACATGCAGTCCATGCCCGCATGCAACAAGATCTGGACGATGTTCAGGCTTGGGCTGATAAGTGGCAGGTAACATTCGCGCCACAGAAGTGCCAGGCAATGAGTATCTCCAACAAGCGAGCGCCTAACCACCTCCCCTTGACATTCAATGGCATTACCATCATCAAATCCCCTACCATCAACATCCTGGGGGTCACCATTGACCAGAAACTTAACTGGACCAGCCACATAAATAATGTGGCAACAAGAGCAGGTCAGAGGCTAGGTATTCTGTGGCGAGTGTATCACCTCCTGACTTTCAAAGCCTTTCCACCATGTACAAGGCACAAGTAAGGAGTGTGATGGAATACTCTCCACTTGCCTGGATGAGTGCAGCTGCAACAACACTCAAGAAGTTCGACACCATCCAGGACAAAGCAGCCCGTTTGATTGGCATCCCATCCACCACCTAAACATTCACTCCCTCCATCACCGACGCACCGTGGCTGCAGTGTGTACCATCTACAAATGCACTGCAGCAACTTGCCAAGGCTTCTTCGGCAGCACCTCTCAAACCCATGACCCCTTCCACCTAGAAGGACAAGGGCAGCAGGCGCATGGGAACACCACCACCTCCAAGTTCTCCTTCAAGTCACACACCCATCCTGACTTGGAAGTATATCGTCGATCCTTCATCGTCGCTGGGTCAAAATCCTGGAACTCCCTCCCTAACAGCATTGTGGGAGTACCTTCACCACACGGACTGCAGCGGTTCAAGAAGACGCCTCACCACCACCTTCTCCAGGGCAATTAGGGATGGGCAATAAATGCTGGCCTTGCCAGCGATGCCCACATCCCATAAGTGAATTAAAAAAAAGTAATTCTGAATTAAGTGCTTAACAGCACTAAAAAAACTTGCATAACAGGAGATCTGCACACAGATATTTCAGATGTACTTAAGAAGTAGCAAAACTTCAATGTGAGAATTGCATTTTAATGGCTTAGACCTGTTATTCCTCCATTTGCTGAGTGAGATACTGGCCTCGTAATTTGCTGAAAACGTGGCGCATCTACAGTGTAGGCCGTTGTTCTCCCGCAGTTGTGCCAGGAAACTATGGTGTGAGTGACTTAACGCCATTACTTACGCCACTCCATAATTTCCTGGTACTTTTGTGTTGCTCTGCCATCACCCCTTGCCGAAAACAGTTAGAGGGTAATTATCATATCTCCCCCCCATTAGAATTAATGGCGATTGCAAATTTACTGCATTTAATGCAGTCTTAACGTTGCTGTCACTGAGCCTGAAAAATAATGGCGCTGGATGCCTGGCAGCAACGTGATTCATGTGTTTGTTTAAGATGGTTTCAGCAGGGGTGTCCTTTCTGCTTCTGATGCCTCATTATCCACACTAAGTGCACATAAGAGCAATCCGAAGACAATCCCCAGACCCAGACCCATTATCATAAATGGAATCGCAGTTACCACTTATGTCTGCAGGAGCGTAGAGTTTAAATTAGCAGCCAATAAGTCGTCAATCAAAGCACTCTCATTTAGATACATCATTTGGCATCGTAAGCATTCCCATTGTAAGAAGCATTCGGGTAACGGAATATTTCCTCTTACTTTATTTCGGTTGAGTTCAGCCCTTCAGTATTATCACTGTAACAAAGAAGTCGCACAGTTAGATTATCTCCTACTGATGCACCAAATTCTAATTATTCCCATATTGATATCCTGATGCTGATTCACAGTATGCGTGGATATGAATTGGACCACAGCATATAGTTATATTCCAAATCTTTGCAATACAGGCAAGAAAACAGACAATAGTCTGGTTCACATTGTGTAGAATAGCATGCAGTGTCTTCCTCAGGAAACTAATTGTATAATAATGAATGGTAGCAGAATAATGGTGAGTGCTTATATATCCTTTAACCTTCTCCATTCCATTTATGAAGTGAGGTAGTGAAATCTGCCTAGAACACTCTAGGTGGCTCTTAGTCAAACCTGACTGATTAATCAATTTATTAAGAATCACGCTAGGGCAAATATTACAAAATGCCACTGGTAAGCATCTTCCTAACCATAATCTATTGGTATATTAATAGATCAGAGCTTATGGAAACTTGATGGCAATCAAAATTATTTACAAACTACATTGTGGGATCAATACATTGGCCATTGAATGCGCTCTTCTAGCTGCTATGCTCGCTGCAGCATATTCTAATCAGTTTGCCATCAAATTTTGGGGTCAACTCACCACTGGAGGATCAGGGTGCGCAGTGGTCTAACTTAAGGCGTTCATCACCATTGCAGGGATTTCTGGGCCAATGAGCGGGTCATACCCAGGCGACATCCTAAGAATGTCCTTTGGGACGTCACCACCTCTAGTGCTGCTACCACTGTATTTGGTCTGTTTTAGGATTCTCCCCCTCCCATTCTCAATTGAGATTTTGAGGGGTTTTTGCGGACATCAATGGAACACAATTTGTCACAGTTATAGCGCTCAATGGGGGATAAAAAGTTTCAAAGGTAATTGGTTTCAGATCAAGTTCAAGTTCTTGTGGGCATGACCATGCTATGTAGGAGATGACTTATCTAATGGTAGCCCGTTGCGATTTTTCAGCATTAAAGTTTGATCTGTGATGTGGTTGTGTCAAGTTTTCCACTTGGATGGCCTCAATGGCAAGATTCACATGTGAAGAGTCGTCATTTGGTAGAGGCACCAAAGGGCACCAGATGGTCACTGAACCACACGACAGCACAATACAGTACCTTCAGGAGAGCACATGGGGAACCTTTTTCAATACTCTACAAATAATCCAAGCTAGGGACTTCATAAACTGTGAAAGGAACTTAAAAGATTTTGAAGTATGAGCTGAAGCTTGAAATTGAACAGTCGTTAACCATTCACTGCATGTTTTACTTTATATACCAGTGGATCTCCAGTAGCATTGCTTACAGTAAGTTGGAGAATGTGTTGTTTAATAATGGCAGGAGTGTTCTACCATGCAGTGCACAATTTATTATTCTGCTGCAAAGGTGCAACTGTGTTTAACTGAATCTGGCCCTTTAAGAGCAATAATTAATTGCTGTTAGACACATCCTGAGATCAAGCAGAGACTAATCGCTTTCTGCCTTTTTTTAAAATACTTTTCGCTACTTCTTCATTATTAAGTTCCCTAAACATCCAGTTGTGGTTTGTTGCTGTTTTATGAAGATGAAAGTTGAGCTAATCAGGTGAAAAGTCAGGGGGGGAGAAATTTGGTATAGCCCCGTTTGGGGCACTAAAACTTTAAGGGGTAAAAATTCAGTTGGTTGCGCCTCCCGTTAGCGCCTTAAGAGGGCGCTAATGGGGCGCAAAGCCGCTAACGCCCGGGCGCAGCGATGTTTGCGCCGCTCGGGAACTTAACTTGACATTGTGCGGCGGCGCTAAAACTTACCGCTGCGACCACCTGCGCGCGCAGATTGTGACGTCATTCCATGGTGCAACGCCCTTGTGGCGCCCCGGAGCAGAAATTGAGTGGCGCCCCCTGCCTTACCGCTTGGCGCATCCAACGACCAGAAGACTGGAACGCTATCAATCGCTGTGGGGCTGGGGAGGCGCTATTTAAAGGGGGCCTCTTCCTGTCTTTTATTGTTGGTGGCATTTTTGAACTACGCATTCTGAGAGAGAGAGGGAGAGACTTCTGGAGAGATTCAACGTTGTGTGAAGGAGTTTTGGGTACTGAGCAGCACTTTGCAGGTTCATTTTGATTTGCCATTCCTTGTATCGATTTAGCAGAGACTGTGGGAGCTGCACTCTGAGCTCTTTGCCTGGTACTCTCCATTGTTCTTTCCAGCACATTTGATGTGCAAGTCTCTCCAGGCCGAGATTCAAGGCTGCAATGAACAGGATGTGGATGGAAAGCAAGATTAACCATCCCCTTTAAGAACTGGCCCGTGCCATTGTGTGTGTGTTCCATTGCTGACTGACATTACATGAGCTTCGCCAGCGCTCTGAGTTAGCGCCTCACTCCTCGGCCTTTGCGCCTTAAGACAGGTGTGCAGCGCCTGATTTAGCGCTCCACTCACCTCCCGGGGCGGTAAAAGTGAAGTTTCCAGTCAGTGCCGATAATTAGCGCCAGGCGCTAATATTTGCGTCCAGACGATATTTGCGCCCCTAAAAGTTGAAAAATTAGCGCCAGGCGCTAATGATTCTCGCCTCCCGCAAAATTCAGTTTTAGCGCTCCAAGAGGGAAGTGGAGCGCTAAATCAAGCATTAGCCACTTCTCTTAAGGCGCTAAAGTCCAAGAGCGGGGCGGTAGCGGCAGAGCGGTAAACAATTTCGAGCGCATTGTAAACGGCACTCTTTCATCACAGAGGCTACTTCCCTCGCTTAAAGGGAAGAGCCAATGATGCTGCACAAGCTAGTTGTCGTCAGTTCTGTTTTGCAAGGTGACCTGGGCGACTGTCATTACAACCCTAAGTACTCTCTCAAAGTGGAGGACTTGGACATCTTGCACCAAGAAAACATTAAAAACTTTGCACAGGCACCAGACTGGTGCAAATAATAAAGGTTGCGCTAGCTGAAAAGCATTCCCTTTAATTGCCGCTCCCGAAGCGTTCAGCCGAATTCACAATGCCTCCTCTTGCTGGCGTTGTTGGCACGAGGCGATAAAGCAGGGGGCGAGAGTCAATTTTTTCATCCGGGCCGATAACGAGGTGCTGAGCACTTTATGACATCACGATCTACAAGGCACTAGAGCCCCAGGCGCTAAGAGTTAGCACCAGCGCTAAAGTTCGCGGGCGTCGCTACATTCGCTGCGCCTGAGCGCTAACCCCTTAGCGCCCCGTTTGCACCACTGCCAGGCGCTAACGGGAGGCGCTAACATACCGAATATCGCGGCCAGAAGCTTTGCATTTTCAAATGTGACATATTAAAGTGTATTGGACATGTTAGATACAAACTATGCATCCATCTACAATAAATTTAAAATCTTGCATACGGTAAGCATCTTACAACACTTTTCATTTTCTTTATGCTTTTTCTGTTGTGAAAATTCCTCATGTCTGTATGTCACACTTATCTGTCACACTTAAATATACCTGTGTATTCTTGAGTTTTCCTAGTTCCATCTACAAAGTGACATTGGCTGGATTTTGCCAACCTCGGCTGGTCCGTGGCAGGCGACATCAGTGGCAAGTGCCGGCCCCACTGCCGGCTCCAGCCCTCTGTGTAGAATGTATTTACTCTGATAGGGCTTGTTAAACCTGCCCAGCACGTTTCCCGGCCAATAGAGGAGGCTCGAGTGGAGCATAAACGCCGGCATGGACTGGTTGAGCTGAAAGGCCTGTTTCTGTGCTGTATATCCTATGTAATCCTCTGTAAGATTTACTTCACTTGACACTGTACATCCTGGCTGCCACATGATGCACCAGGTTGGCACCACCCCACACCAACACCATAAAGCATCCCTACAATGCCCAAGCCATTCCTTTCACACTCATCACCATTGCGGGGGGTACCGTTATGTCTCACCATTCACTATAACTCACTAAGCCACTTCCAAAGGTGCACACAAATCTGTCCAAGAACGCAAAGTGTTGAAAATAAAGGTTTCAATGTTTGACAGCACATTAACAGAAACTTTACAATGACATTGCATAAAACACCCAAGTGCCTACCCTTGTGTGTTGTTAGTTGGTATGATTGGACTAGGGTGAGGGTGAGTATGAGGGGTGGCTAGTGAGATGGGGAAGTGATAATGTAGATAGAGAGGGATGGGTGGAGGTGCAAGGTAAGTTGGTGTGAGTAAGGATGTGCAGGAGTAGGGTAGGAAAGGCAGAGTGATGGGGATGTGATGGGTGGCACAGTAGGATGTGGCTTTGTACTAAAATTTTGTGATCTACTGAGATCATTGAAAGGTTTGCACCCCTGCACCCAGGTCCTCCTGACGACATCCCTGCTTGTGCCCTCCTGTGCAATGTGCAACCAGGTTGTATTGATCTCCTAGGGAGGTCTCTTCCGCCTATGGGAAGGTAAGAGGACCTCTTTGTGTGCTGTGTCTCCCTCCATAAGCATATGGAGGGCGTCATGGGAGAGCCTGGGTGCAGCCCTGCACTTCTGTGCAGTGCTTGTCGGTGTTTGGAGCACCTCAATGCTGTAGAACACTGACAGCACAAATGTCAAATTAAAGTTGGCCATGGTCCCTTTAAGGAAACCGGCTGATGACACATCATCAAATGACATCACCAGACCCGCTTCCTTCAATTGGCCGGGAAACGTGCTGGGCAGGCTTAACAAGCCCTATCAGAGTAAATACATTCTACACAGCGGGCTGGAGCCGGCAGTGGGGCCGGCACTTGCCACTGATGTCGCCCGCCACGGACCAGCCAAGGTTGGTAAAATCCAGCCCATAATGTCACTTTGTAGATAGAGCTAGGAAAACTCAAGAATACACAGGTATATTTAAGTGTGACATACAGGCATGTGGAATTTGCACAACAGAAAATGAAAAATGTTATAAGATGCTTACCATCTGCAAGACTTTTAATTTAGTTCCACATTCTCACAACTCTTTGAGTAAAGAAGTTTCTTCTGAATTCCCTATTGGATTTCTTGGTGACTATCTTATATTGATGGCCTCTAGTTATGCTCTTCCCCACAAGTGGAAACATTCTCTCTGTATCTACTCTATCAAAACCTTTCATAATTCTAAAAACCTCTATTAGGTCACCACTCAGTCTTCTTTTTCAAGAGAAAAGAGACCCAACCTGTTCATCCTTCCTGATATGTATACCCTCGCATTTCTGGTATCATCCTTGTAAATCTTCTCTGCACCCTCTCCAGTTCCTCTATATCCTTTTTATAATATGGCGACCAGAACTGTACATAAGAACATAAGAAATAGGAGCAGGAATAGGCCACTTGGCCCCTCGAGCCTGCTCCGCCTTTCAATAAGATCATGGCTGATCTTTGGCTCAAAGCCACTTCTCTGCCTGCTCCCCATAACCCTTCACTCCCTTATCTTGCAAAAATCTGTCTATCTCCATGTATTTAATGACCCAGCCTCCACGGCTCTCTGGGGCAGAGAATTCCACAGATTTACGACCCTCTGAGAGAAGAAATTCCTCCTCATCTCAGTTCTAAAAAGGCGACCCTTTATTCTGATATTATACGCAATACTCTAAGTGTGGTCTAACCAAGGTTCGATACAGGTTTAGCATAACTTCCCTACTTTTCAATTCTATATTCTAGAAATAAACCCTAGTGCTTGGTTTGCTTTTTTAATGCCCTTGCTAAGCTGTGTCGCAACTTTTAGTGATTTGTGTATTTGTACTCCGAGATCCCTTTGTTCCTCTACCCCACCTAGACTTACACCCTCCAAGTAACAAGTGACCTCCCTATTCTTCCTACCAAAATGTAATACCTCACATTTATCTGTGTTGAACTTCATTTTCCAATTATATGCCCATTCTGCAAGTTTATTAATGTCCTCCTGTAACATAGAAACATAGAAGATAGGAGCAGGAGTAGGCCATTCGGCCCCTCGAGCCTGCTCCGCCATTCGATGAGATCATGGCTGATCATCCAAACTCAGTACCCTGTACCTGCCTTCTCCCCATATCCCTTGATACCTTTAGCTTTAAGAAATATATCTAACTCATTCTTGAATATATTTAATGACTTGGCCTCAACTACCTTCTGTGGTGGAGAATTCCACAGGTTCACCACTCTCTGGGTGAAGAAATTCTTCCTAATTTCTGTCCTTAGATTATGACCCCTGGTTCTGGACTCTCCGACCATCGGGAACATTCTTCCTGCATCTAGTTTGTCCAGACCTGTCAGAATTTTATATGTTTCGATGAGATCCCCTCTCATTCTTCTATACTCCAGCGAGTATAAACCCAATCGACCCAATCTCTCCTCATATGTCATTCCTGCCATCCCAGGTATCAGCCTTGTGAATCTTCGCTGAACTCCTTCCATGGCAAGAACATCCTTCCTCAGATAAGGCGACCAAAACTGCACACAGTACTCAAGGTGTGGTCTCACCAAGGCCCTGTACAACTGCAGCAGGACATCCCTGTTCTTATACTCAAACCCTTTCGCTATGAAGGCCAACATACCATTTGCCTTCTTCACCGCCTGCTGCACCTGCATGCTTACCTTCAGCGACTGGTGCACAAGGACACCCAGGTCTCGTTGCACTTCCCCTTCTCCCAATCTATTGCCATTCAGATAATAATCTGCCTTTCTGTTTTTGACACCAAAGTGGATAACCTCGCATTTATCCACGTTATATTGCATCTGCCACGCTTCTGCCCACTCACCCAACCTGTCCAAATCATCCTGGAGTTTCTCGGTATCCTCCTCGCAGCACACACGCCCACCCAGCTTTGTGTCATCTGCAAACTTGGAGATATTACATTTAGTTCCCTTATCTAGATCATTAATGTATATTGTGAATAGCTGGGGTCCAAGGACCGATCCCTGCGGTACCCCACTAGTCACTGCCTGCCACTCGGAAAAAGACCCATTAATTCCTACTCTCTGCTTTCTGTCCGCCAACCAGTTCTCCATCCAAGTCAATACCTTGCCCCTAATCCCATGTGCCTTAACTTTACACGCTAATCTCTTATGCCGGACCTTATCGAAAGCCTTTTGAAAGTCCAAATACACCACATCTACTGGTTCTCGCTTATCTATTTTACCAGTTACATCCTCAAAAAATTCCAGTAGATTAGTCAAGCACAATTTACCTTTTGTAAATTTGTAATTTGTTGCAGTCCTCCTCAGTATTGACTATCCCCCCAATTAGGTGTCATCCGCAAATTTAGAAATTGTGTTTTTGATTCCAAAGTCTAAATCGTTAATATAAATTGTGAACAACAGTGGTCCCAGCACTGATCCTTGTGGAACACCACTACCCACCTTCTGCCACTGTGAATAGCTACCCTTTTCCCCTACTCTCTGCTTTCTGTCTTGTAGCCAGCTAGCTATCTATTCTGCCACTGTCCCCTGACTCCGCATTCTCTGACCTTGTTCATCAGTCTATTATGGGGTACCTTATCGAAGGCAATTTGAAAATCTAGATAAATTACATCTACTGCATTACCATTGTCTATTCTCTTGGTTACCTCTTCAAAAAATTCAATGAGATTGTTCAAGCAAGACTTTCCCTTTTGAAATCCATGCTGACTATTCCTTATTATATTTTTGGTTTCTAGATGTTCTTCTATTTTCTCCTTTAGTAGGAATTCCATAATTTTTCCTACCACCGATGTTAAGCTGACTAGTCTATAATTCCCTGGACATGTTTTATCCCCCTTCTTAAATATAGGTATTACGTTAACTATCCGCCAGTCATCTGGCACTACACCTTTTTCTAATGAATTATTAAATATGTGTAGTAATGCCTCTGCTATCTCTTCTCTAGATTCTTTCTAAAATGTGTGGATGCAAGGGGTTTTCTCCTCTTTGAGTTTGATTAGTTTATTTAATATATCCACTCTTTTTATTTTAAATGCACTTATCTCAGTACTAATCTCATCATCCAATGTCATGTCCACCTGTTCTATCTCCCTGGTAAATACTGATGCAAAATAATTATTTAATACTTCTGCCATCTCTCTATCGTTACCTGTGGTATTATCCTGTCTATCTCTTAATGGCCCTATTCCCATCTCAACCTTCCTTTTTTTATTGATGTGCCTGTAAAATATTTTACTATTTTGTTTTATGTTCCTTGATAATTTAATTTCATAGTTCCTCTTTACCTTCCTAATTGTTTTTTGAGTTCTCTCCTAATCTCTTTGTATTTTCCCTTATCATGCACTCCCCTGCTGTCTATTTACTTAATTTACTTACCCTCAATTGTTCCCTTATGGCTTTATTCATCCATGGGGTCTCTTTAGTGTTTAGTTTGTTCTTTCCTTTTAGCGGAATATATTGTTCCTGCACTCTGTTGAACACCATTTTAAATGTTTCCCATTGGTGTTCTGCATCGTTGTTTGCCAATATTGTTGCCCATTTTATTTTCCCAAGTTCTATTCTCAGCCCCTCAAAATCAGCTTCTCTCCAATCTATTAACCTGGTTTTCATCATACTTATGTCCTTCTCAATTATCATCTTAAAGCGTATTATATTATGGTCACTATTTGCCTAGATGTTCCCCTACTTTTACTTTTCTGGTTCCTTCCCCATTACTAGATCCAATAGCAAATCCTCCCTTGTTGGGCTTTTTACATATTGGGTTAGAAAGGAATCCTGTACACATTGTAGGAACTCCATTCCCTTATCAACTTTACCAACCTCTTCTGTCCAATTAATATCGGGGTAGTTGAAATCCCCCATGATTATTATTCTATGTTTTTTACTCATTTCCCTAATTTGTCTGCATATTTCTTCCTCCACCTCCCTTTCACTATTAGATGGTCTGCAGACTACACCTATTAGTGTGATTGATCCTTTATTATCTTTTATCTATATCCATATGGATTCTATTTTGTCTTGCTGATAGCTGCGTCACCTTTTTCTACTGCCATTATGTTATCCCTAATAAGTACAGCTACTCCGATGTAGGCATAGAAATCAAGCAGGGGGATTGTGATATACTTGAACAAATTAGCATTGAGAGGGAGGAGGTACTAGCGGTTTTAGCGGGCTTAAAAGTGGATAAATCCCCAGGCCCAGACGAGATGTATCCCAGGCTGCTGTGTGAGGCAAGGGAGGAGATTGCAGGGGCTCTGACACAAATTTTCAGAACCTCTCTGGCCACAGGGGAGGTGCCAGAGGACTGGAGAACAGCTAACGTAGTACCATTATTCAAGAAGGGTAGTAGGGATAAACCAGGGAATTACAGGCCAGTGAGCCTAACATCAGTGGTCGGGAAATTATTGGAAAAAATTCTGAGGGACAGAATTAGTCTCCACTTGGAGAGGCAAGGATTAATCAAGGATAGTCAGCATGGCTTTGCCAGGAGGAGATCATGTCTAACCAATTTGATTGAATTTTTCGAGGGGGTGACTAGGTGTGTGGATGAGGGTAGTGCAGTTGATGTAGTCTACATGGACTTTAGTAAGGCTTTTGACAAAGTCCCGCATAGGAGACTGGTCAAGAAGGTAAGAGCCCATGGGATCCAGGCAAATTTGGCACATTGAATCCAAAATTGGCTTAGTGGCAGGAGGCAGAGGGTGATGGTCGAAGGTTGTTTTTGTGACTGGAAGCCTGTGTCCAGTGGTGTACCGCAGGGATTGGTGCTGGGTCCCTTGCTGTTTGTAGTGTACATTAATAATTTAGATATGAATGTAGGAGGTATGATCAGTAAGTTCGCAGATGACACGAAAATTGGTGGAGTGGTAAATAGCGAGGAGGGAAGCCTCAGGCTACAGACGGGATGATATAGATGGGTTGGTCAGATGGGCAGAACAGTGGCAAATGGAATTTAACCCTGAAAAGTATGAGGTGATGCATTTTGGGAGGACTAACAAGGCAAGGGAACACACAATGAATGGTAGGACCCTAGGAAGGACAGAGGATCAGAGGGACCTTGGTGTGGATGTACATAGATCCCTGAAGGCAGCAGGACAGGTAGATAAGGTGGTTAAGAAGGCATATGGAATACTTGCCTTCATTAGCTGAGGCATAGAATATAAGAGCAGGGAGGTTATGATGGAGCTGTACAAAACGCTAGTTAGGCCACAGCTGGAATACTGTGTGCAGTTCTGGTTGCCACACTATAGGAAGGATGTGATTGCATTGGAGAGGGTGCAGAGGAGATTCACCAGGATGTTACCTGGGCTGGAGCGTTTCAGCTATGAAGAGAGACTGGACAGGCTGGGGTTGTTTTCCTTAGAGCAGAGAAGTCTGAGGGGGGACCTGATTGAGGTGTACAAAATTATGAGGGGCATAGATAGGGTAGATAGAAAGGAACTTTTCCCCTTAGTAGAGGGGTCAATAACCAGGGGGCATTGTTTCAAGGTAAGCGGCAGGAGGTTTAGAGGGGATTTGAGGAAAAACCTTTTCACCCAGAGGGTGGTTGGAATCTGGAACTCACTGCCTGAAAGGGTGGTAGAGGCAGGAACCCTCACAACATTCAAGAAGCATTTAGACGAGCACTTGAAACGCCATAGCATACAAGCCTACGGACCAAGTGCTGGAAAATGGGATTAGAATAGATAGGGCTTGATGGCCGGCGCAGACACGATGGGCCGAAGGGCCTCTTTCTGTGCTGTATAACTCTATGACTCTATGGGGGAAAAATTCAGCTGCTTGCGCCTCCCGTTAGCGCCTTAAGAGGGCGCTAATGGGGCGTAAAGCAGCTAACGCCCGGGCGCAGCGCTGCCCACGCCTCCCGCAAAATTCAGCGGGAGGTTAGCGGCGGCGCCAGCCGGTAGCGCCCTGTGGCGCTGCGCCGCCGGCGATGACGTCATCGCCGTGCGCAGCACCCCGCTCGCGCTCCAGCCGCGATCTTCAGTCGCGCCCCCTGATTTACCGCCAGACGCTATGTCCGACGGGTTCAGGGAGGCGTACGTGCGGCCGGGGCGGCGATATTTAAAGGGGAGGTGGCAGGCGGCCATTTTTGTTGCTGGCCGCCTGCCAGCACCTGCCCCCGTTGCTGTCCCCGGCCCCCGTGAAGCCCCCCCACCGTGAAGTGCCGGCTGCGCTCCAAGAGCCCGGCACTTCTCTTGAGTGCCGGGCTCTTTTGCCGGCACTCCCGATCCCTGGGGGCCCAGCTGGGCCCCGGTTCGCGCTGCGCAGGGTCCCTCCCCTTTAAGAAGGGGAGGAAGGCCTGCAATACCGCGGCGCGACGTGCCGCAGCGCCACGTAGCGCCAGGATATTCCCTCGCAGCGCCCCAAGAGGGATGCGGGGTGCTTCCAGTGGCGCCCCGCTTCCCTCTTGGGGCGCAACCACTGAAGTTCCGGCGCGGGGCCGCTAATTTTTTCGGGGCGCTAAAAGTAGCGCCCCGGCGAGGTTAGCGCCCCAAATGGGGCGCGACTCAATTTTTAGCCCTATGACTCCAACTCCCCTTTTTCCCTCTCTATCTTTTCTAAATATGTTATACACTGTAATGTTTAATTCCCAGTCCTGATTTTTCTATAGCCATGTCTCAGTAATCCCTACTATATCTGGTTCCTCGCAACGCATGATTGCCTCCAGCGCCCCTGTTTTATTGCGGACACTGTGTGCATTGCTGTACAGACAGTTTAACTCATTTTGAATAGGATTTCCTCTCACTTTATGTTTAACCATCTTTTTAGACTCCTGTTCTATAACTCTATTTATTTCCTTGCAATCAATGTCCTCCCTTACTTTATTCTTTCCTCTGCTCTTTTTTCCTGTTTTGTTTATAATTAGACTGGTTATGTTTCTTGTAGATCCCTCCCCCCATCTTACTAGTTTAAAGCCTTTGCCACCTCCCTATTTACCCTTTCCGCTAGGACATGGGTCCCATCCCGGTTCAGGTGGAGCCCATGTCCCAGAACTGATGCCAGTGTCCCATGAAAAGGAACCCCTCTTTCCCACACCAGCCCTTTAGCCACGTGTTAATTCTCCTGATCTGTCTGCTTCTATGCCAATTTTCACGTGGCTCGGGCAATAATCCAGAGATTATTACCCTTGAGGTCCTGCTTTTTAATTTAGAGCCTAGCTCCTGATACTCTTTCAGCAGGACCTCCTCCGTATTCCTACCTATGTTGTTTGTTCCAACATGGACCACGACAACTGGATTTACCCCCTCCCTTTCCAAGTTCCTCTCCAGCCGCCATGAGATATTGCTTACCCTGGCAACACACCCTTCTGGATTCTCACTCTTGGCTGCAGAGGATGATATCTATCCCCGTAATTATAGAGTCCCCCATCACTACCACATTTCTGTTCTGCTCTTCCTCCCCTTGGACAGCCTTCTGAGCCACGGTACCTTGGTCTGCATTGTGGCTGCCCTCCCTGCAGTCTTTCTCCTTGTCCTCACAGGTGGCGAGTACTTCATACCTGTTGGACAGGACCAGTGTCTGCGGGACCTCCGTCTCAACCTCTCCTAAATCCCCGCTACCCGTCGCCCTAACAGTCACACCCTCCCATTCTTGAACCTGTGCTTTCCTCTAGGGTGTAACTGCATTCGGGATAAAACTGTCCAGAAATTCCTCCCCCTCTCTTATGTGTCTGAGCCGAGAGATTCGAGATGGAGACATCTCCTGCAGACGTGTTCACTCGGGACAGTCTCACTGTCACAAACTCCCACATACTGCAGTCCAGACACACAACCTGCCCTGCTATCTCTTAGTCTAGCCTTATTTTATTTGTTTAATTAGTTAAAGTCCTTATTCAATGATTATTTATAGTTATATTAATTAGTTTAACTAGTTAAGCTATAAATTTATTACAGTTCTTTGTAGTTTTCCGCACCTAGTTTAAAGCACTGTCCTAGGTTAGAGAAAAGAGAGAAAAAAAAGCCCTTAATACTCACCAACCAATCACCTACCTGCTGTTCTGTGACGTCACTCCTTGTTTTTTTGGAAATCGTCGAAGGTTCGGCCGCCGCTGATACCGCCTGCAATTAGGTCCGTGCTGCCCGGTCTCCCGCTGTTTTAAGTACCGCCTCCGCTGATACCGCCTCCAATTAGGTCCGCGCTGCCCGGTCTCCCGCTGTTTTAAGTACCGCCGCCGCTGATACCGCCTCCAATTAGGTCCGTGCTGCCCGGTCTCCCGCTGTTTTAAGTACCGCCTCCGCTGATACCGCCTCCAATTAGGTCCGCGCTGCCCGGTCTCCCGCTGTTTTAAGTACCGCCGCCGCTGATACCGCCTCCAATTAGGTTATGGCTCTGGTGAGGCCATCCCTGGCCTCCCGGGCAGCAATGTGGTCGGGTGCTGATGCCTTGTGTCCTGTGCAGCATCAGTTGATTGCGGAGAAGGTTGGTGTTGTTGTTGGTTCTGCTGGTGTGCCTGGTGCTGCTGGTGTTGGGGCTGATCGTGGTGGGATTCTGAGGACCAAGGTGAGAGAGTATAAAGTGCACCCATGCTGATGGAATAGATGGCACGTGAAGTAGAGATGACAGAAGTGATCTGTCAATGGTGAGAGAGGTAATAAGGTCAGACTGGATGGAGACTTGTGTGAAGACTTGCAGCATTCTGAATCTGAATAGTGGAAATGCAGTTTAGAGAAGCTAGTGGC
The DNA here is from genome assembly GCA_030390025.1 of Squalus acanthias. Lineage (NCBI taxonomy): Eukaryota > Metazoa > Chordata > Chondrichthyes > Squaliformes > Squalidae > Squalus > Squalus acanthias. The sequence goes on from CM059428.1 coordinate 140,906,157, forward strand.
TAAGGGAACATTTCTCAATTAGCTGGGAGCTTTGAGTTGACATTCGAAGCTGTCAACTCATCAGCTGAAACAATGGCCAATGACCTCCCGCCTCAACTTCACAGACGAGGTCTAGGCATAGCAGGAAACCGGTGGGTAACCTGTCAAATTCAAAAAGCTGGGAATAAAGCATTGTTAAGTGGCTGTAAACAAGCCACTAAATATTTTAATTGCCTCCCCCGCCACTGCCTGTCGGTTCTGCTCAGCGCTGACAGACCTGACATTTGGTAAAGACGTAAAAAAAAAAATTCCCACCCAACCCGCCACTGATCGCACCCGTTGACCCCCCGGAAAATTCTCCCCTTTGTCACTGTTCTCTTGGGTATCAACTGCCTGAGGCCTGATGACCCCACCTGCCACTTTTCCCTCTTCCATCCCTCAGCTTCCCCAAATACTGGTTGACTATTCCCCCCCTCCTGGCCTCCCACTCGCTCCTGCTGTATCTCACCACTCGCACCCATCCATGCCTTTCCCCATTTTGTTCTGCTCCCCACTAATGAGTTGCTGTGAGCAAAGTGCCAGAGCCATGTTCTGTGCTTGCCTCTGACTCTGGCAAGTCTCTGCACTCTGCCTTGCCAATCTCCATCCTCCTCATCCTCCAGCCCCAACAGCAGACCGAGCAGCGCACCAATGTTGCCGAGTAACTTTGTGCACAAGCCCCTCCGCAAAAAATAACTCTCCACAATTTTTGAACTTGGCTAGAGTAGCCAACAGAGCCAGTAATAGCCACAAGCAGTCTATCCAGAGACTTAACTGAATGCAGCTGAGGATCCCTTTGAATAATACTGGCGCAGCCTCCTTCCCGACTGTTGCTGCCAAGGATTTGTAGGCGGATTTTAGAATGAATGAATGTACATGTTCTCTAAGTGCAATTTGGCAGAAGAGTCCTTAACTAGGCGCATATATTTACATATATTTATTAGGCCCACGCTGCTTTCAGGCAGTTGCCCTGGACCATTAAAGGTTGCCTGGTGCACTCCTGCTGCAGTTTGGGCACGGCAGATTGTGACACAAAATTTGGATGTCTAACGTCAATTTTATGCAAGAAATACAGTCGGCCTTGAGTTGAATTTTTCCCCACTTCTCTGTTCTAGTGAACGGAGCCCAGTTTCTCTGGTCTCTCCTCCTAATTAAAGTCGTGAATCCCTTTTCCTCCATGTCTTTCTGAAAGTAGAGTGCCCAAAATATTCTCACTGCAGCCTAACCATTGATTTTTGCATAGATTTTACTTTACCACTTTGCTCTATGGCCCAGTCTATATTTATGAACTTGTCCTCCCACTTTTAAGGATATGTGGGTATGAAATTCCTGTGGATGGAGAGCATGGAGAGCAAGTGTGTTGCCTGGCAGCAGACTGAAACTTGGGAAATATGCTGTTCCACCAGGGAGAGTGGACATGTATTCCACCTGTCACTCCTTGATTTCAAGGGACTGTGTCTGAGGGCGTTCCTGGGTAACCTTGGGAATTCCTCCATTTACTACCCCGGTAATTCCAGTGGAGCTTACCAACTGAGAGCTGGTCAGGGTTCCATGCAGGGCCTAGTCAAGGCCTCAAGACTGTACTAAGCAGAAGTGATTGATCCCAAATGGGATCGATTTCTGTTTTTGGAGAGGTAGTATACTAATTATTAGTAGAATTAAAAATGTTCTTACTCATCTACCCTTCCCGGGCCTCAAGCCCACCCTCAGAGCAGCATAGCGCCGCTTTCATTTTCCTAGCCATTGTTGGGTGGTCGCCTCTGATATATCCATGCAGGTATGGGCATCCTACCCTGGATATTCAAATAACCCCATCCCTGCCATTTGGAATTTGCATCAGGATCCAAAGGCAGACAGAAGTTGTGTAGGACATAGGAACATAGGAACAGAAGTAGGCCATTCAGCCCCTCCAACCTGTTCCGCCATTTAATTAGATCGTGGCTGATCTGTATCTTAGCTCCATCTACCCGTCTTGGTTCCATATCTCTTAATATCCTTGCCTATCAAAAATCTATCAATCTCAGTTGCACTCCGCCACAATTCCGCTGGCGGTCCCAGGATTTCGGCATTTTTGTGTCCTCGGAGCCTCTCTGCTCATGTTTGCTGATGACACTCAGCTCTATCTCGCCACCACTTCTCTTGACCCCTCCACTGTCTCTGATTTGTCACACAGCTTGTCCAACATCCAGTATTGCATGAGCAGAAATTTCCTCCAACTAAATATTGGAAAAACCAAAGCCATTGTCTTTGGTCCTCGCCACAAACTCCACTCCCTGGACACCATTTCCATCCCTCTCCCTGGCAACTGTCTGACACTGAACCAGACCGTTCACAACCTTGCTGTCGTATTTGACCCTGAGATGAGCTTCTGACCACATATCCGCTCCGCCATCAAGACTGCCTCTTCCACCTCTGTAACATCATCCGACTCTGACCCTGCCTCAGCTCATCTGCTGCTGAAACCCTCATCCATGCCTTTGTTACCTCAAGACTTGACTATTCGAATGCTCTCCTGGCCAGCCTCCCTTCTTCCACCCTACATAAACTTGTGCTCATCCAAAACTCTGCTGCATGTACCTGTTCACCCATCACCCCTGTGCTTGCTGACCTACATTGGCTCCTGGTCTGCCAACACCTCAATTTTAAAATTCTCATCCTTGTTTTCATAGCCCTCCATGGCCTTGCCCCTCCCTATCTCTGCAACCTACTCCAGCCCTACAATCCTTCGAGATCTCTGTGCTTCTCCAATTCTGGCATCTTGCACATTTCCCGATTTTAATCACTGCAGCATTGGTGGTCGTGCTTTCAGCTGCCTAGGGCTAAGCTCTGGAATTCCCTCTCTAAACCTACAGTTTCTCCCTCTCCCTCTCTTTCTTCCTTTAAGATGCTCCTTAAAACCTACCTCATTGACCAAGCTTTTGGTCATCTGTCCTAATATCTCCTTATATGGCTCGGTGTCAAATTTTGATTCATAACGCTCCTGTGAAGCGCCTTGGGAGGTTATGCTACGTTAAAGACGCTATATAAATGCAAGTTGTTGTTGTTCCTCTTCTAAATTCTTTTTAAAGTTTTATCATTTAGTATATCTCCTTATTATTCTGACCTGTTGGCTCTGAAAAGTAGAACAGTTTTAAGGAATGGTGATAGTTAAAAGATTCTGGCTTTAAGACTGATGTACATCTTTGCCAATTTGAACTGAAATGGAAGAAATCCCTAATCCCAAAGTTCCTGTTCAACCTTAAGTACTGAACAGCCAGTGAATTCCATGCAAATATACTAAGGAATTTAGAACTATAGAGAATTGAAGCATTGGAGTTTAGTCTTGAGCCACCACTAGAAATGGAAAAGTTCCTTATTTACAAATGATGGTTAATGCTGTCCCTGCAGGTTAATTATTACATAACTACACTGGCATTGTGAGGCTGCACCCCTTGACCCTCCATTCCTGCTGACTCCAACAAAGGCATTCACGTTTAGAGTCCATTATCGCACTTATGAAATGGAGAACATTGATTACAAATAATTTTATCAGTGTGTGATCAATGGAAGTAGGAACACTGAGGCTTATTTTTCTAGTATAAATCATTTTTGCATCAGTGAGGTAATCTTGCTAATACTTCCTTTATTGATCACCCTTAAACTTGATGCATTAATGCTGAGGAAATGGCTTAAAATGGAGTGTTGTCGTCATGTACTGGATCTCTTTTACAGAGCACAGTTGATTTAGAAGCAATTTGTAACTAGTAAATTGATGTATTTATTGTTATTAATCAAGGAATGCAAGACGGGCATCTAGTGTAACATATTGATCTGGATAGCAGATGCTGATAAATGTTTGCATAAAATTGCAGTTAAGTCCATGCAAAACATAAGGGGTTGTAGATTTTGCTATAGAAATAACAGTGAGGCTAACAGCGTTCACCATTATTTACGTGGCAATCGGACAGCAACTGGAGTACTGTGTACAGTTTTGGTCTCCTTATTTAAGGAAGGATATACTTGCATTGGAGGCAGTTCAGAGAAGGTTCACGAGATTGAGTCTGGAGATGAAGGGGTTGTCTTATGAAGAAAGGTTGAGCAGGTTGGGCCTATACTCATTGGAGTTCAGAAGAATGAGAGGGGATCTTATTGAAACATATAAGATTCTGAAGGGGCTTGACAGAGTAGATGCAGAGAGGATGTTTCCCCTCATGGGGGAATCTAGAACTAGGGGGCATAATTTCAGAATAAGGGGGCACCCATTTAAAATGGAAATGAGGAGGAATTTCTTCTCAGAGGGTCATGAATCTTTGGAATTCTTTTTCCCAGAGAGCTGTGGAGGCTGGGTCATTGAATATATTTAAGGTGGAGATAGACAGATTTTTGAATGGTAAGGGAGTCAAGGGTTATGGGGAGCGGGCAGGGAAGTGGAGTTGAGGCCAAGATCAGATCAGCCATAATCTTATTGAATGGCGGAGCAGGCTCGAGGGGCCAAATGACCTACTCCTGCTCCTGCTCCTACGTCTTATGTTCTTATGTTCTGGCGACCGGCATGTGCAGTTAAACGTGGAAATCCAGAAGTTGCTGTCCAAGATGCCCTGCTCCTCGAAAATGGTATCTTGCCGTCTGGCTCCCCATTCAAATACATTGAATGGCGTGAAGTTCTTGCATTCGCCAGAAATAGTTAGGGCTTGTCCAATCCAGTGCAATTACGATACAAAGATAGGTGGGAAAGCAAGTTGCGAGGAGGACACAAAGTGTCTGCAAAGGATATAAATAGGTTAATTGAGTGGGCAAAAATTTGGCAGATGGAGTATAATGTGGGAAAATGTGAGGTTATCCAATTTGGTAGGAAGAATAGAAAAGCAAAATATTATTTAAATGGAGAGAGACCACAGAATGCTGCGGTACAGAGGGATCTGGGTCTCCTCAAACATGAAACACAACAAGTTAGCATGCAGATACAGCAAGTAATGAGGAAGGCAAATGGAGTGTTGGCCTTTATTGCAAGGGGGGGTGGAGTATAAAAGTAGGGAAGTCTTGCTACAACTGTACAGGGCATTGGTGAGACCACACCTGGAGTACTACGTATTGGGCCGAAAATTGATCCCCGGACGCGAGAGTAGGCACTGCATACTCTCGCGTATTCCCACTCCAATTGCCGGTTTTCTGCATGCCCTGCGCATGCGCTGAAAACCGGCAATTGCTCTTCCGAAAAGGGGGCGGGGCCGGAGTGCATCGCGTGCGCGCTACAGGCTGCGCGCACGCTGTGCACTTCATGCTTTGGACGCGCAGGTAAGTACTGAAGATTTTGGAAATGTAAAAAGGAGGAGTAAGACCCGCTTTTAAGAAGGTAAGTAGTGAATTAAGTATTTTTTTGAATTTTTTTTTACAGGTATATCTTTTTTATAGACTTTAAAGACAGGTAAGTTTATTTTTATAACTTTTTAAAAGATTTTAAATTTTTTCAAAAATTTAATTTTTTATTTAAAATGGTTAATTTAATTAACTATACTTATTTTATTAATGTGATGGGGTTTTTTTTTTAATTTAATTGAGGTTTAGCTGTTATTTTGGGGGGGTGTAAGATTCATAAGTCTCTCAGCCATGCTGTGAGACTTATGAATGGAAGATGGTGTGCTGCCATTGGCTCTAACTGAGTCACGTGATCCCACAGCTCGCACGAATTAACTACGCCGCTGGGATACGCAAGCCCAGCACAGCTGATGTCTGGAACATCAATTTCGTGCGAGCTGGATCAGAAAAAGCAGAAGCGAGGTGAGACATCGCGGGAAAGGCTTACCCCCGCGGGAACAGAGCGAGATCAATTTCTGGGCCATTGTTTTGGTCTCCTTATTTAAGGAGGGATATACTTGCATTGAAGGCAGTTCAAAGAAGGTTCACTAGGTTGATTCCTGAGATGAAAGGGTTGTCTTCTGAGGAAAGGTTGAGCAGCTTGGGCCTATAATTGGAGTTTAGAAGAATGAGAGGTGATCTTATTGAAACATACAAGATTCTAAGGGGGCTTGACAGGATACATGCAGAGAGGATGGGCGCGATCTTGCCAGCCCTATGGAGGCGGGACTGCTGAGAAAATGGCAGAATTTGGGGGTGGGTGCCCAACCCGCCTCCGTGCCATCTTCCCAGGAGGCGGGTAGCCGTCCCACGCCGGGTCCCGTCTCCTTGGAGGCGGGAAGGGATTAATGCCAATTAACTGTCTGTTAACAGGTAGTTAACAGGCAGAAAATAGGCTTATCACCATTTTGCCCACACAAGTGCGGGCTTCCCGAAGGCTCCGAACCCCGCCAGGGTCACCGAGGCGAGTAGTGGGTCTGCGGGGGTCGGAGGGGTGCAAAAGTGTGCTGTGAAGGTAAGTGATGGGTGCTAGAGTGGAGAGGTGAGTATCTGAGGTAAGTGGAAAGTGTTAGAAAAAGTGTACTTACCTTTGTTTCTTCCTGCTGGCTTCAGTCGGTGGGTATGCAGAGAGTCTCACACCTCCGCGGTAGAGATGAGATGGCCGTTGCATTCTCCAATGCAACAACCATCTCATTTCTGCAAAAGAAAGAGGTTTGATGAGGTCAAGACCTCATCAAACTACAGAGAATGTCACTGTTTGACAGCTTCACAGAGCTGTCAAACAATGAGAATTCATCTTCCAAAATTTTTGACAGATGAAACGTCATACATTGACGTTCTCTGCAACTGGCTTTCCCGTAATTGGCCTGCTAAGCCCGCTGGGCGGGCTTAACAAGGTCAATCAAGGGAAAATAGCATGGATTGGCCAGAAGTTGATGGAGGCGGGACTGAAACCCGACAAATGGGAGTCCCGCCTCCAAAATCACCCCCATTGGCAAAATCACCACCGATGTTTCCCCTCGTGGGGGAATCTAGAAATAGGGGGCATAGTTTCAGAATAAGGGGTCGCCCATTTAAGACGGAGATGAGGAGGAATTTCTTCTCTCAGAGGGTCGTGAATCTTTGGAATTCTCTACCCCAGAGAGTTGTGGAGGCTGAGTCAGTGAATATATTCAAGGCGGAGATAGACAGATATTTGAGCTACAGGGGAGTCAAGGGTTATGGGGAACAGGCAGGAAAGTGGAGTGAGGCCAAGATCAGTCAGCCATGATCTTATTGAATGGCGGAGCTGGCTCGAGGGGCCCAATAGCCTACTCCTGCTCCTATTTCTTATGTTCTTATGTTCTTAAGTAACCTTTTAACGGCATAGTAAATCTTAATTACTGCCAAACAACCTCTCTGGCACTAAAAAATAACTTTATAAGTGTGGCGTCTCATTCCTTCAGATTTTAATTATTGTTGGAGATTTTTTTTAAATTTAAGCAAAACATTTTTTTTAACTTTTTGTTCTGTCTCTTTTATCTCTCTATCTTAATCCAATCTTTCTTTCTGTCTCTTTATTTTGCTTCCTGTAACTTGGTTGACATTGAATTAGATATTCGAATTGACATTTCCTGGTTCAATCTGATTGGTTAAGGAGATACGCAGTTGCTTGCCCTGTTCACACAGGTTCCAGATGCTCTGTAGAGGGCGCTGCGCTTTTTGGCTTTCTAATTTACAGTAAGTTTCAGTGCAAAACCCCGTAGAAAGTCTATCGGCAAATGCAAGTGTAATGAACGGCTGTGCTGTTCATTCGCCGCTGAGAGCAAAATCCGGCCCAATGTACACGATGGCCTAATTGTATTGCATCTGGCATGTATAGCAATCTGCAATTAAATGTGACAAGACTGAAAAAAAATGATACATTTTGGAATATTTCGAGTGGAAATTAAAATCGCATCTAATTCAAGTTCGGGCATTTTTTTGGATGATATAATAAATCAGGATGGGGATGTTAGCATTCACTGGGTTACAAAAAAACCCAAAAGTTATAACTGAACCTTTGATCTCCAGAAACGATGGTAATGTCATGAGATTTTACATTGAGTTACTGACAAAATACTGTGCAAGGGGATCGCTTGTTCATTGTGGGTGTCTTTGTACAAGCAGTCAATCATCCAAGCAGCTTAAAAGTTACTTGCCTGCTCTAAGGACACATGTCCAGATGGTATGGAAAATCAGTTGGTGAAGCGGGGAGCAGTTCCTCCTCCTCAGTGAAGCCCGGACCTAGACTATGGGGGGAATTTTTACTTGCCGACGTGCTGGGAACGGGTGGGTCTGATAGCACGTGGGAAACCTGGAAGTAAGTGCAGCGCGTCTGTCAGTTGCTTTTTAACCCAGCCACTGCATTTGCAGCTGACCTCCGCGTTTCCTGACCAATTAGGTTGAGTGGGTGTGATGACGACTCGCATGAGTTGATTGCAACTCCAGTATTTAAAAGGACGCTGCAAAGATGACATTTGATGGATTCTGCAGCTGGGAGTACAACACAAGGAACTGTCAGAGTGGAATCCCAATGTTCCAAGTCTGCGCCTCGTTTTAGTGACGCCTCCCTGGATGTGATGCTGGGGGCTGTAAGGGCCCACAGGGAGATGCTGTTCCCTACTGATGGGAGGAAGAAGCCTGCAGGTGAAACTAAGAAGGTCATGAGGTGAGCATCAAGAGTGTGGTGCCACGCTTCTGGATTTAGTGCAGAAGGCGGTTTAATGACCTAAGCAGGGCAGTAAAGGTGAGTACAGAGGCACATTCAACTACATCCCGATGTGTGTATCACGCCAACCCCCTCACTCTGCCTTCTCAAGCCTACTCCAGCACATCACTCCTCACAACAACTTAGATTGCAGGTACACCCATCCCTCTCTGTCTGTGCACTTCCTCACATCCCCATCTGTGCATCCACCACTGACACTCACCCTCATCTTTATGCAATGTCATGCCTCTTCCTCATACTCACCCTCAACAAATGCTCTCCATCCATCCGTTCAACACATGCCATTACACTTACTCTTCTTTCCCTCCTTGCAGGAAAAGAGAGCACACAACACCAAGGAGAGGCAGAAAACCGGAGGTGGTCCTCCATCAATCTCACAACTGACAGCTGCAGAGGAGGAGGCGCTGGACATCAGCAGAGTCTCGGCGTGCTTGGCCATCAGAGATAGGGAGATGGGGGCTTTCCAGCTACCTGGTGACAGAATTAAATATCAGACAGCAACATGACATCCAGCACTCATTCATGTTGACTTGATGTCAGCAGCGAGTGAAATATGATCATATGCATAATGATCACTTAAAACATTCTTACCTTGACAGTTCTAATTCATGTCTTTAATCTCCTACAGGGTTTTCAAGCGTCCCGCAGGAGAAGGTGCGGGGGGATGATGATGACACCTCAGAGGTCACTCACTCTGAGGGTGTACCGTCACAGGACTCATGTAGACCATGCACCAGCTCAGATACTCACACTTCGAAGGAAGTTAGTTGGGTTTTCACCTGGTGACTCACACATCACAAGTAAGCAAGAGCAGATGGTGGGGACAGGGACAGCAGTGGAGAGTCCACCTCGGAGGGCGCAGGACGCTCTAAGCTCTTCTCAGCTGGACACAGATTCGGAACCTCGGTGGACCATCGACGTAGAGGATATTTATGGAGCAGCAGCAAAGAATGTGCGATGTACTGACAGGCTTTCCAGCCGCACTGTGCACGCTTGCAGAGAGATTGGATTAGTCCATCTCGAGCATGACTGGCATGATGTCGCAGGCATTTGCGATGATGTCTTCGACTATGGAAAGAGTGGCCACCTGCATGGAGCATCAAACTCGGCAATCAATCAAGTGCATGCAGACCCTCACCAATGGCTTGCATACCATAAATGTACCTTAAGTAGGATTGATGAAACCCTAGCCTTAGCCATTCATCGCCCCGCTGACCTGCAGCAAAGTTCTCTCCAGCTCAGTGCTACCAGGGAAATGCGGGTGGGCCATGAGAGGGATGATGGTGAAAGGGGACATGGAAGTGGGGACTCTGTTCAAAGCGCTTCCACTTCTCGCCCGTTGCCCCCTCCCCCCACTGCTCAGTCAGTACCCCACATGCTGCCTCGTGTCCCGATGGCCGCGTCTGCCCCTGCACAGGTGCAGGTGTAGCAGTCTTTGGCGGGGCCTCACGGTCTCCAAAACCCAGAGAATGTCAGCCAAGAGCATCTCAGCAGTCAGAGCAGGGATCTGAGCAGCCGGCCTCCAACTCTGCTGAAGCCACAGGGGTCGCACCACGTAGAAGTGTCTGTCACCACCTGATGTGAAACCCTGAGTCTCCTGAGACACTGGTGTTCCGACATGTCGAGGAAGCTCATCCTCTGCTTGTACACCCTTTGTTACGGGTATATGGCCTCCTGCGAGCTGCACCTCTCTGCTCATCCCGTCTCTCCTGTGGAGCGGCAGGTCTGTGAGGAGCAGACTGCTGCTGGTCATCTTGGTCCTCATCTGAGGTCCAAAGTAAAACAGCATAAGCGGCACCCATTGCTGTTCTGAGAGATCACAGCTGCAAAGTGGAGATCAGTCGTACAAACCTCCAAAGTAGTTAAAATAACCTGTGAAGTCGTGAAAGTAACCTCTCAACACAAGTACTGTGAGCAAAAGCCTTTCACACAATCAGGCAAGAAAGCAGCTGTGAGGTTTCAGAAACAGCAACAGAAAATGCTGGAAATACTCAGCAGGTCAGGCAGCATGGTGGAGCGAGAAACAGAGTTAACGTTTCAGGCATAAGAGATTAGCGTGTAAAGTTAAGGCACATGGGATTGGGGGCAAGGTATTGACTTGGATAGAGAACTGGTTGGCAAACAGAAAGCAAAGAGTTGCAATAAACGGGTCTTTTTCCGAGTGGCAGGCAGTGACTAGTGGGGTACCACAGGGATCGGTCCTTGGACCCCAGCTATTCACAATATATATTAATGATCTAGACAAGGGAACTAGATGTAATGGCCCAGAAATTAAAGACTGAGTGTTGACGCGGGGGTAAGGCTTCCCCGCGATCTCTCACTGCGCGTTGGCTTTTTCAGTTCCAGCTCGCACGAACTTGATGTTCTAGACATCAGCTGGGCAGTGCTTGCGTATCCCACCGGCGTAGTGAATTCGTGCGAGCTGTGGGATCACGTGACTCAGTTAGAGCCAATGGCAGCACACCATCTTCCATTCATAAGTTTCACATAAGTGCTGTGAAAGCTATGAATCTTACACACCCCCAAAATAACAGCTAAACCTCAATTAAATTTAAAAAAAAACCATCACATTAATAAAATAAGTATAGTTAAATAAATTAACCATTTTAAATAAAAAATTAAATTTTTGAAAAAATTTGAAATCTTTTAAAAAGTTATAAAAATAAACTTACCTGTCTTTAAAGTCTCTAAAAAAGGTATACCTGTTAAAAAAAATTCAAACTAATACTTAATTCACTACTTACCTTGTTAAAAGTGGGTCTTACTCCTCCTTTTTTCATTTCTAAAATCTTCCGTCCTTACCTGCGCGTCCAAAGCACTAAGTGCACAGCGTGCGCGCAGCCTGTAGCGCGCACGCGGTGCACCGAGGAACCGCCCCCTTTTCCAAAAACCAAGTGCCGGTTTTCAGCGCATGCGTAGTGCATGCAGAAAACCAGCAATTGGAGACAGAATACGCAAGAGTACGCAGTGCGTACTCTCGCGTCGCGGGACTAATTTTTGGGCCAATATCTCCAAGTTTGCAGACGACACAAAACTGGGTGGGCGTGTGTGCTGCGAGGAGGATGCCGAGAAACTCCAGGATGATTTGGACAGGTTGGGTGATTGGGCAGAAGCGTGGCAGATGCAATATAACGTGGATAAATGCAAGGTTATCCACTTTGGTGTCAAAAACAGAAAGGCAGATTATTATCTGAATGGCAATAGATTGGGAAAAGGGGAAGTGCAATGAGACCTGGGTGTCCTTGTGCACCAGTCGCTGAAGGTAAGCATGCAGGTGCAGCAGGCGGTTAAGAAGGCAAATGGTATGTTGGTCTTCATAGCGAGAGGGTTTGAGTACAGGAACAAGGATGTCTTGCTGCATTTGTACAGGGCCTTGGTGAGACCACACCTTGAGTACTGTGTGCAGTTTTGGTCGCCTTATCTGAGGAAGGATGTTCTTGCCATGGAAGGAGTTCAGCGAAGATTCACAAGGCTGATACCTGGGATGGCAGGAATGACGTATGAAGAGAGATTGGGTCGATTGGGCTTATACTCGCTGGAGTTTAGAAGAATGAGAGGGGATCTCATTGAAACTTATAAAATTCTGACAGGACAGGACAAACTAGATGCAGGAAGGATGTTCCCGATGGTCAGGGAGTCCAGAACCAGGGGTCACAGTCTAAGGATAAGGGGTAAGCCATTTAGGACAGAAATGAGGAGGAATTTCTTCACCCAGAGAGTGGTGAACCTGTGGAATTCTCTGCCATAGAAGGCAGTAGAGGCCAATTCATTAAATAGATTCAAGAAGGAGTTGGATATATTTCTTAAGGCTAAAGGGATCAAGGGATATGGGGAGAAAGCAGGGACAGGGTTCTGAGTTTGGATGATCAGCCATAATTGCATTGAATGGCGGAGCAGGCTAGAGGGGCCGAATGGCCTACTCCTGCTCCTATCTTCTATGATTCTATGATTCTTTGTCAGAACTGGAAAAAGTTGGAGAAGTAACAGATTTTTAAGCAAGTGTAGGGGCAGGGAAAGGGAGGAGGGGAGGAAAGAACAAAAATGAAGGTCTGTGATAGGATGGAAGGCAGGAGAGATTAAAAGACAAAAGGGATGATGGTGCGAGGCAAAAGGAGATGGTAATGGGACAAGTTACGAAACAAAAGATGGCTCTAGATGAAGTGTAAATGGCGATGGCAGAATGATCGACAGCTGCCATGTGAGAGAGAAAAGAAAACATGGGGGCAGAGGTTCTGGTCTGAAATTGTTGAACTTGACGTTGAGTCCAGAAGGCTGTAAAGTGTCTAATCGAAAGATGAGGTGCTGTTCCTCAAGCTTATGTTGAGTTTCGTTGGAACAGTGTAAGAGTCCGAGGATGGTGAGGTCAGAGTGGGAGTGGAGCGGAGAATTAAAGTGACAGGTGACTGGAAGGTCGGGGTCATGCTTAAGGACTGAACGGAGGTGTTCCACAAAGCGGTCACCCAATCTGCATTTGGTCTCCCCAATGTAGAGGAGACCGCATCATGAGCAGCGAATACAGTATACTAAATTGCAAGAAGAACAAGTAAATCGCTGTTTCACCTGGAAGGGGTGTTTGGGACCCTGGACAGTGGGAAGGGAGGAGGTAAAAGGGCAGGTGTTGCATCTCCTGCGCTTGCACGGGAAGGTGCCGTGGGAAGGGGAAGGGGTGTTGGGGGTGATAAAGGAGTGGACCAGGGTGTCGCGGAGGGAGCGGTCCCTTTTGCCTTTTAATCTCTCCTGCCTTCCATCCTATCACAGACCTTCCCTTTGTTCTTTCCTCCACCCTCCACCCTTTCCCTGCCCCACACTTGCTTAAAAATCTGTTACTTCTCCAACTTTTTCCAGTTCTGACGAAGGGTCATCGACCTGAAAGGTTAACTCTGTTTCTCTCTCCACGATGCTGCCTGACCTGCTGAGTGTTCCCAGCATTTTCTCTTGTTGTTGTTTCAGATTTCCAGCATCCGCAGTATTTTGCTCTTGTGTGAGGTTTCAGCACTTATTAGCATATTTCCCTGTCATATCTTCAGCCCCCTCAATTGCTGCTGTGTTCTCACTTTGCTTTCACTGGCGAGTTCCAGGAAGCCCGGGAAACCTGTGCACCCACAGTTAAATCCCAAAACCCACGTTAATATTGATCTTAATGAGCTATTAAGATATTGAAATTGACAACCGGCCTCTCCCGAGGGGGCTGCTCACACGCAGCCTAACGCGCTGCAGTTAAATGTGGGAGTCAGCGGGTTGGAGCCGGCTTCCCGATGCGCTGTCAATTTCCGTGCTTTTAACCTCCCCACCCACTCCCAAACCCACTCGCTCCTGCAAGTAAAAATTCCCCCCTATGCGTTCATCCCTTAGTGAAGCCTGAAACTGTCTCGTTAAATTGGGAGCTGTCTGTTTATCTGCAAAGAAATAGAGATATTTTTCCCTGGGTTAAATGTAGAGTCAATGATGAAGCCTGGAAGACATCACTGTAGAAGTCGTCAGTGCGTGGGATCTGCCTGCTGGTGTTAGTGCCAGCGTCTGGTTTATAGGGGCAACTGTTTCGATGTTGGATATTTATGAGGACCAGAAACAAAAGGTCTGAAATAATAATAGAATCTAATTAGTTTTAAACAGAAGCAGCAGGAGAGGTGGTAGTCTGTTCTGGTTTTCTATAAGGCCACCCAGTCTCTTCCGAAGAGTTAATGATGCCTAAATTTGACTCACCAAGCTGTCTGATATCAACCAGTTTGGATTATATTAACATTTACACTAACATCGGGATCTGCACAAGCTAGTGACTGAATTAACCCTTTCTTGCCAAATACCCAAGAGCTCAGCGAACAAAGTAATGAACTAACAATTCGTTAATGACCTTGAAATCATAGGGGGCGAAACTTGACTCTGGCAGGGGCACGAAACGGGCAGTAGTGGATCAGCCGCCCATTAGATGCCCAGCCAATCCACTACTGCCCATTTTGCACCTTCATTGAAGTTGACTTTCACCCCCATAGTTAGCCACACTTAAACTTAAATGAGTTTGCAAATAATATGGGTTAATTGGCAAAATAAATAAGTTACAAAGGCAGTTCAGTTACGTCACAGTGATTCAGCCTTAATTACTTGTTAATTATAAATTTATAGTTGAGATCAGTGTCTGAGATTGATATAAATTGGCAAGATTAATTTAGGATTAGACTCCTTAGATAGCTGACAAGTTAATAGCATTAAATAGCCAGTTTGTTGAATAGATTACAGTCTATATGCTTGTAGTTAGCAATGTTTCCATAATTTATACAACCTCATCTTTATGAGCTGGTGTGGATGAATTGACCATCTCAACCTTCCTCTGGGAGGATGCTGTTAGCCTTCTGAGATGTCACAGTGCTGAACCTCTGTCTGAGTAGGGGCAAACCATTCTTTCTGGATCCCCCACTCCTGGGTAAGTTCACCACCACTCGAGTAGCTGTATCTAGACTAGCTGACTTACATCTCACCTCCTCTTCATTTTAGGTAAACTTGTACGTCTAAATACATCTGCTTGTATCTGGCTGGTCTAGCCATACAATCTTAACTTCTGTAACTTTCCACTCTCCCTGTTAGAGGTGTACTTTCTGATTTTACAGAGATACCCTTCTACATATACTAGACAAAGAACTCCTTCTAGTGCAAAGACTACTACAAGAACTAAAAGGAGTAACTAAGGAATGGAGAATGAGAAGCTTAGTGTCAAAAGCACCATCTTATATAATCTTTTATTTCTCCAAAGAAACCTCCTCATTTCTGTTGACCAATCTGAGTGACACATGTTAGAAGAGTTCAACCTTTGGATGTCAATCACCTCACAGAGCCATGTTGGTGCCTCTGATGACTCCTAAACCAATGAAGCACCGACACCTAGACATGCCTGGTTATTTGTTTACTCTCTAGCTTCTCAGGTCTTTGCTCACAAAGGGTCTCACACAGGTCCAGATAAGGCAGGACATCTTTATCCCTTTTAACGAGCCATCCCCGGATAAGTGGTCTTGATGGTTTATCTTCTATCTGTGGTAAGGAATTCTTTGTTTGTATAAGCTTTTGTGGTTTAATTAGCATCAGCCCTTTTCCTTCTCAGCATTCAATCTGACTACTGACTCAATTTTAAGGACCCATTTAAGACAATTCTTAGGGCATTTCTCCTACAAGTTTTCTGAGGTATTGTGGAGCAAGGCTGTGGGGGGATTTGAAGAGGAGGACAAGAATTTTAATTCAACGTGCCAGGGGGCAGTGAAAGAGGGAGAAGAAACATGAGATAGAACGAAGGGTCATCGACCTGAAACGTTTACTCTGTTTCTCTCTCCACAGATGCTGCCTGACCTGCTGAGTATTTCCAGCATTTTCTGTTTTAATTTCCGATTTCCAGCATCCGCATTATTTTGCTTTTGTATTTGAGAAAGAACATCTGTTGCTTGGACTTTGGGATCACATGTTTCTGAGCACGCTGAGAGAGCTATATTAGAATGTTATACACCTCATTCCTTCTGTGACGCATTGTAGTCACAAATTGTGTTTCCTATTGTTCAAATAGTTCAAGTCCTCGCGTGCTTCAGCAAAATTGTAAATATTTCCTCAAATAAGCCAAAATCGAGTTTTTTTCATATGACCTCAGTATTAGTTGGGGCATAGTATTTTTGTATTATATGCCGCGTCTTGTGGTGAATTGGTTCCAGTAAGCCTATAACGTCAACTGAAAGATGTCCTTATTGCCTTATTAGGGCATGAGCACTGACATTTGTAACCAACAGGTTCTATCTTGCCCAATACTGCAGCTTTGCACTTGAGCTATGATCTGATGAGTGGAAAGATGAACTGTTCTGATTAAACCTGATCATTGACAAATGTTTTCATGCTATGCTTTCAACTCCACTACAAATGTTTCTCTTTCTGCCGTGGAGTTTTCTGAATTATTTGTTGTTGGACTTATTTTGCAATTGCTGTCAAAGAGCTAAAGTTAAATTAGCGGCATTTCGTCATCCTCAAATATACTGAGCTTTCAAACTCTGTAAACACTGCATTCATAACACTTCGAACATGATTGGCAGATCTACTCTGCTGCTATTTACAGAAACTAGCTATTGGACTACTGGTTTACAAAATATCATTTATCAAAAAACCTTTTGCAGCACAGCTGATGGAAGAGCATGAAATACATTTATGTGCTTATTACATATTTTCTTCTAATTTTATAAGTTCAGATTTATTAACAATGTAGAATGCGTGTTTATTTTATATCCGTGTATATCTTGATGAGAGAACGGCAATATAATTTTTCAGATTATGGAGAAAAGGAGAGTTGTGTTCTAAATATAGGCTATTCAACAAAATTCAAAGGGGCCTCCTCCTTTAAACGAGTGGACGTAGGAACTACGATGTACAATAAGTTAGTACACTACCCTTTCACCTCTGGGTTTGAATCCTGGCTCAAAGGATCTCTGCTGACTGTGATACATCTAAAGCACCCTGAACCCGGGTCATAATGGAAGTGGGTCCACATCACTCAACTGACACTAAATTATCCAGAGAAGCCACCGGTTTGGATGGTGTTTAAAGGGACTTTTTTAATGAGATTAAGAGGGATTAGAATAATGGAAGATTTACTTTCCATTTTTGCCTGTACCGACCTGACCCGAGACTACTTTATGCTGACACCGCGTACACCAAGTGTTAAATTCGCCAAACTGATGCCATCATTTTGATGAGCCCAAACGTTGACCTTTGTTTTCTTCCTGCAGGTTGTTATCCTGTACTTTGAGCCAAGTATATTCCGATGTATTCTTCTTCGGTGGGTTCGTCTTCTGGGCTTTGCGATTATTTATGGAACTGTAACTCTCAAACTGTACAGGTACCGTCTCCCTGTTATCTCACATCCTTCTTCATAGCCGCCCATTATGTGTCTGCCTATTGATCTGCAAATGATTGCCTGAGTATACAGATTCAGAACTTACAATGTGTTCAACAGCTTTGTGTACCCTTGTTATATATTAAAATATTGTTTGTTAGGTAGCAAGTTGCGAAACGTCTGTGCATTATAGAATTTTTTTTTTCCATTGTCACACACTCCTCGTGCAAAGCTTCATCCATCAGGAGCAAGTTCCCACAGGCAGCCCATGATTTTCCACCCTTTGACTTGGATGGATGGAAATTATGGGCTGGGCGCAGGCTAGTTCACAATATGTGCTTCTGGCAGGTGAGGCTTTGCGCCAGGACTTCGCAAGTGTAACATTTACCCTTTTAAATCAAAAGGTCTGTTTAAGCCGTGCCTATGATAGCTTTTGGTAATAAACCTATTTAAAAGTCAGTTCCTTATAAAGGTACGGAAATATTGTAGGACATTAGTAGCGAACATTCATGTCGCCAAACATCAGTGTGCAGGAAATAAGACGAGGGTGGAAAAAGTTAGAAATAAAAACAGAAAATACTGGAAATACTCTGCATCTGTGGAGAGAAAGAAACAGGGCTAACGTTTCAGCTCGATGACCTTTCGAAAACGTTAGAAGTTCGTGTGACAGCAATAGGGGCTCTGAACTCCTTCTAGAATCCCACACCACCGTGAGCACAGCCTGGATTTGACTCCCATTTCTGCCATTAGGGAGTTTATTTAAGTTATAAAAGTAGTAAATTACATATGGGTAATTTTGACTTTGGACAATCGAGTAAAACGGGTGATATCGGAACACCTGCCCATTAGCTATCGCTCCCAATTTCACTGACTATCTGGCCCACTGTCAGAGCCAGCTCTTGTATTTTCTGGCCATTTTATTTCCCTGCTGTAAAGAGTGTTGACTTTCAGTCTCAGATCTTATGACTGCCCCCCTCCTGATTGTACTGTACATTTCAAAGCTCTATTTTGTATATAAAATGTAGTTACACAATTTAGTACCCGTACTTTAAAAAAAAATTCTTTACAATGTCGTAACTAATGTCAGTGTCAGCTGTGGCTCAGTGGGTAGCACACTCGCCTCTGAATCAGAAGGTTGTGGGTTCAAGTCTCACTCCAGGTACTTGAGCACATAAAGCTAGGCTGACACTCCAGTGCTAGTACTGAGGGAGTGCTGCACTGTCGGAGGTGCCGTCTTTCGGATGAGACGTTCAACCGAGGCCCCGTCTGCTATCACGGGTGGATGTAAAAGATCCCATGGCACTATTTCGAAGAAGAGCAGGGGAGTTATCCCCGGTGTCCTGGCCAATATTTATCCCTCAACCAACATAACAAAAACAGATTATCTGGTCATTATCACATTGCTGTTTGTGGGAGCTTGCTGTGCGCAAATTGGCTGCCGCATTTCCCACATTACAACAGTGACTCCACTTCAAAAGTACTTCATTGGCTGTAAAGCGCTTTGAGCCGTCCGGTGGTCGTGAAAGGCGCTATATAAATGCAACTCTTTCTTTTCTTTTACAATAAGGCTATAAAATGTACTGCATTGTAAATTAGTTGCATTGCCTGTTGTAAGAAATACAATACAGTACAATCAGAACTGGATGCCAAGAGCATAGTTACAATGTGTGCAATCTCCACATTGTTTCTCCTGTGCCTAATACAAAGGATTGTTTCACAAGCAAGCCCATGAACCATAACGCGTTCTTATACGCAAAATAATCTGAGAGATGGTGTGCCCATTGTGAAAAGTAATCCACTTATGATATTGATAAATTAATTGGAAAGATGCTTCGGACTCTCCTGGGCTTTTCAGCTGACAAATAAGCAACATTCTGACAGACCGTAGGCCTCAGGCTACAAACTACTGATCGGTAAAATTAAATATAAACAAGAGCAAACCCAGCAGATTTCAAAAGATTATCATACCTCACATGATCTCATATTTGCTCTTTCAATACACTAAAGGGCTGAAGTTGGTCTCGGACGGTAACGCAAACTGGGTGATAGCGAATCAGCAACCCATTTTAGATCTGGAAAAGAAAATCAGGCGTGGTGTAAAACAGGCTGCTGAGTCACTATCACCCGTGTCACACTGCTGCCGAAGACCAAATTCACCCACTAAAAGTCAGGAAATTTTGAATAACTTCCTGCAGTAATTTAAATAACTTCCATCCTTGACGTAACACTTTTATGTGAGAAAGACAAACTCGTGAAGTCCCCTATTTGTCTCCATCCTATCAGGAATACAGCAAAAGTCACCTTGGAAAAGCAGGTCACTCTCATACTCACATCAGATAGCTTTTGGCTTTAGAGCTCTCAATCAAAAATAGACTTCCAAAGATACCAGGGTGATGCCTTCAGAGCCTGTTTTCAGTCATTCAATCATTTCCAGGACCAACCAAGAAGTATGTCTGATAACCAGGGCCTACTGTTGAGACAGCCATCAAGTTGTTGGACCTTGGGAAACTTGGTACAATAGTACACACAATATATTGTAAAATAGAGAAGATTAGAGCCTCAGTAATCCATATAGAAACATAGAAACATAGAAAAATAGGAGCAGGAGTAGGCCATTCAGCCCTTCGAGCCTGCTCCACCATTCAATATGATCATGGCTGATCCTCTATCTCAATACTATATTCCCGCTCTCTCCCCATACCCCTTGATGCCTTTTGTGTCTAGAAATCTATCTATCTCCTTCTTAAATATATTCAGTGACTTGGCCTCCACAGCCTTCTGTGGTAGAGAATTCCACAGGTTCACCACCCTCTGAGTGAAGAAGTTTCTCCTCATCTCAGTCTAAATGTCCTACCCCATATCCTGAGACTGTGACCCCTCGTTCTAGAGCCCCCAGCCAGGGGAAACTTCCTCCCTGCATCCAGTCTGTCTAGCCCTGTCAGAATTTTATACATTTCAATGAGATCCCCTCTCATTCTTCGAAACTCTAGTGAATACAGGCCTAGTCGACCAAATCTCTCCTCATACGACAGTCCTGCCATCCCAGGAATCAGTCTGGTGAACCTTCGCTGCACTCTCTCTATGGCAAGTATATCCTTAGGTAAGGAGACCAAAACTGCACAGTACTCCAGGTGTGGTTTCACCAAGGCCCTGTATAACTGTAGTAAAATTGAGAGGTCGCACAACACCAGGTTATAGTCCAACAGTTTTATTTGAAATCACAAGCTTTCGGAGTTACTACTCCTTCGTCGGGTGAAGTAAAGAGATACAGAATCGCCAAAGCATATATAGATAGAGAACAATGCATGTGTACCTTACAATTGCAGACAACTAAATTAAATCATCCTGACTGTTTATCTGCCGAGGTGTGATAATGTTAATCAGGTCAGCCAGGAAGGTACCACATCAAAGACATAGCAAGATACAACTGAGACAATGAGGTGGAGTCGCAGGGGGTCTAACGTGTCAAAAGCTGCCGTCTGTATGTAAAACGATAAGCTTTAAAATTTTACTTTTTTACTGGGAATCACATCTGTGAACAAGCCAACGACGACTCGAGTCCGGATCACGTCATGTATCGTGACATACATGACGTGATCCGGACTCGAGTCGTCGTTGGCTTGTTCACAGATGTGATTCCCAGTAAAAAAGTAAACATTTTAAAGCTTATCGTTTTACATACAGACGGCAGCTTTTGACACGTTAGACCCCCTGCGACTCCACCTCATTGTCTCAGTTGTATCTTGCTATGTCTTTGATGTGGTACCTTCCTGGCTGACCTGATTAACTTTATCACACCTCGGCAGATAAACAGTCAGGATGATTTAATTTAGTTGTCTGCAATTGTAAGGTACACATGCATTGTTCTCTCTCTATATATGCTTTGGCGATTCTGTATCTCTTTACTTCACCCGACGAAGGACTAGTAACTCCGAAAGCTTGTGATTTCAAATAAAACTGTTGGACTATAACCTGGTGTTGTGCGACCTCTCAATTTTGTCCACCCCAGTCCAACACCGGCATCTCCGCATCATAACTGTAGTAAGACATCCTTGCTCCTGTACTCAAATCCTCTTGCAATGAAGGCCAACATACCATTTGCCTTCCTAACTGCTTGCTGCACCTGCATGTTTGCTTTCAGTGACTGGTGTACAAGGACACCCAGGTCCCTCTGTACATCAACATTTCCCAATCTGTCACCATTTAACTAATATCAACTACTTTTATCACCTGGCTTAACTTTGAGTATTCTCTTACTTGCTGAACAATACACGAGTAAAACCTCCCTTTTACCTATCTTGAGCCTCCCAAATCTATATATTTTTCACTTGTAATTCATGCCAATGAGGAAGAAAGGAAATCGAAGGCACCTTATTTACATAGCAATGAGCTACCTCTTGTTTGTTTCAACTGTCTAGTCTGCAGTGTTTTGTTTTTGTTTTAACAAATTTTTTATGTTGCTACAATGCTTGCAATCCATGAAGTCCCCTAAAGAGGAAATAAAACATAGGGGGACAATGTTCTGGCCCATAACCCTCTATGTATATTAGTTCACAGGGTGTTACAGACTAGAAAAATGGGCGGAGACCCGTAATGCTGGGTTTCTGCTTTCTTAGGCACACAAACGCACATTTCTAATGGACCATGTTTTGGGATTTTATGACCATTTTTCCACAAAACGGATCTGAGGTAAAGAGGAACATAGGAACTGATAAAGGGTTTTAAAGCAAAGTGTATTCACACACATGTTTTAAAATATAAACGGCAGTGGGATGATAGGCTAATGAGCTATGCTTCGATGTTGTTATCCCATAGACTGTAAATAATAAGCAATTCATTAGCTGTCTTGGAAATCAATAAACCCTTTACACCCTCTGTGACAGGCAGTTTCTGGTCCCTTCCAGCTGAGAACAAAGGATGGTTGAAAAACAGAGACAGTGCCACAGGCAGTCAGTCAGGTCCAGCATAGGCTGTGAAGTCAATGAGGTTTTTAAACAGAATGCTGCAAGGTAAAGCTTTGACCAAGCTCAGAAGGAAAATGCCGCATCGTAGTTAGGAGTTATTTGGTTTAAATCAATCTAAATTACTCAGTGATGTGTGGATAGCGTGTTTTGTATTATTACACAAATGACAAGCTATACTGTTTGAACTAAGTGAATCCAACCATAACGGTTGCTTTGTATGTTCACTCGCTGTTAAAATAAAGCAGCTTAACAATTCGTGTCTGGCCCTGTTGTTATGCCAAGTGTTCTCTTGGTCTGCTTTCAAAGATAGTGAAGAGGTATGCATGCAAAAGACACAGCTACCCAGCTCAGCTTACAAGGGAATATGCTACTGTTAGATATTGGGCAGTATGGGCACACCCCAAAACATAAGATGCTCTGACTGCTTACGGGAGTGACTAGCACCACTGTACCTAAGAGACTATCTAAAGCAAGAGCCTAAACTTGTCACATTGCTATATAAATGCAAGTCTTTATTTGTCATTATATTTGCCTGATTTAAAACAAGAAGCCGAATACACAGCAATTCTGTTGCTGCACAATGGGGCAAGGAGTCTGCAGATTAAAACAGGAAAGATCATCTCCAGAGCAGTGGAACCATTTTATAGTGCAATTGGATTTGACACCACAAAATGTCCCTGTGTGAGGAAATTTACTGTATCAGGCGCTGTCTGTTTGCACAGTACTAACTGACAGTCTGATGAAATGAAGAGAGCAGCAAGCTCAAGATTTATTATAGTAAATTGCTTGACTTCCAATTGGAGCTTTCCTTCTGACGTTGTGATGATTTAAAATACAGTGCTACTTCTCCATTTCCTCAGGTTTCAGATTTTTTTGGAAGTTACATAATTGTTTTTGTTCCTTCTTTCCCCCCTTTAAGTTTCCTGGTCAAGCGAACAGGCTGGAGCCATGATTCTGAGCCTCCATCGATGCTGCTCTATGCCTAGCCCCTATGAGGCTTGGGATGGGAGGTCCTCTGACTTCCCCTGCTCCTTTTGTGAGGTGGCATTCAGCTTCCACCGTGTGTCGCAGCATAGCAGTATGGTTCAAATCGGGAATTCGCCGAGTGGGAAATGTTTCAGTCGCAAAATTGACAACTTACTGCCTTACATTGACAAACATCCCGTAATCCTGAGAATGTTTCCTAAACTCCGGTTGAAAATACTACATTCTCTACTTTTTCAGATTGTGCATGTGGCTGCATCTTTCACTGATATAATTGAAAATCTTACACTGTTTCCTACAGCTGAACTGGAATGAGCATCTTTTTGAAAATTCCAAGATTTATTCAGTGTTCAGACAGATATGAAGTGCTTCATGAATTGTGACAACTGTTTTGTTTGTGTGAGAGATGCACTGAACTCACTGTCCATTATGGACTAAACAGCAAAAAACTAATCAGAATTGCACTGTAAGAATAAGGGACGCTATATAATTGGAGTATTCGTCCATTTATTTACATGTAAATGATTTGACAAAGTGAGATTTTTTCCCACTATTTTCTCCACATTTCACTATATCCGAGTTCACTGCTAATGGACTTCTTTACTGTAGTGAGCTAACGTTAATCAGAATGAGCGTTGATTTTATCCATTCTCACGTTGCAGAGTTTTGAAGGTTTTCCTCTCTCGAACTGCACAACGAGTCCCTTACATGACCAGCTGGAGAGTGGTGAGGATGTTGGGGATCATTCTGCTGATAGTGTGCTGGTTCCTAATCTCGTGGACATCTGCGGTGTGTGAGAATTTGGACAGAAATGTTTCACTGATTGTCCAGGGGCAGACTGCAGATGGCTTGAAGTTTAATATGTGTCTGCTGGACCGCTGGGACTACATGATGGCCATTGGTAGGTCTGAATTTGGCTACATAGCATCCATAAAAGCATGCTGTTGTGCTAGAACCATTCATTACCTGGTTTGCTCATATATACCACACACACACACACTATTCATCCAACTATGATATTAATTTTATGTAAGCATGTCCGTGTAGTGGAAATTATTCCAACATTCAAAGGATGACAGTAATAAGAAAACCAGTGTTATTATTTAATTAAAAAATTGCATGCAACAACAAAAATTTAACAGTGATCTGAAGGCCATAAATATCTATCACAAATATAATGGAGACATTTTGACTGGGGTTGTACAACATTAGTCTTCATTGTATTTAAATGATATTTCTCTTATCACACAAATTTCCATTATTATAGCAATGATTTCACCTGTGACCTGATGCCTGCTCTAAATGAACTAGAAAATTGAATTGATTTTACTCCCGCAGCTGGACAACAAAGCAGGGGTTTTATTTGATTTCTGATGGTCTAAGCACATAATTCAGAATGCTCATCCCTGCTGAACATTTTTTCCAGCTTCACATTTGTAAGGGGTGAATTTCCACTGGGGTTCTCCCGCTCGTCCACTGTAACCTCAGTGGGAGAGCCACGGAAACCCTGGGAAAAATGCATGAACTGCCGAACTGATTGCGGATGACCTGGAGAACCCCTGCGGAAATCCACTCCCCTCGTCCTGGGATTCTTAGAACTGTGCCTGCAAATTTTGGCACAAAGGCCAAGCTAATATTATGCTCACTTGTGACAAGGCAGAAATCATTGGAACTCACTTGTAAGTATTAATTGTAACATAGTGAAAAGGTTAGTGCTGCGTCATGCAGCTCGCAGGCCTAATTAGTTTAATGATATAGTAAGGCACAGTATAAAGGCCTGCTCAAAGCTAGAAAGGCCTAACTCAAGAAGTATGTCAAGGGTGTACTATCTATATCTGTAATTATAATAAATGTCAGAACACAAGAACATAACCATCTTTTTGCCAAGTTATATTAAAAGTCATTGATAAAAAATTAATTTGCCTTGGACTGGATTTGATGTGATCCCTTTTATCAGGCAGGAGGCAAGTGGAGTGATTGTGTGGTATAATGAGGTTCCTGCCTGATTCCGGCAGGAGCCTTGGCCACCTTTCTGAAGGCCCCAATAAGAACGGCAGTGGGCTGAATGATGGCAGGAACAGGACTGTAAGTTCAGCACTCCGATTCTGAGTGTGCTACCACCCTGTTCATGCCTGAAAATGGTGACAGGAAATTGAGGCCTGTATTTCTAAATGCCAAATCCAGTAAGTGTCAGCGGAAAGAATGAACAGACTGCAATCATTTCACTGCAAGAAGTCACTCCAGTTCCTACCAGCTGACTGCATTGTGGCAGATGCTTAGAATTGATTGTGATGGCTCTCAGTTGGATAGAGCGTGGTGTGTCGCATTTAAAAAAAGACTCATCTTTTTACCACGTAATAGGCTTGTTAGCAAAGTTAAAAGCCCATACGATTAAAGGGACAGGGGCAGCATGGATACAAAATTGGCTAATGGACAGCAAGCAGAGAGTAGTGGTGAACAGTTGTTTTTCAGACTGGAGAGAATTATACAGTGGTGTTCCTCAGGGGTCGGTATTAGGATCACTGGTCTTTTTGATATATATTAATGACCCGGACTTGGGTATACAGGCCATAATTTCAAAGTTTGCAGATGTTACAAAACTCAGAAATGTAGTAAATGAGGAGGACAGTAACAGACTTCAGGAGGCAATAGATGGACTGGTGAAATGGGCAGACACATGGCAGGTGAAATTTAACGCAGAGAAGTGTGAAGTGATTCATTTTTTAGGAAGAATGAGGAGAGGCAATATAAAAAAAATGGTGCCATTTCAAAGGGAGTGCAGGAACAGAGAGACCTGGGGGTGTATGTACACAAATCTTTGAAGGTGGCAGGACAAGTTGAAAAGGCTGTTAAAAAGCATGTGAGATCCTGGGCTTTATTAATAGAGGAATAGAGTGCAAAAGCAAGGAAGTTACGCTAAACCTTTATAAAACACTGGTTAGGCCTCAGCTGGAATATTGGCTGGAATTTTAACCTGAAGGTGGGTCATGGGGGGGGGGCTAGAAAGCGGTCGGGAAACCTGGGAGAACAGGTTTGCAGGCCCTGTCAAATTTTCTGGCCCTTTGTGTTCAATTCTGGGTGCCACACTTTAGGAAGGATGTCAAAGCCTTGGAGAGGGTGTAGAGGAGATTTACTAGCATGGTACCAGGAATGAAGGATTTCAGTTATGTGGAGAGACTGGAGAAGCTGGTGGTGGAGTGGAAGCAGCTCCGAGGAAATTCATGGCCAATGTTCCCTCTCATTCTCCTTTTCCCCATTGAATACAAGTTTGGTTGTGTGTGTCTGTCTTTATAATTCAGAACCCCACGACAGCCTTGGTTCACTTGTCTGAACTCTCTTCAACCTATAAATATTGTTTGGAAAGTACACTGCCCTGGAGTTATTCAGTTGATGTAGCTTGTTTCAACTTATAATTAAAAGACCAACAGATGACCTGTTAATAACAGCTTCATATTGATTGGATACTTTCAGTAATTGGTGGTAATTATATCCAATTTCTCCTTTTTCTTCGCTAAGAAACCACTCATCAAATGCCCATGTTTCCTTTACTGATGCCCCACAGCATTAATTTAGTCCCATGAAATCCAATTGCCATTCCTTGGCCCATCTTCTGGATCCTTTGGTATACTTGGGTCTAGAACTTAGTTTAGGCCAATTTGAAAGTGCTGGACGGGACTGCGCCCAAAGACGGAGGACCCGAGGATCGTGACAAATTGGTGCTCTGGCCTCATCTGCATAATGGCGCTGAGCTGCCGGCACCTGTCACGCCTCCACAGGCAGCTCGCCCGGCTGAAGGGATGGGGATGTGATGAGAGTGACGGAGTGGGAGGAAGCATAAGTGATTCGGGGAGGTGATGGGAGTGGAACCACCAAGGGCTGCTTTTTCCCTGGAATCTCACCCCAAATGCAACCTGCAGACATTAGTGGGTCCTTGACCTGCCACACGATGTCATGCATCGCACCACCTCCAACCCGAGAGAAAAGAACGACAGAGAAAGAAGAGGACAGAGAGAGAGAGAAGAAAAAAGAGTTAAGGGGAGAGAAGTTGCAAAGAAGAGAAAGAGAAAAACAAAAGCAGAAGAAAAGAAACAGAGAGAGAGAGAGAAACAGGAAAACAACAATATCAGAGACAGGCAAGAGAATGAGCGTATGAGGTAGAAGATCAGCCATGATCTTATTGAATGGCGGAGCAGGCTCGAAGGGTCGAATGGCCTACTCCTGCTCCTATTTCTTATGTTCTTATATTCTTTGACTTACCATGTGCAATGCCATCTCTCCAGCACAGCTTTTTGCCTACCAGCTGTTTTTTTTCAGATTGGTTTTCATTTTACATTTTAGTTTAGAGTAAAATTTCTGTTGGCTGTAATAGCATTTATAGGTTTCACCATCAGTATCCTGGAAATGTTAATATTATCACATGATCTCATAATCTGGGTTTTCAACATAGTATTTTGCCTATTGGGTTTCTTGGATACTTTTGTTAATTGTTAAGTTTGTGGTGGGTATAAATATTTATATATGCATACTTAGAAGATTGAAGGAAAATAATTATTAACGAGATACGGATAACACTGATAAAGGCCCATCCTAGTTCCCCTGAGTAGATGGTGGTGGGCTTTCATCTTTAACTGTTGCAGGACATGTGCTGATAATGCTCCCAGGATGGTGTTACGTAGGGAATTCCCGTATTTTGACCCAGTGACAATGAAGGACCGATGATACTTGTCCAAGTTAGAATGGTTTGTGAATTTGGATGCACTGGTGTCCCCATGATCTTATTGCTCTGACCTTCTTGGTTGTAGAGGTTGCAGGGCTGGGAGGTGCTGTCGCTGAGTTGCTGCAGTGCAGGCTATGGATAGTACATACTGTAGCCACAGTACAGTGGTAGTGAGGGGGATGGATGTTCAGTCCAGTGGCAAGGCGCTGATTCAATGGACTGCTTTGTCTTGGATGGTATTAAGCCTCTTGAGTGTTGTTGCGCTGAACCCCTCCAGGCAAGTGGTGAGTATGCCATCACATTCCTGACTTAAACTTTGTAGATGTAGTGACTTTTGAGAAGTTAGGAGGGGAGCTATTCATTGTAGAGTACCCAGCCTCTGTCCTGCTCTCGTAGCCACAGTGTTGATATGACTGCTCCAATTAAGCTTCTGGTCAATGGTGACCTCCCAAGATGTTTATGGTAAGGCACCCAGTGATGTGGTGTTGTTGAAAATCAGTGTGGGTGGGGGAGTGGTTCAGCTCTTTCTTGTTTCTGAATGGTCATTACCTGTCACTTATATGGGATAATATTACATGCCACTTCTCAGTCCAAGTCTGGACATTTTTCAAATCCTGTTGTAGGCCAATATGGGCTGCTTCATTTGACTGGAGCTAAATGCTGTACAATTGCCAGCCAACAGCTCCACTTCTGACCTTATGATGGAGGGAAAGTCATTGATGAAGCAGCTGAAAATATTTGGGCCAATGACACTATCCTGAGGAACTCCTGCAGTGATGTCCTGGGATTGCAGTGTTTGGTTTCCGACAATCACAGCTATCTTTACTTAATCAAAAAAGGTTTCTGATGACTTCCGGTGAGGAATGAAGAAAATGGCTGTTGTGATTGCATGTGGTGTTTTTGATAATATATTGTATGTTTCATAGTATAATTCTCTATTATAAAACAGCATACTGTCCAATTGACAGTGATAAATGCCACAGCAGATCTGCTACTGTGAAATCAGAATTGTATGTTACATCTATCAAACAGTACTTCAAAATCTTTCCTTGTTTAATTATTTTGCTTTAATTTGTCAAAGTTTTTCAACATATTCAAATTCAGACTCCAGCATGACTTAAACAGTGCCAGAACTGTCATTTTTAAGGAATGACCATTACATGACACAACCAAGGCCCCTTGCACCCTTGGCAGTAAAGCCCCGAATGCTCATTTAAACAGCATCTGCTTGATCTGAACAACAGCTGACATTATACACAAAGACATTGTGGGTTAACTGTTTTGCTCTCAGCTATTTCCATTTAAACATTCTAACAGTGTGATCGCTGTATAAAACAAATATGGATGTACTTGTGTGTGTGATTTTTTTTTTTTTACAGAACTAGTGATCTCTTGGTGCTGTTTTGTTTCCAGCTGCCTCATTGTCATGGGACAAACACAGCGCAGTGCTCACCGGCTTTTTCTGATCAGTACGTGCTCCAGACAAAGCACTAGGAGGGGGAGAGGGAGAAATGTTAGGGGGAGTCCAAAACCAAATACCAAATTTGGATTTGCAATTCTAATTTTCAAATCAACGTATCAGAAATGTGGATTGCTCAGAAACACAAGCAATGTTGAGGGGTCTTACTTGTTACAGTTTTGACCTGCAACTGGCAGAGATGATGTCAGTGGATCCAATTTAATCTGTGTTAATCAGAATCAATTGAAATTGGCCCACTAAGGGTCTACTTGACTTCGGAGAGAAGCTTGGATGCTCCTCCTCGCTGCCCTGCATATTACCTTGTTACATATTTGCATGAAAGCCATTAAGTCTGAGCCTTTGTGACATCTACTATGTTGATATTTTAAGTATTATGTGATTGGGAAGCTTTTCTTTCGAAGGGACAAAACCCTATCCATTTTATCCTGCCAATTTTCTCCACTTCTCTAATGAAGCCATTGGCTTTTCATTTAGGGTACAGTTCCATTGGTGCCAATCACCCTCTGGTACCTTATCCATGTGGCTATTCTTCATGTGTGGACCGAGATAGTGAGTATCTGCAGCCCATTCACCCACAGCGGGTTGAACCTGATACTGCGCTAACTTAACATCCACACACTCTCACTTCTAGCAGGGATTGAGAGATGCCTACCTGGTTTTCCTCCCTGTAACAAAGAGGGCTGATGCCAATTGAATCACTCCTAATGCTGCCCTTGCTGAAATCAGTTAACTCAGCACAGGCCAGAGATCGAAGCTGCAATCTTTATGGTTTGTATGATTCAGCTACCTGCCGTCATAACCAGTTGAGACACCAGGGGAGCATAGTATATATTTTAAAGCTTTTCTTTACGTTTACCTAATGTTCCTGTGATTCGCGCTGCCTGACCAATTAAGGACATCTATTCTGCAGATGTGACTGGTGATCCAAGATGAGGCTTTTATTTTTTGCCTGACAGCAAATGACCTTTCAACTTAACCATGTCCATAATCAATGCTACGTTCTTCAATGCACCTTAGATTTTACACAATAGCAAAATCAAACAACAGAAAGACTATTCAAAAAAAGTCACCGAATGCAAGCACCATGTGAAAGTGCACTGCATGAATGATGAGAGCAAACATAAGTGGCTCATTCTACTGTGCATTATCTTGATGTCCCTAGGCTCCATTGTTCATGTAAAAGCTATCAGAGTTAAGACTGATTCATGTTATATTTATATCACAACGGCATCTCTGAGCTATCACTAATGCTGAACCGAATAGACTTTTTGGGGTCTACATTTTGCATTGTTGCACCTAAAACGGTCGGGCCTCATTGAAATAAATCGCTGAAAACTCCTGCCCAACACCCAGCCAGATTGACTACCTGGCCAGCGGGTGGGAGTGGAAATTAGCAGCAGGAGGCAGCAGCCGGGGACCCATGGTAACAGTCCACAGCAGTCAGTGTTGGGGGGGGGGGGGGGGGGGAAGGCTCCGAGCCGCGATCGGCGGGGGGTGGGGGGGTTGGGTGGGGGTGGAGCCTGAAAGATATGGCAAAGTTGTAAAACCTTGTGGTGAGGTTAAATCTAAGGGGAGAAACTCGTGTGTTTAGCGCCACACGTTATCACCACGAGATGGCGCTAAAATGGCATTCAGTGCTCTACCGCCAGCTGATAGCAGTTCCAGCGGCACACGCCATATCCATCTTGCTGGTAGCGCTGCCGCTAAACTTGCTCGCCGGGGACATCGCAATCACAGAGATCATGATGTCAGTGAGTGTGCAACGCTCACTTGGCGCCCGATCTCCCAACTTGGCTTTGGTCATTGAACTTACTGGCTGGAGAAAGCAATGACAGGTTGAAGTGGCATACAGCAGCAGGAAGCCAGCTGCAGCGACGATATTTAAAGGGATCCTCGCCAATCACTCGCACCTGTCAGGGTTTTGAAGTTTGAGTGGCTGTGTGCTACTTCCTGCAACTGCAAGAGTTTTATTTAGTCACTTCAAGGTTATTTGGCATCAGGGAATGCTCTGGCAAGTACAAAACTCCCTCATTATTTTTGAAACGCTTCAAACTACACTTGTTAAAGGTCATGGGGGCTATACTGGCAGTCGACCTCGCCCTCCAGGATCTACGGCAGAGGGAGCGAAGGCAGCGAGAAAGACCAGAACATGTGTGCAGAGGGAAGAGGAGGGCCATCAAGGCTCTCAACAGGAGGCCTTACCCACCTAGGGTCTTCCGACATCACTTCTCCTACCTTCAATGAAGCGAGGAGCAGTGTATTAGGAGGCTTCGCTTCACCAAGTAGGTGGTCACAGAACTTTGCCACCTCATGCAACCAGACCTCCAGCCTCAGACCAGGGTGACCACGGCTCTCCCAGTGGCTCTCAAGGGCACCATGGCCCTCAATTTCTTCACCAGCAGATCCTTCCAGTCTGCAGCAGGAGACATAGCTAACATCTCAGTTCGCCATCCATTGCTGCATCGGGAGGGCACTGAAGCTATCTACACCAGGAGATGGGACTACATTGGTTTCCCAATCACCAGAGAGAAGCAGGATGAGCGTGCATGGGGCTTTGCCAGGATAGCGGGCTTACCCATGGTGCAGAGCGCCATCGACTGCACCCACCTGGCTTTGGGGCACCGCATAACAATCCTGAGATCTTTTGTTTCTCAAGGGAGGCAGGTTAGGGGCTGAGGACCCTCGAGGTGTGCGGGAAACCCGTGAGAGCCTGATTTGAATGAGAGGCCTTGGATTCCCGCCTGCAGCCAGCCAGATTGAGGCTGGCTAGCTGCGGGCGGGTAGACCTCAGAAGCGAGGTGCTGGTCCGGGGGAGGGATCGTGGGAGGGGGGTTGGCAATCTGCCGGGGTCATGGATAAGCGGGGCTGGGGGGAGAGGATCGGTCGGGGGAGGGGAGAGGATTGTCAGGGATCAGGGGTGGGGGAGGGGGAGAGGGGCGGTCGGCCGGGGATCGGCACGGGGAGAGAGAGTATCGAGGCTGGCCACCGGAGGATCATGGCCGGCCTCATCATCACCATTGAGGGTGGAGGCCTGGGAGGGTGATCGGAGGCCTCGTGAGGGGATCTCTGATCGCTGGGGGTGGGTATGGCAGGGACCCTGGATCCAGAAGGTAGGTATAAAGGCACTTACTTCCTGGATGCAGCAGTCCCCACCTCTCTTTGACTGCCTCAGTTAAAGAGAGGCGGGTACACCATAAAAGATTCCAAACGCAAAATGGAGGGGAAAAAAGAGGCTTCCAGCCTTATTACAATAATTAAATTGAAGTAACACCCCCTGGGAGTGGGTTGGTCACCCGTCCCGCCTCCGGCAAAACCGGAAGTGGGCAGGTTGGAGGCGGATCAGGACGGGAATCCCATTTTTAACACTTTAACTGCCCCCACACTCCAAACCCACCCGCTTTTTTAGGGGAAAATTCCGGCCTTAATGTATAGTTGGTGTGCAACCACACACAGCGAATCCTCAATGTCAATGCCCGCTATCCTGGCAGCAGTCATAATGCCTTCATTCTGTGCCAGACCGATGTGCCAGCATTCTTCCAACCATCATGTCAAGCTCGAGGGTGGCTGCCTGGAAACAAGGGCTACTGCTCTCCACCTGGCTGATGACACCCCTCCGCAACCCCAACGCTCGTGCTCAGCACTCATATAATGAGAGCCATGCTACCACCAGGAACATCATCGGGCAGACCATCGGCCTACTGAAGCAATGGTTCCACTGCCTTGACCGCTTGGGAGGAGCTCTCCAGTACTCGGCTGAGCGGGTGTCCCATTTCCTGGTGGTCTGCTGCATGCCCCACAACTTGGCCATCACGAGGGCACAGCCCTTGCCACCAGGGTTTGCGGGACCACTTCAGGCGGACGACGAGGGAGAGGAGAAAGAGGATGAGGAGGAAGAGGACAAGGAGGAGGAGGAACAGGAGGGAGGGAGAAGGCAGCCAGACAATCGGCCTTCCAGATGGGCTGTCTGTGACCGGCTCATCTGACTGCAGCTCACATGAATGAAACTCCAGATCCCTGTAGCTTACCACATCCCCATCATACCATCCCTGTCTCATGCCATATCACAGCATCCTCCTGAGTGCAAAGCTAAAATGAGATACACCACAAAAGAATCCAAGCACAATTAATAAATTTATCTATAAACATATACATATAACATGAATACTATCAACTAATCACCCTTGTGCAATCCCTTAGTGCCTGTCGTTTGTGTGCCTTTTCCTGCTCTAGTGCTCCTATGCAGTGCGCACCCAGTGGCTTCAGCACGGCTGGTGGGAGGCTGCTGAGTTTCCATGCGGGACACTTCAGATGGACTTGCAGGACGACCTCAACCAGCTGTGGCCCTAGAAGGCTTGGCTGCAGACTGCACCACCTTGGCATGTGTGGCAGCAGTCTGGGCTGGCTGGCTGACATGCAGCTGCAAGGGTAATGGCAGAGTGGCAGTGGTGAGAGTCGGAATGCTGTCATCCTGAGAGGACAGCAGGTTCCTGCTCCACAGACCCACTGCCTCTCCCCCGGGACGGCACCTCAGCATTCGTGGCAATCTGTTGGAGCACAGATTGCTGGCCTGCTGCGACACTGTGAAAGCCCCGGTCGAAGGTGGCATACTTAGCCACGATGGCAGCAGTTGAAGCTTGAGTGATATCATGCTGAGACTGCATGAGATAAGTCTGAGCTTCCGCTGCAGCAATAAGACGTTGGGTCGCTTCTGCTTGTGCTGCAATGGAAGCTACGACATCGCTCATCATATGCGCCATCACGTCTGGGTCGCCACGGTCTCTGTGGGATTGTACCATCATTTCCAGACTGGAAATTATGGGCTCCATGGTGTGTGTAGAGCCTTGTGCAATGTTGGAGGCGGACTCATCCACACCTTACGATTGCCGAGAAGCTCTCTGGCAGCCTTGCCATTGGACCTATCATTTCCATGTGCATGATCATCACTCTTCTTCTGAAGGCCTCCCCATCGAGGTCCTCATCTGAATCCTGTGCAGTAGAACTCGCATCCGAAGAGCTGGCCCCCGAGCTACCCTTTCCCCCTGCCTTTCTGCAGCCCACTCATCCCCGGTGCCTCACCCTGTGCAGATCCCGCTACTACACTAGCCTCTATAGAACGCATAGTGCCACTATCTGAGCTGGTGTCTGCGAGTGAGAGATGCAGTGACACGGTGCCTTCTTCTTCCTCCTCTTCACCCCCTCGCACTCATCAGTACCCTTGGGGACAGGCTGCTCAGGTGCTTGCTGATTGTCTGTAAGCAAAAAGGCACAAGGGTCGGGTTATGGTGAGGGGAGGGGGGCAGGAAGCCAGAAATGCATGCATACAGCATGAGTAGCTTGAAAGTGAGAAAAGAATGTGGGCTGAGAGGGAAGTGAGATGTGAGAAGAAGGAGTAGGAATGAACATACCGTTGTTGTCCCCAAGGGGGTCAACGCTGCCGGTGGCCACGGCGCCCACCATCTGGTGCCCAATGATCTCCAGCACTTTCGTTTGCAGCTGGCTCAGCAGTTCAATGTGGACTTGCCCCCGCCTGTCCGCTCCCTTGCCGGTTGTGAGCCACCTTGGCCTGCAAGAGAAAGGAAAGTGTGTGAGTGAGTGTGGTGTGATGTGTTTGGGTGATGTGCCTGCCATAATTGAATAGAATCATAGAATTATAGAATGGTTACAGCACAGAAGGAGGCCATTTGGCCCGTCGAGCCCATGCCGGCTCTCTGCAAGAGCACAATAGCTGTCATTGTGTGCAAGGTGTGAGATGTGGGTGTGAGTGTTGATAGGTAGAGATTGTTGGTGGGTGAGTGCAAGGGGTGTGTTGCATTGAGCAGTGTATGAAGCTTGTGGTACAGATGGTGGTATGTAGCATTTGTTGAAATCCTCACTCACCCTGACCACCCGTGTGAGCTCGTTAAACTTCTTCTTGCACTGGGTGTGGGTACTGGGGACCATAGTGCTGTCCGTGACGTGGTGTGCCACCTCCCTCCATATAGTGCGGCAGACTTGTGGCGAGGGCCTCCTGCCAGTTGCCGGCTACAGGACCATCCACCAATGCCTCCAGAGTTTCATCCGAGAACCTCCAGGCTCTCTCCCTGGGGTGACGATCTGCCATCAGGATTTGTAAGCAACTCTTCCTTCTCCTTGTCCTTCTTCTTATGGTTGTTGGGGCAGCTGCACATCCAACAATGCTGAGAATGAGGTGCTGCAGCATCAATGAACCTCCCCTTTAAGTAGTGCAAAATGCCTGTGGCAATCATTACTTGCAATTAGACTGCCCCCGATATTGGTACACCTTTTCAATGTAATCCCAATGAGCTTGAGCTTTTAGACTAGAATCATGAATGCAATTATTTTAATTAGGAATGAGCACGAACGTGCATCCTAGATGATTTTCAGGTGGTGCAGCTTAACTTTTTTTAGTCTAAACACTGCCCATTTCATGGCTATAATGAATTTCTAGCCCTAAGCCTTTTGCATGTTAAGTAGTCCCCAGCCTGCTTTTAGTGGGAGCTTCATGCAGGACCTGAATCGCCACCATAAATATTACCGCGACCGGGAATGGGGCCAGGTTGCTCAATTCAACAACAACAGCAACTTGTATTTATATAGTGCCTTTAATGTAGTATGACGTCCCAAGGCGCTTCACAGGAGGTTAATAAGACAAAAAATTTGACACCGAGCCACATAAGGTGATATTAGGGCGGGTGACCAAAAGCTTGGTCAAAGAGGTAGCTTTTAAGGAGTGTCTTAAAGGAGGAAAGAGAGGTAGAGAGGTGGAGAGGTTTAGGCAGGAAATTCCAGAGCTTAGGGCCTAGGCAACAGAAGGCACAGCCACCAAAGGTTGAGCGATTATAATCAGGGATGTTCAAGAGGGCAGAATTAGAGGAGCGTAGATATTTCGGAGGTTTGTGGGGCTGAAGGAGATTACAGAGATAGGGAGGGGCGAGGCCATGGAGGGATTTAAAAACAAGGATGAGAATTTTGAAATCGAGATGTTGCTTATCTGAGAGCCAATGTAGGTCAGCGAGCACAGGGGTGATGGGTGAGTGGGACTTGGTGCAAGTTAGGACACGGACAGCCGCGTTTTGGATCACCTCAAGTTTACAAACTGTAGAATATGGGAGGCCAGCTAGGAGTGCGTCGGAATAGTCAAGTTTAAAGGTAACAAAGGCATGGATGAGGGTTTCAGCAGCGGATAAGCTGAGGCAAGGGCGGAGACGGGCAATGTTACAGAGGTGGAAATAGGCGGTCTTAGTTATGCTGCGGATATGTGGTCGGAAGCTCATTTCGGGGTCAAATATGACACCAAGGTTGCAAACAGTGTGGTTCAGCCTCAGACAGATGTTAGGGAGAGGGATGGAGTCAGTGGCTAGGGAACGGAGTTTGTGGCGGGGACCGAAAACAATGGCTTCTGTCTTCCCA
The DNA here is from genome assembly GCA_030390025.1 of Squalus acanthias. Taxonomy (NCBI): domain Eukaryota; kingdom Metazoa; phylum Chordata; class Chondrichthyes; order Squaliformes; family Squalidae; genus Squalus; species Squalus acanthias. The sequence continues at coordinate 140,943,168 of CM059428.1, forward strand.
ATATTTAATTGGAGAAAATTTTTGTTCATCCAGAACTGGATATCGGACAAACAGTCTGACAATTTAGAGACCGTGGAGGGGTCGAGAGAAGTGGTAGTGAGGTAGAGCTGGGTGTCGTCAGCGTTCATGTGGAAACTGATGCTGTGTTTTCGAACGATGTCGCCAAGGGGCAGCATGTAGATGAGAAATAGGTGGGGGCCAAGGCTAGATCCTTGGGGGACACCAGAGATAATGATGCGGGAGCGGGAAGAGAAGCCATTGCATGTGATTCTCTGGCTACGATTCGATAGATAAGAATGGAACCAGGCGAGTGCAGTTCCACCCAGCTGGACGACAGTGGAGAGGCGTTGGAGAAGGATGGAGTGGTCAACCGTGTCAAAGGCTGCATATAAGTCAAGAAGAACGAGGAAGGATAGTTTACCTTTGTCACATTCACAAAGGATGTCATTTGTGACTTTGATGAGAGCCGTTTCGGTACTGTGGCAGGGGTGGAAACCTGATTGGAGGGATTCAAACATGGAGTTGTGGGAAAGATGGGCACGGATTTGGGAGGCGTCAACACATTCAAGGACTTTGGAGAGGAAAGGGAGGTTGGAGATGGGGGGACAGTTTGCAAGGACGGAGGGGTCAAGGGTTGTTTATTTGAGGAGGTGGGTGATGACGGCAGATTTGAGGGAGAGGGGGACAGTACCTGAGGAGAGAGAACCATTAACAATGTCCGCTAACATGGGAGCCAGAAAAGGAAGTTGGGTGGTCAGCAGTTTGGTGGGAATAGGGTCAAAGGAGCAGGAAGTGGGTCTCATAGACAAGATGAGCGCGGAGAGGTCATCAGGGGATATTGGAGAGAAACTGGAGAAAGATTTGAGTTCATGGCTAGGGCAGGGGGGAACCTTAGAGGAAGTTTGGCCTGATGGGCTAGGGGAAGGAAGAGAAATGACAGAGGCAGCTGAACGGATGGTCTCAATCTCAGAGACAAAGAAGTCCATGAGCTCCTCACACTTGTTGTCAGAGGTGAGGGTGGAGGAGACAGGGGAGAGGGGTTTAAGAAGACGGTTAGCAGTGAAGAATAGAAGCTGGGGTTTATCTTTGCATTCCAGAATGATTCTGTTACTAGTACTCTGTACCAACAATTGGTAGCCCAATTCTGCAGCCGGTGGGTGGGGCACCCCGTCCTTCAAATGTTAATGAGGTACGGGAGTTAAAATGGCCCTGACTTCACATCGACAACAACATGGGTGATTGCCGTCCGCCCCACTCCCATCCACACGATTTCCGTCCTGAGTTTAAATCGGGTCTTTAATGTTTCGGGCGTGTACCCTTCTTCAGGGATGATGTTTCCCCTGGCTGGAGAGCATAGAACCAGGGGTCACAGTCTCAGAATAAGGGGTCAGCCATTTAGGACTGAGATGAGGAGAAATTTCTTCACTCAGAGGGTGGTGAATCTTTGGAATTCTCTACCCCAGAGAGCTGTGGAGGCTCAGTCGTTGAGTATATTCAAGATAGAGATCGATTGATTTTTGAATATTAAGGGAATCAAGGTATATGGGGATAGTGCAGGAAAGTGGAGATGAGGTAGAAGATCAGCCATGATCTTATTGAATGGCGGAGCAGGCTCGAAGGGCCGAATGGCCTACTGCTGCTCCTATTTTCAATGTTCTTATATTCAAAATGTGACATATGGTAGTGTGTGCTCCAAATGCAATATTGTGACTTTACATAGTTCAAGAGGGGATTTTAAAAATATTTATTGGAGGCAACAAGGGAAACCTGTTCCAATGGTGCCAACTCATCCTTGAAGGGGAGATAAACGGGGTAAAGGCGGATCCAAGATAACATGCCTCCGAATAGAAGTTTGAAATCATGTCAACCCTCTGTGATAGACTCAGTAATCCATTATATGAACCAGGCAGGTCTGCATTGCTCGTCAGTACTGTTGCTGAGTGACCAACCAGACTGGCTCACAAATGGAACCTGTCACTAAGTGCTGGGAGTTTTCCCACTCAGCTCCAGTAACCCTGGAAGGCAATGTTCTAACGGGTATGGTTGTCCGCGCTGCACCAGCAAGTTTACCAGTACTCTGTACCGACCAGCTGCACAGTTTTAGCTGGTTATAATCCTGCACACACTGAGACAAGTCCCTATGACTTGGCTCTGTGAACCTCTGCCTAGAACTTTCGATTTGGATAAGTAGTGTGCCAATGGGAAGAGGTTGTGCGCTCTGTATGGGGCAAACAGAAATTCTGCCAGTCTGGATTTCTCAGTAGTTTGATTTGAAGATTTTTAAACGTGTTACTGCATTTCTACCTATGTCAGATACCTGGCTGACCAACAAAAAAAATGACCTCTTTAACTCAATTTAAATGGAAGGAAAATCCAATGGGTTTCTTCACAAATGTGTGGTCCAATATCGTGCCCAATTTTCCGATATTCTCTGCGCCCAGTTGATCCAGTGCACCTGGGTGCAGACCCAGGAAAATCTCCCTTTTTGTGTTTCTTAAGTACTTTTTACAAATAAATCTGACCCACTTATATAATTCCATATCTTAGTTGACAGGGCTGCTCCGTGCTGCACACGATCTCTCCCCGGTGACTATCTGGGCCTTGGTCTCTCTGTGCCCACTGCTTCTCCTTGACTGGCTGACAGGTGGTAGACAAGCAGTACGGCTGATCCACTGTTCATCACCGGGCAGTAATTCCCCCCCACCCCCCCCGTAGGCAGTTCTCTGTATACTCCCAAACAATGCTCTCCGCAACTATCATTTATCTCACTTCATGGTTGTCTGACAGGTTGTGCACTGATAGTGAAATGAGGTGACAATGTCAGTGTTTTACCCTCCTGAAAGGTAGACTGCTCTCTCCAGTGGACTGCTTAAAACCCATCAAAACGCTCGCTCAACATTGGTAGGGTAACAAACAGCCCCAGGCATGCAGTCTCACGACAATTAGGTTTGGGCAAAGCCACTCTATCATCTCTGTGACTGGACCGCATGATGTTATTGTTCTTTTCAAATAAATATCAAGTAAAATTAGTTTCAAATACATCTGCATCTCAACCCGGACTGGACTTTTATAATAGGCGTTCTCTATTAAAAACCTTCTAGCTCAAATTTTGAAGACCTCTTTTTGCAAAATAACAATTTTTCACTTCAGATTGCTACTTCTTCATTCCATAAACATTTTTAGTGCAGTTGCGAAGAGAAAGCATATTCTAAAAAATAAATGTACTCCTTAAATCTCCTCAGCATAGGATTTTAGGTGCTTTTAATTTTAGTCGTACAGTCGCTCTGCTTCAGTTGGGCTAATTAAAATGAAACAATCAGATAGAAGGACCTTCCACGGTTACACTGAAAATGAAATCTCAGGACACTGAAAGGATGATGCTTTAAAAAATATTCAGAGCCACGAGTAGCCAGAAGGCAGCCTCTGTCTTAATGGATAACAGTGCAAGTTTTCAAGACTGAACCTCAATTCATTTTGACAGGTAGTGCTTGGTTTAGAGATGAACTAGCAAAGAGAATAAAAGGACAATTTTGTCAGATAAAGCTACTATAGGTTATAATGTGAAGGAGGGTATATACCAGAGAAATAAATTGCCTCACGGGCAGTTATATTTCTATTTATATCCTTAATTAGAGACTGCTCCTGACACGCAGGCCAATCGACTAGAACACAGTGTTTGGTGAAAGCCGAGGATTAGTTGGATATTCTATGCTTTTCTTTTGCTTTTCTTTTCAGCTTCTGAAAACACTGAGATAACAGCTAAGACTGGCCTTCTAATATAATAATAGAGGGAAATTGTTTTTGTGCCATGCTTAGGACTGCAGTCAATCGCCCTGTCAGTCTATTCACTGAGGGCAATGCCATAGAATCATAGAATAGTACAGCACAGAAGGAGGCCGTTCGGCCCATCGAGTCTGCGCTGGCTCTTTCGAAGAGCAATCTAGTTAGTCCCACTCCCCCGCTCTTTCCCCATATCCCTGCAATTTCTTTTTCTAGAAGAACCTGAGATTGAAGAATCTTCAGAATCCCTAGGATAGGCTTCAAGAATTTAGTTGGAAGGATGTCCCCGATATTAACCCGGAGACGGGAAGGCAGCCTGCGAGGGTGTTAGCGGGTGACGAACCGGCAGCATCGCGCAACGTGCAAGGCTGGATGATTTTAATGGTCAGCCATCAGCCTCAGTGGAATGCCACGTCTGCAGGTGTGACGCTCACCCGCACGGCGCAATTTCCCATCCAGCATTTAAAGGCTCAGTCCACCCCTGCAAGGGAGGCTGAGGGAGGATTTCGCGATAGGAAATGGGAAGGAGCCTGAAGCCAAGAAGGCCTAAACTTTCCTTGTAGGGCCTGGGCTCCTCCTGGCCTCACAAAGGAAAGTTTTAAAAAAAGATAGAAAATTTACCTCTTGGCCTCTTCTGGCTGTGACTCCTCTTCCCACTAGCTTCACCTGGTGGGAAAACCCAATGACTTCTTCGCCCAGGCCTATGGTTAAAATAGCAGTCAAGGCCCAATGACATCATCTGCCTATTTAAAGAACAACCCTGCCGGTTTTAAGTGGGCATCCGAGTGCCTGCTCAGAAGAGCAGGTTAAAATGGAAGACTGCAGGAAGGGAGCAGACCTCCGGGAGGTATGCTTTCTGGACGATTTTAACCCTACCCGCCACCCAACTTCCGCCAGGTGGGTAGGGTTAAAATTGTCCCGTTTATTTTCTCTATAGGTGGGCCACCTCCCTTCTTGGCACATCCACCAGCTAGCAGAGCGATAGAGCAGAGTTGTTAATTGCTCCGCAGTCCCACTAGCTTTGCTGCTTAGTGCTTTGGTTAATGAATAAAAAAGCATCTGCCCAGAGGCGTAAACAGGAGAATTTAGCAAAACAGTCATCAACACCAATGAGCCAATTGATTGTTAAAATTGAATTCATGCTTGTGTGTTATTTTCAGCAGACACCTCCCTGTCTTCCCAACACACACTCACCAAAAGTCCTATCAGCTTACTTCTGTGTTGCTGAATAGTTGACATTGTACAGTTAAAAATCTGTCATGCTGTGTACTGTTTTCTGAATTTCAGATTTTCTTCTGTTTTAATCTTTATTGCGGCCTTTGCACAGATTGGAATTTGATGAGGCAGAGTGAACTGCACATTTACTCTCAGTCTTGCTGGATCACTATTTTCGGATTGTAATAGCTGAGAAGGTTCTTGACAGTTGCATGAAATCCCTTTTCTATTGTGTATCCCTTTCTTTATTCTAGATTCATTATTTGTGAGTATGAAGATAATCTGACTAATCCTGTGAACAGGAGCTTGAGTGGGCTGCGCAGGGGTAACTCAGGAAAAGGTGTGGCCAAATTGACTGAATCTAGTTCTTTAGTATCTATCATTCCTTTCACCTCATTCTATGACAGATGTTTTGGAAAATACTGATAGGAAATACCAGGGTAAAACTATTCTATAATGCTAATATTATCTCACTTCATTGTGACAATTCAAGGATACTCTGCCAGCTCTGTGATTAGTTCAGACAGGACATTTGAACCGTTGCCATTCTGTAATAGAACACTGAAGGATTCAGAAGGAATCAGGTACCAAACTCCTGCAACCCTGGATATTTTTCTGGCTTGATTTGCTTGAAAGATTGCAATTCAGAGTTTAACTCTCTTTTGAAAGAAAGAAGAACTTACATTTATATAGCGCCTTTCACGACCACCGGACGGCTCATAGCGCTTTACAGCCAATGATGTACTTTTGAAGTGTAATCACTGTTGTAATGTGGGAAACGCGGCAGCCAATTTGGGCACAGCAAGCTCCCACAAACAGCAATGTGATAATGACCAGATAATCTGTTTTTGGTGTGTTGGTTGAGGGATTAATATTGGCCAGAACTCCCCTGCTCTTCTTCGATGCCATGGGATCTTTTACGTCCACCTGAGAGAGCAGACAGGGCCTCGGTTTAATGTCCCATCCGAAAGACAGCACCTCTGACAGTGCAGCACTCCCTCAGCACTGCACTGGAGTGTCAGCCTGGAGTGGGACTTGAACCCACAACCTTCTGACTCAGAGGCGAGTGTGCTACCAACTGAGCCACAGCTGACACTAGTTTTGAAACAAGTATAAAATGATAAATAATAATCTAAAAAGGATGATAACTAATTAATAAATAACAATCTATCTGCCGTCTACAAACTGTGTAAATGATACAATTGTTTTTATGCTATGTATGCTGTAAGTACAAATATGGGCATAGTTGTGCTTCAACTGGCCTGAATGCAAAATCTTTCATTTTATCCTGGCGTGGACACATTGCAAAGCAGCACTAAAGCCCAGTGTAGATTAGAGGACTGGATTGCCGTTATGCGCTCTCGGCAGGCAGGGCTTCATGCTGGGAGCACGGTTTTGTAAAATCGACCCTCAAATGTCAACTCCGCCAGTAGCACTCTGCGCTGCTGAATCTGACTTGGCTTAACCGGGGGGGTGAGATTGGTCTTCGGCGGTAATGCCAAACGGGCGATAATGAATCGGCAGTCCATTTTACACCCCGTCTAATCTTCTTTCCCATTGACTTAAATGGAAAATCGGGCAGGGTGTAAAACGGGGGCGATTTGCTATCGCCCGTTTTGCGTTTCTGCCGAAGACTGATCTTACGCCCATTGTTTGATCAATAATGCCTTTTAAAGTTGGTCTGTTTACACCATGGTGACGTATTCTAAATTGTAGAAGGTTATCACTGTGGCCAAACAACATTTATTAAAATAAATGCATAAGCCACCCCAATTAACTGTAAACCACCCATGTAAACCTGGGCAACCTTGATTTAACCCAGCCCATCAGTTTACCCCTGCACACTCCAAAGAAAGACTAATTTCGATTAAAATGTCCTGTACCTCAAATATGCTGGTGTTTCTCAATGCTAACCTTTTTACTTTGATTGAAATCCTATTTTTGCATGAACAATAGGAACTAAAGGTGCTGGCTGCAGACCCTAGATTATGCCAGGAGGTTCAAGATCGGAGTGTAAAACCAAATCTCATTTTGGAGGCACATATTTCTACAAAGCTCATAATGCTTTTAAGAATTTTTAAATGTATTTTATTTATTTTATCCTCCTCTTTGCTCTCCCTATATACCACATGGCATCCCTGTCAAGGAGATGAGCTAATTCTAGGTCTCTGCCAGTGTTGATCCACAACTTACTATCAAAAGCTGTATAAGGGAACCTTAGATTGACTCTCCCTCCAAATGTCCTCTTTCTTCGTGCATTGAAACAGCTAACTTCCTTTGGAGCCCTCCCATGCCTGCGAATCTGAGATCAGGAAATCGCTGTCTGGAAATCAAGGAGGCGAATTTGCCTCTAACGCACTGAGGCAATATGTGTTGGACATCCAAAATACAGTGTCCCTGTTTCATCCTCTGTTCAGAACATTCTCAGAAAGATGACAATCATTCCATGGATTGACAATTCAAATTTATCTGAACATTTTCCCTTCAATTTTATTTAGCGCCTTTTCTCCAAGTGACTGTGACAATGCGGTCATATATTTAATTAAACGTCACTCTATTTTGCTGCCTCTAGTATTTATACACAATTAACACTGCATAGAACAAATGTAAGAGATATTGCCCTTTTTAGTTTTAAAGGAGACAGAAGCCTAGATTTTCCGATTGGGGTGTTATTTCACTGCTGCCATTAACCCATTTAAAATACTTGGGTTAAAGCCAGTGTTACAATAACACTAATTGGTAAATCTAGGCTAGATAGTCTAGACAGCGTATATTTTGTTAAAAAAGTCACCCATTTCCCATTTCAAAACATTTTTATAAAAGCGGCCAATTCATTACCCATGTGTTCAGTTGTGGCTTCACTGATTGCAATGGGAATGGCCATGAAGCCATTCTAGAGCTGCCTGATTCTGGGAAAACACTCGACTAGCTGGGCACACTGCATAGTTAACTGGAATATTAGGCAGCTGCAATTTACAGAGTGTATTCCATTAAAAAAAGATCAATTTTAATGGCCTAGAGAAATAAAGTCAGCTGTCATGTGTTCTAAGTGCAGACTGTGTGCTGCTGCCATATGGCAGAATATGGCTCGTTATGTTACTATGAACTGTAATATTAGGGAAGGTGCCATTGCTTCATCTTTTGCAGAAAGTCCAGAGTGAGGCAAGGGCATATGCCCAATCAAACCCGCTCCATCCAGATTCCTTGTATGATTGATCATTCAATCATGGACTTCCCTGCCTACCTGCTGGCCTCCTACTTTATGGAAAATTGAGTTCCTTCCCCAACTCCTCTGAAAAAAATTAGGCCGTGTGGTCATTATTTCTATAATCCCCCTTCTCCATAGATATCAATCCAACTCCCTTTTGAAGATGTCTGTTGACCCCAAATCAAATAGTTTCACTGGGAGTCTGTTCCATATCTCCACAATCCTGTCTAATCTTGCTCCTGGTTGACAAATGTTATGTTTCTGACCTCTTGTCCTGCACTGGGAAGGATTACATCATGGGGCTCTGCAGTTATACTATGAAATAATTGACTCAAAACAATATCACAGAAATCTCTTTATTTCCATGAAAAGTTACAAAGCATAACTTAAGAGCAGAGCTCACCCATGTGATGTCATCCTACCCCTAATGCACTGTAGGTAGCAATTCAAAGCTGGATTCCAAAACAGCAGAGCAGCTTCTGGTTCAGGGACACGTGGGAAAGAATTCGGGTTTTGCAGAAGCTAACTGAAATTTGCCAATTTCTTTTGTCAAACTACGGTAAGTTGGCCTTTCTAAAGAAAGTCCAGATGGTGCATGAAGCTCAAAGTCACTCCATTCCTTCTCTGCTTTTTCTTCTGCAGCTGAATTTCTCTTCCTCCTCTGGGGGGTATATCTCTGCTATGCAGTACGGACAGTACCATCAGCATTTCATGAACCACGCTACATGGCTGTAGCTGTCCATAATGAACTCATTATATCTGCTGTATTCCATACCATCAGGTAAGAAGTCTGCTGGCTCTTAAACCTAATTACTAAAAGCTAGAGGCGGGAAGGCGGGGGGAGGGGGTTGGGTTTCCCTCTCCTTTTCAAAATAACTGGAGCAAGAGGAGGATTCTTTGAAAAATAATTCACGTGTTCATTCAGTTCATGCTGCACAGATGCTTTAACTGCAACGTGTATTTTTCTCCAGTCCCTTTTTATTAGGCTAACCTTTCTTGTGCAAGATAACACTGATGGAAATACTGTGCTGCAGTCAGCCGACAAACAGTGATCTCTTGACATTTACAGTAACATATCTTGAGCGCTGCCACTGGAGAGCAGGAGTACGAGAGGTGCTGTGGTGTGACTTTACAACTCACACTGTGGTGACCCCAATATCGGGCACCGAGCACAGCCAAAGCTCTCTCTTGTAACAGATGGCCTGTGCCTTATGACAGTCTACCTACTGAGATTGGAACTGACAGCTCTCCGACCATCCTTTTTTTAAACAGCGTGCAAACATGCTTACTACTGACAATTGATGTGTCTGCAGTTTGCTGTATACGTGTCGCAAGCAATTGGCCATGCGTACCGACAATTCTACTCTCCCATTTAACTTGTGACCGTATTGCTCTTTAATTGTTATTTATGAATGATTTAGTGGGGGATGTATTGCACTGGTTGCTATGTATAGCAACATAATGAAATGGATTAAAAAATAATGCGTCTGCAATGTATAGCAGCCAGAACAATTCTTTCCCCATGTCACCATTTTCACACCGATTCACCACAGTAGTTTTCTTGTCATGCTAGTCAGCAGGAAAGGTTTGAAGTGCACTGTGTGATACTGGGGAGGAACACAGACGTTTGTATGAAATTCCTTTTATCTACTAATTCAATGAAGCCGTTAACCTGCTTACTTTCAATGCGTTAAACCCATCATCAGAATAGCCGACTGAAGAATTTCATGTTGACGCCTTCATTATTAATGCAGTGCTGTGTGATTTTAGTCTCCATGTTTTTTCAGTTCCCTCTAAACTGTCCAATCTAATTGAGAGCTGCACAAAAATAACAGCAGCACTCACTGTAAAATGTGCAAGATTTATTGTGTCACGCCTCTGGTGGAAGCCGTGGTAATAGATTTTATTTAGCTGAAGTAGTTAATGCCAAATGCGACTTTTGTTTCCACGGGCTTTTCAGGATCACATTCAGGGAAGAAATCAAAATCATTTCTCATTTGGGAGTGGAGCCAAGTGACCCTGTAAGCTTGTTAGAGGCAACAACAAAAATGAGTCACCACACAGTCAAGTATAAGGTTCTGTGCATCACCGTGGCTGATATGGCACTACTTTCATCCTCGTTTTATTCTAAAATTGTTCCTCTTAAATGTTACTCAGCATAAATCACATCCTGCTGCAGTGAAACTCTGTCATTTCCAACGTGTCATTTTTTCTGTGCTGCAAACTTAAATAATAATAACTGGAATCCACCGTGTGACCTATTCCTTGTGTAAAATAGAAACAGCCACGCGTGTAATTGTAGGCTGCTCAGTCCCCGTTTCCAAGCTTTCCGATTCTATAATTACGATTACAAGCTTGGGTAATCCAAGTCTAGCCGTGTGCCACTGTTGCTGCTGTAATACAGTATGATATCACAGCCCAGCACATGTGCATGTCCTACGATGCCATCTTCCATTGCATGCACGTGAGCTGCTTATATAATCCATGATAATTTGTGCATGCTTCTGCACTGCAGATAGCCCACTGATGCAAAAAAAGCTTTTAGCTCTGCTGACAGCTTGCAGGGTTGGTAATGTATCAACTTTTCAACAATGTGGGGGGGGAGAAAAAGATACAGACATTGATTCTTTCCACTTTATTCAAATATGGTCAATCTATATTCACTGGTTGTTTGAATTTCCTATTCAGGATTTTGTTGGTGTCGTTTTATAGTTGGATAAAATAACATTGCCTCATCTGAAATGCAATTACTTTTACAGATGCCTGTGTGTATGTATAAAATCTAAAAGGTTCTTCCCCCACGGAATTCTACCAGTGAAGAGCTGGAGCAGTGAATCTAATTTTCTTCACCATTTTTGCTTGAATCTGGCGCAGGAGATTCTATAAATAATTAAAGCTGAACCCGAGTGCAAGGTTAAAATGTCAGAATTGTGGAACACAACTCAAAATGGCAGCAGCAACTTACGTTTATATAGCGCCTTTAATGTAGGGAAACGCTCCAAGGAGCTTCGCAGGAGCGTAATCGGACAAAAATTGACAGCTAGCCAAAGAAGGAGATATTATGACAGGTGACTGAAAGCCTGGCGAAAGAGGTAGGTTTTAAGGGGGGTCTGAAAGGAGGAGAGAGAGGTGGAGAGATGTCTTTGTAAAATTTGCCAGGGCCCATCCCATGCAATGCGCAAATCTGCACCATGGACGTGAGCAGCCCCGTTTCAAAGGTATGTAATGTGCTAACCTGCAGCTTAGGTTTCCTTTCCCTTCATTTTTGCCTGTGTCGTACCTCCCACAGTCTTTTCTTTGTTCTTCGTTCGACAATCTTCACTCTTTAAAAAGATTGGTGTCACCAAATCACCACTTCCACACCTACCTCATCCCTTTCACTCTTTTCAACGTTGGTGATGTCCTGCATTGAGAGCCTTGGCCTTCACCTTGCTTTTGGAATTTGAATAATCCACAGTCTTTAAGTTACATTGAGTGCCAAGATTGGACACCAAATTGTGGCATTAATTAATGAAAATATATTTTTAATATAAGTTGAAGCTAATAAACAGTAAAATCAAGTAAAATACTCAGCAGGTCAGGCAGCATCTGTGGAGAGAGAAACAGAGTTAATGTTTCAGGTCGATAACCTCTTGTCAGAACTGGAGACTTCTCCTGTCTCCCTAGAGTAGATTGGGTGGCCACAGTTTTGAGAAAAAACAATTTAATTTTTCAAAATACAGCCAAATCAGTTACAGGGTTACTCCTGCACCATCTGCTAATGTAAACACCATTTCAAATGCCTGTTATGGTTTCAGGTTTTTAGTGCTGTCTTCTTTTTTAACAGTTCCCATAAGTAAACTTTTATCTCCTAGATACCAACTTAAGTGTCCACTTTGGCCCAGTTGCTGGCACTGTTGCCTCTGAGTCAGAAGATTGTAGGTTGATTCCTCACTACTGAGCACAAAACCTAGACTAATACTTAAGTGTAGTGTTGCTGGAGGTACCATCTTTCAGATGAGACATTAATATGTGGCTTCGTCTGCTTGCTGCTGTGGATATAAAAGGTCCTATGGCACTCTTTGAAGAGCAAGGACTTCTTAGAGTGTCCTGGCTAACATTTGTCCCTTAACTAAAAACACTTTGGGGGAAAAATTGGGTTGCTTTGTGCTCCCGTTAGCGCCCCGCTAGCTAACGCCTCCCGTGAAATTCAGTGGGAGGTTAGCGGCGGCGGTCGCCGGTAGTGCCCCGTGGCGCTGCGCCTCCGGCAATGACATCATCGCCGTGCACAGCGCCCCGCTCGCGCCCTGGCCACAAACTTCAGTTGCGTCCCCTGACCTACGGCCGGACGCTATGTCCGACAGGGTCAGAGTGGCATTTTTGCAACCGCGGCGGCGCAAATTAAAGAGCCATTTTTTTTTCGGCCGCCTGCCAGCACCTGCCCCCTTTCGTTTCCTCATGCGGGGTGCCAGCCGCGATCGTTCAGCCCGGCGCTCCTCTTGAGTGCCGGGCTGTTTTCCCGTTACCCCGCTCCCCGGTGGTCCAACAGGGCCCCGGTGTGCGCAGTGCTAGGTCCCTTCCCTTTAATCAGGGTAGAGAGGTCTGAAATACCGCGGCGCTACGTGCCGACGCACGTGGCGCTGTTGCACGTAGCGCCGTGATATGAATGGTAGCGCTCCAGGAAGGAGGGGGAGCGCTTCCAGTAGCGCCCCGCCTCCTGCTTGGGGCGCTATCACTCAATTTACGGCGCAGGGGTGCTAACCTTTTCAGGGCGCGACCGAATTTTTTCCCCTTTGGGTCTAATCTTAACCTAACCCACCCAAAGGGAAACTGATCGAATCAGCCGCCATTTTATACCACGTCCGATTTACTTGCCACTGAATCATGCACTAATCTATTACCAAAGCAAGGTGCGTTCGCCACTGACAGAGGGGTCGATATTAACTCCCCCCCATGACAGGCGGGAGAGGGTTGGGGGGGTTAAAAATAAAAAAATCGGGGAATGCATTCCAAATCCGCTGCATACACGTCTGCCGGCATTTCTACGGCGGCGGGTAATGTGCTGCGGGAGTGTACCGTCTTGGAGATATCTTACCCACCAAGTCCCGATGACGAGCCCCGATGCTTTTCTCCCTCCCGAGTGCCAGGGACTGTCTCCAAGGGTCCCCCGCTGTGGCCTCCTGTCGCTGGCCTGACTATATCTAACGATAACTCTAGATTGTTCCTTGGAAGCACCCCAGTCACAGTAGGTCGTACCTCAGTGGTACTGCATATAAGGCAAACCAGACTGATCAAGAGTTGGCATAGCCTGATTGGGTGGCACCTGCCAAGATGGCATTAACCATGTCTGTAGGCCTAGCACACCTACTTGTAATTTCACCAAAGCTACAATTTTGCACACCCAACACTAGCGTGCTCCCTGCACACATGTCTGAATCTGCACCTGGCGCTGGAGAAAATTATGAGAATGAGTTGACCACCAAAAACTGCATGCAATTAACACACTTCACTTTGGGACAGCTTTGCCCCCATTTCCTACCATTTGGGAATAAATTACAGCCATATCAAAAAATGTAGCTTTTAGTGTTATTTCTGAAATTTACCATTAATGCTCAACCAAGTCAACTTTGTATATTTGCAATGCAGAGGAGCACTTCAAGTACTCAGCCAAGGACATCTCTTCAAATGAGCGCAGTTAATTAGCAACCAGTACCATTCAATCTAAACAGGGTGGGGGGGGGGGAACACTGGTTTTATTAAATTTATCATCGTCACATTAATAGTCGCCAATTAACCTTGCTGGCAGGGAAATGGAAATATTTGTGACTGCAGGCTTTTTCAGTAGGCTCTGCCCAACACAGCTCATTGAGAGAATCTGAATGGAAACTGCCTCCTGTGTGATCCTGCTATGGGCAGCTGTCACAACAGATACAGTGGTATGCAAATCTGCATGTTGAGGTCGCTTTGCGCAGGCAGAGGTACAGAGATTTGAGTAAATATTAGATATGGCCTGTTCACTTACGACTTTTAGACATTTTACGGTTGGAATTTGCAGTTATCGCCGTGGCTCGCACAAAGTGTTACTTTCCATCATGTAAAGAAACATGCCATTGCATTTATTTTGGACTCTGCTTCACTTGTGTGTCTGTACTGTTCTCAGTCTAATTGAATATAACATTGGCACAGTTTGAATTCTAAATCTCAAGTGTTTAACCACAGAAGTAGAACCACATAAGTTTACAGCACAGAAGGAGGCCATCCACCCCGTTGTGTCTGCACTGATTCTATGCTACAGTAAACCAAAACTAATCCCACTGCCCTGCTTTCTCCCCATAGCTACATAATTCTGTATATGAAGGAGGCCTGGAGCTGAGTGCTGGTCTTGTATGACACATGATGATATATTTAAAAAAATATTCAAAACCTGTTGGAATGTCTCTCCTTTCTCGACTAGTCAATATTGGCCGCATATTCTATTTCTTTGCTTCTAACGACCGAGTCAAAAGTCTTGGCCCAGATTTTCCCCTTCAGTCCCTGAGTATAAAACCTTCGATCACAGGGAGCGCCTACAAAAATTAGGGTGCAAGCTGCCCATAAATTTCCCTCCATTAATTTTAACGAATGCTGGGCAGCACGTGGCTGGATTTGCAGCAGGTGTTCCTGGCGGGGTTGAGCTCTTACACGCGGATGCTGAAGTGGAAAATCTGGGTCCTTGTATCTATCACACCATCCTATCCCACGTTCAAAGGCCTCACACCTGAAAGTGTGACCTCACCTCAAAAAGTGTCACGCCTTAGGTTGTCACATGTCTATCGGTCATAAACTTGTGAATAGTGCAATAAAGCCCATGTCTGCCAACTTTACCCCAAGGGATGCATCATCACCTTTCGTTCATTCATCATCAATCGCTTCATCCAGGCAGCCAGGCCAGAAGCACTAACATCAAAGGGTTCCTAAAAAGTAAACCTGCAATCTATTATTGGGATATGTTTCAGCTTACTTGAATAACCGATAAGACAAACTTTTTGTTGTTTAATAAATCTGAAATGACATTTACTTAATTTGAAAGACAACGAGACCAATAAATGAAAAATAACTAATTGAGCCATGCTATTAAATTTAAGTTGTCTCCATAATTTCCAGTTAAATGAGCTGAATAAAAGGAATCAGGAAGAAACTCATCAGGAACATTAACCACGGAGTCTATTAGGAACAAGAACATAACGGCATGCTAAATCAGAAAGGGTCACAGCCCATCCCGCCAATCCCATTAAAATCCATGCTTCAGAAATAATTCACCACAAATATCAGCAGGAATTATACAACAGTCTTGGTTACTTTGTTACATATTTTACCAAATTATTGGCACTGGCTTATAGGGAGGCCGTTGCTAAACAAGATGTACAATATTTCTTGAGGAGAAGTTGATTAAAGGAGGTATTTTAACTTCTCGGTGGGAAGTCGGCTGGACAGGTAGGCCGCCAGTCCGGGAGTTTCCATGAGGGAGCGCGGCCAATATTAACGGCCGGCCCTCATTTACATCCCGCCGGCCAGCTGCCTGCCCGGAACGGACATAAAGGCTGGAATTTTCCCGTTGCCGTGCGTGCGGGTTTGGAGGCGGGTCGGTTGTAAAACTAGTGGAAATAGGCAGCGCGTTAGGACCCCGCCGTCATCCCGCCTCCTCGCGCCTTTAACTCGGGCACGTTTCCCAGAGTGCCTTGGACCCGATCGGCAGAGGCAGGCAACCTCATTCAACTCAGCAACTGCTTGTTATCAGACCAATAAGAGGGTTTTTAACAGCAGCTTCTGAATTTAACGGCATGAACACGGGAAGCACGCAGCTCGGGAACCTGGCCTGTGAAGGGGAGGCGGTAGCTCAGTGGCCATTGTGCGAGGGATTGACAGCTGGGAAAACCACATAAATACACACAGCTTACACCTCATTAGTTGCCTAAGGGAAAGGCTGTTGCGGACTCCATTTTGTGCACAGATTTAAGTTTCTGGAGTTTGCAGGTCATTTCTGCAACCCTGGAAGCCACTCTCAGCCCATTGCTAGTCAGTATTAGAACATTGAGGGATTGGCCCTCTGATCGCTACATCAGCATGGGTGCCGCTTATACTGTCTCACCTTGCTCCTCAGAATCGAACCAATTTGAGCCCCACCACCAGCAGCAGCAACCACAACACCAGCCTTCTCCTTAGTGACCTGATGCTCCACAGGAGAGAGGGGATCAGCGCAGGGCTGCAGCGCTCCGGAGGCGATACTCCAGCACAGGGTTTACAGGCAGAGGATGAGCTTCCTCAACATGACTGAGCAGCAGTGCCAAAGGAGGCTCAGGCTATCGCGTCAGGTCGTCGCAGACATTTGCAGATTACTGGTACCAGACCTGCAGCCCAGAGGACCTGGTGGACACGCCTTACTCGTGGCTGTCAATGTCACCAGTGCCCTCAACTTCTTTGCTTCAGGCTCCTTCCAGGGATCTGCAGGAGACATATGCGGCATCTCGCAGTCGGCCGCCCACAGATGCATCACCCAGGTCACCGATGCCATGTTTAACAAGGCAGCCAATTATATCAACTTTGCCACTGATGAAGCCAGTGTTACTGAGCGGGTGCTCAGCTTGGCAGCTCTGGCTGGCTTCCCACAGGTGCAGGCCATCATTGACTGTACACATGTGGCCATCAGGGCACCCCAGTATCATCACCCAGGAGTGTTTGTGAACTGCAAGGGCTTCTACTCCCTCAATGTGCAGCTCGTCTGCAACCATAAAAAGATCATCATGCATGTGTGCGCCAGATTCCCTGGCAGCTGTCATGACTATTTCGTGCTGCGCCAGTCCACCCTTCCTCAGCTCTTCGCACCTCCAAACACACTTACCAGCTGGCAGCTTGGAGACAAGGGCTATCCAATAAAGACGTGGCTCATGAAATCCTTGAGGAGGCCAAGTAATGAGGCCGAGGAGCATTGCAATGAAAGCCACATGTCCACCAGATGTGTCATAGAGCAAACAGTAGGCATGCTGAAGATGTGCTTCAGATGCCTTGACAGATCTGGAGGAGCCCTTCAGCACGCACCAGCCAGGGTCTCCAGAATCGTCGTTGTTTGCTGCGCGCTGCACAACATAGCACAGCAGCGAGGATTGTTGCTGCAGGAAGAGCAAGCCACACATCGCACAGCCTCTTAGGAGGAGGAGGAGGAGGAGGAGCAACAGCTGGAAGACGAGGAGGAGGAGGAGGCACAGGAACCTGCACCAGCAGTGGTGCACATTGCTGCCCGGGAGGCTCGGAATGGCCTCATCATGGCCAGATTTAATTAACTTGCTGCAATCCACAAATGGCTACCACATGCTGTGCTAAGTCCACTGCCCCCCAACAACACCATAAAGCATCCCTACAATGACCAACCCATTCCTTTCACCCAAAGCCCCATTGCTCGAGGTCACATAATGTCTCAGCATTCACTCCAAGTCACAAAGCCACTTCCAAGGTCGCAGGCAAAAATGGGCAAGACCAGAAAATAGTGAAAATAAAGAACTTTATATGTGTATTGACAATAACGGAACCTTAACAATAACACTGCTTTATACACCCATGTGCATACCCTTGTGCATCTAGGATTGTGTCATTTTTCGTTTCCGAGTGCTTCTACGAGGTGCAACCCCTGGGCTTCAGCAGAGGTAGAGGCAGGCTGCTCACTTCCCTGCTGTGACTGCTTAGACACTTTTGGCAGATGTCCTCTGGGATTTGGAGCCTGTGAAGGCCCTGCCAAAGACTGCTCCTCCTGCGACTGTACAGGGCCAGACTCGGCCATCGGGATCCGAGGGGCTCTGATTGAGGGGGAGGCAAAGGGGGAGAAGTGTGAGTGCTTTGAGAGGAGCCCCCACTTCCATGTCCCCTCTCACCATCATCCCTCTCGTGGGCCACCCGCACTTCCCTGCTAGCAAGGAGCTGGAGAGCACCTTGCTGCACAGCAGTGGGGCCATGAGGACCCAAGTCTACGTTTAGATCCCTCCTAGAAAGGAGGTCTATGAGCCTCTGCCATCTGTTCTCCATAGCTAGCATGTGCTCATATGAGTGGCGCATTAGCTGCTCCATGCAGGTGGCCATCCTTTCCATGAAACAGCACATCATCGCCATTGCCTACGACATGGTGGTGCTCAAGTTGGAGATGGACTCCTCCATTCTCTGCACATTTGCAGACATCGCAGCTGCAAAACCTGCCAGAGCCTCCTGCATTTCTTGCTGCCCCTCCATGATCACCCTCTTTCTCAATGGCCCCCGAAGCTCAGCGTCTGCATGCAGCTGAGCAGAGCTTGAAGCGTCCTGCGCCCTCCAGCGAGGAGTCTCCACTGCTGTTCCTGTCAACACCACCTGCTCTTGCTCACTTGTGAAGTGTTAGACACCAGGTGACAACACTACTCTATCTCGCACAGGACCCACCGAGGTGTGCGTATCTGCGCTGGTGCTGGGTGCGCTTGGGTCTCCTGCCGGTGCACCCTCAGAGGCTGGAGGCTCCTCTGAAGAGTCGTCTTCCTCCTCTGGCTAGACAGTGGCGGGAGGCTCTTGATGGACCTGTGGGAGAGTGAAGAGATGATTTAGACATCTTATATTAAGAATGGGTAACAATACCATTATACACATGATGAACATTCACTGGCTGCTGACATCAGTCACCATGTGAGTGACTGCTGTATGCCATGTGGCTGTATGAGATGTAATTCTGTCACCAGGTTGCTGAGAGGTCCCCCTTCTCTCCGTCTCCCACTGCCAGCAGCTCTGCAACTCTTGAGACCTCCAGGGCCACCTCCTCTGCTGCAGTCAAAGCACTGAAGGATGGCCACCTCCGGTTCTCTCCCTCTCCTGTTATTGTGGGCTCTCTTCGCCAGCAAGGAGAGAAAGAAGAGAAGTTTGAGTGAGAGTGATGGAATGAGTGTAAGGAATGGTTGGGTTACATCTGTAGAGGGTGACTATGAGGCTTAATTGGTGCCAATGCCAAATTGCCTCCTTCTGTGGTGTTACTTGCTATGATTGCTTTAGGATGAGGGTGAGTATCAGGTGTGTAGTTAGTCAGATGGGGATGTGAATACGTACATAGAGAGAGAGAGAGGGATGGCTGGACCTGGAAGCTATGTTGGTGTGAGGAATGAGGTGAAGGAGTAGGCTTGGGAAGGCAGAGTGATGGGGATGTGGTGACATGAACATCAGGATGAAGGTGAGGGTGCCTTGGCACTCACCTTTCCTGACCTTGTCAGATCATTGAATCTCTTCCTGCACTGGATCCACATCCTCCTGACAACCTCCCTGCTGCTGACCTCCTCCGCTATTTTGAGCCAGGCCGTTTTTGTCTCTTGGGGAGGTCTCTTGCGCCAATCTGCTGGGAAGAGGACCTCCCTGTGTGCTCGTACTACCTCCACCAGAATATGCAGCGAGGTATCTGTAAACCGGGGTGCAGCCCTCTGCCTTTGGGTATTCATGTTTTTATGTTCGCAAAATAAATCCAACCTTTACAATGATGCTTGCACACTCCTTTAC
Source organism: Squalus acanthias (assembly GCA_030390025.1). Taxonomy (NCBI): domain Eukaryota; kingdom Metazoa; phylum Chordata; class Chondrichthyes; order Squaliformes; family Squalidae; genus Squalus; species Squalus acanthias. Next base: position 140,962,882 of record CM059428.1, read on the forward strand.
CAACCTTCAAATGAGTTGTGTGCAAGTCTGCTTTAAATATGGGCACTGGAAATGAGTCATCGATGACATCATCAGACCTGCACCCTTTAATAGGGCTGGGAAATGCACAAGGCTGGCTTAATTGGGCCATTATGTTAACATTGCACTGATCAACACATCGCATTCTCGACCCTGCTACGTGGCCCGCACGTACCCGACCTAACTCTGGAGACTCTGAAAATTCCAGCCAAGGAGGCAGCTATCCAGCTGCTGGCAAACGAAGAATGGGCGACCCAGATAAATCAACACAGATAAATCACTGGGGGTTGTTCGGAAGGGTCTCACGGGTGGGAAGTGGGGGCCAGACCATGAGGCAGCAGAGGCCTGGACTTCCCTTGTGGGGGTTCGAAGGAGCACTCCTACTCGTCCTGACCCCACAACGGTCAATTTAAAAACTTATCTTGAGGGCCTTCGCTTCTTACCCGACAGGTTTTACTGAGTGGAGCGCCTGCCACGTGCGCCCCGCTCAATGTGCCATTAAAGTGCTATTAGTTTCTATATACATCATAGGACCCTGAATAGAACATATTAATGAGGCTCCCATTTGATTCAAGTGAGGGCTTCAGCTGCCAGCAAATCCTGGTGCTTAAGCCTGCTGTGGAGTGGGAATGGAGCAGCAAGTAGCCGTTCGATTTGAACACCCCAGTTACGAGGGATCGGAATTCCTTATGGAGTTCCTACTCTGCTCCTTGATTTAGCCGAGGAAGGATAGTAAATGAGGTGCAGTGACTCCTGAGGCATTATGTCCTTCCCCTGTCACTACCCAAGAGCCACACATACTGGCCGTGATACTCCTACCTGGGCATGTCAGAGGAAAGCTGACAGTGCCTGCACTTTGTCCCATAGCTCTCGGGGTTCCACTGCAGAAGCCGCGAAGTTGCCAATCGCTTCGTGGCGCAGAGTAATTGCGAAAATCCTTCCTGCATCGCTACTGAGAGGTAAACATGTGCACAATACCCGATGACTCTTGCAGGGTGTTTAGCGCTGCCTCAAAAGATGTCTCGAGGCTCATTGATCAGCTCCCTTCTAAAGGTGGGCACAGCACAGTGCTCATACAGTGAAGAACAACTAACATCAGGATAAAAACCTGGGCAGCCTTTTGCTCTTCCCATCACTGCCATTTCTACTTGTTCTCGCTGACTTCTGATCCATGCTCACCCTCCTCAAATGCACTTTCTAAATACACAGGGTGCTTGGATCTGACGGTGTGCGTGATGCAATATGCGTGAAACACTCGATTCTTGGCAACCAGCAACTGATCCGTCTCATCTAAGAAGAGACATCACTGTGGTTGAGGATGGAATGTCTTGTAACAGAGGCGAGATGACAGTATGTTGTGAACTATGCTACTGTTGTGCATTGTGTCCTCTAAGTTACTGAGTGAGAGTGGACAAGGAAACAAATAAAGGGCGGAGACTTGCTGGGTGGGGCAGCATCCTCCAAACTCTCCATCCTTTCACCGACTCTGTGGACGCACCACCTTCCTGTGAGTGCTGCAGCTCATCAAAAATGCTGAGAGCCATCTTCTCAAATCCCAACAGCTCCTTCAAGTTAGCAGATCCCCACGTGTGCGTGTGGTGCTTATGGGCTGCCTTCTCCTGGAAACACGCACAAGACACCCAGATGTAGTACCTGGTGGCAGCATTCGGTCTGAACATACGTTTCAACACTTATTTGGCACAGCACCAGCTCTTTGTGTGCCCTGTGACTTTTCTGCATTAGAAAAAGGAAAGGCCTCTCTCGATGCTCCGCATGCCACCTTCCTGAGAGTGCTGCAGCTCACCATTCTGGGTTGTGTCAAGTGTACTATGCTTCAACGTATGCATACTTCGGCATCCCTCCTGATTCCAGAAAACATCTTTCTCATTTGTTACCTGCAAACCTAGAAAACTCCATTAACTGTCTCTGCTACCTCCATGTCAGCAACATGCACCTCTGCTGACCACACCATCTTCCTCCAACGCCTCTCCACTGTTGTCCAGCTGGGTGGGACTGCACTCGTCTGGTTGCATCCTTATCTATCCAGTCGTAGCCAGAGAATCACCTGCAATGGCTTCTCTTCCCGCTCCCGCAACGTTACCTCTGGTGCCCCTCAAGGATCGATCCTTGGCCCCCTTCTATTCCTCATGTACATGTTGCCCCTTGGTAACATCATCCGAAAACACTGCGTCAGTTTCCACATGTACGCTGATGACACCCAGCTCTACCTCACTACCACTTCTCTCGACCCCTCCACCGTCTCTAAATTGTCAGACTGCTCGTCCAATGAGCAGAAATTTCCTCCAACTACATATTGAGAAAACCAAAGTCATTGTTTTCGGTCCCCGCCACAAACTCCGTTCCTTAGCCACCGACTCCATCCCTCTCCCTGGCAACTGTCTGAGGCTGAACCACACTGTTCATAACCTTGGTGTCGAATTTGACCCCAAGATGAGCTTCTGACCACATATCCACGCCATTACTAAGACCGCCTATTTCCACCTCCGTAACATCGCCTGACTCAGTTCATCTGCTGCTGAAACCCTCATCCATGCCTTTGTTACCTCTAGACTTGACTATTCCAATGCACTCCTGGCCGGCCTCCCATTTTCCACCCTCCATAAACTTAAGCTCATCCAAAACTCTGCTGCCCATGTCCTAACTCGCACTAACTGCCCGTGTCCTAAGTCCAGTTCAACCATCAGCCCTGTACTTGCTGACCTATATTGGCTCCCAGTTAAGCGATGCCTCGATTTTAAAATTCTCAGCCTTGTTTTCGAATTTTGTTTGATAAGGCTCCTGTGAAGTGCCTTGGGACATTTTACTACATTAAAGGCGCTGTATAAATACAAGTTGTTGTTGTTGTTTGAGAGGAGGAAGTGTTTCCACTCCACACAGCGGCCACCCTCCTTTGCAGTGCCTCCTGCATCAAGCCCTCTCTTTCACAGCTGCTGTTTCACCAGAAACTCTGCCCCCAAATAAGCGCCCTTGGAGCCTATGACAAAATGCAGGTGGCAGTAGCTTTGCAAAATTCAGCACAACCAGCTGTCCGTGTCGCCAGCATAGGGAATACCTGCACCACAGGCAGGTGCGGACCTGCTGTTTTCACATTACTATTTTAGGGCTTGTGTACTGTGGGAGCCATTTTATGGTTATAAGCTGCAGAGAAATAGGTTGTCCAACCAGTTGAAAAAAATGTTTCCTTATTGTGATATTTTTATCAGTGAGTTTTGATTGGAAAATAAGCCTTTCCACCATCTACAAGGCACAAGTCAGGAGTGTGATGGAATACTCTCCACTTGCCTGGATGAGTGCAGCTCCAACAACACTCAAGAAGCTCGACACCATCCAGGACAAAGCAGCCCGCTTGATTGGTACCCCATCCACCACCTTAAACATTCACTCCCTCCACCACTGGCGTACAGTGGCTGCAGTGTGTACCATCTACAAGATGCACTGAAGCAACTCGCCAAGGCTTCTTCGGCAGCACCTCCCAAACCCGCGACCTCTTCCACCTAGAAGGACAAGGGCAGCAGGCGCATGGGAACACCACCACCTCCAAGTTCCCCTCCAAGTCACACACCATCCTGATTTAGAAGTATATCGCTGATCCTTCATCGTCGCTGGGTCAAAATCCTGGAACTCCCTCCCTAACAACACTGGGGGAGTACCTTCACCACATGGACTGCATCAGTTCAAGAAGGGGGCTCACCACCACCTTCTCAAGGGCAATTAGGGATGCGCAATAAATGCTGGCCTTGCCAGCAGCGCCCACATCCCATAAGCAAATTTAAAAAAATTGATTGAAATTCTATCATGGCAAGTTTAGGCCTTTATTATTATACTAGATTTAGAGGCAGCCATAGACTTTGTTTTCAACCACTGGTGGTAAAACCATCAACAAGATGAAAAATAAGGTGGCAGTGCAATATCACCACTTACCAAATCCTTGAAAACTTCTTCCCAAGCCCTACTGGGAGTTCTCTGCTGCTGTCACTTGAAACAAACAAACAATGAACACTTCAGTAAGGTTATTACAGCCCTGCCTATCATGAACTCAGGCAACTATAGACATTAACGTTGCTTCTGGTTACAGCCTTCTGCTACTTCCAGATATATTACACTTTCTTTTTGCAGACTTGTGTGTTGCATTGTGAGACTGGTAGAAATGTACCTCAGCAAGGAAAGATGGTAAAGGAAAAAGTTGGGGCAAAAAGAAAGTAGGAACAAGTAGATAAATTAAGCCAGATGGTTAACAGATTGAAGATGATAATTATAGAAACCTACTTGCAGGCATAGCTGCAGGCCAGTCAGTTTAACCTCGGTAGTGGGGAAGCTTTTAGAAACAATAATCAGGGACAAACTTAACAGTCACTTGGACAAGTGTGGATTAATTAAGGAAAGCCAGCACGGATTTATTAAAGGCAAATCGTGTCTAACTAACTTGATTGAGTTTTTTGATGAGGTTATAGAGAGGGTTGATGAGGGCAATGCGGTTGAAGTGGTGTACATGGAGTTCCAAAAGGTGTTTGATTAAGTGCCACATAATAGGCTTGCCAGCAAAGTTGAAGCCCATGGAATAAAAGGGGCAGTGGCAGCATGGATACGGAATTGGCTAAGTGACAGGAAACAGGGAGTAGTGGTGAACGGTTGTTTTTTGGACTGGAGGAAGGTATACAGTGGTGTTCCCCAGGGGTCGGTACTAGGACCACTGCTTTTCTTGATATATAGTAATGACTTGGACTTGGGTGTACAGGGCACAATATCAAAATTTGTGGATGACACAAAACTTGGAAGTATAGTGAACAGTGAGGAGGATAGTGATAGACTTTAAGAGGACATAGACAGGCTGGTGGAATGGGAAAATACATGGCAGATGAAATTTAACGCAGATAAGTGTGAAGTGATACATTTTGGTAGAAAGAATGAGGAGAGGCAATATAAACTAAAGGGTACAATTCTACAGGGGGTGCATGAACAGAGAGACCTGGGGGTATATGTGCACAAATCGTTGAAGGTGGCAGGGCAGGTTGAGAAAGCGGTTAAAAAAGCATATGGGATCCTGGTCATCATAAATAGAGGCATAGAGTACAAAAGTAAGGAAGTTATGATGAACCTTTATAAAACACTGGTTCGGCCTCAACTGGAGTATTGTGTCCAAATCTGGGCACCGCACTTTAGTGTAAGGGTGGGCTCGTGCGAGGTGAGGCTTTCGTTGCCTGTGCTATTGCTTGCTCTGGTCTCCGGCCAGACTTTTGCAATAATCACCTGTGAGTGGTTCGACCCACTCGCCCTTACGGTTCTGACACCTGGACTTAGATGCAAAGGAGCAGTAATGCAGAGAAAGACTCAAATAGACCTGGTTGAATAGCACGAAATGAATGCCTTTATTGTACGGTGTCCAAAATAATGAAATACATGTCATATGCGCAGATCAAAGAGATTACCAGTATACACACGTTTATAAAACTTGGTCTATACAAATGGGGAACACACGACACATCGAAAAAGGGGGAACACATTATACATTAACCTTAGGAACCACCCTCCCTTACTATACCTAAACTATGTCTGGATTTGTAGGATCGGGAAACATGCTCACCACTCGGCTTACTTCGGAAATTTAAAATGAGGCTCTCAGCTCTTTTCGCTGCAGCGCCTGGCTGTCACATGGCTGTAAGGGTTTCTGCACCCGACTTGTTTACTCTCGCTGCCGCGAATGGGTCCACTTGAGACAGCCCCGGTAATGTCCGTCGCGGATGGCCCAGGCTATCCGCTCAAAGAACCAGAGGGTAAGCCTGTCTCCCTGATATCATGAAGTCGTCTGTAGAATTCAAAAGGTGGACTCCGCCGTTTATCTTCGGGCGCGGTCGGGGTTTACTGACCGTAGCGCCATGTGGAATTTCTTCTCGTCTTTCTTCTCATCACTCAGGCCTCGCTTGGCCGAGATTCTCTTCTTCCTCGCCACCGACGGCGGGTCGCTTGGGAACACACCGCTGTGTTGCCCTGATGGGTCCGGACACCGTTTACCGACGATCGGGATGGTGCACCCTACTGCCTGCCGTGTCGAGGTGGCTCGTTCTGAGGTTCCGTTTCTGGCCGACATGGACCACGAACAACGAACTCGAACTTGACCTCCACCCAACACTCGAATAACCGACCAGCACAGCACCGCCGAAGGAACCAGCGCAAGAGAAGAGCCCGATGGACATTTGTCCTCTATAGTTATACTGTTTTTCCGGCCTTATCTCCCGCTCAAATCAAAATGTTGTCCTTTGTTTGATTTTGGCGCCCAAAATTCCCAGCATGGGGTGATTATCTTCTTAACTGGTTTCGGAATCACCTGAAACTGGCCAACTATCTGTTAATGCCTTCTTCATCGTTGAGCCAGCCAGGATGTGTATAAATCGTCTCCTCAACTGGTTTTGGGACCCCCTGAATACTGGCCCAATCACCCGCCAATGTCTCTCTCATTGTTGAGCCGGGGGGGTATTTGTGTATTGATGTGTCTGGATGGGCCCCCGATTGTCCAGTTCAATGATTCTTACTGTGCATATTGAAACGATTCAAGCACTTATATCATTGTTTTTGTCCAAAATGCAAATGGGTTGCATCCTGCCTTTTCAATTCGTACCGGGTATGGTCTCATACTGAATGTATATTCAATGCCATCTTGTCTGCCCACTGTGTCTCTGGAAACTTCTGCCACGATGTGCGGCGGCCATTTTACAGGCTTCTGTACCCTTTATTTTAAAAAACAGCTTTCCGTTCAATAAAAATGTTCAATTGAACCTGCTTCTCTCATATTATTAGAATCGCGATAATTGCGAAACTCTACATTAGGAAGGATGTGAAGGCCTTAGAGAGGGTGCAGAAAAGATTTACAAGAATGGTTCCAGGAATGAGGGACTTCAGTTACGGGGATAGACTGGAGAAGCTGGGGTTGTTCTCCTTAGAGCAGAGAAGGTTGAGAGGAGATTTGATAGAAGTGTTCAAAATCATGACGGGTCCAGACAGAGTAGATAGAGAGAACCAGAGGGCACAGATTTAAGGTGATTGGCAGAAGAACCAAAGGCGACACGAGGAAAAACTTTTTTACGCAGCGAGTGGTTAGGATCTGGAATTCACTGCCTGAATGGGTGCTGGAGGCAGACTCAATCATGGCTTTCAAAAGGGAATTGGATAAGTACCTGAAGGAAAAGTTTTGCAGGGTTACGGGGAAAGGGCGGGGGCGTGGGACTAGCTGAAGTGCTCTTGCAGAGAGCCGGCATGGGATCGACGGGTTGAATGGCCTCTTTCTGTGCTGTAACCATTCTATGATTCTAGGTCTTTCAATATTTTTTTAAAACACTGCCGTAATGTCGCCTCATTATGTCATAATGCATTATTTCCTGCTGCTAACCCGATAATGTCATAATTACTGCTTCTTATCATGTATCATGAATATAGAACAGGATTTTCTACTTTGTCCTACAGACCGAATTTAACCACAACTTTTTCCCTTTGTTCTTTTAGTTTAGTTGAAATGCATTTTAATTACACACAAACATTGTCAAACTGATATGTACTTAGAAGTTAATTCAGAGGTTCAGGTGGGACTGCCGACTTTCTTACACTGTTCAAATCTGACCTATCGATAACAGTAATGTTGATTTGTGCAGGTCTGACTGGAAAACAAGCTGATTAAAACACTTGGCTTTATGTCCCTTTTTCCACCATATAACCCAAGAAATCAGAGCTTATAAATATACTAAAAAGATCTTAAGAGAACAGTTGTACAATACAGCATCAAAAGTTAATTCCCCACATTACATAATGTGTGATAATTTGTGATTCATGGGGTTCCGTAACTCCAAATCAGCCTTCAATATTTGATGCAAGTTAAGTCATAACAGTTCTGTCGTAACAGGTAAATTAAGAAACGTATGGGATTATCATTTATATTAACTATTTGCTGCTTTAATCACAAGCTGTACTTGTAACTATGTATTTTTGTTATCTGTTCAATGTATGCTTGCAGTGTTGGTGTCTTTCTTTAGCTCATTAACTGCAGACAATCAAAATAATATCATTTGCTACGTCCCATATCCCTTCTATTCAGCTGTGCTAACACCATCTGCCACCCTCCTTGAGCAGAGCTGCAGTGCGACAGGCGCTAAATGGTGTCTAGCAATGGCTGAGTTCAACTGAGAATGATAAGACACTTTCAGGAACACATCAAGAAAGGAAAAGAAACAGAATGATCTGTAAAGTGCTTAAGTGGAAAACAGGAGATGATTAAATGGCAAGAATGACATAAGCATCCAACAATAAGAGGCTTAATGAGAGAAGTCAATTAAAAAGAAATAAAAGACATAGGGCTGGAAATTGGGCACCTTAGCGCCTCCTGTTAGCGCCTCTGGGGGGTGCTAACGGGGCGCAAACGACTTCAGTGGGAGTTTAGCGGCGGTGGTAACCGGTAGCGCCCCACTCTGCTGCGCAGGCGATGACGACATCATCACCGTGCGCAGCGTCCCGTTTTAGGCCCGCCTGCAAAATTGGCCCGCGCCCCCTGAACCTGCGCCGGGCAATGACAGCGACTGATTCAGGGGGCGGGAACGGAGCGGCAGGAGGCTCGTGGAGCGCTAAGTAAAGGGGGGGTGGCGGGCGGGGAAATAAAAAATCGGTGGTAGAGGCAGAGACCCTCATCACATTTAAAAAGTATTTGGATATGCACTTGAGGTGCTGTAAACTACAAGGCTACTGACCAAGAGTTGGAAAGTGGGACTAGGCTGGATAGCTCTTTTTCGACTGGCGCAGACACGATGGGCCAAATGGCCTCCTTCTGTGTTGTAAATTTCTACGAAACACAGACAGAGTCTGAATAGCTATAAGAATGTGGGCTAGCTGGTGGAAAGGGTAGCATGAAAAAGGGGCCAGCGTGATATCGGGTGGCCTGGAGACCGAGCTGCCCGGCAGCAAGGTAGGTCCTGTGGGTTGGGTGGGGGGGGGGAGGTGGTTGCAAACATGGGGCGATCGGGGGATCCTGGGGCGGCAACAGCCCACATTATTCTTCTGGAGCCTGGAGGAGAACTCTTGCTCCTGTCCCCACAGTTGTCTCCCAAAATGGCAGCCAGGTTCCTATGTATGTCATAGGATCCCAATTTGCATATTGAAAGAGCCAACAGCATGAAATAGGAGTGTGTTTGGTTGCCCAGCAACAGACCCCGTTGATGATGACGGTGACCAGAACGCCGGATTAAGCGGGGCCGTAAGCCATTTTCAGGCCGTTATGTTTACGCTAAGCGAACTAAGTTAATATCTACTCCAATGTAATAAATCTAGTAATACTTCTTTATAACTAGTGTACCTCATATTGCATTTCTCATACCACAACAGGATCTACCCCCATTCATACATATACCCCTTTACCCCATCCTCTACTCCTTAATTTCTTTTTTCTCACTCTACTTGTTTACTTTTATTCATTTTTATTTCTTTTCTTTTCACTTTCTCCTTCATTACTCTTCTGTTTTATCCATCTCTCTTGTTTATTTCTGCAAAACTTCCCTCCTCCCCCCATTAACTGAAGTGTACAGACTGTCATGTTAGAAGTTCAATTACAATATGCCATTCTTTCAGTGGCATTGCATGTAAGAAGGCATACCAGGGTGATAAATAGTACCCGGATTGACCACAATGATAAGGTGCCGCCAACCACATCTGCAAGCACCGGCACACTTACCTGACAATGACTGCGGGGAACTGTCTTCTCAGGGTCTGGGTCAGCAAAGAGGCAGATGCAGAACCAGCTGTTGTATGGACAACTGCCCTACCATAAGGCTGGCACAGCCAGTGACAGTAATGGTCAGCTGTGGTCTGAAACTTGATTGTATCTCCTTGCAGACATGCTGCAAGGCTGACCTATGCAGTTGGTACTATGGAGTGGCACACAACCATCTCATGCAGTGCCTCTTCAACTTCAGCAGCTATCAAACAGGAGGCGAGGTGTTGGGCGGCTCTGTCATTCTCCTGCAAGCCTGCACTTTGGGTTTCCTTTCACTTCAGCTTTGCCTCCTCACTTCTTAGTCCCCTATCTCTTTAGCCGCGCTAAAGGTTGCAAATCGGTTGCGATGTCTTTTAACAGCATGAAAAGACTTCCAGAAATGTCTGTCACCATTGCCCCCAACCTTTTGAATTTCACTTAAATGGAACTTTCCATTCCCACCATTAGCTTCGATTTTCCAATTGCCATTACTTACTGCAGGTGGTAACTAGATCGGAAATCTAGGCTCAAGCCTGCACCTGAAGCTATGCTAATGAACTGAAATTGGAAAATTGGGCGAATGCAGCACACTTCCATTTGAGTTTGTCATTTGAGTCTAAACAATGGCAAAGGCAAAGATTCTAAGCTAAGAACATGATGCACATAATATAGAAGACAGATTTGACATAAATAACAGACTCAACAACTCGATGTGTCAATGATAATACAGACAACAGACTCATCGGGGTGACTCACCACCGGCCGGAAAATGAGTGAAAGTGATTGGTCATTGTGGCCACGGTGCACTATCCAGCCTTATCCTCCTCGACTGTTCTGCAACCTTAGAGACAGTTGACCACACTATCCTCATCCAACACCTCTCCTCCGTTGTCCAGCTCCATGGGAGTGTTATTTACTTCCACTCTTACCTATCCAATCATAGAGAAAATATCTTTGGCAATGGCTTCTCTTCCTGCCACCACACCGTTAACTCTGCAGTCCCCCAAGGATCTATCCCTTTGCCTCTTCTCTTCCTCGTCTACATGCTGCCCCTTTATGACATCATCCAAAGACATGGAATCAGCCTCCGCATGATACCCAGCTCTAATTCTCCACCACCACTCGATACACAAATAGGGGTAGATTTTCGACTTCACCACCTTTTTTTATTCATTCCTGGGATGTGGGCGTTGCTGGCAAGTCCAGCATTTATTGCTCATCCCTAATTGCCCTTGAGAAGGTGGTGGTGAGCAACCTTCTTGAACCGCTGCAGTCCATGTGGTGAAGGTACTCCCACAGTGCTGTTAGGTAGGGAGTTCCAGAATTTTGACCCAGCGACGATGAAGGATCGACGATATGCTTCTAAGTCAGGATGGTGTGTGACTTGAGGGGAACTTGGAGGTGATGGTGTTCCCATGTGCCTGCTGCCCTTGTCTTCGAGGTGGTAGAGGTCGCGGGTTAGGGAGGTGCTGTCGAAGAAGCCTTGGCGAGTTGCTGCAGTGCATCTTGTAGATGGTACACACTGCAGCCACGGTGCGCCGGTGGTGGAGAGAGTGAATGTTTAAGGTGGTGGATGGGGTACCAATCAAGCGGGCTGCTTTGTCCTGGATGGTGTTGAGCTTGTGTGTTGTTGGAGCTGCATCCATCCAGGCAAGTGGAGAGTATTCCATCACTCCTGACTTGTGCCTTATAGATGGTGGAAAGGCTTTGGGGAGTCAGGAGGTGAGACTCTTGCCGCAGAATACCTAGCCTCTGACCTGCTCTTGTAGCCACAGTATTTATGTGGCTGGTCCAGTTAAGTTTCTGGTCAATGGTGAACCCCAGGACATTGATGGTGGGGGATTCGGCGATGGTAATGCCGTTGAATGTCAAGGGGCGGTGGTTAGACTCTCGCTTGTTGGAGATAGTCATTGCCTGGCACTTCTGTGCCACGAATGTTACTTGCTATTTATCAGCCCATTACCCAATCAGTACTTATTACCTAGTCAGTAATCTGACAGAGTGGGTTGCCTGCCCATTATAGATTCCCCCACCCCCGATTTTCATTCATAAGTGACAAGCTGCAGTGCTTGAGAGAGAAATGGCTGGTCCGGAGGATGGAATGAGTGGTAAGGGTAGGGAGTTTGTGTGGTTTCGGTCAACCCACCGTTTAACTGGAGGAAATTGCAACTCATCGGACAAGCAGTTTGACAACACAGAGGCAGTGGAGGTGTTGAGAGAAGTACTGGAGAAACAGATCTGGGCATCATCAGCGTACATGTGGAAGCTGACCCCATGACAAGGGGGACTAACGCACTGCGGTGACAGTCACAGAGGACACCATTTATTGGTTAGGGCCATTTCAGTGCTATGGCAGGTGCAGAAACAGGATTGCAGGAAAGATGGGCAAATACTTGTGAGGCAACAGCGCGTTCATGGACTGTAGGAATATAGAAAAAAGATAATGGCCCAAAAATTCATCCTGCTGCGCGAGAGTACGCACTGCGTACTCTCGCATATTCCCTCTGCAATTGCCGGTTTTCTGCATGCCCTGCGCATGCACTGAAAACCGGCAATTGCTCTTTCGAAAAGGGGGCGGTTCCTCGGTGCATCGCGTGCGCGCTACAGGCTGCGCGCACGCTGTGCACTTCATGCTTTGGACGCGCAGGTAAGTACTGAAGATTTTAGAAATGTAAAAAGGAGGAGTAAGACCCACTTTTAACAAGGTAAGTAGTGAATTAAGTATTTTTTTGAATTTTTTTTTACAGGTATATCTTTTTTAGAGACTTTAAAGACAGGTAAGTTTATTTTTATAACTTTTTAAAAGATTTTAAATTTTTTCAAAAATTTAATTTTTTATTTAAAATGGTTAATTTATTTAACTATACTTATTTTATTAATGTGATGGTTTTTTTTTAATTTAATTGAGGTTTAGCTGTTATTTTGGGGGGGTGTAAGATTCATAGATTTCACAGCCGTGCTGTGAAACTTATGAATGGAAGATGGTGTGCTGCCATTGGCTCTAACTGAGTCACGTGATCCCACAGCTCGCACGAATTCACTACGCCGGTGGGATACGCAAGCACTGCCCGGCTGATGTCTGGAACATCAAGTTCGTGCGAGCTGGATCTGAAAAAGCACAAGCGAGGTGAGAGATCGCAGGGAAGGCTTACCCCCGCGAGAACAGAGCGAGATCAATTTCTGGGCCAATGTAAAATAAGATGATGAACGCACCAAAGTTTCACTGTCTATTGATATCCCTGCAGAAGTCTGCTTGTTAAGTAGCCTGTTTGCAGTGTTTTTAACATTTACCTGTGGTCAGTTACCAAAACACAAGACATTGGGCGCAAAATTCGGATTTGTAGCGCCCGCTTTTTCGATGCTACAAGTGTCGTTTTGGTTCCAAAATGGCGTCCACGACGCCCGCGCATACTTCTGGTGAGAGTATTAGCACGCGCAGAGTTAGCGTCCGCCAGATGTGTGCAGAGAAGGCAGATCATGACATCAATCAATGTGTAACACTGATTTGACGCCAGCACTGCCATTTTGGAGCTTAACGCTCCAGCTAACGTCCACTCTTAAGCTCGCACAGCTGAACACGCATTCAGCAGCAGGAAGGACCCACTATTCAAAGGGATCATCAACTACTCTCAGGTTAGTTGCTGATTGATTTCTTCTGGCTGTTGCTGTGATTGTACAAGTGTTTGGTGCTTTCTAGAGTTCTTGAAAGTTGCTAAAGTCTACAGGGAGTGGTGTGGGAGGTGCTGAAGGCATTCCCCTTGGAATACAGCATGACTAGGAGAGTGAGCAGTGGTGACAAAGAGAAGGGCAAGCTGCTAGAAGAGGGAGGAGGAGGAGGGGGAGAAGGGCTCCCAGCATGAGGCCTTATCCACCCAGGGCGTTCAAGGAGCAATTCTCCGACCTGAAACTCAACGAGGAACAATGTGTCAAACGTCTGTGCTTCACTAAGGAGGTCCTCACTGAAATCTGCCACCTGTTGCAGCCACAACTGCAACCTCTGAGCAAGGCGAGGACCGCATTGCCAGTGACTGTGAAGGTGACCACGGTGATGACATTTTATGCGTTGGGCTTCTTCCAGGTTGGAGCTGGAGATATTTGCAACATCTCGCAGTTTGCCATCCACTGTTGCGTAAGGGAGGTCACTGAAGCTCTCTATTCAAAGAGAGCTGACTACATTTCATTCTCTCTTGCCAGAGAGCAGCAGGCGGAGCGAGCACGTGGCTTTGCGAGGATTGCAGGCTTTCCCATGGTGCAGGCTGACGTTGATTGTGTGCACGTCATTTGCGGGCACTGCACGTCAACTCTGAGATGTACCACAATCAAAAGGGATTCCACTCCCTAAAGGTCCACCGGATATGCGACCATATGCAGCAAATCATGCAAGTGAACGCCCGGTATCCTGGCAGCAGTCATGATGTATTCATTTTGCGGCAGTCCGCTGTGCCACCTTCTGCATTTGAGCCACCACGACACACCAGAGGGTGGCTACTGGGCAACAAGGGCTATCTGTTGACGACATGGCTCATGACTCAGGTGCGCGACCCACGCACAGTGGGCAGAAATGTGATAGAGCACACCATTGGCGCGTTGAAACAATGCTTCTGCTGCCTGGACCGTTCTGGAGGAGCCCTGCAATAATCGGTAGGGCGGGTGTCAAGATTCGTGGTGGTCTGCTGCATGTGGCACAACCTCGCCTCATGAGGGCACAGCCCTTGCCACCAGCTATACGGCGAGCAGCTGAGGAGCAGGAACATGAGGAGGAGGAGGAGGAGGAAGGGAGGAGGCAGCCCAGACGGCCCCTTTTTGGCCAGGCTGTCCATGAACAACTCATCCGACTGCGATATCAGTAAACGCAACCCCAATTCCCCATTCACCAACAGTCCCACACCTTAACTTCCCTCTGTCACAGACCATCACAGCGTCCACTTAGCTACAATGCAAAAATACAAGCCAACATAAAATAAAGATTCCAAACCAAATTTATAAAACAAAGCATTTTATATTGCATACAAACGTCAACTAATCACCCTTGTGCATTCCTTAGTGCTTGTGTTCTGTGTACCTTTGCCTGTCCTAGTGCTCCTACGCAGTGCTACCCCAGTGGCTGCAGCATGGCTGGTGGAAGGCTGCTGACTTTCAGTGGGGGAGACTGCAGATGGCCTTGGAGGATGACCTTGAGCAGCTCTGGGCCTAGAAGGCCTGGTTTCGGACTGCACCATCTCGGCATGAGCAGCAGCAGTCTGGGCTGGCTGACTGATAGGCAGCAGCAAGGGCACTGGCAGAGTGGCAGGGGTGGGAGGACGAATGCTGTCATCCTGAGAGAGGACAGCAGGTTTGTGCTCCACGGAGCCACTTCCACTCACCCAGGGGTTACGCTTCAGCAATCTTAGTAATCTGTTGGAGGACAGATTGCTGGACTGTTGTGACACCCTGCAAGCCCCTTTCAACACTGGTATCCACAGCCATGATAGCAGTAAGCTGACCTTGCATGAGAACAGGCTGAGCTTGCATGGCAGCACCCAGATGTTGGATGGCTTCTGCTTGTGCTGCAATGGAAGCTGAGACATCGGCCATCAGACGCTGCATCATGGTTGGGTCCACAAGTGTGCTAATGGAGTTGGCCACCACTTCCATGCTGGGCTCTAAGCTCTGTGCAAAACCCTGTGCCAAGTTGGTGTCAGACTTCTCCGTGCTCCATGAAATTGCACGCAGGCTTTCTGGCAGGCCTGCCAGTGCACCAAGCATTTCTTTGTGCATACTCATCAGCCTTCTTATGTAGGCCGCTCCATCAAAGTGCTCATCTGAGTCCTCTGCAGCAGAACTCGTGCGCAACCTCATTTTCAGGGGTTATCGAATTTCGCGGCCAATGTCTAATAGTTTAGCTATATGTTCAATTATCATTTTTCTATAAACTAAAGCAGTGCAATTGTTTGTTGCTACACATGAAATCATATAATAACTCTGGAACTCCTTTAGATTGGAATAATAGTTTTTAATCTGAAAGACTTTTAACTTTAAAATCGGGTTTCTCTTTGCAGGTTTACTCTGGCATCAAACCTCCACAGTGATTGGATGCTCATGCTGTTCTTTGTTCACACCCATCTGACTGTGACTGTCACTCTGGGCTTGCTTCTGATCCCGAAGGTACTGTCAGTGCTCCTTATTGAATGCCATTCAGTTATAATATTTATTGTAATGTGGTTTAGCCCTACATCATGTCGTTATATTATTTGCTTGATAAATCACATCTTTACAATCAAATCGGAGTCGGAGTATCTGATCTTTTCAGGTTGCTGGATTCAGACCTACGTAGCAGATCCGATAGGTACACCAATCCAAGATGTAAACTAGCTTCAGATATATGTACGTCCTAACTGTTCCATTAACACTTTTCACATTGTCCTTGATGGCTTTATTACAATTAGGGCAAAGAAGGAATGCAAAGCGGTACTTTGAATTTCGTATTCCCTGAGATTGGAAAAAATGGTTCACAAAATAAACCAGAATTTTTCAGGCAAGTTACAGTGGGGTTATTTACATTTGTTTGTTTCTGAAATAATTTATAATGGAATAGAATTAAATGTGCACTTTCAGTAGGCATTTACTAACATACCCATGCATTGTTCTGCCAAAATGTGGATAGACTGGGTTACTGAAGGTCAGGCCTATTAATCTGCCACTTCATCTTCAGTTTTACATTGGTTGTTTTGATTGTTTTGTGCCACTGTAAAACCCAATTTAGTGCCTGTAATGGGATTGTTATGTTGTTTAATGAAAATACAAAATGAATTCAACTTTATTAACTTCATCTTTGCTGGTGTAAATATCTTCCAGGATAAAAGAAGGCGACAGCACAAAATATTAATTTCACTGGCAAATTGGTTCATTCCAATTTCAGTATTAATTATATATAACTGGATATATCACCTTTTACACAGTTTTCTGGGGTTTCCACAGCTCTTCCGCCAATTGCAGCAGATGATCGGGAGAACCTTGCAGAAATTCACCGCTATGGGTTTTGGGTTGCAATTGGCAGAGGAGGACCAGCAAGAGCAGGAAAGGTCTGCCAGTTATGCCAGATGGCATGTTAGATCCCATTGGCATACAACACGATGGGTTTACCCATACCGGGCAGATACCTAGGAATCAGAAGAGATGTGCATAAAGCATCTGTGAAGAACCATGGTATTTCCTTGAGGTAAATGTCCAGACAAGGTCTAACATTTGGACAGCGTCACCAGCATCCATCTATTCAGCACAGCACACTATTTTAAAGCTTTCAGCTGGTTCCAGGAAAGCACTAAAGATATCTGCAGTGTCAGCCAGTTTGTTGTCTACAAATGTATGAGCGCATTATGCAGAAGGGCCAATGACCATCAAATTGACCAAGAGCAGGAATGTGATAGAGCACCACCATTATTTGGAGAGCAAAGAGTGAAAGGGTGGCTCCTGGGAGACAAAGGCAACTCTCTGAAGCAACGGCTCATGACACCCTTGCACCAATCACAGACAGAAGCATAAGAACAAAAGAGATAGGAGCAGGAGTAGGCCATTTGGCCCTTCGAGCCTGCTCCACCATTCAATAAGATCATGGCTGATCTTCTACCTCATCTCCACTTTCCTGCACTATCCCCATATCCCTTGATTCCCTTAATATTCAAAAATCTATCGATCTCTGTCTTGAATATACTCAACGACTGAGCCTCCACAGCCCTCTGGGGTAGAGAATTCCAAAGATTCACCACCCTCTGAGTGAAGAGGTTTCTCCTCATCTCAGTCCTAAATGGTCGGCCTCTTATTCTGAGACTGTGACCCCTGGTTCTAGACTCCCTAACCAGGGGAAACATCCTCCCTGCATCTACCCTGTCAAGCCCTGTAAGAATTTTATATGTTTCAATGAGATCACCTCTCATTCTTCTAAACTCCAGAGAATATAGGCCTAGTCTACTCAATATCTCCTCATAGGACAATCCCTCCATCCCGAGAATCAGTCTGGTGAACCTTCATTGCGCTCCCTCTATGGCAAGTATATCCTTCCTTAGGTAAGGAGACCAAAACTGTACACAATACTCCAGGTGTGGTCTCACCAGGACCCTATATAATTGCAGTAAGACATCATGTCCTAAAAATTCGGTAGCTTTGCAACTAGCGCCAGGGTGTGGCGCCGTCAACGCCTCCTGCGAAATTCATCACCGTGCGCAGCGCCCCAGCCGCGATCTTCGGTAGCGCCTGCTGACTTACCGCTGGACGCTATGTCCGACGGGGTCAGGGGGGCCTACCTGCGGCCAGGGCGGCGCTAATTAAAGGGAGGTGCCGGGCAGCCATTTTTGTTGCTGGCCGCCTGCCAGCACCTGCCCCCTCTGCCATCCCCGACCTCCTCTGAAGCCCCCCCACGGAGTGCCGGCTGCACTCCGTGAGCCCGGCACTTCTCTTGCCTGCCGGGCACTTTTACCAGCACTCCGATCCCTGGTGGCCCAGCTGGGTCCCGGGTTGCGCTGCGCTAGGCCCCTCCCCTTTAATAAGGGGAGGAAGGCCTGCAGTACCGTGGCGCGACGTGCCGCAGAGCGTGGCACTGCGGCACGTAGCACCGCGATATTCACTCGCAGCGCCCCAAGAGGGAGGCGGGGCGCTTCCAGTAGCACCCCACTTCCCTCTTGGGGCGCTACCGATGAATTTCGGCCACGGGGGTGCGAATTTATTTGGGGCGCTAAAAGTAGCGCCCCGACGAAGTTAGCGCCCCAAAGGGGACGCGACTCAATTTTTCCCCCCTTTACTCTTATACTCAAATCCTCTTGTAATAAAGGCCAACATACCATTTGCTTTCCTAATTGTTTGCTGTATCTGCATGTTAACTTTCAGTGATTCATGTACAAGGACACCCAGGTCCCTCTGAACACCAACATTTCCCAATCTCTCAGCATTTAAAAAATACTCTGCTTTTCTATTTTTCCTACCAAAGTGGATAACTTCACATTTCTCCACATTATATTCTATTTACCATGTTCTTGCCCACTCACTTAGCCTGTCTATATCCCCTTGAAGCCTCCTTGCATCCTCCTCATAACTTACATTCCCACCCAGCTTTGTAGCATCAGCAAACTTGGATATATTACATTTGGTCCCCTCATCCAAATCATTGATGTAGATTGTGAATAGCTGAGGCCCAAGCACTGATCCTTGCATTACCCCACTAGTTACAGCCTGCCAACCCGAAAATGACCCGTCTATTCCTACTCTTTGTTTTCTGTCCGTTAACCGATCCTCAATCCATGCTAGTATATTACCCCTAATCCCATGAGCCCTAATTTTGTTTAATAACCTCTTGTGTGGCACCTTATCGAATGCCTAATCCAAATACACCACATCTACTGGTTCCCCCTTATCTATTCTGCTAGTATACTCACACTACAACCAGAATGATTATCAAGCTTATCTTTGGGCTGTTAAAGTAGCACTTCTGATGTCTCAAATCAGCGACACATAAATACTTAAATCAAGTGCACTGCATTTATTTCATCCCTTGTGTGGTTTGTAACTGTTTTTAGCTATCCCCTTGCTTGTTTTTTTTTCAAGTGTGTGACACTTAACCTACTACTTCTAAATGATTCCCTTGTGAAAAGCGCAAGTGTGTTGATTGGCTGCGGGGTTTCACTGACAGACTGCTAAGATTTTGGCAGCCAAGTTCAGTACTATCCTTCCTGCTTTCTGGCACCTCTGCTATTACTGGTACTAGGATGCTTGATGGACTAGATGTGGCATTAGCTTGAAAGTTAGCGGCCCGATTTCCGACTACTCCAAGCGTGCCACTGGTGTAGGCATTCTCTTAACAAGTCTGCTGATCTATCTGAGAGTAGAACTTGGCCAGCTGTGAGGTCTGTGAATCCCTTTGGTGGGCCTCTTCAGTTCCATTGCCCGATTAATTGATCGGAGCCTGCACGGCACAGGTTTCTACCAGTTCTGACCCAAAATGCCAATCGGGGCCCTATTTGCATCATAGGAGCCCGATTTCAATATTAAAAGGGGCCTAGCTCCTGAAACAGGCGGGTGTTTTGGACACCCAGAGCTAGGCCCCTTTTAAATGGAGCTGGCCACATCACCGGTGTTAACAGGGCAGTAAGGCTACCAACCCCATTTTGAGGTTTTTATCACCCTGTTAGCGTCAGGCAAAGAGAGTTTAAAATCGACCCCACAATGTGTTACAAAATAAGCAGGCAATATAACATTTTGAAAGCAAGTTTTTAATTGTTTCACTACTCAAGGCAGCATCTTTAAGATTTGAACCCTTGTCCTCTCTAGCAGCAATGTGAGCGTTCATGAGAGATGCTCCCACTGTGCCTAAGGTCTACACCACTGCAGATGCCACAGGAGTTGCCACTTCCTCTATGGCAATGCATACAACCAGTCGCCCATGACTGCACAGATCCAGGCAGTGACTCCTCTCCAGACCTTTCAGAGTATTTCGCACAGAAACAAGTGAGCCATGTTGACCATCCCACTCAAACATCAAAACGCTGTCTTAAATAACCTATATTACTTGGTCTAGGCTGTGTTAGTCTACTCCTGTACCTATGTAACATTGGCCCGAAAATTAGACCTAATACGCGAGAGTACGCACTGTGTACTCTCGCGTATTAGTTCCAGAATTGCCGGTTTCCTGCATGCACTGCGTATGCGCGGGAAACCGGCACTTCGTGTATTGCAAAGGGGGCGGTTCCTAAGTGAACCGCGTGCCCACTACAGGTTGCGCGCACGCAGTGCACTTAGTTTTTTTTCAGGTTTGAACGCGCAGGTAAGTGGTGAAGATTTTACACATAAAGAAAGCAGGCGTAGGACCCCCTTTTAACAAGGTAAGTAGTTAATTAAGTGTTATTTTAAAAAATTTTCAACAGGTTTATCTTTTTTAGAGACTTTAAAGAAAGGTAAGTTTATTTTTATAACTTTTAAAAAGATTTTAAAAAATTCCAAAAATTAAATTTTTTGTTTAAAGTGGTTAATTTATTTAACTATAGTTATTTTATTAATGTGATGGCTTTTTTTAAAATTTAATTGAGGTTTAGCTGCTCTTTTGGGGGCTTGTAGTATTCATAGCTTTGACAGCCCTTGCTGTCAAAACTATGAATGAAAGATGGTGTGCTGCCATTGGCTCTAACTGAATCACGTGATCCCAGAGCTCGCACAAACTAATTGTGCCTCTGGGACACGCAAGCACTGCACGCCGGCAACAGGGAGAGGCCCTGAAACTGAAGTTCGTGTGGGCCCGGAGCAAAAAGGTAGGCGCGGAGTGCGATATCGCGGGGAATCCTTACCCCCGCGGGAACCATCGATGTTTAATTTCTGGGCCATTAACTTCATAGGATAACATACATTATGTGAACATTATGGTACTAGCCCTAAGCTTGAGGGAAGTCTTCAGCTGCACTTCACTGCACTACACTACATCCTAGCACTCTGGAGGAATAGCACGTTGGTACTTAAGTAAGCCTGTATAGAAAGCTTTCCTCAGTTTTTCTTATTCCTTTATTTCCCCATGTGCTGATTCTTTCCAATTGATTCAATTCATTAGAAAACATCAGCTTCATAAAAGTTTTGAAAGTTAACTCGTGCTGCTGAGCTTTCTGACCTTTGAGGAAATTGTTGCAAATCACTGGAGGAGACAGATTACTAAGATGTTTTAAATAGTCATGAAATGGATTTGAAGTTAGTGATCAATGTAGCTCACATCTACATATTGAATTGAGTGCAGGTGGTCAGTGAGCAGAAACACAGGATCATGTAGGTGAATGCTTGATTCTCCTGCAGTCTTCATTTTAAGACAATCTGTGCAAGAGCTATTTGAAAGAGATGGCAGATAACTTCCTGGAGATCAAGGTTCTGGCTCATGAGATCATTGAGAGAGCCATGAGCAGCAGCTGAGCAAAGATATAAAGAGGCGCATGCAAGCCATCAGGATAACTCTCAAATGTAATATAAACATCTTGAAGCAGTGCTTCAGATGTCTGGACAGATCAGGGGAGTTTGAGAATTCAGACCTGTTAAAATCTTCAAAATCTTCATAATCTGATGGATAGGAAGTTGGTTAAAGGACAGACAAGAGATATTGGATATTTTTCCAAATGCAAGGATGTTAACTGTGGTGTCTCCCAGGGGTCAGTGTTGGGACATTTGCTCTTAATATATATATATAATGATCTGGACTTGGGTTTGAGGGCACAGTAGGGAGAATGAGTAACTGTGAGGAGGACTATAAGCAACTTCAAGAGGACATAGCCAAGTTAGTAGATGGAGAAGATAGATGTTGGATGAAATGGTTCAGATTCACAAATGCTAAACCTATTCAAACCATTGGTTCAGCCATTCACCACCAGATCTGTCTGGACCACATAAAGCATTATCGGGTCGCACTCTCGTCTGCCAAAATTGCTCACTATTCCAGAATAACTCCAGAATGCAAAGATAAACCCCAGCTTCTATCCTCTACTGCTAACCGTCTTTTTAAACCCCTCTCCCCTGTCTCCTCCACCCTCACCTCCGACAACAAGTGTGAGGAGCTCATGGACTTCTTTGTCTCTAAGATTGAGACCATCCGTTCAGCTGCCTCTGCCACTTCTCTTCCTTCCCCTAGGCCACCGGGCCAAACTTCCTCTAAGGTTCCCCCCTGCCCTAGCCCTGAACTCGCATCTTTCTCCAGTTTTTCTCCGCTCTCCCCCTCCTGACCTCTCCACGCTCATCTTATCCATGAGACCCACTTCCTGCTCCCTCGACCCTATCCCAACCAAACTGCTTACCACCCAACTTCCTTTTCTGGTTCCCATGTTAGCTGACATTATTAACGGTTCTCTCTCCTCAGGTACTGTCCCCCTCTCCGTCAAATCTGCCATCATCTCCCCTCTCCTTAAAAAACTAACCCGTGACCCCTCTGTCCTTGCAAACTACCGCCCCATCTCCAACCTCCCTTTCCTCTCCAAAGTCCTTGAACGTGTTGTCACCTCCCAAATCCGTGCCCATCTTTCCCGCAACTCCAATCAGGTTTCCGCCCCTGCCACAGTTCCCAAACGGCTCTCATCAAAGTCACAAATGATATCCTTTGTGACTGTGACAAAAGTAAACGATCCCTCTTCGTCCTTCTTGACTTGTCTGCAGCTTTTGACACGGTTGACTACTCCATCCTCCTCCAATGCCTCTCCACCGTCGTCCAGCTGGGTGGGACTGCACTCGCCTGGTTCCATTCTTATCTATCTAATCGTAGCCAGAGGATCACCTGCAATGGTTTCTCTTCCCGCTCCCGCATCATTACGTCTAGTGTCCCCCAAGGATCTATCATTGGCTCCCTCCTATTTCTTATCTACATGCTGCCCCTTGGCGACATCATCCAAAATTACAGTGTCAGTTTCCACATGTACGCTGACGACACCCAGCTCTACCTCATCACCACTTCTCTCGACCCCTCTACGGTCTCTAAATTGTCAGACTGCTTGTCCGACATCTAGTACTGGATGAGCAGAAATTTTCTACAATTAAATATTGGGAAGACCGAAGCCATTGTTTTCGGTCCTCGCCACAAACTCCGTTCCCTAGCCACTGGCTCCATCCCTCTCCCTGGCAACTGTCTGAGGCTGAACCACACTGTTCGCAACCTTGGTGTTATATTTGACCCTGAAATGAGCTTCCGACCACATATCCGCAGCATAACTAAGACCGCCTATTTCCACCTCAATAACATCACCTGTCTCTGTCCTTGCCTCAGCTCATCTGCTGCTGAAACCCTCATCCATGCCTTTGTTACCTCTAGACTTGACTATTCCAACGCACTCCTGCTGGCCTCTCACGTTCTACCCTACGTAAACTTGAGGTGATCCAAAACTCGGCTACCCGTGTCCTAACTCGCACCAAGTCCCGTTCATCCAACACCCCTGTGCTCGCTGACCTACATTGGCTCCCAGTTAAGCAACGCCTCGATTTCAAAATTCTCATCCTTGTTTTCAAATCCCTCCATGGCCTCGCCCCTCCCTATCTCTGTAATTTCCTACAGCCCCACAACCCCCCGAGATATTTGTGCTCCTCTAATCTGCCCTCTTGAGCATCCCTGATTATAATCGCTCAACCATTGGTGGCCGTGCCTTCTGTTGCCTAGGCCCTAAGCTCTGGAATTCCCTCCCTTAACCTCTCCGCCTCTCTACCTCTCTTTCCTCCTTTAAGACACTCCTTAAAACCTACCTCTTTGACCAAGCTTTTGGTCACCTGCCCTAATTTCTCCTTATGTGGCTCGGTTTCAAATTTTTTGTCTTATAATACTCCTGTGAAATGCCTTGGGATGTTTTACTATGATAAAGGTGCTATATAAATACAAGTTGTTGTTGCCGTTATTTTGTAGAATATTTTGCCCACTTTTGGGTCCCTACTTTATGAAGGATATCAAGGCATTGGAAGAGAGACTAGAGAAACTGGGGCTTTTTTCCATTAGGACAAAGAAAGTTAAGAAGAGATCTGATTGAGGTATTCAAAATTATGAGAGATTTTAATAAAATAAATTGGGAAAACTGTTTCCACTAGTCAGTGAGTCAGTAACTAGAGGACATAAATTTAAGATCATAATCAAAAGAATGAATGGAGAGGCTAGGAAAAATGGTCACATGCCATTCCCTCATATCCTTTAAAAGTTTACTTTTCATATATGGATCGACTTCCCTTTTAAAAGCTGTGATGGATTCTAGTAGGGCATTCCACTTTCTAACAGCCCTCTGCACAAAAAATATTGGGTGAAACTTGCAACTTTGGCAGGGGTGTAAAAGTGACAGTATTGGATTGGCCGCTTGTTATCACCCTACCCGATTTTCCTCTCCATTGGAGTCAGGGCTGTTTGGAAATGGAATCCATAACAGCTTCTAAAAGGGAAGTTAATAAATATCTGAAAAGAAAAATGTAAAAGGGCAGGGGAATGAGACGAAGTGGATAGTTCTTTCAGCGAGCAGGCAAAGAATGGCCTCACTCAGGGCTGTAAAATTAGTATGAATCTATGATCTATTTGAGGTGGAGGAAAAGGAAAGTCATCTACAGGCAGAAACAGATCAAGATACTGGGGTAGATTTTAATTTGGAGCCAAAGAAGCTGAACCCAAACCAAGAGGCCTGAGGATCATTAGAAATTGATCAGTTTAACATCTCAGCTGAAAGACATCACCTCCAACAGTGTAGCACTCCTTCAGTACTGCACTGATGTCAGTCTAGATTAGATGCTCAGGTCTCTATAGTGAGACTTGGAACCCACAACCTTCTGACTCACAGGCAAGAGTGCGACCAATGGCTGACACTAAAGATTTAACATGAGCGCCCAGCTTCACTATGGCCCACTTCTTCTATGTTCTTGAGCTCCAGGATGTCCAGCATGGCATATTTGAAGTGACTGAAAGGTCTGAAATTAGGAACATCACCTCTCATTCGGGTTTGCTCCCTTCTATTATGCGGCACCTTGTGCTTTTTTTAAATTCGTTTATGGGATGTGGGCGTCACTGGCAAGGCCAGCATTTATTGCCCATCCCTAGTTGCCCTTGAGAAGGTGGTGGTGAGCCACCTTCTTGAACCGCTGCAGTCCGTGTGGTGAAGGTACTCCCACAGTGCTGTTAGGGAGGGAGTTCCAGGATTTTGACCCAGCGACGATGAAGGATTGGCGATATACTTCCAAGTCAGGATGGTGTGTGACTTGAAGGGGAACTGCAAGCTAACAATTAGTGTTGAGATGTTGAACACGCATTACTTTACTCAGAGAGTGGTGAGAATGTGCAACACATGGAGTGGTTGAGGCGAATAGCATTGATGCAGTTAAAGAGAAGCTAGATAAGTACATGAGGGAGAAAGGAATAGAAGGATATGTTGATAGGGTGAGATGAGGTAAGATGGGAGGAGGCTCGTGTGGGGCATAAACACTGGCACAGACCAGTTGGGCCAAATGGCCTGTTTCTGTGCTGTAAAATTCTATGTAATTCTATGGAAGTTTGAAGATTACAAACAATGAGACTCAAAGTGTCCATTCTGCATTGTAGTTTGCACGTGAGTAAATGAAGATGCACCACTCAACTAGCCAGTTCACACCGAGCAAAGCAAATGGTGTTTCTGCAGGGAGGGTGCCTTGAAGTCCAAATCAGGATGATCCTCCTATGTTGCACTTCTTGAAGCAGCACTTGCATCAAGCAACTGAGCTTTCTCTTCAACTCACCCCTGCCATTTCCAGGTTTCTGCGCAGCCATATTGAAGCCCCTTTAAACA
Source organism: Squalus acanthias (assembly GCA_030390025.1). Taxonomy (NCBI): domain Eukaryota; kingdom Metazoa; phylum Chordata; class Chondrichthyes; order Squaliformes; family Squalidae; genus Squalus; species Squalus acanthias. The sequence goes on from CM059428.1 coordinate 140,988,904, forward strand.
GCAGCTGCTGCTGCTGATATTCCCGCGTTCCACTGGCAGCCAACTCCCGACAACAGCCCCTGTCAGGACCGGGAGCATCTTGCGTATAATTAATGTGGTCAATCTCACCAAGTCCAGCAAGGTCAGCCCAGCACAACTTCAGCAAGCACAGGGCTTGTGAAAAGTCCAGCCCCACCTATACAGTGCCGGGATGAGAAAATCTACCATTGTGTCATTTTCTTCTTGTTGCTGTATTTTAATATCATGCATTTTAATGAAGTGCACTTTTCTGTATGTGTACCGTTGGCTTTGTAATTGACTTGTAACATAATGAGGCAAACTCCTGGAGCTTGACTTTCAGACACATAAGAAATTATGCATGAGGTGCACTCACCATCTGCAATATTTTCAGGCCCAAGTCTCACAACGGTTTGTCAGATCATACGGGCGCAATCATCACATGATTTTCAGACTGATGCTGTGCTTTTGTGAATAGGCAATGTTGATTTTTCAAATTAAATTATGAAAAGACTTACCTGTGTTTGCAACCCATGAAACATGACAGTTTTGTATTATCTGAGTCTAACCTGTGCAAAATCTCTCTTAATTTGTCAGGATGAAAATCTAATTTTAATTATGTCCACATTGGGGCAGGGCTCATCTGTTGGTAATAACAGAATTTTTTTAAATTGGAAATAATTACAGGGGAAGGGGTCAGTCCTTAATATTTGAGACTCTTGTCAATAGGTGTCTGTCCAGTTCAGGTGCATTCCTGTCACATGTCACACTATGGAGTGCAGGGCACAATTGTAATAAAGCTGAAAGGGCTTTATTTAAAGCAGAAGGAAAGCAGGTTTTTTCACTTGATTTGCAGAACAGGCTCTGCTGTCACCCATTCAAGCATGTACAATGCTGCAGCAGCCATAACATTACATTTTCTTAGTTTAGCTCATTGGAAGTCATGTTTACAAAAGGCAATGGGGGTGATTTTAACCCTACTCACTCAGCAGAAACCTGCCGTGTAGGCAGTTAAAATCGCCCTGGCTCTTACCTGTCCGAAAGCCGCCATAATCGCAACATCTGCAATTTTAACCTGCTTTCCTGAGCAGGCAGTAAGGACACCCGCCCAGAGCCATCAGGGTCCTTATTTACATATGCGGGTTGTGGCCCAACGACACCATTGAGACCCGACTATAATTTTAACTCAGGCCTGAGCGGGGAATCCACCTAGAATTAATCAATTAAATACTTAACCTTCATACACAGTGCATCATGTTATTTTATAGGTCTGGGTCCCATTCTACATAGTGGTATTAATACTTCTTCTCATGTATTAGATATTCATTTGGGGATGGGCAATAAATGCTGGCCTTGCCAGTGACGCCCACATCCCAGGAACAAATAAAAAAGAAGTAATATCTGAGACTGATACAGAGTTACACAAGGAAAGAGCAGAATAGATGAGGTATGAGAGGCTTGTTCAAAACGTTCTATGCCTTTTAACTGGCTATCTCAAAGGAAAAAGACTTCAGAATTGTGGGATTATAGCTTTTCCAACCTTCACCCAGGAAGCGGGAAGAACTTATAAGGACATCTTTCTTTGGGTTGATTACAAATATCATATTTTAAACTTTCTCATCTCTCTCTGTAGTATGACTGTTGAAAACTAAGGCGGGAATTTTCTGTACCTGGGCGGGTCGTGACCCCGTTCTTCCTTTCATCCCACTCCTGAGATCGACTTTCCCTTAATGGAGCCTATTAAGGCAGCCCTGCGTGTTACCCGGCCCTATTAAATGGTGCAGGTCTGATGACATCATAGATGACGCGTTTTCAGCTGGGATATTTAAAGGAGCCATGGCCACAGCACATTTGAGGGTTCATCTACGATTGTGCTGGATCACTGGAGTGTTGGAAAGACTAGCAAACATGGCTGCACAGAGACAGAGGGCTGCACCCAAGTTCTCAGATAACTCCCTCCATATGCTTGTGGAAGGAGTGAGAGCACACAGGGAGGTCCTCTTCCCTTCCGATGAGCGGAAGTGACCTCCCCAGCAGACCAAAGGAGCCTGGCTCCAAATAGCAGAGGAGGTCAACAGCAGGGATGTTGTCAGGAGGACCTGGGTGCAGTGCCAGAAACATTTCAATGATCTCATTAGATCAGGTAAGGTGAGTGCAAAGCCATACTCAACTTCATCCTGCTGTGCATCTCATTACCTCCCCATCACTCTGTCCTCCCAACCCTACTCCTGCACATCCTTACTCACACCAACATACCTTGCACGTCCACCCATCCCTCTCTCTCTATCTACATTATCACATCCCCATCTGACCAACCACCCCTCACACTCATCCTCATCCTAATGCAATCATACCAACTAACAACACACAAGGAGGCCAGATGGCATTGCCACCCCACTCCATCATAGTCACCCTCTAAAGATGTAACCCATCCATCCCTGACACGTATCCCATCACTCTCTTCTTTCCCTCCTTGCAGGAGAATAGAGCCCACAATAAGAGGGAGAGGGAGATAACCAGAGATGGCCCTCCATCATTGACCACCTTAACAGCAGCAGAGGAGGTCACCCTGGAAGTGTCAGGAGTCGCAGAGCAGCTGGAGATAGGAGACGGAGAGAAGGGGACATCTCAGCAACCTGGTGCCAGAATTACATCTCATACAGCCACATGGCACACAGCAGTCACTCATATGGGGACTGATGGCAGCAGCCAGTGACTGTTCATCATGTGCATAATAGTATCTGTACCCATTCTTGATGTGACATATCTAACTCATCTCTTTACTGCATCAAGAGCCCCCCCCCCCCACCCCACCACTGTCCAGGAGGAAGAGGAAGACGACTCCTCAGAGGAGCCTCCAGCCTCTGAGGGTGCACCGTTACCAGACATTAGCGCACCCAGCACCAGCGCAGATACGCACACCTCGGTGGGTCCTATGTGAGATAGAGTAGTGTTGTCACCTGGTGTCTCACAAGTCACAAGTGAGCAAGAGCAGACGGTGGAGACAAGGACAGCAGTGGAGAGTCCTTGTCGGAGGCCGCAGGTGTCTCCTAGCTCTGCTCAGCTACATGCAGACGCTGAGCCTCAGGGGCCATCCAGAAAGAGGGCGATCCTGGAGGTGCAGGAAGAAGTGCAGGAGGCTTCAACAGGTTTTGTGACCGCGATGTCTGCAAATGTGCAGAGAATGGAGCAGTCCATCTCCAACATGAGCACCACCGTGTCACAGGCGATGATGACTGTCGGCTCTTCCATGGAAAGGACGGCCACCTGCATGGAGCTGTAACCGGTTTCTGTGGTGGCCAATTTCCTATAGGCCCTGCCGCAATCGCCAATTATTGTAAGTGATTTCGCCCCGCCCGTAGCGAGCACACAAACCCCTTTACTACAAGTTCTGGACGACAGGGATTATTGAGGACAGATTGGAACACGGACAGCGTTTTCAGGCTCACCCATACAGTGTTTATTAAGGTTGACAAAACCACTCCACTCGCATACAGTACGAGCGGTGTGAACACAACAGTATAGTTTAAAACAGTACAACCCTGACTTGTCCAATAAGCCCCTGCCGTGCTGACTTACCACGGCCTAAAAACACCCTCCCGTGAACTAAACTATCACAGGACCCTTCAAACGCTAAACCCCCTCTGGTTTGGTAGGAACATACAGGTACCCCCTCACACAGCTAAGTGATCTTGTGGGTGTGTAGGCTTGGCGATGCTCACCTAGATTGCCCTTGATCTTGCTTGCAGCTTCCTCCCGTACGTCTCGGCTACCTGGTTCTGTACCGGCCTTGCGGCATGCGAGTCCCAGTCTGAGTCGAAGTCCGTCTCGGTTGGAAGAGCAAGGCTCAGCTCCTCTTGACATTCCGTTGTGAGGAGGGCAGGAGAGAGAGAGAGAGCTATCCAAAATGGCTCTCTGATATACCCCCCCAATACACAGACCGCTGTCTGTGGTTTTAATGGACACATGGCCTCAGGGAAATGGTTTCCAGACCTCCTCCCAGGTTTGGATGGTTTAGATCTTGTTTCGATCTCCCAGCCGATTTAACTTAACGAGCTCATCTTCTTCAGAAACAATGAGTCGCCAGCCTCGTTATTCATGACTTGGGAGTGGGCCTCTCGGGCCTCTGTTCCCAAGGACAGTCCATTACCATACGAATGCAACCTGGTTACGTCAGCCACCTTCAGCTTGAGTGTTTTTCCACAGCTTCCCCCCCAAACAGCCTGTCCAGTTTTTAATAAAGGTATATGTTCATAATCTAAAAATCCATGGAGTCTGCGCCGACTGCTACAGAGCAGCTAATGCGCCACTCACAGGAGCACATGGTCTCTATGGAGAATAGATGGCAGCGGCTCATAGACATCCTGTCTAGGGGGGATATCAACGTAGGCTTGGGTTCTCATGGCTCTACTGCTGTGCAGCAAGGTGCTCTCCAGCTCCTTGCTAGCAGGGAAGTGCGGGTGGCCCATGTGAGGGATGATGGTGAGAGGGGACATGGAAGTGGGGGCTCCTCTCAAAGCGCTCCCACTACTCCCCCGTTGCCCCCCACCCCCCTCAGTCAGAGCCCCAGATGGCTCCCTGGACAGCGATGGCTGAGTCTGCCTCTGCACTGTTGCAGGAGGAGCAGACTTTGGCGGGGCCATCACAGGCTCCAAAACCCAGAGGATGTCCGCCAAATGTATCTATGCAGTCGCAGCAGAGAAGTGAGCAGCCTGCCTCTACCTCTGCTGAAGCCATAGGGGTAGCACCTCGTAGAAGCACACGTAAGAGAAAGATGAAACACAAGTAGATGCACAAGGGTAGCCACTTGGGTGTTTTAATAAATGTTTGTGTAAAATTTCCGTTACTGTGATGTCACAGATAAAAATATTTATTTTCACCGCTTTCCAGTCATGGCCAAATTTGTGTACGCAACTTTGGAAGTGGCTTAGTGAGTTGGAGTGAATGGTGAGACATAACTTTACCTCCAGCAATGGTGGTCAGTGTGAAAGGAATGGTTTGGTCATTGTAGGGATGTTTTATTGTGCTGTTGTGGCAACCATATGGGTGTAATGCCTGAAGTTAAGTAAATCTGGCCATGATAAGGCCATCCCTGGCCTCCTGGCCAGCAATGTGCTCGGGTGCTGGTGGGATCTGGACCGCAGGTTCCTCCTGCTCCTCTTCCTCCTCGTCTTCCAGCTAATACTCCTCCTCCTCCTCTGAAGAGGCTGTGCGCTCAGAGCCTTGCTCCTCATGCAGCGCTAATCCTCGCGGCTGCACTATGTTGTGCAGGGAGCAGCAGACCACGACGATTCTGGAGACCCTGGCTGGTGCGTACTGAGGGGCTCCTCCGGATCTGTCAAGGCATCTGAAGCGCATTTTCAGCATGCCTATTGTCTGCTCTTTGACACATCTGCTGGAAATGTGGCTTCTATTATATCTCTCCTCGGCCTCAGTACTTGGCCTCCTCAAGGGTGTCATGAGCCACGTCTTCAGTGGCTAGCCCTTGTCTCCAAGCAGCCAGCCAGAAAATCTGTTTGGAGGAGCAAAGAGCTGAGGGAGGGTGGACTGGTAAAGGACGAAAGAATCATGGCAGCTGTCAGGAATTTAGCGCACACATGCATGATGATCTTACTATGGTTGCAGACCAGCTGCACATTGAGGAAGTGGAAGCCCTTGCGGTTCACAAACACGCCTGGGTGATGATGGGGTGCCCTGCTGGCCACATGTGTGCAGTCGATGATGACCTGCACCCGTGGGAAGCCAGCCAGAGCGGCAAAGCCCAGCGCCCGCTCAGTAACACTGGCTTCATCAGTGGCAAAGTTGATATAATTTGCTGACTTGTCAAACAGGGCATCTGTGGGCGGCCGACTGCGAGATGCCGCAAATGTCTGCTGCTGGAAAGAGCCTGAGGTGAAGAAGTTGAGGGCGCTGGTGACTTTGACACTGGTAAGGCGTGTCCACCCGCTCCTCTGGGTTGCAGGTCTTGCTCCAACAGTCTGCAAATGTCTGCGACGACCTGGCGCGATAGCTTGAGCCTCCTTTAGTACTGCTGCTCAGTCATGTTGAGGAAGCTCATCCTCTGCCTGTAAACCCTGTGCTGGGGCTATCGTCTCCGGCGCAATGCAGCCCTGTGCTGATGCTCTCTGTCCTGTGGAGCCTCAGGTGGTTGAGGAGAAGGTTGGTGGTGTTGTTGTTGGTGCTGCTGGTGTTGGGGCTCGTCGTGGTCCGATTGTGAGGACCAAGGTGAGACAGTATAAACAGCACCCATGCTTATGTAATAGATGGCACGTCAAGTAGAGATGACAGAAGCAATCTGTCAATGATGACAGTGGATCCCGACTTTGCTGAAAAGACTTGCAACCTCTAGAAACCTAAATCTGTGCTGACAATGAACTCAGCAACAGCATCTGCTTTAGGAAGGTGACCAGGTGTCAGGTGGGAGTTTTTATTGTACTTTTCATGCTAATGAGCTGGATCAGTGGCCACTGAACTTCCGCTTCAGGTTCACAGACGTGGTTCCTGAGCTGCGTGATTCCCGTGGTCATCCAGGGAAATTTGAAAGGTAGGGTTAAAAAGAGGTTTAAGGGTCTGACAAGTACCTAATAATCATGTAAATTACCTCACCCGCCTCTGCCGTTTGGGTCGCTGCTGTTCTGGCAAGTGCGCCCGAGGGAAAGGCGTGTGGGGGTGGGATGACGGCGGGTTACTGAACCGCTCCAAGTTATTTCAAATTTCCCACCCAACCCACCTCCAATTGCGCCCACACGCACACCAGAAAATTCTGGCTTAAGATCTAGATCATTACACTTATACTGAAATAATTTATTTCCGTCATCGAGTGCAGTGTGCATGAGGGCAGATGTCATTTTTAGACAGACAGAGATCAGGGCTTGTAGGTACATTTCCAGTGCCAAATGAGTGGCTGTGACTACAGCGGGGAAAATCGAGCACTACGGTTCAGTATTGGTCCCGTCGCGCCCAGTCCACACTAAGAACATGTTTCATTTCACATCAATTTGTTTAACGAGTGAATTCATCTTAAAGCTGACCTTATATAATTGACACACATCGTCTAACAGCTGCTGATAAAAATGTATCCATTCAATAGATAATTAATATTTGAGTCATAGATTGTAACTACATGCTGGGCCATTGACCTTTAGGAGACTGGCGATGCATGTACCCATCCAACCGCACTCTGGCCTGCTGTTATGTTTTTAACCAATCAAAACCCATTTTTTAATTAAAGTTGCTCTCTTCCCACCTGCAAAGTGGACAGGGTGAGCCACGAGGAAGGAGAAGAAAAGGTAAGTAAAGAGCTGAATGCCTACAAAACCAACTCAGACAACTAAAAACCCCCAAAAAACAACTCAAAGAGCGGGATTTCTCCTGCTGGGGATTCTAAGGGTTAAAAGCTAAGCAATTTTTCACTCTGTATTCTGCTCTAGAACAATTTTGAAACAGTTACCAGTTTATGAGTCATTCCGCGCTATCAGCTTGGTTATATGGACCACAAAAATAAATACTGAAAAAGGATAAATTCAAATTTAGAAGAGCCTCAGTATAAGTAGTGTGGGAGAATAGATAGTGTATAATTAAACATTTGAATAGCAGATACCCTTTGGGACTTGAAGTATACAATGCATTGGAACAAAGAACACATCAGAATTTGAATGTCTTTATCAGTAGTATTTAATTTTTTGTTGTTTTTAATTTTTTGAATGTATTTCTGGAGAACCAAAACCAGATGTAAATACATTAAAATGATCAAGTTAAAATTAAGCCACTCTAGGCGTCAGGTGCAGTGTAAACGTAATTGCCGTGAATTTCCTTGTGGCAGGGACCTGGATACTCTGACGATGAGAGCTGCCGGTCACTGGCAGTTCCTGCTTCCTTCGCCCTGAAAGAACCCAGCATAAAGATATGAAGTGTCCCGACCTCCAGAAGAAAACATGGAGCCTCACCCTCAGGAGGGGGTGGGGTCAGGCCAGAGAATGGAATTTTTTTTTAAATTCCTGGATTAGGCTATTACACTACATGGAGTTTCCGGAGAGGAGAGTCTGGGAATTCCCCCTGATGGTGGCCAGGACTTCCTGCAGCATGAGCCACGTGGATACAGGAGATGCACCCATCACGGCATGGGCCTGCCAGCCCTATGCTAATTAGGTGTCTTCCTGTAAAATCTGGTGGACTCAGCACGGAAGGGCACTGGTGGGCATGATTCCAGAGTAACTTCCAAGATTACGGCCATAGAATCTTCAGAGCCTCTGTTTATTTTTTAAACATTGCTGAAAGTCCACCTAACTCCTTGGCCGAAAGAATTCTATCACATGTATTAGTCATCCACCGATTTAACTGTATATGTAGACAGCATTACGATTGAAGAGCATGACAGGAGTGTTTCCCCGGGGCTTCTCCGCCAGGAAGCTATGCTAAACCTACATAAGACACTAGTTCGGCCCCAACTGGGGTATTGTGTCCAATTCTGGGCACCACACATTAGGAAGAGCGTGAAGGCTTTGGAGAGGGTACAGAAGAGATTTACTAGAATGGTTCCAGGGATGAGGGAGTACAGTTATGTACAGGGCTGTTCTCCTAGAGCAGAGAAGGCTAAGAGGAGATTTGATAGTGATGTTTAAAATCATGAAGGGTTTTCATAGAGTAAATAAAGAGAAACTGTTTCCAATGGCTGAAGGGTCGATAACCAGAGGGCACAGATTTAAGGTGATTGGCAAAAGAACCAGAGGCGACAAGAGAAAAAACTTTCTTATGCAACGAGTGGTTAGGATTTGGAATGCACTGCCTGATAAAGTGGTGGATACAGATTCAATAGTTGCCTTCAACAGGGAATTGAATAAATACTTGAAGGAGAAAAAATTGCAGTGATATGGAGAAAGAGCGGAGGAGTGGGACTAACTGGATTGCTCTTCGAAAGAGCCGGCACAGACTTGATGGGCCGAGTGACCTCCTTCTGTGCTGTACCGTTCTATGATTCTAGGTTTGGTGGGAAGGACTCCCCTATCCTCAGCCTTGCACAGCCTCCCTAACACTTGTTCTCATCCTTTCCTTGGTTCCTAATTCCCTGCTCTTCCCCTCTCCTCATGATCCATGCCTTGTGCTTTTCCCTCTCCTCCGCTGCTGCTCTCCCTCCCTCCCATCCCCTTCTTTTCCATCACTCCCCTGGCCCCTCTTCATCTCCTTGTCCCCTTCCTCTACCCCTCCATCTGTCTCCCTAATGTCTTTCCCTATCATTTACCTCAGGAGACCGAATGCCTGAGGAGTGAGGTGGATGGGTTCAATTTAAAATTCTTACCTATATTTATTTGGCCCAGGGAATCAAATTCTACTAAAACCTAAATAAAACTTTACCTGCAATGCCACCTAGAGAAACAGAGCAGGGAGGTGAAGCTTGAAGGAATAGCAGCACCACCTAGCATTGACAGGACTGAAAGGTAAGTATGTTGGTAAGTATACAGAGTAATACCCAGGTGTTACCCCAGGCATAGCACAATCGTGAGACAGGAAGTATCTAGGCCAAAAAAGAAATGCACGCTGGATTCGAGACTTTTGTTGAATATCCAAAGCTTCTTGGGTGGATGCCCCTGTGCTGATGAGCAGATCGGTTCCATGCAGTACTGGAATGCTTGGTGCACTGCTACTTACCAAGGGGCTGCATGCAAACATGTCCCAGGACGGGGAGGGACTCCAGAAGTCTAAGAAGATCCTACAAAGACATAAAAAGGAAAGTGATATATGAAGGGAGTTAGATGATGGTAGTCCTGAACTGGCATATGCAAGCATATTGCATGTTGCAGTTGTTTCTGGAAAGTCTCTGTAATGTTGCTGCTAAAAGGATGTTAGATTGCAGTTTGTTGGAAGGAATCTTGGGACACAAACCCTGGTGTGGATTCAACCTCCAGCTTCTCCATCTCCAGCCAACTCCTGTCTGCAATATCCCTGAATTTCACTACTTGAAGGAGGTGAGGTCTCTGATTGAGGCATTGCCACCTCGCATTGCAAAGACATCCCTGCAATTTTGAGCTGCTTTCTCCTGTAAGGTACAAAACAGCAATGAAGCAAATGAGGGAGTGTACAGTGCCAGCTACCATGTGAGAAGGAGGACTGGTTTGAAAGAGATGTGGATCAGGTAGAAGAGGTGCCTTGTTGCTTAGGAACGTGGACCAATGGGTATGCTTATTCTGGGAGAAGGAGTGATCTTCAAAGAAGAGAGATGACTGAAGGCTGGAGGATTTGTAGGCTTGTGCTAAAGACTAGGGGGGAAAATTCAATTGGTTGCGCCTCCCGTTAGCGCCTTAAGAGGGCGCTAATGGGGCGCAAAGTATCTAGCGCCCGGGCGCGGCGATGTTTGCGCCGCTCGCGAAATTAACTAAACAGTACCGCCACGATCTCCTGCAGATCGTGACGTCAGTCGAGTGCGCAACGCCCCAGTATCGCCCCGGAGCGGATATTGAGTGGCGCCCCCTGCCTTACCGCCTGCCACTAGCAATGGCAGGTTGAGGGGAACATTTTGCAGTCAGGAAGGGACTGGGGGAGCGCTATTTAAAGGTGACCGCTTCCTGCCTTTTATTGTTGGTGACATTTTAGAACCACGCATTCTGAGAGAGAGAGAGAGAGACTTCTGGAGAGATTCAACGCTGTGTGAAGGAGTTTTGGGTACTGAGCAGCACTTTGCAGGTTCATTTTGATTTGCCCTTCCTTGTAACGATTTAGAAGAGACTGTGGGGGCTGCACTCTGAGCTCTTTCCCTGGTACTCTCCATTGTTCTTTCCAGCAGATTTGATGTGCAGGTCTCTCCAGGCCGAGATTCAAGGCTGCAATGAGCAGGATGTGGATGGAAAGCAAGATCAACCCTCCCCTTTAAGAACTGGCCCGCGCCATTGTGTCTGTGTTCCATTGCTGACTGACATCACATGAGCTTCGCCAGCGCTCTGAGGTAGCGCCTCGCTCCTCGGCCTTTGCACCTTAAGACAGGTGTGAAGCGCCTGATTTAGCGCTCCAATCACCTGCAGGGGCGATAAAAGTCAAGTTTGCAGTCGGTGGCGATAATTAGCGCCAGGCGCTAATCTTTGCGCCCGGACGATAATTGCGCCCCAAATGGGGCGATACTGAATTTCTCCCCCTAGAGATTGTGAGGGACAGAATTCATAAAACTACAGGGAACCATCGCTAATTCTTCATGAAGACCATAGCCTGCCAGTAGCCTGTTGTGTGAGGTCATAAAACTTTTTTCTGCACTGTAGCCATATGTGTTCATAAGTGCTGATTTTTGGTCCGTTATTTTCTGGTGCTATTCTTCAGCAGTGACATACTCCTTCTTAGTGCTGGAAGCCCGTCACTGCATAGGTAATGACCCCATAACCCAGGAAAGTAGGTTGGGGTCAAAATAGAGTGTAGAAGTCCTGCCCCAACCCTCCTCCAGCAGAAAGAGGATGGTCCACACCAATCTTCATTATCTACTTGAATGGTAGAAATTATTAATATCCTAATCTTCAAATGTGCCTGCCTGGTCTTCAAAGAAAAGACAGAAATATAACTGGGACGCGGGCGTGAATTATTCAGTTTCCTGTTTTGACTGCCTGTTCCATGTGAGGTGACAAAAAAGGAGCTCCATAGAGTTTCTGCCATTTAATGTATCATCAGTAATTAAAATGAACTTCTAAAGATGGGCAACTCGTATTGTTTTGAAACAGTTTATGTATTACGTAAGTATTGCACTGCTAGCGCTTTGCTACATGGTTCAGCTTCTGTGTAATTTTCATACTTGTAATTAAATTAAACTGAGGGATGATTTTCCAAATGTGTGCTCCCATAATGAAGCCTCATCCATCAGGAGTGCATATATGGAAATTGCAGGCATACTGCCTCTGATTTTCCATCCACAATGGATGGCGAGCATGCTTGCATTTCCCAGTACCTCCTCCTGGTGGGAAAAGCTCTGTGACAGGAGCAAGGACAGGATTTTAGTTGGTTATGCTGGAATGCCTTCTGTCCTGTGAACTCAGCAAGGGGTGCTTCAGGGGAAGCTACTACCTAGAGGGAGGAAGCAGCTGGTTTAATTGATAGCTTTCATGGCCAAGCCGTAGACAGGGAGAGCTCAGAGGACTTGCCCCTCTTTCAACAGACTTTCTAGAACTCAACTAGATCATGTATTCCCCTGTCCTTTGACTTCATGTCCAGCTAGGAAACAAAGAGCAGGGGGAACACATGATCTAAATTTGAGTTCTAGAAAATCTGTTGAGGGAGATGGACAAGGGCAAGTCCTTCTTAAAATAGAACTGGTCTGGATTAAAGGAGGGGCTGACCAGAAACGTGATATTTAACCCACTAACTGGGGCAATATAGCGTCTTTATTATTTCCTTTGGTACAAGATGTGATGCTGAATTAAGTCGAAACATGGCAAGATTTACTGCAAATGTTATTCTGTTTGTTTAACAATTGTAAAATAAACCTGTTTGTTGCTTTGGCGTCCTCTTGAAAACATGTTCATCAGTCTACCTTTTGAAAGTTTGGAGAAGGTCGCGTGCGAGATTAAAGTTTTCAGTTTATATAACAAGAAGCTTCGTTGATATGATTCTCTAAGTCAATCTTATGACCAAATACTGGGCAGTAAAGCTAAACTCCTGACCATAAGTGATGCGGATATGTTTATGGGAGAAACCGGTAACGCTGAACCCAAGAGAATATCTAGAATGCAACTGAAATTTGTAACAATCATCTTTTAGATGGCAAGCATTTTCCTCTATCCTGTTCAAGATTGCAAGAGAGGTACTCAAAGAGCCTCGCTAGATATTAGAGTGGTATTCAAGTCTTGGATGATTTTGGGCTTTACAGAAAATTAATAGTTGTTGAGGAGAAATAACACATTTGACATTTAAGAGGAAACCAAAAAGTCAATTTTAACTCAGAGCGGGATCGGTGCATGGGGGGGCCCAAAGCAGGCAGTGCACCCAGAAGGAAAGAAAGGAGTGATGCCTGGCTGATTATAACTGGCGGCCCTCATTTTAATATTTGACATCTGTCTCCTGCCTGAAGCCGGCAGGCAGGAGCAGGATGCTGCCCTGGGCCTAAGGGTACGGTGCTCGGCATAAGGTAAGTGCTGGGGGTGGGGGATTACCCAGACAGATTCTGATGCAGGGAGGGAGGGGGAGAGCAAGTGCAGTGGAGGCCAAAGAATTCCTTCCGGGGCTCGGAGGAGCACTCCTGTTCCTCCTGTCTCCCAAGGAATCCTCCCGAAAATTAAAATATAAAACTTATCTTGACCTCTCCTGGCCACTCTGCTGCCTCCTGCCAGGTTTCTCTGGTGGGTTTGCCTCCCCCAAAGCTTTAGTTAAAATAGTGTCACAGCGCTGATGACATCTGTCGGTAGCGAGAGCTACGGCCGAGTTGAAAGTTGGCGAAGAAAAAATGGCGGCGGGCGGAAACGTCTCACCTGATTTTAATCCCACCAATGCACCATTCCCACCCGGCAGTGGGGGGGTTAAAATTCCTCCCCAAACTTCTAAGAGGCAGCTTTTGTCATGGAGGAGATATGGCAGTTCTATTTGCAATCAACGAGGATAGTGAGGCCACGAATGTCGAAATAGGAGGATGGAACTATCAAAAGCTGGTTACTTTTGGTTGATATTACAAGTGACAGGAAAAAAATGTTGGAATATATTCACTGATGCTTTTCCACTGTCCTTACTGGGGATGGGTGACAGATTGCCAACTGTGCTTGAAATCATAAGGGGAAAAGAGGCATCCAATTTCTGACAGTCTAATAATGGATCTGTTTCCATACTCAGTGGCATTCTACGAGGGTGTCTGAGTCTAATGTTTGTAGCCTAAAGGTAAGTATGTATTTATGTTTTCTGCTTTATCAATCTAAGGACACATCCTTGCTCCCTGAAGATTTATGCACGCTTTGTAATTATCAGAGTCAGGCTATAGATTCAAGACTCCATCAGCCTCAAAGCATTTACTGCTGGAACTATGTTACCTGTAATGATTCAAATGTAAGAGTGTTAGTTGGTTGGAAAATTCAGCATTAGAAAGACATTTTCTGCTTTCAACCAAGTCAGCTTGGTGACGTCCAAATGTGATCCTTTTATTTCTCTTTTCTTCTAGTTTCTTCAAGCAGGCATCAGCCCCAGAGATGACATAGCAACAGAGGCCTATGAAGATGAACTAGACATGGGCAGATCAGGGTCATACCTGAACAGCAGCATCACCTCAGCCTGGAGTGAGCACAGCCTCGATCCTGACGACATTAGGGTAAAAATTATTAACTTTTCTTGTTATCAAGTTCTGCAGATAATTGGGTTTCTTAATTTAGGGTGAAAGATAGATTTCTGTTTCCCAGTAAACACCAAGCCATGCTCATTTGTTTTTGTTGTGGACACTGGATGACATCGGCTGGTTCAGTAATATCAATGACCGTGGTGTTAGGTCACCTGATACTCTTATTGGTAAATACACCAAAGTGAGCAGAGGTTGTGTTACTTGTCCAGAAATTCCCTCACTGCAGACTGAGGGGCTTGAACTATCTGTGACGAAGCTTATCTATCCACAGGGATAGATAGGGGCCGCGAAATTCAACCCCATAGCGCTGGTAGTTTTGGCCAGGATTTTCACAAAATGGCGTCCTCCTCGCTTCCGCTCACTTCCAGCGTGGCCCATATCATTCGCCACTTTGGTGAGGGCGCAAGCGCGGGCGGAACATGCGTGCACTGGCTGTAGGCAGAGTAGGCAGATCGTGACTTCAGTCAGTGTGTAACGCTGGTTTGACGCACGACCTGCCATCTTTGATGTCACCGCTCCATTCAACACCCTCTCCGAAACACGCACAGCTGAACGTGCGTTCAGCTGCACGAGGGACCCCCCACCAGTGCTACTTAAAGGGATACATCCAACTTGCAGGTAAGTTGCTTATTGCTTTTGTACTGGCTCTTGCAGAGTTTGAAGGAATACTGGGTTGCTGTAAGAGAATTCAAAAGTTGCTAAAGTGTGCAGGAAGTGCTGCTGGACATTGGGAAGGCATTGCCTGCTACTGGAAGGCCTCGGAGTACCCCACTTCTTCCCAGTCATGTGGGCTCCAGTTGCAGTCCCCCTCGCACTGCAGCATGACAGGGAGATGGAGCAGAGGCAGCAAAGTAAGACGAGCTGCTCGCAAAGGGAGGAGGAGGAGGGCTCTCAGCAGGAGGCCTTACCCACCTAGGGTCCTACCTGCACCTAAGCCAGGAGCAGTGTGTTCGGCGGCTCGGCTTCACCAAGAAGGTAGCCACAGAACTCTGCCACCTCTTAGAACCAGACCTGCAACCTCAGAGCAGGGCGACGACGGCGCTGCCAGTGGCCCTCAAGCTGGCCATGGCCCTGAATTATTTGCCAGTGGATCCTTCCAGGCTGGAACAGGTGACATAGCAAACATCTCACAGTTTGCCATCCATCGCTGCATTCGGGATGTCACAGAAGCTCCGTACGCTAGGAGAAGGGACTTCAGTGTCTTCTCTCTAAACAGAGAGAGGCAGGAGGAGCTTGCATGTGGCTTTTCCAGGATATCCGGCTACCCGTGGTGCAAGGTGTCATCGACTGCACACACGTGGCCTTGCGGATGCCGCAACACGATGGTGCGATGTTCCATAATCACAAAGGCTTTCACTCACTTAATGTGCAGTTGGTGTGCGACCACACCCAGCACATCATGCTGGTGAATGCCCGCTATCCTGGCAGCAGTTATGATGTGTTCATCCTGCGCCAGTCCGCTGTGCCAGGAATCTTCTAGCCAGCACGTCGAACCCGGCTGATGACTCCCCTCTGCAACTCCACCACTTGTGGCCTGCACTCATATAATGAGAGCCATGCTGCCACGAGGAATGTCATCGAGCAGAAGCAATGGTTCCGCTGCCTTGACTGCTTGGGAGGAGCCCTCCAGTACAAACCGGAGCGAGTGTCCCAATTCATGGTGGTCTGCTGCATCCTCCTCAACTTGTCCATCATGAGGGTGCAGCCCTTGCCACCATGGGTTCCACAACTACCTCAGTAGGAGGAGGAGGAAGGGAGGAAGCAGCCTGCACATTCATGTTCCAGACGGGCTGTCCGTGAGCACCTCATCAGACTCCGGTTCCCCTGAAGGAAACCCCAGATCCCCATTGCTCAACACTTCCCCACCTTACCATCCCTCTGTCACGGAACATCACAGTGCCCTTTTCGCCACAATGCTGACATGAAAGCCACCACAAAAGAAACGTTCTAAACCACATTTATAAATCATTCAATCCAATAGTACATAACAAAGTCAACTAATCACCCTTGTGCATTTCTTTAGTGCCTGTCTTCCGTGTGTCTTTGCCTGTCCTAGTGCTCCTACGAAGTGCTACCCCAATGGCTGCAGCATGGAAGGCTGCTGACTTTCAGTGGGGGATACTGCAAACAGCCTTGCAGGAGAACCTCGAGCAGTTCTGGGCTCTGTTAATAAAGGATGAGATCAGTACAGTAGTGAGAAATGATCTTAGCTCGGAAGATCAAGATGTAGAATCAGTTTAGGTGGAGATAAGAAATAATAAGGGAAAGAAGTCACTGGTGGGAGTAGACTATAGGGCCCCGAACAGTAGCTATACTGTAGGACAGAGTATAAATCAAGATATAATGGGGGCTTGTAAGAAAGGTACTGCAATAATCGTGGGCGATTTTAATCTTCATATAGATTGGACAAATCAAATTGGCAACGGTAGCCTTGAGGATGAGTTTATAGAGTGTATTCAGGACAGTTTCTTAGAACAATACATTGTGGAACCAACCAGGGAACAGGCTATTTTAGATCTGGTAATGTGTAATGAGACAGGATTAATTAATGATCTCATAGTAAAGAATCCTTTAGGGAAGAGTGATCATAGCATGTAGAATTTCACATTCAGTTTGAGGGTGAGAAACTTAGGTCTGAAACTAGTGTCTTACACTTAAATAAAGGCAATTACAAGGGTATGAAGACAAGTGCTTCTACAAGTATATAAAAAGGAAGAGAGTAGCTAAAGTAAAGGTTGGTCCCTTAGAGGATGAGACTGGGGAATTAATAATGGGAAACAAGGAAATGGCAGAGACTTTGAACAAATATGTTGTATCTGTCTTCATAGTAGAAGACACTTAAAGCATCCCAATAATAGTGGAAAATCAAGGGGCAAAAAGGAGGGAGGAACTTAAAGCAATCACTATCATTAGAAAAAAAGTACTAGGCAAACTAATGGGACTAAAGGCTGACAAGTCCCCTGGACCTGATGGCCTGCATCCTAGGGTCTTAAAAGAAGTGGCTGCAGAGATAGTGGATGCATTGGTTGTAATCTTCCAAAATTCCCTTGACTCTGGAAAGGTCCCAGCAGATTGGAAAACCGCAAATGTAACGCCCCTATTCAAGAAAGGAGGGAGACCGAAAACAGGAAACTATAGGCCACTTAGCCTAACATCTTGTCATTGGGAAAATCCTAGAATCCATTATTAAGGAGGTAGTAGCAGGACATTTAGAAAATCATAATACAATCAAGCAAAGTCAGCATGGTTTTATGAAAGGGAAATCATGTTTGACAAATTTATTAGAGTTCTTTGAGGATGTAACGTGCAGGGTGGATAAAGGGGAACCAGTAGATGTACTGTATTTGGATTTCCAAAAGGCATTCGATAAGGTACCACATAAAAGGTTACTGCACAAGATAAGAGCTCATGGTGTTGGGGGTAATATATTAGCATGGATAGAGGATTGGCTAACTAACAGAAAACAGAGAGTCAGGATAAATGGGTATTTTCAGGTTGGCAAACTATAACTAGTGGGGTGCCACAGTGATCAGTGCTGGGGCCTCAACTATTTACTATCTATATTAATGACTTGGATGAAGGGACCGAGTGTACTGTAGCCAAATTTGCTGATGATACAAAGATAGGTGGGAAAGCAAGCTGTGAGGAGGACACAAGAATCTACAAAGGGATATAGATAGGTTAAGTGAGTGGGCAAAAATTTGGCAGATAGAGTATAATATGGAAAAATGTGAGGTTATCCACTTTGGTAGGAAGAATAGAAAAGCAAAATATTATTTAAATGGAGAGAGACTACAGAATGCTGTGGTACAGAGGGATCTGGGTGTCCTCGTACATGAAACACAAAAAGTTAGCATGCAGGTACAGCAAGTAATTAGGAAGGCAAATGGAATGTTGGCCTTTATTGCCAGGGGGAAGAAGTATAAAAGTAGGGAAGTCTTGCTACAACTGTACAGGGCATTGGTGAGACCACACCTAGAGTACTGCGTACAGTTTTGGTCTCCTTATTTAAGGAGGGATACACTTGCATTGGAGGCAGTTCAGAGAAGGTTCACTAGGTTGATTCCTGGGATGAAGGGATTTTCTTATGAGGAAAGGTTGAGCAGGTTGGGCCTATACTCATTGGAGTTTAGAAGAATGAGAGGTGATCTTATTGAAACATATAATATTCTGAGGGGGATTGACAGGGTAGATGCTGAGAGGATGTTTCCCCTCATGGGGGAATCTAGAACTAGGGGGCATAGTTTCAGAATAAGGGGTCGCCCATTTAAGATGGAGATGAGGAGGAATTTCTTCTCTCAGGGGGTCGTCAATCTTTGGAATTCTCTACCCCAGAGAGCTGTGGAGGCTGAGTCATTGAATATATTCAAGGCTGAGATAGACAGATTTTTGAACTACAGGGGAGTCAAGGGTTATGGGGAACAGGCAGAAAAGTGGAGTTGAGGCCAAATTCAGATTAGTCATGATCTTATTGAATGGCGGAGCAGACTAAAATGGCCGAATAGCCTACTCCTGCTCCTATTTCTTATGTTCTTATGTTCTGAAGGCCCACCTCGGCATGGGCGGCAGCAGTCTGGGCTGGCTGGCTGACAGGCAACAGCAAGGGCACTGGCTGAGTGGCAGTGGTGGAAGTATGAATGCTGTGAGAGGACAGCAGGTTCACGCTCCATGGAGCCAATGTAAGCCCGTTTCCACACTGGTAAATGCAGCCACAATGGCAGCAGTCTGAGCTTGCGTGGCAGCAAGCTGAGCTTGCATGACAGAAGACTGAGCTTCCACTGCAGCACTCAGACATTGGGTCGCTTCTGCTTGTGCTGCAATGGAACCTGAGGCATCGCCCATCAGACCCTTCATCATGGTTGAGTCCACAAGTACGCTAATGGAGTTGGCCATCACTTCCATCCTGGAAATCATGGGCTCCAAGCTCTGCGCAAAGTGCTGTGCAAGGTTGGAGCCAGACTCCTCCATGCTCCTTGACAGTGACAACAGGCTCTCTTGCAGGCCTGCCAATGCACCAAGCATTTCTGTGTGCATGCCCATCATCCTTCTTCTGAAGGCCGCCCCATCGAAGTCCTCATCGGAGTCCTCTGCAGCAGAACTCATGTGCGACCTCGCCCTCCAGGGAGCTGGCACCTGTGCAACCCTTTCCCCCTGCCCTGGCTGCAGGCAACTCGTGCCCGGTGACTCACCATGTGCAGATCCCGCCTCTATACTACCCTCTAAAGTACGCACGGTGCCAGTTTCTGAGCTGGTGCCTGCGATTGTTAGCTCGGGTGATGGTGTCTCTTCTCCATCACTCTCCCCTTGCTCTTCCTGTATTGCCTGGCCAGATTGGAGTTCTTCGGTATCTGAAAGGAGAAAGCCACAAGGGTAGGGTTGTGGTGAAGGGAGGAGAGGAAGCAAGATGTGCATGCTTACACCATCAGCAGCTTGTAAGTGAGAAGCGATTGTGGGATGAGGGCTAAGTGGGATGTGAGAAGGAGGATTAGGTATGAGCATACCGTCATCATAAATAGTTTCATCCTTGCCGATCGCCACGGCCTCAGTGACGGCCCCTCCAATAATGGCGAGCACCGTCTCCTCCACTGGGTCAGGATATGCAGGCTTGCCCTTTCCCGCCGGTTAGCTGCTGCTGCCTGCGGTTATGAGCCACCTTGCCCTGCAAGAGAGAGGGAAGTGTGTCAGTGAGTGTGGTGAAATGTCATTGGGTGATGTGTGTCAGTGAGTGTGGTGCAATGTGTTTGGGTGAAGTGTGTCAGTGAGTGTGGTGAAATGTCATTGGGTGATGTGTGTCAGTGAGTGTGGTGCAATGTGTTTGGGTGAAGTGTGTCAGTGAGTGTGGTGCAATGTCATTGGGTGATGTGTGTCAGTGAGTGTGGTGCAATGTGTTTGGGTGAAGTGTGTCAGTGAGTGTGGTGCAATGTGTTTGGGTGAAGTGTGTCAGTGAGTGTGGTGCAATGTGTTTGGGTGATGTGTGTCAGTGAGTGTGGCGCAATGTGTTTGGGTGATGTGTGTCAGTGAGTGTGGTGCAATGTGTTTGGGTGAAGTGTGTCAGTGAGTGTGGCGCAATGTGTTTGGGTGATGTGTGTCAGTGAGTGTGGTGAAATGTCATTGGGTCAAGTGTGTGAGTGAGTGTGGCGCAATGTGTTTGGGTGATGTGTGTCAGTGAGTGTGGCGCAATGTGTTTGGGTGATGTGTGTCAGTGAGTGTGGTGCAATGTGTTTGGGTGAAGTGTGTCAGTGAGTGTGGTGCAATGTGATTGGGTGATGTGTGTCAGTGAGTGTGGTGCAATGTGATTGGGTGAAGTGTGTCAGTGAGTGTGGTGCAATGTGATTGGGTGATGTGTGTCAGTGAGTGTGGTGCAATGTGATTGGGTGAAGTGTGTCAGTGAGTGTGGTGCAATGTGATTGGGTGATGTGTGTCAGTGAGTGTGGTGCAATGTGATTGGGTGATGTGTGTCAGTGAGTGTGGTGAAATGTGATTGGGTGAAGTGTGTCAGTGAGTGTGGTGCAATGTGATTGGGTGAAGTGTGTCAGTGAGTGTGGTGAAATGTGTTTGGGTGAAGTGTGTCAGTGAGTGTGGTGAAATGTGTTTGGGTGATGTGTGTCAGTGAGTGTGGTGCAATGTGATTGGGTGAAGTTTGTCAGTGAGTGTGGCGCAATGTGTTTGGGTGATGTGTGTCATGGTTGAATAACTGGCAGTGTGTGCAAGCTGTGAGATATGGGTGTGAGGCTTGCAGCAGAGGTAAGTTTGTGAGGGTGAGATTAAGTTATATATGTTAGGTGTGAGTCGTGATTGATAGACATTGCTGGTAGATGAGTGATGGGGGTGTGGTGCATTGGACAGTGTCTGAGGCTAGTGGTGCAGTTGGTGGGAGACGGCTTTTGAAGATGCATTCACTGACCTTGACCACTCGTGTGAAGTCATTGAACCTCTTTTGGCACTGGATCCAGGTCCTCAGGACAAGATTGCTGGCAGTGACCGCTTCAACTATCTGCTCCCACTGCCTTCTGATTGTGAGTCTGGCGGGCCTCCTGGCTCCCTGCGGTAGAGGACCTGTCTCTTCTGTTCTATCCCCTGCACTAAGGCCTCTAGTGCTGCGTCGGAGTTTGGTGCCCTTTCTCTGCCCTGTTGGGTCACAGTTGCCTTGCAAGTAGTTCAAGCAGCTGCTGAATGCAGAATGTACCTCACCTTTAAGAGGTGCAGACTGTTTTTAAAAGTGGAGGCTAGCTTTAATTGGTGCGAGCCTCGCACAAACATCGGCCCCCTGCTGTGTGCTCAGCCACCCAGCAGCGTACTCAGCGCTGGGCTGCACGCATCAATCATGGGAATTAGCAGGCAGCATCAAGGTCGCGCCTGATGCGCGATCGGCCCGTGCCCGTTTTCTGGCCTAATTGAATTTTTAGCCCAAGATCCTCCTGTCTAAGCAGCATTGCCCCAGCTTTGTGCTACAATTATCTATCGTGCTTCGTTCCCATTTTTAAACTTCCAGTGTCAGGAGCGGAGAGAGCAGCAGCACAGTGAGTAGGTAAACACACTTTCGCGGGCTTTTTTCAGAGGCTTACCAATCTCACAGACCGGCGGCGGCGTTCCAGAGCCACGTCACGATTCAAAAAGTGACGCGGACAAGAGGAAGCAGCTGATTGGGTGAGTACGGCCAGGTGAGTATTTATACTACTCTGTAGTTTGACAGTTAAGATTAATAGTTTATAAAGTTTAGTAGGTCCTAATTTTTGTGGTTATACTTTCTAAGGTCTCTGTTGTGTAGCAGGGAGTGCTAGTATACAAGGGCCCTTGAGTATATCATTTAATTGTAGTGTAATTTGTGATATTGATTTGAGTTAATTTAAATTAATTAAAGGATAAGTCATGGCAGCACAGCTCAGCCCCGTGGCATGCTCCTCCTGCACTATGTGGGAAATCAGGGACACTTTCTGTGTCCCTGTTGACCATGTGTGCGGGAAATGTATCCAGCTGCAGCTACTGGCAGATCGCATTGCGGCGCTGGAGCTGCGAATGGATGCATACTGGAGCATTCGCGATGCTGAGGACATCGTGGATAGCACGTTTAGGGAGTTGGTCACACCGCAGGTAAAGGCTGCACAGGCAGGAAGGGAATGGGTGACCACCAGGCAGAGTAGTAGGCGCAGGCAGGTAGTGCAGGGGTCCCCTGTGGACATCCCCCTCAAACAGATATACCACTTTGGATATTGTTGAGGGAGAAGGCAGCAGCAACCAACTTCCTGGCAACATGGGTGGTTCTGCTGCACAGGACGGGAGGAAAAAGAGTGGGAGAGCTATAGTGATAGGGGAATAGATAGGCGTTTCTGCGGCCGCAAACGAGACTCCAGGATGGTATGTTGCCTCCCTGGTGCAAGGGTCAAGGATGTCTCGGAGCGGCTGCAGGGCATTCTGGAGGGGGAGGGTGAACAGCCAGTTGTCGTGGTGCATATAGGTACCAACGATATAGGTAAAAAACGGGATGAGGTCCTAAAAGCTGAATATAGGGAGTTAGGAGGTAAATTAAAAAATAGGACCTCAAAGGTAGTAATCTCAGGATTGCTACCGGTGCCACGTGCTAGTCAGAGTAGCAATAGAAGGATATTTCAGATGAATGGTGCAAGGGGGAGGGATTCAAATTCCTGAGACATTGGAACCGGTTCTGGGGGAGGTGGGACCAGTACAAACTGGACGGTTTGCACCTGGGCGGGACCGGGACCGATGTCCTAGGGGGAGTGTTTGCTAGTGCTGTTGGGGAGGGTTTAAACTAAAATGGCAGGGGGTTGGGAACCTGTGCAGGGAAACAGAGGAAAGGGAAGCAAGGATAGAAGCAAAAGACAGGAAGGAGAAAAGCAAAAGTGGAAGGCAGAGAAATCAAGGGTGTAAATCAAACAGGGCTACAGTAAATAATAATTCTAAAAGGACTAAGAGCATTAAAAAAACAAGCCTGAAGGTTTTGTGTCTTAATGCGAGGAGCATTCGTAATAAGGTGGATGAATTAGCTGTGCAAATAGATGTAAACGGATTTGATATAATTGGGATTACGGAGACATGGCTCCAGGGTGACCAAGGCTGGGAATTCAACATCCAGGGGTATTCAATATTCAGGAAGGACAGACAAAAAGGAAAAGGAGGTGGGGTAGCATTGCTGGTTAAAGAGGAGATTAACACAACAGTAAGGATGATGTGGAATCTGTATGGGTAGAGCTGAGAAATACCAAGGGGCAGAAAACGTTAGTGGGAGTTGTATACAGACCCCCAAACAGTAATGCTGAGGTTGGGGATGGCATTAAACAGGAAATTAGAGACGCGTGCAATAAGGGCACAGCAGTTATCATGGGTGACTTTAATCTACATATAGATTGGGCTAACCAAATTAGTAACAATACTGTGGAGGAGGAATTCCTAGAGTGTATACGGGATGGTTTCCTGGACCAATATGTTGAAGAACCAACTAGAGATCAGGCCATCTTAGACTGGGTATTATGTAATGAGAAAGGATTAATTAGCAATCTTGTTGTGCGAGGCTCTTTGGGGAGGAGCGATCATAATATGATAGAATTCTTCATTAAGATGGAGAGTGAAGTAGTTGACTCAGAGACTAGGGTCCTGAATTTTAATAAAGGAAACTATGATGGTATGAGGCGCGAGTTGGCTAGGGTGGATTGGGGAGCGTTACTTAAAGGGTTGACGGTGAATAGGCAATGGCAAACATTTAAAGATCGCATGGATGAACTACAGAATTTGTTCATCCCTGTTTGGCATAAAAATAAAACAAAAAAGGTGACTCAACCGTGGCTAACAAGGGAAATTAGGAATAGCATAAGATCCAAGGAGAGGACATATAAATTAGCCAGAAAAAGCAGCAAACCTGAGGATTGGGAGCAGTTTAGGATTCAGCAAAGGAGGACAAAGGGATTAATTAAGAGGGGGGAAATAGAATATGAGAGTAAGCTTGTAGGGAACATAAAAACTGACTGTAAAAGCTTCTATAGATATGTGAAGAGAAAAAGATTGGTGAAGTCAAGCGTAGGTCCCTTGCAGTCAGAATCAGGGGAATTTATAATGGGGAACAAAGAAATGGCTGATGAATTAAATACATATTTTGGTTCTGTCTTCACAAAGGAGGACACAAATAAACTCCCAGAGATGTCAGGGAACATAGGGTCTAATGAGAGGGAGGAATTGAATGAAATCACTATTTGTAGGGAAATGGTGTTAGGGAAATTGACGGGATTGAAGGCCGATAAATCCCCAGGGCCTGATAATCTACATCCTAGGGTACTTAAGGAAGTGGCCCTAGAAATAGTAGATGCATTGCTGGTCATCTTTCAAAATTCTATAGACTCTGGAACAGTTCCCATGGATTGGAGGGTAGCTAATGTAACCCCACTATTTAAAAAAGGTGGTAGAGAAAAAATGGGGAATTATAGACCGGTAAGCCTGACATCGGTAGTGGGCAAAATGCTAGAGTCCATTATAAAAGATGTAATAGCAGAGCACTTGGAAAACAGTGACAGGATCAGACAAAGTCAGCATGGATTTGCAAAAGGGAAATCATGCCTGACTAATCTACTGGAATTTTTTGAGGATGCAACTGGTAGAATAGATAAGGGAGAAACAGTGGATTTGGTGTATTTGGACTTTCAGAAGGCTTTCGATAAGGTCCCGCATAAGAGATTAGCGTGCAAAGTTAAAGCACATGGGATTGGGGGTGAGGTACTGATTTGGATAGAGAACTGGTTGGCAGACAGGAAGCAAAGAGTTGGAATAAATGGATCTTTTTCCGAGTGGCAGGCAGTGACTAGTGGGGTACCACAGGGATCGGTGCCAGGACCCCAGCTATTCACAATGTTTATTAATGATCTAGACGAGGGAACTAGATGTAATATCTCCAAGTTTGCAGACGACACAAAGCTGGGTGGGCGTGTGTGCTGTGAGGAGGATGCAGAGAAACTCCAGTATGATTTGGACAGGTTGGGTGATTGGGCAGATGCATGGCAGATGCAGTATAATGTGGATAAATGCGAGGTTATCCACTTTGGTGGCAAAAACAGGAAGACAGATTATTATCTGAACGGCAATAGATTGGTAAAAGGGGAAGTGCAACGAGATCTGGGAGTCCTTGTGCACCAGTCGCTGAAGGTAAGCAGGTGCAGCAGGCGGTTAAGAAGGCAAATGGTATGTTGGCCTTCATAGCGAGAGGATTCGAGTACAGGAGCAAGGATGTCTTGCTGCAGTTGTACAAGGCCTTGATGAGACCACACCTTGAGTATTGTGTGCAGTTTTGGCCGCCTTATCTTAGGAAGGATGTTCTTGCCATGGAGGGAGTGCAGCGAAGATTTACCAGACTGATACCTGGGATGGCAGGAATGACGTATGAAGAGAGATTGGGTCGATTCGGCTTATATTCGCTAGAGTTTCGAAGAATGAGAGGTGATCTCATTGAAACTTATAAAATTCTAACATGACTAGACAGACTAGATGCAGGAAGGATGTTCCTGATGGCGGGGGAGTCCAGAACCAGAGGTCACAGTCTAAGGATAAGGGGTAAGCCATTTAGGACAGAGATGAGGAGGAATTTCTTCACCCAGGGAGTGGTGAACCTGTGGAATTCTCTACCACAGAAGGCAGTTGAGTCCAATTCATTAAATATATTCAAGAAGGAGATAGATATATTTCTTAAGGCTAAAGGGATCAAGGGATATGGGGAGAAAGCAAGGACAGGGTACTGAATTTTGGATGATCAGCCATGATCTCATTAAATGGTGGAGCAGGTTCGAGGGGCCGAATGGCCTACTCCTGCTCCTATCTTCTATGCTTCTAAACTTCCAATTTGAACAAGTTGCTGAACAATTAATGTAAAAGGACAGTATCCCTTTTGCTAATCTACATTTATATTGAATTGATATAAAACTAACACCATACCAAATATGTCAGATTATATTTCTAATGAATTCCAATGTTTCAAAAATGTTACCCTAAAGATCAACAAAATTGGCCTGATTTATAAATTGTGATCATCATTGATTTCATTGGTGAATTGCCACTCTTTATTTTTCTGAAAACAGATGTATAATTTTGTGCAGATCATATACTGCATGATATATGGTGTCTGTTGCATATTGTACTCAGGCATACATTTTTACTGCTTTCTCTTTTCAGGATGAGCTGAAGAAACTGTATGCGCAGCTGGAGATCTACAAAAGGAAAAAGATGACGGCTAATAACCCACATTTGCAAAAAAAGAGAAGCTCTAAGAAAGGTTTAGGACGATCAATTATGAGGCGCATCACTGAGATCCCAGAGACAGTGAGTAGGCAATGCAGCAAAGAGGACAAGGAGCATACAGACCCTTCTGTAACCAGGAACAGCATCAGTATTGGTAGGAGGAATCCATTTGATCCTACTATCTCCAGTGTGAAAACAAAAGAAGACTCTATGAAAAATAAAGCATTATTACTGCAAAAATCTCTCAGTAGCTATGACCATGTGAGAGATCAAGGTGAAGATTCCAACCTCTCTGCAGCAGACAAGATGGAAGTTTCCAGTACAGAAGCTGGACTGTTAGATTCACTAATGGGGAAAAAGTTAGTCAAAAAGACCAATGAGAATGCAGACGACGCTTCTACAGAATCCGTTCCTCTAGTGTGCAAGTCTGCGAGTGCACATAATTTAAGTGTGGACAAAAAACCCTTGCATCCAAGAACATCCATGTTGCAGAAATCCCTCAGTGTCATTGCCAGTGCAAAGGAAAAGACATTGGGAATGACAGGCAAAGCGCAAAGTATGGAGGAACACACAAAACATTATAAAGGACAGCAGAGAAGTAAAGATACGAACAAAAGTCATTCCTCAGCAGATAACAATGAAATGGGAGCATCCCAACCAAAAAACTCTTTGAGCCACTCTTCGATTTCTGAGGAGGCAAAAAAAGCTCCAAAAGCTGGAATAATGAAGCAACATACTAGTAGTCAGTCTACAGTTAGTCCAGATACAGCAAACTCTGTACTGAGTGACCCATTTGACATAGCTGAAGTCTGTCCATGGGAACTACAAGACCAGCCACCTACTCCTTCAGAATCAAGAGTTCAAAAACATGTATCCATTGCACTGGTGGAATCACAAAATATTAATCGTTCCCAATCCAATGTGAAGGCTCAGAACACCAACAAACACAAGTCTGTGGAGATTGTTGCTAAACAAAAACAGGCGACACAAGGCAATGTTGAGAAATCGGAAGTGTGTCCCTGGGACACTGAGGAGCCACAATCAACCCTGCCAGAGTTTAGGAAGACTATGACTTATCAGCCTGAAAGTATTTCCATTACAAAAGATATGGATTCAAATAATGTAGCCAAGGTTATTGAGATTCGCCCTTGGGACTTCAAGGAAATGCCAAGCAAGGCATCAGAGAAAAGCCAGATTGAGAAAGGGGAAGGGAAGGAAGAAGTAGCTCTGGGAGATGGAAAGGACAAAGGGACCATGCCAGAGCCCTTAACATCAAGCGGTAGCCTTCAGCAAGTTTCTATTAATAGAGCAAATGTTTGTCCTTGGGAGTTTGAACCATCAGAGTCAGCAGAATCAGAAAAGAGCCCAGCTTCAACTGCCTCAGCCTCTTTATTAAGCAGCATCCCCCAGAAAAAGTCGACGGTGAAAGGGTTCGGAATATCTGTGAAATCCTTGGTAGCTGCAGGAAAAGGCAAGGAGACAGAGAAAGCAAAAGAAAGAAAAGAAGATAAGGTAAAAGTGAAGGGCAAGTACAAGGACAAAGACATGAAAGATAAAGTGCCAGAAGTACCAGTGGGCAAATCGACAGTGGCTGAAAGATGTCCCAGGGAAGTCAAAATAACCCCTGGTTCTGCAACTGGAAAGAGCAAAAACATAACCAACAATGAAGCAGGAAAGGAAAAAGACAAACGTGCCGAAGCATGTCCTTGGGATGTTGAGGAAAGCGGTCCTACTCTACAAGTAGCAGAAAGAAGCACAGTTGCAACTAAGGACAATAAAAATTCACATGGCATAGATGTAGACACATCAAAATTGGCCTCAATCTGTCCTTGGGATTTTGACGATCAAACATCAGGAAAAGATGTGTGACAATAAATCTGGTCAACTAGCTCCTGAACAGTGAAAGTTTTCATATCATGAAACTAAGAATTCCATATCAACAACACGTACTTTATTAAAAGAACACATAGAAACAGTGAACGCAGGATTCAAGTTAAGATCCAATTTGTATGATGGTCTTCAATTCCTCAGTTTTCTTTCATCTGCATACATTCTAACAAGAACATATTCTGTCAGATGTACATGCATTCCGGAATGCTCTAGTATTTAGAAAACACTTATGTGACAGAACCACTCTAATTTATGCAATGGTCATGTACTGTTACACCAACCTGAAGCACCTATTCTAACTAATGGGAGCCACTTCCTTTCTGTTTATTAACTAACAACATGACAACAGTGAGCTTAGACTTGGCCCACAAGCCATAAACTTTTTGAAATACTATTGTATTCAGTGTGATTTATATTGTGGATCTTTTGTTTTAACTGGTGTTTACAGATTCTTATGTACTCCCTGAGAATTATAGTTTGGTATTAATAGCTCTTCAAGATTTTTTGATATGAAGCAGTAGGTTCCTGTGGTTTTTTTCCCCAAAGATTATTCCTAGTGCACATAGCCACTGTTAATAGTGGAATCCGTGGTCCTACCTAGCTTAGTGAACTATAACCAACTTCAGCTTACTTTGTATTAGCTGATTCTTTCCCACTCCCTAATCCCTGAATATGAAGATTCGCTGTATTACATGGCAATCCTCGGTTTGCACTTTTTTAATCAACTTATTTGTGCAAATTTATTTAAAGGTGTTATGGCTTTAAACAAGAACTCATTATCCGTTGAATCATAAACTTCAACTATCTTTAGCTTTGCAGTATTTAGCAGCTAAAAGGATCAAATCTGTAACCTCATATATTTGCTTCTGTGTTTCTGCATGCAAAATGATTGGTAGGACTGACATCTTGCTAAACCTCTGACCTTTAGCATTTGGACTGTACTGAGTTGTATAGTGAGTGAGGCTGTATCCTGTACACTGTATTCTGTGCTTGTTATATCTACTGACAAGCTCTGGCATCCACCAGGGAATATTTGATAGATCTCTTTTATGGTTTGTGGCAGCATGTAAATAAGGTACCTTATCTGCAATAAAATTACATTTATATTATACACATTTTACATGTATTTGTTCATGATTTCTGGAGAGAAAACTATCATTAACTGCATAATGGGATGGGGCAACAGCGCAGCGATGGGGATTAAAATATCACAATTGAAATACAATGATGAAAACAGATCAAATGGTTCTTCATTTGTGTTTACTCATAGGATTGAACAAGTCGTATAATTGCAAATTCATAATAAAGAACAGGACACACGGGAAAAGATCTGCAACGTGATAACTGCTGCAATAACTCATTTTAAATTTAAAGAAATAAATCATTATGTTGGGACCAATGTTCCACTAATTTCTTGGGGGGGCCGCGCGGCCCCTTTAACGGGCTGCGCAGCCCATTCATAATTCTGCGCATGCCCGTTTTTTCCCATTTAAAAGCCAGTGAGACGTCTACGGGGGAGCTCCAGAGCACTGTGCAGCTGCGCGGCCACGCAACTTAAAGGGAACATTGGTTGAGACACCTTTGGGAGTTGCTCCACTGACTCGGATTTCCCCCTTTAGCTACAGGTAGAATACTGCCTGTCGCTACATAGGAGCAGGAGTAGGCCATTCAGCTCCTCAAGCCTGTTCAAACATTCCATTAGATCATGGTTGATCTGTACCTCAACTCCATTTACTCACCTTTGCTTCATATGCCTTGCTACCCTTACCTATATCAGTCTTGAAAATTTCAATTGACCCAGCATCCACAGCCTATCTGGAGAGCGAGTCCCAGATTTCCACTACCCATTGTGTAAAAAAAGTGCTTCCTGATTTCACTGTTAAATGACCTAGCACTAATTTTAATATCATGAACATACTCAATGCACTGCTCTGTACTCGGTATTTTAAAAAAATCCCTGCTTCTCATCCCAATGCCAATTTTAAATCTGAAATTGAAACAATTTTGCTTCATATCTTATGTCCTCATATAGTATGTTTGCACATTTTGGATCTTAACCAATGTGACATTAAGTTATTTAAGACTGGTGACATTTTTGGATCAATCTGTAGGGATTATTTTATTGGAATTTAGATTTGCAACCTGGTTATTCCTAGTCTGAGTTGGGAAAAAGTATCGACACTATGAGGGTGGCCAGTAAAACCTCCTTAAACTACTAGTAAAACAGACATCTCAGATATGAGGTAGCCACCTGTCATCATCCAAAATGCCAAGACCAACAACAACTTATTCAATCACAGGAGGTCATTTGACTCATCATTCCAGATGGGATACATCCTAGGTTGCTGAGGGAAGTAAGGATGGAGGCTCTGGCCACAATCTTCCGATCCTCCTTAGATATGGGAGTGGTGCCAGAAGACTGGAGGGTGACAAATTTTACACCCCAGTTCAAAAAAAGGGGAGAGGGATAAACCCGGCAATTACAGGCCTGTCAGACTAACATCAGTGGTGGGGAATCTTTTAGAGACATTAATCCGGGACAAAATGAATTGGAACTTGGACAAATATGGATTAATAAATGAAAGCCACCATGGTTAAAGGCAAATCATACAAAAGCAAAATACTGCGGATGCTGGAAGTCTGAAATAAAAACAGAAAATGCTGGAAATACTCAGCAGGTCAGACCGCATCTATGGAGAGAGAAACAGAGTTAACATTTTGTCAGAACTCCGAAGGGTCATCAACCTGAAAGGCAAATTGATTGAGTTCTTTGATGAAGTAACAGAGAGGGTGATGGGGGTAGTGCAGTTGATGTATATATAGACTTTCCAAAGGCGTTTGATAAAGTACCACATAAGACACAGGTTAACAAGGCCATAAAAAAAGCAAACCAAGCACTAGGGTTTTTTTTCTAGAGGAATAGAATTGAAAAGTAGAGAAGTTATGCTAAACTTGTATCGAACCTTGGTTAGACCACACTTGGATTACTGCGTGCAGTTCTGGTCACCATATTATAAAAAGGATATCGAGGCACTGTAGAGGATGCAAAAAAGATTTACTAGGATGATACCAGAAATGCGAGGGTATACATATCAGGAAAGGATGAACAGGCTGGGTCTCTTTTCTCTGAAAAGAGAAGGCTGAGGGCTGAACAGTAGAGGTCTTTAAAATTATGAAAGGTTTTTGATAGAGTAGATACAGAGAGAGTGATTCCACTTGTGGGGAAGAGCAAAACTAGAGGCCATCAATAAAAGATAATCACCAAGAAATCAAATAGGGAATTCAGAAGAAACTCCTTTACCGGAGAGTGGTGAGAATGTGGAACTCGCTACCACAGGGAGTGGTTGAAGCGAATAGTATAGATGCATTTAAGGGGAGGCTAGACAAGCAAATGAGAGAGAAGGGAATAGAGGGTTATGTTGATAGATTTAGATGAGGAAAGATGGGAGGAGGCTTGAGCGAAGCATAAATGTGGGGCATGGACTGGTTGGGCCGAATGGCCTGTTTCTGTGCTGTATATCCAATATAATCCTATGTAATAATAGACCTGTCAGCAAAATTGAAGCCCATGGGATTAAAGGGGCAGTGGCTGCACGGATACGAAATGGGCTAAGGAACAGAAAGCAGAGAGTAACGATGACTTATTGGCCCGAATGTTGCCGTTTCTGACCCGACTGAAGCGAGGCGGGCAGGGCCGGTGGACCGCGAGAAGCCTGGAAGTCCTGGTTTCCACACGTGCATGTGACGTCATGGGCAGGTTTCATGCCCGGAAGCCAGCCTGATTGGCAGGCTGGCTTCCAGTCGAGCGGGGAATGCTGGACAGGAGACCGCAACAAACAGGTAGGTGCGGGGTCCGGGGGGAGGTCCCGGGGTTCCAAGCCCCGGTGCGGGAGGGAGGTCCAATCGGGCGGGGGTCCCATCCCCGACTCCGGAGGGTCCAGGGGTGGTGTTTGGGGTGGGTTGATGGTGGGTGAGCTTGGGGGGCCTGGGAGGAAGCACTCCTGCTCCTCCCGGCCCACAAGGATTGCTCCTCGAGGCTGTGCTCGCCTCGTTGCAGCTACCGGGAATCCCAAGGCCCGGGATCCCCGGCCAGCCACAGTAACACCAGCACAGCAGGTTAAAGCAGAGGCTTCAGGGCCTCATTATCATATTCAAAATGACAACCTGCCTCCTGGCAGCGGGTTGACTGCCCGCCCCCCGTCCCGCCTGAGTAAAAGCCGAAAGTGGGCGGGATGGAGGCGTGTTGGGGTCAGGATTTAGATTTTTAATACTTTAACTTTCCCGCCCCCAACCCACCCGTTCTTTCATGTTAAAATTTCCCCCAATGTTTTTCAGACTGGAGGGAATTGTGCAGTGGTGTTCACCAGTGGTCGGTGTTGGGACCACTGCTCTTTTTGATATATATTAATGAGCTGGACTTGGGGTATACAGGGCATAATTTCTAAGTTTGCAGATGACATGAAACTCAGAAATATAGTAAACAGTGAAAAGGATAGCGATTGACTTCAGGAGGACATAGACAGACTGGTGAAACAGGCAGACACATGGCAGATGAAATTTAACAGAGAAGCCCAAAGTGTTTCATTTTGGTAGGAAAAATGAGGAGAGGCAATATAAATTAAATTGTACAATTTTAAAGGAGGTGCAGGAACAGAGAGACCTGGGGGTGTACATACACAAGTCTTTGAAGGTGGCAGAACAAATTGAGAAGGCTGTTTAAAAAGCAGATGGGATGCTGGCTTTATAAATAGAGGCACAGAGTGCAAAAACAAGGAAGTTATGCTCAGACCTTTATAATACGCTTGTTAGGCCCCAGCTGGAGTATTGTGTTCATTCTGGGCACCGCACTTTCGCAAAGATGTCAAGACCTTGGAGAGGGTGCAGAGGAGATTTACTAGAATGGTACCAGGGATGAAAGACTTCAGTTACGTGGAGACACTAGAGAAACTGGGGTTGTTCTCCTTGGAACAGAGAAGATTAAGGGGAGATTTAATAAAGGTGTTCAAATCATGAAGGGTTTTGATACAGTAACTGAGGAGAAACTGTTCCCAGTGGCAGAAGGGTCGGTAACTAGAGGTGACCAATTTAAGTTAATTGGCAAAAGAACCAGAGGCGACATGAGGGAAAAAAAATTTACGGAACGAATTGGTATGATCTGGAATGCACTGCCTGAAAGGGTGGTGGAAGCAGGTTCAATAATGACTTTTAAAAGACAATTGGATAAATACTTAGGCCGCGATTTCGCAAGCCGTGGCGAGTTCGGTGCGGCCGGAGAAGGTAACGGCCGCAAACTCCGCACTTGTCTTCATCCCACCTCCTCCGAGTGATTTTGCCCTGATTGGGCTTGTTAAGCCCATCCTGCGAGGTTCCCAGCCAATTAGAAGGAAGCGGGTCTGATGACGTCATCTGGTGACGCGACATCAGCCAGTTTCCGTAAAGGGGCCATGTCCAAATTCATTTTGGCAGTTGTGCTGTCAGTGTTCTACAGCATTGAGGTGCTGCAAACACTGACAACCACTGCACAAAGGTGCAGGACTGCACCCAGGCTCTCCCATGACGCCCTCCATATGCTTATGGAGGGAGTTGCAGCACTCAGGGAGGTCCTCTTCCCTTACAATGGGCAGAAGACACCTCCCCAGGACACCAACACAGCCTGGTTGCACATTGCACAGGAGGGCACAAGCACGGATGACATCAGGAGGACCAGGCTGCAGTGGCGCAAACCTTTCAATGATCTCAGTAGATCACGAAACGTTACTGCAAAGCCACACTCAACCTCATCCTGCTGTGCCACTCATCACATCCCCATCACTCTGCCTTCCCTACCCTACTCCTGCACATCCTTACTCACACCAACTTACCTTGCACCTCCACCCATCCCTCTCTATCTACATTATCACTTCCCCATCTCACCCCTCACACTCACCCTCATCCTAGTCGAATCATAACAACTAACGACACACAAGGGTAGGCACTTGGGTGGCTTAGCCAATGGTCATGTAAACTTTCTGTTAATTTGGTGTCAAACATTGAAATCCTTATTGTCACTACTTTGCGTTCTTGGACAGATTTGTGTGC
Organism: Squalus acanthias; assembly: GCA_030390025.1. Taxonomy (NCBI): domain Eukaryota; kingdom Metazoa; phylum Chordata; class Chondrichthyes; order Squaliformes; family Squalidae; genus Squalus; species Squalus acanthias. Next base: position 141,023,384 of record CM059428.1, read on the forward strand.
ACCTTTGAAAGTGGCTTCGTGAGTTGCAGTGAATGGTGAGACATAACGTCCCCCCCACCGCCCCCCACCGCCAATGGTGATGAGTGAGAAAGGAATGGCTTGGACATTGTAGGGATGCTTTATGGTGCTGGTGTGGGGTGGTGCCAACCTGGTGCATCATGTGGCAGCCAGGGTGTACAGTGTTAAGTGAAGCAAATCTGGACACGGTGAGTCCATCGCTGGCGTCACGGGCAGCAATGTGCATGGGTGATGATGCCCTGTGTCCAGTGCAGCATCAGTTGATTGTGGAGAAGGTTAGTGTGGGTGTTGGTGCTGCTGGTGTGCCCGGTGATGCTGGTGTTGGGGCTGATCGTGTTGGGATTCTGAGGACCAAGGTGAGATTTTTTCAAGGGCACCGATGCTGATGGAATAGATGGCAGGTGAGGTTGAGATGACAGAAGTAATCTGTAAATGTTGAGAGAGGTTGTTCCAAGGAGGTGACAGTGGATAGAGAGATTACTCCAAACACTTCAAAAGTGCATAAAGCTCAAAAGTGGGTTCTAAATACTGAGGCTGAAGCTTCTGACATTGGAAAGTGACCAGCTGTAAAATGGCAGGTTTTAAACCACTTTTGCAGCTTTCACCTATTCAAAGAAATGGAGAGTTGCTCAGAACCCGACATACTTACCTGGCATGATCCCGAGCGACGGGAACATCGTGGAAAACTGGGAAAATGCTTTGAAGCTGGGAAAATGGGGATTTAATTACTTTAAACACCCTCCTAACAAGCACAATTGCATGACCCGCCGCTTAGTGCTGGGTCTGCAAAGCGCAGGCAGAGCCGGCACTAGGGAAACTCACAAGGAGGCGGGTTTAGAGTGGGATACCGCCCCGCTGTCAATCTTTTTGATTTTGACAGCGGACCCGCCTCCAAACCCGCCCTCTGAACGCCAGCAAATTCAGCCCTTAAAGTGGAAAAATTTGCAGGGCTATGGGGAAAGAGAGGGGGAGTGGGACTAATTGGACAGCTCTTCAAAAGAGCCGGCACAGGCACGATGGGTTGAAAGCTATTTTTAATTTTGCTTCAATCACTGTTTCTGCTAACGCATTCCACGTCCTGACAACCCTCGATGTAAAATAATTTCTCCTAACCTCTCCCTGTATACTTTTGGTGATGATCTTAAATTTCTGCCTGCTAGTCCCTGACTCACTATCCATTGGAAACAGTTTTTCCCTATTTACCTTATAAAATCCCCTCATTATTTTGAACACCTCTATCAGATTTCCTGCATTCCTAAAGCATTTTACATTGAGAAAGAAAAATGGTGGATGTTCAGCAGGAAGAGGAAAGGGAAAATAGAGAAAGTTAAGGGGAGAAGACACAGCTGAAGAGTTCTGAGAAAGTTTTGAAAGAAGGGATGTATGTGACAAGGCCGAGGGGATAAGAAGGGAAATCCAGAGGGCAGGACATAGTGGTTGAAAGAACAGACACCAATGGTGGAATGGAGGAGTAAGAAACAAGAAGTAATGCAGTGTCAGAGGGGAGGAGGGTGCAAGTGGGGCTGTTATGCTTTAAAAAACATCCCTAAGGTAGGGTGGAATGAGGCCATGGAGGAATTTGAAAGGTAGGGCAAGGATGTTGGGGTCCACTGACTGTGGCACATGAAGCCGATGAAGCTTAACAAGGATGGTATTAGTGGAGATAATGGGCTGGATTTTGTGAATGGAGGTGAGTTGGAGGTGGGACTGCTGCTTGTCATGTCAATGTACCGCCTCCATCCTCGCCTTGTGAAGGAATAAGCCATATAACCTATTCCGAAAATACATTATCTTTTGAAAGAATTCTGGCCTTATTAAAACATGACAAACTGGGTTTGGAAATCTAGAAACCTGGATTTGGAAATCTAGAAACCTAACTATGAAAAAGCTGTGAAAGCATTCTGGCTATTGAGATAAGATAGTTGTTGACACTGAATCAATAACCTTATTGAAACAGAAGGTTAAAGGCTCCGGCAGGCTGAACCTTTTGGAATGAAACAATGGTTCACCCTGGATAAGGTGTTCTAATTTACACTTCATAAAGAAGCACATAAAAGTAAGAAACATCTGCCTTCGTAAAAATGACATCAAGTAAAAAACACACCTGCCGTAACACCGTTTTTTATGGTAAACTTAGAACACTTAGAGAAGAGACATAATTCTGTAATGCTACCAGATGAGGTGACTGTAAGAATTGCAGGGGTCAGCAGAAAAATGACTAGAGATAATTAGCTTACATCAGCAGAAAACCTTAAAGGAAATACCACTGGAAAAGGGTATAAATATTGAACTCTCACCATTCACTGCAACTCACTAAGCCACTTCCAAAGGTGCACACAAATCTGTCCAAGAATGCAAAGAGTTGAAAATAAAGATTTCAATGTTTGACAGCACATTACCAGAAACTTCAAACGAACTTTGGCTAAACCACCCAAGTGCCTACCCTTGTGAGTCATTAGTTGGTATGATTGGACTAGGATGAGGGTGGGTGTGAGGGGTGGCTAGTGAGATTGGGAAGTGATAATATAGATAGAGAGGGATGGTGGAGGTGCAAGGTAAGTTGGTGTGATAAAGATGTGCATGAGTAGGGTAGGGAAGGCAAAGTGATGGGGATGTGATGAGTGGCACAGCAGGATGAGGCTGAGTGTGGTTTTGCAGCAATGTTTCGTGATCTACTGAGATCATTGAAAGGTTTGCACCACTGCAGCCTGGTCCTCCTGACGACATCCCTGCTTGTGCCCTCCTGTGCAATGTGCAACCAGGTTGCATTGGCATCCTGGGGAGGTGTCTTCCGCCCATTGGAAGGGAAGAGGACCTCCCTGCGTGCTGTGACTCCCTCCATAAACATATGGAGGGAGTCATGGGAGAGCCTGGGTGCAGCCGTGCACCTTTGTGCAGTGCTTGTCAGTGTTTGCAGCACCTCAATGCTGTAGAACAGACAGCACAAATGTCAAAGTTAATTGGCCGGGAACCTTGCTGGGCAGGCTTAACAAGGCCAATCATCGTAAAATCACTTCAACAGAGCGTGATGGAGCAGGCAGCGGGCTGGGACCGCGCTACCGACCACAGCTGCCCAGACCCGCCTCGATAGGCGAAATTGCGGCCATTAACTCTGTTTCTCTCTCCACAGATGCTGCCTGACCGGCTGAGTATTTCCAGCATTTTCTGTTTTGATTTCCAATTTCCAGCATCCGCAGTATTTTGCTTTTGTATTTGTGGTAGTAGTGGAAGTGCAGATCTTTGTGCAAGTGAGGATCTGGGCTGCAGCATTCTGAATGAGTTGTTATGAAAGCCACAGAATCTTTGAATTTCCATGCTGCAGCATCTTTCCAATTGCCTACTGGAGGCAGAAGTATTGGAACCACTTCACAACCCAGAAATAGATCGTTGAGGTTAGCAATCACTAATCATACTAGTATCAGCTGGTAAAAGAGAGTGAACGTGGATTTGTGAAAGGTCGGTCATGTCTGACTAATCTAGTTGAATTTTTTGAGGCGATCACTGACATGGAGGAAAGGGAACGATCGATAGATGATAGATGTTGACTTCAAGAAGGCATTTGACAAGGTTCCGCACAAGAGATTATTAGCAAAAATAAGAGAGCCTGCAAGCGGATGTAACCATGTGACATGGTCAATAATTAATTGGGTGGTAGAAGATAGAGAGTAGGGATAAAGGGTTCGTTCTCTGATTGGCGAGATGTGACAAGTGGTGTTCCCCAGGGATCTGTACTGGGCCTCTGGTTTTTACCTTATCTATCAATGACTTGGATGAAGGAATAGAGAGTGTATACCCATGTTTGCAGATGACACTAAGTTAGGAGGTGCAGTAAGCTGTGTGGATGAGAGCAGGAAATTACAAAGGGACCTAAACAGAATAAATGAGTGGCAAAACTATGGCAGATGGAGTTCTTGTGGGGAAGTGTGAGGTCATCGACTTTGGATCTGAGAAAGACAACTCGGAATATTTTCTTAGTGGTGCGAGACAAGGAGCTGTGGAGGAGCAAAGGGATATACGTGCACATGTACACAAATCACTAAAAGCTAGTGCACAGGTACAAAAAGTAATCACAAAGGCTAATAGAACGTTGACCTTTATCTCAAGGGGCTTGGAGTTCAAAACTGAGGAAGTAATGCTTCAGTTGTATCGAGCCTTGGTCAGAGCCCATCTGGAGTATTGCATTCAGTTTTGGGCACTGAACCTCAAGAAAGGTGTTTATCAGGAAAGATTAACCCTTGCAGGTTTATCCTAATCCCCACTCCACCACCCAACTGGTCAGAATAGTTTTTCCTATGAAAGTGAATAGAACCACAAATGGCAGATGGTATAATATAGTATTAACATTGGGAAGAGGGGTACAGGCTTCATCCTAGAGTAATTTTGTCCCCAGAATGACAATGAGTGATCACTCCGATATGTCAGAATTGTGTCCAGATATGTCTGTATCACCTCTGACAGCTTCACCTTAAGGTATATTCTCAGGTATCCTGTGGCATTAGTCAGCCAGCTTAATACGTTTGTATGAAATTCCTTTGTCCATTATTTTGATGGAGGTACTAATCTATTTTAAACGGGTTAATGCTTTGTTAAAATTGCAGACAAAGAACTTTGTATAAAGCCATTAAGCTTTTTTAAACTAATGTTACAGTGACCCAAAATTTGGGGTCGGAGGATGCCTCCAACCTGTGAAAAATCTACAAATTTACCTCTTGGTCCGGGAGGTACGGAGACCCACGCTCCTGGGCCTCTCTGGGTACCCGTGGGTGGGGGCCCACGTAAGGAAATATTTTTTTTAATTACATATTTGAAATGAATTAAAATGCCATTTAATTAAATATTTTAAACAAAAATTTAATTTTTTGTAAAAAAAAATTATATATTTCAACGGGGCTAAAAATAAACTTACCTTATTGGACAGGGCTTTTAATGTATAAACGAGTGATAACATTTTATTTTTCTATTTTTAAAAATCTCTTATGCTGGTAAAAGCGGGCCTTCTGCCTGCTTTTACCAGGCGTAAGAATTTCACGGGCATTCAGCGGACGGAAGTTGGGCAAATAGTGCAACTCTCCACCCGCGGAGGCCCATCTCCTGGGGATGCGGATCATCTGTCAAGAGAATTCTTGACAGTTCGCAAGTTCCGGGTTTCAGTGCATGCGCTTTCCATGCCTAAACCCGGAACTTGTGCGGCCCCTACGGGCGCGTACACACCTCGTACGCACCCGTGGGCGTCTCAAAATATGGCCCATTGTGATTTCATCCCAGTGGCGTCTTGCCCGGTCACAGGAAAACTATGTCCCAAAAGTAATGGCGCACTAACAAGGGCAACTTATGTGTACCAAATGAGCTTTATATTTAAATTGCCATTATCTACAAGAGGTTGGATCTGACTTTGCCAACTTGAAAATTACCACAAAATAGTGCAATAAGAATATATTCTGTCCAGGACTGTTATTTATCGCATATCAGACATGAGATGAATTACTTCACAAATCTTTTATGAAAAGGTAATTTAATATTTCTTACCCAAAAACAGGATGTGCTGAAAAAATAGTGTGAGTCATTCTGTCAATTATTTCTATAGTGGTATAGCATCAGATAATCAGTTGCAGTTCACCAGATGGATACATTTCATTTTGTGCCGAAATGTAAATCAAGAGACAAAAATTCGTGCCCTCAGCGGAGTATTATGTTAGTGCGATGACATATTCTGTCATGATTACAGCCAGGGCTGTTTGGAAAGGCACCAAGCAGAGTTGAAAAAACTCCCTGAGGAAAGGTTAGAGACAGAAGGAAAGGTTGGAGACAGAAGAACTAGTCAACCAGTTCTTGCATATCCCCAGCCTATCGTATCAAAATGACATAGCCAGCAGCCTGAAAGTAGGTTATCCTTTGATTCTCAGCAAAGCGATTGGTAAATAATACAGAGCTCTCCTCCATCTCATCCTAAATATTAAACAGTTCTTATAGCTATGGAGGCTGGGTCATTGAATATATTTAAGGGGGAGATAGACAGATTTTTGAAAGGTAAGGGAGTCAAGGGTTATGGGGAGCGGGCAGGAAAGTGGATTTGAGGCCAAGATCAGATCAGCCATGATCTTATTAAATGGCGGAGCAGGCTCGAGGGGCCAAATGACCTACACCTGCTCCTACGTCTTATGTTCTTATGTTCTTACATGGTGGGAGGGAACTACAAAAGGTTCAGAAAACAAAGCATACAAGGAAAAAGTAGGAAGTCAGGCAGAACATTTTTCCCACACAAGGGTCTGGATTTTGTCAGTGGAGGCGGGTTGGGGGCGGTCAGGTGGTCGGCAGGTCCAGATCTCGCCTCCGATGTGAGGTGGGACAATTGAGCCATTTTGCCGTAATTGGACACTTGATTTCTAGCGTGTGGGAACCCCTGGCCCAATGAGTCTTTTGGTCCTGAAACTCGCCTCTGATGACGTCATCTATGCAGCAGCAGTTAAGGCCTGCAAGCAGCCTTGGTTCTTTTTATGCCTTACAACGTTTGCTATTTACTTCTGAGAGATTTGTGCAAAAACCATGTCAGGCACCAGAGCAAAGTGTGCACCCCGCTTCAATGAGAACTCCCTCCAAGCTCTGGTGGAGGGAGCAAGAGCTAATAAGGAAGTGCTGTTTCCTTCTTCTAGGAGGAAAAAGCCTCCCCAACAGAACAAAGCTGCAAGTGGCCCAGGAGGTCAATGCCATCTCAATGTGCAGCAGAACCTAGCTGCAGTGCAGAAAGAAGTTTCATGACCTTCTCCGCACAGGAAAAGTGAGTATTCCATCATCATGACCCTCAATATGATCCCCATCGCCTCTCATCACCAGCACTCTGCTTTGTCAACCTCTTCCTCCACATCCCACTTGACCCTTACATCCCTGCACCCTTAACCATTCCCTCTCTCTGTATGTTCACATTAACTTAACTATTCGACTATGCAGCCCTCACACTCCCTATCACTGTGATACAATGACAACAACTTACAACACACAGGGAGGGCCCTTGGTCTTGGCATCTCACTCCATCTTTGTGTCCTTCTAAGCATCTATGCTATGGATCCTCTATACTCACTCCTTCATTCTCACTCAAACTCCACTTGTGTCCCTCATTGCAGGAAAAGAGAGCCCACAATAAGAGGGAGAGGGCGAGGACAGGAGGAGGGCCACCCTCAATAGCCGAGCTCACCACTGCAGAGGAGGCAGCCCTGGAGATCGTGGGAGTGGAGGAGGATGCGCAAGTGGGGGACAGACAGACGGGCGCATCAGAGCAAGCTGGTGACAGAATAGTTTTGCATCTCTCTCATTGACATTGCATGAGTGACTGATATTGATTCTGATACTCTAACCAATTGACTTATGATCATCTGCACAATTCAATATGCATGCAACGTTTATCTCACATGTCTAACTCTTTCGTTTACTCCCCGACAGGACCATCGACAGCCCCCCTCCCCACTGTCCAGGAGGAACAGCCTGAGCCTCAAGACTCCTCAGAGAAAGCTGCAACCTCTGAGGTCGCAGCGTCAGCAGAATTAAGCGCACCCAGCACCAGCGCAGACACTCACACCTCGGTGGGACCTTCGGGGGATAGAGTAGAGTTGTTACCTGGTGTATCACAGCATACAAGTGAGCAGCAGCAGATGGTGGAGACAAGGACAGCAGTGGAGAGTCCTCGTCGGAGGGCGCAGAACTCTCCCAGCTCGGCGCCACTGCATGTCAACCCTGTGCCTCCGGGTCCATCCAGAAGGAGAGCGGTGCTGGAACTCCAGGAACAGGTGCACGAGTCTCTGGCAGATTTTGACTCCAGGGTCGCTGCGAGTGTGGAGCGAATGGAAGAGCCCATCGCGAACATGAGCAGGGCCTTTGTGGAGGCGTTGGCACATGAACGCATCACCACGGAAAGGATGGCAACCTCCGTGGAAAGGATGGCTACCTCCGTGGTAAGGCTGGCTATCGTAGAGGAGAGGATGGCTACGGTAGAGGAGAGGATGGCTACAACTATGGAGGCGCTTAGTCGCCAAGGTCTTGAAAACATGGTGATTGTTCAGAATAGACTGACATCTCTTGAGGAGCGATGGTCAGCTATTGAGCAGAGAAACCAGACCTTCATGAAAGTCCTCTGGAGTAGGACTTCCAGTGCAGAAACGGGTCCTCATGGCCCCCCTGAAGTGCAGCAAGGTGCTGACAAGACACTTGCTAGCTCTGAAGTGGGACTGACCCATGAGAGGGATGTTGGTGGCAGAGAACAAGGAAGTGGGGGCTCCTCTCCAAGCGCTTACACGACCATGCCACTGCAGAGCCCTCGGTCAGAGCCCCACCAGAGTCCTCACTCAATTGAGATGGTCGTCTCAGCCCCTGAACAGCCGCAGGAGCAGCAGACTGTTGCCAAGCCCTCACAGGCTCGCAACCCCAGAGGATGCCTGCCAAAGGTGTCGAGGCAGGAGCAGCAAGAAAGTGAGCAAGGGGCCTCCACATCTGCTGAAGCCATAGGGGAAGCACCACATAGGAGCATGCGTAAGAGGAAGATAAAGCACAAGTAGTCACAAGGGTAGTCACTTGGGTGTTCTGTTGTGTTTATTTTTGAAAAGCCATCCCAGACTTTGCGATAAAATAACTTGATGGCAAACTGTTGAGGTTGTGGCCTGTGTCATTTCGCAAATGGGACTTCCACATTGAGGGCTTAGGGTGACTTGCAATTGTCAGTGTGGTGGTCAGAGTGATAGGAATCCACAGGTTCTTGGCCATTGTCGATGCTCTGGTAAGAAGGTGCGAGGCAAAAGTGTTTGATTGTGCAGGCTAAGCAAATCTGGCCAAGATGAGTGCGTCCCTTGCATCCCGGGCAGCAATGTGCTCGCGTGCTGCTGCTGCTGGATGATGCGCCTCCGCAACCTGTTTATTGTCGGTGTCCTCCCCCTCCTCCTTCTCCTTCTCCTCCTCATCTGAGGAGGCTATGCGATCAGCCACTTGTACCTCAGGCAGCTGCAAGCCACGATGCTGTGCCATGTTGTGAAGTGCACAGCAGACTACGACGATTCTGGAGACCCTGGCTGCTGAGAACTGCAGGGCTCCACCTGATCTATCAAGGCATCTGAATCGCATCTTCAGCAAGCCGATGGTTTGCTCGATTATGGATCTGGTGGAAATGTGGCTGGAGTTGTAGCGCTCCTCTGCTTCGATCGATGGACTCCTCAACGGCATCATTAGCCACGTCTTCAGGGGATAGCCCTTGTCTCCAAGTAGCCATACGAAAAGTTGGGTTGGCAGACTGAAGAGCGGAGGCACACTAGACTGGCGCAGGATGAAGGAGTCATGGCAACTGCCAGGGTATTTGGCGCAAACATGCAAAATTTCCTTCTTGTGGTCACACACCAGCTGCACGTTGAGGAAGTGGAAGCTCTTGCGGTTGACAAAAATACCTGGATTGCGATGGGGTGCCTTAAGGGCCACATGTGTGCAGTCAACGATGCCCTGCACCACTGGAAAGCCTGCCAGATTAGCTAATCCAACCGCACGCGTGGTTATACTTGCTTGATCCTTGGAGAAGTTGATGTAATTGTGCGTGATGGCAGAGAGGGCATCGGTTACCTGCGTGATGTAAGTGTGTGCGGCCGCCTGGGAGATGCCACTGATGTCTGCTGTTGATCCCTGGAATGAGCCTGATGCAAAAAAGTTGAGTGCGGTGGTGACTTTGACGGCCACTGGTAAGGTGTATCCACCCGCTCCTCTGGGCTCCAGGTCTTGCTGCAGCATTGCGCAGATGTCACCCACTATCTCTCGTGAAATTCTGAGCCTCCTTTGGCACTGCTGCTCAGTCATGTTGAGGTAGCTAATCCTCTGTCTGTAAACCCTGTTTTGGGGGTATCTCCTGCGGTGACGTGCTTCCATGTGCTGGCGCCTTCTGGCCTGTGCAGCTTCAGGTGGGTGAGCAGCAGCTTGGCGCTCCTGTTGTTGCTCCTGCTGTTGGTGCTGCTGTTGCTCCGGGTGCTGCTGCTGCCGTGGCTGGTCTTCGTCCAATAATCTGATGTCCAGGAGGAAAGGAAATAAATGGTTCCCATGCTTCTGGTATATACCTCAGTTGAGGAAGCGCTCAGTCAATGTGGGGAGTGGGGTTTCCCAGGAGGTCACACTGGAGATGGGTCTCAGGCTCCAAACTTCCACAACAATGAGTAGGCCTGCTAAAAGTTCTCTCAGACCTGAGACAACAAAGTTCTGCCACCTGCAAATGATCATTGCTGAAAACTCCTTTTTAATGGTGGAGCTGCAGCTGTTAGTAAGCAATCCACTTGTGAGGCCGCCAGGATTAACTGGCGTGTTCCAGAGGAGACGTGCAGCATGGGGGAGATGTGTTAAATTCACAAAGGCCTCTCAAAATGGGATTATAGAGGCACTTAATTAGTTGTTAAGGGCCTTAAGGGCCTATCCCGCCTCTTGGAGGTGGGATGGAAATGGGGTCTGAAACTCCGATTTTGGGAAAATTGCTCGGAGGCGGGCTGGAGGCGGGATCGGATCCGCCCGCCATTTTTTGCGATTTTAACACCTCACACGCCTCCAAGCCCGCCTCCTCGGGCCTGGCAAAATCGAGGCCAAAGTGCAATAGAGTTGTGGAACAAGTTATTAGAGGAGGCTTCTGAAGTGAACAGTATAAATGGAATCAAATGGCAACTAGATAACTTTCTGGAGAGGGAAAGAATTGAGGCATTGAGAGATATGAGGGCCAATTTTCCTCCATCCAGCTACCAATAGCACCCGAGAAAAAGATGATATGCAGATCAAAAATGGGCATTAATCCCTTTGCTCCAATTCTGCTCCAGAATTGCATCCAAACTTCTTCTAGGGCTTTTCTGATGTTTACATCTGACTGTGCACAAAGAGAGTGCAGTAATTTAAATTGCATGCAAATGATTGTCAGAGGGCTTTGCACACAGATTTCCTCTAATAGTGCTAGGTAAAGATTAGGGCAAACTGCCCTCATTAAAATATAGTGCTACTGTTTTCTGAAATGCTGCTTAGGCACGACGGGGTGAAATTGGACGTAAAGGAACAAATAAATAAGGAGTGACATCACATGACAGCAGGTAGGTGATTGGTTGCTGAGTATTACAGCTCTTTTGCTCTCTAGGTAAGTGAATTAAATTCAGAACTGGGAGAGTATTAACTACTATAACTTTACTGAATTAATAACTTCAACTAAATTAACTAATTAAAATTAAAAATTAAAAGTAAAAATAATCGTTTGAATAAATACTGTAACTAATTATATAACTAAAATAAGGTTAGATAGAGGTGGCAGTGCAGGTGGTGTGTTGTAACTGCAGCATGTGGGAGTTGGTGGAGACCAATGAGATCTCGAGCAACCACATCTGCAGTAAGTGCCTGCAGCTCAAGAACTTCGGCTAAGAGTTGTTGAGCTGGAGTCCGAGCTGCAGACATTGCGATGTATCAGGGAAGGAGAGAGTTACCTGGACACTTGGTTCCAGGAGGCAGTCACACCCCTAAGGTTAAGCAGTACTTTAGAGTTAGTCAATGGTCAGGGACAGGAGCGTGTGACTGTGAGTCAGGAAGGTATGGGGACCCAGGATGTAGTGATGGAGGAGCCTCAGCCCTGGACCTTGTCCAACAGGTACGAGGTACTTGCTGCCTGTATGGATGAGAACAAGGACTGCAGGGAGGATGGGCAAACTGACCACGGCACCGTGGTACAGGAGGCCATTCAAGTGGAGGGAGTAAAAAGGAATGTGGTAGTGGTAGGGGACAGTATAGTCAGGGGGATAGATTCTGTTCTCTGCAGCCGCAACAGGGAGTACCGAAGGCTGTGTTGCCTGCCCGGTGCCAGGGTTAAGGATATCTCCTCGCAGCTGAAGAAGAACTTGGAGTGGGAGGGGGAGCATCCAGTTGTTGTGGTCCATGTAGAAAACAACGACATAGGTAGAACTAGGAATGAGGTTCTGCTGAGGGAGTTTGAGGAGCTAGGGTCCAAATTAAAAAACAGAACCTCAAAGGTAATAATGTCTGGATTGTTACCTGAGCCACGCGCAAATTGGCATAGGGACAAACAGATTAGAGGTTTAAATGCGTGGCTCAAAGAGTGGTGTGGGAGGAAGGGGTTTCAGTTCATGGGGCACTGGCACCAGTACTGGGGAAAGAGGGAGCTGTTCCGATGGGATGGGCTCCACTTAAACTGGGCTAGGAGCAGTGTCCTGGCAAATCGAATAACTAGGGTAGTAGAGAGGGCTTTAAACTAATGAAGGGGGGATGGGAGGATTCAGGAAAGAGTAAATTTAAAAGCAGCGAGAAAAATGTCAAGGCTCGAGAGCAGAGTAGAGTTTTGGGTAAAAATAAGCAGAGTTGGTCAGGAAGGGACAGAGAGATTAACAAAGGTAATAAGGCATCGGTGACTAAGGTGACCTCAGGGAAAAATAGAAATAAGTCAAAGCTAAAGGCACTATATCTGAATGCGTGAAGCATTCACAACATAGATGAATTAATAGCGCAGATAGAAATTAACAGGTTTGTTCTAATAGCCATTACGGAGACGTGGTTGCAAAGTGGCCAAGGTTGGGAACTAAATATTCCAGGATACTTAACTTTTAGAAGAGATAGGCAAAATTGAAAAGGAGGAGGGGTAGCCCTGATAATAAAGGATGGGATAAAGACAGTAGAGAGAAAGGATCTTAGCTCCAAAAATCAAGAAGTAGAATCAGTTTGGGTGGAGCTAAGAAACAGCAAGGGGCAGAAAACATTGGTGGGAGCTGTTTATAGGCCCCCAAGCAATAGTTGTAATGTAGGGCAGAGCATAAATCAGGAAATTAGAGGTGCATGTAACAAGGGTAATACAGTAATCATGGGGGACTTTAATCTACATATAGACTGGGCAAGCCAAATTTGCAGTAATAGTGTGGAGGACGAATTCATGGAATGTATGCAAGATAGTTTTCTAGATCAGTACGTTGAGGAACCAACTAGGGAACAGGCTATTTTAGATCTAGTATTGTGCAATGAGAAATGGTTAATTAATAACCTTGTAGTAAAGGGGCCTTTAGGGAAGAATGACCATAATATGATAGAATTTTATACTGAGCCTGAAAGTGATTTAGTTAAATCCAAAACTAGGATCTTAAATCTAAACAGAGCAAACTACATAGGTATGAGGGGCGAGTTGGCTAAGGTAGATTGGGATACTACATTAAAAGGTATGATGGTGGAAAAACAATGGCAAACATTTAAAGAATTAATACATAATTTACAATAAATATACATTCCTTTAAGGCACAAAAACCCCACAGGAAAAGTGGTCCAACTGTGGCTAACAAGAGAAGTTAAAGATAGTGTTAGATCAAAGGAAGAGGCTTATAATGTTGCCAAAAAGAGTAGTAAGCCTGAGGATTGGGAGGATTTTAGAATTCAGCAAAGGAGGACCAAGAAATTGATAAAGAAAGGGAAAATAGAATATGAGAGTAAACTAGTGAGAGGCATAAAAACAGACTGAGGTATGTAAATAGGAAAATATTAGCGAAAGTAAACGTGGGTCCCTTATAGACTGAGACAGGAGAAATTATAATGGGGAATAAGGAAATGGCATAGAATTAAACAGATACTTTAAGAAAATAAGAACATAAGAAATAGGAGCAGGGGTAGGCCATTTGGTCCCTCGAGCCTGCTCCACCATTCAATAAGATCATGGATGATATTCTACCTCAACTCCAGTTTCCTGCACTAACCCCATATCCCTTGATTCCTTTAATATCCAAAAATTTATCGATCTCTGTCTTGAATATAATCAATGACTGAACCTCCTTAGCCCTCTGGGGTAGAGAATTCCAAAGATTCAGCACCCTCTGAGTGAAGAAATTTCTCCTCATCTCAGTCCTAAATGGCCGACCCCTTATTCTGAGACTGTGATCCCTGGTTCTAGATTCCCCAACCAGGGGAAACATCGTCCCTGCATCTACCCTGTCAAGCGCTGTAAGAATTTTGTATGTTTCACTAAAATGAAGTTCAACACAGATAAATGCGAGGTATTACATTTTGGTAGGAAGAATAGGGAGGTCACTTATCACTTGGAGGGTGCGAGTCTAGGTGAGGTAGAGGAACAAACGGATCTCGGAGTACCAATACACAAATCACTAAAAGTTGCGACACAGGTTAGCAAGGCCATAAAAAAAAGCAAACCAAGCACTAGGGTTTATTTCTAGAGGGATAGAATTGAAAAGTAGGGAATTATGCTAAACCTGTATCGAACCTTGGTTAGACCACGCTTAGAATACTGTGTACAGTTCTGGTCGCCATATTATAAAAAGGATATAGAGGCACTAGAGAGGGTGCCGAGAAGATTTACAAGGATGATACCAGAAATGCGAGGGTATACATATCAGGAAAGGATGAACAGGCTGGGTCTCTTTTCTCTTGAAATAAGAAGACTGAGGGGTGACCTAATAGAGGTTTTTAAAATTATGAAAGGTTTTGATAGAGTGGATACAGAGAGAATGTTTCCACTTGTGGGGAAGAGCATAACTAGAGGCCATCAATATAAGATAGTCACCAAGAAATCCAATAGGGAATTCAGAAGAAACTGTTTTACCCAAAGAGTGGTGAGAATGTGGAACTCGCTCCCACAGGGAGTGGTTGAAGCGAATAGTATAGGTGCATTTAAGGGGAGGCTGGACAAGCATATGAGGGAGAAGGGAATAGAGGGTTATGCTGACAGATTTAGATGAGGAAAGACGGGAGGAGGCGCGAATCGAGCATAAACGCCACCATGGACTGGTTGGGCCGAATGGCCTATTTCTGTGCCGTATATCCTATGTAATCCTATGTAATCCTATGTAAGGTATATTATATTATTGGAGAGGTTTCAGTGGTGGGCTGCAAGATTAATACCACAACTTAGTTTACTGAACAATGGACAGTGATTGTGGGCACTGCGATTTTTATCTCTTGAAAAGAGAAGATTAAATGGAAACTTGATGTTTAAGCTTACAAAGGAGTTTAATAAGTTGCAAACAGATATTTTCTGCATATACTGAATTCCACAACCAGGGGTATAGATTCAAGGCAAGGAAATAAAAAGAGCCAGTAAATTCAGACAAAGAGAAGATAAAGCTTCTTTAGCTAAAGAGTGATCAACATTCGATACAAAATGCAGTGTGGGTAATTGGACAGGGAACGTTAAAGGAAATCAAAATGGAATTAGACAACATATGGCTGATTTCCTGAATTAAGTTTAGTAAATAGAAAATCATGGGGATGGGGTTCGATATTTGCTGATATATGTTGCCAGCAGGTGAGGCTTTGTGCTGGGAGCGTGCTTTTGATAAATTGTCCCTTATATCTAAGTTGTCTACAGGATTCATGGTTATTTAATCTGTAAGTCTGAAAGAGAGAGGATAATTGGATGTGCAGACTAGATGGGCTGATGGTCTTCATGCCGTTAATATATTCACCTGTTTTGTGAGGAAGCAGAAGCTGGGCAAAAACAATGGCCCTGATTTTAACCCAACTTGTCTGGCAGGTGAGTGATTTAAATCGGGAAAATCCATTTACTGTCCCGTTCCTGCTGGAAACTCGCTGTCCGCCATTTTTACTCTGCAGCTGACTAACATGACAAATGCACCTGCTGGAACGAGCCGGCGCCTCATGAATAAATTCAAATAAGTTCCGATGACATCATATGAACCCTGACGCGATTTTAACTTGGCGAGTCAGAGGTCCCAACCAGCGGCCAACCCGCTGAGTAAAACTTAGTGGCATTGGCTTCACAAACTGACTAACATGACTGGAAGCTGCATTTAAAGGCACATTCACCTGCAGGCACTCAGATCATTGGAAGCTTTATGCCACAGTGAGTAGTGTATTTACAAGCCTGTTCTGAGCTTCTGGTTTTCTCCTTTCTGATCTTCCACACTTTCAGCCATAGTGGTGAAACTCCTTGGCAGGCCTTCCAGCAACTGATATAACTGCTTGTGTGAGGCAAGCAGATTACTTCTCATTGCTGGGCCCCTGAAATCTGTATCTCTGTCCTCTTCAGCAGAGTTGGGAGAGGACCTCTCCCTCCAGTGTCCCTGCCACCAGTGCCTTCTGCTGCTCGCTAGTGCTGAGTGTTTCACCACGTGGTGACCCCTCTAACTCACTCTCTAACGCAGCCGATGATCAGCACGTGATAGTACCTCCGCAGAAGGATTCTCCTACTCTAAGGTGTCTTCCTTATGGGGCTCTGGCTGTTGAGAAGGACCTAGTGAAAAGGGACAAGAGTAGGATGGCACTGAGAGGCTGGACAGTAGCAGATGACAGGCATCACAACGCAGCTTGGCGTAGTCGAGCCACATGCTTGTACGTTTCACAGAGGCTCATTAAGGGGTGAAAGTAATAGTCAGAGACCCTGTTCACAGAAGCTGCAGCCTCGAAATGTCCTATCTTGACAGCTCTGGAGGGGCCACTGATCTTCAGCATTTTCTGCTTCAGCCCCGATAGCACCATGAAATTGGCTGGTCCTCCCCTGGTCTTACTCCTCTCCCGAGTGTTGTGCGCTGTCTTGTCCTGCAAAGAGAAAGAGAGGGTCAGAGCGAGTGAATGTCTACTGAAAAGGAGAGTGCAAATGTGTGGGGCTTCTGCGGGTTGTGCAAATACCGAGAGGGAGAAGAAGCAAGTGGCAATCGGCAGGGGGAGAGGTTGAATTGAAAGCAAGCGTGTAGACCGTAGCGTATGAAATGAAAGGTATTTGTGATTTGTGCAAGGGCTACCATGTGAGAACAGAATGCTGCTTGCGGCTGCTGTGAAGGGAGAAAGGAAGAGGTGAGTGTGTGTTTGTAATGAGATTGAGAAATTGTACAGTGTGGCCTTGTGGTGGGTGGTGAAGAATGTAGGAGTGAAGGGAATTGCTTAGAGTGGTGGGGGAGGGTGGAAGGGACTGTTGCCATGTGTTATTGATAGATATGGAGAAATGAAGAGCTGTGCTTACACTTGCTACTCTTCTGGGCCATTGAAGCACTTCCTGCACTGGGTCTAGGTGCTGGGGTTGATGTTCCTGGAGCTGTCAACCTCAGCAATCTCTTTCCATGCCTGGTGGACTTGGTCTTCGGGGATCCTCCTGGTACTGGTTGGGACAAGAACCTCTCCTTGCCCTGACCACTTCCAGCAGGACCTCTAGGGAAGCCTCATAGAATCTGAGAGCTTTCCTGTGACTTATGCTGCCTCAGTTTCTTGCTGCACCACTTAAACAGTGAAATCTTGTAGAAGGGAATACAAGCTTCTTAAGAGGTGCATAATCGCTGTCAATAGGTCTCTGGCTGGCCCGTCAGAAATTGCATCCGGGAAGTGGATGGTTTTCCTGGCAAGTCAGAAAATTGGGTGGAAAACCTGCTGGTGAAATTATAATGAGGCCCTGGAGTTAAAATCCCCCAGGCCTGCTTTTGGCTGCAGTGGGTGAGTTTTGAACTGACACCAAAATGCATCCAGCAGAACCAGGCCGGAGTTAAAATTGGGGCCTATGCTTTTGGCTATTCTATTTTCCCAGCCTATGCTAAACTAACAACAACAAAAAATCAATGCAGTCTTGAAATTCAACAAGTTTAGACAAGTACTGGGGATCAGAGCCAACCTGACCATAAGGAGACATAATTGTTCACCATAACTAAGCCTTCCACCAAATGTAAAAGTTAGAGATAGTTCTCACGGAGGATAACCAGGGCAAGTAATGGCATAGAAGGAGGTGTATCAGAATAGGTTAATATCCAGGTACAAGGATGTATAGTCCAAGGATGAATTACCTTGGCCCTTCAGAATAACAATGTGTGAGCAGGCAGATCAGCACATTGTTGTCTGAGTTGCTTGCTCGAGACAGGAACAATTTTTGTTAAAACTCACCTATGGCTTTAGACTTACCGGTGAGTCTGTTTAATAAGTTCTGAAATCAAATGTGTGGCCTGAAATACCAATGGTTATTTCAAGTTGTCGCTATTGTAAGCCAATCACTGACACTTGTAATTGGAAAAATTGTACACTTATTATTGCACAATAGAAAAGTGTCTTAGAAATAGAATGTGCTAGTTTCGGAGCTGTGGGGAAAGGAAAATAATTAAACTTGTTTCTTGGTACTGCCAGATAAATTACATGAGTCCTAAAATTTATCGAATCATAGAATGTTACAGCACAGAAGGAGGCCATTCGGCCCATTGTGTCTGTGCTGACTCTTTGAAAGAGCTGTCCAATTAGTCCCATTCCCCTGCTTCTTCCCCATAGCTCTGCAAATATTTCCCCTTCAAGTATTTATCCAATTCCCTTTTGAAAGTTATTCTTGAATCTGCTTCCACCAACCTTTCAAGCAGTGCATTCCAGATCATAACGACTCCAAGTGGATTGCTGCGATCTTCTACCATGCCTTTGGCGAGAGATTGGCGAAACCCCTTGAGAAAAAGCATAAATGTCTGTTTTCAACCCTTAATGCTATTTCTCCAGGGTTTCTGCAGATCTCCCGCTAAATTTATGGCAAGAGATTTACATAGGATTACATAGGATATACACCATAGAAACAGGCCATTCGGCCCAACCAGTCCATGCCGGCGTTTATGCTCTACCCGAGTCTCCTCCCGTCTTTCCTTATCTAACTCTATCAGCATAACCCTCTATTCCCTTCTCCCGCATATGCGTATCTAGCCTACCCTTACATGCATCTATACTATTCGCCTCAACCACTCCCTGTGGTAGCGAGTTCCACATTCTTACCACTCTCCGGGTAAAGAAGTTTCTTCTGAATTCCCGATTTTATTTCTTGGTGACTATCTTATATTGATGGCCTCTTCTGGCCTGTGCAGCTTCAGTGGTGGCGTGGTGTCCGGACTTCGGGAAGCCCGCACTCGACCTGGCAAAATTGGAAAAAGCCTCTTAACTTCCTGTTAACTACCTGTTAACAAGCAGTTAAGTGGCTATAATCTTCTTCCCGCCGCTAGGAGTCGGGTCCCTGCGCAAATCGGGGACCCGACTCCCGGGAAGATTGATTGGAGGCGGGTTGGAAGTGGGTTCGGGACCCATTGCCAATCTTTTGGATTTTGCCAGCAGTCCCGCCTCCAAACCCGACCCCCGAGCGCCGGCAAAATCGCCCCCTCTGTGTCTACTCTATCAAAACCTTTCATCATTTTAAAGACCGCTATTAAGTCACCCCTTAGCCTTCTCTTTTCAAGAGAAAAGAGACCCAGACTGCTCGTCCTTTCCTGATAGGTATACCCACACATTTCTGGTATCATCCTTGTAAAACTTCGCTGCACCCTCTCCAGTGCCTCTACATCCTTTTTATGATATTTGCAGAACCCATACCGAAATTCAGGGCCGTGCAATCCACTAGACTTTGAGCTTGTGAGCTTGTTGAAACATCCTCCAGCAAAGAGTCAATACCTTCAGGAGAGGGCGAGGGTGAGGAGAAGGGGAAATTGGTGGAGAGAAATTGGAAATGGAAATAACAATAAATACAACACTTAAGTTTTCAAAATTATATTGTTAGGTTTTCTACCCGAGAAAACGATCTCCTGTGTTTTCAAATGACTGATGGATGAAAGGAAAGAAAGAACTTGCATTTATATAGCGCCTTTCATGACCTCAGGATGTCCCAGAGTGCTTTGCAGTCAAGAAAGAATGAATATATCACCACAAATATGCACCTGTGTTTTCTTTAAACCAATAAGCTCTATCTCATGCATACAGATATGCTGATTTGAAAATAGACTTAACAGAAACAAAAAATAAGAACAAATTATGCAGTAGTTCCCTACTGCTGTCATGTTTTATCCAACAAAGCCCACAACAGTCTATTTTAAACCTCAGAGAGCCACGTAATGTGCAAGAATGAAAAGCTGTCAGGCTAAATGTCTTGTCAGATGTTGTATGCAAAATCAGGAAATGAGGACTGACAATTTGTAAACCTTTTCCCCTTGAGTTACACAGCAGTGGCTCTGTGTCTCGGCACTGATTATGACAAGCATATTGTTCTTCTTCTATAGCGCCTTTGAAGCAATCAATCTGTACTCAAGCTTTTAACCTCTATCAAATCCAAGATTGGAAACAGAACGACTATTGGGCAAAAAAGGGTGACAAAACAGATACAGCAAACTACAGACCCATTAGTCTTACTTCAATGCAGTGTAAAATAATGCAACTGATTATTAGGAGGATTACTTGTATGAGAATGATCTAGTAAACACCAGCTAACATGGACCCAGAAAAGGAAGATCCTACCTCACTAACCTCCTTGACTTTTTTGTGGAGGTGTTACATCGGAACATTAGGAACAGGCGCAGTTCATTCAGATCCTTGAGCCTGCTAGATCACGGCTGATCTGTACATCAACTCCATTTACCTGCCTTTGAGCCATATCCCTTGTATACACTTACCTAATAAAAATCTCAGCCATGAAAATCTCAATTGACTCAGCATCCACAACATTGCGCGAGAGAGAATTCCACAGTCCCAAGAGCCTTTGTGTGAAAAAGTACTTCCTCATTTCACTCATGAATGGCTACAGTCTAATTTCAGGATTGTGCCCTCTTGTTCTGGATTCCCCACCAGAGGAAATAGTTTCTCTGTATCTGCTCTATTAAATCCCTTTATCATTTTAAACACCACGATTAGATCACTCCTCAACCTTCTAAACTCAAGGGAATACAACCCAAGTTTATGTAACCTATTATGTCCTATTAATTTAACCCTTTTTGTCCCAGTCTCACTCTGGTGAATCTGCACTGTATCCCCTTCTAGGCCAATATATCCTATCTGAGGTGCAGTGCCCAGAACTGAACGCAATACTCCAGATGTGGTCTGACCAAGGCTCTGTACACCTGAAGCATAACTTCCTCCCCTTTGTATTCCAGCCCTTATGAGATAATGGCCAACATTCCATCAGCCTTTTTGATTACTTTCTGTACCTGTCGACCAACTTTTAGTGATTTGCGTACAATGTCACCCAAATCCCTAGGTTTCTCCAGAGTTTCTAATCTCTCGCCATTAAGAAAATATTCCCATCCGTCTTTCTTGGATCCAAAGTGGGTGACCTCATGCTTCCCCACATTGAACCCCATCTGCCACAGTATTGCCCACTCAATTAGGTCTTCTTAAGTGGGCTGTGCAAAGCTCTATGCCATGTTGTATCCAATCTTCCAAAAACCATTTGACAAAATTCCTTATGGAAAGCTCAAAGAGAGGGATTTAGGGTAAAACTTGGGAATGGATATAAAATTGGCTGACTGGTAGAAATCAATGGATACTTTTTAGACAAGTCAGGTTGGGGAAAGTACAGCATGAGGTACCACAGGAGTCAATGGGGATGAAATTCAACTTCGTCGGTAGTGCAATACTTGCGACAACAAATCGGTAGCCCATTTCATACCCCGGCCGATTTTCTTTACCATCTTCTACCTCTCACGGTTTGTGGTCTGGAGCAGGAAGTGACTTAAGTCAGATGGTAAGATTGGGAAATCACGCCAGCATCTTATTCACGAGGCTGCTGTCTGTTTCGGACAGGGGTTCTGGCTGCCAGGAACCGCCCCCCCGACCCCCCACCCCGTCCCCACTCCCCTCCATCAGATGACTCGTAGAACTGGTGCAAACTAGGAAGGCTGAACTCGCAGACTATTTCCATCTACTACTGCCCCATTTTCAGGTGCAAATGAGGCAGTAAGGAGACAAAAATCACTCCCCACTTTGTCTGGGGGAGGCAAAAACCAGGAAAAAACACCAGAATAATTCAGAAAAACGCCAGTAAATTCCTTCCCCTCTCACTAAGGAAATCAAGTGAGCTCCAGGAGACTGCAATTGCTCATTACTCCTCACAATCGCAACTAACTAGTAGCGATTTACATTAAATTAGCAACAAGCATACAACTAAGAAAGCCTATCACGTTGCTCAAATGTGATGGGATATTGACTGCCCTGCAGGACACCCAAATACATAATGATCAACTATGTCATCCTTTAGTTAATTACCTTGATAAGGAAAAGAGACACAAGATTAGAATAGGGGAGTGCAAAGAATTGTTTATGTGAGCCTAAACATGAGGTAAAAAAACAAAACACAAAGAACTTGTGAAAATGGGCTGTCTGTAGAGTGGAGACACAAAAGGGGCTCATTTCAATGTGTTGATAAATCACCTATAGCTTTCTGTCTGTGATAAAACTTGAAGCTTTATGGCAAAAAAAATTGGGTCAATTTTCCATCCTATATTCACTTAGATACAAAGAGCTGGATTTTGCCAGGCCCGAGGAGGCGGCTTTGGAGGAGTGTGAGTTGTAAAAATCGCAAAAAATGGCGGGCGGCTCTGATCCCGCCGCTATCCCACCTCCGACCACTTTTCCCACATTCGTGGTTTCAGACCCCGTTTCCATCCCGCCTCCAAGAGGCGGGATAGGCCCTTAAGGCCCTTAACAACCAGTTAATTGCCTCTATAGTCCCATTTTGAGAGGCCTTTCTGATTTTAAGACATTTATCACGTCCTGCACGTCTCCTCTGGAACACGCCAGTTAATCCTGGCGGCCTCACAAGTGGATTGCTTACTAACAGCTGCAGCTCCACCATTAAAAAGGAGTTTGCACCGATGATCATTTGCAGGTGGCAGAACTTTGTTGTCTCCGGTCTGGGGAACTTTTAGTAGGCATACTCATTGTTGTGGAAGTTTTGAGCCTGACACCCATCTCCAGTGTGACCTCCTGGGAAACCCCTCTCCCCACATTGACTGAGCGCTTCTTCAACTGAGGTATATACCAGAAGAATGGGAACCATTTATTTCCTTTCCTCCTGGACATCACATTCGGACGAAGACCAGCCGCGGCAGCAGCAGAACCCTGAACAACAGCAGCACCAACAGCAGGAGCAACAACAGGAGCAACACAGAGCTGCTGCTCACCCACCTGAAGCTGCACAGGCCTGAAGGCGCCAGCGCATGGAAGCACGTCGGCGCAGGAAATACCCCCAAAACAGGATCTACAGACAGAGGATGAGCTACCTCAACATGACTGAGCAGCAGTGCCAAAGGAGGCTCAGACTTTCGCGAGAGGTAGTGGGTGACATCTGCGCAATGCTGCAGCAAGACCTGCAGCCCAGAGGAGCAGGTGGACACCCCTTACCAGTGGCCGTCAAAGTCACCACCGCACTCAACCTTTTTGCTTCAGGCTCATTCCAGGGATCAACAGCAGACATCAGCGGCATCTACCAGGCGGCCGCACACACTTGCATCACGCAGGTAACCGATGCCCTCTTTGCCATCGCGCACAATTACATTAATTTCTCCAAGGATCCAGCAAGTGTAACCGCGCGTGCGGTTGTATTTGCTAATCTGGCAGGATTCCAATGGTGCAGGGCGTCGTTGATGCACACATGTGGCCCTTAAGGCAATCCATCACAATACAGGTATTTTTGTCAACCACAAGGGCTTCCACCCCCTCAACGTGCAGCTGGTGTGTGACCACAATAAGGAAATTTTGCATGTTTGCGCCAAGTACCCTGGCAGTTGCCATGACTCCTTCATCCTGCGCCAGTCTAGTGTGCCTCCGCTCTTCAGTCCGCGAGACCAACTTTTCGGATGGCTACTTGGAGGCAAGGGCTATCCCCTGAAGACGTGGCTAATGATGCCATAGAGGAGCCCTTCCAACGACGCTGAGGAGCGCTACAACTCCAGCCACATTTCCACCAGATCCATAATCGAGCAAACCATCGGCTTGCTGAAGATGCGATTCAGATGCCTTGATAGATCAGGTGGAGCCCTGCAGTACTCAGCAGCCAGGGTCTCCAGAATCGTCGTGGTCTGTTGTGCACTTCACAACATGGCACAGCATCGTGGCTTGCAGCTGCCTGAGGTACAAGTGGCTGATCGCATAGCCTCCTCAGATGAGGAGGAGGAGGAGGAGGAGGACGACACCGACAACGAACAGCTTGCGGAGGCGCATCATCCAGCGGCAGCAGCACGCGAGCACATTGCTGCCCGGGATGCAAGGGACGCACTCATCTTGGCCAGATTTGCTTAGCCTGCACAATCTAACACTTTTGCCTCACTCCTTCTTACCAGAGCATCGACAATGGACAAGAACCTGCAGATTCCTATCACTCTGACCTCCATACTGACAATTGCAAGTCGCCCTAAGGCCTCAATGTGGAAGTCCCATTTTCGAAATGACACAGGCCACAACCTCAACAGTTTGCCAACAAATTTGTTTATCATCACAATTCACAGATGGCATTTCAAAAATAAACACAACATAACACCCAAGTGACTACCCTTGTGACTACTTGTGCTTTATCTCCTCTTACGCGTGCTCCTACGTGGTGCTTCCCCTGTGGCTTCAGCAGATGTGGAGGCCCCTTGCTCACTTTCTTGCTGCTCCTGTCTTGACACCTTTGGCGGGCGTACTCTGGGGTTGCGAGCCTGTGAGGGCTTGGCAACAGTCTGCTGCTCCTACGGCTGTGCAGGGGCTGAGACGACCATCTCAGTTGGGTGAGGACTCTGGTGGGGCTCTGACCGAGGGCTTTGCAGTGGCATGGTCGTGTGAGCGCTTGGAGAGGAGCCCCCACTTCCTTGTTCTCTGCCACCAACATCCCTCTCATGGGTCAGCCCCACTTCAGAGATAGCATGTGTCTTGACAGCACCTTGCTGCACTTCAGGGGGGCCATGAGGACCCGTTTCTGCACTGGAAGTCCTACTCCAGAGGACTTCCATGAAGGTCTGGTTTCTCTGCTCAATAGCTGACCATCGCTCCTCAAGAGATGTCAGTCTATTCTGAACAATCACCATGTTTTCAATACCCTGGCGACTAAGCTCCTCCATGGCCATAGCCATCCTCTCCTCTACCGTAGCCATCCTCTCCTCTACGGTAGCCAGCCTTACCATGGAGGTAGCCATCCTTTCCACGGAGGTTGCCATCCTTTCCGTGGTGATGCGTTCATGCGCCAATGCCTCCACAAAGGCTCTGCTCATGCTTGCTATGGACTCCTCCATTCACTCCACACTCGCAGCAACCCTGGAGAGAAAACCTGCCAGAGACTCCAGCACCTGTTCTTGGAGTTTCAGCACCACTCTCCTTCTGGATGGACCCGGAGGCACAGGGTCAACATGCAGCTGAGCCGAGCTGGCAGAGTCCTGCGCCCTCCGATGAGGACTCTCCACTACTGTCCCTGTCTCCACCATCTGCTGATGCTCACTGGTGATCTGTGATACACCAGGGGACAACTGTACTCTATCTCGCAAAGGTCCCACCGAGGTGTGAGTGTCTGCGCTGGTGCTGGGTGCGCTGAATTCTGCTGATGCTGTGCCCTCAGAGGTTGCAGCTTCCTCTGAGGAGTCTTCAAGCTCAGGCTGTTCCTCCTGGACAGTGGGGACGGGGGCTCTCGATGGTCCTGTGGGGGAGTAAAGAAGAGTTAGAGATGTGTGATAAAGGTTGCATGCACATTGAATTGTGCAGATGATCATAAGTCAATCTGTTAGAGCTTCAGAATCATTATCAGTCACTCATGCAATGTCAATGAGAGAGATGCAAAACTATTCTGTCACCAGCTTGCTGTGATGCGCCCGTCTGTCCGTCCCCCACTTGCGCATCGTCCTCCACTCCCACGATCTCCAGGGCCGCCTCCTCTGTATTGGTGAGCTGAGCTATTGAGGGTGGCCCTCCTCCTGTCCTCGCCCTTTCCCTCTTATTGTGGGCTCTCTTTTCCTGCAATGAGGGAGACAAGTGGAGTTTGAGAAAGAATGAAGGAGTGAGTGTAGAGAATCCATAGCATAGATGCTTAGAAGGAGACAAAGATGGAGTGAGGTGCCAAGACCAAGTGCCCTCCCTGTGTGTTGTAAGTTGTTGGCATTGTATCACAGTGATAGGGAGTGTGAGGGCTGCATAGTTGAATAGTTCAGCGAATCTGAACATAGAGAGAGAGGGAATGGGTTCTGCTGCACATAGAAATAGCATTGACCTCCTGTGTCACTTGCAACCACACAGCTTTAGTCTGTTGTGGAGGCTTTTTCCTACTTGAGGAAGAAAAGAGCACCTCCTTGTTTGCTCTTGCTTCCTCCACCAGAGCTTGGAGGGAGGCCTCATCAAATCTAGGTGCACACTTTGGCCTAGAGCTGGACATACTTGCAGAAGGAATCACTCAGAACAATGGTCACAAAGTTGAAAGGCTGAAAAAGAAGCAAAGCTGCTTGCAGGCCTTAAATCAGCAGCATTGATGATGTCATCGGAGGCGAGTTTCTGCATGAAAAGGCTAATTGGGCCAGGGGTTCCCACACGCTGGAAATCAAGTGCCCAATTAGGGCAAAATTGCACTTTTTTTCCACTTTATATTGGAGTTGGGATCCTGACACGACGACCACCTGACACGCGCCCCCCGCAGCCCACCCCCAATGGCAAAATCTAGCCCAAAATATTTCTTGTACCACATTTAAAACCACCAATGTAAGCATGTGTTAGAATTTAGACTGAACTGAATATGAATAAATAAGGCAGGTTTGACAAATTAGCACTACTGGTGTAAAGTAGGAGTGCAGGCTAGGATGTTAGACACACAGGTTGCTGTCTTATGCTGAGGAGTGTGAATCACTCATTAATTTTCCAACATTTTTTTAAATGTACTCGTTCATGGGATGTGGGCGTCACTGGCAAGGCCGGCATTTATTGCCCATCCCTCGAGAAGGTGTTGGTGAGCCGCCTTCTTGAATCGCTGCAGTCCGTGTGGTGAAGATACTCCCACAGTGCTGACTTTGTCGTAGCGGTTTGTTACGATTTCAGAGTCAACCACATTGCTGTGGGTCTGGAGTCACATATAGGCCAGACCAGATAAGGGCAGCAGATTTCCTTCCCTAAAGGACATTCGTGAACCTGATGGGTTTTTGTGACAATCTGCTAGTTTCATTGTCACCATTACTGAGACTAGTTTTTTTTAATTCCAGATTTATTTAATTAACTGAATTTAAATTCCCCAGCTGCACATGTTGGGATTTGAACTCATGTCTGGAGATTATTAAATCCAGGCCTCAGGATCACTAGTCCAGTAACATAACCACAATGCTACTGTTCCCTGGTAAGCGTCTGGCAGTCTTTAATGTGATACTGGAGACAAAAATAGTTAAAAATTCAATTTCCTGGCATAATCAGCTCTCACCTATTTAAGTGCAAAACTTAACAAAGTAAAACAATGCGTATTAAAAAATAAATGTTCATATTTTCCACATATACAGATGGCCTGTTCTATTGCTCCAATGTATCATCTTACACTGAGTTTTACTCATAATCATCCTTCTTTCATTCATAAATTTCACACTAGTACCTCAGAGGTGGGAGTAGGCTCATGTGGAGCATGAACCAGTTGGGTCGAATGGCCTGTTTCTGAGTTGTATATTCTATGGGCTAGAAATTCGGCTGCTTTGTGCCTCCCGTTAGTGCCTGCGGGGGGCGGTAACAGGGGCGCTAAGGGGTTGCCGACCAGGCGCGGCGAAATCAGCGACACCCGCGAACTTCCCTGGCAGTTTTGCGCTGGCGCTAACACTTACCACCTCGGTTTCTAGCGCCCCGTAAATCGTGACGTCATCAAGTGCGCAGCGCCCCGTTACCGCCCCGGATGTGAAATTGACTTTCGCCCCCTGCATTATCACCTCGCGCTGACAACGCCAGCAAGAGGAGGCGTTCTGAAGTCGGATGGCCGCTTCAGGAGCAGTAATTAAAGGGAATGCTTTTCAGATCGCTGAACCGTTATTATTTGCACCAGTCTGGTGCCTGCACAAAGTTGTCAATCTTTCATTGTTGCAGGATGTCCAAGTCCTCCACTTGGTGACAGTGTTTGGGGCTGTATTGGCAGTCGCCTTGCAAGACTGCAGTGCCAACAAATAACTTCTGGTGCAGTATTGTCCCTTCCCTTTAAGCGAGGGAAGCAGCCTCTGAAGAGTGCCCTCTGGAATGCGCTGCAAATTGTCTCGCGCTCTGCCGGTACTGTCCCGCTCTCTGACTTTAGCGCCCTAAGAGAAGTGCTTAGCACTTGGTTTAGTGCTCCACGTCCCTCTTTCGCGGGAGCCTATCATCATTAGCGCCTGGCGCTAATTTTTCAGCTTTCAAAGTTTCAAAGTTTTAACGCCCCAAACAGGGGCTATAATGAATTTCTCCCCCCTATGTAATTCTATGTTATCCCAAAATGTGTTATTATGTTAATATTCTTATTGTAGATAAATCCTTCCAATGAGAGGTACTTAAGTTCCATTTTTAGAATACGTTGCCCTCTTTTCTTAGATCCTAAAGTTGTGCACATTTATACTGATCTTTTTTGGCTTTCTCCTTTCATATATACCAAATCTAACTGTGCACTGATTATTAGATCCCAAGTGTGCATCCACTTCCAGGTTACTAATCAGTTCTGGTGGTTTGCTGAACACTGAATCAAATACTCCATGTGGGAAAATGTAAGGTGGCTAATTTAATTTCTTTTAATGAAAGTACATTTAAAATCTGCTTTTGCTGTCATGAAAAGAAATTAAGTTTACAATCTCCGACATTCCATTATGCTGCATTTGATTTAGTCAGTTTGTTTTTGCAACACATTATCTGTATTTCTTCATACAAAATAACGAAGGTGCAGAGCTCTGTGTGGAGATCACTTTCCCAAAGTTTCTCCCACATTGTCAAACTGTTGTTTGAGCAGTCCTGGCTCATCGGTGGCAGTTCAAACTTAGGAGTAGTTTTGATAGAGTGTTTCCACTGGTGGAGGGTCGGTAACCAGAGGACACAGATTTAAGGTAATTGGCCAAAGGAGCAGAGGGGAAAGGAGAATTTTTTTGTCAGTGAGTTGTTATGATCTGGAACGCACTACCTGAAAGGGTGGTGGAAGCAGATTCAATAGTAGCTTTCAAAAGGGAATTGGATAACTACTTGAAGGAAAAATTTGCAGGGCTATGGGGAAAGGGCAGGTGAGTGGGACTAATTGAATAGCTCGTTCAAAGAGTTGGCACAGACACGATGAGCCAAAAGGCCTCCTTCTGTGCTGTAAGGTTCTATGGGTGCGAAATTCAGTTACGCCCCGTTTGGGGGCGGTAACCGAGTTTAGGCCGGACATTTAGCGCCCAGCGTGGAATTACCGCCTCGGCTGCTAAATTCGGCTTACCGCCCCGCACAGGAAGTGGAGTGCAATCTCGGGCGCTCCACTTCCTGGTGGGGTGATAACCGAGGCGATGTCGGGGCGCAATTGGCAGCACTCCGCGTTTCAACGCCCCTCCTCTTCAGTTAAAGGAGAGGGCCGTTACACACACTGCAGGGCCTCCGATAGCCCACACTAGGCCACCAGGGCGGCCTGGTGCCACGGCTGCAGCCCGGCACCGCGACGCAGTGCCGGACTGCGCGATGGTGGTCAGGACCACGCCACGACCCACCACGGAGGGCCGACCTAGTGGTCGGCCATAAAAAGAAAATGGCGGCATGGGTCGCGGCCACACCTCCCCTTTAAATACCGCCCCGCAAGTGGAGATCGGCTCGGTTTGTGACCCACAAGGCTGGTGCTGACACCGCCCACAGCAGCCTCGCAGGGCGCAGCCGAATTTCCGCGGTTCGGCGCTAAGGGGTCGTGGCACACGGCGATGATGCCATCGCCAGTGGTGCAGCAGCCCGGGGTGGTACCGGCGAGGGAGCGGCACTATCGGGTAGCGCCTCAGCAACGCCCCGCCGAATTTCTCGGGAGGCGCTTTTTCTCCCCCCCACCCCCGGACAATAAGCCCTTTGTGCCCTGTTAGCAGCCCCCGGATGCGCTAACGGCAGGCGCAAAGGATCCTAGGATTTTATGAAAAGCAGAGGTCAGTGCCTTCAACTGCCATGATAAAAAAATAGAATTATTCTCTGATTTATTCTTAAACAGGCAATTTAATATCAAAAGAATTCTTATTTGAACATGAGCTCAAAAAAGTTTCAAACTTTTTAATCATATTTTGCTCTGGATGTTAATGAAAAAGTCAAAGTGATTAAACTAATGAGCAAAAGCAGCTGGTGTTACAGTCAACACTCCCACTGCTTCCCGATACTTTAGGCTCACACTTCACAATTTAATTTGCAACTATGCCAGAGAGCAGATCAGGTATCGAATGTAATGACAACTGATGACTTTCTCAAGCTTTAGGATTGTCAGCCATGGCTCAGTTGGCAGCACTCTCCCCTCTGAGTCAGAAGGTCGTGGGTTCAAGTCTTACTTCAGAGACTTGATGCTAAACCTTTGTAAAACACTGCTTAGACCTCAGCTGGAGTATTGTGTCCAATTCTGGGCAGTACACTTTAGGAAGGATGTCAAGGCCTTGGAGAGGGTGCAAAGGAGATTTACTAGAATGAATCCAACCCGAACATTGCCATTAAACCTGCTGACAAGGGTGGTGCTGTTGTTGTTTGGCGAACCGACCTCAACCTAGCGGAGGCTGAACGCCAACTCTCCGACACCTCCTCCTACCTCCGCCTGGACCATGACCCCACTACCGAACATCAAGCCACCGTTTCCAAGACCGTCACTAACCTCATCTCCACTGGAGATTTTCCCTCCACGGCCGCCAACCTCATAATTCCCCAACCCTGCACAGCCCGCTTCTACCTCCTTCCCAAGATCCACAAACAGGACTGCCCTGGTAGACCCATCGTTTCAGCCTGTTCTTGCCCCACGGAACTTATCTCTTCCTATCTCGACTCTATTTTTTCTCCCCTTGTCCAGTCTCTTCCCACCTATATCTGCGACTCTTCCGACACCCTCCGTCACTTTAACAGTTTCCAGTTTCCTGGCCCCAACCGTCTCCTTTTCACTATGGACGTCCAATCCCTCTGCACCTCCATCCCCCACCAGGATGGCCTGAGGGCGCTCCGCTTCTTCCTTGAACAGAGGCCCAGCGAGTCCCCATCCACCACCACCCTCCTCCGCCTGGCTGAACTTGTTCTCACATTGAACACTTCTCCTTTGACTCCACTCACTTCCTCCAAATTAAAGGTGTTGCTATGGGAACCCGCATGGGTCCCAGCTATGCCAGTCTTTTTGTGGGATATGTGGAACATTCTTTGTTCCAGTCCTACTCCGGTCCCCTCCCTCACCTCTTTTTCCGGTACATTGATGACTGTATTGGTGCTGTTTCCTGCTCTTGCCCTGAACTAGAAAATGTCATTCACTTTGCTTCCAATTTCCACCCTTCCCTTACCTTCACATGGTCCATCTCCGACTCTTCCCTTCCCTTCCTCGACTTCTCTGTCTCCATCTCTGGGGCTAGGCTATTGACAAACATTTACTACAAGCCCACTGACTCCCACAGCTACCTGGACTACACTTCCTCCCACCCCGCTTCCTGTAAGGACACTATTCCATTCTCCCAGTTTCTCCGTCTCCGCCGCATCTGCTCTGACGATGCCACCTTCCACACCAATGCTTCCGACATGTCTTCCTTTTTCCTCAACCGAGGATTCCCCTCTACTGTGGTCGACACGGCCCTTGACCGTCTCCATTCTGTTTCCCGCACTTCTGCTCTCTCACCCCTTCCCCTCCCTCCCGGAACCACGATAGGGTTCCCCTTGTCCTCACCTTTCACCCCACCAGCCTCCACATTCAACGGATCATCCTCCGCCATTTCCGCCACCTCCAGCGTGATCCCACCACCAAACACATCTTCCCCTCACCTCCCCTTTCAGCATTCCGAAGGGTCCGCTCCCTCTGCGACACCCTGGTCCACTCCTCTATCACCCCCAACACCTCTTCCCCTTCGCCCGGCACCTTCCCGTGCAAGCGCAGGAGATGCAACACCTGCCCTTTTACCACCACCTTTCCCACTATCCAGGGCCCCAAACACCCCTTCCAGGTGAAACAGCGATTTACTTGTACTTCTTGCAATTTAGTATACTGTATTCGCTGCTCACGATGCGGTCTCCTCTACATTGGGGAGACCAAACGCAGATTGGGTGATCGCTTTGCGGAATACCTCCGTTCAGTCCGTAAGGGTGACCCCGAGCTTCCGGTCGCCTGTCACTTTAATTCTCCGCTCCAGTCCCACGCAGACCTCACCGTCCTCGGCCTCTTACACTGTTCCAAAGAAGCTCAATGTAAGCTCGAGGAACAGCACCTCGTCTTTCGATTAGGCACTTTACAGCCTTCTGGACTCAACATCGAGTTCAACAATTTCAGATCATAACCTCTGCCCCTATCCTTTTTTTTCTCCATTTATTTTATTTATTATTATTTTTTTTTTCTCTCTCCCACATGGCAGCTGTCTTTCATGCTGCCAGTGCCATTTACACTTCATCTAGAGCCATCTTTTGTTTCTTAACTTGTCCCATTACCATCTCCTTTTGCCTAGCACCATCTCTTAATGTCTCTTAATGGGGGAGAAATTCAGTATCGCCCCATTTGGGGCGCAATTATCGGCCGGGCACAAAGATTAGCGCCTGGCGCTAATTATCGCCACCGACTGCAAACTTGACTTTTATCGCCCCTGGAGGTGATTGGAGCGCTAAATCAGGCGCTTCACACCTGTCTTAAGGCGCAAAGGCCGAGGAGCGAGGCGTTACCTCAGAGCGCTGGCGAAGCTCATGTAATGTCAGTCAGCAATGGAACACACACACAATGGCACGGGCCAGTTCTTAAAGGGGATGGTTAATCTTGCTTTCCATCCACATCCTGCTCATTGCAGCCTTGAATCTCGGCCTGGAGAGACCTGCACATCAAATCTGCTGGAAAGAACAATGGAGAGTACCAGGCAAAGAGCTCAGAGTGCAGCCCCCACAGTCTCTTCTAAATCGATACAAGGAATGGCAAATCAAAATGAACCTGCAAAGTGCTGCTCAGTACCCAAAACTCCTTCACACAACGTTGAATCTCTCCAGAAGTCTCTCTCTCTCTCTCTCAGAATGCGTGGTTCAAAAATGGCACCAACAATAAAAGGCAGGAAGCGGTCACCTTTAAATAGCGCTCCCCCTTTCCCTTCATGACTGGAGAACGCTCCCCTCAACCTGTCGTTGCTAGCGTCAGGCGGTAAGGCAGGGGGCGCCACTCAATATCCGCTCCGGGGCGATACCGGGGTGTTGCGCACTCGACTGACGTCACGATCTGCCGGCGCAGGAGATTGTGGCGGTAGTGTTTAGCCCCGCCGCAAAATGTCTAGTTAATTTCGCGAGCGGCGCAAACTTCGCCGCCCCTGGGCGCTAGATGATTTGCGCCCCATTAGCGCCCTCTTAAGGCGCTAACGGGAGGCGCAACCAACTGAATTTTTCCCCCAATGTCTCTTAATCTCTCCTGCCTTCCATCTAGAGTCATCCTTTGTTTCTTAACTTGTCCCATTACCATCTCCTTTTGCCTTGCACCATCTCTTAATGTCTCTTAATCTCTCCTGCCTTCCATCCTATCACTGACCTTCCCTTTTGTTCTTTCCTCCCCTCCCCCCTTTCCCTGCCCCTAAACTTGCTTAAAAACCTGTTCGATCTCCAGCTTTTTCCAGTTCTGAAACGTTAACTCTGTTTCTCTCTCCACAGATGCTGCCTGACCTGCTGAGTATTACCAGCATTTTCTGCTTTTATTTACTAGAATGAGGGACTTCAGTTATGTGGAGAAGCT
The DNA here is from genome assembly GCA_030390025.1 of Squalus acanthias. Lineage (NCBI taxonomy): Eukaryota > Metazoa > Chordata > Chondrichthyes > Squaliformes > Squalidae > Squalus > Squalus acanthias. Next base: position 141,056,961 of record CM059428.1, read on the forward strand.
GGGGTTGTTCTCCTTGGAGCAGAGAAGGTTAAGAGGAGATTTGATAGAGGTGTTCAAAAGCAAGAATGGTTTTGATAGAATAAACAAGGAGAAACTGTTTCCAGTAGCAGAAGGGTCGGTAACCAGAGGACACAGATTTACGATGATTTTTCAAGAGAACCAGAGGCGACATGAGGAAACATTTTTTTACGCAGCATGTTGTTCTGGAATGCACTGCCTGAAAGGGTGGTGGAAGCAGTTTCAATAGTAACTTTCAAAAGAAATTGGATATATACTTGAAGGGAGAAAATGTACAGGGCTGTGGGGAAAGAGCAGTGTAATATATGTGGGTAGAACAAATGAAGGACAGAGACACGATGAATTGCTGGTCAAGGTGCTTGTTTACCAGGCTAGAGGGAACTGAGCATGCTCATACTAAACCATGCGACAAACCATGTGATAATACATTATACTGCTTACCCCTTAAAAAAATGTACATATTCCCCTCTTAAATACAACAAGACTATGGTCCCACCTTTCCCAGCATTACATGTACCATGTAACAAAAACTCCTGGCTTTTTTTCTTTTAAATCTACTACAAATGAACTACAAATCCAGTTTAATAATAGGTTTGCGGAGCCTTCCTCATCTCTTACAAAAGATTTTGGTGTTTAACCAATTTTCGGGCTGTTTTGTTTTGGTTCCGAACTCAAAGATGATCCTGTTTCTATCTCAGATTTGTTTGAACCTGGTACTTCAGTTTCTGAAGTCTGAACGGAGTCAAACTCATGTATGTGTTCATGATCAAGTGGTTCAAGATCATGTCTTGGTTCATCTCGAGCAGAGATCACTTGATCTACATGAACACTGCGGATTTTGTCACCAATTTCAACCAAATATCTCTTGGTTCCACCAACCTCTACTATGGTTCCTACATCCCACTTGTGTGAACACGACTTGCAGGGGACAGATAACATGAACACACTCGTTTTGTCTAAAACTGCGTTCTTTCTGATTGCTGTGATTATAATGTTTCTGACTCAACTGTTTCTGTTCAATTCTTGAGGCCAAATTCGATTGAACAAGACTCAATCATGTTCTCAATCTCCTCTTCATCAAGAGTTCTGCTGGGGTATGTCCAGTTGTAGTGTGCAGAGTAGTTCTGTACTTCAGCAAGAAATTTGCCAAACGTTGCTTCATGCTGAGTCCTGAACAACCCTGCAACACTTGCTTTTTGAGAGCTTCTTTTACTATTCTGACTGACCTTTTGGCTGCTCCATTTGAAGCTGGATGATATGGTGGAACAAGAGTGTGTTTGATACCGTTACATTTCATGAACTCTTGGAATAGAGCAGAACGGAACTGAGGGCCATTGTCAGAAACAAACTCTTCAGGTAAGCCATGACATGTGAAGATAGACCTCAACTCATCTATGGTACATTCAGTTGTAGTATTTGAACCCGTGTGTTTCACTTCAATCCACTTTGAGTGACTAGCTACAAGTACCAGGAAATAATCATTTGCTTTCTCACAGAAGTCTACATGTACTCTCTGAAAAGGTCTACTTGGCCATGACCAGGGTTGTAGTGGAGTTTTGGGTGGTTTGTTTCTGCAATTTTGGCAAACTCTGCATTTGCTGACAAGTGATTCAAGATCACTGTCCAATCCAGTCCAGTAAACAAAGCTTCTTGCAATTGATTTCATACTGACGATCCCTGGATGTTCAGTATGAAGTTCGGCCAGAATTCTATCTCTCAAAGAAATAGGTACCACCACTCTGTTTCCCCACTTGATGCAACCTTGCTCACAAGACAATTCATTACAACGGTTATGGAATGGTTTCAACTCTGTGTCCAGACACTGATCAGTTCATCCATTCAAGGTGTTTTCATACACTCTTTTCAGTACTGAATCCTTTTGAGTCTCATTTGCAATCTCAGTTGCATTCATGGGAAAGTCTATGTCAACTGCACGTAGCGTGAAAATCTCACCTTCACTCCCAACACGAGTCTTAATGTGGCAACCTGGACAAGGCATCTGCGATTGCATTTTGCTTTGAAGTGTGATATTCAATCGTGTATTCATATTGTGACAACAACACTGCCCAACGTTGCATTCTTGATGCGGCCATTGCAGGGATGGCAGATTTGGGCCCCAATATTGCTAGGAGTGGTTTGTGATCAGTTATCAGGGTAAACTTTCTGCCAATCAGGAACTGTTGGAATTTCTTGATTCCAAACACCATGGCAAGTGCTTCCTTTTCAATTTGCACATAGTTTGTTTTGCTCTTTGTGAGGGTTCGCGATGCGAATGCGATTGGTTTCTCTTGACCGTTATCCATTACGTAGCTTAAGACAGCTCCCACACCATAGCTAGAAGCATCACACGCAACTTAAGCTCACGCTCTGTGTTGTAGTGCACAAATAGAGCATCACTAGAGAGACTTATCTTACAAGCATCGTAAGCTTCCTGTTGCGCTTTCATCCATTTCCACTGGACATCCTTCTTGAGGAGCTTGTGCAATGGAACTAACATGGTCGCTAACTCAGGTAAGAAACGTGTGTAGTACTGGACCATTCCAAGGAAAGATCTTAACTCAGACACGTTCTGTGGCTTTGGAGCATTGATGACAACATCAACCTTTGCCTTAACTGGTTGCAAGCTATTTGAATTAACTTTCAGACCAAGGTATACAACCTCGGGCTGCACAAAAGCATATTTGCTCCTTTTCAATTTGATATTGTGAGAATTCAACCTTTGAAGCACTATATCTAACACTTTTAGATTTTCTTCCTCGCTGCTTGTTGCGATCAACACATCATCTTGATTGCATAAGCAATTTGGAATTCCTTGCAAAATCTTATCGATCGTAGCCTGGAAGATTTTGGGGGAGGACTTTACACCATACTGCAGCTTGGTGTATGAGTACAGTCCCTTGTGTGTGTTGATGGTGAGATACTTTTGACTCTCTTTGTCAACATTCAACTGAGAGTAAGCATGCGACAGGTCAAGCTTAGAGAAAACCTTTGACCCAGAGAGGGCTGCATACAAATCTTGCGATGTAGGTTTAGGATACTGCTCATTGTCAACTGCTTGGTTGATAGTAATTTTGTAGTCACCGCACAAGTGTACAGTTTTGTCTGCTTTGGGCACTACCACAATCTGGGTAGCCCATTCACTTTTGTCAGTTTTTACTAGCACTCCATTCTCTGTCAGTTTCTCTAGCTCTTCCTCCACCTGACTTTTCAACACATAGGGGACCGGCCTTGCCTTACAATAGACAGGCTTTGCGTTGAACTTGATGTGGAAATGCACGTCATACCCAGTGATGCCCTCATAACTGTCTGAGAACATGCTTTTATACTTGTTCAGCATTGTGTCGAGTTGCTTCTTTTACACATCTACACTGAAGATGTTTTTCCAGTCTAGTTTTAACTTTCTCAACCAGTCTTTGCCCATGAGGGTTGGCCTGTTGTTGTAGCTCGCTACAATAATAGGCAGCTTTACTCACTGGCCATTGAGCTGAACTGTACATTCCATTTGTCCACATATCTCTAGGATTTCTCCGGAGTAGGTTTTTAACTCTACGGTACTCTTTGTAAATGGTATTTGATTAAACTTACTTATGTGTCCTTACTCATGATAGAGCAGTCCGCCGCTGTGTCGATACACATATCAATATATTGGTCATTGATCTCAAGTTTTGTACGGAAGTCTTTCTCACGACTGCTAGCATTGCCGCTAGTGGCATAGATACTGTAGATGCCTAGTCCTTCAACATCAGGTGTGTTCATTTCAATATTGTGAACTCCTCCCTTTTGTTGTCGCTGCTTGGCATTGCCACTAGAATGATTCCTACTTCCTGCTTTTGATCTAGCTCTGCAAACTGTTAAAATATGGCATTTCTTCTGACAGTGAAAACACTTCGCATTTCTGTATTGGCAGGACTGTGGTGAGTGATTTCCATTGCAGTGATAACAATTCACTGAACTGCTCTCACCGACATGCTTTTGACTTGGTCTCACAACTTTTGGTTTAGCGATGGCTTTGTGATTGTAGACCTCAGCTGCACTCGTCACTTGAGTTGGACGGAGATCCCTAGCATTCTTAGACACCATCTCCATAGATAGGGCAATTTTGCATGCTATGTCAAACGTTAGGTTCGGAGTGTTCAGTAACTTGGACTGTGTGTGCTCATCCACCAGTCCACACACAAACTTATCTCGCAATGTGCCAAAGTTAAAATGCAAAGTCAGGTTTTTAAGAGCTACAATGTACTCACTGATGGTTTCACTTTGTTTTTGGTTTCTGGTACCAAGCTTATAGCTCTCTGCTATTTCTAATGGCTTTGGGTCAAAATGGTCCTCGAGTTTCTCGACAATGACTTCAAACGACGCATCCTACACTTTCCCTGGCATGAGTGTACCTGTGAGAATTAACACCGCTGTTGCCGTGTGTACATACACGCGAAGGCGAAGCACAGACGATTCTGCATCAGCATTAACAGTAAAACATCGCAAAAAATTCAGTTTAGGTGTCACAAATTCTCCTTAAACTTTTCCACTTGAAGGTTGAACACTGTGTCCTTCCATGATCCCTAAAAATAGCTTTGGGATCCCAGTCTTGTTGCCAAAAATGTAATATATGTGGGTAAAACAAATGAAGGACAGAGACACGATGGGCTGGATTTTATAAATGGAGACGTGTTGGAGGCAGGACTGCTGCTCCATCAGCTTCTGGCCAACCAGTGGGATTTTCCCCTGATTGACCTTGTTAAGCCCGCCCGGCGGGCTCAGCAGGCCAATTAGGGGGAAGTCAGTAACAGAACACGTCAACGTATGACGTGTCATCTGTCAAGAATTTTTGAAAGAAGAAATGTCATCGTTTGACAGCTCTGTGAAGCTGTCAAACACTGACATTCTGTGTAGTTTGATGAGTGCTTGTGTTCAGGACTCATCAAACCTATCTACTTTGCAGAAATCAGCTGGCTGTTGTATCGGAGGATGCAACAACCAGTCTGTGATCTCTACAATGGAGATGTCGGGGACTCCGGCTCCACAGCAGCTGAAGGCTGTAGGTAGAAACAAAGGTAAGTTAACATTTTCTAACACTTTACACTCACCTCACATACTTACCACTCCACACTTGCACCCATCACTCACCTCTACATCGCACTTTCAGACCCCTCCGACCCCTGCAGACCTCCTACTCGCCTCCTACACCCCGGCGAGGTTCCTCCAGGTCGGGAAGCCCGCACTTCAGGATGAAAAATGGGGATAATCCTATTTTCTGCCTGTTAACTACCTGTTAACAGGCAGTTAATAGGCTTTAATCCCTTCCTGCCTCCAAGGAGACGGGACCCAGGGCAGGACGGCTTCCCGCCTCCTGGCAAGTGGGCACGGAGGCGAGTTGGGGGCGGGTTTTCCACCCGCCCCCAAATTCTGCAACTTTCCCGGCAGTCCCGCCTCCATACCCGCCTCCTCGGGGCTGGTAAAATCCAGCCTGATGAGTTGCTGGTCAAGGTGCTGTTTACTAGGCCAGAGCGAACTGAGCATGCCCATACTAAACCATGTGACAAACCATGTGATAATACATTACAAGCAGAAGAGTGGAACTAATTGGATAGCTCTATCAAAGAGCCGGCACAGGCACAATAGGCCGAATGGCCTCCTTCTGTGTTATAGCATATGATTCTATATGATTCATGAGACTTGAGCACATAATCTTGGCTAACACTCTAGTGCAGTGTTGAGGGAGTGCTGCACTGTCAGAGGTACCGTCTTTCAGATGAGACATTAAACTGAGGCCCCGTCTGCCCTCTCAGGTGGACTTAAAAGATCCCATGGCATTATTTCGAAGAAGATCAGGGGAATTTCCCCGAGTGTCCTGGCTAATATTTATCCCCCAACCAACATCCCTAAAACAGATTATCGCATTGCTTTTTTTTGGGACCTTGCTGTGCACAAATTGGCTGCCGCGTTTCCTACATTACAACAGTGACTACACTTTGGCTGTAAAGTGCTTTGGGATGTCCTGAGGTCGTGAAATGCAAATTCTTTCTTTCTATTGAGCCTGGAAAGTGGTTATTTATTGGGATACTGGGACATCCTCCACATCTGGAGTTAGGTTATGCCATATCTGTGTGATCACTGCCCAAGTTAGCCTAACGCTCCTTGCACAATGCTCTTCAGATAATGCTAGATAGTTTATCTTGCGTATATGTAAGCTTTGACCTGCATATGACCTCCAAAATATCTTCTCCTCGCTAATTGCATCTCCTAATCATCCTACTGTTCCTCATACAAAATTATGTCTTTGACACAAGAAAGAAAGTTTTTAGAGGAAACTTATTGGCCCAGAAATTCGGCTCCCTGGCTTCCCGCGGGTGCAATGATCGCGCGCGCACCTACCTACCGCGCCTGCTGTTGACCTCTGGGCCCACGGGGACTTCAGCTCCTGGGCCTCCTGCAGCTGCAGGCGCGCAGTGCTTGTGTATCCCAGGGGCATAGTTAGTGCGATGCGTCCCCTGGGATCACATGGGCCATGGAGAGCCAATGGCAGCAGACCATCTTTCATTCATAGATTTGACAGGAAGACCTGTCAAATCTATGAATTGAAATCGGCCCCAAAACAACACCTAAACTTCAAATAAATTTTTAAAAAAACCATCACATTTTTAAAATAACTATAAGTTAAATAACTTAACTACTTTAAACAAAAATTTAAATTTTTGACAAAATTAAAATACTTTTTAACAGTGCTAAAAATAAACTTACCCTTCTTTAAAGTATCTAAAAAAGATAAACCTGTTGAAAAAATTTTTAAATTGTAATTAATTAAATGGGTCTTGCACCTCCTTTTTAAAAGCACAGCTTCTTCAATACTTACCTTCCCGGAGAAACCTGAAAAAAAACCTAAGTTCGCTGCGTGCGCGCAGCCTCTCCCACGCACGTGGTTCACCTCTGAACTGCTCCCTTCACGAAACCGGAAGTTCCGGTTTCCCGCGCATGCGCAGTGCATGCAGGAAACTGGCACTTCAGGAGGCCTTACGGGTGAGTACACAGCGCGTACTCACCCGGCAAGTGCCTAATTTCTGGCCCATTAATGAATTCAATTTAAATGTTTGTGTATATATCCTCTCATTACTTATCCTCCAAAAATGTATCACCCTGCATTTCTCTGCATTAAGTTTCTATCTGCCCTGTTTATTAACTTGTCTATGTCCTTTATTAACTTGTCTATGTCCTCTTGAAGTTGGTTACAGTCCTTTTCATTCTTAAGCACATTCATCTGCAAATTTTGATATTGTGTTCCCATATCCAAGTCCACATCATTTCTATATATTGAGAAGAGAATGGTCCCAATACTGACCCATGGGGGCTACCATTATTTACACCCCTCCAGTCCAAAAAGCATCCATTAAGAGAGCGAGAGCGGAGCCTGAGGATATAAAGAGTGTGGCAGTCGAGGCCCGAGAGCTGGAGGCAGCGGACCTGAGAGGGAGCGAGAGTGGAGCCTGAGGGTATAAAGAGCGCGGCCCGAAAGCGGAGGCAGCGGACCTGAGAGGGAGCGAGAGCGGAGCCTGAGGGTATAAAGAGCGCGGCCCGAGAGCGGAGGCAGCGGACCTGAGAGGGAGCGAGAGCGGAGCCTGAGGGTATAAAGAGCGAGGCCCGAGAGCGGAGGCAGCGGACCTGAGAGGGAGCGAGAGTGGAGCCTGAGGGTATAAAGAGCGAGGCCCGAGAGCGGAGGCAGCGGACCTGAGAGGGAGCGAGAGCGGAGCCTGAGGGTATAAAGAGCGTGGCAGTCGAGGCCCGAGAGCGGAGGCAGCGGACCTGAGAGGGAGCGAGAGCGGAGCCTGAGGATATAAAGAGCGCGGCACATCGAGGCCCGAGAGCGGAGGCAGCAGACCTGACAACAAAAACAAGGAGTGACATCACAGGAAAGCAGGGAAGTGATTGGTTGGTCAGTATTTCTCTCTTTATCTTGGGCATTGGTTTAAATTAAGAGCCGGGATTAAAAATTAAACGTTCAGAAAGAGGGAGCTGATTGGTGAGTATCTGGTAAATGTTTTTACTTGGCCTTCTTAAAGTTTTTAAGCTTATTCCAGCTAGGTTAGTAAATAGTCTGTTAATTAGAGGTATGGCAGGGCAGCTCACACCCGTGGAATGCACATCCTGTGCCATGTGGGAAGTCCTGGACACCTCCCGTGGTCTGGACGACCACATGTGCAGGAAGTGTCGCCAGCTACAGCAGCTCGAGCACCGGGTTACGGAGCTTGAGCGGCGGCTGCAGTCACTGCTGTGCATCTGCGAGGCTGAGAGCTACGTGGATAGCACGTTTCGGGAGGTGGTCACCCCACAGCTTAAGAGTGTGCAGGCAGAGAGGGAATGGGTGACCATCAGACAGAAGAGGAGGTCCAGGCAGGTAGTGCAGGAGTCCCCTGAGCCCATCTTGCTCACCAACCAGTATTCGGTGCTGAGTACTGGTGAGGGAGAGGGTTCCTCTGGGGAGTGCAGCCAGAGCCAAGTCCACAGCACCATGGAAGGCTCAGCTGCACAGGCAGGGGGGAAGAGGAGAGGGAGAGCAATAGTGATAGGGGATTCAATAGTTAGGGGAGCAGACAGGCATTTCTGCGGCCTGCAGACGTGACTCCAGGATGCTATGTTGCCTCCATGGTTCCAGGGTCAAGGATGTCACTGAGCAGCTGCAGGGCATTCTGAGGGGGGAGGGTGAACAGCCCGAGGTCATGGTCCATATCTGTACCTATGACATAGGTAGGAAGAGGGATGAGGTCCTGCAGGCAGAGTTTAGGGAGCTAGGAAAGAGGTTAAAAAGCAGGACCTCAAAGATAGTAATCTCCAGATTACTACCAGTGCCACGTGCTAGTGAGTACAGAAATAGGAAGATAGAGCAGATGACTGCGTGGCTGGAGAGATGGTGTAGGAGGGAGGGCTTTAGATTCCTGAGGAATTGGAACCGTTTCTGGGAGAGGTTGGACCTCTACAAGCCAGATGGGTTGCACCTCAACGGGAACGGGACCAATATCCTCGCGGGAGGGTTTGCTAGTGCTGTTGGGGAGGGTTTAAACTAGCTTGGCAGGGGGATGGGAACCTAAGTATAGAGTCAATAGGGAGTGAAGAAAAACTGGAATTGGAAACAAAAATGTAGAAAGTAAATTGGAAGGACAGAGGAATCAAGGGCTAGATAGTAGTCAACAAGAAGGTTTGCCTGTACTAAATGGTATATACTACAATGCAAGGAGTATAGCGAACAAGGCAGATGAGCTGAGGGCACAGGTAGATACTTGGGACTATGATATTATAGCTATTACAGAGACGTGCTGAAAGAGGGGCAGGTATGGCAGCTCAACATTCCTGGTTACAGGATTTTCAGATGGGATAGAGAGGGATGTAAAAAGGGAGGGGGGGTCACGGTATTGATTAAAGAAACAGAGGCCGGAGTCGGGAGGAGCAGAGAGTGGCGGTTCAGTGAGTACTTAAACTCACTTTCGCGGGCTTTTTTTCAGAGGCTAAAGTCGGGAGGAGCAGAGAGCGGCGGTTCAGTGAGTCCTTAAACTCACTTTCGCGGGCTTTTTTTCAGAGGCCGGAGTCGGGAGGAGCAGAGAGTGGCGGTTCAGTGAGTCCTTAAACTCATTTTCGCGGGTTTTTTCAGAGGCTTACCAATCTCGCAGACCGGCGGCGGCGTTCCAGAGCCACATCACGATTCAAAAAGTGACGCGGGCAAGAGGAAGCAGCTGATTGGGTGAGTACGGCCAGGTGAGTATTTATACTATTCTATAGTTTGACAGTTAAGGTTAATAGTTTATAAAGTTTAGAAGGTCTTAATTTTTGTGGTTATAGTTTCTAAGGTCTCTGTTGTGTAGCGAGGAGTGCTAGTAAACAAGGGCCCTTGAGTAAAACATTTAATTGTAGTGTAATTGGTGGTATTGATTTGATTTAATTTAATTTAAATTAATTAAAGGGTAAGTCATGGCAGCACAGCTCAGTGCCGTGTTATGCTTCTCCTGCGCTATGTGGGAAATCAGGGACACGTCCTGTGTCCCTGACAACCATGTGTGCAGGAAGTGAATGCAGCTGCAGCTACTGGCAGACCACATTGCGGCGCTGGAGCTGCGAATGGATACATACTGGAGCATTCGCGATGCTGAGGACATCATAGATATCACGTTTAATGAGTTGGTCACACCGCAGGTAAAGGCTGCACAGGCAGGAAGGGAATGGGTGACCGCCAGGCAGAGTAGTAGGCACAGGCAGGTAGTGCAGGGGTCCCCTGTGGCCATCCCCCTCTCAAACAAATATACCGCTTTGGATATTGTTGAGGGGGATGGCTTATCAGGGGAAGGCAGCAGCAACCAACTTCCTGTCACCATGGGTGGTTCTGCTACCCAGGAGGGGAGGAAAAAGAGCGGGAGAGCTATAGTGATAGGGGATTCGATTGTAAGGGGAATAGATAGGCATTTCTGCATCTGTAAACGAGACTCCAGGATGGTATGTTGCCTCCCTGGTGCAAGGGTCAAGGATGTCTCGGAGCGGCTGCAGGGCATTCTGGAGGGGGAGGGTGAACAGGCAGTTGTCGTGGTGCATATAGGTATCAACGATAAAGGTAAAGAATGGGATGAGGTCTTAAAAGCTGAATATAGGGAGTTAGGAGGTAAATTAAAAAATAGGACCTCAAAGGTACTAATCTCAGGACTGCTACCAGTGCCACGTACTAGCCAGAGTAGAAATAGAAGGATATTTCAGATGAATACGTGGCTAGAAGAATGGTGCAATGGGGAGGGATTCAAATTCCTGGGACATTGGAACCGGTTCTGGGGGAGGTGGGACCAGTACAAACTGAACGGTTTGCACCTGGGCAGGGCCGGGACCGATGTCCTAGGGGGAGTGTTTGCTAGTGCTGTTGGGGAGGGTTTGAACTAAAATGGCACGGGGTTGGGAACCTGTGCAGGGAGACAGAGGAAAGGGAAGCAAGGATAGAAGAATAAGACAGAAAGGAGAAAAGCAAAAGTGGAAGTCAGAGAATTCAAGGGTGTAAATCAAACATGGCCACAGTAAACAATAATTCTAAATGGTCTAAGAGTGTTAAAAAAACAAGCCTGAAGGCTTTGTGTCTTAATGCGAGGAGTATTCATAATAAGGTGGATGAATTAGCTGTGCAAATAGATGTAAACGGATATGATATAATTGGGATTACGGAGACATGGCTCCAGGGTGACCAAGGCTGGGAATTCAACATCCAGGGGTATTCAATATTCAGAAAGGACAGGCAAAAAGGAAAAGGAGGTGGGGTAGCATTGCTGGTTAAAGAGGAGATTAACACAATAGTAAGGAAGGATATTAGCTCTGATGATGTGGAATCTGTATGGGTAGAGCTGAGAAATACCAAGTGGCAGAAAACATTAGTGGGAGTTGTATACAGACCCCCAAACAGTAATGCTGAGGTTGGGGATGGCATTAAATGGGAAATTAGAGAAGCATGCAATAAGGGCACGGCAGTTAGCATGGGTGACTTTAATCTACATATAGATAGGGCTAACCAAATTAGTAACAATACTGTGGAAGAGGAATTCCTAGAGTGTATACGGGATGGTTTCCTGGACCAATATGTCGAAGAACCAACTAGAGATCAGGCCATCTTATACTGGGTATTATGTAATGAGAAAGGATTAATTAGCAATCTTGTTGTGCGAGGCCCCTTGGGGAGGAGCGATCATAATATGACAGAATTCTTAATTAAGATGGAGAGTCAAGTAGTTGACTCAGAGACTGGGGTCCTGAATTTAAATAAACGAAACTATGATGGTATGAGGCGCGAGTTGGCTAGGATGGATTGGGGAATGTTACTTGAAGGGTTGATGGTGGATAGGCAATGGCAAACATTTAAAGATCACATAGATGAACTACAGAATTTGTTCATCCCTGTTTGGCATAAAAATTAAACAAAAAAGGTGACTCAACCGTGGCTAACAAGGGAAATTAGGGATAGCATAAGATCCAAGGAGAGGACATATAAATTGGCCAGGAAAATCAGCAAACCTGAGGATTGGGAGCAGTTTAGGATTCAGCAAAGGAGGACAAAGGGATTAATTAAGAGGGGGAAAATAGAGTATGAGAGTAAGCTTTCAGGGAACATAAAAACTGACTGTAAAAGCTTCTATAGATATGTGAAGAGAAAAAGATTGGTGAAGTCAAGCGTAGGTCCCTTGCAGTCAGAATCAGGGGAATTTATAATGGGGAACAAAGAAATGGCAGACCAATTAAATACATACTTTGGTTCTGTCTTCACAAAGGAGGACACAAATAACCTCCCAGAGATGTCAGGGAACATAGGGTCTAATGAGAGGGAGGAACTGAATGAAATCAGTATTTGTAGGGAAATGGTGTTAGGGAAATTGACGGGATTGAAGGCCGATAAATCCCCAGGGCCTGATAATCTACATCCTAGGGTACTTAAGGAAATGGCCCTAGAAATAATAGATGCATTGCTGGTCATCTTCCAAAATTCAATAGACTCTGGAACAGTTCCCATGGATTGGAGGGTGGCTAATGTAACCCCACTATTTAAAAAAGGTGGTAGAGAGAAAACGGGGAATTATAGACCGGTAAGCCTGACATTGGTAGTGGGGAAAATGCTAGAGTCCATTATAAAAGATGTAATAGCAGAGCACTTGGAAAACAGTGACAGGATCGGACAAAGTCAACATGGATTTACAAAAGGTAAATCATACTTGACTAATCTACTGGAATTTTTTGAGGATGTAACTGGTGGAATAGATAAGGGAGAAACAGTGGATGTGGTGTATTTGGACTTTCAGAAGGCTTTCGATAAGGTCCCGCATAAGAGATTAGCGTGCAAAGTTAAAGCACATGGGATTGGGGGTGAGGTACTGACTTGGATAGAGAACTGGTTGGCAGACAGGAAGCAAAGAGTTGGAATGAACGAGTCTTTTTCCGAGTGGCAGGCAGTGACTAGTGCAGTACCACAGGGATCGGTGCTAGGACCCCAGTTATTCACAATATATATTAATGATCTAGCCGAGGGAACTAGATGTAATATCTCCAAGTTTGCAGACGACACAAAGCTGGGTGGGCATGTGTGCTGTGAGGAGGATGCAGAGAAACTCCAGTATGATTTGGACAGGTTGGGTGATTGGGCAGATGCATGGCAGATGCAGTATAATGTGGATAAATGTGAGGTTATCCACTTTGGTGGCAAAAACAGGAAGGCAGATTATTATCTGAACGGCAATAGATTGGGAAAAGGGGAAGTGCAACGAGACCTGGGTGTCCTTGTGCACCAGTCACTGAAGGTAAGCATGCAGGTGCAGCAGGCGGTTAAGAAGGCAAATGGTATGTTGGCCTTCATAGCGAGAGGATTCGAGTACAGGAGCAAAGAGGTCTTGCTGCAGTTGTACAGGGCTTTGATGAGACCACACCTTAAGTATTGTGTGTAGTTTTGGTCGCCTTATCTGAGGAAGGATGTTCTTGCCATGGAGGGAGTGCAGCGAAGATTCACCAGATTGATACCTGGGATGGCAGGAATGACGTATGAAGAGAGATTGGGTCGATTGGGTTTGTATTCGCTAGAGTTTAGAAGAATGAGAGGGGATCTCATTGAAACTTATAAAATTCAAACAGGACTAGACAGACTAGATGCAGGAAGGATGTTCCTGATGGCGGGGGAGTCCAGAACCAGGGGTCACAGTCTAAGGATAAGGGGTAAGCCATTTAGGACTGAGATGAGGAGGAATTTCTTCACCCAGAGAGTGGTGAACCTGTGGAATTCTCTACCACAGAAGACAGTTGAGTCCAATTCATTAAATATACTCAAGAAGGAGTTAGATATATTTCTTAAGGCTAAGGGGATCAAGGGATATGGGGAGAAAGCAGGGACAGGGTACTGAATTTGGATGATCAGCCATGATCGCATTGAATGGCGGAGCAGGCTCGAGGGGCCGTATGGCCTACTCCTGCTCCTATCTTCTATGTTGCTATCTTTCTATTACCGCTGTGAGGATGGATGATATGTTGGAGGGATCATCAAATGAGGCCATATGGGTCAAATTGAAAAACAAAAAAGGGGCGATCACACTGCTGGGAGTGTACTACAGACCCCCAAACAGTGAGAGGGAGATAGAAGAACAAATATGTAGACAAATTTCAGAGAAGTGCAAAAACTATAGGGCAGTAATAGGAGGGGATTTCAACTACCCCAATATTAACTGGGATAACCGGAGGATGCGGTCCTGTGTGGGAGCGGCAGCGGGACCTGAGAGAAGGCGGAGCGGCCATAAAGGAGCGCTGCAGAGGAGGCCCGACACTGGAGTGCTGCGAGTTGGGAAAGAGTCCGAGAGCGGGAGCAGTCAAACAACAACAACTGCAAAACCGCTAAAGTGACGTCACAACCAGGGAAGGAGCTAATTGGTAAGTAGGACCTGGTGAGTATTTCTACAGTCCAGTCGTTGAAGTAAAAGTAAAGTAAGTAGTGTTTAAAGTGAAGTAAGGTCCCTGGTGTATTTAACATTCTTTAATTTAAAGGATGTAAAGGGAGTAAGTTAAGGTTAGGACATGGCAGGGCAGCTCGGCAGCATGGAGTGCTCCTCCTGTGCTATGTGGGAAGTCAGGGACACTTTCGGTGTCCAGGACGAACACATGTGCAGGAAGTGTCTCCAGCTGCAGCTACTCGAAATCCGCGTTTCGGAGCTGGAGCTGCGGTTGGAGTCACTGTGGAGCATCCGCGAAGCTGAGATCTTCGTGGATAGCACGTTTAACGAGGTGGTCACACCGCAGGTAAAGAGTGCACAGGCAGACAGGGAATGGGTGACCTCCAGACAGAGTAAAAGAACTAGGAAGGTAGTGCAGGAGTCCCCTGGGTCCATCTCCCTCTCCAAAAGATTTTACGTTTTGGATACTGCTGGGGGAGATGGTTTCTCAGGGGAATGCAGCGAGAGCCAAGTCCGTGGCACTACGAGTGGCTCGGCTGCACAGGAGGGGAGGAAAAAAAGTGTGAGAGCAATAGTGATAGGGGATTATATTGCAAGGGGAACAGATAGACGTTTCTGTGGCCGCAGACGTGACTCCAGGATGATATGTTGCCTCCCTGGTGCCAGGGTCAAGGATGTCAGTGAACGGATGCAGGGCATTCTGAAGTGGGAGGGCGAACCATCAGAGGTCGTGGTTCACATTGGTACCAATGACATAGGTAGAAAGAGGGATGAGGTCCTGCAACAAGAATTTAGGAGCTCGGTAGCAGATTAAAAAGCAGGACCTCAAAGGTTGTAATCTCTGGATTACTCCCATTGCCACATGCTAGTGAGTATAGGAATAGGAGGATAGAGCAGATGAATGTGTAGCTAAAGAGTTGGTGCAGGAGGGAGGGCTTTAGTTTCCTGGATCACTGGGTCTGCTTCTGGTGAAGGTGGGACCTGCACAAGTCGAACGGTTTGCACCTGAACTGGAACGGGAACAACATCGTTGCGGGGAGGTTTGCTAGTACTGTTGGGGGGGGTTTAAACTAACTTGGCAGGGGGATGGGATACGGAGTGGAGCTATAGTAGGGGGTGATGCACAGCCAAATATAGAGGAAAAAACAAGTCAGCCTGGAAGGCAGAGCAAATATGTAACGGCACAAGGGAGTATGGCAAGGCTGGATGGCATTTATTTTAATGCAAGGAGTCTTGCGAGTAAGGCAGATGAATTGAAGGTGTTGATGAACACATGGGAGTATGATATTGTTGCTATCAGAGACATGGTTGAGGGAGGGGCAGGACTGGCAGCTCAATATTCCGGGATATAGAATCTTCAGGCAAGGCAGAGGGGAGTGTAAAAGAGGAGGGGGTGTCGCAATATTAATCAAGGAGTCAATTACTGCTGTAAGAAGGGATGATATCTTAGCAGGTTCCTCTAATGAGGCCATATGGGTAGAACTTAAAAACAAAAAGGGGCAAGCACTTTGCTGGGAGCGTAGTATAGGCCCCCAAACAGTCAGGGGAGATAGAGGAACAGATATGTAGGCAAATCTCAGAGAAGTGTAGAAATAATAGAGTAATAATAGTTGGGGATTTCAACTTCCCCAATATTAACTGGGATAGTCAGAGTGTGAAAGGCTTAGAGGGTGCGGAATTCTTAAAGTGCATCCAGGAGAGCTTATTGAGCCAGCATGGAGAAAGTCCAACAAGAGAGGGGGCGGTACTGGACCTAATTCTGGGGAATGTAGCTGGGCAAGTGGTAGAAGTGTCAGTAGGAGAGCATTTTGGTGACAGTGACCATAATTCAGTGAGATTTAAGGTAGTCATGGAAAAGGACAAAGATGGACCAGAAATAAAGGTTCTAAATTGGGGGAAGGCTGATTTTAATATGATAAGGCAGGATCTGGCCAAAGTGGATTGGGATAAGCTACTTGTCGGAAAATCCACATCAGAGCAGTGGGAGTCTTTCAGAAAGGAAATAGAGAGAGTACAACACCAACATGTTCCCGTAAAGGTCAAGGGTGGGACCAACAAGCCCAGGGAACCCTGGATGTCAAGGGATATACAAGAATGGATTAGGAAAAAAAGGGAGGCTTTTGGCAGATACAAAGGACTAAAAACAGTGGAAGCCCGAGAGGAGTATAGAAAGTGCAGGGGGGTACTTAAAAAAGAAATTAGGAGAGCGAAGAGGGGGCATGAAAAAACACTGGCAGGCAAAATAAAGGAAAATTCCAAGGTGTTTTATAAGTATATTAAGGGCAAGCGGATAACCAGGGAAAGAGTAGGGCCCATTAGGGACCAAAGTGGCAATCTGTGTGTAGAGCTGGAAGATGTGGGTGAGGTTTTAAATGAATATTTTGCATCTGTGTTCACTATGGAGAAGGACGATGTAGGCATAGAAATCAGGCAGGGGGATTGTGATATACTTGAACAAATTAGTATTGAGAGGGAGGAGGTACTCGCGGTTTTAGCAGGCTTAAAAGTGGATAAATCCCCAGGCCCAGACGAGATGTATCCCAGGCTGCTGTGTGAGGCAAGGGAGGAGATTGCAGGGGCTCTGACACAAATTTTCAGAACCTCTCTGGCCACAGGGCAGGTGCCAGAGGACTGGAGGACAGCTAACGTAGTACCATTATTCAAGAAGGATAGAAGGGATAACCCAGGGAATTACAGGCCAGTGAGCCTAACATCAGTGGTAGGGAAATTATCGGAAAAAATTCTGAGGGACAGAATTAGTATCCACTTGGAGAGGCAAGGATTAATCAAGGATAGTCAGCATGGCTTTGTCAGGGGGAGATCATGTCTGACCAATTTGATTGAATTTTTCGAGGGGGTGACTAGGTGTGTGGATGAGGGTAGTGCAGTTGATGTAGTCTACATGGACTTCAGTAAGGCTTTTGACAAAGTCCCGCATGGGAGACTGGTCAAGAAGGTAAGAGCCCATGGGATCCAGGGCAATTTGGCACATTGGATCCAAAATTGGCTTAGTGGCAGGAGGCAGAGGGTGATGGTCGAAGGTTGCTTTTGTGACTGGAAGCCTATGTCCAGTGGTGTACCGCAGGGATCGGTGCTGGGTCCTTTGCTGTTTGTAATGTACATTAATGATTTAGATATGAATGTAGGAGGTATGATCAGTAAGTTCGCAGATGACACGAAAATTGGTGGAGTGGTAAATAGCGAAAGGGAAGCCTCAGGCTACAGGATGATATAGATGGGTTGGTCAGATGGGCAGAACAGTGGCAAATGGAATTTAACGCTGAAAAGTGTGAGGTGATGCATTTTGGGAGGACTAACAAGGCAAGGGATTACACAATGAATGGTAGGATCCTAGGGAGGACAGAGGATCAGAGGGACCTTGGTGTGCATGTACATAGATCCCTGAAGGCAGCAAGACAGGTAGATAAGGTAGTTAAAAAGGCATATGGGATACTTGCCTTCATTAGCTGAGGCATAGAATATAAGAGCAGGGAGGTTATGATGGAGCTGTACAAAATGCAAGTTAGGCCACAGCTGGAATACCGTGTGCAGTTATGGTTGCCACCCTATAGGAAGGATGTGATTGCATTGGAGAGGGTGCAGAGGAGATTCACCAGGATGTTACCTGGGCTGGAGCACTTCAGCTATGAAGAGAGACTGGACAGGCTGGGGTTGTTTTCCTTAGAGCAGAGACGGCTGAGGGGGGGACCTGATTGAGGTGTACAAAATTATGAGGGGCATAGATAGGGTAGATAGAAAGGAACTTTTCCCCTTAGTAGAGGGGTCAATAAATATAGTTTCAAGGTAAGGGCCAGGTGGTTTAGAGGGGATTTGAGGAAAAACTTTTTTACCCAGAGGGTGGTTGGAATCTGGAACTCACTGCCTGAAAGGGTGGTAGAGGCAGGAACCCTCACAACATTCAAGAAGCATTTAGGTGAGCACTTGAAACACCATAGCATACAAGGCTACGGACCAAGTGCTGGAAAATGGGATTAGAATAGATAGGGCTTGATGGCCGGCGCGGACACGATGGGCCGAAGGGCCTCTTTCTGTGCTGTATAAATCTATGACTCTATGGGGTAAAAATTAGGTCGCGCCCCATTTGGGGCGCAAATATCGTCTGGACGCAAATATTAGGGCCTGCCGCTAATTATCGGCACTGACTGGAAACTTCACTTTTATCGCCCCGGGAGGTGAGTGGAGCGCTAAATCAGGCGCTGCACACCTGTCTTAAGGCGCAAAGGCCAAGGAGTGAGGCGCTACCTCAGAGCGCTGGCGAAGCTCATGTAATGTCAGTCAGCAATGGAACACACACACAATGGCACGGGCCAGTTCTTAAAGGGGATGGTTAATCTTGCTTTCCATCCACATCCTGTTCATTGCTGCCTTGAATCTCGGCCTGGAGAGACTTGCACATCAAATGTGCTGGAAAGAACAATGGAGAGTACCAGGCAAAGAGCTCAGAGTGCAGCTCCCACAGTCTCTGCTAAATCGATACAAGGAATGGCAAATCAAAATGAACCTGCAAAGTGCTGCTCAGTACCCAAAACTCCTTCACACAACGTTGAATCTCTCCAGAAGTCTCTCCCTCTCTCTCTCAGAATGCGTAGTTCAAAAATGCCACCAACAATAAAAGACAGGAAGAGGCCCCCTTTAAATAGCGCCCCCCCCAGCCCCACAGCGATTGATAGCGTTCCAGTCTTCTGGTCGTTGGAAGTGCCAGGCGGTAAGGCAGGGGGCGCCACTCAATTTCCGCTACGGGGCGCCACAAGGGCGTTGCACCATGGAATGACGTCACAATCTGCGCGCGCAGGTGGTCGCAGCGGTAAGTTTTAGCGCCGCCGCACAATCTCAAGTTAAGTTCTCGAGCGGCGCAAACATCGCTGCGCCCGGGCGTTAGCGGCTTTGCGCCCCATTAGCGCCCTCTTAAGGCGCTAACGGGAGGCGCAACCAAGTGAATTTTTACCCCTATAACTCTAAAATTAGTGTGAAGGGTATAGAGGGTGCAGAATTCCTAAAATGCAACCAGGAGAATGTTTTTAGCAAGCCCAACAAGGGAGGGGTTGGTTCTGGACTTAGTTTTAGGGAATGAAGCTGGGCAGGTGGAAGGCGTATCAGTGGGGGAGCATTTTGGTGCTAGTGACCATAATTCTGTTAGATTTAAGATAGTTATGGAAAAGGACAAGGAAAAACCAGGAATAAAAATTCTGAATTGGGGAAAAGCAAATTTTGCTAAGCTCAGAGGGGATTTAGCCATAGTGGACTGGAAACAGCTACTTGAAGGTAAATCAGTGTCAGAGCAGTTGGATGTATTCACGGAGGAGATCCGAAGGGTTGAGACCAAATATGTGCCCTTAAAGAAAAACGGTGGGACTAACAAATCTAGAGCCCCCTGGATTTCTAGGGACATATAGGGTAGGATAATGAAAAAAAGGGAGGCGTATGACAGATACCGAGGGCTAAATACTCCAGAATCTTTAGAGGAGTATAGAAAGTGCAGGGATGCAATTAAAAAGGATATTAGGAAAGGAAAGAGAGAGCATGAAAAATTCTTGGCAAGTAAAATCAAGGAAAACCCAAAGATGTTTTATAAATATATTGAGAGTAAGAGGATAACTAAAGAAAGGGTAGGGCCTATTAGAGATCATGAGGGTAATCTGTGTGTGGAGTCGGTCGGGTTCTTAATGAATACTTTGCATCTGTTTTCACAAAGGAGAGGGGCGAAGCAGACATTGCTATCAAGGGGGAGGAGTGTGAAATATTAGATGAAATAAACATAGTGAGAGAGGAAGTATTAAGGGGTTTAGCAGCTTTAAAAGTGGATAAATCCCCAGGCCCGGATGAAAGGTATCCCAGGCTGTTAAGCGAAGCAAAAGAGGAAATAGCAGAGGCACTGACCATAATTTTTCAATCCTCTCTGGCTTCAGGTGTGGTGACGGAGGACTGGAGGACTGCTAATGTGGTGCCCTTGTTTAAAAAGGGAGAAAAGGATAGACCGAGTAATTACAGCCCAGTCAGCCTAACCTCGGGGGTGGGAAAATTATTGGAAAGAATTCTGAAGGACAGAGTAAATCTTCATTTAGATAGATGCGGATTAATCAAGGATAGTCAGCATGGATTTGTTAAGTGAAGGTCGTGTCTGACAAACTTGATTGAATTTTTTGAGGAGGTAACAAGGAGGGTAAATGAGGGTTGTGCGTTTGATGTCGTTTATATGGACTTTAGCAAGGCTTTTGATATGGTTCCACATGGCAGACTGATCAAGAAGTTAAAAGCCCATGGGATCCAGGGCAAAGTGTCAAGTTGGATTCAAAACTGGCTCGGAGACAGAAGCAGAGGGTAATGGTTGATGGGTATTTTTGTGACTGGAAAGCTGTTTCCAGTAGGGTTCCGCAGGGCTCAGTACTAGGTCCCTTGCTTTTTGTGGTATATATCAATGATCTAGACTTGAATATAGGGGGTATGATTAAAAAGTTTGCAGATGATACTAAAATCGGCTGTGTGGTTGATACTGAAGAAGGAAGCTGTAGACTGCAGGAAGATATCAATAAATTGGTCAGGTGGGCAGAACAGTGGCAAATGGAATTCAATCCGGAGAAGTGTATGCATTTTGGGAGGGCTAACAAGGAAAGGGAATACACATTAAATGGTAGGACACTAAGTAGTGTAGAGGAACAAAGGGACCTTAGAGTGCGTGTCCACAGATCCCTGAAGGTAGCAGGCCAAGTAGATAAAGTGCTTAAGAAGGCATACGGAATGCTTGCCTTTATTAGCCGTGGCATAGAATACAAGACCAGGGGGGTTATGCTTCAACTGTATAAAACACTAGTTAGGCCTCAGCTAGAGTACTGCGTGCAGTTCTGGTCACCACATTACAGGAAAGATGTGATTGCACTAGAGAGGGTACAGAGGAGATTTACAAGGATGTTGCCGGGAGTAGAGAATCTTAGCTATGAGGAAAGACTGGATAGGTTGGGTCTGTTTTCCTTGTATCAGAGGAGGCTGTGGGGAGACCTTATTGAGGTGTATAAAATTATGAGGGGCCTAGATAAAGTGGATAGAAAGGACCTATTTCCCTTAGCAGAGGGGTCAAAAACCAGGGGGCACAGATTTAAAGTAATTGGTGGAAGGTTTAGAGGGGATTTGAGGGGAAATTTCTTCACCCAGAGGGTTGTGGGGGTCTGGAACTTGCTGCCTGAAAGGGTGGTAGGGGCAGGAACCCTAACCACATTTAAAAAGTACTTGGATGTGCACTTGGGATGCTGTAACCTGCAGGGCTGTGGTCCAAGAGCTGGGAAGTGGGATTAGGCTGGATAGCTTTTTGTTCGCTGGCGCGGACACGATGGGCCGAAATGGCCTCCTTCCGTGCTGTAACTTTCTATGATTCTACGATTAAGCACTGATCTCTGTATTCTGTCCTTTAACCAACTTCCTATCCAAACAAAGTAGGTCCTAGGCTTAATTCCTGATCTGTGCTGAGTTAGGCAATATTAGAAGCTCCACTACATTTAATTCATTGCCTTTAGGCCAACCCTGGTAATAAAGTGACCAGCGTTATGCTCCTGTTCTTAAGGTTGACCCATGATCAATGTTCCCTGGAAGCTGCGCGGCACCAAACAAAGTTGCAAGGGAACAATGCCATGATCACTTCCCACTAATCCTTAAGAGCGTGCGTGTGGATACTGGTTAAGAGCAGAATTGGGTTCATCTACATTGGTCGCTCTAGTTGAATGAATAGCTCATCAACACTCAGTTTGTGGGCTCACTAACAAAGAATGATATCTTGGATGAGATACTGCCAGTCCCTCTGGCACAGACTGCAACATGATAAGCTTGCTTAAGGAAAGAGAAAACTCAGAAAATAAATCAAACTGTACTGTGTATGGTCCAGCCTGAACTCTGGTTTCAGTGGTGGAGTGTCCACCTCCGCACACTGTTCCATGTGTCTACATGTTGGAGCAATCCCAGTTACATTAATTAAGAACAGTCAAACCAAGCTCACAGTCTGCTCTGTTTGTGGATGAAGATGACTGCAACATTGGCGGGCAATGATCTGCATGGGGGCAGTTAGTAACTTCACTGGCAGCATATCTCATACGGGAATCTGACATTTTCTTCAGTGATTAGTGGGACAACTCTCAGGAGGGCTGCTTTAGAAGACAGCTAATTTGACACCATCACTGTGTGGGGTAAATTACTTTCCCACACACAGACACTTTCATTAATAAGGTTGTTAATCATATGTGTCCAGTAGCAGAAGAAGCAAGTGAAATATGATGGATACATTTAGATTTAGGAGCAATTTTCTCAGAACAGTTAAATCATACTTTTTGCAGATTGGCATTTTGGTAACTGCTTGCATCTTGTGCAGAGTCAAAATGGTCTCATGAAAGAGAATCTCCAGTGTGGAGCATTGAGAACTGTAGGATGCTGCAATTTTTCTTGCCTCCACTATGCGACGGCGCCAGACAGGCGCAGGCTTACCAGAAGTGCGCTATACCTGTCCAGTCCAACCTATAGCCAAGTTTGGCATACTCGGCCATGTGAACATGGCCCAGTCACTTCCCTGGCACAGGCCCAGCCCTACCCACAGCACAGGCCCAGCCCTACCCACAGCACAGGCCCAGCCCTACCCACAGCACAGGCCCAGCTCCTACCCACAGCACAGGCCCAGCCCTACCCACAGCACAGGCCCAGCCCTACCCACAGCACAGGCCCAGCCCGACTCACAGCACAGGCCCAGCCCCTACCCACAGTACAGGCCCAGCCCTACCCACAGCACAGGCCCAGCCCGACCCACAGCACAGGCCCAGCCCTACCCACAGCACAGGCCCAGCCCTACCCACAGCACAGGCCCAGCCCGACTCACAGCACAGACCCAGCCCCTACCCACAGTACAGGCCCAGCCCTACCCACAGCACAGGCCCAGCCCTACCCACAGCACAGGCCCAGCCCGACCCACAGCACAGGCCCAGCCCTACCCACAGCACAGGCCCAGCCCGACCCACAGCACAGGCCCAGCCCCTACCCACAGCACAGGCCCAGCCCTACCCACAGCACTGGCCCAGCCCTACCCACAGCACAGGCCCAGCCCGACCCACAGCACAGGCCCAGCCCTACCCACAGCACTGGCCCAGCCCTACCCACAGCACAGGCCCAGCCCGACCCACAGCACAGGCCCAGCCCTACCCACAGCACAGGCCCAGCCCTACCCAGAGCACTGGCCCAGCCCTACCCACAGCACAGGCCCAGCCCTACCCACAGCACAGGCCCAGCCCTACCCACAGCACAGGAGCAGCCCTACCCACAGCACAGGCCCAGCCCTACCCACAGCACAGGCCCAGCCCTACCCACAGCACAGGCCCAGCTCCTACCCACAGCACAGGCCCAGCCCTACCCACAGCACAGGCCCAGCCCTACCCACAGCACAGGCCCAGCCCGACTCACAGCACAGGCCCAGCCCCTACCCACAGTACAGGCCCAGCCCTACCCACAGCACAGGCCCAGCCCGACCCACAGCACAGGCCCAGCCCTACCCACAGCACAGGCCCAGCCCTACCCACAGCACAGGCCCAGCCCGACTCACAGCACAGACCCAGCCCCTACCCACAGTACAGGCCCAGCCCTACCCACAGCACAGGCCCAGCCCTACCCACAGCACAGGCCCAGCCCGACCCACAGCACAGGCCCAGCCCTACCCACAGCACAGGCCCAGCCCGACCCACAGCACAGGCCCAGCCCCTACCCACAGCACAGGCCCAGCCCTACCCACAGCACTGGCCCAGCCCTACCCACAGCACAGGCCCAGCCCGACCCACAGCACAGGCCCAGCCCTACCCACAGCACTGGCCCAGCCCTACCCACAGCACAGGCCCAGCCCGACCCACAGCACAGGCCCAGCCCTACCCACAGCACAGGCCCAGCCCTACCCACAGCACTGGCCCAGCCCTACCCACAGCACAGGCCCAGCCCTACCCACAGCACAGGCCCAGCCCTACCCACAGCACAGGAGCAGCCCTACCCACAGCACAGGCCCAGCCCTACCCACAGCACAGGCCCAGCCCTACCCACAGCACAGGCCCAGCCCGACCCACAGCACAGGCCCAGCCCTACCCACAGCACAGGCCCAGCCCGACCCACAGCACAGGCCCAGCCCCTACCCACAGCACAGGCCCAGCCCTACCCACAGCACTGGCCCAGCCCTACCCACAGCACAGGCCCAGCCCGACCCACAGCACAGGCCCAGCCCTACCCACAGCACTGGCCCAGCCCTACCCACAGCACAGGCCCAGCCCGACCCACAGCACAGGCCCAGCCCTACCCACAGCACAGGAGCAGCCCTACCCACAGCACAGGCCCAGCCCTACCCATAGCACAGGCCCAGCCCCTACCCACAGCACAGGCCCAGCCCTACCCACAGCACTGGCCCAGCCCTACCCAGAGCACAGGCCCAGCCCGACCCACAGCACAGGCCCAGCCCGACCCACAGCACAGGCCCAGCCCCTACCCACAGCACAGGCCCAGCCCTACCCACAGCACTGGCCCAGCCCTACCCACAGCACAGGCCCAGCCCGACCCACAGCACAGGCCCAGCCCTACCCACAGCACAGGCCCAGCCCTACCCACAGCACTGGCCCAGCCCTACCCACAGCACAGGTCCAGCCCTACCCACAGCACAGGCCCAGCCCGACCCACAGCACAGGCCCAGCCCTACCCACAGCACAGGAGCAGCCCTACCCACAGCACAGGCCCAGCCCTACCCATAGCACAGGCCCAGCCCCTACCCACAGCACAGGCCCAGCCCTACCCACAGCACTGGCCCAGCCCTACCCACAGCACAGGCCCAGCCCGACCCACAGCACAGGCCCAGCCCCTACCCACAGCACAGGCCCAGCCCCTAGCAGTCATGCATTGGAAAATGGGGGAGGAAAACAAAACGCAGCTGCAGGCCTGGCATCAGCCAGAAGGCCCTAAAGGCCAGGTGGGAGCTGAAGGAAAAAGATTTCCACCTGCCTTGCCAACTCCTCTTTGGTTTGCTGTCATCCCTACTTCGACCATCTGATCTGAGGAGGGTCTGGACACAAGTCCCTCCACCAGCTTCTTGGACAACCCTTGCATCTAGGCATCTCATAGACATAACTACAGGAAATTGAGGCGGGAAGCCACGATTTCCCCTCCCACCTCATCAGTGCTGGAATGCTGGGCCTGCGCCGATTGCAGGCACAAGCTCTGTCCCTTGGGAGAAGTTTCCAGAAATCCCAGGACAACATAAAGGGGGCAGAGACACAGTGTTGTTGGTTTCCAGGCCCTTTTCCTTGTCCTTGACGTTCAGGGAAACAAAGGTCAGGAAAATTGGCCATGTTATTTATAATAAGAACAATTTTATCACCTCAGTTAATTAGATACACTGCCGTTGCAATTTTAAGAAGGGGGGATAGCTTTATTAATTAGAGATAACATAATGGCAGTAAAAAAGGGACATGACTAACATTAAGATAGAAACAGAATTCATATGGATCGAGATGAAGGATAAGAAGGGATCGATCACGCTAATAGGGGTATTCTACACATCACCCAATAGTGGAAAGGAAGTGGAGGAAGAAATATGTAAGTAAATCCATGAAATGAGTAAAAGGCATAGAATAATAGTCATGGAAGATTTCAACTAACACAGGGGCAACTACCCCCAAATAAACTGGCAAGAAGAGGTAAGGGGAGGAACAAAGGAAATGGAGTTTTTGCAGTATAAGAAAGAAAAAAAGAAAGAAAGACCTGCATTTATATAGTGCCTTTCATGACCACCGGACGTCCCAAGCGCTTTACAACCAATGAAGTAATTTTGAAGTATAGTCACTGTTGTAATGTTCTTACCCAGTACGTAAGAAGCCCAACAAGAGAGGAATCACTGCTGGATTTAGTAATGGAAAATAAACCAGAGCAGATAAGAGAAGTAAGCATAGGGGAACATCTATGCACTAGTGATCACAACATAATAAGGTTTAGAAAGACATAAATAAGACAAAGACTAAAGTAATATATTGGAAAAAAAGATAATTTTGAGGGGATGAGAATGGAACTATGGAAGGTAAACTGGAATAAAAATTGACAGACAGAGATAAAACAGCAACAACAACTTGCATTCATATAGCGCCTTTGATGTAGGAAAACGTCCTAAGGCGGTTCACAGGAGTGTTATCAAACAAAATTTGACACCAAGCCACATAAGCAGATATTAGGACAGATTACCAAAAGCTTGGTCAAAGAGGTAGGTTTTAAGGAGCATCTTAAAGAAGGAAAGAATGATAGCGAGGTGGAGAGGTTTAGGGAGGGAATTTCAGAGCTTAGGGCCTAGGCAGCTGAAGGCACGGCTGCCAACGGTGAAGCGATTAAAATCGGGGATGCGAAAGATCCCAGAATTGGAGGAGCTCAGATATCTTGGTGGGTTGTAGGGCTGGAAGAGATTACAGAGATAGGGAGGGGTGAGGCCATGGAAGGGTTTGAAAACAAGGATGAGGATTTTAAAATCAAAGCGTTGCTTAACCGGGAGCCAATGTAGGTCAGCGAGCACAATGTTGATGGGTGAACGGGACTTGGTGTGAGTTAGGATACGGGCAGCAGAGTTCTGGATGAGCTTAAATTTATGGAGGGTGGAAGATGGGAGGCCAGCCAGGAGTGCATTGGAATAGTCAATTCTAGAGATAACGAAGGCCTGGATGAGGGTTTCAGCAGCGGATCAGCTGAGGCAGGGGCGGAGACGGGCGATGTTATGGAGGTGGAAGTAGGCGGTCTTAGTGATGGCATGGATATGTGGTCAGAAGCTCTTCTTGGGTTCAAATACAACACCAAGGTTGTGAATAGTTTGGTTCAGCCTCAGACAGTTGCCAGGGAAAGGGGTGGAGTCGGTGGCTAGGGAATGGAATTTGTGGCGGGGTCCGAAGACAATGGCCGCGGTTTTCTCCTCGGTGTCGGGATGGGGGCGGGTCAGCTGGTTTCTGGGTTCCGGTCCCGCCCCCTCTGCAGACGTGATTTTCCCTTGATTGGCCTTGTTAAGCCCACCCTGCAGGCTTACCGGCCAATTAACAGGAAGCGGGTCTGATGACGTCATTTGATGACACGTCATCTGCCAGTTTCCTTAAAGGGACCATGCACAATTTTATTTTGACAGTTGATTTCTCAGTGTTTGACAGCATTCAGGTGCTGAAAATACTGACAATCACTGCACAAAGGTGACCTCTTGCACCCAGGCTCTCCAATGACTCCCTCCATATGCTGAAATAGATGGCAGCTGCAGGTGAGATGACAGAAGCGATCTGTCACTGGTGAGAGAGGTTGTCCCAATGAGGTGGCACTGGACATACAGTTGGATTTAAAAACTTGTAAGCTAAAGAAATCTGTATATGTATTAAAAAAGCAGTAACCAGCATTTTCTTTGCTCTGAAACTCACCATGTGCAACATTGCATCCTTGACACCACTTCTGCAGCTGTCATCTTTTCACAAACATCAGACCAGACTCACAACACGCCACACTTACCTGGCGTGTTGTCCGGACATCGTGAAACCCATCCCAGAAGCTGGAAAATCGAAAAACAGCCTGAAAACTGCTCACAAGTACCTGGTAATAGGCAGGTAATTGCCTTTAATCCGTTTCCCGCTGCTAGGTGTCGGGTCCATTCTCAAATCGGGGACCCGCCACTTGGGAAGGTTGTTTGAAGGCGGGTTGATGGCGTGTGCGGAACCTGCCGTCAATCAAAACGACTTTAACCTCTGACCCGCCTCCAAACTCGCCCTCTGAGCGCCGGCAAAATTGCGGCAAATGGCTTCGGTCTGCCCAATATTTAGTTGGAGGAAATTTCTGCTCATCCAGTATTGGATGTCGGACAAGCAGTCTGACAACTTAGAGACCGTGGAGGGGTCGAGAGAAGTGGTGGTGAGGTAGAGCTGGGAGTTGTCAATCTACATGTGGAACCAGATGTTGTGTTTTCAGATGATGCCAGAGGAATAGCTCAGAAGAATACTATGACAGTGAGAAATGTTGTTAGTATAAAAATGATTCACAAAGATGATTAAAAAAAAATAAAAGATTTTCAATTCCAGGTCTGCTGTGAATTAACTGATTTCATCCTGGAGTAGTGGAGCATTATGAATGGTCTCAATGGCCCCCAGTGAGGGAATGTAAAGCCAGCCAGGATTCCCACTTGTCATGGCTATCCAGTGACCCGCTGTGTGCGGATGTTGAGCGATGTAGGAGTAGGTTTGTCTGTGATACCCTTCATGGTCGAATAGCTTACCAACACTTAGCAGATGGTATCACATGCCGAATGGCTAATTGGGCGAGACCCCGGAGGTGCGCCAGCAGCCATGGACTGTACCTCTGCATGGGTCATCGCTTCAGGAGAGGAGCAAAGAAGATTGGAGAGTAAGTCATGAAATTGGCCACACACACCACTGAATAATATTCATTGAATACAAAGCTAGATGCGGCTATTTGTAGCCCAGCGGTGCGCCTCAGTTGAAGACATTTGTAATTCAGTACCTGAGGTCTATAGTGGCATGTCGAACTACATCATGCAGAATGTTTTCACATAAGTGAACACCTACATTAACACAAATTATAATGGTACTATGTCAAAGAGAAGGCCTTTGGTCATTTCAAAAATTCCATGAATGCCATATGATATGGAAAATGTTCTGTTCGTGGCATGAGATAAATCATCTTTTGTAGGGGAGGAAACAGTCATTTGCAGATTTTGTCCTGTGAAAGACGTTGTAATATCTTACAAAAGCAAAATACTGCGGATGCTGGAAATCTGAAATAAAAACAGAAAATGCGAGAAATACTCAGCAGGTCAGGCAGCATCTATGGAGCGTGAAACAGAGTTAATATTTCAGCTCGATGACCCTTCGTTCTGACGGCTGAGTATTTCCAGCATTTTCTGTTTTTATTTATTATTATTGTAATATCGTATTTGGACCAGATTCATATCCTTACTTCAAATATTGTGCAATTTAGGTTGTTCAATGAATCCTATAAGGATTCAAAAGAAGTTTTGAATATCCGTGAGCACTCATACTGTTGTAAAATTGGGAGCTATTTCATTTTTGAAATAAACAAAGATTGATAACCTTACATCACTGATCTACGTCTTTTGCACAAGAGATGGATCCTAAGTGAGTCTTAATAGCATTGTAGCCACTCAGGGCTAAAATCTACAGCTCATGTAGGTGTTGCCTCAGGCTGCTGATAAACATGCAGTCCAAACTGTTTGATTCAGAACTGCTATCAGTGAGCAGTCTTTCCTGGCCGATAGATTACTTATAAGATTTTCCACAATATTTACTAAAGATAAATTCGGCACCATGCCGCCTGATTTTTCAGTGCTACGGGTGTGGTTTTGTGCCAAAAATGGCATCCGCGCCACGCACGCACACTTCTGGTGCGTGCCGCACCAGTTGCCATCTTGGTAAGGGCGTTAGCGTCAGCACTGGGACCGTACATCAGAAGTTTGTAGAGTAGGCAGATCGCGATGTCAATCAGCATGCAATGCTGATTTAACGCCAGCGCTACCATTTCTGTCCTCAACGCTGGAGCTAACGCCCTGTGTTAACCTCACACAGCTGAATGTCATTCAGCAACACCAAGGAGCCCCCACTAGTGATATTTAAAGGGATCAGCAACCACTCTAAGGTTAGTTACTGATTAATTTCTATCGGCTCTATGTAAGTTTGTGTAAGTGTTTGAAGCTTTCTAGAGTTGCTTAAAGTTGGTGAGGTGACAGGGAGTGGTGCTGCAAGTGGAGAAAGCCTTGGTTCTGACTTCAAGGGTTCCGGTCAGACCACTTGCTCCCAGTCCTGGGTGCTCTAGTTGTCATCTCCCTTGGCCTGCAGCATGACAGGGAGATGGAGCTGAGGCAGCAATGAAGAGGACAAGCTGCTCACAGAGGGAGGCGGAGGAGGGGGAGAAAGGCTCTCAGCAGGAGGCCTTGCCGACCTAGGGTCGTCTGAGAGCAAATCTTTTACCTCAGCCTGAGTGTGGAGCAGTGTGTGAGGCGTCTGCACTTTACAAAGGAGGTACTCAAAGAACTCTGGCACCTCTTGCAACCTGACCTGCAGCCTCACACCAGGGCAAGGACAGCGCTGCCAATGGCTGTGAAGGTGACCGTGGCCCTGAATTTCTTCGGTGTCGGGATCCTTCCAGGCTGGAGCAGGCGACATCTGTAGCATCTCCCAGTTTGCCGTCCATTGCTGCATAAGAGAGGAGACAGACGCTCATTATGCCAGGAGAGGGGACTTCATTGTCTTCTCTCTGACCAGCGTCTCAAGATTCATCGTAGTTTGCTGCATGCTCCACAACCTCGCCACAGTCCTTGCCACTAGGCATACGGCGACCAGGTGAGGAGGAGGAGGAGGAAGCAGAAGAGGAGGAAGCGGAGGGAGTAGGCAACCCAGACAGCCCCTTTCTGCCCGGGCCGTCCGTGGTACCAGTGGACGCAGCTCCAATTCCCCATTCAACAATAGTCCCACACCTTATCTTCCCTCTGTTCCAGACCATCACACCGCCCTCTTGGCCACAATGCTGAAATAAAAGCCACCACAAAAGAAACATTCCAATCCAACTTTATCCATCAATCCATCCAATATTACATAACAAAGTGAACTAATCACCCTTGTGCATTCCCTTAGTGCTTGTCTTCAGTGTGCCTTTGCCTGTCCTAGTGCTCCTACGCGGTGCTACCCCAGTGGCTGCAGCATGGCTGGTGGAAGACTGCTGATCTTCAGTTAGGGAGACTGTAGATGGCCTTGCAGGAGGACCTCAAGCACCTCTGGGTCTAGAAGGGCCGGCTGTGGACTGCACCATCTCGGCATGGGCGGCTGCAGTCTGGGCTATCTGGGTAACAGGCAACAGCAAGGGCACTGGCGAAGTGGCAGTGGTGGGAGGGTGAATGCTGTCATCGTGAGAGAGGACAGCAGGTTCCTGCTCCACGGAGCCACTGCCACTGTCCTGGGGCGGCACCTCAGGATTCCTAGCTATCTTTTGGAGGACAGATTGCTGGACTGCTGTGACATCCTTCAAGCTCCTTTCCACACTGGTAAATGCATCCAAGATTGCAGTAGTCTGAGCTTGCGTGGCAGCAGGCTGAGCCGACATGAGAGCAGCCTGAGCTTGCATGGCAGAAGTCTGAGTTTCCTCTGCACCACTCAGATGTTGGGTGGCTTCTGCTTGTGGAGGCTGAGACATCAGCCATCAGACTCTGCATCATTGTTGGGTCCACAAGTCCACAAGTGGAGTTGCCCATCTCTTCCATGCTGGAAATCATGGGCTCCAAGCTCTTTAAAGCCTCTGAATGGGCGTGGGTTGATCGCGCATCGCTACCCCGCGCCCGTTTTCGGGGGCAAACCAATTTCTAGGCCATTCACAATATTACATGAATAAGCTAAAAATAATAACCTCGTTCAATGCATAGAAGTGTTCCTGTAGTCTGCAAGAAGATAATACTGTACTTATTACACACACAATTCCTTTTCGTCAGACTGACCCTAGGCTTGTTCTCAGACAGCACTCATTAAATTGTATTATAATTAACTAGTTGAGCCACTGTGTGCTCTCATTGGAAAGGACATAAGGTAAGTTTCTACAGTCAGGTTTCATTAATAACATGTTTCCAAGTTGTATGCTTTGACCCTCTAATACATTTAAAAGAAGCTGTCCTTCCACGGTTGTGAGGCTAATTTTAGATATACTCTTTAGCCTGGCATAAAGTTGTCTCTGAAATCACATCGCATCTATGGGTATCTTATACAAAACAGCTTTATTGTCTATTTCTTGTGCTGCCAGACAAAGTAAATCTGGAGTTAATCTTAACAGGGCCTTCAATTCACTCAGATACAGACATCACGGCGAACTGCTGGGCATCCCCAGGCAGTTCGCCGGTGAAGAGGCTTCGAATTTTGGGCCTCTGCCTCACTGGCAGCAGCCCTCAGGCAAGTGCTTAAAGACGAAGGAAAGGCGATCGAGAGGAGGGTAATCGGGAAAGGGAAGGTGATTGGGAGAGGGATGACCGGGAGAAGGAGGCGGGGGTAACTGGGGCAGAGTTGATCAGGCGAGCGGGACAGGGGTCTATTGGGACGGGGTTCGATCTGGACATTGGGCTGGGGGTTGAGACGGTGATCAGAATAGGGATGGCGAGGCAGCGATGGGGGGCGAGCAGTGGCTGGCAGCGGCCCATTGCTCTAACGTGGGTTCAGGAGGTGCACTCCTGCTCCTCCTGACTCCACATTCAGGTAAGTATTTTTTGATGAACTTACCTTTTAGGAAGCGGCCTGCAGTGGTCCCTTTAAGGACTCTGGTTAGGCAGCATTAAGACATGTTTTCCTGAATACAGCCAGCCCAGCACCAACTGTTAGAGGCACAGGCCCTGGTCACCTATACCAACATGGTTTCCTCTGTCTTGTAATGAATGCATGCTTCCTGCCCGCCATTTTGGAGATTAGGTGCAATGTTCCCCCTAATTTTTTTTTGGTGCGCAGTTCCTTTAACGGACTGCACGACCCATTCAAAATTTTGAGCATGCGTGAAATGTCCCATTGAAAAGCCAGTGCTCGGCCTGCACGGGACCTCCAGACAGCTGCACAGTCTCATGGCCACGCAGCTTAATGGGAACATTGCTTAGGTGCCCATTTATTTTTTTTATTCGCTCATGGGATGTGGGCGTTGCTGGCAAGGCCAGCATTTATTGCCCATCCCTAGTTGCCCTTGAGAAGGTGGTGCTGAGCTGCCTTCTTGAACCGCTGCAGTCCGTGTGGTGAAGGTACTCCCAGAGTACTGTTAGGGATGGAGTTCCAGGATTTTGACCCAGCGACGATGAAGGATCGGCGATATACTTCTAAATCAGGATGGTGTGTGACTTGGAGGGGAACTTGGAGGTGGTGGTGTTCCCATGCGCCTGCTGCCCTTGTCCTTCTAGGTGGAAGAGGTCGCCCATAAAACGGGCCTGAGAGCCCATAAAACGAGCACGGTGCCATCAGATTTCTAGGCCCACCATTTTTATGCTAGATTAAAGATGAATAGCTGAACTCAGAAGTGGCAACACGTGGAACTATTCCTACTACTTTTATTTTCTTTTAAGAAACTAAGAATGTAGAAATAAAAATTAGCTATTTAACCCATCAATTTTGCTGCAACATTTTTCCACCCAATCCCAAAGTGTTTGTTCAGTTGAGAATTGATCCAATTCTTATTGAATGCTTCAGTGGAATCTGTATTTACTGGCGATCCATTTCTTAAGTTGGCAACTCAGAGCGTGAAGAAGTTATTCCTTGTGGTAAATTTAGCTCTTGATTTCTTCAGTTTATAATCTGGTTCTGTGGTTCTTGTATCCTAGGGGGAAAAATTGGTGATTGCCAGCAAAGCAGTCGGTGTCACCGTCAACTGCCGTTAACGGCCGTCTGAAATGACCGCAGCGCTAACCGACCTAAATTGGTGTGTGGGGCATGGCGGTAGGTGGCGCAGCGCTAACCTTAGGTGCAACGCCGTCCTGGTTGCGTTGCACGAGGGATCTGGGACCAATTTGTAGTCCTGGTGCGGCGTTGCTGCTTCCCCCGAGCTTCTGTGTGGGCAGTGAGGATCTCTGAAATTTAAAGGGGCCATGCACATTGAAGTAAGACAAAATAAAATGCATTGATTCAATACATTTTTCAGCCCTTTCTGTCTTTTTACAAATATTCAATATTTAAAAGAAGTTCCAAATGTGATTATTCAGCTCTTAAAGCTGAATTACTTTCCTAAACTGAACAAATGGGAAAACTGCCTCAGCACTAACACAAATGGCTCAGATAGCCATGATAGCACCCAGGGTCTTGCATGCAGCACTCCAGCTTTGTGCAGGGGGTCAACACTGCAAGACAGGCCCTCTACCCACAGGGGCTAGGAGACCTTCTAGAAAGAACAATGTGGGAGTACACACCTTGAGTATTGTGTGCAGTTTTGGTCGCCTTATCTGAGGAAGGATGTTCTTGCCATGGAGGGAGTGCAGCGAAGATTCACCAGACTGATACCTGGGATGGCAGGAATGACGTATGAGGAGAGATTGGGTCGATTGGGCTTATACTCTCTGGAGTTTAGAAGAATGAGAGGGGATCTCATTGAAACTTATAAAATTCTGAAAGGACTGGACAGACTAGATGCAGGAAGGATGTTCCCGATGGTCGGGGAGTCCAGAACCAGAGGTCACAGTCTAAGGATAAGGGGTAAGCCATTTAGGACAGAAATGAGGAGGAATTTCTTCACCCAGAGAGTGGTGAACCTGTGGAATTCTCTACCACAGAAGGCAGTAGAGGCCAATTCATTAAATATATTCAAGAAGGAGTTGGATATATTTCTTAAGGCTAGAGGGATCAAGGGATATGGGGAGAAAGCAGGGACAGGGTTCTGAATTTGAATGATCAGCCATAATCTCATTGAATGGCGGAGCAGGCTCGAGGGGCCGAATGGCCTACTCCTGCTCCTATCTTCTATGATTCTATGATCACCGAGGCCGTCACTGCCAGCAGTGTCTCCCCCACCACCTGGCTCCAGTGCCCAAAGAAGCTTCATGTCCTCAGACCACTGGTCAAGGTCAGTGAATGCATCTTCAAAAGCCATCTCCTACCAACTGAACCACTAGCCTAACACAATGCTCAATGCACAACCCCCAATCATTCACCTACCAACAATCTAGCATCACCTCACCCCCTTGGAGGAGATGGTGCAGGTCATTCTTGGCAGGGGCATGGCTGAGCCCTTGGCCAGGGGCGGGGCTGAAAGGATACAAGATCCTGGTATCCTTGTACGTTATCCCCCTCCTGGCATGTACCTCTAGGTTTCCCGTCCTCCCATCAGCACAACTCCACCCTTGTGTCTTCCTCATTTCACACATCCAAGAAATACAGCCTGCCCAGCCAATGGGTCAACAAGAAGAGGTAGCCTGCCCAGCCAGTGGGACCGCCGGCAGGTGATTCCATCCTGGATATCCCGGCCACAAAGGGGCTGTCTGGGATGCATCCTTCCGTCTGATTCCTCCTCTTCGGCTTCCTCCTCTCCTGCGTCTTCCTCTTCCCTCTGCGAGCAGATGCTGTAAATCTGAAATGACAGCAAAAGATGCTGCAAATACTCAGTTGGTCAGGCAGCATGTCGACCTGAAACGTGAACTCTATGGATGTAGCGTGACCTGCTGTGTATTCATAACATGTTCTATCTTCTCAAATGCGTCAGTTTTTAAAGAATCGCTGGCGCTAACAGGTGGCGGTAAGTATGGGCCATATTTTGCTACCCCTACGAAGTGCATGCGCTAAAACCCGGAACTTGCGACCTGTCAAGAATCATCTTGACAGATCCTCCGCATCCCCAGGAGAGGTAGCACTGCTGGCACAGATTTGCGATACTTTGTCAACTACTGGCCAGCAGCTACGGACGAAACTGCTGCGACAGATAAAAGTCGGCGTGCAGCCTGCATTCTAACTGAAGAAGCAACAGGAAGAAGACATGGAACGCAGGGGGCTGGGAAACGGGATTGTTTTAGCTGTGAAAGTGAACAAAATTCTTGGTACAAAGCCTGATTTAAGTTTTTAACAACTTTAATTTGTTAAATATTTCATTGGTTTTGGATCTTGTTCTGAGGAGTGTCGGTAATTTAAAGGGGAACTCTCGCTGTGGACAAGGTGAGCATTCTATTCAATTAGATTTCAGTTTTTTTTTAATTTGAAAATGTCTGTTTAAGAATTTTTTTTTCACATTTACTCATGTTTAAAATAATTATGCCAGAATACACGAATTATTTAAATGTTAACTTTTTTTATGCTGTTTAAAAATTTTATGTATGACTTTGTGATAATGATAAAAGTCTTAGAAATTCTTCTCGGGCGGTGATATTCATCAGGTGGGTATGACGGGTGGCCGATCCGATACTGCCCGTTTCACACCACCGCCCGACATGAATTTCTACCCACTCACTTTATTAATATGACTTTTACAACTCTTTCCATTTTTTCCCTACATGTACTTCATCTGTTTAAAGAGGAAGCCTGTGAGGGAGAAACATGCCTCTTGATGATGTTGCCCAGATCTTCTATGTGATTCTGGCACATGGAATCGAAAACGCCAAGGAACAACAAAGAAGCCTGATCAGGAGGAACTACCACCCACCCCAGAGAGTGGACAGGGAGAGGCTGTCTTTTGAGGTGCTGTCGGAGGAGCTCGAAGACCCGTACTGCCTTGTCAGTGTCCATGAAGGTAACCGCAGCGCTGAACCTCTTTGCACGCGGGTCATTTCAGTCAGGCACCGGTGACATTTCAAGCATGACCCAGAGCGCTGCGAGGGCCTGCTTTCACCAGGTCACAGATGCCATATTCCGCAGGGCTTCAGAGTTCATAGACTTCGACTTGTCCACTCGGCAGTAAAAGGAGATGGCCCTTGCATTTTATAGGATTGCTGGCTTCCCCAAAGTGACTGGGGCCGTCGATGGAACCCATGTTGCATTGAAGGCGCCAATTGATGCACCTGTGACATACATCAACAGGAAGGGGTATCATTCATTAAATGTTCTGATCGTCTGTGATGCACAACTCAGGATCCTAAATGCAGATCACCAGGGAAGTGCTCATAACTCCTTCGTCCTCCGTCACTCGGACTTATATGGCGCCCTCAGCACATTGCCTCCAGGATCTGCATGGATATTGGGCGACAAGGGCTACCCACTAAAACCGTGGCTGATGACACCACACCGCAGGACCAATAATGAGGCTCAGGAGAGATACAACCAGGCACACGTGCACACACGGCAAGTGGTGGAGAGGACAATCGGGCTTCTGAAATCACGCTTCCGGTGCCTGGACAGGTCAACGGGAACTTTGCAGTATTCTCCTCTGAAAGTGTCAAGGATTGTGGTGGCCTGTTGCGCTTTGCACAACTTTGCCCTGCAGGAAGGACTGACCCTTAACCCTGCAGACGAGCTCCTTGCTGAAATGGAGGATGTGAACGATGCCAAGGTCTGATGGGGAGGAGCCAAGTGTTGCCGAAAGCAAAGCTGCTCGGGAACAGCTTGTAGCCAGAACGTTCAGGAGGTGATGATACCTTGTACCTCCCCCTCCCCCAGCAAGGCACAGAAAAGAACACACACAATTTAAAGTGAAACAGTGAACTTTTATTGCAGCATCAAAGACTTTTGATGTACTTTTTTGATGTTCTAAGTCTTTAAATACAAATTATTACCTAGCTTTTTTGTAAACATTTGCAAAGATAAATTGGTTGATAAAAAAATGTAAACAGTTTAAAGTGACTTTTTGGGTTTCTTAGTGCAATAAAGACATTCAAGATGTAAACTAGTTATTTTCTACTTTTTAAACAGTTGTAATGTTAAATTGGTTGTTAATAAAAAAAGTTGAATTTTTTAAAAGAGTGACTAGAGGCTATACATATGAAATGAAATGGTTAAATACACTATCAGTCACAAATATACATTTCAAGAGATAACACAACACCAACATTTAAATAATGGCCCGAAAATTAGACCTAATACGCGAGAGTACGCACTGTGTACTCTCGCGTTTTAGGTCTCCAATTGCCGGTTTCCTGCATGCACTGCGCATGCGCGGGAAACCGGCACTTCGTGAATTCAAATGAGGGCGGTTCCTAAGTGAACCGCGTGCGCGCTACAGGCTGCGCGCACGCAGTGCACTTAGTTATTTTTGCAGCTATGAATGCGCAGGTAAGCATGGAAGATTTTACACATAAAGAAAGGAGGCGTAAGACCCTCTTTTAACAAGGTAAGTAGTTAATTAAGTATTATTTAAAAAAAATTTTAACAGGTTTATCTTTTTAGAGACTTTAAAGAAAGGTAAGTTTATTTTTATAACTTTTAAAAAGATTTTACATTTTTTCAAAAATTGAATTTTTTGTTTAAAGTGGTTAATTTATTTAACTATACTTATTTTATTAATGTGATGGCTTTTTAAAAAAATTTAATTGAGGTTTAGCTGTTCTTTTGGGGGTGTGTAGGATTCACAGCTTTGACAGCCTTTGCTGTTAAAACTATGAATGAAAGATGGTGTGCTGCCATTGGCTCTAACTGAATCACGTGATCCCAGAGCTCGCACGAACTAATTGCGTCTCTGGGTCACGCAAGCACTGCACAGCTGCATGTGGGACTGGCCTTGAAACTAAAGTTCGTGTGGGCCCGGAGGAAAAAGGTAGGCGCGGAGTGAGATATCGCGGGGAAGCCTTACCCCCGCGTGAACACTCAGTGTTTAATTTCTGGGCCAATAGCAAACATTAAAGAATTGACAGATATGCCTCCTCGCATCTGTGCCTGAGGGTCGAAGGAGGTGGATTGTGCAAAAGGTGGCACCGTGCAAAAGGTGGCACCCTACTGTCTCCTGAGCTTTCCCCTCCCCGTTACCGG
Source organism: Squalus acanthias (assembly GCA_030390025.1). Taxonomy (NCBI): domain Eukaryota; kingdom Metazoa; phylum Chordata; class Chondrichthyes; order Squaliformes; family Squalidae; genus Squalus; species Squalus acanthias. The sequence goes on from CM059428.1 coordinate 141,095,839, forward strand.
AGCCCTCTCATGCCAAGTGAAAGATCCCCGTGTACCATCTCTTGCCCTTCAGCAGTTGTCTCATGACAGGGTTGCTGCTGCTGCTGCTGAAAGGCAACATTTGCTTCCAACATAATTGGCGGAGCTGCTGTCTCATGGGCCTGCACTCTGTCTGCGCTGGGAGCAGGCAAGGGGGACTCTATGGGGGTCAAATGAACGGCAGCCGAACCTGCTGTCTTTAACTGCAATAGTTGAACAAGAGCCTCGTTAACCTGATTAAGCGCCAGATGAACTTGGCCCATCACATCAGAAAAGCTGTGTAAAGCCATGGTGAGCTCATTAACAATTGTCTGTGCAGTTGTGCCGAACTGATTGATGGTCTGTAGACCTGTGTCCAACTTATTGCATATATTGCTCCCAAGAATATCAATTCCCTGCCTGACAGAGGCAAAAGAGTCAAGTTTCTTCGCATGAAGAGTAACCATATCTTGCCTCAACCCTTCAACCTGTTGCAACCTGAGTTTCTATGGCATTTTGTTGCGTTGAACGTCTCCCTGCTTCTCCCACTTGCTCTGCAGTATCAGGTTGGTGTCTGGCTGTGGAACGACAGTCATCTGTGCCTGGCACAGAGCCAGAGGGGCCAGGAGATGGCGCGGTGGTGTGCAGCCACCCAGGGTCCATCCCCTCCCCTTCCACTAGCTGACACTCCACAAATTCCTCCTCCTCCCCCTCACTTACTGCTCGCACTGCATCTGTAACCCCTTCCCCAATGCCCACTGCAGCCGCAGACTCAACGCACTGTTCATCCCGTGTGGGAGAAGACAGCTGTCCACCTTTGGGAAGGAAACAGTAAACATTTACAACGGTGAAGCACGATCTGCCACATCACAGAAGCTGACATTCAACTCACACCTTACAGTTTTAAACATACAGCTGGACAGACCAACTCACCTCTCCTTACCCCAACGTCTGATTGGGCACCAGGCACTGAACTGCCACGACTGATGCCAAGCAAGTGCGCGACCCTTTCCTCTTGTTCCAATAGCGCCAAAAAAGTGGCAACACCATCGCCTGTCCAGGCACGCTCTCTGGTGTTATGTACCGTTTTAATCTAAATTGAAAACAGAAATGAAAATGAAACGTCAGTTTTTCCTGCAGAGACCACTCACCCACCTGCTTTAGAAACAGGACCAGATGCTGCTTTGGAGACAGGGTATTGTTCACTAATTGAAATTTCACACCTCAAATCTGTGGAGTACAGATAAGATGTTTAGAAGCGCAATCGATGACCCTGACCTGCTCCAAAGCCATTAAATTTTACGACTAGCTCAGATGCCTGGATAATGAAGTCACTTCACAACAGCTATGCAACTAAACATGATTTTAAATAGTAAAGTTAAATTTTAACAAATTTTACCGTTGACATTTCTAATAACGGTTCAAACCTTGGCAGATCGCATCAAATCATTCAATTCTTTGCGGCATTGTTCCTCTGTCAGTGGAATGGTGGAGTTAGCGCTAACAGCCTGCGCAACTTCTGTCCAAGCTGTCATTTGTCCTTTGCGCGGCGCTCTGGACTTCTCGGTCCCAATGAGCCGCAGGCGTTTCGCCTCAACCTCATTGAGGAGTGTGCTGATGTCATCGACAGTGAAATTCTGAGCTCTCTTCATCATCACAACTGTGCTTGCTCCTTCCATTTCACTTTGCGGTTTAATTAAAATTAATGAAAATTATTTCAAGGCTTTTAAAACTGCTTTAAATCTCTTTAAAAGTCTTTAAAAATATTTAAAATTCTTCAAATCCATGTAAAAGTCTTTAAAATTTTCTAAAAGTTTACAAAAGTTTCTAAAAACTATAAAGAAAGAACTTACCATTAAGATTAACAGCTCCTTTCAATGGTGAAGGCTCTGGAGAGGTAAAAAAAATCGGGGGCGTGGCCTATGCAAATATCAATTTTGACTGGTCTTGTGGGCGAGTCTCCCCTACGAACGAAGCCCTAGGCTCCGCGCACGCTGTGCTCCTGGGCGGCATGATGTCATACGCTGCCCAGGAGTCCTCAAGATGAAAGCACAACTCTCCGTGCGTGCAGAGACTGCCGGTAGGTGCAAATCTTTTTTGCTGGTCGGAGGCTTCCGTCCGCGGGAAGCCTCCGATCGCAATTTCAGGCCCAATATGAATTTCTCGCCCAGAGTATTTTGAGAAAATATTTTTTCACACCAATCTTTTTCATTCCCTATTGATCTAAATGATAGAGCAGTAAGTGCATGGTAAATGAGTGCTGTCTTTGTACTAGGAACTTGCTTTCCCTAAAAGTAGATCAAGGCAGATGATGGCCACGCATAACATTGGATTAAATTAACTGGCTAGTTTCCAGGACATCTATTACAGTCCGAACCAAGCTAAGTGCAGACAGGCAAGCATGCTGTTGGCAAGAGACCAAATTACAACCTACAAGGCAGTGAGAAGCCACAGGGACTTGGTTAAAATGCTTACGACGTAGTCCAGTCTAGGAGATTGGCTGGAGTTGCTGCTGCTAGGCCTAGAGATCAAAGTTTGGGGTCAGAGGCCATGGACACAAGCAGGTCCCAGAATTCAGATGCAGATCCTTTGATGCAGGGCTGCTACACCAGATGGGCCCAGAGCAGACCCCAGGTAGTCCAAATGCAAGGACACGCACAAGCCTGGGGTCATGGCCATTTGCACTGTTTCTCTAGGGTTTCCACTGATCAAAGTTACGGCTGGAGATGGGGAGAAGCCAGTGGAACTTGGCCCTCCTTTGTGCTGAACTGCACTTACTGGGAACTGGGATCCTGCAGTCCGTTCTGGCATCGTTTTAAATATAAGGGGTTGCCCCGCGACCTGGTGCTTTAGTGTGCAGCTGCACTCACAGGCAGTGCATCTCGTGAAATCACGGGTGGGGAGCCTGTGAACTTCTGCCTATTTCTTAATGCGCAAAAAAAAAAACCCACAGGCTCCATCCTTCTGATTTTCCATGACCCGCTGTCTGCAAGTGTTGCTCCCTGCAGGGAGCGTCAAATCAAGGAATCGCCCTCTAGGATTTTCAGATGGAACTGGTCTGGATCTCCCACAATCTCGCAAATTATCCCCTCACAAGGTATGGCCAGCTGGCAGGTTTTATCAAAGTTGCACACCTCACACAACATGGCACATCCAATTAACAGCACTAGCATTCTCTGTTTGATTCCCATTGTATATTTTTTACTTTCTTTGCAATCATTGTAAAAAATACTTCAATATTTGTTGAATTATTGCACATAGATTTTTTTTTCTTGCCTCAACTCATTTAATTTATACTCTGCACTTGTAATCATGATTATGTTTGTACTGATATGGTCTGCTGTACATTTCTCAATACTAATTGCCATTTTTGCCAACTACAAGTGTCCAGTTCGTAAGTCTCCCTAGATCCCTCTGAACGTTATTATTAAAACTGGCACACTACATCTATAGCCTCTCATGTTTAAATGAGCTCTCAGTTGTTGTAATTCATACAATGGCATATTACTTAGCTCAGTGGGGTGGATTTTAACTTTTGAGCAGCTGACTGGCCGAGTGTGCCAGCCCATTCCGGGGGTGAAGATGCCGCAGCCATTTTGAGGCCCCGGGCCTCATTTAAATTGAACTGGGGAGCGGCGGGTGCAAAATGGGTGTCCCAATGCAGCTTGCTGGATTCAGGCCGGCCCATGTACAGGCGGCGTGAACACGGAGCACTCCTGCTCCTCCTAGCCTCACAAAATAATTTGTAATTTACCTTCCCAGGGCATTTTCAGATCTACTGCCAGTAAAACTGGTCAGTGAGTGCATAACGCACGCTCCGACCAGCTCTATCCTAAAATGGCAGTTAGGGTACGATGTACGCCATAGGACTCCATCCAACTGGCATATTAAAAGGAACCTACTGCCCCGGTGCTGGTCTCTCTGAAAGTGGCAGTGGTCTGATTGTCGGAGTTAACGAGGTGGCAAGTCTACTGGCTCCATTTTGAGGCCGTTACCGCCCCACTAACGGCGATTTTGGCAAGTTAAAATTGACCTCAGCGAGTGTCAGATAGTCGATTCAGAAAATAACAAGAAAGCCATTTTATTAATATTGGAAGTGCGCATCAGAGTGCAACAGAGCCCTCTGTTAGAATGTGTTGGTTACTGCAGCCTTGATCAGTAGAAAATATATTTGACAAACTACCTCTATTATCGGATTCCGATTTGCAGTTAAAATATGGAGATATTCAATTAGTAGACTGCACTTTCTTTCTCAATGTATCGGTACATTGTTCCAATGGTAAACAACTGAACACAATGTAGACCATTAGTTGAATGCATTATCCATTAATTACACTCCAAGTAACAGTACAAAATTAACTAGGTGCATAAATCACCAACACAAAATCACGTCTTTCTTTACTCATTAAAGTTCAAACTTCTTTAAGGCAAAGGCAGTCAAATAAGTGATTAATAACTCAGCGTGAAGCTAACTAGTTAGTAGAGAAGACACAGTTATACATGAATGGTGCTGTTGCGTCGCAGGTGTTGGTTTGAGACAAGCACCTCCTTCAAATGATGTCCTACTGCTGGCTTCAAATCACTCAGTCAGGTAAGTGGAGCTTATTACATTTTTAGCTTTTAACATTAGATATTTTTCTTGGGTTCAGCATCACCAGTGACTCTCTTATTCAAGCCCAAGCTTATTCTGATCTGGGGTGTGTGCTTATTGGCCCAATATCGAGGTAAATGTAGCAACCCCAGGGGTCAAACAGTTACTGTACGCGTGTTCAATGGATAGTCCACATGCCACCACATGACCTCCTCAGCTTCAGAAAGGGGAAAGAATAAGCACTATCAGACTGTGGGCTAGGCTGTAAGTTACTCGACATAATTATGACCAGCAGGTTTACAGTAATTCGCCTTATAACAAGGCGGAGAACGACAGATTTTTGAAAAACAGGGGAGTCAAGGGTTATGGGGAGCGGGCAGGAAAGTGGAGTTGAGGCCAAGATCAGATCAGCCATGATCTTATTGATTGGCGGAGCAGGCTCGAGGGGCCGAATGGCCTACTCCTGCTCCTATTTCTTATGTGCTTATGTTCTTAATAGCTTTGGAATATCAAAACAACAAAGGCAATTCTCGTACTCTAGAACTCAACATAAAACTGACTCTTGCAACACAGTCCCTTACATTTTATGTTGATGTTCACTGTTGTAAAATCTCTGATCTGCCCTATAGCTGTCCGCTCCGGCATGGCTACTGAGTGCGAAAAAATCAGCCTCAGATATGTATAATATGTTATTATTCTTACTTAATTCCCTAACTCCATTGAAAACTGCTATGTAAACATTTCTTATGAGAATTGCAATGCTAAAATGTCCACCCTGGCCTGTTACCCATAGGACTTCCCTATCACTAGATGGCACTCTAATGGGAATTCCAATGTTAAATGACAATGCCGATTTGTCACCAATCTCTGTAACACAATTCTCTCAAAATGCCTTCTGAAAAATGTTCAAACAAAAATTTTTCCACATATCCCACAAAAAGGCAGGCATAGCTAGGACCCATGCGGGTTCCCATAGCAATACCTTAAATTTGGAGGAAGTGAGTGGAGTCAAAGGAAAAGTTAACTTTTTTTCAGATGGCAGCTGATTCTGCCATTCCCATTTACACCTCTTCTAGACCCATCTTTTGCTTCTTTACTTGTCCCATTACCATCTCATTTTGCTTTTGTACAATCATACCTTTTGTCATTTGATCACTCCTGTCTTCCACCCTATCACCTATCACAGACCTTCCCCTTTGTTCTTTCCTCCCCTCCCCCCTTTCCCTGCCCCTGCACTTGCTTAAAATCTGTTACATCTCTAACTTTTTCCAGTTCTGACGAAAGGTCATCGACCTGAAACATTATCATTGTTTCTCTCTCCACAGGTGCTGCCTGACCTGCTGAGTATTTCCAGCATTCTCTGTTGAACATGTGCATCTTTGTTCCTTTGGTCCCCCCTTGGGCCGGAGATTGGCTACTGTCCTCTCAAGAGTGGATTACAGCCAGACAATTTCAAACTGCATACACAAAAACAGTTTCCCCAATCATCTCATGTGTGAATGCTTACTGGATGTCTGAAATGAGATAATGAACTACTTATTCTCTGAGATCATTATGGATAACAGTCTCGATGGTTGGCTCATTACCTCCTGGGTGAGCTCATTACCATACCAATCGCCTTTTTGTGTCGGTGGCATTATTCTGCTTCCTTCTATCAACGTGACGGATAGAATGTTGGACCTTTGCAAATTAACCCTTAAAAATTGCTGAACCTGAGCTCATATCAGAAACAACTTGAGCTGAAAATTCCTACTAGGTCAAATGGCCAACAATTCTACACATGACACTTTTCTTCTTATTATTTTTTTTAAACAACTTACATTTCTATAACACATTCAACTTAGAAAAAAATTCCTTAGGCACTTCACAGAAGCATAATCAGACAAAAATGAAACCAAGCCAAAGAAGGAAATATTAAGATAGGTGACTTAAAGCCTGGTCTAAAAGAGTTGGGTTTTAAAGAGGGTCTTAAAGGAGGACAGAAAGGTGGAGAGACGGAAAGATTTAGGGAGGAAATTCCAGAGGGTCGGGTCTAGACACTGCTGGAGGGAGAGAGCCTAGTTGTGAACATCTCTCCCTGTCTTCTGGCCTCATGCCTGTTCCTGGTGGGTCCACAACTCATGGAGTGCCTTTCCATGGAGCGCTTCTGCTCCTTTTCATTCAGCCTCCTGCTCTTCTGGTGCTACGGTGCGTATCCCATTGCAGCACCATTGAGTTTCGCTCCCTCGATGTGATGGGCACTCTCTGTGTGGTGGCGATCTCACCGGGAGCCCGCAACTGCATCTGGAATGAGCCGCCACCCAGGAATGTTGTCCGGTGGCACAGCAGGGTCAGGGTGGCGAGCAGAACTCCCACTCTGACCCACCTTGGGTGCTGAACCTGCCCTAGAAAAAAATCCAGCCCATTAGGATGTTCATCCTAGTAAAAGTTTTACCACATAACATTCAGTCAATAATACACCTCTTTCTATTTTATCCTGTACTTGTATCTCATATCTTCAGGGATCTGACAATGGTGTTTTGACTCTGAAGAGGGGAAATAGGCGAAATTGAAAGGGACTGTAACAAAGAAACATTACGGTACATCACAAAGTAACATCTGATGTGACTTGACAGGTATGAATAAATCATAACTGTAATTTCAAATGAAACTACCTCACTCTGTCATGGCTAAAGAAGGCAAATAAATTGCATTATTTTGTTCTGTGTATGATTGTATTACAATTCAGTTAAAATTCCCCCATTAAATAAAAGGGAATAGTCTTTTATGAGAATAAATTGGAATGCAATTTCTTTAGTCTTGTGTAGAATTCCACATCAATTCATAACTAATTCTAAATACTTTTACCAGGGACAAGAGTTGAATGTGAAAGTTACAGGGTCGTTTTCTTGTTTGTTTTCTGTGTTTCAAAACAGAATCAAATCTTCCCAATAGATTTTACGTACCTGAATCCACGCCATTATCAGAACCTGTAATAAATACCAGTGCAGAACATTCCAGAGAGAATCATTAATAGATTATTCCAGGAACAGTCTTTTTACAATCCATTGTAGTCACAAAATGCAATAGAATGCAATATTCAAATGGTGGCTGAAATATGGACACCTTCTTGCCAATGGGTTAAAATTCCCCCATTGATCAGACGCCCAAAGTTGAAGACTGTGGTATTATTTTAGACTCAATGGGAGTGGGAAATTTGCCAACTGTAATTTGAATACACACCTAACATCATGAGGATGAATTTCCTCACCGTTTTCAGTGCATTAGTGATGCACACATTTAAAAAAAAAATGTTATTCGTTCATGGGATGTGGGCGTCGCTGGCAAGGCCAGCATTTATTGCCCATCCCTAATTGCCCTTGAGAAGGTGGTGGTGAGCCGCCTTCTTGAACCGCTGCAGTCTGTGTGGTGAAGGTACTTCCACAGTGCTGTTAGGGAGGGAGTTCCAGGATTTTGACCCAGCGACGATGAAGGATCGGCGATATATTTCTAAGTCAGGATGGTGTGTGACTTGGAGGGGATCATGGAGGTGGTGGTGTTCTCATGCGTCTGCTGCCCTTGTCCTTCTAGGTGGTAGAGGTTGTGGGTTTGGGAGGTGCTGCCGAAGAAGTCTTGGCGAGTTGCTGCAGTGCATCTTGTAGATGGTACACACTGCAGCCACGGTACACCGGTGGTGGAGAGAGTGTGTGTTTAAGGTGGTGGATGAGGTGCCAATCAAGCAGGCTGCTTTGACCTGGATGGTGTCGAGCTTCTTGAGTGTTGTTGGAGCTTCACTCATCCAGGCAAGTGGAGAGTATTCCATCACATTCCTGACTTGTGCCTTGTAGATGGTGGAAAGACTTTGGGGAGTCAGGATGTGAGACACTCGCCGCAGAATACCCAGCCTATGACCTGCTCTTGTTTCCACAGTATTTATGTGGCTGGTCCAGTTAAGTTTCTGGTCAATGGTTACCTCCAGGATGTTGATGGTGGGGAATTCGACGATGGTAATGCTGTTGAATGTCAAGGGGCAGTGGTTAGACTCGCTCTTGTTGGAGATAGTTATTGCCTGGCACTTGTGTGCCATGAATGTTATCTGCCACTTATCAGCCCAAGCCTGAATGTCATCCAGGTCTTGCTGCATGTGGGCAGGGATTGCTTCATTATCTGAGCAGTTGCGAATGGAACTGAACACTGCAATCATCAATTAAAATTCCCACTTCTGACCCTATGATGGAGGGAAGGTCATTGATGAAGCAGCTGAAGATGGTTGGGCCTAGGACACTGCCCTGAGGAACTCCTGCAGCGATGTCCTGGGGCTGAGATGATTGGCCTCCAACAACCACAACAATCTTCCTTTCTGCTAGGTATGGCTCTAGCCAGTGGAGAGTTTTCCCCCTGATTCCCATTGACTTCAATTTTACTGGGGCTCCTTGATGCCACACTCGGTCAAATGCTGCCTTGATGTCAAGGGCAATCACTCTCACCTCACCTCTGGAAATCAGCTCTTTTGTCCATGTTTGGACCAAGGCTGTATTGAGGTCGGGAGCTGAGCGGTCCTGGCGGAACCCAAACTGGGCATCAGTGAGCAGGTTATTGGTGAGTAAGTGGCGCTTGATAGCACTGTCGACGACACCTTCCATCACTTTGCTGATGATTGAGAGTAGACTGATGTGGCAGTAATTGGCTGGATTGGATCTGTCCTACTTTTTGTGGACAGGACATACCTGGGTAGTTTTCCACATTGTCGTGTAGGTGCCAGTGTTGTAGCTGTACTGGAACAGCTTGGAAGAGTGCATTTGTACAGAAACTTTAAAGTAATAAAATGTCTCAACGTGCTTCACTCTGGACAGTGTGGACTAAGCGGTAAAAGATTTAACAGAGTTGACAGAAGGCAATTAACAGAAAGCTAGGTTTTGAACAGGTTTTTATAGGTGGGAAGGAAGTAGCAAGGTGTGAGAGATTGAGGTTGCGGGTTCTACAGGGTGGGGCCCAAACTACTGAAAGTTCTCTCACCAAGTGAGGAATGTCAGGGGGGACAATGCTCAGAAACCCAGAGTTGGAGGACTGCAGGGCAAGGGCTGGGATATAGGGCTTGAGGAAGTTGCAGAGATAGGTTGGGGTGAGGCTGTGGACCGATTTATAAACAAGGACAAGGATTCTGAATGTAGCCAGTGAAGGTCAGCAAGAACTGAGTGATGGGTGAGCGAGATCTAAATTTGGCCAGTATGTGGGTGGTGGCGTTTTGAGCAAGTTAGAGTTTGCATAGGTAAGGAATTCAGGAGGCCAGCAAGAACGGTGTTCGATAAGGCAAGTCTTGAGGGAAGAAAAGCGTGAATAAGGGTTTCAGTGGCAGAGGGGGTGAGATGGGGTGAAAGCCAGTTGTACAGAAGGATATGTGTTGGCTCAGTGATTGAAAGGATTTAAGGTTTGACTATGTTATTAAGTTTTCCAGATCCTGGCATTCCTCCATTATGTACATTGAAGTGGGTCAACAACAATGGTTCCTGCACTAAATGTGAGGCCTGAAAAGTGTTTTAATCAAGAATGACTATTAAATACATTACATTACTGATAAAAAAAAACTGTGATTACCAAATCCTTTCCACTCACTATATGAAATTGAATTGCAATACAAATGAAAAAAAATTAAAATGCTCTTCTTATTTCTCTGTTTATAAAAAATATTAATGATGGCTTACAGGACTACAATTGCATGTCATTGTTGCAAACAGCACCATCTACTGACCGACTAAAATTGTTACCTGGTTACGTAGCTTGACTTGCTTCTGGCCTATTTCTGGAACTGGTCCGGCTGGTAGAACATTTGTCTACGTGGGGTTTAAACAGATGCACGTGCTGTTGTCTATGGACTGGAGGGAAACCACTGAAGCCATGCAAGTAGTAGGAGCTAAAGTAAAGAACAGGACCTCAAGGATTATAATCTCTGGATTATTACCCGAGCCACGTGCAAATTGGCGTAGGGATAAGCAGATTAGGGAGGTGGACATGTGGCTGAAGGAGTAGTGTGGGAAAGAGGGATTCCATTTCATGGGGCACTGGCACCAGTACTGGGATAGGGAGGAACTGTACCATTGGGACAGGCTCCACCTGAACTGGGCTGGGACCAGGGTCCTATTGGAAAGGATAAATAGAGCGGTCACAAGGACTTTAAACTAGTAAATGTAGGGGAGGGCTGAGGGGGAAAAGGTAGTATAAATAATGGCCCAGAAATTAAAGACGGCGCGTTCCTGCGGGGGTAAGGCTTCCCCGCGATATCTCACTGCGCGCCTGCCTTTTCCCTCCGAGCTCACACGAACTTTAGTTTCAAGGCTGCAGCTGTGCAGTGTGTGCGTATCCCAGAGATGGAGTTAGTTCGTGCGAGCTCTGGGATCACGTGATTCAGTTAGAGCCAATGGCAGCACACCATCTTTCATTCATAGTTTTGACAGCAAGGGCTGTCAAAGCTATGAATCTATACCCCCCCAAATGAACAGCTAAACCTCAATTAAATTTTTTAAAAAGCCATCGCATTAATAAAATAAGTATAGTTAAATAAATTAACCACTTTAAACAAAAAATTAAATTTTTGAATTTTTTTAAATCTTTTTAAAAGTTATAAAAATAAACTTACCTTTCTTTAAAGTCTCTAAAAAAGATAAACCTGTTGAAAAAAAATTAAAATACTTAATTAACTACTTACCTTGTTAAAAGAGGGTCTTACGCCTCCTTTCTTTATGTGCAAAATCTTCCATGCTTACCTGCGCGTTCAAAGCACTAAGTGCACTGCGTGCGCGCAGCCTGTAGCGCGCATGCGGTTCACTTAGGAACCGCCCCCTTTTGAGTTCACGAAGTGCCGGTTTCCCGCGCATGTGCAGTGCATGCTGAAAACCGGCAATTGGAGACCTAAAACGCGAGAGTACACAGTGCGTACTCTCGCGTATTAGGTCTAATTTTCGGGCCAATAGTTATAAAACAAATGAAAGGGAAGAGTGTAGAGTAATAATCAGAAATTGTACTTTAGGCACTACAGGTAAAGGGAAAACTAAAAGATGTAAAATGATTAAACCAGGAGAGAGAAATAAAAACCATGTGAGTAAAACATTAGAGCTGAAGGACAGGCTAGGGTTTGTGGCCCAAATAAGAGTTCTTTATACAAAGGTACAAATAAGGAACAAATTGAATGAATTGCAGACGTAAATTCAACTTGGAGGGTGTGACATGGTAGCCATTACTGAGACATGGCTGCAAGACGGTCAGGACTGGGAACTAAATATACCAGGTTCTAAGGCCTACAGGAAAGATAGGAAAATTGGTAGAGAGGAATAGCCTTAGTGATTAAGGATTAAAACACTTCAATGATAAGAGAGGATATAACAAGAGGCAAACAAGCAGTGGAAACTTTATGGGTAGAATTAAGCAATAGAAAGGGATTTAAGACTGTAGTGGGAGTTGTGTATAGGTCCCCTGTTAGCAGATGTGAAGTGGTAGAATGTATAAATGCAGAGATTACACAAGCATGTAGCAAAGACAGCGTGGTTTTAATGGGGTATTTTAACTTTCATGTAGATTGTGATAAGCAGACTAGCTCATGTCATAAAGCTAGTGAATTTCTTGAGTGTGTTCAGTATAGTTTTCTGCAACAATATGTCCTAGAACCAACAAGGGGGCAGACTGTATTAGATTTAGTAATGAATAATGAGCCAGATTTAGTTAACAGCCTAATGGTGCATAAACATTTATCTAATAGCGATTATAATATGATCGAGTTCAACGAAGTATTTGAAAGAGAGAAACGCGAAACAGCTACTAAGATTCTAGATTTAGGTAAGGTTGACTTCAATGCGATGAGACAGAGACTGTCCACAGGAAACTGGGTAAATCTGTTAATGGGTAAAATGACAGAAGATCAGTGGAAGGTGTTCAAAAAATAATTTAATGTGATAAATTATTTTTTGTTTGTACCCCTGAGGGGCAAGAGCTCTACTTGCCAATAAAACAGCTATAGATGACTAAAGAGGGAAGGGACAATATAAAACTAAAAGAGAAAGCATACAAAAATGCAAAAACTAGCAACAATCCTGGCGACTGGGAGAGATGCAAAGAACAACAAAAGGTGACAAAACAGATAGTAAGAGCTACAAAAAGAGAGTATGAAAAGAAACTTGCAAGGGATATCAAAATCAACACAAAAAAGTTTACAATTCTATTAGGAAAAGAAGGGTGGTCAGGCGCAATGTGGGCCCCTTGAAAACTGATAACGTTGATATTGTGAATGAAAATAAGGAAATGGCAAACATGTTGAAAAATTACTTTGTGCCAGTATTTACAGTAGAGGAAAAGGATAGCATGCCAAACATCCCAAGGAAACTAATATTGAATCAGGGACAGGGACTCACCAAAATTAACGTAAGCAAAGTAACAGTAATGAAGAAAATAATGGCACTAAAAAGTGACAAATCCCCAGGACCAAATGGTTTCCATCCTGGGGATGTAAAGGAAGTAGGTGAGAACATTGCAGATGCCCTGACTATAATCTTCCAAAGTTCTCTCGATTCGGGAACCGTTCCTTTAGATTAGAAAATTGCGCATGTTATTCCACTATTTAAGGAAGATGAGAGCGGGAAACCAGGGAATTATAGACCAGTTAGCCCAACATCTGTTGCCGGGAAATTACTAGGGGTAGAAATTAGGGCGCAAATATCGTCTGGACGCAAATATTAGCGCCTGGCGCTAATTATCGGCACTGACTGGAAACTTCACTTTTACCGCCCCGGGAGGTGAGTGGAGCGCTAAAGCAGGCGCTGCACACCTGTCTTAAGGCGCAAAGGCCGAGGAGTGAGGCGCTAACTCAGAGCGCTGGCGAAGCTCATGTAATGTCAGTCAGCAATGGAACACACACACAATGGCACGGGCCAGTTCTTAAAGGGGATGGTTAATCTTGCTTTCCATCCACATCCTGTTCATTGCAGCCTTGAATCTCGGCCTGGAGAGACTTGCACATCAAATGTGCTGGAAAGAACAATGGAGAGTACCAGGCAAAGAGCTCAGAGTGCAGCTCCCACAGTCTCTGCTAAATCGATACAAGGAATGGCAAATCAAAATGAACCTGCAAAGTGCTGCTCAGTACCCAAAACTCCTTCACACAATGTTGAATCTCTCCAGAAGTCTCTCCCTCTCTCTCTCAGAATGCGTAGTTCAAAAATGCCACCAACAATAAAAGACAGGAAGAGGCCCCCTTTAAATAGCGCCCCCCCAGCCCCACAGCGATTGATAGCGTTCCAGTCTTCTGGTCGTTGGAAGCGCCAGGCGGTAAGGCAGGGGGCGCCACTCAATTTCCGCTCCGAGGCGCCACAAGGGCGTTGCACCATGGAATGACGTCACAATCTGCGCGCGCAGGTGGTCGCAGCGGTAAGTTTTAGCGCCGCCGCACAATCTCAAGTTAAGTTCCCGAGCGGCGCAAACATCGCTGCGCCCGGGCATTAGCGGCTTTGCGCCCCATTAGCGCCCTCTTAAGGCGCTAACGGGAGGCGCAACCAACTGAATTTTTACCCCCTAGAGTCTATAATTAAGGATAGGGTGACTGAACACCTTGAAAATTTTCAGCTGATCAGAGAGAGCCAGCATGGATTTGTAAAGGTAGGTCATGCCTGACAAACCTGATTGAATTTTTTGAAGAGGTGACTAAAGTAGTGGACAGGGGAATGTCTATTGATGTTATTTATATGGGCTTCCAGAAGGCATTTGATAAAGTCCCTCATAAGAGACTGTTAACTAAAGTTGAAGCTCATGGAATTGAAGGCAAATGATTGACCTGGTTACGAAATTGGCTGAGTGGCAGGAGACAGAGAGTAGGGATAATGGGCAGGTACTCAAATTGCCAGGATGTGACTTGTGGTGTCCTGCAGGGATCTGTGTTGGGGCCTCAACTATTCATCGTATTTATTCATGACTTAGATGATAGGATAGGAAGCCACATATCCAAGTTTACCGATGACACAAAGAGAGGCGGCATTGTAGGCAGTGTAGATGGAAACATAAAATTACAAAGAGATGTTGATAGATTGAGCCAATGGGAAAAACTGGCAAATGGATTTCAATGTCGGCAAATGTGAGGTCATCCACTTTGGACCGAAAAAAGATAGAAAAGGGTCATTTCTAAATGGTGAAAAGCTAGAAACAGTGGAAGTCCAAAGATACTTGGGGTCCATGTACATAGATTATTAAAATGTCATGTACAATTATAGAAAATAATCAAAACGGCTAATGGAATGCTGGCCTGTACATCTAGAGGACTAGAATACAAGGGAGTAGAAGTTATGCTACAGCTATACAAAGCCTTGGTTAGACCACACCTGGAGTACTGTGAGCAGTTCTGGGCACCACACTTCGGAAGGGTATATTGGCCTTGGAGGGAGTGCAGCGTAGATTTACCAGAATGATACCTGGACTTCAAGGGTTAAATTACATGGGGAGATTACACAAACTAAGGTTGTATTCCCTGGAATTTAGAAGGTTGAGGGGTGATTTGATCGAAATTTTCAAGATAGTAAATGAAATGAGAAACTATTCCTGCAGGTTGGGGAATCTCAGACTAAGGGACATAGTCTAAGAATTAGAGCCAGGCCTTTCAGGAGTGAAGTTAAGAAACACTTCTAGATACAATTGTGGTAGAAGTTTGGAACTCTGTTCCACATATGGCAGTTGATGCTAAATTATTAATAAGATAGTGAGCCCTGTTAGCCTTTGGTTTCTCCATTGATTGTTCTGTAAACAGAGTGTGATTCTAGCTCCACTTGCTGGTTCAGTCTCAGTTAGTTCCAGCCCCACTACTTCATATATTTACAGTTTATATAAGCACTTTCTATATTTAAAGCTTAAAACCTTGAGGTTACAGAATCATTAGCTTTGAGTGGACAGCTCTTCATTTCAACTATTCTGAAATGGATCAAAATCTTGCCAGTGGCAAAGTGCATTGTTGCACTGAGTTTATCACTATCCCTATCACGGAGTGATAGGATCTGGCTTTCTCCCCACAATTTCCCACATATAAAGTTTCTGATCTAGGTTGGACTGCTGGGTTGGATTAATGGGAAGAGCAGATCACATTGGCCACACTCAAATCTAATGAGCGCCAGATTAGCAATATCAGACAGCCCACCACAGTGTTTCTGTCCACTATCCTTAACAGGATGGCAGCAGGGCTCCTTAAAAGGGAAGATAATAACAAATATGGGCTAAAAAATGAAATATATAAATAACAGGGGAATCACAATTATCATTTGAACATTACTCAGTAAAGAGCATGCCAAGAGCAGCACCAGGCAGACCTACAAATGAGGTGCCAACCTGGGGAAGCTGCAACACAGGACTTCTTCTTCTTAGGCAATCCCTCGGAACCGAGGATGACTTGCTTCCACACTAAAAATGAGTTCTCAGGTGACTGATGAGTCCAATGCGGGACCTACAGTCTCTGTCACAGGTGGGGCAGACGGTGGCTGAAGGGGCGGGTGGGTGGGGTGCTTGGGTTGACGTGCACTCCTTCCGCTGTTTGTGCTTGGCTTCTGCTTGCTCCCGGTGAAGAGACTTGAGGTGTTCGGTGCCTTCCCGGATGCTTCTCCTCCACTTTGTGTGGTCTTGGGCCAGGGATTCCTAGGTGTCGGTGAGGATCTTGCACTTTTTCAAGGAGGCTTTGAGGGTGTCCTTGAAGCGTTTCCTCTGCCCACCTGGGACTCTCTTGCCGTGTCGGAGCTCCGAGTAGAGCGCTTGTTTTGGGAGTCTCGTATCGGGCATGCAGACGATGTGGCCCGTCCATCAGAGCTGATCGAGCGTGGTCAAAGCTTCGATGCTGGTGATGTTGGCCTGAGCGAGAACAGTGACGTTGGTGCACCTATCCTGCCAATGGATTTGCAGGATCTTGCGGAGGCAGTGTTGGTGGTACCTCTCCAGTGCTTTGAGGTGCCTGCTGTACATGGACTACACAGGACTACATACATGCTAAACAGCGGAAGCAACTTCTATAGACAGGGCTAAGCAATCCCACAATTAACGGATCAGATCAAAGCTCTGCAGTCCTGCCACATCCAGTCATGAATGGTGGTGGACAATTAAACAACTAACAGGAGTCATAGTCATAGAGTCATAGGGGGTGATTTTGTGACCGGGGGCGCGTTGGAGGTGGGACTGCTGCTTGTCGGGTCGATGTCCCGCCTCCATCGATTTGTGGCCAACCCACGCTATTTTCCCTTGATTGACCTTGTTAAACCCGCCCAGCGGGCTTAGCAGGCCAATGAAGGGAAAGCTGGTTGCAGAGCACGTCAACGTATGACGTGTCATCTGTCAAGAATTTTTGACAGATGGATTGTCATCATTTGACAGCTCTGTGAAGCTGTCAAACAGTGACATTCTCTGCAGTTTGATGAGGTCTTGCATACAAGACCTCATCAACCTTCTTTCTTTTACAAAATTGAGATGGTTGTTGCATCTGAGAATGCAACGGACATCTCTCATCTGTAACACGGAGGTCTGAGAGTCTCCGCATACAAAACGACTGAAGCCTGCAGGAAGAAACAAAGGTAAGTACACTTTTAGAAACACTTTGCACTTACCTCAGATACTCACCTCTACACTCTTGCACCCATCACTTACCTTCACACCACACTTTTGCACCCCCCCGACCCCCGCAGACCCAATACTCACCTCGCTGACCTGGCGGGTTTTGGAGCCTTTGGGAAGCCCGCACTTGTGAGGGCAAAAAGGGGATAATCCTATTTTCTGCCCGTTAACTACCTGTTAACAGGCAGTTAATAGGCTTTAATCCCTTCCCGCCTCCAAGGAGATGGGACCCGGCGCGGGACGGCAACCCGCTTCCTAGGAAGATGGCATGGGGGCGGGTTGGCAACCTGCCCCCAAAATCTGCCATTTTCCTGGCAGTCCCACCTCCATACCCGCCTCCCCAGGCCTGGCAAAATCACCCCCATAGAGTCATAATGGCACAGAAGGAGGCCATTTGGCCCATTGAGTCCGTGCCGGCTCTCTGTGGAGCAATCCAGTCAGTCCCATTCCCCCGCTCTATCCCCGTAGCCCTGCAAGTTTATTTCCCTCAAGTGCCTATCCAGTCTCCCCTTGAAAACATTGAGGGCTGGATTTTGTCAGTGGAGGCGGGTTGGGGGCGGGTCAGGTGGGCGGCGTGTCCCGACCCCGCCTCCAATGTGAGGCGGGACAATTGAGCGATTTAGCCCTAATTGGGCACTTGATTTCCAAGGTGTGGGAACCCCTGGCCCAATGAGTCTTTTGGTCCTGAAACTCGCCTCTGATGACGTCATCTATGCAGCTGCGTTTAAGGCCTGCAAGCAGCCTTGATTCGTTTTCTGAATTACAACTTTTTGATTAGACTTCTGAGGGATTCGTGGTCCAACCATGGAAAGCAACAGACCAAAGTGTGCTCCCCGTTTTGATGAGGACTCCCTCCAAGCTCTGGTGGAGGGAGCAAGAGCTAATAAGGAAGTGCTGTTTCCTACTTCTGGGAGGAAAAAGCCTCCCCAACAGACCAAAGCTGTGTGGCTGCAAGTGGCGCAGGAGGTCAGTTCAAGCTCAATGTGCAGCAGAACCTGGCTGCAGTGCAGAAAGAGGTTTCATGACCTTCTCCACACAGGAAAAGAAAGTATTACATCACCATGACCTTCAATCTGATCCCCAGCGCCTCTCATCACCAGCACTCTGCTTTGTCAACCTCCTCCTCCACATCCCACTTGACCCTTACATCCCTGCACCCTAAGCATTCCCTCTCACTGTATGTTCACATTCACTGAACTATTCGACTATGCAGCCCTCACACTCCCTATCACTGTGATGCTATGACAACAACTTACAACACACAGGGAGGGCCCTTGGTCTTGGGACCTCACTTCATCTTTGTGTCCTTCTAAGCATCTATGCTATGGATTCTCTACACTCACTCCTTCATTTTCACTCAAACTCCACTTGTGTCCCTCATTGCAGGAAAAGGGAGCCCACAATAAGGAGAGGGCAAGGACAGCAGGAGGGCCACCCTCAGTAGCCCAGCTCACCACTGCAGAGGAGGCGGCCCTGGAGATCGTGGGAGTCGAGGAGGATGCGCAAGTGGGGAACGGACAGACGGGCGCATCAGAGCAAGCTGATGACAGAATAGTTTTTCATCTCTCTCATTGACGTTGCATGAGTGGCTGATATTGATTCTGATGCTCTAACAGATTGACTTATGATAATCTGCACAATTCAATGTGCATGCAACGTTTATCTCACATGCCTAACTTTTTCCTTTGCTCCCCCACAGGACCATCGACAGCCCTCCTCCCCACTGTCCAGGAGTAACAGCCTGAGCCACCAGACTCTCAGAGGAAGCTGCAACCTCTGAGGGCGCAGCGTCAGCAGAATTAAGCGCACCCAGCACCAGGGCAGACACTCACACCTCGGTGGGACCTTCGGGAGATAGAGTAGAGTTGTCACCTGGTGTATCACAGCTCACAAGTGAGCAGCAGCAGATGGTGGAGACAGGGACAGCAGTGGAAAGTCCTCGTTGGAGGACGCAGGACTCTCTCAGCTCGGCTCAGCTGCATATCGACCCTGTGGCTCTGGGTCCATCCAGAAGGAGAGCGGTGCTGGAACTCCAGGAACAGGTGCAGGAGTCTCTGGCAGGTTTTGTCTCCAGGGTCGCTGCGAGTGTGGAGCGAATGGAGGAGTCCATCACGAACATGAGCAGAGCCTTTGTGAGTGTGGTGCAATGTGTTTGGGTGAAGTGTGTGTCAGTGAGTGTGGTGCAATGTGTTTGGGTGAAGTGTGTCAGTGAGTGTGGTGCAATGTGTTTGGGTGAAGTGTGTCAGTGAGTGTGGTGCAATGTGTTTGGGTGAAGTGTGTCAGTGAGTGTGGTGGAATGTGTTTGGGTGATGTGTGTGTCATTGAGTGTGGTGCAATGTTTTTGGGTTAAGTGTGTCAGTGAGTGTGGAGCAATGTGTTTGGGTGAAGTGTATCAGTGAGTGTGGTGTAATGTGTTTGGGTGAAGTGTGTCAGTGAGTGTGGTGCAATGTATTTTGGTGAAGTGTGTCAGTGAGTGTGGTGCAATGTGTTTGGGTGATGTGTGTGTCAGTGAGTGTGGTTCACTGTGTTTGGGTGATGTACCTGTCATGGTTGAATATTTGGAAGTGTATGCAAGGTGTGACATGTGGGTGTGAGGCTTGTAACAGTGGTAAGTGTGTGAGGGTGAGGTGAAGCTATGACTGTGAGGTATGAGTCGTGATTGATAGAGATTGTTGGTGGGTGAGTGATGGGGGTGTGGTGCAGTGTCTGAGGCGAGCGGTGCAGTTGGTGGGATATGGCATTTGAAGATGCATTCACTGACCTTGACCACTCGTGTGAGGTCATTGGACTTCTTTCGGCACTGCATCCAGGTCTTCGGGGCAACACTGCTGGCATTGCCCGTGTTGGCTATCTGCTCACACTGCCTTTGCAGTGTGTGTCTGGAGATCCCCCTGTGGTTAGAGGACCTGCCTCCTCCTTTCCACCTCCTGCACTAAAGCCTCTACTGGTGCGTCTGAGAACCTTGGAGCCCTTTCTCTAGTTTGTTGAGCCATTATTCAGTCTTCTTCTTTCTCACATTTGCCTCTACAACCAGCTCCAGCAGCTGCTGCAGGCAGAATGCACCTCCCCTTTAAGAGGTGCAGGTTGCCACTAAGAAGTAGAGGCTTATTTTATTTGGAACTAGCATCGCACGAACTTGGGCCCGCTGCTGATCATTCAGCCACTCAGCAGCGCATTAAACGCTGGGCTACACTACAATCATTATAATTAGCAGGCAGCACAAATGTTGTGGCTGCCTGCATTCCTTTCAACGGGCGCGAGGCAATCGCGGGGCAGTCCCGCGCCCGTTTTCGGATCTAATTCAATTTTTAGCCCATAGAATTTTACAGCAAAGAAAGATGCCACTCAGCTCATCCTGCCTGTTCTTTCTTTCTGAAAGAGCTATCCACTTATCCCTTATCCTTTCCCCAAATGCATTAATATTTTTCTTTTTCAAATATTTATTCACTTCCCTTTTACAAGCTATTGTGGATTCTGCTCCCACCACTTTTTCTGGTAGGGTATTTCATGTACAAACAACTCTCTGCATCAAAAAAAATCTTCCAAACTCTACCTTTGTTCTTTTGGTAATGATCTTAAATTGATGCCCTCTGGTTACCAACTCACTGACCAGTGGATACAGTTTTTCACAATCCTTCATGATTTTGACCACCTCTATCAGATCCTCTCCAAATTTTCTTTGTTCTCATGAAAGGAACCCCAGTTTCTCTGGTCTTACTAGCTGTTGAGTCACCTCTGCTGTGAAGTGCACAGGCCAAGTGAGACCAGGATTGGATTGGGCTGTGATACAATACTGAGGTTACAGAATCATTAGCCAGTTGGATCTCACTATCTAGGGTTCACAAATGAAGAATGGCCAAATTGGGCAAGGCACCTTAACATAAGTCAGTGCCTTCAGGAGAGGAGTGGAGAAGAGAAAACTGGAAGCAAAACTGCCTTGATACTGGCAGTCAAAAGTGCTAAAGACAATGGGAGTGAAGTCCTGCAGGGATCTCCTACTTTTCCACCCTAACTTTGGCAAAAGAGCCGCGGAAACACTGGGAAAATAGTGTAGAGTTTACACCATTTACACTGTTTTTTGGAAGAACTGGTTAGAAAGGGAGAAACAGAGTAGAAGTCAAGGGCAATCCCTCAGAGTGATTGGAAGTGGGTACTGGTGTCCCACAGGCCTCTGTCTCCCAATGCCTCCAATTTAATATTCTCATCTAAAATAAAAACAGAAAAATGCTGGAAATACTCAGCAGGTCAGGCAGCATCTGTGGAGAGAGAAACAGAGTAAACGTTTCAGGTCGATGACCCTTCGTCAGAACTCATATTCCCATCTTTATGTTTAAATTTCTGACCTTGCCCCCCCATCTCTGTAATTTCTTCCAACCCTACAAAGCCCCTACATTCTCTGTTCCTTTTATACGTGCCCCTCCCCCCTTTGCCCCACGTTTGGTGGTAATGCCTTTAGCTGACTAGACCCCACACTCTGTAATTTCCTGCCTAAACCCTGCATTAGACTCATCAGTCACCTGCAAACTCATTTTTAACGTCATCCTCGGTTCCGAGGGACTGCCTAAGAAGAAGGAGAAGAAGAAGAATAAACCTCTCTGCCTCTCCACCTCCCTCTCTTCCCTTAAGACCCTCCTTAAAACCTACCTCTTTGATGAAGCTTTTGGTCATCCCTTTTAATATCTCTTCCTTTTGCTTGCCATCCATTTATTTCTGACTATGCCTCTTGAAGCACTTGGGACATTTTTCTATGTTATATAAATGCAAGTTGTTGTGATTAAAGCAGTGAGCATGTTAACATTTCCGATTAGGTTAGATAAGTGGTTGAAGAAAAGGGAGATAAAAGGATATGGGGACAAGGCAGGCAAGTGGGATTAGGACTACTGTCCATGTGGAGGATGTTCAGTCTCTAATGACCGTCACCTGAACTGACTGAATCCAGGTGCGATATCTGAGGTCAGCATCAAAGCTCCTCATAAACATCCTCTCTGGCTCTGGTGCAAATATCAGTATCTTCAGCAACACAATAACACTAATTTCAAACAATATTGTTTTACTTAACACCTTAAAATGTGCAATATGCTGAAAAAAATCTTGTTTTCCTATCGCTCGTCCCTCATAGTTGGAATTTGTGAATTTTGTGCTGGGTATCACAGTGCATGCTCAGTATTGAACTTCCACATGTGCAAAGTAAAACCTACAACTCCTACGATGCATCACACACACACACAATTTGTGCTTTAACTCTTGGGGGGGAAAATTCGGTTGCTTTGCGCCTCCCGTTAGAGCCCTAATAGGGCGCTAACGGGGCGCAAAGCAACTAGCGGCTGGGCGCGGTGCCGCCAACGTGAAATTTAACGGGAGTTTAGCGGCGGTGGTAACCGTTAGCGCCCCGCTCGCGATCTTCGGTAGCGCCCCCTGACTTACCGCTGGATGCTATGTCCAACGGGGTCAGCGGGGTCTACCTGCGGCCAGGGCGGCGCTATTTAAAGGCGAGGTGCCGGGCGGCCATTTTTGTTGCTGGCCGCCTGCCAGCACCTGCCTCCGCTGCCGTCCCCGGCCTCCTGAACACCCACCCCCCCCGCGGAGTGCCGGCTACGCTCCATGAGCCCGGCACTTCTCGAGTGCCGGGCTCTTTTGCCGGCACTCCGATCCCTGGTGGTCCAGCTGGGCCCCGGGCCGTGCTGCGCAAGGCCCCTCCCCTTTAAGAATGGAAGGAAGGCCTGCAGTACCACGGCGCGATGTAGCGCTGCAACATGTAGCGCCGCGATATCCCCTCGCAGCGCCCCAAGAGGGAGGCGGGGCGCTTCCAGTAACTCCCCGCTTCCCTCTTGGGGCACTACTACTCAATTTCAGCCACGGGGGCGCTAATTGTTTTGGGGCGCTAAAAGTCGCGCCCTGGCGAAGTCAGCGCCCCAAAGGGGGCGTGACTCAATTTTTCCCCCTTGGTCCTTTCTATCTGGTTGTCATGTGACATGAGTAATCATAGCTTGGAGGTATGACGGCCTCAGTTGTTTTGATTGGATTTGAGGTGCCTTTGAAAAGTGTGACACTATGAATGTGCATTGGATAAAAGAAAGTAAGACTTGCATTTATATAGCGCCTTTCACAAGCTCAGGATGTCACAAAGCGCTTTACAGCCAATGAAGTACTTTTGGAGTGTAGTCACTGTTGTAATGTAGGAAATGCGGCAGCCAATTTGCACACAGCAAGCTCCCACAAACAGCAATGTGATAATAACCAAATAATCTGTTTTATTAGTGATGTTGATTGAGGGATAAATATTGGCCAGGACACCAGGGCTAACTCCCTTGCTCTTCTTCGAAATAGTGCCGCGGGATCTTTTACGTCCACCTGAGAGGGCAGACGGGGCCTCGGTTTAACATCTCATCCGAAAGACGGCACCTCCGACAGTGCAGCACTCCCTCAGCATGGCACTGGAGTGTCAGCCTAGATTTTTGTGCTCAAGTCTCTGGAGTGAGACTTGAACCCACAACCTTCAGGGGCAAGAGTGCTACTAACTGAGCCACAGCTGACACAAGATGCAAAACTTTTAGTTATATAGATATAATTATAAATATTTGTGACTAACTTTAGAATATGCCATAATTACAGGAGCAAATCGGAATCACTGATTTGCTCTTTGCTGTCACATTAAAGGTATCCACTATTGATGGGTGGTCACTTTGTATAGTCGTCTTTAAGAATAGGCTTACCTTATTTATGTAAAAATGTATTGAACCTTTCTGTAAAATGATTTCGTAAAACAGAAGAATCAGATTCTAGATCATACACATAATATGGTTGACGTAATAAAGACTCACTACGCACTTGAACATAAAGCAAGGCTTTAATCAACTTGTAACAAAACATGGAGGTCTAGTTAGCAGTCACTAGCTTCCTGTTTCCAGATTGTCTCTGCCCAAGGTGGGCCCATTCCTGAGTATTTATACTCCCTGGACGGCGCCCCAGCTGGCCACCCAGTAGTACTTCCTGAGTTGTTACTTGCGATTTATGACAATGGTCACTAGTTCTCACATATACAAACTCAAAGTTTTTTCCTGTGTGTCATGCATTATTTTTTACTGTTTCCTTTCGTGAGAGGTAACCAATCCGCTATCACCCATTTTACACTATCGCAAAAAGTTAAAATTACCTGCATAGATCTCAATTTTAATACAATGGGTTCACCAGTGCCATATCTGCACTCAGTTTAGAATCAGAAGGGATTCAACATCTGACAGAACTCTCAAGTTATCTATCCTCCCCCCTCTTCGTTTTTGTCCATTTTAGTTGTTGAATAAGCAGTCTTCTCTCTTATCTGGGCTCCTGTGCCTAACAGGACAAGAATCATGTTATAGGAATCTTCCTGCCAGCGTTAGTAGGGACCCTAACTCTTGGGGACAGGCATATTTGACCATGTACCACAAGCAGCTATGCAGAATCATCTGTGTCAAAGTGCCAATTTTTTGCATCAATAATCAAATAGTGAGGTGACTTACTGGACAATAGAGATTCCCGTAGTCACCTCTAGATGGCACTAAGTAACAATAGATCAAAATAAATAATTTGGTAAGGAACTCAACATGGAGTAGTTCTGCTTTGCATTAATCAAAAAGGTGTCAATGTCCTCTTTGGGAATGTTTATACTTGCCGTGGATAACTGCTTAAGTGTTTCACATTCATTGAAGTGTGCTCTCTAGATCATGAATATTTAATGTAATTACCAATGATATTTGATAGGTTGCAATGTTTAAATTGCAGTAGAATAAGCAACCAGTTTACAGAATTTATTATTAGGCATCTGCATTCAAGCATGGAAAGGAATTAATTGGATATGTCTAAAGGTGAACTTGTGTAAATTAGTTATAATGTTATCGGAATGCATCATGTATAACTTTCAGGGCTCTGATTTCAGTGCCCGTTTGCAGGAGCTGGTGTACTAGTGCTGGTGATGGGGCACATAGGCTCGGAACTGAGAGCACAACATATTAAATATTCTGAACGATTACTTCCTCTTAATATTCAATAGGGAAGACATGAACAACATGCATTCCTAACCAGAGATAATCGAAGCAAACATTAACATAAAGTCCTAAACAGGTTAAAAGGGCTGAAAATGAATAAATTCCCAGCAATATATGATATTTATCCAAGAGAACTAAGAGATACTCGGGAGGAGATTTGACAATCATTATGGGAAGCACTGGACTCTGGGGAGGTACCTGTAGATTAGAAAGGGTCTAATTTGGTGCCCATATTTAAGAAGGGTGATGTAATGTATTATCACATGGTTTATCACATGGTTTGGTATGAGCATGCTCAGTTCGCTCTCGCCTAATAAAGCAAGCACATGGACTAGCAACTCATCACGTCTCTGTCCTTCATTTGCTCTACCTACATATATTACATTTTGGTGATGAGAATGGGATCCCAAAGCCATTTTTAGGGATCATGGAAGGACACAGTGTTCAACCTTCGAGTAGACAAGTTTAAGGTGAATTTGTGACACCTAAACTGAATTTTTGCGATGTTTTGCCGTTAATGCGTGTGCAGAATTGTCTGTGCTTTGCCTTCGTGTGTATGTATACGCAGCAACAGTGGCGTTGATTCTCACAGGTACGCAGGTAGTGTGATGAGTCACTGTTCGATGGGATCGGGACAATCACGGGATTCATCGGAAGCCTCGGCATGTGTGACCGAGCTCGCGAACCATTCAGTTCTTACATTGAGTGGATGGAGATGTTTTTTAAGGCCAATAACATTATTGAGACCGAAGGTGCAGATGAGAATGTTCAAGCTCAAAATAAAGTAATTTGTGAACGGAAAAAAGCAATTTTTCTAACGGAGATTGGGCCAGGTGTCTACGGAACATTGATAAAGCTACTCGCGCCAGGGAAAGTGTAGGATGCGTTGTTTGAAGACATTGTCGAGAAACTCGAGGACCATTTCGACCCAAAGCCATTTGAAATAGTAGAGAGTTATAAGTTTGGTACCAGAAACCAAAAACAAAGTGAAACCATCAGTGAGTACATTTTAGCTCTTAAGAACCTGTAAGCATTGTAACTTCGGCACATTTTTGGATCGTGCGATGTGAGATAAGTTTGTGTGTGGACTGGTGGATGACATGGCACGCAAAATTGCCCTATCTATGGAGATGGCATCTGAGAATGCTAGGGATCTCCGTCCAACTCAAGTGACTAGTGCAGCTGAGGTCTATAGTCACATAGCCACCGCCAAACCTAAAGATGTGAGACCTAGTCAAAAGCATGTCGGTGAGAGCAGTTCAGTGAATTGTTATCACTAAAATGGAAATCACTCACCACAGTCCTGCCAATATAGAAATGCGAAGTGTTTTCACTGCCAGAAGCAAGGCCATATTTCAACAGCTTGCAGAGCTAGATCGAAAGTAGGAAGTAAGAACCATTCTAGTGGCAATGCAAAGCAGCGACAACAAAAGGGAGGAGTTCACAATATTGAACTAAACACACCTGATGTTGAAGGACTAGGCATCTACAGTATCTGTGCCACTAGCGGCAATGCTGACAGTCATGAGAAAGACAAAACTTTTGATCAATGACCAATATACTGCTCTATCATGAGTAAGGACACATATGAGAGTAAGTTTAATCAAGTACCACTTACAAAGAGTACCGTAGAGATAAAAACCTACTCCGGAGAAATCCTAGAGACATATAGACAAATGGAATGTACAGTTCAGCACAATGGCCAGTCAGTAAAGCTGCCTATTATTGTATTGAGCTACAACAACAGGCCAACCTTCATGGGCAAAGATTGGTTGAGAAAGTTAAAACTAGACTGGAAAAACATCTGCAGTGTAGATGCTTCAAAGAAGCTGAACAAATACGAAAGCATGTTCAAAGACAGTTATGAGGGCATCACTGGGTATGACGTGCATATCCGCATCAAGTCCAACGCGAAGCCTGTCTATTGTAAGGCAAGCCCAGTCCCCTATGCATTGAAAAGTCAGGTGGAGGAAGAGCTAGCGACGCTCAGAGAGTACGGAATGCTAGTAAAAACTGATAAAAGTGAATGGGTTACCCCGATTGTGGTAGTGCCCAAAGCAGACAAAACTGTACGCTTGTGCGGTGAATTACAATGCAGTACCCGTTAAATTGAAATGGAGCAAATATGCTTTTGTGCAGCCCGAGGTTGTATACCTTGGTCTGCAAGTTGATGCAAATGGCTTGTAACCAGTTAAGGAAAAGGTTGATGTTGTCATCAATGTTCCAAAGCCACAGAACGTGTCTGAGTTAAGATCTTTCCTTGGAATGGTCCAGTACTACACATGTTTCTTACCTGAGTTAGCGACCATGTTAGCTCCATTGCATGAGCTCCTCAAGAAGGATGTCCAGTGAAAGTGGATGAAAGCGCAACAGGAAGCTTACGACGCTTGTAAGCGAAGTCTCTCTAGCGATGCTCTACTTGTGCACTACAACACAGAGCGTGAGCTTAAGTTAGCGTGTGATGCTTCTAGCTATGGTGTGGGAGCTGTCTTAAGCTACGTAATAGATGACGGCCAAGAGAAACCAATCGCGTTCGCATCGCGAACCCTCACAAAGAGTGAAAGAAACTACGTACAAATTGAAAAGGAAGCACTCGCCATAGTGTTTGGAATCAAGAAATTCCAACAGTTCCTGATCGGCAGAAAGTTTACCCTGATAACCGATCACAAACCACTCCTAGCAATATTGGGGGCTAAATCTTGCATCCCTGCAATGGCCGCATCAAGAATGCAGCGTTGGGCAGTGTTGTTGTCACAATATGACTACACGATTGAATATCACACTTCAAAGCAAAATGCAATCGCAGATGCCTTGTCCAGGTTGCCACATGAGACTCGTGTTGGGAGTGAAGGTGAGATTTTCACGCTAGGTGCAGTTGACTGAGACAGTCCCATGAATGCCACTGAGATTGCAGATGAGACTCAAAAGGACTCAGTACTGATAAGAGTGTATGAAAACAACTTGAATGGATGGACTGATCAGTGTCTGGACACAGAGTTGAAACCATTCCATAACCGTCGTAATGAATTGTCTTGTGAGCAAGGTTGTATCAAGTGGGGAAACAGAGTGGTGGTACCTACTTCTTTGAGAGGTAGAATTCTGGACAAACTTCATACTGAACATCCAGGGATTGTCAGTATGAAATTAATTGCAAGAAGCTTTGTTTACTGGCCTGGCTTGGACAGTGATCTTGAATCACTTGTCAGCAAATGCAGCGTTTACCAAAATTGCAGAAACAAACCACCCAAAGCTCCACTACAACCATGGTCCTGGCCAAGTAGACCTTTTCAGAGAGTACATGTAGACTTCTGTGAGAAAGCAAATGATTATTTCTGGTACTTATAGCAGCCCGAGAGCGGAGGTGAATTAAAGCAGCGACAGCGGCGAGAGGATAAAGAGCGGCCCGAGAGTGGACCTGAATTAAAGCAGCGGCAGCGACAGTGGCAGCGGCAGCGGCGCGAGGATAACGAGCGGCCCGAGAGCAGAGCTGAATTAAAGCAGCGACAGCGGCGAGAGGATAAAGAGCTGCCCGAGAGCGGAGCTGAATTAAAGCAGCGGCAGCAGCGAGAGGATAAAGAGCTGCCCGAGAGCGGAGCTGAATTAAAGCAGCGGCAGCGGCGAGGTTCCGATTCAAAAACAACAGTAAAGAGTGACGTCACAGGAGTGCTGGTAGGTGATTGGTTGGTGAGTATTACAGCTCTTTTTTGCTCTCTAAATTAGGGAAATGGGATAAACTAGTACTTATTAAATTAATAACTTAAACTAAATAAAATAATTAAACAATAAACCTAAAATATCAATTGAATAAAATCTTTAACTAATTAATTCATAAATAAAACAAGGTTAGAGATGGCAGGGCAGGTGGTGTGTCGTAACTGCAGCATGTGGGAGTCTGTGAGAGACATCGCGATCCCGAGCAACCACATCTGCAGTAAGTGTCTGCAACTCGAGGAACTTCGGCTCAGAATTGTTGAGCTGGAGTACGAGCTGCAGACATTGCGATGCATCAGGGAGGGGGAGAGTTACCTGGGCACTTTGTTCCAGGAGGCAGTCACAGCCTTTAGGTTAAGTAGTACTTTAGAGTTCGTCAGTGGTCAGAGACAGGAGGGTGTGACTGCGAGTCAGGAAGGTATGGGGACCCAGGATGTAGTGATGGAGGAGCCTCAGCCCTGGACCTTGTCCAACAGGTATGAGGTACTTTCTACCTGTATGGATGAGGAAAAGGACAGCAGGGAGGATGGGCAAACTGACCACGGCACTGTGGTACAGGGGGCCATCCAAGTGGGGGGAGAAGGAAGGAATGTGGTAGCAGTAGGGGACAGTATAGTCAGGGGGATAGATACTGTTCTCTGCAGCTGCGAAAGAGGCCCGAAGGCTGTGTTGCCTGCCCGGTGCCAGGGTTAAGAATATCTCCTCGCGGCTGGAGAAGAACTTGGAGTGGGAGGGGGAGGATCCAGCTGTCGTGGTCGATGTAGGAACCAACGACATAGGTAGAACTAAGAATGAGGTTCTATTGAGGGAGTTTGAGGAGCTAGGGTCTAAATTAATAAGCAGAACCACAAGGGTGATAATCTCTGGATTACTACCTGAGCCACGTGCAAATTGGCAAAGGGTCAAGCAGATCAGAGAGTTAAATGCGTGGCTCAAAGAGTGGTGTGGGAAAATTAGGTTTCAATTCATGGGACACTGGCACCAGTACTGGGGAAAGAGGGAGCTGTTCTGTCGGGATGGCTCCACTTAAACCGGGCTGGGACCAGTGTCCTGGCAAATCAAATAACTAGGGCTGTAGATAGGGCTTTAAACTAAAAAAGCAGGGAGAGGGATCAGGTGAGGGGAAATTTAGAAATCTAAAGAGAAAGGTCAAGGCAATAGAGCAGTGTAGCGATTTGGGTAAAAATAAGCAGAGTGACACGAAGGGACAGAGAGTTTAATGGTAGCAGTGCAGCAGAGAATAAGGTCAAAGCAGGGAATAATGGTAAATAATTGAAATTAAAGGCTCTTTATCTGAATGCACGAAGCATTCGTAACAAGACAGTTGAACTAGTGGCACAAATAGAGATAAATGGGTTTGATAGAAGAGCCATTACAGAGACATGGTTACAAGATGGCCAAGATTGGGAACTAAATGTTCCAGGGTACTTGACATTTCGAAAAGACAGGCAAAATGGAAAAGGAGGGGGGAAGTAGCCCAGATAATAAATGATGACATAAGGGAAGTAGCGAGAAAGATCTCGGCTCTGAAGATCAGGAAGTAGAATCAGTATGGGTGGAGATAAGGAATAACAAGGGGCAGAAAACACTGGTAGGAGTAGTATATAGGCCCCTTAACAGTAGCTATACCGTTGGACAGAATATTAATCAAGGTATAGTAGGAGCTTGCAACAAAGGTAATGCAATAATCTTGGGGGACTTTAATCTTCATATTGACTGGGCAAATCAAATTGGCAAAGGTAGTCTGGAGGACGAGTTCATGGAATGCATTCGGGACAGTTTCCTGGAACAATATGTCATGAAACCAACCAGGGAACAGGCTATTCTAGATCTTGTATTGTGTAATGAGACAGGGTTAATTAGCAATCTCATAGTAAAGGATCCTCTGGGGCAGAGTGATCATAATATGATAGAATTTCACATTAATTTTGAGAGTGACTTGCCTAAGTCCGAAACTAGAGTCTTATAACTTAAATAAAGTCAATTACATTGGTATGACGGGCGAGTTGGCTAAGGTAGATTGGAAAAATAGATTAAAAGGTATGGTGGTAGATAAGCAGTGGCTAGCATTTAAAGAAATATTTCATAATTCTCAACAAAAATACGTTCCATTGAGAAACAAAAACTCCATGGGAAAAGTGATCCAACTGTGGCTAACTAAAGAAGTTAAGGGTTTCGACCTGAAACGTTAACTCTCTTTCTCTCTCCACGGATGTTGCCTGGCCTGCTGAGTTTTTCCAGCGTTTTCTGTTGTTATTTCGGATTTCCAGCATCCGCAGTATTTTGCTATCGTAAAGAAGTTAAGGATAGCATTAGATTGAAAGAAGAGGCTTATAATGTTGCAAAGAATAATAGTAAGCCTGAGGATTGGGAGAGTTTCAGAAACCAGCAAAGGTTGACCAAAAAATTGATAAAAAGGGGAAAAATAGAATATGAGAGAAAACTAGCAAGAAATATAAAAGCAGATTGCAAGAGTTTCTACAAGTATGTAAAAAGCAAAAGAGTAGCAAAAGTAAACGTTGGTCCCTTAGAGGCTGAAACAGGAGAAATTATTCTGGGGAATAAGGAAATGGCAGAAATGTTAAACAAATATTTTGTATCTGTCTTTACAGTAGAAGACACAAAAAGCATACCAAAAATGGTGGGAAACCAAGGATCTAATGAGGGTGAGGAACTTAACATAATTAATATAAGTAGGGAAAAAGTACTAGGGAAACTATTGGGACTAAAAGCCGACAAATCCCCTGACCTGACGGCCTACATCTTAGGGTTCTAAACGAGGTGGCAGAAGAGATAGTGGATGCATTGGTTTTGATCTTCCAAAATTCCCTAGATTCTGGAATGGCCCCAGTGGATTGGAAGGTTGCAAATGTAACACCGCTATTCAAGAAAGGAGGGAGAGATAAAATAGGGAACTACAGGCCAGTTAGCCTGACATCAGTCATCGGGAAAATGCTGGAATCCATTGTTAAGGAAGTGGTATCAAGTCACTTAGAACATCATAACATGATCAGGCAGAGTCAACATGGTTTTATGAAAGGGAAATCATGTTTGACAAATTTATTAGAGTTTTTTGAGGATGTAACTAGCAGGGTAGATAAAGAGGAACCAGTGGATGTAGTATATTTGGATTTCCAAAAGGCATTCGATAAGGTGCCACATAAAAGTTTATTACACAAGATTAGGGCTCATGGGGTTGGGGTAATATAGTAGCATGGATAGAGGATTGGTTAATGGACAGAAAACAGAGAGTAGGGATAAACGGATTTTTTCAGGTTGGCTGGCTGTAACTAGTGGGGTGCTGCAAGGGTCAGTGTTGGGGCCTCAGCTATTTACAATCTATATTAGGGACCTAGATGAAGGGACCGAGTGTAATGTATCCAAGTTTGCTGATGATACGAAGCTAGGTGGGACAGTAAGCTGTGAGGAGAATACAAGGGCGCTAATTTTAGCGCCCCGAAAAAGTTAGCGCCCCCGCGGCCGATTTTCCCAGTTGTGCCCCGAAAGGGAGGAGGGGCGCAACTGGAAGCGCCCCGCGTCCCTCTTGGGGCGCTGCGAGCCAATGGCGCTGCGGCACGTCGCGCCGCGGTACTGCAGGCCTTCCTCTCCTTATTAAAGGGGAGGGGCCTGGCGCTGTGTGTCCCCGCGTCCAGCTGGGCCACCAGGGATCGGGAGTGCCGGCAAATGAGCCTGGCACTCAAGAGGAGTGCCGGGCTCAGGGAGAGCAGCCGGCACCCCACGGGGGGGGCTTCACAGGGGTCAGGGACAGCAACGGAGGCAGGTGCTGGCAGGCGGCCAGCAACAAAAATGGCTGCCCGCCACCTCCCCGTTAACTAGCACCGCCCCGGCCACAGGTAGGCCCCCCTGACCCCGGTGGATATAGCGTCCGGCGGTAAGTCGGGGAGCGCCACCCAATATTACAGCCGGGGCGTGAGCGGGGCACTGCACACGGCGATGATGTCATCGCCGGTGGCGCAGCGCCACGCGGCACTAACGGTTAGCTGAATTTTGCGGGAGGCGTTAGCAGCGCCGTGCCCAGGCGCTAGTTGATTTGTGCCCCGTTAGCGCCCTCTTAGCTCGCAAAGAGTCTGCAAAGAGATATAGATATAGATAGACTAAGTGAGAGGGCAGTAAGGTGGTAGATGGGGTATCATGTAGGGAAATGTGAGGTTATTCACTTTGGTAGGAAGAATAGAAAAACAGAATATTTTTTAAATGGTGAGAAACTTTCAAATGTTGGTGTTCAGAGAGATTTGGGTGTCCTCGTGCAAGAAACACAGAAAGCTAGCATGCATGTACAGCAAGCAATAAGGAAGGCAAATGGCATGTTGGCCTTTGTTGCAAGGGGTTTGGAGTATAAGAGTAAGGAAGTCTTGCTACAATTGTACAGGGCCTTGGTGAGACCACACCTGAGTACTGTGCACAGTTTTGGTCTCCTTATCTAAGGAAGGATATACTTGCCTTGGAGACGGTGCAACGAAGGTTCACTAGATTGATTCGTGGGCTGAGAGCGCCGTCCTATGATGAGAGATTGTGTAGAATGGGCCTATACTCTCTGGAGTTTAGAAGAATGAGAGGTGATCTCATTGAAACATACAAGATTTTGAAGGGGATTGACAGGGTAGATGCTGACAGGTTGTTTCCCCCGGCTGGAGTGTCTAGAACGAGGGGGCATAGTCTCAGGATAAGGGGTGGCCATTTAAGACCGAGATGAGGAGGAATTTCTTCACTCAGAGGGTTGTGAATCTTTGGAATTCTCTGCCGCAGAGGGCTGTGAATGCTGAGTCTTTGAGTATATTCAAGGCTGAGATAGATAGATTTTTGGACTGTAGGGGAATTGGGCGGGAAAGTGGAGTTGAGGTCGATGATCAGCCATGACCTTATTGAATGGCGGAGCAGGCTCGAGGGGCCGTATGGCCTACTCCTGCTCTTCCTTATTATGTTCTTATGTTCTATCACTCAAAGTGGATTGAAGTGAATCGCATGGGCTGTGATTTTACAAATCTCGGCGGGTCCGGGGCGGGCGACGTCGGTGGCTGGTCCCGAACCCGCTGCCGGCTCCATCCTGGCCTCTGAAATGAATTTTCCTTGATGGGGCTTGTTAAGCCCGCCCAGTACGTTTCCCGGCAATTAGAGGAAACGGGTCTGGTGACGTCATTTGATGACTTGTTAGCAGCCGATTTCCTTAAAGGGACCATGGCCAAATTTATTTTGATATTTGTGCTGTCCGTGTTCTACAGCATTGAGGTGCTGCAAACACTGACAATAACTGCAGAGAGGTGTACGGCTGCACCCAGGCTCTCCCATGACTCCCTCCATATGCTTATGGAGGGAGTCGCAGCACACAGGGAGGTTCTCTTCCCTTCCCATAGGCGGAAGAGACCTCCCCAGGAGATCAACACAGCCTGGTTGCACATTGCAGAGGAGGGCACAGGCAGGGTTGTGATCAGGAGGACCTGGGTGCAGTGCTGCAAACATTTCAATGATCTCAGTAGATCACAAAACGTTACTGCCAAGCCACACTCAACCTCATCCTGCTATGCCTCTCATCACATCCCCATCACTCTGCCTTCCCTACCCTACTCCTGCACATCCTTACACCAACTTACCTTGCACCTCCACCCATCCCTCTCTATCTACATTATCACTTCCCCATCTCACTAGCCATCCCTCAAACTCACCCTCATCCTAGTCCAATCATACCAAGTTAAGCACTTGGGTGTTTTATGCAATGTTCATGTAAAGTTTCTGTTAATGTGCTGTCAAACATTGAAACCTTTATTTTCAACACTTTGCGTTCTTGGACAGATTTGTGTGCACCTTTGGAAGTGGCTTAGTGAGTTGCAGTGAATGGTGAGACATAACGGTACCGCCCGCAATGGTGATGAGTGTGAAAGGAATGGCTTGGGCTTTGTAGGGATGCTTTATGGTGTTGGTGTGGGGTGGTGCCAACCTGGCGCATCATGTGGCAGCGAGGGTGTACAGTGTCAAGTGAAGTAAATCTGGCCATGGTGAGGCCATCCCTGGCCTCCCAGGCAGCAATGTGGTCGAGTGCTGATGGCCTTTGTCCTGTGCAGCATCAGTTGTTTGCGGAGAAGGTTGGTGTTGTTGTTGGTGCTGCTGGTGTGCCTGGTGCTGCTGGTGTTGGGGCTGATCGTGGTGGGATTCTGAGGACCAAGGTGAGAGAGTATAAAGGGCACCCATGCTGATGGAATAGATGGCAGGTGAAGTAGAGATGACAGAAGCGATCTGTCAATGGTGAGAGAGGTAATGAGGTCAGACTGGATGGAGACTTGTGTAAAGACTTGCAGCATGGTGTATCTGTTGTGGAAGTGCAGTGAGGAAGAGTTTGTGGCTGAGGGAAGCTATCGCTGTAAGGTGGGAGCTCTTACTGTACATTTGAAGCTGTCAACTCAACAGCTGATTCAATGGCCAATGACCTCCTGCCTCAGCTTTACAGACGAGGTCCAGGCACAGCAAGAAACCAGTGGGCGAATCAAATCCAAAAATCTGGGAAAAACCATGGATAAGTGGCTGTAAACAAGCCACTAATGATTTTAATTGCCTCCCCCGCCGCTGTGTGCTGGCAGGCCCGACATCGGGAAAGTCCAGTGTGTGTGTTCCTGACCTGCTGTCAAAACACACACACACTGGACTTTTCTGGCCCTGGGTTCAAATACTACAACTGAACATACCATAGATAAGTTGATATAACAACAGAAAACGCTGGAAAAACTCAGCAGGCCAGGCAGCATCCGTGGAGAGAGAAAGAGAGTTAACGTTTCAGGTCGATGACCTTTCATCAGAACTGATGAAAGTTGATGTCTATCTTTGCACGTCATGGCTTACCTGAAGAGTTTGTTTCTGACAATGGCCCTCAGTTCTGTTCTGCTCTATTCCAAGAGTTCATGAAACGGAACAGTATCAAACACACTCTCGTTCCACCATATCATCCAGCTTCAAACAGAGCAGCTGAAAGGTCAGTCAGAATAGTGAAAGAAGCTCTCAAAAAGCAAGTGTTGCAGGGTTGTTCGGGACTCAGCATGAAGCAACATTTGTCAAATTTCAGAACTACTCCGCACACTACAACTGGATATACCCCAGCAGAACTCTTGATGAAGAGGAGATTGAGAACACGATTGAGTCTTTTTCAATCGAATTTGGCATCAAGAGTTGAACAGAAACAGTAGAGTCAGGAATGTTATTATGACACCAATTAGAAAGAACACAGTTTCAAACAAAACGAGTGTATTTGTGTTCTCAGTCCCCCCTGCAAGTCGAGTTCACACAAGTGAGATGTAGGAACCATAGTAGAGGTTGGTGGAACCAAGAGATATTTGGTTGAAATTGGTGACGAAATCCAAAGTGTTCATGTAGGTCAAGTGATCTCTGCCAAAAATGAACCAAGA
Organism: Squalus acanthias; assembly: GCA_030390025.1. Classification (NCBI taxonomy): domain Eukaryota; kingdom Metazoa; phylum Chordata; class Chondrichthyes; order Squaliformes; family Squalidae; genus Squalus; species Squalus acanthias. The sequence continues at coordinate 141,132,165 of CM059428.1, forward strand.
CATGATCGTGAACCACTTGATCATGAACACATACATGAGTTTGACTCCGTTCAGACTTCAGTAACTGAAGTACCAGGTTCAAACAAATCTGAGATAGAAACAGGATCATCTTTGAGTTTAGAGCCGAAACAAAAAAACCCGAAAATTGGTTCAACACCAAAACCTTCTGTAAGGAGATCAGGAAGGTTCCGCAAACCTGTTATTAAACTGGATTTGTAGTTGATTTAAAAGAAAAAAAGCCAGGAGATTTTGTTATGTGGTACACGTAATGCTGGGAAAAGTGGGACCATAGTTTTGTTGTATTTGAAGGGAATACATACATTTTTTTTAAGGGGGAAAGCAGTGTAATGTATTATCATATGGTTTGGTATGAGCATGCTCAGTTCGCTCTGGCCTATAAAGCAAGCACCTTGACTAGCAACTCATCGTGTCTCTGTCCTTCATTTGTTCTACCCACATATATTACAGGTGACAAAACAGACACATCCAACAACAGGTCCATTAGTTTTATTTCAATTTCATGTAAAATAATGAATTGATTATCAAGAGTAAACTTGAGGATTGTCTGTGCAATTATAGCCTAGTAAGCAGCAGTCATCCTGACTTCAGAAGAGAAAGATCCCACCTGACCAACCTCCTCAACTTCTTTGAGGAAGTGACAACCCAAGTGGACTGTGGATTTGGGGTGGTGTACCTAGACATGCAAAAGGCATTTGACAAAGTTCCACATGAGAAGCTGTTAGTTAAGCTCAAACGTGTGGGGATCCAGGGTAAATCTTGGGAATGGATAAGAAATTGGTTGAAGGGTAGAGAACAAAAGGTAGTTGTTGGAGGAGTTATGTTGGGTTGGCAGGCAGTGCAGAGTGTGGTGCCCCTGGCCCCGTGTTGAGAAAGGTAGCACTGCAGTTTCTAATTTATATCAATGACATAGATCCAGAAACTCAATTGAAGATTTGTCACATTTGTAGACAATACCAAACTAATGGATTCAGAGGAGATGGCGCAGAAATTATATAATGAGCTGCACAAAATATGTGTAAAAAATAGCAGATGAATTTTCATGCAGACAAGTGTAAAAGTATCGAGCCTGGGGAGGAAAACTGGGTGACACACGTACTGCATGAACGTGTTTAAATAGCTAAGGATGAAGTTGGATGAGACGTGGGAGCTTTAGGGGCTGATTTTCACAGCCTCCACTTGCCGGGAATGTGATGCTAGGCGATTCTACTCCCTTCAAAGGGCAGGAGTGGATTTGCACCCTTACTAAATTGAGATGCAGACTTTGAAAAGAACGAGTGGTTTTACTTACAGGATAGAGGAACGAATAGTAAACAGTATAAGACAGTGAAATATATAAAAATAATGAAGACAACAATCGCTCTCCTCTCTAAGTGTAGACCTTAAACTGGAATCCACTTATTGTCAACACTGTCTGCTGCCCAGGCGCTTTGTGTCACCCAGAGTGTTAACCCTTTATCTGCTGTTCCTAGTAGTACAATAGATAAGTTTAAAAAAAAGTCAACACAGGCAAAAATTCATTTTTGCCGCACCAGACTATACTTTATTGAAATAAAGGCAGATTTGTGCCAGTGAAGTGTTTTTTTTTAAATCAGGGATGTGATGTAGTGGCACCCATCACTTCAAGGTTTGAAAAATACAGCAGAAGAGGTCCCAGATTCATTTTATGTAAAAAAATGAGAACACTACCGTCATCAAACAGCAGGTGTCTCCCTAGCCTGTTCATAGGCTGGTGGTAAGCAATGACTGGGAGCTTTCATGAATCTGTGTGTTGAAATTCAATCATCTAAGATCCAAACCATTGCTAACGCTTTAGCTGACTATCATTCGACATTAGATTGGATGGGCACATCGTACAACTATGACAAAAACTTCCAGACTAGACTATCGGGAATCACTCGGTCAACCAGACGGCCAGCTACATTTTCTTTTAACTGTTAACTAAAAATAAAGCTCACCTTTATTGCTGCATATTAAGCCATGTTATACATTCATGATTTTGGTCCTGCAGTACCACGGAACCTAATTTATCCGCCATGGTGAAAGGAATCCTTGGTAGCATAGCTGTAGGTTACAAGGAACCAAAAATAAAAACAGAAAATGCTGGAAATACTCAGCAGGTCAGGCAGCATCTGTGGAGAGAGAAACAGAGATAATGTTTCAGGTCGATGACCTCTTCTCAGAACTGTTCTGATGAAAGCTCATCGACCTGAAACATTAACTCTGTTTCTCTCTCCACAGATGCTGCCTGACCTGCTGAGTATTTCCCGCATTTCCTGTTTTTATTTCAGATTTCCAGCATCCGCAGTATTTTGCTTTTGTAGAAGCAACCAAAACTGAGTCACTCCCAAGTGTCCACAGGATTACTGCTGGAGTTTAACCCTGGCGAATAATAGGAATTGATGAATAATCAAGAGTTGCTAAATTCTGGTCTTGCACCTATTGTAAGGCAATACGAGAACAGTGCAAATAAATAAAAGAAACATAACGCAGTTTTGCTAATCAAGAAAAGAAGATGAAATGTAAATCAGAAAAGGATCATTCTACTGTATTGGCAAACATGAGAATGAGCAGTGGGAGTTGGCAGCAGTGGTTTGTTGAAAAAATAAACCAAGAAATGACATCCGGCTGCAGCACAATCAATTATTCGGAAGAGAAGTTTAAACCTTCATCCTGGTTGCTTATTCGATTTTATGCAATGATAGCCCCACAATTATTGGGTCAGAAATTCGGCTGTTGTCGGGTGAGTACGCGCTGTGTACTCACCCGTAAGGCCATCTGAAGTGCCGGTTTCCTGCATGCACTGCGCATGCGCGGGAAACCGGAACTTCCGTTCCCCTGAAGGGAGGGGTTCAGAAGTCTAACGTGTGTGCGGGAGAGGCTGCGCGCACGCAGCGAACTTCGATTTTTTTTTCAGGTTTCTCCAGGAAGGTAAGTATGAAGAAGCTGCGCTTTTAAAAAGGAGACGCAAGGCCTGTTTTTAACAAGGTAAGTGGTTAATTAATTACAATTTAAAAAATTTTTCAACAGGTTTATCTTTTTTAGATACTTTAAAGAAAGGTAAGTTTATTTTTAGCACCGTTACAATGTATAATTAATTATTTCAAAAATTTAAATTTTTGTTTAAAGTAGTTAATTTATTTAACTTATAGTTATTTTAAAAATGCGATTTAAAAAAAAAATTTATTTGAAGTTTAAGTGTGGTTTTGGGGCCAATCTCTATTCATAGATTTGACAGGTCTTCCTCTCAAATCTATGAATGAAAATGCCCTGCTAGGATTGGCTCTCCATGGCCCACGTGATCCCAGGGGACGCTTCGAACTAATTGCGCCCCTGGGATACGCAAGCACTGCGCGCCAGCAGCTGGAGGAGGCCCAGGACCCGAAGTCCTCATGGGCCCAAAGCACAACAGCAGGCGCGGTAGGCAAGTACGCGCGCGATGCTTGCACCCGCAGAAAGCCTGAAAGCTGAATTTCTGGCCCATTATATATCAGTATTTCATTAACATACATATTCCCCGTTCATTTATGTAATTTTTATTTACACCAAATTATGTACTGGTATGAAAAAAACACATTTAAAGGAGGCAGATGACAGGGTTGAGTTTAACACCCAGCAGGTTTGGGTTGGCGGGAGCCGAGCAAGTGCAAATCGCACTATGAAGCCCAGATTTTAGGCCTGGGGTATTTTGACTGCTGGGCCTCATCTGCATGCCCTGCCTGGAACAGGGACAAAGTGGCAGCTGGCCAGCAGGCGGTCGTAGAAGTTCAAGGGGCAAGAGGTCGCTGGCCAACACCAAAGGAAGGCTTATCGGCAAGCAGGTAAGTAATGGGGAGGGGGTTTCACGGGAGGGGAGGGGGAGAGGCCAGGCCAGAGGAGGCCGCGACAATTCTTGTGGGACCCGAAGGAGCAGTCCTGCTCCTCTTGGCCCCACAAAGGAAAAATTTCCACTTACATTGGACATTGGACAGAGGTCCCTTCATCCTCCCGACAGCTGCTGACTTGCCTTCACCTTGGACCCACGGCGAAGGATCACTGAAAGGACTACACGATAACATCAACAGGTTCCATCCCACCATCAAACTCACCATGGACTACTCCTCAGAACCGGTTTCATTCTTGGACACACGAATCTCCATCAAAGACGGACACCTCAGCACTTCACTCTACCGCAAGCCCACGGACAACCTCACGATGCTCCACTTCTCCAGCTTCCACCCTAACCACGTTAAAGAAGCCATCCCCTATGGACAAGCCCTGCGAATACACAGGATCTGCTCAGACGAGGAGGAACGCGATGGACACCTACGGACACTGAAAGATGCCCTCGTAAGAACGGGATATGACGCTCGACTCGTCGATCGACAGTTCCGACAGGCCACAGCGAAAAACCGCATAGACCTCCTCAGAAGACGAACACGGGACACAACCAACAGAGTACCCTACGTCGTCCAGTACTTCCCTGGAGCGGAGAAACTACGCCATGTTCTTCGCAGCCTCCAACATGTCATCGATGACGACGAACACCTTGCTAAGGCCATCCCCACGCCTCCACTACTCGCCTTCAAGCAGCCGCCTAACCTCAAAAGTACCATCGTTCACAGCAAATTACCCAGCTGTCAGGAGAACAGCGACCAGCGACACCACACAACCCTGCCACGGCAACCTCTGCAAGACATGCCAGATCAGCAACACAGATACCATCATCACACGTGAGGACACTACCCACCAGGTACATGGTACATACTCATGTGACTCGGCCAACGTTGTCTACCTCATACGTTGCAGGAAAGGATGCCCCGGAGCATGGTACATCGGCGAGACCATGCAGACACTGAGACAACGTATGAATGGACACCGTGCAACAATCGCCAGGCAGGATTGTTACCTCCCAGTCGGGGAACACTTCAGCAGTCAAGGACATTCAGCCTCGGATCTGCGGGTTAGCGTTCTCCAAGGCGGCCTTCGAGACACACGACAGCGCAAAATCATCAAGCAGAAACTGATAGCCAAGTTCCGCACCTATGAGGACGGCCTCAACCGGGATCTCGGGTTCATGTCATGCTACAGAACGTGACGCGACATCGTTGTCTGTCTTTCCAGTTTTTAAAAAACAAACCCCAAAAAAAAAAATGTTAGGAGCTCAACTGCAGACGGCAGCATTTGACACGTTGGACCCCCTGTGACCCACCTCATTGTCTTGGCTGTACTCTGATGTGTCTTTGATGTAGTGCCTTCCTGACGGATTGTATCTCTGCAGACAAGTCGCTCTCTGTGTATATATACTGTGTATTAGATTCCCTCACTGTACCTCTACCTGACGAAGGGGCAGCAGCTCCGAAAGCTCGTAATTTTAAATAAAACTGTTGGACTATAACCTGGTGTTGTGCGACTTCTCATTTTTGTCCACCCCAGTCCAACACCGGCATCTCCGCATCATGCCTTCACCTGGCAGGAAAGCCGCAGTAGCTTCCTCAACAGGCCCAATTTAAAATCCAATCAGAGTCCTATTGCCGTGATGGGACCCTGATTTGTATTAACTTATGAGGCTCCGGTCTGCTTCCAGTGGGTGCCTCAGCCACCCAACTGCAGTGAGCCGTTAAAATAGTGGCCAGTGGGATTTCAGGCTGAACAAAGCAGCTGAATAATCCATTTTCAAGGTCTTCCCTTCCTGCTCCCGCCGGGCATTGTGGTTAAAAACCCCCTGATGCCTTGTTTCTGATTAGTACTGTGAATTAGTGAGTAATAAGCTCTTGTGCAGGTGTGTAGGATCGATTCCTCCCCTCCAACGGTAAAAATATTGGACTATGAAATATAAAAACCCAGAAGTGCACAGCCCACAAAAAGAGTTAATTCAGACATTGCGGCCGAATTGCCATACGAAGGTTTTCTGTCTCGGGAAGATACAAGAACATTCGCATATTCATGTACCTTAAGGGGTTACATTGTCCACCTTAGACCATGGCCCCCGAATAACTAGTTTCAGTGCAGGCCTAGACAATGGGCCGGGCCTCGAACCTTTTGAATACGAATGCTAACAGAAACCAACAACTTCGCACATGCCGTCGCTTTGGGAGGGTTGCATTGTCAGAAAGATATCTCAAATCAATGGACAATTCACACATTTTGAAATGAATTGTATGCTCAGAAGGGGGCCAGGAAATACTGCGAGTTGGTTTTGGTTTAAAGTAAGATCACTTCGAAGACAGTGGTGTGGAAGCCGACGGCAGAACAGCGAACAGAAAGATTCGGGCCTACAATCAACTCCAAGAGATAGCCGATCGGAGTGGTGATTGTATGTTTCAGCCAAATCATAGAGGGGGCTTTTATGATTGAGTCTGAGTAAGTTTGTGAGTTTCAGTCAGATCACAATAAGGGTTTTGTGATTGAGTCTGGGTAACTTTATATGTAACAGTCAAATCGCGGATGGGTTTAACTGTGTCATATTGTGTCGATGCAAATGACCCTTGTGCAGGGGTTTGTATTTTGGGGTTGTTAGCCTGATATAAATCGTAGGGATTTATACTGGGGAAGTAATTGTGTGTGTGTTCAATAAACGAATGAATCAAAGGTTGAGCCAAAACCCTATGCCGTGTGTATTTTGTTATAAATCCTGACATCCAAGAACTGTGTGTAATGGGGGACCAGTATTGGAGAAAACCCCTTACAGGTGTTACATCAGGAGATGTGGTCTGCATGACAGGGCTGACTTTTATATGGCTACTGAATAGAGAGGATAGACAGAGCGGGATATAAAATAAAAATTGGAAAGTATACAGCCATGCATTTTTGTTTTTGTTTCAGATTTTTAGTATTCAGTTTTTCTTTCAATCTAAAGTAGTATACAAGTTAAAAAATTAAAAGAGAAGGTTTAGTTTATAAAAGAGAGCTCTAGTATGAGACAGGGAAGGAATTCTAATAACAGATGCTGGCAACAGGCAACAGAGGTTAAAAAGGACAGTCAGGAAAACGATAAATTGATACATGGACGAGAAACTGGCCAAGACACTCTTTCAAGTTTGGCAGGTGGCAGAAGCAGAGATTGTAATCAGTAAATGCTATCAGCATTAGATAAACACAAACCAATATACTATATATATGTATCTGATAAACACTACCCAAAGACAGATTGCCACTGTATCAAATGAGACCCACTGAGATGATGAAATTTTCAAATCAAAAACAACTCGATTCAATCTATAAATTTGTGCAATTGGCTCCCTTAAACATAGTACAGACCAGGGATTGAACCTGAGATGTATCTTCACTGTGTAGGGTGGTGTTTTTTTGTACTGAGGATGTTTTAATGAATTATCATTTTATTTTTTTTAAAAGACAGGGCTGGATTTTGCAGGAGGTCAGCGGGTGCAATCGGTGACGGGTCGGGTGGGAAAATGTTTTTTTCCCGCCAGCAGGTCGGGACCCCGCTGTGAACCCGCCGCCAAGCGCCTTTCCCCAATGTCGGGTCTGTCAGCGCTGAGCAGACCCGACACACAGTGGCGGGTTCACAGCGGGGGACCCAATCCAGGTAATTAGTGATTTGTTTAGAGCCACTTAAGAATGAATTTTAGTTCACCTTCTGCATTTGGCAGCTTGCCCACGGGGTCCATGCTGGTCGTGGACCACGTCTGTGAAGCTGAGGTGGGAGTTCAGTGGCCATTGAATCAGCTGTTGAGTTGACCGATGGGCCGAAGGGCCTCTTTCTGTGCTGTATAACTCTATGACTCTATGGGCTGGATTTTCATTGACCCGTGGAGGCGGGTTTGGAGGCGTGTGGGGGGTTAAAATCGCGAAAACTGGCGGGCGGGCACAAGTCTGCCTCCATCCCGCCTCCACGCAATTTTAATTAAATCGTGTCTGCTGGTCCTGACTCCGTCCCCGCCTTTAAGAGGCGGGATAGGCTGTTAAGGCCCTTAACAAGCACTAAATTGCCTCTATAATGCCATTTTGAAAGGCCTTTGTGATTTTAACCCTTGATCTACGTGAAGCACGCCTGTTCTGAACCACGAATGTGAAACCTGGCGGGATGCAAAACAAAATTCTCTCTCTCTCTCTCTCTCCTCATTTTGCATCCAGGTCCTCTCACAGCAAAGGCCAGACAGTCTCTGACCTGCAATGCAGCATCAATGATGACATCATCAGAGGCGACTTTCAGACTGAAACCACTAATTGGGTCATGGGTTCCCACATGCTGGAACTCAATTGCCCAATTAGGTGAAAATTGCATCAATCTCCCACATCCAATTGCAGTCGGGTGGATAACACGAAATGCGGATGACACGACCCCAACCCGCCCCAGTATCAAAATCCAGCCCTATGACTCTATTGACAGCTTCGAATATACAGTAAGAGCTCCCACCTTACAGAGATATCTTCTCTCAGCCACCAACTCTTCCTCACCGCATTTCCACAACAGATTCACCATGCTGCAAGTCTTTACACAAGTCTCCATCCAGTCTGACCTCATTACCTCTCTCACCATTGACAGATGGTGACTGGCTGATGACGCATCATCAAATGACGTCACCAGACCCGCTTCCTCTAATTGGCCGGGAAACACACTGGGTGGGCTTAACAAGCACCATTGAGGGGAATTCATTTCAGAGGCTGGGATGGAGCCAGCAGCAGGGTCAGGACCTGCCACCGGCGTCGCCTGCCCCGGACCTGCTGAGGTTCGTAAAATCCAGCCCGCTGAATTTAGACTACAGTGGGCAGGTTTGAATGGTACATTTCTGTTTTAAAAATAACAAACTGAATCTATTTTTTTTAAGTATCTGTATGTGGCTTGTGGGTTGTTCAAAGAGAGACACGTGAAATGGGATTTAAAATGGGCCAGCAGATTATCAAGTGAGGAAGAAAAAACTGCAAAGGAGAATTTTGCAAAACAGGTTATGGGAATTCAACAATCTAATGCAATGAAATTAGGTGCCGCAATACAAGTTGCCCTCACCCACTCTCCATGGGGCATGCTTCATGTAGTAACAATGCGGGTAGTGCATTCATGCACAGCACCTATACAATTACAAAGTTATTTTATGTGCCAGCCCTTGAAGTGAGCCGTCGAGCACGTTTGCTGATTCCGTCTCTCACTTTACCAAGTGACCACTTGCTTATCTCTGCAGCTGTGCTGAAACTTTAAAAGCTTTCTGTCAGTTGAACTCACTAACTAACACCTGGTCTGATGTGAAGCTCAGCACTCATTTTTCATTCATTTCCCACCTTCCCTCACTGCGTAATTCTGCGTGAGTTGTTCGTGATTCGGCCTTAATGAGATCCTAATGAAGCATGGGTATGAACTAGCCTCGAAGCAGCAGTAAGTGTGGACAAATAATGTATCACATTTTCTATAGGTATTGTTTATACTTCTCCTTTTTCACAAAGGTAATCAAACAAAGAAAAATATGCTCCTTTATGTCTGTCAGAAAGGTAGAACAGAATGGAGGAATAGAGAGAAATTCTTTGCCAAAATCAATATTGGAGTTGGAACAGACGTGAGCCGGAGAGGTCAGATTTCGCTTTAAGAGACATAAAGTTGGCTCAAGATGCTGTAGATTGATCAGGATGTCAGGTGTGATAGGGAATATTTCTGAGAGTCTATAGAATGGCAGACATAATTGAAGAAAGGTTCAGTATCAGAATGGATGGAAGGGGAAGTGTGAGGTATGAAACCTTAAATGCCAGAATAACACCAGTTCCTTCAGTAGCACTGACAGCGAGAGTGAAAGCAGCAGTGGGGCCAGATTAAATACGTCAAAGAATTTTTTAAAGACCATCTCACTTGGTTAACTAGTTTACAGCATCTGATTTCTTACAAGAGGCAGATCTGAAAGTGTCACCGTTTTGGAGTTTTTGTGTTAGATATTATCCTGGATTCAGCATCAACAGCCATTCCTCTATGAGCGGAGTGCATCTTGTTTATGCCCAATATCAAGATAAGTGGATTATAAGACTGAACAGTTTCTCTGTATACCAGCTACTGGAATTTATCATGTGCCATCACGTAAATTCTCCCCACTTTGTAGACAGCAGATAAGATAAACAATCTACAGAGCCAAGACAAGATGGTTTGTGTAAGAATGGCAGTCCCACTTCTAAAATACCTCTGCTTTTGACCCCAATGGACTAGCTGGGTCTTTTTAGTAATTCTGGTGGGTGCCCACGCCAGTATGGTCACATTTAGGCATCCGCTGAAGTAAAAGCAGCTCTTCAAAGCAGCACTGCCGAGCGCCCAGTGGGCTAGCTTGAAAGGCCACTGATTAGTGCTATCGTTCTTATCATGCCACATGGACTATTGATGGCCTCAGTGGTATCCCTCAAAGTCTCTCTTTCATACAGAACCCAATTAGTCACAACCTGTAGTGCAGCTATGATACGAATTGTCTCCTTACTTATGAGACTGCTTGCCAAAGCAGTACCGATAGGCATAGGGTCTAATGATCAGGTGACCACACTGCAGTGTTGTGTTTAACACCACACTTGCCAAGAGGTGCAGCCTTTCAACACTTTGAGTAGTGCATTACATAAATAAAAAAGAAGGCGGGGGGGGGGGGGAAGGCATAATAATAAAAAGGGTACGACAACTACCCCAGGAGACTGAGATTTAGTGGCATCTGAGAAGTGGTGGTGGTACGATCTAAGGAGATCTAAGGAGATTTAAGCCTTGGTCTGTATTACTCAGTCCCACAATAGATAATGCAATTACCAACAAAAGATTAATGGGAAATTTCATTTTAGCATTTCTCTAAACAACAGATTTATTTTTATAGTGCCTTTCATGATGTCAGGATGTGCCAAAGCACTTTACAGCCAATGAAGTACTTTTTGTAAATGTAGTTGTTAGATCAACCGAGTAGATTAATCCAAATTATATAGGTTCAAATGCCAGAGATAAATCATCTTGTTGGTTTCATTAACATCAACAGAAAGTACAAGCAAGCCTATATACTTACAAGTAGGATATCCATCAGGGTCTTCAAACTACTAACCAATCCAGGTGAGTTCTCAGCACGGAATACCAAAGAATTATGGAAAGTGATCTTATTTATACACCTTAAAGACAATTCGTAAGCAACGTCAGATGACTTTCTCCGAACCTATCAATTCTGAGATTATTGTCATGTGATCCTTATGTGTCATATGCTACTACACCATTAGATGGCAATGTTGCACCACATATACTCCATTCTCACTGGAATGTAAAGGCATTTCATTTATTATCAGTAGAAGATAAGAAAATGTTGCATGTTTATAAACATCACACCCATACCAGAATAATAACAACTGCAACCTAGACATGTTGTCCACAAACTAGCTATAATTATGTACAGAAAGCCTTGATGCTTCTTAAATTGCCTTGAACTGACACCTTCTGCTTACTTAGCTTTGGTGTGCAGAAGCCTAACAACCTAATGTGTTAGCTTCTATCACACTGAATACATTCTCATAAGATATTAAAGATATTAATACTGACTTCTGTATTGTTAAGCTATTTTCCTATTATATTGGGCCAGATCTTGCTGGAGCAGGGCATCTCGCAGCGCGCTCCATTAGTTAGACTTTTATCTGCACCCTTCAGCTCGAAAACGTTTTTTGCTGTAACTTCCTTAAAAATAAGGACAGAATTTAAAACTTTAAAATGGTTCCAGAATTATATCTGCATCTTCTGGTCCAATTATCTCTTGCCTTCAAACCCCACTTCACCTGAAGGCTATATCTGGTCTTTTGGCTGGAAGTGTGAGCTGATAATGGCAGGGGGCATCTGGGACCATAGTGAACCAACAGTGTATCTCCTTAACCAATGAGATTTAAAGATTGAGAAAGAAACAGAGGAATGACGGAGAAGAGTGAATTAGAGTCAAATCATGTACAGAAAGAGAAATAAAGAGAGGGAAAGATAGTTTGGATTAAGAGAGAGATAGAAAAAAAGGACAGAATGGAAAAGTAAGAAAAAAATGAAATTTAAAATTTGACATTTTTAAAATCGCTAACAATTTACTACATGCACGAATGAGTTTGAAGAGTTTAAATTGTTCCCTCCTGGGCCGGAGATGTTGATTGGCATTGCATTAACAATTATCCCATTGTAAAAAAGGTACTTACGCTGTTAAGTTCCAGCCCTAACTTTCTGTGGTGAGTTTAATGGCCAATTAATGTGCAAATCCAGCAAGTTCTTAAAAATAACGGAGAGGCTGAGGATAAGATGCTGTTTATGCGAAGCAACCGTAAATTGACCAGCAAGTTCTGGAGATTCGCAACTCATAGCCTATCTTTTAATCCCCTGAACTTGCTGGCTGATTTGCAAATTAATAACGGTGTGCATCGTTAACATGGCATTATTTTTCCAGCAAGATCAAGCCCATTGTACACTATCCTACAATAGTCACTGTTGTAATGTAGGGAAACATTGCTGCCAATTTGTGCACAGCAAGATCCCACAAACAGCAATTCAATAAATGACTGGATAATCTGGTTATTTTTACTGGTAAAATCCCCTGCTCTTCTTTGAATAGTGCCATGGGTTCTGAAACATCTACCTGAGAGGGCAGGTAAGGCCTCGGTTTAGCGTCTCATGCAGAATATGGCGTCTCCAACATCATTCATCTGAGTCTGCCAATGGAATTCTTGTTATAACCAGTAGAAAACACGGTTGTGTAAACAGGGTGAATCTTCCATTCTATTTGTAAACCTGAGAAATATTTACTGTTTCAAATATTGACAATGGGGAACATGTTAACATTAAAATACCAAGAAGGATGTTTTATCAAATGATTAGCAAAAATCTGAATAAATTGATATATTCAAATTTAATTCTTTAAGAGAGGTAAAATGAAGTTAAAATGGAGACTCATTAAATATAGATTTTCACGTGTATATTGATATTGAGCAGTGTAGTCTAAATAGCATGTGAAACTTTCCATTTTTCAGCAGGGGAATGAATGATGAAGCTCATACACATTAATAATGGCATAGAATATAGAGCATGTCAAATTCTTGTCCATTCCTTGGTATAAATGCCAATGATTTGAGTTTAAATACCTTGAACTGTGCATCCCTCTGTGGTTCCATTTATAAAACCTTGGTCACACGTGTTTGCCTTCTTCATTGACCTCATTTACATGAAGTCATGGTGTGCTGACGAAGCTGCTGTTGATTAGCTTTGGTATTTTAATGACTAGATTAGGTGATGGCAGAGGATTGTTGTTAAAACTGATAAACTTGCTGACAGATTATAAAAACCATTTATAGTCATTAAATGTAATTAATGTAATTTAGAAACAGGAGGTACAGTGGTGTAGTGGTTATGTCACTGGACTAGTAATACAGAGGCCTGGGCTAATGATCCGGAGAACATAGTTTAAACAAATCTGGAAATAAAAAATTGATATTAGTAAGAGAAAGTTTTCGCACACCATTCCGTAAACCTTCAGGGAGTCATAAGAACATAAGAAATAAGGGCAGGAGTAGGCCATACGGCCCCTCGAGCCTGCTCCTCCATTTAATAAGATCATGGCTGATCATCGACCTCAACTCCACTTTCCCGCCCGATCTCCATATCCCTTGATTCCCCTAGAGTCCAAAAATCTATCGATCTCAGCCTTGAATATACTCAAAGACTCAGCATTCACAGCCCTCTGGGGTAGAGAATTCCAAAGATTCACAACCCTCTGAGTGAAGAAATTCCTCCTCATCTCAGTCTTAAATGGCCGAACCCTTATCCTGAGACTATGCCCCCTAGTTCTGGACACTCCAGCCAGGGGAAACAACCTCTCAGCATCTACCCTGTCAATCCCCTTCAGAATCTTGTATGTTTCAATGAGACCACCTCTCATTCTTCTAAACTCCAGAGATTATAGGCCCATTCTACACAATCTCTCATCATAGGACAGCCCTCTCAGGGTCTAGAGGAAGGCCCAGGAATTAGGCCAAGACCTGGATATGGTAAGTGGAGGCCGTCTCCACGAGTTTCCACAGAGCCTGTTTGGAATGGACTCTCTGTCCACCCCAAACAAACTCACCTGCAACAGAGGGGGCATGGTCAAGGAAGGGAACTCCCAGGCTCAGAGCTTCTTCAGACCTGACCTGGTGGTACAACAGCAGCCAGTACATCCAGTGAAAGGAGGTATACCTACCACTGCTAGGCTGCAATGGAGCCTTCCTGTGTGTCCAGACCTTGGCCTGGATTCCCAAAGATTTTGGTGATTTTTGGTCCTTTAAACAAGGGGTGAATGGACCAGATTGCAGCATGTTTCCAAGGGGAGGCCTGACATCCGGCCAGAGTGGGCAGCCTCCACCTCATTTTGTTGGTTGCCTGGACCGGTGGGCAAATGAGAGGCACCCCAGAGGTGCAGGTGCCTGCCAGGATTTTTTAATAAATGTGGCATCCTTCCCTTGACTCCGGAAAGTCCAATGGGATCAGTGGTTCCTGGCAGGGCAATTATAGAACTCAAGTTAGGATCAAAGGCCTGTGGATTTTTGGCCCACTTAGTTATTAATGTGTACCGTGATAGAGAGGAAGGGCTGTAAAACATGAACCATCATAGAAAAATATGATTTTTTTTGTCACACCAGTCTAAACAGATGTACAGATTTTATTTGTGGCAACCATTAGCCATTAGAATATTTTGGCTTCATAACTAAAAGGCTAGAATATAAATGGGAGGAGGTTTTGCTACAGCTATACAAAGCCCTGGTTAGACCACATCTGGAGTTCTGGGCATTGCACCGTAGAAAGGATATAATGGCCTTGGAAGGAATGCAGCGCAGATTCACCAGAATGTTACCAGGGCTCCACGGGTTAGATTATGAGGAGAGGTTACATAAACTAGGCTTGTATTCCCTAGAATATAGAAGGTTAAGGGGTGATTTGATTGAGGTTTTTATGATTTTGAAAGGAATTGATAGGGTAGATCGAGAGAAACTTTTTCTACTGGTGGGGGAGTCTAGGACAAGGGGACATAAATTTAAAATCAGAGCCAGGCTATTCAGGAGAGAAGTTAGGAAACACTTCTTCACCAAAAGATGGAACTCTCTCCCACAAAAAGCAGTAGATGCTAGCTCAATTAATAATTTAAAATCTGAGATTGATATATTTTTGGTAGACAAGGATATAAAAGGATATGGAGCCAAGGTAGGTGGGTGGAGTTAAGATACAGATCAGCCACGATCTCATTGAATGGTGGATCACGCTCGAGGGGCTGAAGGGCCTACTTTTATTCCGATGTTCCTACGTTCAAATTCCTGATATAGTTGCTACTCAAAGATTTGTTGATAATAGTTAGTGAATCTTCTGATGACACAAATCATCAATGACCTACAATGGGTCAAGAGTCATTTTTTTCATATTTATTGACTGGATTCAAAGAAACACAGAGTAGGATTAAACGGAGTGGACTTGAACAGAGTGTTTTAGTTGGGAATTTGGAAAGAGAGGGAAGGAGTTGTTGCTTTTTGCCGACACTACTTGTAGTGCTTTGTGTGACAGAGAGATATTTAATTTCTGTACCCTTAACTTAATCTAGATCAAGTAATTAGTCAAGAAACTAAGTTACCTAATTACAAATTTAATTAAATGTAATTAAATAAAACAAGGTCATAGAGGGATGGCAGTGCAGGTGGTGTGCCACAACTGCAGCATGTGGGAGTTTGTGGAGAGCATTGTGATCCCGGACAACCATGTTTGCTGTAAGTGCCTGCGTCTTGAGGAACTTCAGTTCAGAGTTTTTGAACGGGAGTCTGAGGTGCAGACATTGCGGAGCATCAGGGATGGGGAGAGTTACCTGGACACTGATCCAGGAGGCAGTCACACCCCTTAGGTTAGGTATTGATACAGGGCTGGTTAGTGGTCAGGGACAGGAGGGTGTGACTGGAACTTAGGCAGGTAAGGGGACCCAGGTGCAGTGCTGGAGGAGCCTCAGCCTATGCCATTGTCCAACAGGTATGAGGTTCTTGCTGCCTGTGTGGATGAGGGAAAAGCCTGCAGGATGGATGAGCAGGCTGACCATGGCACCATGGTGCAGGAGGCCATTCAAGTGGGGGGAGTGAAAGGGAATGTAGTTGTGGTAGGGGACAGTATAGTCAGCGGGATAGATACTGTTCTCTGCAGCCGCGACCGAGAGTTCCAAAGGTTGTGTTGCCTGCCTGGTGCCAGGGTTAAAGACATTTCCTCACGGCTGGAGAAGAACTTGGAGTGGGAGGGGGAGGATCCAGTTGTCATGGTCCATGTAGGAACCAACGATATAGGTAGAACTAGGATTGCTGTTCTGCTGAGGGAGTTTGAGGAGCTAGGATCCAAATTAAAAAGCAGAACCTCAAAGGTAATAATCTCTGGATTGTTACCTGAGCCACGTGCAAATTGGCATAGGGACAAACACATTAGAGGTTTAAATGCGTGGCTCAAAGAGTGGTGTGGAAGGAAGGGGTTTCAGTTCATGGGGCACTGGCACCAGTAGCGGGGAAAGAGGGAGCTGTTCCATTGGGACGGGCTCCACTTAAACCGGGCTGGGACCAGTGTCCTGGTGAACCAAATAACTGAGGCAGTAGACAGGGCTTTAAACTAATGAAGGGGGGGTGGGAGGATTCAGGAAAGAGTAAATTTAAAAGCAGCGAGAGAAATGTCAAGGCTCTAGAGCAGAGTAGAGTTTTGGGTAAAAATAAGCAGAGTGGGTCAGGAAGGGACAGAGAGAGAGTAACAAAGCTAATAAGGCATCTTCTTCTTCTTCTTCTTCTTCTTCTTAGGCAGTCCCTCAGAACCAAGGATGATTTTCTTCCACATTAAAAATGAGATCTCAGGTGACTGATGAGTCCAATGCGGGACTTACAGTCTCTGTCACAGGTGCGGCAGACGGTGGTTGAAGGTGCTTGGGTTGACGTGCGCTCCTTGCGCTGCTTGTGCTTGGCTTCCGCTTGCTCCCGGCGAAGAGACTCGAGGTGTTCGGCGCCTTCCCGGATGCTTCTCCTCCACTTTGTGCGGTCTTGGGCCAGGGATTCCCAGGTGTCGGTAGGGATGTTGCACTTTTTCAAGGAGGCTTTGAGGGTGTCCTTGAAGCATTTCCACTGCCCACCTGGGGCTCTCTTGCCATGTCGGAGCTCCGAGTAGAGCGCTTGTTTTGGGAGTCTCGTATCGGGCATGCGGACGATGTGACCCGTCCATCGGAGCTGATCGAGCGTGGTCAAAGCTTTGATGCTGGGGATGTTGGCCTGAGCGAGAACACTGATGTTGGTGCGCCTACCCTGCCAATGGATTTGCAGGCTCTTGCAGAGGCAGCATTGGTGGTACCTCTCCAGTGCTTTGAGGTGCCTGCTGTACATGGTCCATGTCTCTGAGGCACACAGGAGGGCGGGTATCATTACTGCTCTGTAGACCATGAGCTTGGTGCTGGGTTTAAGGTCCTGGTCTTCAAACACCCTCTTCCTCAGGCAACCGAAGGCTGCACTGGCACACTGAAGGTGGTGTTGGACTTCGTCATCGACGTCTGCCCTTGTTGACAGTAGGCTCCCGAGGTATGGAAAGTGGTCCACGTTGTCCAGGGCCTCGTCGTGGAATTTGATAATCGGGCCGGCAGTACTGTGTGGCGGGGGCAGGTTGGTAGAGGACCTTTGTCTTACAGATGTTTAGTGTAAGGCCCATGCTCTCGTATGCTTCGGTGAAGGTGTTGATGATGGTTTGGAGTTCGACCTCCGAGTGTGCACAGACGCAAGCGTCGTCTGCATACAGGTTTGATCTAATAGCCATAACAGAGACGTGGTAGCAAAGTGGCCAAGGTTGGGGACTAAATATTCCAGGATACTTAACTTTTAGAAGAGACAGGCAAAATGGAAAAGGAGGAGGGGTAGCCCTGATAATAAAAGATAGGATAAAGACAGTAGAGAGAAAGGATCTTAGCTCCAAAAATCAAGAAGTAGAATCAGTTTGGGTGGAGCTAAGAAACAACAAGGGGCAGAAAACATTGGTGGGAGTTGTTTATAGGCCCCCCAAACAGTAGTTGTAATGTAGGGCAGAGTATAAATCAGGAAATTAGAGGCACATGTAACAAGGGTAATACAGTAATCATGGGGGACTTTAATCTACATATAGACTGGGCAAACCAAATTTGCAGTAATAGTGTGGAGGACGAATTCATGGAATGTATGCAAGATAGTTTTCTAGATCAGTATGTTGAGGAACCAACTAGGGAACAGGCTATTTTAGATCTAGTATTGTGCAATGAGAAAGGGTTAATTAATAACCTTGTAGTAAAGGGGCCTTTAGGGAAGAGTGACCATAATATGATAGAATTTTATAATGAGTTTGAAAGTGATTTAGTTAAATCCGAAACTAGGGTCTTAAATCTAAACAAAGCAAATTACGTAGGTATGAGGGGTGAGTTGGCAAAGGTAGATTGGGAAACTACATTAAAAGGTATGATGGTAGACAAACAATGGTTAGCATTTAAAGAATTAATACATAATTTACAACAAATATACATTCCTTTAAGGCACAAAAACCCCACAGGAAAAGTGGTCCAACCGTGGCTAACAAGAGAAGTTAAAGATAGTATTAGATCAAATGAAAAGGCTTATAATGCTGCCAAAAAGAGTAGTAAGCCTGAGGATTGGGAGGATTTTAGAATTCAGCAAAGGGGGACCAAGAAATTGATAAAGAAAGGGAAAATAGAATATGAGAGTAAACTAGCGAGAGACATAAAAACAGACTGTAACAGCTTCTATAGGTATGTAAAAAGGAAAAGATTAGCAAAAGTAAATGTGGGTCCCTTACAGGCTGAGACAGGAGAAATTATAATGGGGAATAAGGAAATAGCAGAGAAATTAAACAAATACTGTGGCTGCGATTTTCCCATCAGAGGCGTGTTGGAGTCGGGTTGAGTGGTCGGTGGGTTCCAGTCCCGCTGCCGGCTTCAGCTGCTCCGAAATCACGATTGTAATTTAACTGGGCTTATTAGGCCCGCCGTGCGCGCTACCCGACCCAATCAGTAGGTCCGGGTGTGCTGCTCGCCTCTGCTGATGTCTTCCATTCAGGAGCTTTTAAGGGGCCCATGCAGCCTTAGCATTTCATTTGGTTTATGCTGCTCCTGAAAACGGGTCTTCTGAAAATGACTGCTGCAAGATCGACGGCTGCTCCTCGATTTGATGATGACTCCCTCCATTCTCTGGTGGAGGGAGTAAGAGGGCGCAGGGAGGTTCTGTTCCCTCTCGATGGCCGGAGGAAGCCTGCTCACCAGACAAAGGCAGCTTGGCTGCAAATTGCTGAGGAGGTGAGCTCCAGGTGCTTGTGCTCACGCACCTGGGTGCAGTGCCGCAAAAAGGTTCAATGACCTGCTGCGCTCAGCAAAAGTGAGTATAACATCACACTTACCTTCAATCTGCTCCCCATCTCTTCTCATCACCAGCACTCTGCATTGTCAACCTACTCCTGCACATCCCAACTTACCCTGACATCCCTTGCACTCTTAACTATCCCTCTCTCTCTATGTACAGAATCACTTCACCATCCTACTATGCTGCCCTCACACTCGCTCTCACTGCTATGCAATGACAACAACTAACAAGGCACAGGGAGGCACCTTGGTTTTGGCACCTCACTCCATCTTTGTCTCCCTCTAAGCTTCAACGTTATGTAATCTTTACACTCACTCCATCAATCGCGCTGAAACTCCACTTGTGTCCCTCATTTCAGGAAAAGAGAGCCCATAATAAGAGGGAGAGAGTGAGGACCGGAGGAGGCCCACCATCACTTGCAATGTTAACAAACACTGAGGAGGCTGCTCTCGACATCGTTGGAGGTGCAGAGGAGCTGGAAATGGGGGACGGAGAGACTGGCGCACTCGAACAAGCTGGTGACAGAATAGATTTGTAACCCTCTCATTTAGATTTCATGAGTGACTGATATGACTGATCTGACGTTCATACAGATTGAGTTCTGATCATCTGCACAGTAGGATGTTTCTGGTACCCAAATATCACATGTCTAACTCATGCGTTTACTCCCCCACAGGACCATCGAGAGCCCCCCTCCCCACTGTCCAGGAGGAAGAGCCGGACGACTCCTCAGAGGAAGCTGCAGCCTCTGAGGGAGCAGCGTCACCTGAAATCAGCGCACCCAGCACCAGCGCAGAGACGCACACCTCGGTGGGTCCTTCGCGACATAGATTAGTGTTGTCACCTGGTGTATCACAGCTCACAAGTAGACATCAGCAGATGGTGGAGACAGCGACAGCAGTGGAGAGACCTTGTCAGAGGTCGTAGGACTCTCCTAGCTCTGCTCAGCTGCATGCAGACGCTGTGCCTCTGGGGCCATCCAGAAAGAGAGCGGTGCTGGAACTCCAGGAACAAGGGCAGGAGTCTCGGACAGGGTTTGCATCCATGGTAACTGCGAGTGTGCAGGGAATGGAGGAGTCCATCTCAAACATGAGCAATGCGGTGGTGCACTCAATGGCGAATGTAGGTGCCTCCATGGAAAGGCTGGCAACCTCCATGGAGGACATAAATCACCAGACTCAAATGGGCATGGTGACTCTTCTAAATGGATGGTCTGATATGGAGGATAGCTGGGCATCAATTGAGGAGAGGAACCAGAGGTACATGGACGTCCCCGTTATGAGGACTGTCATTACAGAGATGGGTCCTCATGGCTCCACTGATGTGCAACAAGGTGCTCTCAGCCACTTGCTAGCAGTGAAGTGCGGGTGACCCATGAGAGGGATGTTGGTGGTCGACAACCAGGAAGTGTGGGCTCTTCTCCAAGTGCTCCCACTCCCATGCCACAGCGGAGCCCTCAGTCAGAGCCCCAGATTCCTCACCCAACTGAGATGGCTGTCTCAGCCCCTGCACAGCCGCAGGAGGAGCAGACTGTTGCGGAGCCCTCCCAGGCCCCCAAACCCAGAGGACGCCCTCCAAAGGCATCAAAGCAGGCGCAGCATCGAAGTGTGCAAGGTGCCTCTACATCTGCTGAAGCCACAGGGGAAGAACCACGTAGAAGCATATATAAGAGAAAGTTAACACACAAATAGTCACAAGGGTAGTCACTTGGGTGTTTTCATCTGTTACAAACGTTTGTCATCGTTATTATTAATGTATTAAAGAAAAGCGATGGCAAAGATTCAAAGAGCTAGCGTATGTGTGCTCAGAAATGGAAGTTGCACAGTGAGGGGTCAGGGCGCCTTTCATCTGTAATGATGGTGGTGAGAGTGATAGAAAACTTCAGTTTATTGCACAGATGCTGTATGGTGTGTTAAGAAGGTCGGCCAGACATTCATTTCCATGTGCCAGCCACATGTGTTTGAAGCGTCACATTACGCGAATCTGGCATGGATAAGCGCATCCCTTGCCTCACGGCCAGCAATGTGCTCGCGTGCTGGTGGAATTGGCACATCCGCCCCTGCAAGGCGTCCCTCATCTGCTGCCTCCTCCTCCTCCTCCTCCTCCTCTTCCGAGGAGGCTGTGCGCTGAGCCACTTGTTCCTCAGGCAGCGATAAGCCACGCTGCTGTGCGATGTTGTGCAGGGCACAGCAGATGACGATGATTCTGGAGACCCTGGATGGTGAGTACTGTATGGCTGTACCAGATCTGTCCAGGCATTTGAATCGCATTTTGAGCAAGCCGATGGTTTGCTCAATGATGCTTCTGGTGGAAATGTGGCTCACATTGTACCGCTCCTCAGCTTCGTTTGATGGCCTCCTCATTAGCCACTTTTTCAGGGGATAGCCATTGTCTCCAAGTAGTCATCCGGAAAGTTGTCTTGGTAGATTGAAGAGCTGAGGCACAGTAGACTGCTGCAGGATGAACGAGTCATGGCAACTGCCAGGGAATTTGGTGCAAACATGCATAATGTTCTTCCTGTGGTTACACATCAGCTGGACATTAAGGGAGCGGAAGCCCTTGCGGTTGACAAATACAGCTGGGTTGTGATGGGGTGCCCTAATGGCCACATGTGTGCAGCCTACGATGCCCTGCGCCATTGGGAAGCCTGCCATATTTGAAAAGCCAACCGCACATGGAGAAGTGGATGTAATTGTGCGCCTTTGCAAAGAGGCCATCAGTAACCTGCATGATGCGACAGTGTGCGGCTGACCGGGAGATACCGCTGATGTCTGCTGATGATCCCTGGAAGGACCCTGAAGCAAAGAAGTTGAGTGCGGTGGTGACTTTGACAGCCACTGGTAAGGAGTGTCCACCTGCTCCTCTGAGCTCCAGGTCTTGGTGCAGCATTGTGCAGATGTCAGCGACTACCTCTCGCGAAAGTCTCAGCCTCTTTTGGCACTGCTGCTCAGTTATGTTGAGGAAGCTCATCCTTGGCCTGTAAACCCTATGTTGGGGGTATCTCCTGTGGCGCGGTGCAGCCCTGCGCTGATGGCCTCTGCCCTGTGCATCATCAGGTGGATGAGGAGAAGCTTGGCGCTCCTGTTGTTGCTGCTGCTGTTGTGCCTGGTTCTGCTGCTGCCGTGGCTGCTCTTCCTCCGATTCTGAGGACCAGGATGGGAGGGTATAAATGGTTCTCATCCCGCTGGTATATATCTCAGTTGAGGAAGAGATTTTATAAGCGCTCAGTTAATGTGGCCAGAGGGTATTCCAAGGAGGTCGCAGTGCATATGGATCTCAGCTTAAACACTCACAAGCTCAATAGACCTGCAAAATGTGTAACCAAACCTCAAAGCACAATGTTTTGCAGAGTTGCGTGGAGGCGGGATGGCGGCGGGTTAGCAACCCGCCATCAATCATTTTGATTTTTACTCCCGACCCGCCTCCAAGCCCACCCTCTGAGCGCCGGCAAATTCGCGGCCTTTTGTGTCTGTCGTCATGGAAGAAGACGCAAAAAGCTTCCTGGAAATAGTGGAGAACCAAGGTGAGAATGAGGAACTGAAAGAAATTAGTATTAGTAAAAAAATAGTACTGGAGAAATTAATGGGACTGAAAGCCAATAAATCTCCTGGACCTGATGGCCTACATCCTAGGGTTTTGAAAGAGGTGGCTATAGAGATAGTGGATGCATTGGTTGTCATTTTCCAAAATTCCATAGATTCTAGAACGGTTCCCGTGGATTGGAAGGTGGCAAATGTAACCCCACTATTTAAGAAAGGAGGGAGAGAGAAAACGGGCAACTACAGACCAGTTAGCCTGACATCAGTAGTAGGGAAAATGCTAGAATCTATTATTAAGGACGTGGTAACAGGACTCTTAGAAAATAATAATAGGATTGGGTAGAGTCAACATGGATTTATGAAAGGAAAATTGTGTTTGATGAATCTGTTAGAGTTTTTTGAGGTTGTAACTAGCAGAATAAATAAGGGGGAACCAGTGGATGTGGTGCATTTGGATTTTCAGAGGGCATTCGATAAGGTGCCACACAAGAGGTTATTAAACAAAATTAGGGCTCATGGGATTGGGGGTAATATACTAGCATGGATTGAGGATTGGTTAACAGACAGAAAACAGAGAGTAGGAATAAACGGGTCATTTTCAGTTTAGCAGGCTGTAACTAGTGGGATCAGTGCTTGGGCCTCAGCTATTCACAATCTACATCAATGATTTGGATGAGGGGATCAAATGTAATATATCCAAATTTGCTGATGATACAAAGCTGGGTGGGAATGTAAGTTGTGAGGAGGATGCAAGGAGGCTTCAAGGGGATATAGACAAGCTAAGTGAGTGGGCAATAACATGGCAAATGGAATATAATGTGGAGAAATGTGCCATTATCCACTTTGGTAGGAAAAATAGAAAAGCAGAGTATTTTTAAATGGTGAGAGATTGTGAAATGTTGGTGTTCAGAAGGACCTGAGTGTCCTTGTACACGAATCACTGAAAGTTAACATGCAGGTACAGCAAGCAATTAGGAAAGCAAATGGTATGTTGGTCTTTATTACAAGAGGATTTGAATATAAGAGTAAAGACATCTTACTGCAATTATATAGGGCCCGGGTGAGATCACACCAGGAGTATTGTGTACAGTTTTGGTCTCCTTACCTAAGGAAGGATATACTTGCCATCAAGGGAGTGCAACGAAGGTTCATCAGACTGATTCTTGGGATGGGGGGATTGTCCTATGAGGAGAGATTGAGTAGACTAGGCCTATATTCACTAGAGTTTAGAAAATTGAGAGGTGATCTCATTGAAACATACAAAATTCTTACAGGACTTGACAGCGTAGATGCAGGGAGGATGTTTCCCCTGGCTGAGGAGTGTAGAACCAGGGTCACAGTCTCAGAATAAGGGGTCGGCCATTTAGGACTGAGATAAGGAGAAATTTCTTCACTCAAAGGGTGGTGAATCTTTGGAATTCTCTACCCCAGAGGGCTGTGGAGGCTCAGTCGTTGAGTATATTCAAGACAGAGATCGATAGATTTTTGAATATTAAGGGAATTAAGGATATGGGGATAGTTCAGGAAAGTGGAGATGAGGTAGAAGATCAGCCATGATCTTATTGAATGGCGGAGCAGGCTCGAAGGGCCAAATGGCCTACTCCAGCTCCTATTTCTTATGTTCTTATGGCCATTATTCACTTTTTGGTAACAGCCAATTGTCAGCTCCACTGATGGCTCAATTGGTAAATACCCAAATTGAGCCACACTCCCAGATTTGATCCCCAGTCTATGCTGGATCAGCTGATCTCACCCAGGGTGGTGGCAGGGATGCTACAATTAGCCTGACTGTTCCTGGGCTGGGAAGGGGGAGGGGAAATCAGCTAAAGTTTCCAATCATGATTGTTATCCAGTGACCCCCTAATGGAACGTGTTAATGTGTTCATGCCAGGTGAGGATTGAACCAGGCTCAGCTTGGCTGCCTGCCACAGAATGTACAAACATAAGAGAAAAATATTATCAACAGGACTACGCTGTTGACACTCTGGTTACACATGAAGAACAGTCACTTGGGCAAGATACTGGAGGGCAGTCATCAAAACCAAACCAAATCTTGATAAAAGTGCAGACGTCAACATTGTATACATTGCAGTATTGTCGCTTACTATCCTCTGGACAAAATGGCAACTAATGAACAATGCTCCAAATTCCCCCTCCTTGCTGAAAGAAGACTACAATAAATTATACCTTCCTATGCTGCTGCCTAAACATCATTTAGTGCCTTCACAAGAGGAGAAGGGAAAACTGGGGGGTGGGTGGGGGTGGAGAAGCACTGCAATGTGACATAGAGCAAAACAAAGATCTCCAGAATTTATAGCCAAACAAGTAAGCAGGCATTATGAGCTCAGAGTAGCATAAAGCTCTGTAATACGGTATGGTTACATATAAGTCAAAATAGATAGTACCTATGATTGCTTAGTATTCTTGCTTTGGTGACACCGTTAATCATTTCCTGGACTCCCCTCAGTAGTGTTAAACCCAGATGCTCTCTATAAATAACTGTGGTTCAGCTGAGCCCTAGCTTTCATCACTGTCAAAACCATTTTGTTTATAATGGATGCTATTGTTAGTCTCTGCTTTGTTCTCTGATGCCATGCAGTTGTCAAGACAGTGTCTTTGTAGCCCTGTTGAACACAACTCTAATCCCTTCAATCATTTACCTCTGAGCTAATCCGATAAAATTTCAGTTAACATGGAATTTAATGGCTTTATGCGACTGATTAGTGATCACTATAAATTTGGTTTTCCCACATTAGCAGCAATCCTTCTGTGCTGATTTGCAACTTACCCAAATGACTCTGGCCTAATGTGAAACCCTATACAACTATGGCTGTCTTCAAGATCTCAAAGCAGAAATTAACAGCAGCTCCTGTTTAAGATTCCCATTGCACAACAAACCCTTATCTTTTAATTAGTTTGGCTCTTTTCCAAGTTCTGGCACTAAGAATAGCTTAACTGTCTCTCTTTTATAGGTGCATGTTACACTGAATACAACTGAACAGCTTTTCACATCTGTTCAGCTATTTACCACAAAGAAAACTAAAAAAAATTCTTGCTGATGTACTATGATTGTTTTCTTTATGTTATATTTATCTCAAATACATAAGGGTAGACATTCTGATTATCAAAGTTGCCTTGTGAATGCTCATACTGCATTTCTGTATGTACTATTTTTACATAGATGTTAACAACAACAACTTGCATTTATATAGCACCTTTAACATAGTAAAATGTCCCAAGGTGCTTCACAGGAGCGATTATCAAACAAAATTTGACACCGAGCCACATAAAGAGATATTAGGACAGGTGACCAAAGCTTGGTCAAAGAGGTAGGTTTTAAGGTGTGTCTTAAAGCAGGAGAGAAAGGTAGAGATGCAGAGAGGTTTAGGGAGGGAATTCCGGAGATTAGGGCCAAGACAGCTGAAGGCACAGCCGCCAATGGTGGAGTGATTAAAATCAGGGATTCAAGAGGCCAAAATTGGAGATGCGCAGTGATCTAAGGGGTTGTAGGTCTGGAGGAGTTTTCAGAGATAGGGAGGGGTAAGCACTAGAGAGAGATCATGTAGTGAGGGGTCAAAGACAGAATCTATTTGGTTAGAATTAAGGAACACTAGAGGAGCAATTACGCTACTGTGTGTATACTAGAGGCCACCAAATAATTGAAAGGAGATAGAGGAGCAAATTTGTAGGCAAAGTACAGAAAGATGCAAGAACTACAGAGTAGTTATGATGGGGGACATCAATTATTCTAATATAGACTGGGATAGTAACAGTGTAAAGGGCAAAGAGGGGAAATAATTTCTGAAATGTTTACAAGAGAACTTTCTTCATCAGTGTGTTTCCAGCCCAATGAGGAAGGAAGCAGTGCTGGATCTAGTTCTGGGGAATGAAGTGGGGCAACTGGAGCATGTTTCAGTAACAGAGCATTTGGGGAACAGTGATTATATCATTAGGTTTAGAATAGTTATGGAAGAGGACAAGGAACAAACAAGTGTAAAATTATTTAACTGGAGGAGGACTAACTTCAGTGAGTTGAAAAGGGATCTGGCCCAGGTGGATTGGAATCAAAAATTGGTAAGCAAAACTTTAATTGTACAATGGGAGGCCTTCAAAGAAGAGATGGTTAGGGTACAGAATAGACACATTCCCACGAGGGGGAAAGTAAGGGCATCCAAAGCTAGAGCTCCCTGGATGACAAAAGATATAGAGATTAGAATGAGACATAAAAAGGAGGCTTATGACAAATGTAAGGTTCATAATACAGTAGAGAACCAATCTGAATATAGTAAGTACAGCGGAGATCTAAAAAAGGGACTAAGAGGGGCAAAGAGAGCTTTTGAGTATAGGTTAACGGCTAACATAAAATGGAACCCAAAATTCTGTTATAAACATATAAATAGTAAAAGGATAGACACAGGAAGCATGGGGCCGATTAGGGACCAAAAAGGAGATCTTCTTGTGGAGGCAGAGGGCATGGCTGAGGTACTAAATGAATACTTTGCATCTATCTTCACTAGAGAAGAGGATGCTGCCAATGTAGCAGTAAAGGAGGCGGTAGTAGCGATATTGGATAGGATAAAAATAGATAAAGAGGAGGTACTTAAAAGGTTGGAAGCACTCAAAGTAGAAAAGTCACCCAGTCCAGATGGGGTGCATCCTAGGTTAGTGAGGGAAGTAAGGGTGGAAATTGAGGAGGCTCCAATCCTCCTTAGATATGGGCGTAGTGCCAGAGGACTGGAGGTTTGCAAATGTTACACCGCTGTTTACAAAAGGGAGAGGGTTAACCCCGGCAACTACAGGCCAGTCAGCCTAATGTGAGTGGTGGGGAAACTTTAAGAGACAATATTCCGAGACAAAATGAATTGGCACTTGGAAAAGTATGGGCTAACAAATGAAAGTCAGCACGGATTTGATAAAGGCAAATCATGTTTGACTAACTTGATTGAGTTCTTTGATGAAGTAACGGAGGAGGTTGATGATAATGGCCCAGAAATTCGCCTCTCCGGCTTGCCGTGGGGGTAAAGATCGCGCGCGCACTTACCTACCGCGCCTGCCGTTGTGTTTTGGGCCCACGGGAACTTCAGCTCCTGGGCCTGCTCCAACTGCCGGCGTGCAGTGCGTGCGTGTCCCAGGGGCGCAGTTAGTGCGATGCGTCCCCTGGGATCACGTGGGCCATGGAGAGCCAATGGCAGCAGACCATCTTTCATTCATAGATTTGACAGGAGACCTGTCAAATCTGTGAATTGAAATCGGCCCCAAAAGAACAGCTAAACTTAAAATAAATTTTAAAAAAACCTATCACATTTATAAAATAACTATAGTTAAATAAATTAACCACTTTAAACAAAAATTTAAATTTTTGAAAAAATTAAAATACTTTTTAAAAGTGATAAAAATAAGCTTGCCTTTCTTTAAAGTATCTAAAAAAGATAAACCTGTTGAAAATTTTTAAAAATTATACTTAATTAACCACTTACCTTGTTGAAAACGGGTCCTGCGCCTCCTTTTTAATAGTGTAGGTTCTTCACTACTTACCCTCGCGTAGAAACCTGAAAAAAAATCTAAGTTTGCTGCGTGCGCGCAGCCTCTACCGCGCACGCGGTTCACCTAGGAACCGCCCCCTTCACCAGACCGGAAGTTCCGGTTTCCCGCGCATGCGCAGTGCATGCAGGAAACCGGCACTTCGGGACGCTTTACGGGTGAGTACGGACTGTGTACTCACCTGGGAAGGGACGAATTTTTGGCCCAATAGTGCAGTTGATGGGTATATAGACTTTCGAAAGGCATTTGACAAAGTACCACATAATAGACTTGTTTGCAAAATTAAAGCCATGGGATTAAAGGGACAGTAGCAGTGTGGATACAAAATTGGCTAAGGGACAGCAAGCAGAGAGTAGTGGTGAACGGTTGTTTTTCAGACTGGAGTAAAGTATACAGTGGTGTTCCCCAGGGGTCAGTACTACGACCACTGCTCTTTTTGATATATATTAATAACCTGGACTTGGGGATACAGGGCATAATTCCAAAGTTTGCAGATGACATGAATCTCAGAAAATAGTAAACAATGAGAAAGATAGTAACAGACTTCAGGAGGACATAGACTGGTGAAATTGGCAGACACATGATAGATGAAAGTTAACACAGAAAAGTGTGAGGTGATACATTTAGG
Source organism: Squalus acanthias (assembly GCA_030390025.1). NCBI lineage: Eukaryota > Metazoa > Chordata > Chondrichthyes > Squaliformes > Squalidae > Squalus > Squalus acanthias. Next base: position 141,161,205 of record CM059428.1, read on the forward strand.
TAGGAAGAATGCGGAGAGGCAATATGAACTAAATGGTACAATTTTAAAGGGGCTACAGGAACAGAGAGACCTGGGGTGTATTAATACAAATCATTGCAGATGGCAGGGCAGGTTGAGAAGGCTGTTAAAAAAGCATATGCGATCCTTGGCTTTATTAATAGAGGCAGGGGGGAGAAATTCGTTATAGCCCCGTTTGGGGCGCTAACTTTTAAAAGTTGAAAAAATTAGTGCCAGGCGCGAATGTCTTGCAATTTTTTTTAAAATTCGGTTTTGCGCTCCAGGAAGGAAGTGGAGCTAAATCAAGCTCCACTTCATTCCTGGAACGCAACAGGCAGCAGGCGGGGCGGTAGGTGAGCAGCGCTGCACAATGGGCCGTACAGCAGTGCCGCGTTGGAAGGCTCCTTCCCTCCCTTAAAGGGAAGGGTCATCGCTACAGGCTCTGCAAGGAAAAGACTTACCTGGTCCCCGACGGCAGCCGCGATCCGGCCCGATTAGCCCGATGCACTGCAACAGAGTGCCGGGCTGATCCATCGCTGGAGAAGAAAACTGAAAAAAAAACAGAAGCAGCATTTCAGATTTTTTGTTACTTACCTTGGCCACCTCGCCTCTAAGTATCGCCCCCGAAGCACCCGGCCTCCTGATGGACGCCTCCTGTAGCTGCCGGTGTTTTCGCCCGGCGATGCTGCAGGGGGCGGAACCGAAGTTCGGGTCCGGGGTGCAACCAGGGCGATGTGCACGGCGATGACGTCACGACCTCCGGGCGAAGGAGATTGGGGCGCAACGCCATACCGCTGTTGCAAACCTCCCGCCGAATATCGCGGGAGTCGATCTTCTCGTCGCACCCGGTCGGTAAGTGATTACCGCCCCGTTAACACCCCCGGAGGCGATAACGGGAGGCGCAAAGGTGCCCAATTTCTCCCCCTTAGAGTACAAAAGCAAGGAAGTTATGCTAAACCTTTATAAAACACTGGTTAGGCCTCAGCCGGTGTATTATGTTCAATTCTGGGCACCACACTTTAGGAAAGATGTCAAGGCCTTGGAGAGGGTGCAGAAGAGATTTACTAGAATGGTACCAGGGATGAGGGACTTCAGTTATGTGGAGAGACTGGAGAAGCTGGGGTTGTTCTCCTTAGAGCAGAGACGGTTAAGAGGAGATTTGATGGAGACGTTCAAAATCATGAACGGTTATGATAGAGTGAATATGGAGAAACTGTTTCCAGTGGCAGAAGTGTTGGTAACCAGAGGACACAGATATAAGGTGATTGGCAAGAGAACCAGAGGCGACATGAGGAAACATTTTTTAAATAGCGAATTGTTATGATCTGGAATGCACTGCCTGAAAGGGTGGTGGAAGCAGATTAAATAGTAACTTTCAAAAAGGAATTGGATAAACACTTGAGGGAAAAAATTTGCAGGGTTGGTGTGGGGGGGGGGGGTTGCGGGGTGGGGGGTTGTGGGGGGGTAAGAGCAGGGGGAGTGGGACTAATTGGATCGCTCTACCAAAGAGCCGGCACAGCCACGATGGTCTGAATTGCCTCCTTCTGTGCTGTATTATTCTATGATTCTATAAGGCCATAACCCATTTGCATGGGAACTTCACCAATGAATTTCTATCCGATAGTTATGCAACATAAACATGATATAATATAATATCTTCCTGTTTCCATTGTAGATGCATTAAACTTTTTTTACTTTGTAGTAATGATGTAAACTAATCAAAAAAATGGACGGTGGGTATCTCTTTGTAAAATGTGAAATAGATTTCATCAGGTTAGTCCATATACTTGTTACTGTCTATTCAACTTGTAACTATGACACTTTCCTAATGCAGTTATTCTTAGGGCTGTTTCTAAGCCTAAAAGTCATGATTTGTCCTATGCTTTAGACAAAGAGTTTGCAAATTCCAGTTTACAGTGAGTTTACAAAGTGTATGCTGTTACTGTGAGCTTGTGGAATATGTGCATTCACCAATTACAGCAGTAAACTCTAATTGGTATCTGCTTTGAATCATGGTAGCTACTCTTGCCTCCAAATCAAAAGGTTGTGGGTTCAAGCCCCATTCCAGAGACGTGAGCATATAATACAGGCTGACACATCAGTGCAGTACTGAGGGTGTGCTGCACTGTCAGAGATGCCGGGGGTGAAATTCTATACTGCTGAAAAACGGGCGCGGGCATATCGTGATCAAGGAGCGCAGGCAGCACGTTAACTTCATGCACCCTGCTAATTATAATGATTGCAGCACACAGCCGAGCACTGAACACGCTGCTGTCAGGCTATGCATTCAGCAGGGGGTCAAAGTTCCTGAGTTTCGAGCGAGGCTGGCTTTACTTAAAGCGAGCCTGTGCCTCTTAAATGTAGTCTGCACCTCTTAAAGGTGAGCTGCCTTCTGCTGATGAAAAATCGTAAAAGTGCTTCAGCACTAACCCAAATGGCTCAACGAGCCAGGGAAAGGGCACCCGGGGTCTCGCACATAGCACTCCAGATTTATGCAGGGAGTCAACACTGTTCTCTACCCACAGGGGGCTAGGGGACCCTCCAAAAAGAAGGATGTGGGGCCAGATCGCCGAGGCAGTCACTGCCTGCAGTCACTGCCTGCAGTGTCCCCCCCCAGGACCTGGTTCCAGTGCCCAAAGAAGTTTCATGACCTCAGACGAGTGGTCAAGGTCAGTGAATGCATCTTCAAAAGCTATCTCCTACCAACTGCACCACTAGCCTCAAGCACTGCTCAATGCACGATCCCCCCACACCCATCACTCACCTCCCAACAATCTCTACCAAACACGAGGCACACCTCACATTCCTAGCTTCACCTCACCCCTTGGAGGAGACGGTGCTGGCCATTCTTGGCAGGGGCATGGCTGAGCCCTTGGCCAGCGGCAGGCTGAAAGAATACAAGATTCTGGTATCCTCATACGTTATCCTCCTTCTCACATCCCACTTCACCCTCATCCCACAATCTCTTCTGATTTACAAGCTGCACATGGTGTAAGCATGCACCTCTTGCTTTAACACCCTCCCCTCACCACAATCCTACCCTTGTTCCTTCCTCATTTCAGACACCCACGAAATCCAGCCTGCCCAGCCAGTGGGAAACACCGTCACTTGATTTCACACTCCTAGCCACCAGCTCCTCGAGGTCATCCTGCAAGGCCATCTGCAGTGTCCCCCACTGAAAATCAGCAGCCTTCTACCAGCCATGCTGCAGCCACTGGTGTAGCACTGTGTAAGTGCACTAGGATAGGCAAAGGCACATGCAAGACACTCACTAAGGGAATGCCCAAGGGTGATTAGTTGATTTTTTGATATAATATTGGTTTGGCTGGTGCCAACATCAGTGGATGCATGTGCCTGAAGGATTTTTTGACTTTTAAAATGGAGATGCACTTGGGCTGCGTTTCAAAATGGAGTTTGGACTTTTGGGGGGGAAAATTCAGTTGGTTGCGCCTCCCGTTAGCGCCTTAAGAGGGCGCTAACGGGGTGCAAAGCATCTAGCGCCTAGGCACGGCGATGTTTGCGCTGCTCGCGAAATTAACTAGACATTTTGCGGCGGCGCTAAACACTACCGCCACGATCTCCTGCGCCGGCAGATCGTGACATCAGTCGAGTGCGCAACGCCCCGGTATCGCCCCGGAGCAGATATTGAGTGGCGCCCCCTGCCTTACCGCCTGACGCTAACAACGACATGTTGAGGGGAGCGAATTGCAGTCATGAAGGGACTGGGGGAGGGCTATTTAAAGGCGACCGCTTCCTGCCTTTTATTGTTGGTGCCATTTTTAAACCACGCATTCTGAGAGAGAGAGAGAGAGAGACTTCTGGAGAGATTCAACGCTGTGTGAAGGAGTTTTGGGTACTGAGCAGCACTTTGCAGGTTCATTTTGATTTGCCATTCCTTGTATCGATTTAGAAGAGACTGTGGGGGCTGCACTCTAAGCTCTTTCCCTGGTACTCTCCATTGTTCTTTCCAGCAGATTTGATGTGCAGGTCTCTCCAGGCAGAGATTCAAGGCTGCAATGAGCAGGATGTGGATGGAAAGCAAGATCAACCATCCCCTTTAAGAACTGGCCGGTGCCATTGTGTGTGTGTTCCATTGCTGACTGACATCACATGAGCTTCGCCAGCGCTCTGAGGTAGCGCCTCGCTCCTCGGCCTTTGCGCCTTAAGACAGGTGTGAAGCGCCTGATTTAGCGCTCCAATCACCTCCAGGGGCGATAAAAGTCAAGTTTGCAGTCGGTGGCGATAATTAGCGCCAGGCGTTAATCTTTGCGCGCGGACGATAATTGCGCCCCAAATGGGGCGATACTGAATTTCTCCCCCATGGACTTTAAAAAGGACTGACTGTTGGTTTCTGTGAAGATAGCAGGAACTGTCTCTCTTTTGGGTTGCCATGGGACCAGTCTCAATGCTGACGTCATGAAAGGCAGGGGCCTTTTCATATTCAAACTTGTATGATTTGTGGAAAAACACCTTTTGTCCATGGAGCCGGGATGTCTGGATGGACAATGAGGTTTGCAGGCCAAAAGTAACACCTCTGGACTCTTTCAATGAAGGAGCAGTCAAGAACTTAACAAACAGTTAGCACTTTGAGAACTGCTCATCTACAGTAATGGCCTACCATTGTTTTCATCAAGTTGACCAATCCAGGACAGAGACGTCACCAGGAAGACCAACTAGCATCTCTGCGACCATGGTAACCAGGAATCGCCCAGCCAGTTTTGTGTATTATACGGGGTATAAATATGCTGAACTTTGGGGATTCAGGGCTTGCTTTTCTCTACCATCTGGGACGAGCTTCTCCACGTAACTACGCGTCCGTCAACTCTCCAGGAACGCCCGAAGTGAGTGCCTCGCCGTACCGCCTGAACGTAACTCTCTAGGCCTCATCGCATGCCTCTGTTAGGCACGGTTTTGCCTCTGGAGTCAAACGGACCCGGGACCGCATGAATCAACGACAAGGGCTGGTAATTATATCCAGCATACACCTCTAAAAATCCCCAGGACCGCCCGCGTGTTTGGCTGCTGAGGAACTGCAAGTGTCCAAGACGCAGGCTAACACGTGTGTGTGTGTGTGAGGAGGCTTCCAAGTGTGGGTTCTGACCAAACCGGGAGAGGGGTTTAGTTAGAAGGGTTTTTCCATTATCTAGGCTTAGATTCTGGGAAGGGTTTGGTTCAGCGTAACCAACCAGGGTGGGTATTTTAGTCTAAGGTTATAAGCTAGTGTCCACGGTCGCCTACTTGTTATGCCGTAAGCAAAAGGAGTAGGGATTGTTGTTTTGTGAGTGTAATAAAAAGGAATCGATCTTTGACCAACCTGAACTGTTTTGTTTCATCTGAGTCATTTATAATCTGTCCATAGTAACTCCTTGGGTCCGAACTTGGGGGTTGTGGGGCTTGTGGTTCGCGGTATAATTCGGAAGACCAACCGGGTGGCATCCGGTCATGGCCGGGTTACACAGTAATTCCGCTGGGGACGCTGCGCATCGGGCATAGGAGAAGACCTATCTGGCCTTGGTCTCTCTCTCTCTGTGGGATTACCCGCTAATCGACGGGCTAGGCAGGGACTATTGTCAAAAGCTCCTGCAAGGGAAACAACCCAAACCGGGGAGTTTTTAATGCATGGGTCGACTCAAGGGAGAGTCATAAAAACACGGGGCACGCAAAAACACCCTACAATGCATATATGAATAAAGTTGGATTGGAAAGGTTGCTTTGTGATGGCTTTTATTTCAGCATTGTGGCCAAGAGGACACTGTGATGGTCAGTAACAGAGGGAAGGTAAGGTGTGGGACAAATGTTGAAAGGGAAATTGGGGTTGTGTTCACTGGTACCACAGGCAGATGATTCGATCCCGGATATCCCGGCCAGAAAGGGGCTGTCTGGGTTGACTCCGTCTTTCTGCTTCCTCTTCGGCTTTTTCCTCTTCTGCTTCTTCCTCTTCCTCCCTTCATCCTCTACCTCCTTTTCCTCCTCCCTCTGCGAGCAGCTTGTCCCCATTGCTGCCTCTGCTCCATCTCTATGTCATGCCAAGGGGGACTGCAACTAGAGCCCCCAGGACTGCAAGCAAGTGGTGTTCTCAGAGGCTTTCCTTTAAAGCTAAAGCCTTGCAAATGTCCAGCAGCACTCCCATCACACTTTAACAGCTTTGTAAACGTATTACACCAAGCCACTGCTCCAATAAAATGTAAAGAAACCAATACAAAAGTAAAATTCTAAACTTAACTGAAAGTTGCGTGCATCCCTTTAAGAAGTGCTGGCAGGGGTTCCGTCGTACAGCTGCACGCACGTTCTGCTGTGCGTGCTTTGAAGAGGACGTTAAAAGGAGCAGCAACGTCCAAAATACCAGATTGTGCATCAATTCAGTGTTGCACGCTGGTTGACGTCACGATCTGACTCATTTCCATATCTGGAGCGAGCGCAGGCAACGGCAGCGCTATCAACCTGCCCAAAATGGTGGCTGCCGTGTTCCGCGCTGGAAGTGTGCGGAAGCAAGGCGGCCGCCATTTTTTTATTCAAACCGGCCTTAATGGCTGGCACAAACAGACCGAATTTCACGGCCGCCATCTTTTTGATGAGATGTTAAACTGTCTGCTCCCTCAAGTGGCTGTAAAAGATCCCATGTCACTATTTGAAGAAGAGCAGGACAGTTTTTCTAGTGTCTTGGTCAATATTTATCCCACAACCAATATCCCTGAAACAGATTATCGGTCATTTATCTATAGTGGGACCTTGCTGTGTGCAAATTGGCTTCTGTGTTTTCCTACATTACTACACTGAATTGGCTGTTAAGCGCTTTTGGATGTCCTGAGGTCATCTATGGTGCGATATAAATGCAGGTTCTTTCTTTCTTTCTTTCTTTATTTAATCAATGTTATCATTAAACATTCAAAAATTAGAGATGCAGAGCAATGGTTGAAAACACGTGAGGAAAGATTTTCAGTTTGGGCCCAACATCGTCTGTGCGTCCATGGTGCCTACACAAGGCCATAGTTTGGAGGCCCAATCCATTTTAACATTCAGGCCTCACCAAAGTTTTCCGACAAGCTGTAGTCTCCAAATGGACTGTATTTATGTGCCGACAGTGGATGACTCGTAAAATTATCCCTAAGATGTAAGCAGGCTAGTTGACTTGGCCTATGATTGCAGTACCACATGATACGAGTATAAAATTAGCAAGCTTCAATAAAAGTAGACAGAAGAAGTGTTTTCCTAGCTGAGTATGGAGGTGTTATATCTCTCTCGCCTCGTCATCTCTATGCATTCTCTCCACACTTGCCCTCTCCTCGCATACTTCCCCCATTTCATTCTCTCCATCCACTTCCCCCCACCCCCCTTGAATCCTCTCCCAACCGCCCCCCCCCCCCCTCCCCTCCCCCTTCACTTGCACCAGACTCAGGTAGGAGAAGGAGTATGTGCAGAGGGGAGCCTGGTTGCACTTATTTGTGTCAGCAAACACTCACATGCTGACTGGGCCCCCAAAACGCTGGCGTGTATGATTCTGGGTAGTCGCAGGTGATCGAATGCTCTATGGAACTTAATGATTCATGGGCTGCTGAAATCATAGATGAGTCATTTGGGAAACCCAAGTGATTAGGTTTAAGGTTGGATTAATACTGGAATTATTTCAGGAGGCAGGGAGTTGGGTGCCTTCCTCAGGAAATTGAATGGGTTACGCGGAATTCAAGGTGGGACCTGGTCTGTTGAGCAAATGGACTTCATAGGTCAACTGGCTTTTTAAAAATTCCATACTTTCCCATATTCTAATGTAATAAATTGATGTACAACACTGGAGGATATTTGCCCATCCTCACTCCATCCATAGCAGCATGGCGTAGAAATTCTGTATTGCTACTACAGGATAATTTGGAATTCATTGTTCTGTTTAATCATTGCAAAATCATGTTAGTGTCACATTGCATGGTGATGGATAGTTAACAGAAGACACAACTTGAGTAAATCCTTGCATTTAGTCTTCAAAACTCCATTAATGCCCCTCTCTAACAGGCCGGTGTTGAAGTGTGAATGATCACTGCCTTCATTTACTGAGCCATTGGGCAGACCTGCTCTCCATTCATCCATCAATGACCTTCAACCTCCTTCTCCTCTCCTGAAGGTCTCGATTCCTTTTTTGAGGTATGGTTCCATGGAGGCTGGCCCCCCTGCAATACCTCACCCAAGTGAACATAGATAGTAAATATCAGCAGCTCATTAGACCAATTAGAACATCACAATTAAGCCTTATCCTGTCCTCTTTCGAATTGAAAGAATGGTAATCCAGAGTAGGACCCTGGTTGACTTTCCGTTCCTTAACTCAAGGGTGCTGAGGCCAAATGTGCCAGAGATCAACTAACTCAGCACACGCCAGGGACCTCCCTAGTCTAGATGGCTCAGCTACTCACTGCCTTAACTTTCTGACCCATTGGGTAGCGCGCAACCCCTAATTGTAACCTCCTTTCATGTGGAGCTAATGACCTGATTGGAGATAAGGAGCTCACTTGGTTGAGAATTGCAGTTGCAGACAATGGCTGGAATTTTCAGGGGTGGTCACGGGCGTGATCGGAGGCGGGTCATGTGGGAAAGTTGTTATTTTTGGGAGCGGGTTGGGAACCCGCTGTCATCCTGCTCCCATGTGCCTTTCCCCCAGGAGCGTCTGTCAGCGCGGACCCAACCCGACCAGCAGAGATGGTGGACCCAGTTTAAATTATTAACAGTTAGTTGTCAGACCCTTAAGAGTGGTTTTAACCTTACCTTTTAAATTTAACTGGATGGCCAAGGGAAACACGCTGCTCGGGAACCATGTATGTCAACCTAAGGCAGGAGTTCAGTGGCCATTGCTCCAGCTGATTAGTTGACAGCCTCAAATGTACAGTAAAAGCTCCCACCTGACCCATGATCACTTCCCTCAGCAGAAGCTGTTGCTCACTGCATTCCCAGCACAGATTCTTTCCAGTAAAGTCTCCACCCAGTGTCACCTCATTGGAAGAACCTCTCTCACCATTGACAGATTGCTTCTGTCATCTCTACTTCACCTGCCAGCTATTCCATCAGCATGGATGCCGTTAATACTGTCTCAGCTTGTTCCTCGGAATCTGACCACGATGAGCCCCAACACCAGCAGCACCAACAACACCACCACCAACCTTCTCCGCAATCAACTAATGCTGCAGAGGACAGAGGCCATCAACACCCGAGCACATTGCTGCCTGGGAGGCCAGGGATGGCCTCATCATGGCCAGATTTACTTCACTTGATGCTGTACACCCATATGGCTGCCACATGATGTGCCAGGTTGGCACCAACACACAGCAACACCATGAAGCATCCCTGCAATGACTAAGCCATTCCTTTCACACTCACCACCATTGCTGGAGGTACCGTTATGTCTCACCATTCACTGCTACTCACTAAGCCACTTACAAAGGTGCACACAAATCTGTCCAAGACCGGAAAGTGTTGAAAATAAAGATTTTTATGTTTGACAGCACATTAACTGAAACTTTACATAAACATTGGATAAAACACTCAAGTGGTTACCCTTGTGAATCTATTTGTATGTCATCTTTCTCTTCCACGTGCTTCTATGAGGTGCTACCCCTGTGGCTTCAGCAGAGTTAGAGGCAGCCTGCTCACTTCCTTGCTGCCAAGGAGCTGGAGAGCACCTTGCTGCACATCAGTGGGGCCATGAGGACCCACGTCTACGCTGACATCCCTCCTAGACAGGAGGTCTATTAGCCTCTGCCATCTATTCTCCATAGAGACCATGTGCTCCTGTGAGTGGTGCATTAGCTGCTCCATGCAGGTGGCCATCCTATCCATGGAAGAGCCGACAGTCACCATCGCCTGTGACATGGTGGTGCTCATGTTGGAGATGGACTCCTCCATTCTCTGAACATTTGGAGACATCGTGGTTGCAAAACCTGTCAAAGCCTCCTGCACTTCTTCCTGCACCTCCAGGATCGCCCTCTTTCTGGATGGCCCTCGAGGCTCAGCATCTGCATGCAGCTGAGCAGAGCTAGGAGTGTCCTGCACCCTCCAGCGAGGAGTCTCCACTGCTGTCCCTGTCTCCACCATCTGCTCTTGCTCACTTGTGACTTGTGAGACACCAGGTGACAACACTACTCTATCTCGCGTGGCACCCACCGAGGTGTGCGTATCTGCGCTGGTGCTGGGTGTGCTTATGTCTGGTGACGGTGCACCCTCAGAGGCTGGAGGCTCCTATGAGGAGTCGTCTTCCTCCTCCGGCTGGACAGTGGTGGTGGGGGGCTCTTGATGGACCTGTGGGAGAGTAAAGAGATGAGTTAAAAATGTCATATTAAGAATGGGTACAGATACCATTAAGCACATGATTACCATTCACTGGCTACTGACATCAGTCCCCATATGAATGACTGGTGTATGCCATGTGGCTGTATGAGATGTAATTCTAAAGCAGTCTCCTCTGCTGTTGTAAGGTTTGCAAATGATGGAGGGCCACTGCCGGTTCTCCCCTGCTCCCTCTTATTTTGGGCTCTCTTTTCCTGCAAGGAGGGAAAGAAGAGAAGGTTGAGTGAGAGTGATGGAATGAGTGTAAGGAATGGTTGGGTTTGATCTTTAGAGGGAGACTATGATGGAGTGGGGTGCCAAAGCCAAGTGGCGTCCTTGTGTGTTGTTAGTTGGTATGATTGCACTAGGATGAGGGTGAGTGTGAGGGGTGGCTAGTGAGATGGGGATGTGATAATGTAGACAGAGAGAGAGGGATGGGTGGACGTGCAAGATATGTTGGTGTGAGTAAGGATGTGCAGGGGTATAGTTGGGAAGGCAGAGTGATGGGGATGTGATTAGAGGCACAGCAGGATGAAGGTGAATGTGGCTTTGTACTAACGTTTCGGGATCTAATGAGACCATTGAAACATTTGCGGCACTGCACCCAGGTCCTCCTGACCACATCCCTGCTGGTGACCTCCTCTGCAATCTCCAACCAGGCTGTTTCGGTCTCCTGGGGAGGTCTCTTCCGCCCATTGGAAGCATATGGAGGGAGTCATCGGAGAACTTGTGTGCAGCCCTCTGCCTCTGTGCAGTCATTGTCAGTGTTTGCAGCACTCCAATGCTGTAGTACACTGACAGCACTATGTTAGATTGACATTCAAATCCAATGTGGCCATGGCCCCTTTAAAGATCCCGGCTGAAAACGCGTCATTGATGACGTCACCAGACCCGCACCATTTAATCGGGCCGGGTAACGTGCAGGGCGGGCATAATAGGCCCTATTAAGGGAAAGTCATTTCAGCAGCGGGATGGAGCCAGCAGCGGGGTCACGACCCGCCATAGCCACCGCCCACACTGGACCCACCCAGGTTTCCAGCCAATATTCCTGTTAAGGTGTGCGGCCATGCAGCCGTGCAGCGGTCTGGAGGTCCCGCGCAGGCCGCTCATTGGCTTTTCAATGCAGGAAACTGCGCATGCACGAAAATTTGAATGGGCCGCGCAGCCCGTTAAAGGGACCACGCGCTCGCCAAAAAATTAGAGGGAACATTGGTTGCCGACCCATATTCCTGTTTAGTACATCGTAATGCTATACCACTGCATCACACCAGGCCTCAAATTTAAAGATTAAAATTACATATTATTATTGAAATGCTAAAGAAGATAGTTACTGGTGTGCTCTTCACAGAAATCCTTTAACGTTTAGGTAACTAAAGTGTAGAGGCTACTGTGTGTAATGTGATCTTACGATTGCTTAACTCATTTGTATATCACTATTTAACCATTTATTTAAATATATTAAAATTGTGGACAAAGTAATGCCATATGAATATATTAAGCATTCATACACTAGAATAGCACACCTGCATTTCTAGGATTAAGTAGCTAAAAACACAAGGATGTCTGTTATATTGTTCTGGTGTTGTTGCGACTCAGTAAGGCCAGGTTTTTCACCATGCACCCGACAACATTTGTATTTCACTTGAACTTTAAAGCACGTTTCTTACCATCTGTTACCTTGGAAACCCTGTTACATTCTGAACTGAAAGAACTGGCCTGTGCACATATTGGGAATCGCTACCCTATAGTCAACCTGACATGAAACTGTTCAACTGTAATGACTGGATAAAGATTAGACCAGCTTTGATTTGTGCATCAGCATGAATTATATGATCTAAGTATATTTACTCAGAATATTAATTGCTAATCAAACCGATATTAACAGCTTGCTTAATTTATTTAACTGATGCAGGTGATTAAACCGTCCATTAATTTCCAAAAGCTAACACACACTATTTTCAGATTGCTTTAACTCTTCAGCTTGTAGTCATTTCCTTAACATTATCCATCTTTCATGCTACTGTCCTGTATAATGTTATGTCAAGTCTCGACTAGACTGTATCTGGTAAAGCACTCTATGCCTCAGAGTGCTTATATTAAAATTTCAGGGGGAACGGTTGACAATAGATTTATGGAAATTTGGCACATTTCATCAGGGACATCAGGAGACCTCCACTGTGTCTTGGAAGTGTGTTATTATAATTCCTACACTTTTAAGTGTAGAGCTTTAAAGTGTAAAATACTACCCTATTTAAACAACACACTAAATGCCAATACTCTTATTCTCAAACACAATCCTACACCAAACATCCAGAACCACAGGCTTTGCTGTAGAATAGTTCACAAAGCACTTGAACACAACATTGCTTTTGGTCATATTATGTAGCAGACCAGGTTAACTTGCGGTCAACTAAAACAACCGCTTGTTCATTCATGCCCTTCAGCGTCTTTCCATCGAGTGTATACTTGCATCCCTTGATTTTTTTCTCCAAAATACTGTATATTACTTCACACTTATCAACATTAAATGCAATCTGCCATCTGCCCAATCCACGAGCCTGCCTATGTCTTTCTGAAGTCTTTTACAGTCCTCTTCATTGTTTGTCAAAACTCCTGCTTTTCACTGGCAAATTTTGACATTGTGTTCCTATAACCAAGTTCGCATAGTTTATAGAGACCAAGAACAAAAATGGACCCTGCACTGATCTCTTGGATATCCAACTTCCAAATTTTCTCCAATCCCTACCCCAGGTTTCCTGTCTATCAACCAATGTTGATCATGAAGCTATATTTCCTCTTATACCTTATGCCTGAATTTTTCTAACAGACATATTAGGGTGAATTTTAACACAGGTGAGTGGGTAGGAGTGGGTGCGGGTGGGGGGAGGTTAAATGGGGAAAAATTGGAAGCGTGTCGGAAAGCTGGCTCCAACCTGCCGACTTCTGGCTTTTACTCAGGCAGGACAAGGGGCGGGCAACCAACCTGCGGGTTGGCACTTTAAATATGATAATGAGGCTGGAAGCCTGGGATTTAACCTGTGGCCAGCCGGGGTTCCCGGGCCTCGGGAATCCCAGTAGCTGCAGCGAGGCGAGGACAGCCTCGGGGAGCACTCCTTGTGGGCCAGGAGGAGCAGGAGTGCTTCCGCATGGTCCCCCAAGCTCCCCCGCCATCAGTCCCTCCTGTACAACCACCACCCCACCTGGGAATGGACCCCCCCTTGGGATCGAACCCCCTCCCCCGGGGGCCAGGGATCGGACACCCTCCCCCGGGGGCCAGGGATTGCACCCCCTCCCCCGGGGGCCAGGGATCGGACCCCCTCCCCCGGGGGCCAGGGATCAGACCCCCTCCCCCGGGGGCTCAGGGATCAGTCCCCCCCTCAGAGTCAGGGATCGGTCCCCCTCCCCTGGGGGCCAGGGATCGGACCCCCCCCACCGGGGCCAGGGATCGCACCCCCTCCCCCGGGGGCCAGGGATTGGACCCCCCTCCCCCGGGGGCCAGGGCTCGGACCCCCTCCCCCGGGGGCTCAGGGATCGGTCCCTCCCTCAGAATCAGGGGTCGAGCCCCCTCCCCCGGGGGCCAGGGGATCAGACCCCCTCCCTCGGGGGCCAGGGATTGGACCCCCCTTGGGATCAGTGATCGGACCTACCTGGTCCTGCGGCCTCCTATAGAGCGGTCCCCGCCCACCTGGAAGCCAAGCCTGTCAATCAGGCTGACTTCTGGGCGGGGAACCTGTCAATGACGTCAGACCCACGCTGTGGAGTTAAATGTGGTGTCAGGAAGTAAAAACTCCCCCCCCCATTATGATACACCATATTAATCCTGTCTGAAATTATATTTACTGCATTCCCTTTATCAATCCAATCAATCACCTCATCAAAAAAATTGTATTAAATTTGTAATAGATGACCAGCTTTTAACAAATCCATGCTGGCTGTCCTTAATCAACCCAAGCAATTCTAAATGCGCATTGATTTTACCTTGAATTATGAATTCCATAGGCTCGATTTTACCAGGCCCGAGGAGGCGGGTTTGGAGGCGTTTGAGTTGTCAAAATTGCAAAAAATGGCGGGTGGGTCCGATCCCACCTCCATCCCGCCTCTTAGCAATTTTCCCACATTCCTGGTTTCAGACCCTGTTTCCATCCCGCCTCCAAGAGGCGGGATAGGCCCTTAAGGCCCTTAACAACCAGTTAATTGCCTCTATAATCCCATTTTGAGAGGCCTTTCTGATTTTAACACATTTCCCCCGTCCTGCACGTCTCCTCTGAAACATGCCAGTTAATCCTGGCGGCCTCACAAGTGGATTGCTTACTAACAGCTGCAGCTCCACCATTAAAAAGGAGTTTTCACCAATGATCATTTGCAGGTGGCAGAACTTTGTTGTCTCAGGGCTGGGGAACTTTTAGCAGGCCTACTCATTGTTGTGGAAGTTTGGAGCCTGACACCCATCTCCAGTGTGACCTCCTGGGAAACCCCTCTCCCCACCTTGACTGAGCGCTTCCTCAACTGAGGTATATACCAGAAGCATGGGAACCATTTATTTCCTTTCCTCCTGGACATCAGATTCGGACAAAGATCAGCCGTGGCAGCAGCAGAACCATGAACAACAGCACCACCAACAGCAGGAGCAACAACAGGAGTGCCAAGCTACTGCTCACCCACCTGAAGCTGCACAGGCCAGAAGGCGCCAGCGTGCGACCACATTGCTGCCCGGGATGCAAGGGACGCACTCATGTTGGCCACGTTTGCTTAGCCTGGGCAATCAAACACTTTTGCCTCGCACCTTCTTACCAGAGCATCGACAATAGCCATGAACCTGCGGATTCCTATCACTCTGACCACCATACTGACAATTGCAAGTCGCCCTAAGCCCTCAATGTGGAAGTCCTATTTGCAAAATGACACAGGCCACAACTTCAACAGTTTGCCATCAAATCTGTTTAATACAACAATTCAAGGATGGCTTGTCAAAAATCAATACAACAGAACACCCAAGTGACTACCCTTGTGACTACTTGTGCTTTATCTTCCTCTTACGCGTGCTCCTACATGGTGCTTCCCCTGTGGCTTCAGCAGATGTGAAGGCCCCTTGCTCACTTTCTTGCTGCCCCTGTCTCGACACCTTTGGCAGCCGTCCTCTGGGGTTGCGAACCTGTGAGGGCTCGGCAACAGTCTGCTGCTCCTGCGGCTGTGCAGGGGCTGAGATGCCCATCTCAGTTGGGTGAGGACTCTGGTGGGGCTCTGACCGAGGGATTTGCAGTGGCATGGTCGTGTAAGCGCTTGGAGAGAAGCCCCCACTTCCTTGTTGTCTGCCACCAACATCCCTCTCATGGGTCAGCCCCACTTCAGAGCTAGCAAGTGGCTTGACAGCACCTTGCTGCACTTCATGGAGGCCATGAGGACCTGTTTCTGCACTGGAAGTCCTAATCCAGAGGACTTCCATGAAGGTCTGGTTTCCATCGCTCCTCAAGAGATGTTAGTCTATTCTGAACAATGACCATGTTTTCAATATCCTGGCGACTAAGCTCCTCCATGGCCGTAGCCATCCTCTCCTCTACCGTAGCCATCCTCTCCTCTACGGTAGCCAGCCTTAACACGGAGTTAGCTATCCTTTCCATGGAGGTTGCCATCCTTTCCGTGGTGATGCATTCATGTGCCAATGCCTCCACAAAGGCTCTGCTCATGTTTGTGATGGACTCCTCCATTCGCTCCACACTTGCAGCGACCCTGGAGACAAAACCTGCCAGAGACTCCTGCACCTGCTCCTGGAGTTCCAGCACCGCTCTCCTTCTGGATAAGCCGAGCTGGCAGAGTCCTGCGCCCTCCGATGAGGACTCTCCACTGCTATCCCTGTCTCCACCATCTGCTGATGCTCACTTGTGATCTGTGACACACCAGGTGACAACACTACTCTATGCCCCGAAGGTCCCACTGAGGTGTGAGTGTCTGCGCTGGTGCTGGGTGCGCTGAATTCTGCTGATGCTGCGCCCTCAGAGGTTGCAGCTTCCTCTGAGGAGTCTGGAAGCTCAGGCTGTTCCACCTGGACAGTGGGGACGGGGGCTTTCGATGGTCCTGTGGGGGAGTAAAGGAAAGAGTTAGAGATGTGAGGTAAAGGTTGCATGCACATTGAATTGTGCAGATGATCATAAGTCAATCTATTAGAGCATCAGAATCATTATCAGTCACTCATGCAATTTCAGTGAGAGAGATGCAAAACTATTCTGTCACCAGCTTGCTGTGATGCGCCCGTCTGTCCGTCCCCCACTTGCGAATCGTCCTCCACTCCGGCGATCTCCAGAGCCACCTCCTCCGAAGTGGTGAGCTGGGCTACTGAGGGTGGCCCTCCTCCTGTCCTCGCTCTTTCCCTCTTATTGTGGGCTCTCTTTTCCTGCAATGGGGGACACAAGTGGAGTTTGAGTGAGAATGAAGGAGTGAGTGTAGAGAATCCATAGCATAGATGCTTAGAAGGAGACAAAGGGCCCTCCCTGTGTGTTGTAAGTTGTTGTCATTGCATCACAGTGATAGGGAGTGTGAGGGCTGCATGGTGGAATAGTTAAGTGAATGTGACCATAGAGAGAGAGGGAATGGGTAAGGGTGCAGGGATGTAAGGGTCAAGTGGGATGTGGAGGAAGAGGTTGGCAAAGCAGAGTGCTGGTGATGAGAGGCGATGGGGATCAGATTGAGGCTGATGGAATGTCATACTCACTTTTCCTGTGCGGAGAAGGTCATGAAACCTCTTCCTGCACTGCAGCCAGGTTCTGCTGTACATAGAAATTGCGTTTACCTCTTGGGCCACTTGCAGCCACACAACTTTAGTCTGCTGTGGAGGCTTTTTCCTCCCTGAGGAAGGGAAGAGAACATCCTAATTTGCTCTTGCTCCCTCCACCAGAGCTTGGAGGGAGGCCTCATCGAATCTTGGAGCATACTTTGGTCTACTGGTGGACATAAGTGGTGAAGGAAGCGCTCAGAACAATGGGCATAAAGTTTAAAGGCTGAAAAAGAAGCAAGGCTGCTTGCAGGCCTTAAATCCAGCAGCATTGATGACGTCATCGGAGGCGACTTTCTATATGAAAAGGCTCATTGGGCCAGGGGTTCCCACACGCTGGAAATCAAGTGCCCAATTCGGGCAAAATCGCACTTTTGTCCCACTTCACATCGGAGTTGGGATCCTGACACGACGACCACCTGACATGCCCCCAGCCCGCCCCCAATGGCAAAATCCAGCCCCATGAGTTTGCTCACAGCAGGTGAAATAACTGATCTACAGTTACCCAGTTTGAACTTCTCTCGCTTCTTGAACAAAGGTGTTATTTTTTTTATTCCTGGAATCTGTGATGTGAGCAACGTGCTTGTGATTTTTTAATTGTTTTCCTGCGGTCCTCTGCAGCATGAGCGGCTTTGGAAGTAATATTTATTTTGTGAGCTATAAAAGCCCTCCCATGGCCTCATTGCTGAGCAATTTTTACTGTCGTGGTAAGTGATGCACTTTCCCGTTTGCTAAATTCTTTGACGAGATTGGGTAATACAGACACTGTCAAATCCGGTCTTTGGCCAAGAGTTTCCTCGCACTGTCTGCTGCTGCAGCACCGTAACTTTGCCGGACGTCTGGCAGTTACCACGTTTACGCGTGTAAACGAGGTTTCGGCCATACTTCCGGTGATGTTATGGTGGTGCTATGGCAGAAAGTGCGAGGAAGTTCAGGGCCTTTGCATTGACTGCTTCCAGTTACTATTTTCCACTGTCTATTGCAGGAACACTAAAGCATGCTCAGGTGATCCGTTGTTAAAACAGTAAAATTAAATCATTCAAATAGGTTTAGGGTACATCTATACTCAGGAATTCCTTAAGGCAGCAATCCCGGCAACTACACCTGTTGGTCCCCTCCATTGCTGACCGCACTGAGTATGCGGGGAGAGCACCTTATTTAAATACAGGCAGTGGGTACCTGTATCACTATGGGCACATCACAGGTGCCTGCCTGCCCTGGGATGCCACAAAATACAACCTTAAATCCCATGCTTGGAGGGGTTGGGTTATTACGGTCCCATCAGAAACAGATTTGGCTCCCAGCTGCCCCTTTTGTACGGGTTTTACGGTAAACCGAAAAAACAAATGACCTCTCTGTAAATCTTCCAGCCTGCATCTGTGACCTCAACTCCTAAAGTTGTCCCCAGCATATTCAGTCCTGGGCTAGTTTCTGGGCCTCCTGCTACACTCCCGCTGGAGTCACAGAGGGAGCGTGCTAAAAGACGTGAGAATTTTCAACCACTATAAGTTTTAACGTTGATGTAAAATGCTTTCACTTTAACACTGATGCTTAACTTGAGGGCGTAGAGTTTGTAGGCTTCGCAAAATCCCCCAGAAACTCGAATAGAACCCTAAAGGGGTTGATTTTTGGTTCTTAACACGAATTTGGAATGGTGGGACTGAAATGAAGGAATTTGAGGTCAAAACCTCAGTTTTGGACATTTTGAAAGGATCAAGGAAGAAAAGCCCTGAGGAAAATGACTTTGGATGATACTATACCTTATAAAAAGGGCCATTGGGTAAACCTGCAGTCACAGAAACACAGGCTGCAGGAAGGGGTGTGGTGAGGCAGTGGACAGGTTTTGGATATTGGGACCAAATCAAGCTGTCTGGGAGATGTTTGCACTGCAATGCAACCAAGGAGGAAGAGCCTCATCCAAAACATCACAAACACATTCAAAAATGAATAAACCAAGACCCCTTTTGAAATCCCCAGGTCCAGACAGGATGCTGGAAGTCTGAAAACCATTCCTAACAATAAAACTTCCAGCACACAGTTTCATAGCCCATCATCCCATCAAAAACCGATTAGCCAAGTATCGACCGGAATAGTTTAACAAGCCCGCCAAAACCTAAGACAAAAAAAGGGTAGATTTGGCGCGAAGATAAGCAGGCCTCAACTGAAACCTAAATCACTTTAACGCGAAATCGATTAGTAAAACGGTTTTGGCGTGAAGAACACAATAGACCTGAACAGTATAATTGAGGGCCTAATCCCCCAAGAAAGTACCCAGTTCAACACACACGACACGAGGGCGACACCAGAGCCAAGCAACAAGGAACGAGTCCCAAGAAGAACTTTCGGAAGGCAGGCAGGCCTAAAGCCACGGGCAAGAAGACACGAGGAACCCGAGAGACACTGTGGTGGTGTCTGTTCAAGCCGTGCGGTTTGTTACAACACTATACTAAAAGTTAGTTCAAGGCTGTCCAGAGAGGCAGTTTAAAGTTAGTAACAGTACCGAGGCACGTAAGGACAACACGCCACAGTAAGGGGGGTCATCGACGGACCCGACTGGGAAAAAGGTTCCCAACGCCTCGCAGCAACCAAGGCCCCACAAACCAACCAACACAACGCCACCGACCAACCAGGTGCGAACCAGGCCGTCGCGACCACCGAAAGACCAACACCAGGAAAAACCAAAGACATGCAAGTTTCCACGCTACAAACTATTCCTGACTTACCCCTGGGTAAGATTTTTCCTTAAAAAACTCTAAACCCTACCTCTAACGGAGAAAAGTTGAGTACTCACCTGATAGATCCACATACGCACCTTACCGCATCAGCGGACAGACCCAAACTGACCTGGAGTGCAGCTGAAGTCTTCTACCACGTCCGGGGTACGGCTGGCCCCAACAACCAAAAACCCCAGTGAACCCCGAAATCGCGAAATACCTCAACTGTCAAGAACTGTCAAGGAGTGGTGAGCATTATCCTGGTCCTCTGGAATCAAACCTAGTTAGTGTAGTGGGGTTGGGAGGGGTGAATTACTGTTATACTGTCATTTCCCTCGCTTGTACCGAAGTGTTCCCCTACTGTACTTGAAGTTTATGTTTGTTATTGTGTTTTATCTTGAATAAAGTTGGAGTTCTCTCATTAAACCCAATTGTCTACTGCACCTTTTATTCACAACCCCTAAATAAGCCCAAGGTCTAGAACCAAGGGAGTGGGAGCGATTCGAACCGCTCAGAGGCGAAGCTGGCACAAACCACCACCACCCCCTACAAGTTTTCGCTTGATGTTCCGCCCAGATAACAGGGTGGAATGAAATGAAATAGTGCAAAAGATAGTGGAATTTTAAGCATTAGTGAGTTGCGCCCATAAACACTTTACGCTGGAGTTCCAGCGATCTTTTACGGCATTTCAAAAAAACCTTCACCACAAGCAGTTCCTATGCCCCCAGGTCGGAATGGTGAGTTTCCGCTGATTGCGCCCGTTCGGGGGTGGTTGTCACATTGCGCCCAAAATCTCAGGCGCACAGGCACCCGTGTTCACATGAATCCATCGTTATTACTTTAAAGTTCAGTTTAAGTGAGTTAGTAAATTGATCTGGTCAAATGATCTCATCAATTGATCAGCCCTTGGTACATAAGACCTGTGACTAGCAGGCAATTAAAGCCACACAGGTGTGTCCTGCTCGACTGCAGTAAAGCACTTAATTGAAGACAGCACTGAACAGCAGTCAACTGAAGCCAATTAAAAAGAGCAAGAGCATTAAATCAGTCAGTTGAAAAATGGCTCATTTACTGGCAATCCCACTCCTCTTTGTGATGCTGCAGAATGCCCTACTCTAGTCACAAATGGATTATGCTGGTTGATTGCGCTGCTTCATGGGAGATTTTACGTTCGCTAATAAGTTTGCGCGAAAACGTCAGTGTAACTTCACCGCGGCAAAACCGACGCTGTGACCAACACATTCCTAGTGGAAACTCCATGCCATGTGGTACAAAACAGATGTTAACATCTGACCTGACACCAGAGTGAAGTAGAGTAAGACCCCCTCTTCTAGGGAGTCTCACACTGCTTCCTTCCAGTGTCAAAATCTGTGTCTTCTTGTCCTGCTACCCTGGTATGTCTGGAAAATACTGTACCAGGTTTATTTTCTCCATCCCATGTAGTATCTTGTATATCTTCCCGTGCCAACAAGCCATTGAGAGAAGACACCAGGAAGGAATGTGCTACTTAATCAAGGGGTGGATCAGGGTGTGCCATTCATCTTGGCTTGGTTCAAGCTGTGTTTCTAAATGTTTAAGTTAAACAGTAGATGTCACCACTTTTTAAAAAAAACTAAGAATTGGCTAGAATTATTAGTAACCTCACCACTATTCTGAGAAGCCATAATAGCACAACACTTGGTTGGTACAGCCCTGTCTGCCACAGGTTCTCACCACAGTTCCATGCTTGGCAATGTCCTGAATCACTGGTATATGGGATGAATCATCCTGAGGCCATAACCCAGACAAGAAAAAAACAAGGTGGGGAGTATCACTTCACTGAACCATCTCCGAAAAAAATGAAGGCATCCATTGATGCATCTAGAACATGTAAAGTGACAGCTTAGCTGCTGGGCTCAGGTGATCTCATTACAACATTACAGCAGTGATTACATTTCAAAAGTACGTCATTGGCTGTAATGCATTTTGGGACGTCCTGAAGTCGTGAAAAGTGCTATATAAATGCAAGTCATTGCTTTCTATCAGCCCCACTTCCACACCATGAGACAACAACAACTTGTATTTATATAGCACCTTTAACGTAGTAAAACGTCCAAAGGCGCTGCACGGGAGTGTTGTAAGACAAAAAATTTGACAATAGAAGGCAGGGCCCAGGGCACTGAAAATATTTTGGATGCTGTGAAGGTTGCTGAGAAACCTGATGCTGAGAGTGACAGCCATGACATGCTCATGTTATCATAGTCGAGCTCATTCAGCTGCTGTCTCTGTGATAGCAAATATATCAATTAGTGAGGAGAACATGCTGAGAACTCTAGGAAGGAGAAGGGATTCATCACCCTCCACTTCCTAGTTATCAACAAGCTGAAGGATCATTTTTAAAACATCATTACATCAATTTTGCAGTTAGTGCGCCGCATTTTTAACACAAAATAAGTTGGATAATGTACATTATAATAAAGAATTCCATTAAGAGTAATGGTTGTAACTCAACTGAGTGATTCTCTGAAAATGATGCTCAAGTGGTTTATGAACATCAACAAAACCAAAATTGAATTATTCAAAACTGAATTACCACCTAAAGCTATACATATTATTCATATCATTTAATCTAGAATGTATTTGAAATAATAATGTTTATTTTCTTTCTGTGGCTGGCAAACTGATGTGGATAGAGTGTGATAGAGATGATGGTGCACGGCATCCCACAAGATCACAACAGGTTTCTTTTGGTGGTTGGTCACTGGGAAATATACTCCACACCATAAAATGATTCAAGTAAATATGATTTTAATAAAAAAAAGTTTGAATAAGTCGTTAGCAAATGTAAGTGTAATAGCTGTTTAGAATCTATTACCAAGTTTTTCTTTTTTAATCGAGACATTTTAAATGGAAATACTTAATGTTGCAATAACAGTTCATGCAATTCGGTGTACTCTTTTTGGCGATGCTGTAAACAAATAAACTGTAACTTAAAACATTAAAGGAACCTTAACAAATCAAATTCAAATGTTGTTTCCGGTGGTGATGATGCACTCCAGTCCCCGCGGTGCCCACCAGTCGCGGAAGGCCTTGAGCGTGCCGGCGGACACCGCGTGCTCCATCTCCAGGGCCACCCGGGCGCGAACATGGCCGCGGAAGAGAGGCAGGCAGTTGCAATTCGGTGTAATATATACATTACCAGTTCAGGAAAAAAATCATTTAACTTGCAGCACTGTGTGTGTGGGGGGCAGGGGGGGGGGGAATCACCATAAACTGGGTCACAGCTGCCCAGAAAGAAAATTATAATTACAGACATCATTACATTCCATCCTCTGCTGAAATGATCTCCTTGATTGCTGCTGTCATTTTGCATCATCAAGGATGAGCCATTAGCTCTGAGCCTGCTCCTACCGCCGGCCGCCAGTCAGTCCTCGCAGCAACTCAGTGGTAAGGAACGAGGCTGGAAACTCAACATTTGCATATTTGCCTCTCGGAATCAGACTCAATGCAGAATCCAGTGCAGCGGTGTTTAGTCGAGATTCATTCATTTGTTATGCCCATCTCTTCCCATGCCAATGAATTTAATCTTGGGCACTTCATTTATACTGCAGGAATGTTAAGTGCGAGTCGTTTTTCTTTTTCATTGGAGGTTGACGGGAGCGATGTTCTGCAGTGGAGCGCTGCTTGATTCAGCGGCCGAGTGACTCACCCTAATAACTGGGGCTATGCTGAATGCTTCATTAGAGTGACGAGAGCAGGCAGACTTTAGACTCCAACGTGGCAAGTGGGTTGCGTATTATAATTTGCCTTGACTCCAAAGAGACAATTAGACAGGTTTAAATTATATTTCTTGGGTGTGCTGAAAGCTGTGATTAAACGTGGGCTGGTTATGATTAATCTCCTAGCAGCTATTTTTCTTTTTGTTTTGCTTTGCCTCGAATCAAATTTAGCGGCAGCTGTCTGCACTGCTTGAAAGGTTACACGTCTTCAGACTCAAGCAGAGTGCAGTGCTTTGAAAAATATCTCTTGGCGATTATGATATCTTATTTGAATGCAGAGTTCCACTTATTTTACTTTCCACATAACAGTGAAGCTCTTGCGGTTATGTATGGAAAATGGAAAATATTCCTAAATGAATTCAGACTTTGACTCACAAGCAGTCAAGTTGACCGGAGATTCCAATGTATTGCCTATTTTGTTTTCTAAAATATGTTTCAATTGTTTTATGCTCTTTCCCCCCTCCTTAATTTATCTGGATACATTTTCAGCCATCAGAATGAATGCCAGGGAATTGAACAGCTTTCCACAGGAGAACTGAGTGGTGCCTTTGCCTCTTGCAGTTCAAATCCAGCCAGACTATGTTAGCTGGAAAGGCCCTGTGTGAAATGTGTTTGGCCGGTGTCAGTCCAATTCCAAATGGTCACCTGCGACTGGATGGTTTGTGTGGAAAATGGAAAAACATATCACACTGGTGTGGTAGAAGGTACTTTTCTGAATTTGGTGCTGAGCAAAAGTGTATCCCCGATTTTAATCGCTCCACCATTGACAGCCCTGCTTTCAGCTGCCACGGCCCTAGGCCCTAGACCCTAAAGCTGTCCACCGCTCTCCTCCTTTAAGACACTCCTTAAAACTTATCTCTTTGAATAAGCTTTTGGCCATCAGTCCAAATACCTCATGTGGCTCGGTGTCAAATTTTGTCTGATAACGCTCCTGTGAAGTGCCTTGGGATGTTTTACTGGCTTAAAGGCTCTATATAAATGCAGGTTGTTTTTGTTAGGCTAGAAGAGAGGGAGCTTTAGGGCTGAACTTTCCTTTGTTACCGGAAGAGAGTCAGGACAGAGCTTCTGCCTGCCACCCAACCCCCAACCCCAATTGCCTGAATTTGGAGTCATTAATTATGTAGGTCAGTTTCTGGTGGGATGCCTGCGACTCAGAGCGAGCCCTCTACTGCTGGCCAGTAAATCACAGTGCCACTGCAATGGGTGCTGCAGTGCTTCAAGGATGAGCATAAAGATTTAAAGAAGGCAGAAGTAGGCCAAAGAATTTCTGAACAATATGAAAAGAAGCTACTTGAGTGAATCGCGTACCCTTCCGGACAAGGTCTAGGGACTGAAGAGAGGGAGAGGCCCCTTCCTTCCAACATTTCCGAGCTGGGGCTTGCTGTTACCCCTCTCCAGGTGGTCCCTGGGGTCGGTGGACTCGGCAGTCTTCAAGCGCGAGGCAGGGAAATAGGCCAGGTTCACAGGTCCTGTCTCCCCACTAACGTTTACATGCAGCAGTGTGGTCAGCAGAATGGCTGGCTGACTTCCCAGAGCAGGGTAAGGAAGATTCCTGGCAGCGATGGCAGGGTCGGGGATTCGGGAGTAGGCCTCCCCCCCCCCCCCCCCCCCCTCCATTTCCCTCCATTCCACTACTAATTGAAGCTCAAATGTTGAAGCCCGATTTCTGACTCGCACTCTCTGTGAGCATTCTTGGTCCACTGGGAGAGTGGAATTAATTTTTAAACTAAAATGAGCGAGGCTTCACCAGCCTGAGTAGGGAAGCTGTGTTTTTAGCATAGTTTCAGTACATGATCCATTTCAATGATGTCTTGTCACTGCAGAGATTACAAAACTGTCCACTCAGTATCATTCCCTGAAGCACCTCTCGTTGTAGGAGTAAAAACAAAAGAAAGCAGGGTACAAATTCTGCAGCTCCATTGTGCCAGTTGAAGTGCAGTGGGGCAGAGCTTCTACCCACCTGCTGGTAACCCCATTCCCAAGAATAGGATCATTTAAATAATAGGGGCAGGCACCAGCGCCTGTAGGGGTGCAAGGGGACACTTGCTCAGCGAAGCTGTGTAACCTTGGAGTGGCGCCCTAAGATGGTGTCCCATGCTACATCGTGGACCAACTGCTGAATTTTTTTTTTCCTTGGCTCCCTTTGAAGTGAGTCAGAGGCCGAAGGGAATTTTAATGGGTGGTTGGGAGTGTGTGGAGCTGCCAGCAGACATAGGTTATACTGGGCCTGTCGGGGGGTGCCTGTGGTGGAATTCCCAGGGTAGCCCAAGAACACCCCCAGACACACCCTGAATCTGTTGGCTCAATATAACCGGGGTGGGCAGAAGCTACACCCCACCACCCGAGTACAATTTGCTAGGTGGCTTAAAAGGCTCCAACTCCTCTTCCCCCCATTGGAATTAACCTGAAATTGTGCAAAAATGATCATGGAATTTCTAGGTTGCAGGCTTTTCAGATGGCAGATTACAAGTTGAGTAAGTGATTTGTTCATTCTTAAATCCATTCAGAAATGAGCATATTCATTGCTTCCAGGTCTTTTAACAGAAAGTCAGTGTTCAGGCACCAAAATTTACAAGGAAAAATTTGCAGGGCTAAGGGGAAAGAGCAGAGGAGTGGCACTAATTGGATAGCTCTTTCAAAGAGCCGACACAGGCTGAATGGCCTCCTTCTGTGCTGTAAAAGTCTATGATTCTGTGTAATAGATGTAGAAATTTGGGGTTTGTCACAGGATACTAAATCACTTGCCCTAATCACACCTACATAATGGTGGGAGTAGTACTGTCTGCTCATATATGTATCTGAGCAGAAAATTAAGAGTTAATTATAGAATAGTTTGAAAGGTGTACAAAATAAAATTTTCCAAAGAAAGAGAAACTTACACATTTATTGCTTAATGGGCGATAAGTGAGCAGTCGAAATATCAAATAATATTCTACATGGACTTCAGTAAGGCTTTTGACAAAGTCCCGCATGGGAGACTGGTCAAGAAGGTAAGAGCCCATGGGATCCAGGGCAACTTGGCACATTGGATCCAAAATTGGCTTAGTGGCAGGAGGCAGAGGGTGATGGTCGAAGGTTGTTTTTGTGACTGGAAGCCTGTGTCCAGTGGTGTATCCCTGGGATCGGTGCTGGGTCCTTTGCTGTTTGTAGTGTACATTAATGATTTAGATATGAATGTAGGAGGTATGATCAGTAAGTTCGCAGATGACACGAAAATTGGTGGGGTGGTAAATAGCGAGGAGGGAAGCCTCAGGCTACAAGACGATGTAGACGGGTTGGTTAGATGGGCAGAACAGTGGCAAATGGAATTTAACCCTGAAAAGTGTGAGGTGATGCATTTTGGGAGGACTAACAAGGCAAGGGAATACACAATGAATGGTAGGATCCTAGGAAGGACAGAGGTTCAGAGGGCCCTTGGTGCGCATGTACATAGATCCCTAAAGGCAGCAGGACAGGTAGATAAGATGGATAAGAAGGCATATGGGATACTTGCCTTCATTAGCCGAGGCATAGAATATAAGAGCAGGGAGGTTATGATGGAGCTGTACAAAATGCAAGTTAGGCCACAGCTGGAATACTGTGTGCAGTTCTCGTCGCCACACTATAGGAAGGATGTGATTGCATTGGAGAGGGTGCAGAGGAGATTCACCAGGATGTTACCTGGGCTGGAGCGCTTCAGCTATGAAGAGAGACTGGACAGGCTGGGGTTGCTTTCCTTAGAGCAAAGAAGGCTGAGGGGGGACCTGATTGAGGTGTACAAAATTATGAGGGGCATAGATAGGGTAGATAGAAATGAACTTTTCTCCTTAGTAGAGGGGTCAATAACAAGGGGGCATAGTTTCAAGGTAAGGGGCAGGAGGTTTAGAGGGGATTTGAGGAAAAACTTTTTCACCCAGAGGGTGGTTGGAATCTGGAACTCACTGCCTGAAAGGGTGGTAGAGGCAGGAACCCTCACAACATTGAAGAAGCATTTAGATGAGCACTTGAAACACCATAGCATACAAGGCTACGGACCAAGTGCTGGAAAATGGGATTAGAATAGATAGGGCTTGATGGCCGGCGCAGACACGATGGGCCGAAGGGCCTCTTTCTGTGCTGTATAACTCTATGACTAATCTCTACTCGAGTAAAATTGAAAGCAATTTCTTGTCCTTACCTTTTGCCATGTGATTTTAAAAATAAATTAAAAATGAAACTGGTTTATTGAAGTGCAGAAACATGGCAAATACTTGTGTGTGCAATACCTGGTGTGAATTGGAAATTAAAGTGAAGTTAAAATTGATGTGTTTATTTTAAAAAAGCTTAAAATTAGCGACTGATGGAGGAGTGTTGCCCTTCTGTTCTATTTCCTGCTAAGTAGACTTGTGGATCTGAAAACCCCACACAAGACGTAATGGGTGGGGTTGCACTAATTTAACACTGTTTCTACTACGCTGAGGTCATCTCTCTTACAATAAGCATTGTACAACCTAGAGACTACAGCAAGTAATAAGTTGCTTGCAAAATGCATAATAAGGTGAATAAACCCTTTAATATAACCTAACAATGTTGATGCAACAGCTGTTTAGTCCTAATCGATTCCCCATTTAAAGAAAGGGAATTTACGGATCCAGTCAATCTTTAATTAAAATATCTCTGTAAATATAAAATAAAGCTCTCCCAGAAAGAACTAATATTTATCTGCAGTTTTTACTGGCAATCCATTCCCAAAACTAGGGTTAAAAGGGACCATTCAGCGATTGATTACTCCTATATTTAATTAAAAAATAAAGACACGACTCCTACCAGCTAATCACATAGAGAGGAAAAAAAACAAGAAAGCAAAATGACTGAGCTCCTTATGTAAGACATACCACAGTCGATTTATCTGGGCAGCACTGGGTCTGCAGCCTATTTTACACCCTCTATGATCTTCCTTTCCATTGATTGCTATGATCTGAATTACATCATTCTGTTGCTTGCTCATGACTTCATCATGACAAAAATGGGGTTCTGGCTTTTCTTCCTCACCACCTAAAACAATGACCAATTATGTTTCTGTGTGATAATCCAGTATAATTTCTCCAAGGGCTTGAAGTTCGGCTGCTCAGCACCTCCCGTTAGCGCCTGCGGGGGGGTGCTAAGGGGTTACCAACCGGGCATGGCGAATTCACCGATGCCCGCGAACTTCCCTGGCGGTTTTGCACTGGCGCTAACACTTACCACCTCGCACTGTTGCGCCCCCTGGATCGTGACGTCACCAGGTGCGCAGCGCCCCATTACCGCCCCGGATCTGATATTCGTTCCCGCCCCATCGCCGGGCGGCAACAACGGCAGCAGCAGGAGGCCCTGTCACCTCGGCTGGCCGCTTGGAGAGTGATATTTAAAGGCAGTGGCGGTCAGGTGGAGCAAACTTTGTTCTTCGCACCAGTCTGGTGCCTGCTGAATGGTTTTCACGTCAGATTGACGCGCGATTACTCAGCCTGCACTCTCTTAGAGTGCTTGGGGCTGTAATGCAAGTCGCGTAGGTCCCATGGCCCCACAGAAATACGAGGAAGAATCTTGCATCCCATCATTGGCCCTTCCCTTTAAGCGAGGGAAGGAGCCTCTGATGCCGGCAGCACTGCAAGTCCCACTCCAGGGACTTGAAAACATAAAGCTAGGCTGACACTCCAGTGCAGTGCTGAGGGAGCGCTGCACTGTTGGAGGTGCCGTCTTTTGGATGAGACGTTAAGCCGAGGCCCCGTCTGCTCTCTCAGGTGGACGGTAAAAGATCCCATGGCATTATTTCGAAGAAGAGCAGAGGAGTTCTCCCCGCTGTCCTGGCCAATATTTATCCCTCAATCAACATAACAAAAACAGATTATCTGGTCATTATCACATTGCTGTTTGTGGGAACTTGTGCAAATTGGCTGCTGCGTTTCCCACAACCTCCAAAAAGTACTTCATTGGCTGTAAAGCGCTTTGAGACGTACGGTGGTCATGAAAGGCGCTATATAAATGCAAGTCTTCCTTTTTCACTGAAAATTCGTCAGCGCTCTGCTGCTACCGCCCCTCTCACACACTTTAGCGCCGCAAAGAGAAGTGGTAGCGCTTGATTTAACGCTCCACTTCCCTCTTGGAGCGCTAAAGCCAAAGTTCCCGGCAGGAGAGAAGGATTAGCGGCTGGCGCTACTTTTTCAACTTCTGAAAATTTAGCGCCCCAAACGGGGCGATATGGAATTTCTAGCCCCAAGTCTCTTTATGCCTCAAGTATACAACAGATTCACATCGGTGAGGCGCCTTCCCTGTTCCAGGTGCCTATGGTTACACAATGTCATTATTTTACATGAAATTAAAAAAAATACACTGAGGTATAAATTTAACATCGTTGCACCCATTTTATGGAACTAATATGGGCCCAACACTAACCACTACAGCATGACAGAGGCCTGTGGCTGATACACTGCTAAATTAGTCAAGGCCTGTTTATAGCCGGACCTGGCGGACACCTGAAATGAGCGCCATATTGAAATGCGGCTCCTGTGCACATTTCAGAGCTGAATCGTTAAATTTATTTGCCCCGGTCGGAAGTTGTGATGCACAAACTCCGCTTGGTGTTTCCAGGTCTTCAGCAGCATAACCAGCAATTCTTAAAGGACTACTGGAGGCCACTCAAAAAAAAAAGGGGGCTCCAAAACCTCCAGGGAAGTGGTTTTTGTGTCGATTCGCTCGGAGCAGGGCTGCTTCTCCTGGCTCCACAAAACAAGTTTGAACTGATGCCGGCCTGCCTTCAACTCCTCCCAATTGCCCCCCACCCCCTGTGAAATTGGCTCCTGCAGCTAGCATGAATTATGATGAGTGCAAGGAAAAATTTACTTTGGCTGCGTCCTGCCAGAGTAGCGCCTTTTTTGTGGCACTAACAAATTTAGGACCTACCGTGTGCTGTCTGAGCTACATGATGGAGAAAAAGGTGCACTGATTCTAACCCAATTATATCAGTGATTATCGCTTGCCCCATCTGGTCAGTAAACGATAGGATACAGTCCATGTGGCCTTTCCTCCAGTCAATCCCACTGAATGGGATTGTCAGTAAATCGAGCAGAATTCAGTAGCGAATCCAAACATTCACCTGGCTACGCAGAGATATCCTTTAAAAAGAGTTATTCACGGAACGCATAATAATGGAAACAGTCGCTTTGGATCCAAAACACATTTGAGTTCCAGACTGCACATTACAAAATTACCCAGTTTGTAAAACCTCAAGAAAATAAACCAAATTCCAAGGAGAATCTCCCATCTCATCTTCTCGGTCTAGGTCAATTACTTCGACTGATTGCTGCTTCTGTTTTTCAGACCCTGTTACCCAGCTTGGTAAAATGCCTGGCCGACATTTTCTTATTATTCACTGCCTTCCAGAGTGAACAGACTCTCTGACATTTCTCAGAATCAACTGCTCCAACATCGACTTCCTTGTTGATTTTTCACGCTGAGATAAACCTGCACTTAGCTTATTCACTTCCTTGCTATTCTATTCCTAGACGAGGAGGAGGAAGCGGAAGCGAAGGAAGCAGAAGGAAAGATGCAACGCAGACAGCCCCTTTCTGGACGGGATATCCGGGATGGAATCATCCGCCTGCGGTCCCAGTGAACACAACCCCAATTCCCCTTTCAACATCTGTCCCACACCTTACCTTCCCTCTGTTACTGACCATCACAGCGTCCTCTTGGTCACGATGCTGAAATAAAAGACAACACAAAGCAAACTTTCCAATCCAACTTTATACATCTATCCATCCAATATGACATCAAGAAATCAACTCCTCCCTTAGTGACTGTTTTGTGTGTGCCTTTGCCTATCCTACTGATGTTACACAGTGCTACCCCAGTGGCTGCAGCTTGGCTGGTGGAAGGCTGCTGACTTTCAGTGGGGGACACTGCAAATGGCCTTGCTGGTCGACCTTGAGGAGTTGGTGGCTGGAAATGTGAAATCAATCTTCTCCTTCTTCACTCTCCTCTCCCTCTTCTTGGTCAACCAGTGGCTGTGCAGGCTGCATTTCTTGGTTGTGTGAAATGAGGAAGACACAAGGGTGGAGTTGTGGTAAGGGGAGGGTGGGAAAGCAAGAGGTGAATGTGAGAAGGAGGATAACGTATGAGGATACCAGCATCTTGTATCCTTTCTGCCCTGCTGCTGGCCAATGGCTCAGCCCTGCCCCTGCCAAGAATGGCCGGCACCATCTCTTCCAAGGAGGCGAGGTGAGGCTAGGAATGGGAGCTGTGTATCGTGATTGGTGCAGATTGTTGGCAGGTGAGTGATTGGTGGCGGGCGGGGGGAGTCGTGCATTGAGAAGAGTGTGAGGCTAGTGATGCAGTGGTAGGAGACGGCTTTTGAAGATGCATTCACTGACCTTGGCCAGTGGTCTGAGGCCATGAAGCTTCTTTGGGCACTGGAGCCAGGTGGTGGGGGTGATACTGTTGGCTCTGATGGCCTCAGTGATGTCATCCCATATCGTTCTTTCTGGAGGGCCTCCTGGCCCCTGTGGGTAGAGGGCCACTCTTGCAGTGTTGACCCCCTGCACAAAGCTGGAGTGCTGCGTGCAAGACCCTGGGTGCCCCTTCCCTGACTTGCTGATCCATTTGTGTTAGTGCTGAGGCCCTTTTCCCATTTTTTGAGGTGCAGAAGGGAATTCAGCTTTAAGAGCTGAAGACTCCGATTTGGGACTTTTTAATGTTCATTTTTTTTTAGAAGTCAGTAAGGGTTGAATACTGCAATTGTTTTAACTTCATTTTTATTTTTATTAGTTCAGAAGGCATTGCCCTTTTAATGCATTGCCCTTTTAATGTCCCACAATGCCTAGCGAGCTCATTGCCTTGCTTCCAGAGGCTGTTGGAAGATGGAACGCCGCTTCTTGACGCCAACTTCTCTACCAATGCCTGCACTAATGCCACCAGGAGGATGTTACACGGTGAGTTAGCACTGACCGAAAAATCTTTAGTCCCCAGCGCAAATTTTTCTCTCCTACCGCCGCGACCATTCCCAGCGGCCGTTAACCTGAGGCCATGATGACACCGGCAACTTTCGTGGCAGCCATGAATTTCCAGGGCAGAAAGTTAGCGTGTAAAGTTAAGGCACATGGGATTGGGGGCAAGGTATTGACTTGGATAGAGAACTGGTTGGCGGACAGAAAGCAGAGAATAGGAATTAATGGTTTTTTTTCCGAGTGGCAAGCAGTGACTAGTGGGGTACCGCAGGGATCAGTCCTTGGACCCCAGCTATTCACAATATACATTAATGATCTAGATAAGGGAACTAAATGTAATATCTCCAAGTTTGCAGATGACACAAAGCTGGGTGGGAGTGTGTGCTGCGAGGAGGATACCGAGAAACTCCAGGATGATTTGGACAGGTTGGGTGAGTGGGCAGAAGCGTGGCAGATGCAATATAACGTGGATAAATGCGAGATTATCCACTTTGGTGTCAAAAACAGAAAGGCAGACTATTATCTGAATGGCAATAGATTGGGAGAAGGGGAAGTGCAACGAGACCTGGGTGTCCTTGTGCACCAGTCGCTGAAGGTAAGCATGCAGGTGCAGCAGGCAGTGAAGAAGGCAAATGGTATGTTGGCCTTCATAGCGAAAGGGTTTGAGTATAGGAACAGGGATGTCCTGCTGCAGTTGTACAGGACCTTGGTGAGACCACACCTTGAGTACTGTGTGCAGTTTTGGTCGCCTTATCTGAGGAAGGATGTTCTTGCCATGGAAGGAGTTCAGCGAAGATTCACAAGGCTGATACCTGGGATGGCAGGAATGACATCTGAGGAGAGATTGGGTCGATTGGGCTTATACTCGCTGGAGTATAGAAGAATGAGAGGGGATCTCATCGAAACATATAAAATTCTGACAGGTCTGGACAAACTAGATGCAGGAAGAATGTTCCCGATGGTCGGAGAGTCCAGAACCAGGGGTCATAATCTAAGGATAAGGGGTAAGCCAGTTAGGACAGAAATTAGGAAGAATTTCTTCACCTAGAGAGTGGTGAACCTGTGGAATTCTCTCCCACAGAAGGTAGTTGAGGCCAAGTCATTAAATATATTCAAGAATGAGTTAGATATATTTCTTAAAGCTAAAGGTATCAAGGGATATGGGGAGAAGGCAGGTACAGGGTATTGAGTTTGGATGATCAGCCATGATCTCATCGAATGGCGGAGCAGGCTCGAGGGGCCGAATGGCCTACCCCTGCTCCTATCTTCTATGTTTCTATGTAGGAATAATGGTTATGTACTCGAATTGGAAGGAAGTGACTCATGTGTCCCACAAGGATCTGTACTGGGGCCTCAATTATTCACTATATTTATTAATGACTTAGATAACACAATAGTGAGCCATATATCCAAATTTGCTGATGTCACAAAGATTGGTGGTATAGTAAGTAATGCAGAGGGAAGCATAAAATTACACGGAGACATTAATAGCGAAACTGTGGCAGATGGATTTCAACGCAGGTAGGTGTGAGGTCATCCATTTTGGACCAAAAAAGGATAGATCCGAGTATTATTTGAATGGTGAAAAGCTAGGAACAGTTGAGGTCCAAAGAGATTTAGGGGTCCATGTACACAGATCACTAAAATGTAATAGGTACAAAAAATAATCAAAATGGCTACCGGAATGTTAGGGCTAGAATATAAAGGGGAGGGCATTTTGCTACAGATAGACCACATCTGGAGTACTGTGTACAGTACTGGCATTACACCTTAGAAAGGATATATTGGCCTTGGAAGGAGTGCAGCGCAGATTCACCAGAATGTTACCAGGGCTCCAAAGATTAGATTATGAAGAGAGATTACATAAATTAGGCTTGTATTTCCTGGAATATAGAAAGTAAAGGGGTGATTTGATTGAGGTTTGTAGGATTTTGAAAGGATTTGGTAGTGTAGATAGAGAGAAACTGTTTTCCGCTTGTGGGAGAGTCTAGGGCAAGGGGATATAACCTTAAAATCAGACTGTAACTAGTGGGGTGCCGCAAGGATCAGTGCTGGGGCCTCAGCTATTTACAATCTATACTAATGACCTAGATGAAGGGACCGAGTGTAATGTATCCAAGTTTGCTGATGATACAAAGCTAGGTGGGACAGTAAGCAGTGAGGAGAACCCAAAGTGTCTGCAAAGGGATATAGATGGACTAAGTGAGTGGGAAGTAAGTTGGCAGATGGAGTATAATGTAGGGAAATGTGAGGTTATTCACTTTGGTAGGAAGAATAGAAAAACAGAATATTATTTAAATGGTGAGAAATTTTTAAATGTTGGTGTTCAGAGAGATTTGGGTATCCGTGTGCAAGAAACAAAGAAAGCTAGTGTGCAGGTACAGCAAGCAATAAAGGAGGTAAATGGAATGTTGGCCTTTATTGCTATGGGGTTGGAGTATAAGAGTAAGGAAGTCTTGCTACAATTGTACAGGGCCTTGGTGAGACCACACCTGGAGTACTGTGCACAGTTTTGGTCTCCTTATTTAAGGAAGGATATACTTGCCTTGGAGGCGGTGCAACAAAGGTTCACTAGATTGATTGCTGGGATGAGAGGGCTGTCCTATGATGAGAGATTGTGTAGAATGGGCCTATACTCTCTGGAGTTTAGAAGAATGAGAGGTGATCTCATTGAAACATACAAGTTTCTGAAGGGGATTGACAGGGTAGATGCTGAGAGGTTGTTTCCCCTGGCTGGAGTGTCTAGAACTAGGGGGCATAGTCTCAGGATAAGAGGTAGGCCATTTAAGACCAAGATGAGGAGGAATTTCTTCACTCAGAGGGTTGTGAATCTTTGGAATTTTCTACCCCAGAGGGCTGTGGATGCTGAGTCTTTGAGTATATTCAAGGCTGAGATTGATTAATTTTTGGACTCTAGGGGAATCAAGGGATATGGAGATCAGGCGGGAAAGTGGAGTTGAGGTCGATGATCAGCCATGATCTTATTGAATGGCGGAGCAGGCTCGAGAGGCCGTATGGCCTACTCCTGCTCCTATTTCTTATGTTCTTATGTTGTTTTGTTCTTAATGCAACCCAGTGTCTTGAACTTGTTCTGTTGGCAAATACAGTATAAAGCACAATTAGCACTAAAATCTGGCTTTAAGCCCAGCACAAGTCTAAGATACTGGGAATGGGAGTGCATCGGGGTAGGACTATGAGACAGAGACCGACCTGATACGGCAGAACAATAGGGTCATGGTAGGTTGGGAGGCAGGGCATAGCTATTGGGGGAGCAGGCTGTTAAGGACTCTGTCAGTGTAGATGAACAAAAGGGAAAGAAGCAGGCACAGGTTTGTTCATAAAATGAAAGCAAACCTCTAATGGCATTGCATGATGACACTCTAGGGGCCAGAATCCAGGCACACCAGGAGCGTAAACATTGCCATTAGAGTAATACATGAGCCCTAGGCCCTTGACAGATTGAGCCTTGGGTTAAAACTTAATAGCTGTAGTTTAGACAGGAGTTGGCCAATTTTATACTAAGTAAGTCACATTTTAAGATAAGTTAATTACTGTTTTTACTTTTTTATCTGTTAATTATATTGCACATTATATTTTTTTTACCCGTGTGTAGTTGGTTGGCTGAGGGAGAAAAATCGTAAATGGAATTATTTTGAAAAAGTCTTTTCAGCGATTAGATTGGTTCAATTTTTGTTTCAGTTTTTGTGGGGTTTTTTTTAATTGTAAAATTTTTCTCAGTTTGCAGGTATTAAGTTCTGATGGATTCTGGCCAAAGGTGTTTTGAAAAATATTTTGAATGACTTCAATGGTTCAGGTTCTGCTTTGCTTTATTGGTAGTTTTTGGTTGCAGGTCTAAGCTCGTGAGTTGTGATTGTTGAATATGAAATTTGAGCAAATCAAAAAATGTTACGTAGAAGTGAGAGCAAATCAAAAAGTGTGACATTGACATTTGACACAAGAAGTGTATAATCGTATCATTTTTTTAAATTCTAGGTGGTTTAAAAGGTTCATATAAACTTGACAGCTTAACTTAAAAAGCCATCGGCCCAGACCTTTCGCGAGCTGCTTCCGCTGTAACTTTGCCGGAAGTGTGGCGGAAACCCCGCTTACGTGCATAGACGGTGTTTCTGCCACACTACCGGTGAAGCTACGGCGGCAGAGCGGGAACACCACAGAGGAAATCAACTTGTTGGCCCAAGCTCCCACAGCTAGCCTAGAATCGGGTTAGCCATGTTTCATTAAAGCACAGTGCCGCATGCATTTTGACTGAGCTATTAAAAATATATGCAAACCTGACAAGCGTTCAGTTTTCATCACAAGGAGCATAAAGAACAGTTTGTGCCTTTTTGTGGGACTCAGTACAGTACAATAACTTGAACATTTCCTGAAGAGATGCGGGTATAGTAAAGGTAACTGCCTTGAAGGTTTAGTGAAATTTATTACATCAGCACCTCCAGGACATTTAGAGTTGTGCAAATAGAGTAATGACTGAAACTACTTTCATGTATTACTATGTATTGATTTGTCTTGTTACTAGAAAGCTACAGCAGAGTATGTTTTGCTCCAAATACAGGATTTTGAGGCTTTTCAGCAAGTTTACACTGGAATACTTATGGAACGCTATATAAATGCAAGTTGTTGTTATGTAACTGGATAGATTAGACAATCCGTTGGATCTAATACTGAGACGGTCGACCTAATCATATTTTCTGTTCTTTTAGAATTTTGTTTGATATAGTGTTTACATTAGGATTATCACTACTTTTTAAATTTAACCTGTCTCAAACTTCAAATATTCTTATTCCTAACATATTTCTGGATTAGAAAATTAGTACCAAGTGAAATCGGAGAAATAGCAGAATGGTTAATCCATCCTGGTTTATGTTAGCAATCTTTCACCAAACTACCATTTGGCTTATAATATTTCCGATACTGAAGGAGTATGTTTATTAAATATACATCTGGTTAGAAGTACATTCTATAAATAGTTCTAACCATAAAATCATCACTAGATGGAGAATATCATTTTGCAGTTGATAATTGAAAGTTAATAGGTATCTTTCGAAAGTTGTCCAGGATAAAATTATATTGAGAAAAAAATAACTCAATTCAACCACGAGATAGAATTTGCACTTTCTCCGAAGCTCTGCGTTTACTCTTTCTGCCATTTAACCAGCGGTTTCTCTATCGATTTATTTAAGACTAATCAGTCAAGTAGATTGGTCCCAGTGCCACTTAATATATATATTTTTAAAGAGCACTGGATATCAATAATCATTTAGCAACTGATGGATCTTTAATCTCAGATGTAAATGATATTCATTATATTTCAGTTCTTAATTAGAAATTGATTTTTAGATGAGTTGAACTCAGTTAGCATCACTGACAGTCAGTTTATAATTATTATACCACGTAACGCTCCCATGAACCTAACAAAGGTTACATCAATACAAGTAAAAAAAAAAGTTAGGCTTGGTGAAGCAGAGAAATAAGTGGACTAAATGAAAATGGAGACATGTTTTGATGGATTATTTTAAATATGTCCGAACATTTTTTTTAAATGACCTGTGAGAATTGATGTTGGAAGTGCTTCATCAGAGCTGCAAATTGTAGCATACAAACCAAAAATATTGCTATTTAAATGTTTTTATTTATTTATTTATTCATTCATGTGGGCGCCACTGGCAAGACCGGCATTATTGCCCAATTTATTGCCATCCCAAGTTGCCCTTGAGAAGGTGGTGGTGAGCTGCCTTCTTGAACTGCTGCAGTCCGCGTGGTGAAGGTACTCCCACAGTGCTGTTAGGGAGGGAGTTTCAGGATTTTGACCCAGCGACAATGAAGGATCGGCGATATATGTCCAAGTCAGGATTGTGTGTGACTTGGAGAGGAACTTGGATGTGATGGTGTTCCCATGCGCCTGCTGCCCTTGTCCTTCTAGGTGGTAAAGGTTGGGGTTTGGGAGGTGCTGTCGAAGAAGCCATAGCAAGATGCTGCAGTGCATCCTATGAATAGTACACATTGCAGCCACTGTGCGCTGGTGGTGGAGGGAGTGGATGTTTAAGGTGGTGGATGGGTTGCCGTTCAAGTGGACTACTTTGTCCTGGATGGTGTCGAGCTTCTTGAATGTTGTTGGAGCTGCACTCATCCAGGCAAGTGGAGAGCATTCCATCACACTCCTAACTTGGGCCTTGTAGATGGTAGAAAGATTTTGGGGAGTCAGCAGATGAGTCAATCGCCACAGAGTACCTAGCCTCTGACCTGCTCTTGTTGCCACAGTATTTATGTGGCTGGTCCAGTTAAGTTTCTGGTCAATGGTGACCCCCCCACGATGTTGATGGTGGGGATTCAATGGTTGTAATGTCATTGAATGTCAAGGGGAGGTGATTAGACTTTCTCTTGTTGGAGATGGTTATTGCCTGGCCACTTGAGTGGCGTGAATGTTACTTGCCACTTATCAGCCCAAGCCTGGATGCTGTCCAGGTATTGCTGCATGTGGGCATGGATTGCTTCATTGTCTGAGGATTTGCGAATGGAAATGAACACTGTGCAATCATCCTGCAGCAATGTCCTGGGGCTGAGATGATTGACTTACAACAACCACAACTATCTTCTGTTGTGCTAGGTATGACTCCAGCCAGTGGAGAATAATTCCCCTGACCTCAGAAGGAGGTCGAGATGGATCATCCACTCATCACTTCTGGCTGAAGATGGTTGCGAACACTTCAGCCTTCTCTTTTGCACTCACGTGCTGGGCTCCGCCGTCGTTGAGGATGGTGATGCCCATGGAGCCTCCTCCTCCAGTTAGTTGCTTAATTGTCCAGCACCATTCATGACTGGATGTGGCAGGACTGCAGAGCTTTGATCTGATCCGTTGGTTGTAGGATCGCGTAACTCTGTCTATAGCATGCTACTTCCACTGTTTAGCCATTATACCCGATGACAATGTTTCAATGGACTAAAACATGCAATAAGTGTTGGTTATCTGTGTAAATCCCTGGATAATATGCCACAATATCTTTACACCATGCATTCCTTTGAAGATAATCTGTCGTTCTGCTCAAAGTTACATCCAGTAGGCTAACCTGTCTTTCTCCTTCAAATGCCGATTGACCTGCTGTGCATTTCCAGCATTTTCTGGGTTTTTTTTATCTCATATTTTCAGCACTTCTGGTTTTTCTTTTTGCATCTTATTGACATACAGTAATCTTGTCCTTTGAAGGAATCCTCACTTACTAATTTAGGACACTGGACGTGCACAGAACTTAACTTTGTGTGGTCATAGTGGGTTCAACCACAGACGCAAATGAGGTAAGTTACCAAGACAGACAGGACATTGTGTCGGCCACTCATTGTGGAACAAAAAAAGATTAGTAGGATCTGACAGCATTATTGATATGCTTTTAGGAACCACAGTAGTGAAATTTGTGAAGTTGAAGCAAAGACATATTGAAATAACTTGAATTCTAGTACTTCAATATTAATGCTGACTTTCCGATCGTTGATACTTGTACTGCCTGTGTGGGTAGAAGGGATTAATTAAGGGCACATACAAAATTACCTGAGAGCATACAATTTTCCATATTATGAAACCCAGCATTCGAGGTAGAGAAAAAATTTAACTTTAATCATTATTGCTTTCTCCTTGTGACCATGACTGCAGTCATGTGGAGTGCATATCCTGTGCCATGTGGGGAGTCCTGGACGCTTCGCGTAGCCTGGATGACCACATGTGCGGGAAGTGTCACCAGCTACAGCAACTCGAGCTCCACGTTTCGGAGCTTGAGCGGCGGTTGGAGTCACACTGCGGTGGCTGAGAGTTACGTGGTTGGCACTTTTCTAGAGGTGGTCACCCCGCAGCTTAAGAGTGTGCAAGCAGTGAGGGAATGGGTGACTGCCAGACAGAAGAGGAGGACCAGGCAGGTAGTGCAGGAGTCCCCGGAATGCATCGCGCTCTCCAACCAGTATTCTGTTCTGAGTACTGGTGATGGCGATGGTTCCTCTGGGGAGTGCAGCCAGAGTCAAGTCCACGGCACCACGGGTGGCTCAGCTGCACAGGGGGGGAGGAAAAAGAGTGGAAGAGCAATAGTGGTCGGGGATTCGATAGTTGGGGAAGCAGACAGGCGTTTCTGCGGCCGTGGACAGGATGGTATGTTGCCTCTCTGGTGCCAGGGTCAAGGATGTCACTGAACGGCTGCAGGAAACTCTGAGGGGGGAGGGTGAACAGTCAGAGGTCATTATCCATATTGGTACCAACGACATAGGCAGAAAGAGGGATGAGGTCCTGCAGGCAGAGTTTAGGGAGCTAGGAGAGAGATTAAAAAGCAGGACCTCAAAGGTAGTAATCTCCGGATTACTCCCAGTGCCACGTGCTAGTGAGTACAGGAATAGGAGGATAGAACAGATGAATGTGTGGCTGGAGAGATGGTGCAGGAGGGAGGGCTTTAGATTCCTGAGGCATTGGGACTATTTCTGGGGAAGGTGGGACCTGTACAAGCCGGACGGGTTACACCTCAACAGGGCCGGGAC
Organism: Squalus acanthias; assembly: GCA_030390025.1. Classification (NCBI taxonomy): domain Eukaryota; kingdom Metazoa; phylum Chordata; class Chondrichthyes; order Squaliformes; family Squalidae; genus Squalus; species Squalus acanthias. Next base: position 141,202,210 of record CM059428.1, read on the forward strand.
CAATATTCTCGCGGGGAGGTTTGTTAGTGCTGTTGGGAGGGTTTAAACTAACTTGGCAGGGGAATGGGCACAAGCATATAGGAGTAGAAAAGAGGAATAAGGTACATAAAAGAGTGAGTGTGTTGGATAGTACTAGAGAAGATAGTACTAGAGGTGGTAGTAGTACCATATTAGATAGGAGCAGACTAAGAAAGACTACGAAAAATTCAAAAATGGGTTTAGAATGCATGTGCGTAAATGCACAAAGTGTGGTGAATAAGGTTGGTGAGCTACAAGCATGATTAGCCGTGTGGCAATATGATGTTGTGACAATAACGGAAACGTGGCTTAAAAACGATGAGGACTGGACACTTAATATTCAAGGGTACAAGGTGTTCAGAAAAGATAGGGAAGGAAAAAACGGAGCTGGGGTGGCAGTGCTGATTAAGGAAGAAAGGGAGGATGTTCTTGAGGGGACAAGAACAGAATCCATTTGGTTAGAGTTGAGGAGCAAAAAGGGTATGATCACGCTATTGGGGGTATTCTATAGGCATCCAAATAGTGAGAGGGAGGTAGAGGAGCAAATCAACAGGGAAATCGCAGAGATATGCAAGAGCTATAGAGTGGCGATATTGGGGGACTTTAATTACCCAAATATCGATTGGGATAATGCTAGGGTAAAGGAGGTTGAGGGGTGATTTGATAGAGGTGTACAAGATTATGACGGGTTTGGATAGGTTAGACGGGGAAAGGCTGGTCCCACTAGTTGATGGTACAAGGACTAGGTGACACAGATTTAAGGTTTTGGGCAAGAGTTACAGGGGGGATGTGAGGAAAAACTTTTTTACGCAGCGAGTGGTGATGACCTGGAATTCGCTGCCGATGGAAGTGGAGACGCTCAATGTTTTCACGGGGTGACTGGATGGGCACTTGAGGGAAATAAACTTGCAGGGCTACGGGGATAAAGCGGGGGAATGGGACTGACTGGATTGCTCTGCAGAGAGCCGGCACGGACTCGGTGGGCTGAATGGCTTCCTTCTGTGCTGTTATGACTGACGTAAGAAAACTACTAGGCACTTGGTCTAAGCGTTAAACAAAGCTTTAATCAACTGTTTTACAACATGGAGGTCATTGTGTCCTTCACTAGTTCCTGTTAAGAATGTCCTGCGCAAGCTGGGCCCGTGCCCGAGTATTTATACTCTCCTCGGACAGTGCCACCCGCAGGCCACTCAGTATTATTTCATAAGTCTTTCTTTCATGAATGACAGATTCATGTCAATGACTCTATGGGCTCGATTTTGTCATGGGGCGGGCTGGGGGCGTGTCATCCGCTTTTCGTGTTAGCCACCCGACTCCAATTTGATGTGGGAAAAATATGCGATTTTCCCCTAATTGGGCAATTGATTTCCAGCGTGTGGGAACCCCTGGCCCAATTAGTCTTTCCATTCTGAAACTCGCCTCTGGTGACGTCATCAATGCTGCTGGATTTAAGGCCTGCAAGCAGCCTTGCTTCTTCTGCAGACTGTAAACCTTTTGGCCTTTGCTCTGATAGTTTTTTCCAGGCAAAATGTCCAGCAGTAGACCTAAGTCTGCACCGAGGTTTGATGAAGCCGCCCTGCAAGCTCTGGTGGAGGGAGCAAGAGGGAATAAGGAGGTGCTCTTCCCTTCCTCAGGGAGGAAGAAGCCTCCCCAGCAGACGAAGGCTGTGTGGATGCAAGTGGCCCAGGAGGTCAACTCCTTATCTTTGTGCCGCAGAACCTGGCTGCAGTGCAGGAAGAGGTTTCATGACCTTCTGCGCACTGGAAAAGTAAGTATGACTTTCCCATCACCCTCAATCTGATCCCCATTGCCTCTCCTCACCAGCACTCAGCTTTGACAACCTCTTCCTCCACATCCCACTTGACACTGACATCCCTGCACCCTTACCCATTCCCTCTCTCTGTATGTTCACATTCACTTAACTATTCGACTATGCAGCCCTCACACTCCCTATCGCTGTGATGCTATGAAAAGAACTTATAACACACAGGGAGGGCCCTTGGTCTTGCCACCTCACTGAATTTCTTGTCTCCTTCTAGGCATCTATGCTATGGATTCTCTACACTCACTCCTTCATTCTCACTCAAACTCCACTTGTCTCCCTCATTGCAGGAAAAGAGAGCTCACAATAAGAGGGAAAGAGCGAGGACAGGAGGAGGGTCACCCTCAGTAGCCCAGCTCACCCCCTGGGAGGAGGCGGCCCTGGACATTGTGGGAGTGGAGGACAATGCGCAAGTGGGGGACGGACAGACGGGTACATCAGAGCAAGCTGGTGACAGAATAGTTTTACATCTCTCTCATTGACATTGCATGAGTCACTGATAATGATTCTGATGCTCTAACAGATTGACTTATGATCATCTGCAATATTCAGTGTGCATGTAACCTTGGCCTCACATCTCTGACTCTTTCCTTTACTCCCCCACAAGACCATCGAAAGCCCCTGTCCCCACTATCCAGGAGGAACAGCCTGAGCCTCCAGACACCTCAGAGGAAGCTGCAACCTCTGAGGGCACAGCGTCAACAGAATTCAGCGCACCCAGCACCAGCGCAGACACTCACACCTTGGTGGTCCCTTCGCGAGATAGTGTAGTGTTGTCACCTGGTGTACCACAGCTCACAAATGAGCATCAGCAGATGGTGGAGACAGGGACAGCAGTGGAGAGTCCTAGTCAGAGGGCGCAGGACTCTGCTAGCTCGGCTCAGCTGCATGTCGACCCTGTGCCTCAGGGTCCATCCAGAAGAAGAGCGGTGCTGGAACTCCAGGAACAGGTGCAGGAGTCTCTGGCAGGTTTTGTCTCCAGGGTCACTGCAAGTGTGGAGCGAATGGCGGAGTCCATCGCTAACATGAGCAGAGCCTTTGTGGAGGCGTTGGCGCATGAACGCATCACCACGGAAAGGATGGCAACTTCCGTGGAAAGGATGGCTACCTCCATGGTAAAGCTGGCTACCATAGGAGGAGAGGATGGCTACGGTAGAGGAGAGGATGGCTACGTCCATCAAGGAGCTTAGTCGCCAGGGTATGGAAAACATGGTCATTGTTCAGAATAGACTGACATCTCTTGAGGAGCGATGGTTAGCTATTGAGCAAACAAACCAGACCTTCAGGCAAGTCCTCGGGAGTAGAATTTCCAGTACAGAAACGGGCCCTCATGGCCCCCCTGAAGTGCAGCAAGGTGCTGTCAAGCCACTTGCTAGCACTGAAGTGGGGCTGACCCATGAGAGGGATGTTGGTGGCAGACAACAAGGAAGTGGGGGCTCCTCTCCAAGCGCTCACACGACCATGCCACTGCAAAGTCCTCGGTCAGAGCCCCACCAGAGTCCCCACCCAACTGAGATCGGCGTCTCAACCCCTGCACAGCCGCAGGAGCAGCAGACTGTTGCCGAGCCCTCACAGGCTCGCAACCCCAGAGGACGCCCGCCAAAGGTGTCGAGACAGGAGCAGCAAGAAAGTGAGCAAGGGGCCTCCACATCTGCTGAAGCCACAGGGGAAGCACTACGTAGGAGCACGCGTAAGAGGAAGATAATGCACAAGTAGTCACAAGGGTAGTCACTTGGGTGAAATGTTGGCCCAAAAATTCGGCTGAATACGGGAGAGTACGAACTGTGTACTCTCGCGTATTCGGTCCCGAAGTGCCGGTTTCCTGCATGCACTGCGCATGCGTGGGAAACCGGCACTTCCGGTATGGCGAAGGGGGCAGGTTCCTAAGTGAACCGCGTGCGCACTACAGGCTGTGCGCACGCAGCACACTTAGGTTTTTTTTCAGGTTTCAACGCGAAGGTAAGTATGGAATATTTTACACATGAAGAAAGGAGGCGTAAGACCCCCTTTTAACAAGTAGTTAATTAAATATTATTTTACATTTTTTTCAACAGGTTTATCTTTTTTAGAGACTTTAAAGAAAGATAAGTATATTTTTATAACTTTTAAAAAGAATTTAAATTTTTTCAAAAATTAAAATTTTTGTTTAAAGTGGTTAATTTATTTAACTATAGTTATTTTATTAAGCTGATGGTTTTTAAAAAAAAATTATTTGAGGTTTAGCTGTTCTTTTGGGGGCAATTTGTATTCATGGTTTTGACAGTTCTCCTGTCAAATCTATGAATGAAAGATGGTGTGCTGCCATTGGCTCTCCATGGCCCACGTGATCCCAGAGGTCGCATCGAACTAACTGCGCCTCTGGGACACGCACACACTGCGCGCCGGCACCAGGGAGAGGCCCAGGACCAGAAGTTCGTGTGGGCCCAAAACACAATGGCCGGCGCGGAGTGCGATATCGCGCAAGATCCTTACCCCCGCGGCAAGCCTCCGAGTCAAATTTCTGGGCCGTTATGTTTAATGTTGAAAAGCCATCAGTTGGTTATTGTAAATAAAAAATTCTGATGGCAACTGTTGCAGTTGTGGCATCTGTCATATTGCTAATGGGACTTCCACACTCAGGGCTTAGGATGACTTGCAATTGTCAGTATGGTGGTCAGAGTGATAGGAATCCGCAGGTTCTTGGCCATTGTCGATGGTCTGATAAGAAGGTGCGAGTATGGTAAGTATTCAAAGGGCTGTAAAAGTGTTTTGCAGGTATAACTGGTGCAAAGAAACATGATATCAGGCACTGGTAAATCAACTTACTGTGACTAACTTCTTCAGGTTCATAAAGTTCTCCTGAATTTGTGCCAGTGTTTCTGTATGGTGCGCATTGCATTGACACATTGCACCACTTTCTGCCAAGCAATATTGACCACTCTACTGTCCAGGTGGGTGTACTGGAGTGCCAAATGGGGCAACAATATCTTATCCTCCTCTTCTAGGAACAGAAGTTCTATTGTAGTATCAGAAAACCTCAGCGCTCTGCCTTGCTAGTATTCCATTATAAGTTTGTAGACTGCAAACAAGCAATGGAAGATCCTTCCCAAGATTTGGCTGGAATAACTGGCCTGCTTTTGAAACAACTGCACCTTTAAGTGCACCAGATATCCCAACCCTGAATCTGCAAGTTTCCAGTAACTGGTGAATTATATGCCAGGAGCTGCTCTGAATATATAATTAGGTCAAACCCCAGAAGATTTGTTGGGGTCAGATGCGCATCATTTGGGCATGTGCAGATTCTATACCAGAACCGTCTGACACCATCTGTGATCATTACAGAAAACCTGTTCCATTCATCCTCCTTTCAGCAGTAAGATGCCAGAATATTGCTGGCAGTGCAACAATAAACTATCTGAAATAGAGGATTACCTCTGGTCATGCAAACTATCTGTTTAACATTGGTGCCCACTCAAAAAGAAATGGCAGATGTTAAATAAACTCTCCACATTAATCTTCATTAACCAAAATCGCTGATAACTCTAGATCCAGTCATTTTGGCTTTGCAATCTATAATGTTTGGAAGTCCATAAAGCATGTGTTATGAAGAAAATAAAGAAATGAAAGCCCCGATTTTAACTCTGGGTGCAAAGCTAGCAGGCGGGAATCCCCATGGCATCAGTGGCGTGAGACGTGGGTGATTTTAACGTCCCGGCCTGATTTATATTTCACTGCTAGGCTGCCCATCATTAGAGAATGACACTGGTGGATTAGGGGATGACGCTGGTGGATTAGAGAATGACGCTGGTGGATTAGAGAATGACTCTGGTTGGTTAGAGAATGACACTGGTGGATTAGAGAATGACACTGGTGGATTAGGGAATGACACTAGTGGATTAGAGAATGACACTAGTGGATTAGAGAATGACGCTGGGGGATTAGAGAATGACACTGGTGGATTAGAGAATGACTCTGGTGGATTAGAGAATGACGCTGGTGGATTAGAGAATGACTCTGGTGGATTAGGGAATGACGCTGGTGGATTAGAGAATGACGCTGGTGGATTAGGGAATGACGCTGGTGAATTAGAGAATGACACTGGTGGATTAGGGAATGACGCTGGTGAATTAGAGAATGACGCTGGTGGATTAGAGAATGACGCTGGTGAATTAGAGAATGACTCTGGTGGATTAGAGAATGACGCTGGTGGATTAGAGAATGACTCTGGTGGATTAGAGAATGACTCTGGTGGATTAGAGAATTATTCTGGTGGATTAGAGAATGACGCTGGTGGATTAGAGAATTATTCTGGTGGATTAGAGAATGACTCTGGTGGATTAGGGGATGACTCTGGTGGATTAGAGAATGACACTGGTGGATTAGAGAATGACGCTGGTGGATTAGGGAATGACGCTGGTGAATTAGAGAATGACACTGGTGGATTAGAGAATGACTCTGGTGAATTAGAGAATGACACTGGTGGATTAAAGAATGACACTGGTGGATTAGAGAATGACTCTGGTGGATTAGAGAATGACACTGGTGGATTAGAGAATGACGCTGGTGAATTAGAGAATGACACTGGTGGATTAGGGAATGACACTGGTGGATTAGAGAATGACTCTGGTGGATTAGGGAATGACACTGGTGGATTAGAGAATGACTCTGGTGGATTAGAGAATGACGCTGGTGGATTAGAGAATGACACTGGTGGATTAGGGAATGACGCTGGTGAATTAGAGAATGACACTGGTGGATTAGAGAATGACGCTGGTGGATTAGGGAATGACACTGGTGGATTAGAGAATGACGCTGGTGGATTAGAGAATGACACTGGTGGATTAGGGAATGACGCTGGTGAATTAGAGAATGACACTGGTGGATTAGAGAATGACGCTGGTGGATTAGGGAATGACACTGGTGGATTAGAGAATGACACTGGTGGATTAGAGAATGACACTGGTGGATTAGAGAATGACTCTGGTGGATTAGGGAATGACGCTGGTGAATTAGAGAATGACACTGGTGGATTAGGGAATGACACTGGTGGATTAGAGAATGACGCTGGTGGATTAGAGAATGAATCTGGTGGATTAGAGAATGACGCTGGTGGATTAGAGAATGACACTGGTGGATTAGAGAATGACGCTGGTGGATTAGAGAATGACGCTGGTGAATTAGAGAATGACACTGGTGGATTAGAGAATGACGCTGGTGGATTAGGGAATGACTCTGGTGAATTAGAGAATGACACTGGTGGATTAGAGAATGACGCTGGTGAATTAGAGAATGACTCTGGTGGATTAGAGAATGATGCTGGTGGATTAGGGAATGACTCTGGTGGATTAGAGAATGACTCTGGTGGATTAGAGAATGACGCTGGTGGATTAGAGAATGACGCTGGTGGATTAGAGAATGACTCTGGTGGATTAGAGAATGACGCTGGTGGATTAGGGAATGACTCTGGTGGATTAGAGAATGACACTAGTGGATTAGAGAATGACGCTGGTGGATTAGAGAATGACTCTGGTGGATTAGAGAATGACGCTGGTGGATTAGGGAATGACGCTGGTGAATTAGAGAATGACACTGGTGGATTAGAGAATGACGCTGGTGGATTAGAGAATGACACTGGTGGATTAGAGAATGACTCTGGTGGATTAGAGAATGACGCTGGTGGATTAGAGAATGACACTGGTGGATTAGGGAATGACGCTGGTGAATTAGAGAATGACACTGGTGGATTAGAGAATGACGCTGGTGGATTAGGGAATGACACTGGTGGATTAGAGAATGACACTGGTGGATTAGAGAATGACACTGGTGGATTAGAGAATGACTCTGGTGGATTAGGGAATGACGCTGGTGAATTAGGGAATGACACTGGTGGATTAGAGAATGACGCTGGTGGATTAGAGAATGAATCTGGTGGATTAGAGAATGACGCTGGTGGATTAGAGAATGACACTGGTGGATTAGAGAATGACGCTGGTGGATTAGAGAATGACGCTGGTGAATTAGAGAATGACACTGGTGGATTAGAGAATGACGCTGGTGGATTAGGGAATGACTCTGGTGAATTAGAGAATGACACTGGTGGATTAGAGAATGACGCTGGTGAATTAGAGAATGACTCTGGTGGATTAGAGAATGATGCTGGTGGATTAGGGAATGACTCTGGTGGATTAGAGAATGACTCTGGTGGATTAGAGAATGACGCTGGTGGATTAGAGAATGACGCTGGTGGATTAGAGAATGACTCTGGTGGATTAGAGAATGACGCTGGTGGATTAGGGAATGACTCTGGTGGATTAGAGAATGACACTAGTGGATTAGAGAATGACGCCGGTGGATTAGAGAATGACTCTGGTGGATTAGAGAATGACGCTGGTGGATTAGAGAATGACTCTGGTGGATTAGGGAATGACACTGGTGGATTAGAGAATGACTCTGGTGGATTAGAGAATGACTCTGGTGGATTAGGGAATGACACTGGTGGATTAGAGAATGACTCTGGTGGATTAGAGAATGACGCTGGTGGATTAGAGAATGACTCTGGTGGATTAGAGAATGACGCTCGTGGATTAGAGAATGACTCTGGTGGATTAGGGAATGACGCTGGTGGATTAGGGAATGACACTGGTGGATTAGGGAATGACACTGGTGGATTAGGTAATGACACTGGTGGATTAGGGAATGACGCTGGTGGATTAGGGAATGACTCTGGTGGATTAGAGAATGACTCTGGTGGATTAGAGAATGACTCTGGTGAATTAGAGAATGACGCTGGTGGATTAGGGAATGACGCTGGTGAATTAGAGAATGACACTGGTGAATTAGAGAATGACACTGGTGAATTAGAGAATGATGCTGGTGGATTAGGGAATGACGCTGGTGGATTAGAGAATGACTCTGGTGAATTAGAGAATGACGCTCGTGGATTAGAGAATGACGCTGGTGGATTAGAGAATGACTCTGGTGGATTAGGGAATGACGCTGGTGGATTAGGGAATGATTCTGGTGGATTAGGGAATGACGCTGGTGGATTAGAGAATGACACTGGTGGATTAGAGAATGACACTGGTGGATTAGGGAATTGTGCTGGTGGATTAGAGAATGACACTGGTGGATTAGAGAATGACGCTGGTGGATTAGAGAATGACACTGGTGGATTAGGGAATGACGCTGGTGGATTAGAGAATGACACTGGTTGATTAGAGAATGACGCTGGTGGATTAGGGAATGACACTGGTGGATTAGGGAATGACTCTGGTGGATTAGAGAATGACGCTGGTGGATTAGAGAATGACTCTGGTTGGTTAGAGAATGACGCTGGTGAATTAGAGAATGACTCTGGTGGATTAGAGAATGACGCTGGTGGATTAGAGAATGACTCTGGTTGGTTAGAGAATGACGCTGGTGGATTAGAGAATGACACTGGTTCGTTAGAGAATGACACTGGTGGATTAGAGAATGACACTGGTGGATTAGAGAATGACACTGGTGGATTAGGGAATGACGCTGTTGGATTAGGGAATGACGCTGGTGGATTAGAGAATGACACTGGTGGATTAGGGAATGACACTGGTGGATTAGGGAATGGTGCTGGTGGATTAGAGAATGACACTGGTGGATTAGAGAATGACACTGGTGGATTAGAGAATGACTCTGGTGGATTAGGGAATGGTGCTGGTGGATTAGAGAATGACGCTGGTGGATTAGGGAATGACGCTGGTGGATTAGGGAATGACGCTGGTGGATTAGAGAATTACACTGGTGGATTAGGGAATGACACTGGTGGATTAGAGAATGACACTGGTGGATTAGAGAATGACACTGGTGGATTAGAGAATGACTCTGGTGGATTAGGGAATGGTGCTGGTGGATTAGAGAATGACGCTGGTGGATTAGGGAATGACGCTGGTGGATTAGGGAATGACGCTGGTGGATTAGAGAATGACACTGGTGGATTAGGGAATGACACTAGTGGATTAGAGAATGACACTAGTGGATTAGAGAATGACGCTGGGGGATTAGAGAATGACACTGGTGGATTAGAGAATGACACTGGTGGATTAGAGAATGACGCTGGTGGATTAGAGAATGAATCTGGTGGATTAGAGAATGACACTGGTTGATTAGAGAATGACACTGGTGGATTAGAGAATGACACTGGTGGATTAGAGAATGACTCTGGTGGATTAGAGAATGACGCTGGTGAATTAGAGAATGACACTGGTGGATTAGAGAATGACGCTGGTGAATTAGAGAATGACACTGGTGAATTAGAGAATGACACTGGTGGATTAGAGAATGACTCTGGTGGATTAGAGAATGACTCTGGTGGATTAGAGAATGACACTGGTAGGTTAGAGAATGACACTGGTTGATTAGAGAATGACACTGGTGGATTAGAGAATGACTCTGGTGGATTAGAGAATGACTCTGGTGGATTAGAGAATGACACTGGGTGGTTAGAGAATGACACTGGTTGATTAGAGAATGACGCTGGTGGATTAGAGAATGACACTGGTGGATTAGAGAATGACACTGGTTGATTAGAGAATGACACTGGTGGATTAGAGAATGACTCTGGTGGATTAGAGAATGACGCTGGTGAATTAGAGAATGACACTGGTGGATTAGAGAATGACGCTGGTGAATTAGGGAATGACACTGGTTGATTAGAGAATGACACTGGTTGATTAGAGAATGAATCTGGTGGATTAGAGAATGACTCTGGTGGATTAGAGAATGACGCTGGTGGATTAGAGAATGACGCTGGTGGATTAGAGAATGACACTGGTGGATTAGAGAATGAATCTGGTGGATTAGAGAATGACACTGGTGGATTAGAGAATGACTCTGGTGGATTAGAGAATGACACTGGTGGATTAGAGAATGAATCTGGTGGATTAGGGAATGACACTGGTGGATTAGAGAATGACACTGGTGGATTAGAGAATGACGCTGGTGGATTAGAGAATGACACTGGTGGATTAGAGAATGACACTGGTGGATTAGAGAATGACACTGGTGGATTAGAGAATGACGCTGGTGGATTAGAGAATGACTCTGGTGGATTAGAGAATGACGCTGGTGGATTAGAGAATGACTCTGGTGGATTAGGGAATGACGCTGGTGGATTAGAGAATGACGCTGGTGGATTAGGGAATGACGCTGGTGAATTAGAGAATGACACTGGTGGATTAGGGAATGACGCTGGTGAATTAGAGAATGACGCTGGTGGATTAGAGAATGACGCTGGTGAATTAGAGAATGACTCTGGTGGATTAGAGAATGACGCTGGTGGATTAGAGAATGACTCTGGTGGATTAGAGAATGACTCTGGTGGATTAGAGAATTATTCTGGTGGATTAGAGAATGACGCTGGTGGATTAGAGAATTATTCTGGTGGATTAGAGAATGACTCTGGTGGATTAGGGGATGACTCTGGTGGATTAGAGAATGACACTGGTGGATTAGAGAATGACGCTGGTGGATTAGGGAATGACGCTGGTGAATTAGAGAATGACACTGGTGGATTAGAGAATGACTCTGGTGAATTAGAGAATGACACTGGTGGATTAAAGAATGACACTGGTGGATTAGAGAATGACTCTGGTGGATTAGAGAATGACACTGGTGGATTAGAGAATGACGCTGGTGAATTAGAGAATGACACTGGTGGATTAGGGAATGACACTGGTGGATTAGAGAATGACTCTGGTGGATTAGGGAATGACACTGGTGGATTAGAGAATGACTCTGGTGGATTAGAGAATGACGCTGGTGGATTAGAGAATGACACTGGTGGATTAGGGAATGACGCTGGTGAATTAGAGAATGATACTGGTGGATTAGAGAATGACGCTGGTGGATTAGGGAATGACACTGGTGGATTAGAGAATGACGCTGGTGGATTAGAGAATGACACTGGTGGATTAGGGAATGACGCTGGTGAATTAGAGAATGACACTGGTGGATTAGAGAATGACGCTGGTGGATTAGGGAATGACACTGGTGGATTAGAGAATGACACTGGTGGATTAGAGAATGACACTGGTGGATTAGAGAATGACTCTGGTGGATTAGGGAATGACGCTGGTGAATTAGAGAATGACACTGGTGGATTAGGGAATGACACTGGTGGATTAGAGAATGACGCTGGTGGATTAGAGAATGAATCTGGTGGATTAGAGAATGACGCTGGTGGATTAGAGAATGACACTGGTGGATTAGAGAATGACGCTGGTGGATTAGAGAATGACGCTGGTGAATTAGAGAATGACACTGGTGGATTAGAGAATGACGCTGGTGGATTAGGGAATGACTCTGGTGAATTAGAGAATGACACTGGTGGATTAGAGAATGACGCTGGTGAATTAGAGAATGACTCTGGTGGATTAGAGAATGATGCTGGTGGATTAGGGAATGACTCTGGTGGATTAGAGAATGACTCTGGTGGATTAGAGAATGACGCTGGTGGATTAGAGAATGACGCTGGTGGATTAGAGAATGACTCTGGTGGATTAGAGAATGACGCTGGTGGATTAGGGAATGACTCTGGTGGATTAGAGAATGACACTAGTGGATTAGAGAATGACACTGGTGGATTAGAGAATGACTCTGGTGGATTAGAGAATGACGCTGGTGGATTAGAGAATGACTCTGGTGGATTAGGGAATGACACTGGTGGATTAGAGAATGACTCTGGTGGATTAGAGAATGACTCTGGTGGATTAGGGAATGACACTGGTGGATTAGAGAATGACTCTGGTGGATTAGAGAATGACGCTGGTGGATTAGAGAATGACTCTGGTGGATTAGAGAATGACGCTCGTGGATTAGAGAATGACTCTGGTGGATTAGGGAATGACGCTGGTGGATTAGAGAATGACACTGGTGGATTAGGGAATGACACTGGTGGATTAGGGAATGGTGCTGGTGGATTAGGGAATGACTCTGGTGGATTAGAGAATGACTCTGGTGAATTAGAGAATGACGCTGGTGGATTAGGGAATGACGCTGGTGGATTAGAGAATGACACTGGTGGATTAGGGAATGACGCTGGTGGATTAGGGAATGACTCTGGTGGATTAGAGAATGACTCTGGTGGATTAGAGAATGACTCTGGTGAATTAGAGAATGACGCTGGTGGATTAGGGAATGACGCTGGTGAATTAGAGAATGACTCTGGGGAATTAGAGAATGACACTGGTGAATTAGAGAATGATGCTGGTGGATTAGGGAATGACGCTGGTGGATTAGAGAATGACTGGTGAATTAGAGAATGACGCTCGTGGATTAGAGAATGACGCTGGTGGATTAGAGAATGACTCTGGTGGATTAGGGAATGACGCTGGTGGATTAGGGAATGATTCTGGTGGATTAGGGAATGACGCTGGTGGATTAGAGAATGACACTGGTGGATTAGGGAATGACACTGGTGGATTAGGGAATTGTGCTGGTGGATTAGAGAATGACACTGGTGGATTAGAGAATGACGCTGGTGGATTAGAGAATGACACTGGTGGATTAGGGAATGACGCTGGTGGATTAGAGAATGACACTGGTTGATTAGAGAATGACGCTGGTGGATTAGGGAATGACACTGGTGGATTAGGGAATGACTCTGGTGGATTAGAGAATGACGCTGGTGGATTAGAGAATGACTCTGGTTGGTTAGAGAATGACGCTGGTGAATTAGAGAATGACTCTGGTGGATTAGAGAATGACGCTGGTGGATTAGAGAATGACTCTGGTTGGTTAGAGAATGACGCTGGTGGATTAGAGAATGACACTGGTTCGTTAGAGAATGACACTGGTGGATTAGAGAATGACACTGGTGGATTAGAGAATGACACTGGTGGATTAGGGAATGACGCTGTTGGATTAGGGAATGACGCTGGTGGATTAGAGAATGACACTGGTGGATTAGGGAATGACACTGGTGGATTAGGGAATGGTGCTGGTGGATTAGAGAATGACACTGGTGGATTAGAGAATGACACTGGTGGATTAGAGAATGACTCTGGTGGATTAGGGAATGGTGCTGGTGGATTAGAGAATGACGCTGGTGGATTAGGGAATGACGCTGGTGGATTAGGGAATGACGCTGGTGGATTAGAGAATTACACTGGTGGATTAGGGAATGACACTGGTGGATTAGAGAATGACACTGGTGGATTAGAGAATGACACTGGTGGATTAGAGAATGACTCTGGTGGATTAGGGAATGGTGCTGGTGGATTAGAGAATGACGCTGGTGGATTAGGGAATGACGCTGGTGGATTAGGGAATGACGCTGGTGGATTAGAGAATGACACTGGTGGATTAGGGTATGACACTGGTGGATTAGTTAATGACACTGGTGGATTAGGGATTGGTGCTGGAGGGCTCAGAATCAGTAAAGTATTCAGTTACTCAGCAGATTCCCCATATCAAACTATTTAACATATTGGTATCTTGATTATAATCTTAACCAGGCATAGACACATGCAGATTGCTGTGCTCGGGGCTCACATGCACCAGCTCCATCACTACACCCCGAGGAAGAGCTTCATTTTATAATAAACCTTGAATATTGTCTCGACCTTAAAGGAATCCTTGATGGTACCATTTTTACTGACTTATTCTAGGAACATCATTGAAATCTTAAATTTCATTCAAGTAGTATAATACGTGTTTTGATTTACCCCATGACCGATATTTTTGTTATATTAATATTTATTGAGCTCCTGTGGCAAGCATGGAACCGGTAATGAAATATGGCTAGGGATCCCGCGCAGTTCGGGAGACAACCCTATGTATACGAGTCCTTTCTTTATGCCGATTTCCATATTTATACTGTTCCAGTACAAACTTGTTAATCATATTAAACCCGGCCTGGACAATGTTCCCCCTAATTTTTTTTGGGCCGCACGGACCCTTTAACGGGCTGCATGGCCCATTCAAAGTTCTGTGCATGTGTGGTTTTTCCATTCAAAAGCCAGTGAGCCGGCTGTGCGGGACCTTCAGAACGCTGTGCGGCCGTGCAGCTTAAAGGGAACATTGGACTTGGGCATTCTGTCCGTACTTACTGCGACCTCTGTTTTAGCAACAAGAACCTATCTCAATTTGTTTCAAATACTGGCCTGGATTCTCATCCCGTTTGCGAGGGGACTGTCCTAATGCCTGCCAATGTGAAACCGCTGCTACCCCACCGCAATATCCTTCCAGAGTCTCATTAACCATGCAGTGTGTTTTGAAGGCCAGAAAACCGTCCTTCATTGGCTTACCGTCACTGGGAAGCAGAAAAATACAATTCTGATGCAGCATTTAAAGGGCGACATCACTTTTCAGCAAGGTGGCAGAAGGAGCAGTGGGCCCAGGGGGTGTTGGCAGCGGGAAGGGCCCCCCGATTTGCCGATGCCTCGAAGGAGGTGATGCTGGCAGAACGTGTCCACAGCGCCTGGTCTGCACTCAAGGCCTCCATAATCAGCACCTGCGAAGAGCCGCTCAGTCACTCGACCAGGAAACACCAAGACTGGTTCGACGAGAACGACCAGGAGATCCAGGAGCTAATAAGTCGCAAGCGCAAGGCATTCCTGATCTGGAAACAGCAACACAACTCGAGAGCAAGAAAGCAGCTTTACAGACGCCTGAAGGCCGAGGTCCAACAAAAAACTCGACACCTAAAGAACAGATGGTGGGTGGAGAAAGCGCAGGAGATCCAGCAGCTAGCCGACAACCATGACGTGCGCGGATTCTTTAGCGCAGTCAAGACCACCTCCGGGCCAAGCACCCAAGGTCCTACCCCACTGCAGGCCAAGAATGGAGAGGTACTCATCAAGGACAGAGAGGCAGTCAGTGCCCGCTGGAAGGAGCACTTCGAAGATCTCCTTAACCGAGACTCTGGGCTGGATTTTGATACTGGGGCGGGTTGGGGTCGTGTCATCCACTTTTCGTGTTATCCACCCGACTGCAATTGGATGTGGGAGATTGATGCGATTTTCACCTAATTGGGCAATTGAGTTCCAGCATGTGGGAACCCATGACCCAATTAGTGGTTTCAGTCTGAAAGTCGCCTCTGATGATGTCATCATTGCTGCCGCATTGAAGGTCTGTAAAGACTGCCTGGCCTTTGCTGTGAGAGGACCTGGATGCAAAATGAGCAGCAGCAGCCCTAAGTCTGCTCCCAGATAGTTTTGCACCACCACTCCCAGATATGTCTCCCATCCACCACCACTCCCAGATATGTCATCCATCCATCCAGCCAGCCAGCCAGCCAGCCAGCCAAATGTGCTCCCGCCAGGTTTCACATTCGTGGTTCAGAACAGGCGTGCTTCATGTAGAAAAAGGGTTAAAATCACAAAGGCCTTTCAAAATGGCATTATAGAGGCAATTTAGTGCTTGTTAAGGGCCTTAACAGCCTATCCTGCCTCTTAGAGGCAGGACGGAGTCGGGACCAGCAGACATGATTTAATGAAAATTGCGTGGAGGCGAGATGGAGGCGGGCTTGTGCCCGCCCACCAGTTTTCGCAATTTTAACCCCCCACACGCCTCCAAACCCACCTCCACGGGTCAATGAAAATCCAGCCCTCTGTCTTCGACATGAGTGTCCTCAACTCCATCCCGCAGCATGCTACCCGCCACCACCTCAGCACAACCCCAGCCCGGCATGAGGTTGAAAAGGCCATCCGACAACTGAAGAACAACAAGGCCTCAGGAGCAGATGGAATCCCCACCGAGGCGCTAAAACATGGCGGAGAAGCACTATTGGCGCGAATACATTAACTCATTTCTCTTATTTGGAAGGAGGAGAGCATGCCAGGGGATCTCAGAGACGCTGTAATCGTGACCATCTTCAAGAAAGGTGACGAGTCCGATTACGGTAATTACAGAGGAGTCTCCCTGCTGTCTGCCACAGGGAAAGTCATGCCAAGAATCCTCCTCAATCGCCTTCTCCCAGTGGCTGAAGAGCTCCTCCCAGAGTCGCAATGCGGATTTCGCCCACTAAGGGGCACAATGGACATGATCTTCACCGTGCGTCAACTACAAGAGAAATGCAGGGAACAGCACCAACCACTGTACATGGCCTTCTTTGACCTCACAAAGGCCTTCGACACCGTCAACCGTGAGGGATTATGGAGTGTCCTCCTCAAATTCGGCTGCCATCAAAAGTTTGTCACCATCCTCCGCCTGCTTCACGACGACATGCAAGCGGTGAACCTGAACAACGGATCCACCACAGACCCAATTCACGTACGGACCGGGGTCAAACAAGGCTACCACTCATACAGCTTCATTCGCCTGCTTATCTATCATACTCTTTCTCTCTCAGTACCTGGGTATCAGGGAAACTTAGTCCTGCGGAATCCGACCCATTCTGCTTGGGGCAGAAGCTACACCCTGCTTAGTGGTCTGCCTCAGATGCAAGCCAATTTTCCGGAGCAGTCTATTTTGCATCATTTAGGTGGGTGTCCAGCCTGGGAACAGGCAGAGAACAGCTGCGGCAGGCTTTGGGTGCCTGTCACAGTGCAGCGTACCAACAACCTCGAGGCTGGGCATTTATGATATATGTTTATGTAACTTTTTTTAAAGTAATGCCTTAGCCCATGCGATTTGACTGCTCTTTAATTTTTAATTTCTCCCGCTGCTGTAGCAACCCTGGACTGAAAGAACAATGCGGCTTTCTTAGCCTCCAACATATGTACTCGCAATATGAACATAAGAACATAAGAACATAAGAAATAGGAGCAGGAGTAGACCAATCGGCCCCTCGAGCCTGCTCCGCCATTCAATGAGATCATGGCTGATCTGATCCAACCTCAACTCTAAAGAACACAAGAAGCAGGAGAAGGACCAGGCCACTCGGTCCCTGGGCCCGCTCCGCCACCCACAGGGCCTTGACCGATCCGAACTCAAACTCATGTCCAATTTCCAGCCCGCTCCCCGTAACCCCTGATTCCCTTTACTTCTAGGAAACGGTCTATTTCTGTTTTAAATTTATTTAATGAAGTAGCTTCCACAGCTTCCTGGGGTAGCAATTTCCACAGACCCACTACCCTCTGAATGAAAAAGTTTCTCCTCATCTCAGTTTTGAAAGAGGAGCCCCTTATTCTAAGATTATGTCCCCTAGTTCTAGTTTCACCCATCATTGGGAACATCCTCACCGCGTCCACCCGATCAAGCCCCTTCACAATCTTATATGTTTCAATAAGATCGCCTCTCATTCTTCTGAACTCCAATGAGTAGAGTCCCAATCTACTCAACCTCTCCTCGTATGTCCACTCCCTCATCCCCGGAATTAACCGAGTGAACCTTCTTTGTACTGCCTCGAGAGCAAGTATGTCTTTTCTTAAGTATGGACACCAAAACTGTATGCAGTACTCCAGGTGCGGTCTCACCAATACCCTATACAACTGCAGCAATACCTCCCTGTTTTTATATTCTATCCCCCTAGCAATAAAAGCCAACATTCCATTGGCTTTCTTGATCACCTGCTGCACCTGCATACTAACTTTTTGATTTTCTTGCACCAAGACCCCCAGATCCCTTTGTACTGCAGTACTTTCCAGTTTCTCGCCATTAAGATAATAACTTGCGCCTCTGTATTGGGGCAGGCATATTGTACTCTTTACGTCACTTCCAATGAAAAAGCCTGGAAGTTGCAGGGGGCAAGCACAAAGCTAGTGGAGCAGTGCTTGGAGAATTTCCACTCCGATCCCCTGCTGTTATGTTGGGGAGCCTGCGTAGCTTCAGTGGAACTTCTAGCTCTTCGCTTCACCAATAGCGTTGTCTGCGACAAATGGGAAAATTCAATGGTGCCTCCTATTACTATCACTTTGCTCCTTGGGATACCCTTCCTAGAGACACTAAGATAGCTCACTACTGCTGGCTGGACATGGGATAGTGAGCTAGTACTTTTTTTTTTAACTGCTACATCCAGATGGGCAAATAGATTATCCCTCTCCTCCCACTCCACGGCAATCCCGTTTCTAATCACTGACAGCTGTAAAAATTAATGCCATTGGTGACACGTGCTCCATCTAACATGGGCTTCCTCCTGACCTGGAAGTACTTGACAGCAGATGACAAAAACATTTCTGCATTCCTCAGCCCAACACAAACTCCCTGGACTTAATGATGAAAATTAAGAAAATTGCTTTTCAAAATGTGGATGAAATGTTCCATGAAACTATAAGAGCAAATTTTCCTAACAGCTTGTTTCAGAAACTAATTGAAACATTGACTGTTAGTTTTAACCTTTTGGAAAGCAGAACTAATTTAGAATATTGTTTGAAAGTTTCCCCTGAGGAAATGTTTTTAAAATGAGCTTGTGGTGCCACAGTACTGCTTCACCCAACTTGGGGATGCAGCTGATGAAAATAATTACTGTTACAAGCAAAGGTTTCCAAGCACAGGACTTTTGTTTGACATTTACACACATACATATATAACATCAATGTTATTTTTTAATAGTGTGGTATGAAATTGTAAAAAGAAATCTAGCAATATTCTGTGCAGTAAATGGCATATTGCATTCCTTTAGGCTTTTTTAACAACACTGATTTCAAAACTTCTGTAAACGACTTCACACACGGGTTTTTATTAAAGTGAAAGGCATAGGAGTAAATTAAAGGACCAGGAAAGAGCTGAAGTCACAATCAGGCATTTTTATATTCATGTATTTCCTGCACAACCCGTTTTATTGTGCAAATAGGGCTAAGACACCCAGGGCTCAAAGCTCCAAGGCCGAGAAGGGGGAGAGGGCACAGAGACAATGGGAGCGATTTTAAATCGGAGTGGGATCGGTACCTGGGGGGGCCGAAGGAGGCGGCACACCCGGAAGAGAGCGGAGTGAAGCCCAGCCAGTTTTAACTGTCAGGCCTCATTTTAATATTTGACATCTGTCTCCCATGCAGAAATGCCGGGAATGACGCCAAGGCCAGCGGGAGGAAGCGGTAATTGGGGCAGGAGCCAGACACCACCGGGGACGCAAGGGAATGATCCCCGGCATAAGGTAAGTTGTGGGGGGTGGAGGGGGGGTTCCCAAACAGATGCTGGTGTAGGGAGGGCAGGGTAGGCCCAAGAATTCTTCAGGACCCGGATGAGCACTCCTGCTTCTTCTGTACCCCAAAGATTCCTCCCGAAAATTAAAAAATAAAACTTACCTTAACTTCTTCTGGACACCCTGCTGCCTCCCACCAGGTTTCTCAGTGAGTTTGCCACTGAGCAGGATCCCCAAGTTGTAGTTAAAATAGCATTGCAGTGCCGATAGCATCATCAGGCAGTGACTTTTACATCTCAGTTGAGCCCCTGACTGCCTGTAGTGGGAGTCTTTGAACATCAGCAAAGAGAACATGGCGTCGGGTGGGAATGAAGTGACCTCAACCTCGCCTGATTTTAACCCCTCCCACGCACCGTTCCCGCCCGATCGGAGGAGGGGCTTTAAAATTCCCCCAATGGAATTAGACAGGCGGGCCGGGATTTGGAGTCGGACCTGGTTCTTTTGGGTCACCATCACTTTTTATCTACACAGCCAAATACTGCCAGAGGTGGGGGGCAGTGGCTTTTAGCTTCCACCCTTCCTCTGCGGACATCACCAGAAGAGGCAAGCCAGGTGGGATGAAGTTATTCCCGCCAGTTCCACCTCAATTGCCCCCGATGCAAAGCACACCTGCTTGATGCCGATGAACTTGCATGCCAGGACCAGATCCTGGTGGAAATGGGACCTACAGATATTTTCAGTGCTGGTTCCCCAACGGTTATCAATGACAGAAGGACTGATTGCCGTTGGAAAAGTAACAATTTTGAAATACACTTTTTGTCTATATTTTTCTGGCATCTTTGTTTGGAATGGCCAGCCCAACATTGTTAGCAAGATGCCACTCTGAAATTCCTGCTCCCCTCCTCCCTGGTCAGGGCAAATGCCCCAGTAATGCCACAAACTCAGTGGCCCAGAAATTCATTTTGGCCAGTTCCGAAGCACCAAATGGGCACAGGGAACAGTCTCTGTGCACGGAGACGGAGGGCCGAGGATCAGGAAAATTTGGCCCTCAGGCCTCATCAACATAATCACGGTGAGCCGCCAAGAATCCAATTTCAGGCCGCTTGCCTCGCCAGCAGAGGCCCTCAGTTAGTGATTCGTGCCATTCCTTTTGACTCATTCATTCTGATAATATGAACAATAAATTTAGTCACCTGGGCAGCATTCATCAGGAAGGAGCGATATCCTGTAACTGTTTGTGCTAATATTGCAAGCGAGAGTGATTACAATATCAATTCAGTTTAAGTTCTATGATGTAGTTAGTCAAGTGGTTGTTTTACTATAAATAAAAGATGATGGCTGATTTAATGAACCTATGAGCAGCAGAATAATTCTTTGTCACAGGCCAACATCTAAGACAAATGCTGTACTCAGCAATACAGTTTCAATTTTGAAACAACTCACAGTTTTACCTATAAACTTCACTTAGATTTCACTCCATAGTCAGTGCTTGAGAAATTTATTGCAGGCTTGATCCATGACTGAGCAAGCAATAATAGATCTGGTTGTCTTTCTCTGAACTATAAAAGGGCACTGGAGTGCAATGCTCCCCCTAAATTGTCTTTGTACTGGGCGGGCTACAAACTCCTCTGAGCACTACCTTTTTGTCCATTGGCAATTTACAGTTATCGACTGACGAAATTGTGAGCGGCCTGATTATTTCAATGCACGGTACATTCCAGGTTGCTGCGCGACCCCGCACGCGCCAGGTTAGAGGGAGCGTTGCTGGAGCGTACAACCATTAACGTTACAGTTTGATTCACAATGTGTAGCTCCTAAAGTTGATTTTGAAAATCCCTCACTTAACAAAGTCTCAGGTTGGTCAAGCGCTGTACAATGGCTGTGACCTCGGGAGCAGTGTGGTAACACCAGTCCGATGCCATATATTCACAGGATTGTTTTTGATTTACAAGGATGATCCCAGGACTGAGAGGCTAGAACTATCAGGAAAGAGTGAACATGATGGGGCTATTTTCTCTAGAAAAGAGAAGGCTGATAGGTGACCTGATAGGGTCGCCATACAGAGGATGTTTCCACTTGTAGGGGTCTCAAAAACTTGGGGCCATAAATACGAATAAATCCAAAAGGGAATTCAGGAGAAACTTCTTTACCCAAAGAGTGGTGAGAATGTGGAACGCACTACCACAAGGAATAGTTCAGGAAAATAGCACAGATGCATTTAAGGGGAAACTAGATAAGCACATGAGTGGAAAAGAATAGAAGGTTACGCTGATAGGGTTAGATGAAAAGGTGCAGGAGGAGACTCGAGTGGCTCGATGTAACTCGATGATAGAGTGGCATGTGCCAATGACCAGATGTTGCGTTACTGTTGTCACTTTTCTCCATTCAGACTTTTCAGTAAAAGCAAAGAAACCCACAGCAACACCATCAGTAAAATGCTGGAACAACATTAAACATGCAAAATCACTTTCCAGTCATCCTCATCCATACCCTCTTCTGCCATCAACAACCCCCCTCATCAAAAACACTCACCCTTGACCACTCTGTCCTTGCAAGCTACCATCCCATCTCCAACTTTGTTTACCTTTCCAAAGTCCTTGAACGCATTGTCGCCTCCCAAATCCATGCCCATCTTTCCTGCAACTCCATGTTTGAACCCCTCCAATCAGGTTTCCGCCCCACTACAGCTCTGAAACGGCCCTTATCAAAGTCACAAATGACATCCTAAGTGACTGTGACCGTGATAAACTATATTTCTTGACCTGTTTACAGCCTTTCATACAATTGATCACATCATCCTCAACCAATGCCTCTCCTCCATTGTCCTGCTTGGTGAGACTGCCCTCGCCTGGTTCCCTTCCTATCTATCCAGTCGTAGCCAGAGAATCCTCTGCAGTGGCTTCTCTTAATGCTTCCGCACTGTTACCTCTGGAGTCCCCCAAGGATCTATCCTTGGCCCCCTCCTAGTTCTAATCAACAAGCTGCTCCTCAGCATCATCATCTAAAAACACAATGGCCCAAAAATTAGTGAGTGAGCCTTCGTGCGAGGGTAAGGCCTTCCCGCGATCTCTCACTGCGCGCTGGCTTTTTCAGTCCGAGCTCGCACGAACTTGATGTTCTGGACAGCAGCTGTGCAGTGCTTTCGTATCCCACAGGCGTAGTTAATTCGTGCGAGCTGTGGGATCACGTGACTCAGTTAGAGCCAATGGCAGCACACCATCTTTCATTCATAGCTTTCACAGCACGGCTGTGAAAGCTATGAATACTATACCCCCCCAAAAGAACAGCTAAACCTCAATTAAATTTAAAAAAAACCCATCATATTAATAAAATAAGTATAGTTAAATAAATTAACCATTTTAAACAAAAAATTAAATTTTTGAAAAAATTTAAAATCTTTTAAAAAGTTATAAAAATAAACTTACCTGTCTTTAAAGTCTCTAAAAAAGATATACCTGTTAATTAAGTATTATTTTGAATTTTTTTTAAGTACTTACCTTGTTAAAAGAGGGTCTTACACCTCCTTTCTTTATGTCTAAAATCTTCCATGCTTACCTGCGCGTCCAAAGCACTAAGTGCACTGCGTGCGCGCAGCCTGTAGCGCGCACGCGGTTCACCTAGGAACCGCCCCCTTTTGAATTCACCAAGTGCCGGTTTTCAGCGCATGCGCAGTGCATGCAGAAAACCGGCAATTGGAGAAAGAATAGGCGAGAGTACACAGTGCGTACTCTCGCGTAGCGGCACTAATTTTTGGGCCAATATCAGGTTCCACATGTACGCTGATGACACCCAGCTGTACCTCACCACCACCTCTCTCAACCCTTTCACTGTCTCTGATTTGCTATGCTGCTTGTCCAATTTCCAGTATTGGATGAGCAGAAATTTCCTCCAATTAAATATTGGGAAAACTGAAGCCATTGTCTTCAGTCCCCGCTACAAACTCTGTTTCCTAGCCACTGTCTCCATCCCTCTCCCTGGCCACTGTCTGAGGCTGAACCAGACTATTCGCAATCTTGCCATCCTATTTGAACCTGAGCTGAGCTTCCGGCACCAAATCCTCTCCATCACCAAGACCGCCTACTTCCACCTCCGTAACATCGTTCGTCTCTGCAACTGCCTCAGCTCATCTGCTGCTGAAACCCTCATCCGTGTCTTTGTTACCTCTAGACTCAACTATATTTTATTATTGAGTTGCTACATCAAATTTAGCTCATACATTAAAAGGGCTAACAGCTCTCAATAGAAAAGCCAGCAGTTCTGCAGAATAGTGTTGACTGGATACAGCAAAGACATCCTGGCTGAAGACTTGTGCTCCAGAACTAGCCGCGCCTCTAGCCAAGCTGTTCCAGTACAGCAATAACACTGGCATCTATCCGACAATGCGGAAAACTGCCCAGGTATGTCCTGTCCACAAAAAGCAGGACAAATCCAATCCGGCCAATTACTGCCCCATCAGTCTACTTTCAATCATCAGTAAAGTGATGGAAGGTGTCGTCGACAGTGCTATCAAGCAGCACTTACTCACCAATAACCTGCTCACTGAGGCTCCAGACCTCATTACAGCCTTGGTCCAAACATGGACAAAAGAGCTGAATTCCAGAGGTGAGGCGAGAGTGACTGCCCTTGACATCAAGGCAGCATTTGACCGAGTGTAGCATGAAGGAGCCCTAGTAAAACTGAAGTCAATGAGAATCGGGGGAAAACGCTCCACTGGCTGGAGTCATACTTAGCACAAAGGAAGATGGTTGTGGTGGTTGGAGGTCAATCATCACAGCCTCAAGACATCGCTGCAGAAGTTCCTCAGGGCACCAACAAGGGAGAGTCTAACCACCACCCCATGACATTCAATGGCATTATCACCCTGAGGGTCACCATTGACCAGAATCTTAACTGGACCAGCCACATAAATACTGTGGCAACAAGAGCAGGTCAGAGACTGGGTATTCTGCAGCAAGTGTCTCACCTCCTGACTCCCCAAAGCCTTTCCACCATCTACAAGGCACAAGTAAGGAGTGTGATGGAATACTCTCCACTTGCCTGGATGAGTGCAGCTCCAACAACACTCAAGAAGCTCGACACCATCCAAGACAAAGCAGCCCGCTTGATTGGCACCCCATCCATCAACTTAAACAGTCACTCCCTCCACCACCAGCGTACAGTGGCTGCAGTGTGTACCATCTACAAGATGCACTGCAGCAACTCGCCAAGGCTTCTTCGGCAATGCCTCCCAAACCCACGACCTCTACCACCTAGAAGGACAAGGGTAGCAGGCGCATGGGAACACCACCACCTCCAAGTTCCCCTCCAAGTCACACACCATCCTGACTTAGAAATATATCACCGATCCTTCATCGTCGCTGGGTCAAAATCCTGGAACTCCCTCCTTATCAGCACTGTGGGAGACCCTTCACCACACGGACTGCAGCGGTTCACCACCATCTTCTCAAGGGCAACTAGGGATGGGCAATAAATGCTGGCCTTGCCAGCGATGTCCACATCCCATGAACGAATTAAAAAATCCTGTCATATGGCTGCTGTTCATCAGTGCAAAAGTATTGAAGGTGCTGTTACTAAATCTAAGCTGTTATTACCAGGTCGGTGTGCCTGGTAAAGGAGATTCACTGCTTAGCAGAATGGCAGCACTTGATGGTACATTACTTGTGCCACCTCACAACCTGCCCGCTCTTGGTAATCCTCCTGTGTGGCCAAAAACCCGGAGACTGGGAAAGCTTTTTGAATGAACTCACCTTTAAATAAAGCCACTCCCTTAATATCTGTATATTTCTATGTACTCTTTCCCTGCAGATTCTCCCTTAACACCTGTTTCATCTGTGGGAGACAAATGGATTGCACCAAGAAATGTCCCCTTTAAGTCTTCACTCTGGCCAGTTAGTCCTTCTGCGAATTTGAGTACATTTGTGCCTTTGCCTTACAGCAACTTATTTTGGGTACATGAGCTGTGTGCCATGTTCCTGACTTTGTTGCTCCCTGTCGCCCAGTTGTCACTGCTGCACAGCTTTATGTTGGCACACATTTCCATGTTCTTGTCTCCTAGTAACACTGGCTTTTCCATCACGGTATCTGTGCGTTTATTACATTCATTCGCTGACGTCTACTTGAATTAAATGCATTTCTGGAGTCTGCTCAGATGACAAAACCATCCTATTTTATTGCAACAAACCACAACAACTTGCATTTATTTAGTGTCTTTAACATAGAAATGTTTCCTACAGTACAACAGTGACTACACTTCAAAAGGTACGTCATTGGGTGTAAAGCGCTTTGGGACATCCAGTGGTCGTGAAAAGAGCTATATAAATACAAGTCTTTCTATAGAAAAATGTCCCAAGGTGCTTCACCGAGGCGTACTCAGATAAAATGTTCAATGTTTGCTTTTGATGGTGAGATATGCCTGCATACACGTGGTTCTGTATTTATGTGTTGCACTGTTAGATGCTTTGAGTGTAATATTTATCTGTGATCTTGCTGGAGGAACATCCATCATCATTTCAAAGTTGACTGTCAGAACAGGCTGTTCATTCAGTTTGAATGGAATGTTAGAACTGCTCACCCAGCCTTATTCTGATCAAGGTTCTGGCTGCCCAAATGTTGGGTGTTCCTTGTTAAACAAAAGGAAGTGTGCATGATTCATTTCCTGAAGAGCACGGAACAATAAAGATACTGCCAGCTGAGTTTTTCTGTCTCAGATTTTATTAAAGTCTTTTTGTCTTCATGAAAAGTGTTTGGCAAACGTTTATTTTCATGGACATGATGCAATAACATAAAGGTCCAGAAATTGGGACCTGTCTGTGTGGAGTTTGCACATTCTCCCCGTGTCTGCGTGGGTTTCCTCCGGGTGCTCCGGTTTCCTCCCACAGTCCAAAGATGTGCGGGTTAGGTTGATTTGGCTATGATAAATTGACCCTTAGTGTTAGGGGGGATTAAATACGTGGGGTTACGGGGATAAGGTGGGATATGTGTCGGTGCAGGCTCGATGGGCCGAAATGGCCTCTATCTGCACTGTGGGGATTCTGTGATTCTGATTCTGTGATTTCGCAGCGGCCGTTAAGGCTGGTTTTGAAGAAAAAATGGTGGCTGCCTCACCTCCGCCCACTTCCGGCGGCGAACAAGGTGGCCGCCATATTGGGCAGGTCGGCAGCGTTGTCGTTGCCTGTGCTCGCCTGAAATATTTTAATGATCAATATTGTGACATCAAATCAGTGTGCAACATCGAATTGACGCACGCGGAGTGATTTTAGACGTCCTCTCCAGCGCGTATCTGACCTGGGAGAAAGCGAAGGAGATACATAGATCTCTCGCTCTTCAATAACTATGCAGAATATGTGCAGCCCCACTGAACCCAGGCTCTGTGACAGGTTTGCATTCTTAACTGATCACTGTTTCAAATAAATTTGGCATTGTTTGCACTAGATGGTGTAATCAGGAATTTTATGACATATGTAGCATGAGCTTTCATAAATTCAAGTATTTGGGACCTCAAACTGCTAGAATAATTGCAGACATTTAATCAGTTGATGAGGACTTTTTTTGATTAATAATTGTACTTGACAAATTAGCCAGCTAAATATTTGAGAGTGCCAGCAGTTGAATTAAACGTAGATTTCAGCTAAGCTGCAGGTTGCATTGTTTAAAATCTGACAGCTGAGTGTATTTTTAGGCTTTGATTTATCTTGCATACCCATGTGTGTTTTCAATTCTCTGTCAACCTATAAAACACGAGAAACATAACCAGAAACATTCCACCTCAGTTTCATAAACCTCGATTTCCTGATCACGCAGCACAGATAGTTTAGACCCGACCTGCGGCCTGCTGCTGAGCGCACCGCCTGAAACAGCGCGTTGGACGGTAGGTTCTGCGTGGCAATCATTTAAATCAGCAGGCAGCACCAAAATAACAAGTGCTGCCTGCGCTCTTTTTACGGGCGCGACCAAACCTCGCCCCGCTTCCAGGCTCTCTCGAATTCCTCGGCCAAAATGTCAAAATGTACCTAATCACGTGCTTACGTGACACCACTCATTCAAAAATGAAGCAAGGTCCTTCTAGTGCTCCTCCCTGTACAAAATATGTCAAATAACTTTTCAGGAGTCCATAGCCCCTTTTAATAAAACTGCAATAGCTCGTACACAGGCGAACACACCAGACTATATTATGTGGACATTATTCAGACTTTATCCTTACAGCAGGGAGGCTCACCTGCTGGGAGAGCATAGCAGAAATTCAGTCATGATTTTCCACCTATTTAAATTAATGCTCAGGAAGGCATGAACAGTGTGTCCCTGAATTTCCGATATGTGTGAGACTCCTCAACCGGGAGTGCAAAGTTGGAAAATGATCCCTTGTACACTGCATTGTATTCAACTGTATTCAGTGCTTGTTATTGAGGTACTAGTTTGTCATTGCAAGCAGCATCCAAAATGGCGGCACATCCACCAAGCCCACCCGAACCCAATGCCTTGAGGCACCTAGCCATTTTATGGGTGCTTGGTCATCTTCCTCTCATTTTCCCCCTCACCCACTCTGTTTGACAATCTTGTCACTCATCTGCTGCTGCTTTCCATTACCACGAAGCACTAACTGTGGTCTATCTCCTCTCTTTCCAGGTCCTTTGCTAGTCCAGCAGAGGAAGAGGACGGCAGCCTTCCTGAAGAAGCACCATCACTCACACTGACCCTTGCAAGCACCAGCTCAGAAATCAGTAGGCAATGATTTTCAGATGTCTGCACTGGGTGATTCACCATGTACAGGTGAGCAGGAGTGAAGGCAGGGGGAAAGGATGGCAGAGGAAAAAGAAAAAAGGATGAAAGACTTGCAATTATCTAGCGCCTTTCACGACCACCGGACGTCTCAAAGCGTTTTACAGCCAATGGAGTACTTTTGAAGTGGAGTCACTATTGTAATGTGGGAAACACGGCAGCCAATTTGCGCACAGCAAACACCCACAAACAGCAATGTGATAATGACCAAATAATCTGTTTTTTTGTTATGTTGGTTGAGGGATAAATATTGGCCAGGACACCGGGGATAACTCCCCTGCTCTTCTTCAAAATAGTGCCATGGGATCTTTTATGTCCACCTGAGAGAGCAGACGGGGCCTCGGTTTAACGTCTCATCTGAAAGACGGCACTTCCGACAGTGCAGCACTCCCTCAGCACCGCATTGGAGTGTCAGCCTAGCTTTATGGAATGGGACTTGAACCCACAACCTTCTGACTCAGAGGTGAGTGTGCTACCCACTGAGCCACAGCTGACACAGGAGACACCTCTCTGGAGGGAGAGCTCGTGTCCTAGCTCTGCTGTAGAGGGCGCAGATGGGGACTTGCAGGGCTCAACCTTTAAAAGAAGACTGATAAGTTTGCACCAGCAGTTGTTCGGTGCATTGGATGGTCTGCCAGGGAGCATCTGCACCATGTTGAATAGTGTGGAGGAGTCCATTTCTGACTTGTGTGGGGTAATAGTGCATGGCATCGAGGCAATGCCGTCAACCATGGAGTGTGTGGCCAGCTGCAGTGAGGCTCTCAGTAATGGAGCCTGGAGCTCTGGCGGCTTCGATGGAAGCGCCATCATCTCCACAATCTTCCACAGTGTGCGCGGAAGCATGGACAAGGGCTTCTGTGCTGTCACAGCCCTCCTGCAGTCTGCTCTCCTGCAGATCAGTGTGAGTGCTGAGGCACAGCTCCGTGTGAGTGGCAGTGGCACCATAGGAGAGGTTCTTGCTGCCCTCTCTCAGGACGACAATGTGCCTGCTCCCCCATCAACCCCTCAACCAATGCCCAAACTGGTGCTAAAAAGCCTTCTGGGTGCGATCGCCCCAGCAGTAGCCAAGATGCTCAGCTGAGCCACACCCTGTCAGGCCTGGGCTTCTTGAGGTTGCCGACCATGGGGCATCTCAAGTGCTCTCATCAGAAGCGCAGCCACCTTCCACTTCCCATGGTGAAGTCATTGGGGTCACACTTCATAGGAGCACCAGAATAGGTAGGTAAGCACTGAAGGCACGCACTAGGGTTGGCACCGGGGATGATCATTAGTTCAGAGTTGTGTTGATGCTCATTATCAATTACAGTTTTCACAGACTTCTTGGTGTTCTGAGTTTGTTTGCTGAGTATTTTTTGACCAGGCAAAGTGATTTGTCTAAAAAACCCATGTTGGTGTTTGGGTTGAGTGCAATCCTAAGGATAGTGGAAGGACTGGGACTGCTGTTGGGAAGAACTGTTGGTGCAGGGTATTTAAGCAAAGTGCTCCTCGATAATCTGCTGTCAGAGAGCTCTTGCAGCTTACAGGATAGCTTGGCTTTGCTCTTCCTCGTCATCCTCTGTGTCATCTTGTTCTTCATGCTCCTCGGCCTCCACATCTTCCTCCACAGGTGGCTCGATGGGTTGGCCCCTTTTGCATGGCAAATGACAGCTATCCTGGAGACTCTCTGGGGGCTGTACTCCAGGATGTCTCCACACCTATCCAGGCAGTGGAATCATTGCTTGAGGATGCTGATAGTTTGCTCTGTCAGGGATCTGGTGGTGGCAGCACAGCTTTGATTACATCTCATTTGGAGTCTGTGGACGCGATTTTGTCGGTGCTCAGCAGACCCGATTGGTGGCGGGTCAGCTGTGAAATTTAAAATGATTGACTGCGGGTCGGGAACCCGCTGTCAAAACGAGCACACCTGCATTTCCCGATGTCAGGTCTGCCAGCCCTGAGCAGACCCAACAGGCAGCGACAGGGGACCCAATTCAAATCATTAGCGGCTTGTTTACAGCCACTTAACAATGCTTTTTTCCCCCAGCTTTTTAACTTTAACGGGTCTCCCATGGGTTTCCTGCTATGCCTAGACCTCGTCAGTGAAGCTGAGGTGGGAGTTCAGTGGCCATTGAATCAGCTGGTGAGTTGACAGCTTCAAATGTCAACTCAAAGCTCCCAGCTGATTGAGAAATGTTCCCTTAAGCACTAGCATCTCTAAACTGCATTTCCACTACAGATTCATGATGCTGCAAGTCTTTACACAAGTCTCCATGCGGTCTGACCTCATTACCTCGCCCACCATTGGCAGATCCCTTCTGCCATCTCTACTTCACCTGCCATCTATTCCATCAGCATGGGTGCACTTTATACTCTCCCACCTTGGTCCTCAGAATCTGACCATGATCAGCCCCAACACCAGCAGCACCAGGCACACCAGCAGCACCAATAACCACACCAAACTTCTCCGCAATCACCCGATGCTACACGGGACAGAGGGCATCAGCACCTGAGCACATTGCTGCCCGGGACGCCAGGGATGGCCTCACCATAGCCACATTTACTTCACTTGATGCTGTACACCCTGGCTGCCACATGATGTGCCAGGTTGGCACCACCCCCACACCAACACCATAAAGCATCCCTACAATGCCCAAGCCATTCTTTTCACACTCATCAGCATTGCGGGGGGTACCGTTATGTCTCATCATTCACTGCAACTCACTAAGCCACTTCCAAAGGTGCACACGAATCTGTCAAATGAAAGCAAAGTGTTGAAAATAAAGATTTCAATGTTTGACAGCACATTAACAGAAACTTCACATGAACATTGGCTAAAACACACAAGTGCCTACTCTTGTGTGTTGTTAGTTGGTATGATTGGACGAGGCTGAGGGTGAGGGTGAGCGTGAGGGGTGGCTAGTGAGATGGGGAAGTGATAATGTAGATAGAGAGGGATGAATGGAGGTGCAAGGTAAGTTGGTGTGAGTAAGGATATGCAGGAGTAGGGTAGGGAAGGCAGAGTGATGGGGATGTGATGAGTGGCACAGCAGGATGAGGCTGAGTGTGGCTTTGCAGTAACGTTTCATGATCTACTGAGATCATTGAAAGGTTTGCGCCACTGCAGCCTGGTCCTCCTGATGACATCCCTGCTTGTGTCCTCCTGTGTAATGTGCAACCAGGCTGCGTTGGTCTCCTGGGGAGGTCTCTTCTGCCCATTGGAAGGGAAGAGGACCTCACTGCGTGCTGTGACTCCCTCCATAAGCATATGGAGGTAGTCATGGGAGAGCCTGGGTGCAGCCATGCACCTCTGTACAGCGCTTGTCAGTGTTTGCAGCACCTCAATGCTGTAGAACACTGACAGCAGAAATGTCAAAGTAAATTTGCGCATGGTCCCTTTAAGGAAACCGGGCTGATGATGCATCATAAATGACCTCATCAGACTTGCTTCCTTCAATTGGCCGGGATATGCACTGGGCGGGCTTAACAAGCTCAATCATCGGGAAGTCATATCGGAGGCCGGGTTGGAGCCAACAGCTAGGTCGAGACCCAGCACCGACGTTGCCCGCCTCAGACCCGCCAAGGTAGGGTAAATCGCGGCCTGTGTGTGGGTTTCTGACAGGTGTCATGAGCCACGTCTACAGGGAATAGCATTTATCTCCGGTAGCCAGCCTGTGACTCGATGGCCTGAGTGAAGGAGAGAGGGAATTGAAGACAGCTGCCAGAATACCTGGCACAGATCTGGACGATGCACTGCATGTCGTCACACACCAGTTGTAGTTCAGTGAGTGGAAGCACTTCCTGTTCACATACTCTGGGTCTTGTGTTGCAGTTGATGATGTCCTGCACCTGCAGGAAGCCTGAAATCCTGGCAAAGCCCACAGCCCTGTTTTTCTGCTTCATGGCATCTTTGGCTCTGGCAAAGAGCTCATCCATCACCTGCTTGATGCAGGCATGCACAGCCTGATTGACTAATGTTGCTAATGTCATTTGCTGCAGCTTGGAATGACCCCAAGGCATAAAAACTCAGGGCCACAACTACTTGCAGAACCACAGGCAAGAACGACCTAGTGCTGGGCCGGAGTTGGTTCTGCAGAAGGTTACAGAGCTCTGTTGCGGCCTCCCTGGAAAAGCGAAGCCTCCTCACACACTGCTCCTCACTGCAGGTTTGATGTTCTTGGCCCGCACACTCTAGTGGGGTAAGGCCTCCTGGACTCTTGCCTGATGCTCCTCCTCATCCTCCTCCTCTTTTAGCCACAATGTCATCCCAATCACCAGACCCATAATGTTAACCTGAAGTTTGCCAGTAGCCCTTGGCCAAAATTCCACTGTAGACTCAGCCAGATAACTTTTTGAAAAGTTTTGTTCTCAGCTACAACAGTCAACACAGCTGAAACTGTACTGTGTACAATTCTGGGCACCACACCTTAGAAGGGATATATTGGCCTTGGAAGGAGTGCAGCACAGATTCCCTAGAATGTTACCAGGGCTCCAAGAGCTAGATAATGAGGAAAGATTACATAAACTAGGCTTGTATTCCCTGGAATATAGAAGGTTAAGCAGTGATTTGATTGAAGTTTTTAGGATTTTGAAAGAAATTGATAGGGTAGATAGAGAGAAACTTTTTCTACTGTTGGGGGAGTCTAGGACAAGGGGACATAACCTTAATATCAGAGCCAGGCTATTCAGGAGAGAAGTTAGGAAACACTTCTTCACGCAAAGGGTGATAGAAGTGTGGAACTCTCTCCCACAAAAAGCAGTAGATGCGAGCTCAATTAATAATTTTAAATCTGAGATCGATAGATTTTTTGCTAGAAATGGTATGAAAGACTATGGAGCCAAGGTATGTGGATGGAGTTAATATACAGATCAGCCATGATCTCATTGAATGGTGGACCTGGCTCAAGAGGCAGAATGGCCTACTTCTGTTCCTATGTTCCTAAATAGCAGAAGCAGCACAATGGCAGTCAATATAAACAAACCAGTGATTTACCTCATGATCCCTTTAAATAACGCTGGAAATGGTGCCCCCCTCGCCCATGATTTATGGGTCTATTGTAGAACTGACCTATAGCATGCTAAAGATTTTGAAAATGACATTTGGACCTTAAGCAAGCGCAGAACCCTAATTTGCATATATTAAATAGGTGTTTGCGGATTTCCAGCAGGTGCGCTGGACGCATAAGAGGAGACCTGACCTAAAATGGTATCCAGCGTACCTCCAGCGTGGAATAAGCGGGCAAGACCGCGACCCAAATTTCAGGGTCCAACTGCCTATTTTATTCATGTTAAGCAGGCGGGCGTTCATTGAAAATTGCTCCTTAGATATTAACAAACTAGTCAAATATCAATATTTTATTAGCCTAATTAATCTTTAATGGTTTCTTTTTCAAAAAGTTGTTTCAAAAATTGTTATATATCCATATGGTAAGCTTATTATATAACTATTACCACAATTAGTGAAAACTTAAGGTTGTACCGTATTATGCAGCCAGAACAGCTCTAGGTGATTATTATTCCATACACTTGCATATAGCGTACGGAGGGCACCTACATTGCAGTACAATTTGATGGTACAGTATTTTTTTCACAGCTTCAATCGCAGAAGTAACCCTAACTTGAAACAGCAGGAGGTTCAAATTTTCCCAGTGTGGTAAATTTAATTTAACGCACTACAGAGAGTAGAGCAAGAGACCGACCGGCATTGCGGGAAGTGTAGCAGGGGATTGTAATTGCTGTAAAAGTTCAGGGGCAGGTTGAATGCACACTGTAAGTGTGTCGATACCTGCACTCGTTCCGGCTTCTGGTCAAGCTTTGTCACAAGAGCGTAGTTTTTCCAGGCTTGCTCGAATTTCTTCCACTTTTCTGCAGCATTCACGTTGCGGATGTCAAGAGCCGGAGGTGGTGGTAGAGCACACCCTGACACTGTCGTGAACACGCTTTAGTTGTCGAGCAACTTTTAAAGTCGTGCAGGTCACCTGATATGTCCACCAAAAGTGAAAGTTGTTTTCAGCAAGCACTACCACCGCTGCCACTATGTGTCGATATCTCTTTAGAGAGTATTCGAAGCCATGCGTTATTAGAAAGAGTATCAACATTTTATTAAGTATATAAACAAGTTAAAACTTACAAGAGTTGCGGGAGCCAGCGCTGAGCTCCACGAGTCTGCAGCCCAACCTATGCATACATGCACAGGAGAAGGAGAGTCACATGCAAGACACGTGACCATGACGCAGACACCACGCATGTACAGCAAATGAGCACCCCGCGTCACAGTTGGCAGATACAGTACAGTACCCAACATGCATCTAGAGCTCAGTGAGGAACTGTACACTGAACAAGTTCCAGCCACAGTCAGCAGGTACAACGCAAAAAGGCTGAAGGTTAATTTTCTTCATTCGACCGTCCTGGCACAGGCTCGGAACTCACGTCGGCAAATTAATCACCCTTGTCCCATAACTGTCCGCCCATTTATTTTAATATTAATAGATGACAATCATGGCATCGGGGTGTAGAATTTTCTCATGAGCTCATGGCATGTGCTAGGACTGCCGAAATGGAAAAACCCTCCTATAATTCCCAAGTTTCCTTCTTACACCTTTCCTTTCATTCTCAAGCAAGCATAAGTAAACAAGAGAATAAAAGTCTTCCTGAATGAGTACTTTCTATACAAAGTGCTCCCCCAGCTGCAATCCTCCAGTTTTATACTCCTGTATAAGACAAACATCTAATCAAGGCTCAAGCAGTGGCATTAAAATTCCCATCTTCTCCAATTGCATCTACGGTAGATAGTTATTTGGTAATAAGCCAATGCATAAAGATGTTCTCTGAGACAGAGAGCAGGCCCAATACAAAAACAACTTGCATTTATATAGTCCCTTTAAAGTAGTAAAATGTCCCAAGGCGCTTCACAGGAGTGTTAACAAACAAAATTTGACACATAAGAAATAGAAGCAGGAGTAGGCCATACGGCCCCTCGAGCCTGCTCCGCCATTCAATAAGATCATGGCTGATCTTCAACCTCACCTCCCATCTGATCCCCATATCCCTTCATTCCCCTAGAGTCCAAAAATCTATCTAGCTCAGACTCAGCATCCACAGTCCTTTGTGGTAGAGAATTCCAAAGATTCAGAACCCTCTGTCTGAAGAAATTCCTCCTCATCTCAGTCTTAAATGGCCGAACCCTTATCCTGAGACTTGCCTCCTAGTTCTAGACACTCCAGCCAGGGGAAACAACCTCTCAGCATCTACCCTGTCAATCCCCCTCAGAATCTTATGTTTCAATGAGATCACCTCTCATTTTTCTAAACTCCAGAGAGTATAGGCCCATTCTACCCAATCTCTCATCATAGGAGAGCCCTCTCATCCCAGGAATCAATCTAAGGAACCTTTGTTGCACCACCTCCAAGACAAGTATATCCTTCCTTAGAGAAGGAGACCAAAACTGTGCACAGTACTCCAGGTGTGGTCTCACCAAAGTCCTGTACAATTGTAGCAAGACTTCTTTACACTTGTACTCCAATCCCCTTGCAATAAAGGCCAACATGCCATTTGCCTTCCTAATTGCTTGCTGTACCTGCATGCTAACTTTCTGTGATTCTTGTAGGAGGACACCCAAATCACTCTGAACACCAACATTTAATAGTTTCTCACCATTTCAAAAATATTCTGTTTACTATTAAAGTGCATAACCTCGCATTTCCGCACATTATACTCCATTGCCATCTACTTGCCCACTCACTTAACCTGTCTATCTCTTTGCAGACTCTTTGTGTCCTCCTCACAGCTTACTGTCCAACCTAGATTTGTATTGCCAGCAAACTTGGATACATTACACTCAGTCATTGATATAGATTGTAAATAGCTGAGGCCCCAGCACTGATCCTTGTGGTAGGCCACTAGTTACAGCCTGCCAACCTGAAAATGACCCATTTATCCCTACCCTCTGTTTTCAGTCCATTATCCAATCCTCTATCCATGCTAATATATTACCACCAACCCCATGAGCCCTTATCTTGCGTAACAGCCTTTAATGTAGCACCTTACTGAATGCTTTTTGGAAATCCAAATATACCACATCCACTGGTTCCCTTTACTTACCCTGCTAGTTACATCCTCAGAAAACTTTAATAGATTCATCAAACACAATTTCCCTTTCATAAAACCATGTTGACTCTGCCTAATCATATTATGATTTTCTAAGTGCCCTGTTACCACGTCCCTTATAATGGATTCCAGTATTTTCCTGATGACTTATTTCAGGCTAACTGGCCTGTAGTTCCCTGTTTTCTCTCTCCCACCTTTCTTGAATAGCAGGGTTACATTTGCTACCTTCTAATCCGCTGGACCATTTTAGAATCGAGGGAATGTTGGAAGATCACAACCAATGCATCCACTATCTCTGCAGCCACCTCTTCTAGAACACTAGGATATAGACCATCAAGTCCAGGTGATTTGTTGGCTTTTAGTCCCATTAGTTACTCTAGTACTTTTTCTCTACTGATATTAATTACTTTAATTTTCTCACTCTCATTCACCCCTTGGTTCCCTACTATTTTTGGTATGCTTTCTGTGTCTTCTACTGTGAAGACAGATACAAAATATTTGTTTAATGTCACTGTCCTTTCATTATTCCCTATTATAATTTCTCCTGTCTCAGCCTATAAGGGACCAATGTTTACTTTTACATAAGAAATAGGAGCAGGAGTAGGCCATTCGGCCCCTCGAGCCTGCTCCGCCATTCAATAAGATCATGGCTGATCTGGTCTTGGCCTCAACTCCACTTTCCTGCCCACTCCCCATAACCCTTGACTCCCCTGTAGCTCAAATATATGTCTATCTCCGCCTTGAATATATTCAATGACTCCGCCTCCACAGCTCTCGGGGTAGAGAATTCCAAAGATTCACGACCCTCTGAGAGAAGAAATTCCTCCTTATCTCCGTTTTAAATGGGCGACCCCTTATCCTGAAACTATGCCCCCTAGTTCTAGATTCCCCCATGAGGGGAAACATCCTCCCTGCATCTACCCTGTCAAGCCCCCTCAGAATCTTATATGTTTCAATAAGATCACCTCTCATTCTTCTAAACTCCAGTGAGTATAGGCCCAACCTGTTCAACCTTTCTTCATAAGACAACCCCTTCATTTTAGGAATTAACCAAGTGAACCTTCTCTGAACAGCGTCCAATGCAAGTATATCCCTCTTTAAATAGGTGTGGTCTCACAGCGCCCTGTACAGTTGTAGCAAGACTTCCCTACTTTTATACTCCATCCCCCTTGAAATAAATGCCAACATTCCATTTGCCTTCCTAATTACATGCTGTACCTGAATGCTAACTTTTTGTGATTCATGTACGAGGACCCCCAAATCCCTCTGTACCGCAGCATTTTGTAGTCTCTCCCCATTTAAATAATAATTTGCTTTTTATTCTTCCTACCAAAGTGGATAACCTCACATTTTCCCACATTATACTCAATCTGCCAAATTTTTGCCCACTCACTTAACCTATCTATTTGCTACTTCTTCCTTTTTACATACTTGTAGAAGCTCTTACAATCTGTTTTTATATTTCTTGCTAGTTTACTCTCATATTCTATTTTCTCCCTTTTTATCAAATTTTGGTCATCCTTTGCCTGCTTGGGAGCCTATAAACTACTCCCACCAATGTTTTCTGCCCTTTGTTACTTCTTATCTCCGCCCATACTGAATCTATTTCCTGATCTTCCGAGCCAAGTTCCTTTCTCACTACTATCCTTATGTCATCCTTTAATATCAGTGCTCCCCCCCCTCTTTTCCATTCTGCCTGTCTTTTTGAAATGTCAAGTACCCTGGAATATTTAGTTCCCAATCTTGGTCACCTTGCAACCACATGTTTGTAATGGCTATTAGCTTAAACCCATTTATCTCTATTTGTGCCATTAGTCCATCTATCTTGTTATGAATGCTTCGCGCAAGAGCATTTAATTTTAATTTATTACCGTTAATCCCTGCTTTGACCTTATTCACTGATGCCATTAAACTCTCTGGAGGAAAAATTCGGTTGGTTAGCGCGTCCCGTTAGCGCCTCCGGGGGGTGCTAACGGAGTGCTAACTACTTACCGCCCGTGCGCGGCGATTTTAGCACCGCCCGTGAAATTCAACTGGCGGTTTGCGGTGGCACTAAACACTACCGCCATGATCTCCTGCACCTGAAGATCGTGATGTCATCCAAGCGTACATCGCCCTGGACCGGAAATTGATTCTCACCCCCTGCCTCAGCGCCTGCCGCTAGGAACGACAGCTAGAGGGGGACGGTTTGCAGTCGGCTGGGAGCTGGGGGAATGCTATTTAAAGGCGTGCGCTTCCTGCTTTTTCCTGTCAGCAAAGAGAGGGAGAGAGGTGTTTGGATAGATTTAACGGTGCCCAACTTGAAGGAGGTTTGGTCGTCATCAACACTTATCAGGTTGCCATTTCTGTAACCTTTAGTACTAACACATTTACAAGAGTTAATGGAGGCTGTACTGGCACGGGGCCTCGCCCTCCAGCTTCACCGTCAGAGGCAGCAGAGGCGGAGAGAGAGTGGAAAATGTGGCCAGAGGGAGGAGGGCCAACAGGGCTCTGCACAGGAGACCTTACCCTCCCAGGGTATTCCAGGAGCAGTTCTCATATATTCATCTGTCTGAGGAGCAGTGTTTTAGAAGGCTCCACTTCAGCAAGGAGGTGGTCACTGAGCTCTGCCACCTCCTGCAACCAGAGCTCCAGCCTCAGCTCAGGACCAGGACGCCTCTGTCGGTGGCAGTGAAGGTCACAGTCGCTCTCAATTTCTACGCCAGTGGCTCCTTCCAAGTTCAACAGGGGATATTGCGAACATCTCCCAGTTTGCTGAGCATTGCTGCATCCGGGACATCACAGATGCTCTCTACAGAAGGAGAAGGGAGTACATCTCATTCCCCATGACCCGAGACAAACAGCATGAACGCGCATGTGGTTTCGCTAGGATAGCGGGCTTCCCCATGGTTCAGGGCGCCATTGACTGCACGCACGTGGCATTGCGGGCACCTCATGAAAATGCAGAGGTTTTCTGCAACCGCAAAGGTTTCCACTCTCTGAACGTGCAGTTGGTGTGCGACCACAGACAGCGCATCCTCGCCGTCAATGCCCGCTATCCTGGCAACAGCCATGATTCATTCATCCTGTGCCAGCCTGGTGTCCCAGACCTGTTCCAACCACCGCATCACTCTCGTGGCTGGCTCCTCGGGGACAAGGGTTATCCACTCTGCACCTGGCTGATGACACCGCTCCGTAACCCCAACACTCCTGCTGAGCTCGCCTGCAATGAGAGCCATAGCGCCACCAGGAACCTCACTGAGCAGACTATCGGTGTCTTGAAGCAATGGTTCCGGTGTCTTGACCACTCTGGAGGAGCCCTGCAGTACTCCCCTGATCGAGTATCGGTTTTCATTGTTGTGTGCTGCATGC
This sequence comes from Squalus acanthias, assembly GCA_030390025.1. NCBI lineage: Eukaryota > Metazoa > Chordata > Chondrichthyes > Squaliformes > Squalidae > Squalus > Squalus acanthias. The sequence goes on from CM059428.1 coordinate 141,242,232, forward strand.
TGCACAACCTCAAAATTATGAGGACCCAGCCATTGCCACCAGGGATTGGTGGACCACCTCAGGAGGAGGAGGGAGAGGAGGAGGAGGAGCAGCAACAACGTGCGAGGAAGGCGCTCAATGTTGCTTTTGCTCGGGCCGTTTGCGAACGCCTCATAACACAGCGCTTCTGATGAATGAGAGAGAAGATGGCATTTGGGCTCAACAACCACATCATTACAGCCATCCCACAGCCCCCATGAGCAGCCAAAGTTCCAAGGAGAAACATGAGGAAATTTGTAATGTTTAAATAAAAAAATTTATTATTCTGAACAACTGTGCCTCTTTAAGCACAACCAATAACAAACAAACACAACAATTTATTAACAAACTCAACTGGTTCTTAGCACATCGAAATAATTCTTAACAAAGTGAACAATATATTTACAAACACATCCAACTTTGGTACACACACTCCCCCCATTTGGTGTAAAAATTTTAGTTAGTGGGCCTTCCTCAATGATTTCCCTCCCCTTCGCACTTCCCCCCTCCCAACCCTACTGCTCCTCCGTAATGTGGCCCCAGTGGCTGCAGCAAGGCTGGCGGAAGGCTGCTGAATGTTGGATCCAGAGACTGCAGATGGCCTTGAAGGATGCCCTCGACCAGCTCTGGGCCTGGAGGGCCCGGCTGCAGGCTGCACCAACTCTGCATGGGCGGCAGCAGTCTGGACTGGCTGGATTACAGGCTGTGGCAAGTGCAATGGCCGAGTGGCAGTGGTGCGAGCAGGAATGCTGTCATCCTGAGAGAGGACAACACCTTCCTGCTCGACCGACACACTGCCACTCCCCCGGGGCAGAACCTCAGCATCCGGCACAATCTGCTCGAGCACAGATTGCTGGCCTGCTGCAGCACCGTGAGATCCCCGGTGGACAGTGGTGGATCCAGCTACGATGGCATCAGCCAGCGCTTGTGTGGCATCAATCTGAGACTGCATGAGAGCAGTCTGACATTGGATGGCACCAACCAATGACTGGATTGCAGCACAAAGCCATTGCGTTGCCTCAGCCTGGGCTGCAATTGATGCTGCCACCTCACCCATTACACGCGGCTTGGGCTCTGGGTTCCCATGCTGTCCCTGCAAGTCAACCATCCTCTGCAAAAAGGCAAGGATGGGCTTGAGGGTTTGCGCACAGATGACAGCTGTGCTGGTGGTGGACTCCTCCAAGCTCCTAGCCAGTGCATCCATGCTCTCGGGCACCCTTGCCATTGCACCCATGAGCTCGGTATGCATGCTCATCGCCTGAGTATTCATCGCCGTGATATCGAGGTCCTTATCCGAGTTATGTGCAGCAGAACTCGCGCGTGCACTCACCCTCCAGGGAGATGGCCCCTGAGCTTCCCTTTCCCCATGGCGTTGCTGCAGCCCGCTGGGTCCCCGAGCTTCACCCACATCAGAGTCAAATCCTCTGCTCCCCTCCAGTAACCGCGTGGCCCCAGTATCCGATGTGTCACCCCTCGGGAGACGCAGGCAGTGAGGCTCCGGCTTGGTGTTCCTGATCCTCTCCCGCGTCGCTGCCACTGGGAGGCTGAGGGACAGGCTGTTCAGATGGTGGCTCACTATCTGAAAGCATGAAGGCACAAGAGTGGGTTTAACATGAGGGGAGGGGGGCAGGAGGGGAGCAAGGAATGGAGACAGTATACTTAGATGGAAAGTGGGGAAGGGCTCGTGTTGTGAGGGGGAAGTGATGTGAGAGAGGAGGGAGAGATGATGAACATACCGTTGCTGTCCCCAAGGAGGTCGACCTCTCCGACTGCCACAGCGCCCACGACATGGCTCGCGATGATTCTGTGCACTCGCTCCTCCAGCTGTGTGAGGGGGTGCAGCTCTGCCTGTCCTCCTCCCGTGCATTGTTGCTCCCTCCTGTTATGAGCAAGCTTGGCCTCCAAGAAAAAGGACAGCGTGTGAGTGAGTGTGCAGCCATGTGTTTGGCAGATGTGCCTACCATAGTTGAATAGCCATTAATGTCTGCAAGGTGTGAGATGTGGATGTGACTTTTAGTAGATAGGCATAATTGTGGGTAAGTGTTGGGGATTTGGCAGTTTATACCATCTGTGCACAGAGTGAGCGTGAGATGGTGGGATGTAGAGGTATTTCATGTATCTACTTACCCTGACCACCCGAGTGAGGCGGGCGATCTAATTCAACTCATTAACTGCTTGTTATCAGACCAATAAGAGGGTTTTTAACAGCAGCTTCTGAATTTAACGGCATGAACACGGGAAGCAGGCAGCTCGAGAACCTGGCCTGTGAAGGGGAGGCGGACGCTCGGTGGCCATTGTGCGAGGGATTGACAGCTGGGAAAACCACATAAATACACACAGCTTACACCTCATTAGTTGCCTAAGGGAAAGGCTGTTGCGGACTCCATTTTGTGCACAGATTTAAGTTTTTGGAGTTTGCAGGTCATTCCTGAAACCTCGGAAGCCACTCTCAGCCCATTGCTAGTCAGTATTAGGGATTTGGCCTTCTGCTATCTACTTGACCTGCCATCTACAACATCAGCATGGGTGCCGCGTATACTGTCTCACCTTGGTCCTCAGAATCGATCCAAGATGAGCCCCACCACCAACAACACCAGCCACACTAGCAGCAGCAGCAGCAGCAACAACCACAACAGCAGCCTTCTCCTCAACAACCTGATGCTCCACAGGAGGGGGTCAGCACAGGGCTGCAGCGCACCAGAGGCAATACCTCCAACACCCGGTTTACAGACAGAGGATGAGCTTCCTCAACATGCCTGAGCAGCAGTGCCAAAGAAGGCTCAGGCTATTGTGCCAGGTCGTTGCAGATATTTGTAGCTTACTGGAACCAGACCTGCAGCCCAGAGGTCCTGGTGGACACTCCTTAACCAGTGGCTGTCAAAGTCACCACCGCCCTCAACTTCTTCACCTCAGGCTCCTTCCAGTGATCTGCAGCAGACATTTGTGGCATCTCGCAGTCGGCTGCCCACAGACGCATCACCCAGGTGACCAATGCCATGTTTGACAAGTCAGCCAATGAAATCAACTTTTCCACTGATGAGGCCAGTGTTACTGAGCGGGCGCTTGGCTTTGTGGCTCTGGCTGGCTTCCCACAGGTGCAGGGCATCATCGACTGCACACGTGGCCATGAAGGCACCCCCTCATCACCCAGGAGTGTTTGTGAACCGCAGGGGCTTCTACTCCCTCAATGTGCAGCTCGTCTGCAACAATAAAAAGATGATCATGCATGTGTGCGCCAGATTTCCTGGCAGCTGTCATGACTCTTTCGTGATGCGCCAGCCCACTCTCCCTCAGCTCTTCGCAACTCCAAACAGACTTACCGCCTGGGTGCTTGGAGACAAGGACTATCCACTGAAGACGTGGCTCATGACACCCCTGAGGAGGCCAAGTACTGAGGCCAAGGAGCATTATAATGAGAGCCACATGTCTACCAGATGTGTCATAGAGCAAGCTGAAGATGTGCTTCAGATGCCTTGACAGATCTGGCAGAGTCCTTCAGCCAGGGTCTCCAGAATCATCATCGTCTGTTGCGCGCTGCACAACATAGCTGCAGGAGGATTGGAGCGGCAGGAGCAGCATGGCACACAGCACACAGCCTCTTCAGAGGAGGAGGAGGTGGAAGATGAGCAGGAGGAGGAGGAGGAACCTGAGATGCAGATGGCACCAGCAGTGGCGCACATTGCTGCCCGGGAGGCCCGGGATGGCCTCATCATGGCCAGATTTACTTAACTTGCTCCAATGCAGCCACAAGCCTGCCACATGCTCTACTAAGTTCCCCTCCCCCAACAACACCATAAAGCATCCCTACAATGACCAAGCCATTCCTCTCACCCATGGCCCCAATACTCGAGGTTAAATAATGTGTCACCATTCACTCCAAGTGACAAAGCCACTTCCAAGGATTGAGGCTAAAATGGACATGACCCGAAAGTGGTACAAAGAAAAACATTTTTTTTTATTCGTATATGGGATGTGGGCATCGCTGGCAAGGCTAGCATTTATTGCCCATCTCTAATTGCCCTTGAGAAGGTGGTGGTGAGCCATCTTCTTGAACCGCTGCAGTCCGTGTAGTGAAGGTACTCCCATAGTGCTGTTAAGAAGGGAGTTCCAGGATTTTGACCCAGTGAAGATGTTTGTAATCAAAACAACTGAAACTTAGCACTAACATTTTTTGATACACCCATGTGCAAACCCTTGTGCATCTACTTTTGTGTCAATTTTCTTTTGCGAGTGCTTCTACGAGGTGCAACCTCTGTGGTTTCAGCAGGGGTTGTTGCAGGCTGCTCACTTCCCTGCTGCGACGGCGTAGACACTTTTGGCGGACGTCCTCTGGGTTTTGGAGCCTGTGATGGCCCCACCAAAGTCTGCCTTGAGAATAGCCCCCACTTCCATGTCTTCTCTCACCATTATCTCTCTCATGGGCCACCCGCACTTCCCTGCCAGCACAGAGCTGGTGAGCACCTTGCTGCAGAGCAGTGGGGCGATGAAGACCCAAGTCAATGTTTAGATCCCTCCTTGAGAGGAGGTCTTTGAGCACCTGCCATCTGTTGTCCACAGCAAGCATGTGTTCATGTGACTGGCGCATTTGCTGCTCCATGCAGGTGGCCATCCTTTCCATAGAGGAGTGTATCGTCGCCATCGCCTGTGACATGGTGGTGCTCATGTTGGAGATGGACTCCTCCATTCTCTGAACATTTGCAGACATCACGGCTGCAAAAGATGCCAGAGCATCCTGCAATTGTTGCTGCCCCTCCAAGATCACCCTCTCTCTCGATGGCCCCCCCGAGACTGAGCAGCTCACATCTCAGCAAAGCTTGGAGCATCCTGCGCCCTCCAGCGAGGAGTCTCCACTGCTGTCCCTGTCAACTCCACCTGCTCTTGTTCATTTTTGAATTGTGAGACACCAGGTGACAGCTCTAATCTCTGGCGCAAAGGACCCACCGAGGTGTGTGTATCTGCGCTGGTGCTGGGTGCGCTTGGGTCTGCTGACGCTGCCCTCTCACAGGCTGGAGCTTCCTCTGAGGAGTCGTCTTCCTCCTCCGGCTGGATGGAGGGGTGGGGGACAGTTGATGGACCTGTCGGAGAGTAAAGAGATGAATTAGAAGTGTTATAATAAGAATGGGTAATATTACCATTATGCACATGATGACATTTCACTGGCTGCTGACATCAGTCACCATATGGGTGACTGTTGTATGCCATGTGGTTTTATGAGATGTAATTCTGTTACCAGGTTGCTGGGATGTCCCCCTCTCTCTGACTCCCACCACCATCGTCTCTCGAGCTCCCAAAATTTCCAGAGCTGCCTCCTCTGCTGCTGTAAGATGTGCAAGATCTGGAAGAACTGGAGGATCACCCCTGGTTCTCTCCCTCTTGTTGTGGACTCTGTTCTCCTGCAAGGAGGGAAAGAAGAGAAGTTTGAGTGAGAGTGATGGAATGAGTGGAAGGAATGTGTGGGTTACATCTGTAAAGGGTGACTATGAGGAGTGTGGTGCTCACGACAAGGCCTTGGACAACGTGGACCACTTTCCATACCTCGGGAGCATACTGTCAACAAGGGCAGACGTCGATGACGAAGTCCAACACCGCCTTCAGTGTGCCACTGCAGCCTTCGGTCGCCTGAGGAAGAGAGTGTTTGAAGGCCAGGACCTCAAATCTGACACCAAGCTCATGGTCTACAGAGCAGTCGTGATTCCCGCCCTCCTGTATGCTTCAGAGACATGGACCATGTACAGCAGGCACCTCAAAGCACTGGAGAGGTACCACCAACGCTGCCTCCACAAGATCCTGCAAATCCATTGGCAGGATAGGCGCACCAACGTCAGTGTTCTCGCTCAGGTCAACATCCCCAGCATCGATGCTTTGACCATGCTCGATCAGCTCCGATGGACAGGCCACATCGTCCGCATGCCCGATACGAGACTCCCAAAACAAGCGCTCTACTTGGAGCTCTGACATGGCAGGAGAGCCCCAGGTGGGCAGAGGAAACGCTGCAAGGACACCCTCAAAGCTTCCTTGAAAAAGTGCAACATCCCCTCCGACACCTGGGAATCCCTGGCCCAAGACCGCTCAAAGTGGGGGAGAAGCATTCGGGAAGGCGCTGAACACCTCGAGTCTCTTCGCTGGGAGCAAGCAGAAGCCAAGCGCAGACAGCGGAAGGAGCGCACGCCAACCCAAGCACCCCACCCACCCGCCCCTTCAACCACCGTCTGCCCCACCTGTGATGGAGACTGTAGGTCCCGCATTGGACTCATCAGTCACCTGAGAACTCATTTTTAGTGTGGAAGCAAGTCATCCTCGGTTCTGAGGGACTGCCTAAGAGAAGATAGGATGACTATGAGGAGTGTGGTGCCAATGCCAAATGGCCTCCTTCTGTGGTGTTACTTGGTATGATTGCATTAGGATGAGGGCAGCACGGTGGCATAGTGGTTAGCACTGGTGCCAGAGACCCGGGTTCGAATCTGACCTCGGGTGACTGTCTGTGTGGAGTTTGCACATTCTCCCCGTGTCTGCGTGGGTTTCCTCCGGGTGCTCCGGTTTCCTCCCACAGTCCAAAAATGTGCGGGTTAGGTTGATTTGGCTATGATAAATTGACCCTTAATGTTAGGGGGGGATTAAATATGTGGGGTTATGGGGATAGGATGGGATATGTTAGGGGGAATTAAATACGTGGGGTTACGGGGGTAGGGTGGGATATGTGTACTGTGGGGATTAAAGCAGGGACAGGGTACTGGATTTGGATGATCAGCCATGATCGTATTGAATGGTGGAGCAGGCTCGACGGGCTGAATGGCCTACTCCTGCTCCTAGATTCTATGTTTCTATGTTTCTATGAGGGTGAGTGTGAGGGGTGGTTAGTCAGATGGGGATGTGAGTATGTACGTAGAGAGGGATGGGTGGACCTGCAAAGTATGTTGGTGTGAATAATGATGTGCAGGAGTAGGCTTGGGAAGGCAGAGCAATGGGGATGTGTTGACAGGCACAGCAGGATGTAGGTGAGTGTGTCAGATACCATCATTACACGTGAGGACACTACCCACCAGGTACATGGTACATACTCATGTGACTCGGCCAACGTTGTCTACCTGATACGTTGCAGGAAAGGATGCCCCAGAGCATGGTACATCGGCGAGACCATGCAGACACTGAGACAACGTATGAACGGACACCGCGCAACAATCGCCAGGCAGGATTGTTACCTCCCAGTCGGGGAACACTTCAGCAGTCAAGGACATTCAGCCTCGGATCTGCGGTTTGCGGCCTTCGAGACACACGACAACGCAAAATCATCGAGCAGAAACTGATAGCCAAGTTCCGCACCCATGAGGACGGCCTCAATAGGGATATCGGGTTCATGTCACACTACAGAACGTGATTCGACATCGTTGTCTGTCTTTCCAGTTTAAAAAAAAACACAAAAAAAAACAACAAACCAAAAAAATAAAAGGATTTGACACGTTGGACCCCCTGTGACCCATCTCATTGTCTTGGCTGTGCTCTGGTGTGTCTTTGATGTAATGCATCCCTGAAAGATTGTATCTCTGCAGTTTCTGTGTTTATATACTGTGTAATATTGTAGATTCCCTCACTGTACCTTTACCTGACGAAGGGGCAACAGCTCCGAAAGCTTGTAACTTTAAATAAATCTGTTGGACTATAACCTGGTGTTGTGCGACTTCTCATTTTGGTTATTATCAGACGTTGTGACTCCATGGTATTCCAAGTCCAATACAAGAACAATGTAATTGCTTGGTGCATCCATTGAAGTAATATTTTCAAAGTCATCTTGTTTGTGTACCTTTTACAACTTGTAAATACTTTATCTAGGGTGTTCCATACATTTCTTATTTACTTCAATTGGTTTTTATCAGACCTCGGGACTCCATATTTCAAGCTTAACATTAAAACTATTTGTTCAGCAGGCGTTTCTTTTACTTGATGTCATTTCTTCAAAGGCTTCTGTCGGTATCATATTTACAATATGTAAATTGAAAACACTTTAACTCAGTGTTTACTTGTTTTCTAGCTATCTCAATTGGTTGCATATTTAATCGTGTTTCCTGTCTTTAAGTTTAACATAAAACTATTTTACGACAGGTATTTCTTAGTTGATGTCTTTTTTTCAAAGGCACTTGTTTTTTTTATTGTTCTGTGCATCTGTTCGACGTGTTAGATTATAACACTTTACTTGGGTCATTCCATTGTTTTTCTCCCAAACTCTAGACATAGAGGAACCTCCCAATGGTTTGCTTCAACAGGGCATTGTCTTTGTCAATAACCCATTCCCATATCAAAGCTTGTGTTCACAGCTTTGTGTTAACAAACCATCTTATCTCATAAGCCTGTATTCTGTTTGCAGCCTGTGTCTGCTAAGGCTTATGTCTTTTAAACCCAGTATGTCATTTATTAATAATTTCAGAAATCTGTTTTTAGTATCGTGTATTTTTCTGAATCCTGGCTATTCCTGCACAAAAGCACCGAGAGGTGGGAATGCGGCGCAAACCCTCAATGTCCCACCGCCATCTTAACTACCAGCCTGCCGCCTTCACGATGGACGGGCTTGGTTAAAATCCGGGCTTTAGAACTGCCCTGTATCAGTGACACACTGGTCCTAATACTTACAGGGACGGGGCTTTGGAGCGGGGAGGAGTTATGGTCGGAACACTGGAGTCTTAACGCCGTGTGTGATTTTCTTCTCCCAGGTTCCCACCTGAAAGCCAGCCTGATTGACAGGCTTGGCTGCCTATCAGGTGTGGAAGGCTCTGGAGAAGGCTGGAGCCCAGGAGCAGGTTTAGTAGTGGTTGTGGGGGAGAATTCGTGGGGTGGTGGGTAGAGCGTGGTTGGGGGGGGGGGGGGGATGATGGCGGGGGTAGTTGGGGAAAATCATGGAGGAGGGGTGGGGGTGTTTACAGGTTAGCTTGTTGAGCGTGGAGGAAACACTCCTGCTCCTCCTGGCCCACAAGCAGTGCTGTAAAGGCATTTAACTCATAGATCCAGCCCTTCTCGCCTCCTTTTACCTGCCGTGTTTCCCGAGGCCTGGGAAACCCAGCTGACATGAGTTAAAAATAGAAACCTTGTTAAAATGAAGGCATGCAGCTTCCTTAAAAGGTTTCAATGAGCGACTCACCTCCTGTGAGCGGATTGGTCACCTGACCCTCGTCCTGCCTCTGTTAAAACTGGAAGTGGGTGGGTTCAAGGCGGGTTGTTTGAAATGTTTTACATTTTTACTTCCCACCCAACCCTTTTGGGGGTTAAAATCCCCCCCCCCCCCCCATTATTTCTCTTAAAAGTCTTGTGGACTGTAATTTCTGACCTTTTCATTTTACACGTAGAAAGTTTGATTCCAAAGGCCTTATAATGAGAATAGAGTGATGCATGTAATGTAAAAAAAATTATAAGTAAAACAAAACAAAAAAATATGAGGCACAGGAAATATGGGGACTAGCTAGAGTGCGACCATAGCCGTGAGTGTATGGAACATAATAGAGAATATTAAAAATTTAAACATCCAGTGATAAGCAAGATTAATTTTGTCAAGATGTTACTATCAATAAAGCAGATAGTGCCATGGTGTATTAGGATGAGAGTAAACCCCGGTTGCCAAATGAACACCACGAGCCAAGCAGCAGTGAGCAGCAAACTCAGATTTCTGATAAATTCCTCACTTAACTGTCTCAACCTGGGACCACGTGGTTCTGAGGTGAATGCTTCATTTTCAAGCTTCTTCTCCAAAGGTGAGTATAAAACACGTGCAGTATTTAGAATGATAGAAAAACTAAAGTTTCTGTACATTTTCAGAGCTATTTAAATGTTAGTATAGATATAACTGGAACATTTTAGAACATGCTGGTGCGTTAGCAAACAATGAAAATGAAAAGGTCACAAATGTCCTCTCCAGTGTGAAAGATGTCACAGGAATACACTAGATTTGTTTTTAAATGTTTAACATTGGAAGAGGACTGGCCATTCAGTCCCTTGAGCCTGTTCTGCCATTCAATTAGATCATGGCTGATTGGTGCCTCAACCCCATTTGCTCCATAATCCCTTGACACCCTTATCTAATAAAAATCTAGCGATCTCTGTCATGAAAATGTTAAATTGACCCAGCATCCACAACCTTTTGAGAGAGAGAGAGTTCCAGTTTCCAATACCCTTTGTGTGAAGAAGTGCATCCTGATTTCACTCCTATTTGGCCTAGCTCTCAACTTAATAAAGTTGTTTTCAATGAATGCAAAACTTCTTGATGAAATAAGTAATGCCAGGAAATTCATGTATTATTAGACTAAGAGATCGATTTTAACTCCCCAGCTCCAACAAGAATGGTGCTTGGGAGGAGTTAAAATCCTCCGAGTCCACTTACCGCCCAGCAACATTTTACCATCGCTGAATTTGAAGTCGGCCGAGACTCCTGCTGCAGGCAGGCAGGGGCCTAATTTTAATCTTAAATTCGCAGCCCAATGATGTCATCGGCGCCGCAACAGCATTTTAACTTCTGCATTGCTAATCCGGGCCAACCTCGACATGTCAACCATGGCGGAAGTCCTCAGAATGGCCAGACGAGGCCAAGGTAAGGTTGGAAAAATGTTTTTTACATGGAATCCTTGTGGGCCAGGAGGAGCAAGTGTGATTCCCCGGAGCCGGCAAGGATATCTTGGGCCTCCCCTGCCCAACATCATTCCAAACCCCCTCCTTCCTCACTTACCTTGCCAGGGACCGTTTCCCTGGGTCCCCAGCGGCAGCCTGACCCTCCACGACTCCTCCACTCTTTCCAACTGGCGTTGATGTCATTCCCGACGTCTTCAGGCGGGAGTCAGTTTCGGGGTATTCAAATGAGGCCTAAGAGTTAAAATCATCAGGTACTCACACTCCAGGCAGCCAGACAGCTCACTGCCCCCTTTGACACCCACACCCCCGATTCCCGCCCCCAAGTTAAAATTGACCCCATTATATTACTATGTGCGTAGGCTGTATCTAGCACAACTATTCTTTCTTAAAGTTAATGTAGCCATTTCCCAAACATTATTCTGCATTAATTGTTCAATAGCTGCAGTGTTATCATGAAAATTTATTCAAAACCATCATTTCTTAGGTTGAAATACAACGTTTGATAGTTGCAAATATCTAGGAGTCATTTTCAATTTAAAAAGTCAAATGGACAAAATACTGGCATTTTTTATTTGACTGCAACGTAATTTGCATCTTTACAAAATTATGTGGAATGTGAATTGACCTTTAGGTCATCCTCATCTCAAATGGAAAAGAGCAATTTGTATTTTACGAATTTTTAAAAAAAGTCTGAGGCAGGTGACTCAAACACAGCTGGGGAGCTATTGACTGCCTGCGTGCACTGCCTGCCGAGGCTTATCGGGGAGAAACGCAAGCTTCAGGGTCTTTTCACAGAATACATTACGCTTTGAGTTCCAAAGCTGGTAAAGACATTACACAGCGGCGCACAGAAAAGTGTTATCAGCAGTGAACAGATGGACTGCATCAGCGCGCAGTCCACCAGCTCACACCTGTTGATCACACTCCGGAGCCGAAGAAATAATTGTGCAGCAATTTAGAGGCAGCAGATTATGATCTGAGAGGAATCTTTGAGAAATGAAGCATGTTGGGCATTGATCTTCATGCAATTTATAAATCCTATGGAAAACATTTCAGAAACATGGCATGAGGTAAACTGCTTTTCAGTTAGATTTAGATTTAAGTTACAGCAACAATTTAAATTTATACACTATAATGTACAGTATTAGCTAATAATAGACTTTTCCTTTCACTATTATAATTACTCGAGTTCAAATGCAATACTTGCAGTAATATAACGTTGTGTGATCAATATCCTCATTTGTGACATTATACAATATTTTATTCAAAATGCCTACAGCATTCTGTAGGAGCCTAATAACTTATGAAACTAATCAGGGTGCCACTGAGGAAACGATAAAAACGGAAGTATTTTACGATTGCAGTGGAGGGATTCTGGAACCAGCATTAATCGAGTAGGAACAGTTGCAGCAGGGGCTCTGCATGATGCACTGTGCAGAGCTGTTTGCACCTGAACCTCCGAATTTGGCCCTCATTATCTATTCAGTGCAAACTCCTGCCCATGAAGTGGGGCTGCCTCTGGGGCGTCAGGTGTCGTGGCATTGTCTGCACTGCTGCAATTATTAAAAGGGAAGCAGCCATTGGAAGAGAAAACAAAACTATGATCCAGCAAACCAAGTATCTGGGGAAGATGTGGAGGGCGGCAGCGGATAAACCTCATGATTTACAAATGAGGAAGTGGAGGTGCTACTACACGGGGTTGGCGTGAAGAGGACTGCCCTGTTCACCATCTTCAGGGAACGTTCCCCAGTGGGGAGCCGGGCAACATGCCTGCGAGGAGGTGACAGCCATGATCAAAGCCGTGCCCAGTACCTCCAGGACGTGGAAGAAGATGACGGACCTTTAAAAAAGCTGCCATGGTGGAGCCACCCATCAGTGTAGACGGCCCAAGTATACATGCCACAAAGTGTTTACTGTCCACCTGTTACACACTCACTGCTGTTTCATACAAAACACTCATGGAATCAGAGAGCACAGAATAAGGCTGTTTGTCGCATTGTGCCTGTGCCGGCTCTTTGAAAGAGCTACCAATTAGTCCCACTCCCCTGCTCTTTCCCCAATGGCCCTGCAAGATTTTCCTTACAGCTCTTCCAGTGCTCACCATCCATTACAGCAGGACACACATTCAAGGTACAGCTTACAGTGGGAACTCTTGTCTCACGGATATCTTAAAAGTAATTCACACCAGAAGTCTTCTAACACATTCATATGCTCACACACACTGAGCTGCTAAATGGGTGCTTGGGAGTCACTGTATGAAATCTTAACATCTCAACACTACTTTTTGACTTGTAGGGCAAGTTGGCTCGTAAGAGAAGGGCCTTCACGATTCAGCGTTAAAGGCAATGAGGGAGTGTGAAGCTGGAGACCTCAACCAAGTACCATCCTTCGATCTTTCTATTGTTATGTCTTCACTTTTAGGTGGATAATATGAATTTCCAAGCCACAGAGCTTTAGTCTTCCTATAGGACTATAAGTGAGTAACCAGAGCGGTGTTTTTATGCAATGTAAAACCATTCAAGTTACAGTCATGCCGCTGAAGTTTACAAACAACCTCAGAGCATCAGAGATCTCACATCTTGTGGTTAAAGTTGTTATTGTCAGGATATTACGGGCTTCCTGCAAAAATCATGATTCATTAGTTGACGTAATTGAATTCATCTATTACCTGGTCTTTTACCAGGTTTATGTTAATATGTCAATCCGCCAGTCATAGCCATAACCCTTTGGCTTAATTCATTTTGGAATCGAGGTGTTGAAAAACACAAAGAGAATCCGTCCAGGACAGATATCTCCCATTGCCATGATCTGATCAGCTAATTACTTGTTTCAGTCACGTTCGCGACAGAAACAATGAGCAGAAGCCAATTTTGAAATCAATGTTGTGGCCTTATCTGTCAGCCCTGCTTCCCTTCGAGAGAGGCTCCCCAATGGGAGTGTGCGATATTTGAATAACCCTAATGCTTCATACACTGATCAAATATAAGAGTAGAAGCAACTTGAGAAATGGATCTCCCTGGACAGGCTGGAGAAGAGTTTCAAAAACACAAAGCTTGACCAGCTGGGGCCACCAGAAGCAAACCGAAATGAGAAAACAACAACAACTTGTATTTATATAGCGCGTTTAACGTAGTAAAACATCCCAAGGCGCTGCACAGGAGTATTGTAAGACAAAAAATTTGACATCCAGCCACATAAGGATGAATTAGGGCAGGTGACCAAAAGCTTGGTCAAAGAGGTAGGTTTTAAGGAGCGTCTTAAAGGAGGAAAGAGAGGTAGCGAGGCGGACAGGTTTAGGCAGGGAATTCCAGAGCCTAAACTGGAGATGCCTAGGCAACAGAAGGCACGGCCACCAATGGTTGTGCGATTATAATCAGGGATGCTCAAGAAGGCAGAATTAGAGGAGCGCAGATATCTCGGGGGTTGTGGGGCTGAAGGAGATTACAGAGATAGGAAGGGGCAAGGCCATGGAGGGATTTGAAAACAAGGATGAGAATTTTGAAATCGAGGCGCTGCTTAACCGGGAGCCAATGTAGGTCAGCAAGCACAGGGGAGATGGGCGAACGGGACTCAGTGCGAGTTAAGACACGGGCAGCCGAGTTTTGGATGACCTCAAGTTTGCATAGGATGGAATGTGGGAGGCCAGCCAGGAGTGCGTTGGAATAGTCAAGTCTAGAGGTAACAAAGGCATGGATGACGGTTTCAGCAGCGGATGAGCTGAGGCAAGGGTGGAGACGGGTGATGTTACGGAGGTGGAAATAGGTGGTCTTAGTTATGCTGAAGATATGTGGTTGGAAGCTCATTTCAGGGTCAAATATGACACCAAGGTTGTGAACAGTGTGATTCAGCCTCAGACAGATGTTAGGGAGAGGGATGGAGTCAGTGACTAGGGAACAGAGTTTGTGGCGGGGACTGAAAATAATGGCTTCGGTCTTCCCAATATTTAATTGGAGAAAATTGGACAAAACCTATAATCCCCGTAGATCTCTGCGCTCCATCTATTCTGGCCTTTTGAACATCCCTGATTTTAAATGCTACACCATTGGTGGTCATGCCTTCAGCTGCCTAGGTTCTAAGCTCTGGAATTCTCTCCCTAAATCTCTCCGCCTCTCCACTTCTCTTTCCTCCTTGAAGACGCTCCCTAAAATCTGCCTCTTCAACCAAGCTTCTGGTCATCTGCCCTAACATTTCCTTATATGGCTCAGTGTCATTTTTTGTTGTTGATAACACTCCTGTGAAGTGCCTTGGGATGTTTTATTACATTAACAGCGCTATATAAATATAAGTTGCTGTTGTTGTTGAGAATCCAGAGCAATGGAAGCAAAGATTTAAATTACATTGAAATAACAACAGAAAGCGCTGGAAAAACTCAACAGGCCAGGCAACATCCGTGGAGAGAGAAACAGAGTTAACGTTTCAGGTCGAAGACCCTTGATTTCTGACGAAGGGTCTTCGACCTGAAACGTTAACTCTGTTTCTCTCTCCATGGATGTTGCCTGGCCTGCTGAGTTTTTCCAGCGCTTTCTGTTGTTGTTTCAGTTTTCCAGCATCCGCAGTATTTTGCTATTGATTTAAATTACATTGATGCCCTCCAAAGCCAAAGATATTACAGAGGGACTACAATGTGTGTTATAGAATCATAGTGTGATACAGCACAGAAGGAAGCCATTCGGCCCATTGTCCCTGTGCTGGCTCTTTGAATGAGCGATCCAATTAGTCCTGCTTCCCTGCTGTTGTCTCTAGGTGAGGAATCATTAGAATTTTATAACCTTTCACAGCTGGAGAGCAAGATGAACTGATCATGTTGGATGAACTATTTGATGGATGTTGCAACCCCTGAAATAATAACATAGGAAACACACAAATTCAATACATGAGAGCAAGGCAAATATGAAAGTACAGATGAATATGTACTGAAGTAAAAAAGACTTTTGAAAATGTCTGGATGCAGAGATCTTTGTGATAGATTACTGAGAGGTGGGATGGTATGTGGCATCACATCTAGAACCGTGAAGGAAAGACTGTAAAGAGATCCTGGCCTGGCATTAAATAGAAGATTGGATCTACATCGAGGGAGGAAACCGCAAAGTTTCAGTTATTTTGGAGAACACTGTCAGGAAGAACCAATGGTGCATGCAGTGGCAACTAGGTTAGAACCAATGGTGCATGCAGTGGCAACTAGGTTAGAACCAATGGTGCATGCAGTGGCAACTAGGTTAGAACCAATGGTGCATGCAGTGACAACTAGGTTAGAACCAATGGTGCATGCAGTGACAACTAGGTTAGAACCAAGGACTGAGATTTGAAAATGCCCCATTGCTTTTTCCTGATAGTGTTCCCCAAAATAACAGAAATGTTGTGGTTTCCTCTCTCTATGTTTATCTAATCCTCCTCCATTTAACGCTCTGCAACCAGAGTGCACCTCCCCTTTAAGAGGTGCTGGCTTCCATTACGTGGCATCACAGACACCCGATATCCAGACCACCTCTCCCCCCTCGATAGGCGTGCTGCCAATGGGTAGCGCAGAAAGCGCTGGCTGCATGCCTGTGTGAGTATAATGATCAGGCAGCACGAATATTGTGTACTGCCTGGGACTACGTTAACAGGTGTGTGCAGTGCGCGCTCCATGCCCTGCACGCCCGTCTTTGGGCACGATCGGATTTCTAGGTTTACGTGTATTTGAAAGTTATTTGTTAAGGATTAGCTTAGTTCATAGAGTTGAATTCTTTTTATGATTTTGTCCACCAGAAAAATTAGTTAATAATCTTTCAATAACTGTAGGTTGGGAAAAGAACTAAATACAGAACAGTAACCTTAAGAATATAGAACTATGATTGTAATCACATGGGGTGCATAATATTGGGACTATATTTTTTTCTTTGAACAGGGGTAAGATGTAATGATAATTGAAGCAAGTTTGGAAGCCTAGTGATTACTGTATTGGACTTAGAGGTTGTCAGTTCAAACCCTACCATGGTAAGTTGGTGAACTTGAATTCAAAAACTCTAGTCATTTGTGGGCTAGCATCAGAAAATGACCATGAAAACTGAGAGATTGCTGTAAAGGCTCAACTGTTTCACTAATTTCTTCAGGGAAAGGAACCTGCCACCCCTACCCAATCTGGCCAACACGTGACTCCACATGTCACACACTGTGGCATCGATGGCCAGGAAAGGGTTGGGTGAGGGGTTAAAATTTGGAAATTCAAAATCCCACCTCTAACCTGCCGCATTCCCAGCCGCCTTACTATTAGCGGTGGCAATTCAGGACCTCAGCGAGGCTCCCGCTGAAACAGGCAGGGGGCCTATTTAAGATGCAGAAGTCGCGGGCCAATGATGTAATCGTGATATGAACATCAAGGCAGGGGGAGTCCCGCACTGTCTGCTGCCCGGCAATAGAAACATGGTGGGAGGAGCTAACTGTTCAGAAGAGGCCAAGGTAAGTTTTAAAAACTACCTTCTCTTTCAACTGCTTGTGGCCCTGGAAGAGCAGAAGTTCTCTTCCCCCCACCCCCTTAGACCACATTCCCAATGCTGATCCCATAACTACGCCAATGCTCCCAAACCCTGAAACATCCCTTCCCAAAGCTCCTAGATCCCACTCCCAATGATCCTAGATCTGAGGTCTAGAGCTTGACTTAATGGGCAGTAGGCTATTATTATTTTGTCAGTTAAAGAGACTTAACAAGGTAGCAGATTTTGGGGTAAAAATTTGTGTGCGCCAACAGAATTGTCGGTGTCACCGGCAACTCGAGATAATGGCCGCTGAAAATGGCCGCAGCGCTACCTGTGAAAAATTGGCACTGGGGGTTGGCGATGTGGAGCGTAGTGCTACCTTACTGTGCAGCGCCCTCCTGGTGGCATTAACGGAGGCCTCTCACCCGAAGCTCCCATCCACAATCGGCATTGTAGCTTCTTACAGCCTGTGGGAGTGAGGCTGTGGAGTTTGCAAGGCATTGTGGGCAATTAATGGGGCAATGCATTCAGAGAAATAAAAATTACAATGCAGTGAAAAAATGCAGCTTTCAGCCCTTACTGCCTTTCAATAAAAAAATTACCATTAAAAAGAAATCCAAAATAGGATTCTTCAGCACTTAAAACTGAATTCCCTTCCGAACCTCAAAAAATGGGAAAAGTGCTTCAGCACTAACACAAATGGCTCAGCAAGCCAGGGAAGGGGCACCCAGGGTCTTGCACACAGGACACCAGCATCATAAGATGAGTTGATTTCTTGATGTCATATTGGATGGATAGATGTATAAAGTTGGATTGGAGAGTTTGCTTTGTGGTGGCTTTTATTTCAGCATGTGGCCAAGAGGACGCTGTGATGGTCAGCAACAGAGTGAAGAGAGGTGTGGGACTAATGCTGATAGGGGAATTAGGTTTATGGTCACTGGGACTGTAGGCAGATGATTCCATTCCTGATATCCCGGCCACAAGGGGGCTGTCTGGAATGCATCCTTCCTTCTGCTTCCCCCTCTTCTGCTTCTTCCTCTTCCCTCTGCAAGCGGATGCTGTAAATCTGAAATGACATCATAAAATGCTGGAAATACTCAGCAGCTCAGGCAGCATCTCGACCTGAGATGTGAACTCTGTTTCTCTCTCCACAGATGTTGCCTGGCCTGTTTAGTATTTGCAGCATTTTTTGTTTTCTCAGAGGCCTTCCTTTACTATCCAAGGCCTTGCAAGCATCCAGCAGCATTCCCTACACACTTAAAAACTTTTAACATCTATTGCAGCAAGGCACAACTTCAATAAAATCAAAAAAAACCAGTCCAAAAGCTTAAATCCAAACTTACCTGAACAATGTGTGTGTCCCTTTAAGAGGTGCTGACAGCGCCTCTGTAAGTCTCTTTGCATGCTGGGTTTCCCTGGTGTGGTTATAACCCAGCACTGAACTCAGCGCTAGGGTTGAAGTTGGCCATGGTGATGTTAAGCTGGCGTTGTCGTCATCAATCCATTTTTTTTGCATGGCGCTAATATTTACCGACAGCGCTACCGGGACGACGAAAATGGAGGACGCCGCAGGACCCACCACCAACTGGCGATTTTCTGACCGTGATGGTTGGTGTAAAGCTCCCGAACCTTTTGCCCTTCATCTCTCAGAATACCTCTGCCCCTAAAACCGCTGATCATTCACAGACTGTAATAGGACTTGTTGATAATTTAGCTCCACTCCCTCCTATAAGCCTGTCCTGTAATGGAGAAGCACTGACAGCACTAACAGACAGGAAAGCTACTTTTAGGAGCATGCAAAATAACTGGGATTTGTTCTTTTTGAATAAAAACATCAAATTCAAGTAAAGCATGAACTTTTCGACCATTTCTGAATAAATAACAGCAGTTTATACATTCAAAGAGTTAATTATTTCGAAAATACAGGATATTATATCTGCGCCTACACAAAATTTTTACTTTGTAATTGTGCCATTGGGTTTAATTTTTATGTCTATGTTTAGTGTCTAAATAGTTGCAACAGCTATATTTATTTTATTTACATATATTGAAAAAGAACTCAAAAACAACAGGTTATATAATCTGCAAAGACTGTATTGTTATTTAAATTTGGAGAGAAGTTGCAAATAAAAGTCCTAAATTTAAACATGTTTATTCATGCAGAACCTTCAGTGACTGAGATATTTGTAAAGAAGGAACGATTCAAATTACTTTAATATTTTCTTTATGACATTATCCACTTACCCAAAGATCCATGTGGAGGTGGAAGGCTGTTGTCAGCAATACTTAAAGCAGTTTAGCATTACAGGAAAAGATTTTATTCATTCTGATAAAGAAACAACATGCATTTATTTACTCCCCTCAATTCAAAGTTGCTTAAGTCAAATCATTTGTTAATTTAAATTGAAATCGTGTGAAAAGGAAACATCCGAGAGTGTTTTGTTTAATTGTTTAATTCAAACTACTGCATAATTACATTTTATGAGGAAAAGAATGACTTTGAATTAACAGGAGTATTTACATAGTGCCTTCTCACATCCCAATGAACAATCACATCCAATGAATTAATTTTGAGTGAAGTCACTGTTGTTATGTAGACAACTATGATAGCCAGTTTACACGCAGCAGAAATTAAATGATCAGCTAATCTGTATTTTGATGGCGTCAGTTGAGAGGGGATCGTTGGCTGGGATAACACGAGAATTCCATGTTCTCTCAGATAGTGGTCATGATGCGGAGATGCCGGTGTTGGACTGGGGTGGACAAAATTGAGAGGTCGCACAACACCAGGTTATAGTCCAACAGTTTTATTTGAAATCACAAGCTTTCGGAGCTATCGCTCCTTCCTCAGGTGAAGTAAATTGGATACAGAATCGCCAGAGCATATATAGATGGAAAAAAAAGCATGTGTACTTTACAATTGCAGACCAATATTGGACACAAACAGGTAAAAGACAGCACCCTC
This sequence comes from Squalus acanthias, assembly GCA_030390025.1. Classification (NCBI taxonomy): domain Eukaryota; kingdom Metazoa; phylum Chordata; class Chondrichthyes; order Squaliformes; family Squalidae; genus Squalus; species Squalus acanthias. The sequence continues at coordinate 141,262,275 of CM059428.1, forward strand.
TCAGCATCACATTGAAGTGTTAGCCGAGGTTATGTATTCAAGTTCTGGAGAGAGACCTGAACACCTAACCTTCAAAAGCAAGGGTAAGATGACACATGCAAAAACCAACGTCCTTCAGGTGAAGGCACTGAATATACAGAAGAATTGGGGTCCTTCTCCATTCAGTGCTGATCTCCAAAACCTTAAATTACTTTCCAGGAAAACATATTTAGTCTGGTTAGGATAATCCAACTGGAATGTGGTTTCCCAGTGATTACACTTTCTACTACCCTTAACTGATTTTAGTTTTTAGGTGGTGAATATTGGAAATATGTGGATGAATAAATATTTTGGAATTTTGCTTGACTGGAGATCAGGACATTTTTATGAAGAACATTCCCTTGAGAGATTAAATATGTGAAGTGGAGTCCATGAGAGAGATTATTGTGCATTTTCTGTGGAAGGAGCAGGCTTGATTGATCAAATGGCCCTTTTGTGTTCCATATTTTCTTGTACGTTAAATTCCCAATCACTGAGTTTTTCTCCTCGATGGAAAATAGCAGGATGTTTGAATCAGACATTTATATGAAACTGATGAGAAGATAAAGCTTTACATCATAGTCAATCCAACTGTCAAGAAGTAGGAGAGGTAGTGTAAATAGAGCTCATAAAATAAGTGAAGCAAGTCTGTTTGCTTTAGAACACAGGAGTAAGTATGAAAGCAGAATTCATTGGGCACATTTGTTTACTCACTCATGCTATAATGAGGGAGCTCACTGGATGACTTGTGAGATATGGCTAACAATAGATCAAAATGATTCAGGTCTACTGTGGGCTGGTTTAATCTTACTTGCCCACTTGGTATCAATTAAATAAAGGCTGCGATTTTGCCAGCGGAGACGGGATCGCGGCGTGAGAGCTGGTTGGCGGGTTCCGGTTCCGTTCCTGGCTACAGCCGCTCTGTAAAAAGGATTTTCCGTTAATAGCCACCCCTCACGCTCACCCTCATCCTTGTGCAATCAGACCAACTAACAACACACAAGGGTAGGCATTTGCGTGGTTTATGCAATGTTCATGTAAATTTTCTGTTAATATGTTGTCAAACATTGAAATCTTTATTTTCAACACTTTGCCTTATCGTACAGATCTGTGCTCATCTTTGGAGGTGTCTTAGTGAGTTGTAGTGAATGGTGAGATATAACAGTACCCCCCGCAATGGTGATGAGTGTGAAAGGAATGGCTTGGTCATTGTAGGGATGCTTTATGGTGCTGGTGTGGGGTGGTGTTAACCTGGCGCATCATGTGGCAGCCAGGGTGTGCAGCGTCAAGTGAAGTAAATCTGGCCATGGTGATGCCATCGCTGGCCTCTCGGGTGCTGATGCCCTATGTCCTGTGCAGCATCAGGTGTTTGTGGAGAAGGTTGTTATTTTTGTTGGTGCTGCTGGTGTGCCCGGTGATGCTGGTGTTGGGGCTGATCGTGGTGGGATTCTGAGGACCAAGGTGAGATTTTTTCAAGGGCACCGATGCTGCTGGAATAGATGGCAGCTGAAGTTGCGATGACAGAAGCGATCGGTCAATGGTGAGGGAGGTTGCTCCAAGGAGGTGACAGTGGATAGAGAGATTACTCCAAACATTTCCAAACTGCATACAGCTCAAAAGTGTCTTCCAATTCCTGAAGGCTCAAGCTTCTGACATTGGAAAGTGACCAGCTGTGAAATGGTAGTTTTAATGCCACTTTTGCAGCTGTTACCTATTCACAGCAATGGGGAGACATAGAGAACCCGACCTACTTACCTGACGTGATCTCCAAATGACGTGAACCCCATTAAAAATGTGATAAAATAGAAAAAGGCTGGCAAAATAGTAGTAAACAAGCACTTAACAAGCAGTGAAGTAACTTAAATGCCTCCCCCGCCGTTTGTTGTCAGGACTGTTCTGAAATCGCAGACCCGACACTTTGGAAACTTACGTGGAGGCGGGTTCGGAGCGGGTTCCCAACCTACTGTCAATGCTTTTGATTTTGACAGCGGACCCGCCTCTAAACCCGCACTCTGAGCACCGGCAAAATTCAGCCCAAACAGTTCTGCCACTGGACTCAATAGAGATAGATTTATTAACCTATTTAAAGATAAATGCAGCTACCAATTATACGCAATACACTAAAACCTAAATGTAACATACACAGGTATATACAGTACAACCTCAATATCTGTGCCCAGGATGCAAAGGTGTTCAATCTTCCTGCTATCAATGGCACCGGCGTCACGAATCGCCCGAGAGCTCTACCTAATGGGGGCTCAGCTTTCCTTAGATTGGGTTCTTCTGCAGGTCTTGCACAATTATTGACCCCACCTCCCTTGTGGCCATCTGCCGTACCATTCTATGCTAGAGAGATGTTTGCCCTAATTCTTATCTTATCTTATCTCGGACACTCTATATACTGGGTCTGGAGATATGATGATCTCACCCACCAGGACAAGGGATATTTACAATCCCAAGGCCTTCACAAGATGTGCAATTTACTGAGTGGATCTTGAAGCCAATCACATGCCAAACCACCCTTTTTCCCTTGAAGTTGTTGTAGTTGCAGTTTTCCAGCTGTTGCGCTGGTACTTTGTAAATGTCAACACCCCCATGGGCCTTTGCTGTCCAAATTGGCCTATTTTCCTAAAGCATGCTGGACAAAGGTGATGGATTCCTCTTTCACAGGTCTACATAACCCTCTTTAAAACATCCTTGTTTCATGCATCTCCCAGTCAGTTGTAAAGCAGCATAATCAGAGACTTAGGAGCAGGTCACTTATCTCCCCTCTTTGATGTATTTGAAAGGAGCAGAGTGGTCAAGAACAAAAAAGAGCTATTGTGGTAAATAGGCAAGGCAGATGCCTGAAAAACCTACAACAACCTAGGCATTTTATTTCCAGTAGCCTTATATAAAACAGTGTCATCCAAAGAGTGCACAATCGAGCATGTGCAAAAGCCAATATAAGAACATAAGAAATTAGAGCAGGAGTAGGCCATTTGTCCCTTTGAGCCTGCTCCGCCATTCAATAAGATCATGGCTGATCTTCTACCTCATCTCCACTTTCCTGCACTATCTCCATATCCCATGATTCCCTTAATATTCAAAAATCTATCGATCTCTGTCTTGAATATACTCAACGACTGAGCCTCCACAGCCCTCAGGGGTAGAGAATTCCAAAGATTCACCACCCTCTGAGTGAAGAAATTTCTCCTCATCTCAGTCCTAAATGGCCGACCCCTTATTCTGAGACTGTGACCCCTGGTTCTAGACTCCCCAGCCAGGGGAAACATCCTCCCTGCATCTACCCTGTCAAGCCCTGTAAGAATTTTGTATGTTTCAATGAGATCACCCCTCATTCTTCTAAACTCCAGAGAATATAGGCCGAGTCTACTCAATATGATGGCATTTATTGCTGTGCAAGGAGGTTATTGTGTCAGACTGTTTACTGCCATCTATTTTCATGTAAGAAAAAAGTAAACATACAGGCCTAGATATTCTGGCATGGGCGTGCGGGCAGGGTGGGGTGGGGTGGGCACCTTGCCACCTGAATGGTGAGGCCCGAGACACTCCCAATAATGAGCCTCAGGCTTCATTTCCATCGAGCCGGTGAGCTGCAGAGAGCAGAAGGTAACTCACCGGCAAAGCGTGATTGAAGATCGGGCCGCTGTTACGCCAGCAGCAGCCTTCAAGTAAGTGAGGAAGGGGAGCACCCGGGAGGGAGAAGTGGGCAGTGGGAGGGGAGGGAGCATCGGCGATCGGGGAGAGGAGGGAGCGACCGGCTGTGGCCTGTGTTCTTTTAATATGGGTTCGGGTGGAGCCCTTGCACTCCACCTGGCTCCATATTTATGTAAGCATACTTTTAAAACTTACCTTGTTGGATGTGGCCCACGCATGTAGGCCTGGTTTTCCTGAGTGCAGGGGCTGCTGCCTCAAGGCAAACCAAACTTGCACTGAGGGCCTCAAACAGACATTAGGGGGAAAAACTCGCTAGCGACCAGAGCGGGTCGCTAACATCACCTGGGCACTAAATTTAGCACCCGGCGAAAAATAACGCCGCCAACTTCAGTTTTAGCATCCCAAGAGGGAGGTGGAGCGCTAATTCAAGCACTCCACATCCTTCTTAGAATGTTAACCCCGAATATCAGGGCAGTGCGTTCTACAGCGCTATGCACTGGGCCACGTAGCGCTGCCACATGGAAGGGCTCTTCCCCTCATTAAAGGGGAGGGCCCAAGCCCACAACTCTGCGGGGCCCTACCTGGACCACCGGGGAGCGGGGTGCCGTGCCAGCAGCCCGGCACACAAGAGGAGTGCCGGTCTGCCAGATCACTGCACGGATCCCGCGTTCAAAGACGCAATGGGCCGCGACAAGTAAGTTTGGCGGATTTTTTTTTCCCCACCCGCCACCTCCCCTTTACTTAGCGCCCCGCGAGCCTCCTGCCGCTCCGTTCCCGCCCCCTGAATCAGTCGCTGTCATCGCCCAGCGCAAATTCAGGGGACGCGGGCCAATTTTGCAGACAGGGCAAAAACTGAGCACTGTGCACAGTGATGACGTCGTCATCGCCTGCGGAGCGGGGCGCTACCGGTTACCGCCGCTGCTAAACTCCCGCTAAATTTAGCGGGAGTCATTTGCGGCACCACGCCCAGGCGAAAAGTCGTTCGCGCCCCGTTAGCGCCCCGTTAGCGCCCCACAGCACTTCGAGAGGCGCAAATGTACCGAATTTCTAGCCCGTGGCCTCTTAATTGCGAATGAACAGCTCAACGATATTTTGACCTTTACCAATATGGCGGATGGGGCACTTCCAGCTTGTAAGGTGTGTGCACTTCCAGGCCGCCATATTGGAGGCTTAGGAGGCCATTTAGCATTGTACGGCTGAATTTCTAGGCCACTGGCCTTGAAGCAGGAAAGTGTGTAAATTGCTTATCATAGGTGTAGAGTTTCCACTTTGGGCGCAATCGGCAATCCGAGCTCAAATTGTGCTCAAAATTGCGCTAGTTTTCCAATGAAGTTATGGTTCAAGTTTCCATTCAAACTCATTTGCATAATCACAAATGTAAAATCTTCCATGAACCAGCGCAATCGGACAGTGTTTCAGAACGTAATTGTTTATTTTTTTTCCCCTTGCACTAAAAAAATTCTTTGATATATTTAAAAGTGCAGTTTTATTAATATGGCTGAAAATGGGTTCATCACACAAAATAAGCATTTTTAATAAGAGTGTCAAGTTGACCACCTGCGAGTAACCTGATTTTAAATAACTTAAAATTACTTTAACAAACTATACAGAACCACTTATTAGTTTCACTGGTGTACAATAGTCAGTTTCTTAGTAAATTAAATATTTTTTTAATATTTAAAAACTTTTTAAAGGTGTCTCTTAGTGCCTTTGCACCTAACCCCCCCCCCCCCCACCGCCCTAATTTTAAGAGCCTCCTCGAAGGCCCGCAAACAGGCGCATTTGGCGGAAACCCGCCATGGTGATTATTTTGATCTGGGGGTGTGGCCAGTTTTGTGGGCAAGGCCGGCTTCTCGCACGATGTTTTTTAAACAAAGAAAGACTTGCATTTATATAGCGCCTTTCATGACCACCGGATGTCTCAAAGCGCTTTACAGCCAATGAAGTACTTTTGAAGTGTAGTTACTGTTGTAATGTGGGAAATGCGGCAGCCAATTTGCGCAAACTATTGCAAAGACATAAGTTGCACTTGAAATGCCTCGATATTTTGCGCTGGTTTGGCCAATTCCGAGCAAATTGTACTGAAAAGAACCCAGCACAACCGAGGGGAAAACTCTACCCCAATATGTTTGAATTCAGTTGCACCAAGTGCTACTTCCACATTATGATAAATGCTAATCAACAGGCTTATTGTGGTACTGGCCGTAATGAATAAAGATTCAGGGCATGTAGCTTAGCCAGTTTGAATGTATTGTTCGAACAACTCACACAGCACAGCCTGCAAGTTCTGGAGGTCTTACTTCTGACCTCTGAGGGTATATTTTCTTTTTATGTTAAATGAGTCAACACCCTGCCTAAAAATAGGGCACAGAGGAAAGTACTGCAGACGTGATAAGGATTTTTATGTAAACATCACCAATCAGAAAATATACCTCCCTGCTCTCCTACTTGCAGGTATTTTCATTTCTCTTTTTTTTTATTTATTTGTTCCTCGGATGTGGGCGTCACTGGCAAGGCCAGCATTTATCCCTAATTGCCCTTGAGTAGGTGGTGGTGAGCCACCTTCTTGAACTGCTGCAGTCCGTGTGTTGAAGGTGTTCCCACAGTGCTGTTAGGTAGGGAGTTCCAGGATTTTGACCCAGCGACGATGAAGGATCGGCGATATACTTCTAAGTCAGGATAGTGTGTGACTTGGAGAGGAACTTGGAGGTGGTGGTGTTCCCAAGCTCCTGCTGCCCTTGTCCTTCTAGGTGGTAGAGGTCATGGGTTTGGGAGGTGCTGCCAAAGAAGCCTTGGCGAGTTGCTGCAGTGCATCTTGTAGATGATACACACTGCAGCCATGATACGCCGGTGGTGGAGGGAGTGAATGTTTAAGGTGGTGGATGGGGTGCCAATCAAGCAGGCTGCTTTGTCTTGGATGGTGTCGAGCTTCTTGAGTGTTGTTAGAGCTGCACTCATCCAGGCAAATGTAGAGTATTCCATCACACTCCTGACTTGTGCCTTGTAGATGGTGGAAAGGCTTTGGGGAGTCAGGAGGTGAGACTCTCACCACAGAATGTCTCACAGGCCTCTAGCCTGTTTGTCCTTGGTAGGACTATGCTAGTGGCAGTAACAAAACATGGAGTGCATCAATACACTATGGTGTCCACACACAGTGGGCTGGATTTTAAACTCTCTTTTCCTAATGTTAACGGGGCGCTAATTGCCTTAAATTGGGGTTGATAGCCTTACCAGCCAGCGCCATTTTAAAAGGGGCCTACCTCTGGGTGTCCAAAGCACCTGCCTGATTCAGGTGGTCAACCTCTTTTAATATGGAAATCAGGGCCCTCTGACGCAAATAGGACGTTACAAAAACGTTACAAAAAAATGACCTCCGGCCACGAACCGTCAACATACAGCTACCCATCTTAAAGTTGCACTTTTACCCTCTAATTTCTTATTTCATTTTGAGTTTGCTATTCTTTTATAGTTTCAGGAAAGCAGCCCAAGATTTATCATCACAGAAAAATTCATAGAAATAAAACCTGTCCTATTCTACTTCACCTACTTCTTTACTTGAGGCAGTCTTTATCCCGAGCTACACACACAGCACATTTCAAATCATGGAGTGGTTTTATCAGCCGGCAGGTTTGTCACTAAAACTGCAGTGTACAGCAGCTGCATGCCTTTACGACTACAGCAATCGATTTTAATTAGCACTAATCACGTACCAGACCAATACTAGTCATTGGCTGTGGCACTGCTCGTGGTGAGTCGGAGGACATGCTGTTCTATAATGTGCGTCTGCTAAGCTGCAACAGCAAAAGGTCAAAAGTTATTTGCATCTACGCTTCTTTATCAAATATCTGTTCATATCTGTGGATCTATGTATTTTTGACTTCTGACAGTATCAACATAATTAAGAGCAATGTAGCTGGTACAACCAATTAGAATCCATTATAAAATATAAAGAAATAAAACCAGAAAATGCTGGAAATACTCAGCAGGTCAGGTAGCAACTGTGGGGAGAGAACAGAGTTAACAGGGTTTTTTTTTCAGGGGGTCAGGGGACGCATTTGGTGACGGGTCGCCTGGGGAAAAAAACATTTTGACAGCAGGTAGGGAACCCGCTGTCAACCCGCTTCCACGCTTGTCGGGTCTGTCAGCGCAGAACAGACCCAACACCAAGCGGCGGGGGAGGCAATTTAAATCATTAGCTGGATTGTTAAGAGGCAATTAAGTAGTATTTTAAGCTTACCTTTAGATTTTTAGAGTTCGCCAATGGCTTCCCCACTGATCAGGGATCACGTCAGGCAAGGAGGTCGGGTGTTGTGTCAGCATGGGATGATTTCTTAACTTGACAACTGCAAATGGTCTATCAAAGCTTCCATTTCATAGGTCTTCACTTTGCAAGGTTAGAAGCTGTTGCTTACTGCATTTGAAAGACAGATTGAGCTTTATGCAGGTTGCAAGTGATTGGAGCAAACTCTCTATCCAGTGTCACCTCATTGGAACAACCTCTCTCACCATTGACAGATGGCTTCTATCATCTCAACCTCACCTGCCATTTATTCCATCAGCACTGGTGCCCTTGAAAAAATCCCACTACGATCAGCCCCAACACGATCAGCCCCAACACCAGCATCACCAGGCACACCAGCAGCACCAACAACAACACCAACCTTCTCCGCAATCAGCTGATGCTGCACAGGACACAGAGCATCAGCCCCTGACAACATTGCTGCTCGGGACACCAGGGATGGCCTCACCATGGCCAGATTTACTTCATTTGACACTGCACACCCTGGCTGCCACATGATGCGCCAGGTTGGCACCACCCCACACCAACAACATAAAGCATCCCTACAATGGCCAAGCCATTCCTTTCATACTCATCACCATTGCGAGGGGTACCGTTAAGTCTCACCATTCACTGCAACTCACTAAGCAACTTCCAAAGGTGCACACAAATCTGTCCAAGAACGCAAAGTGTTGAAAATGAAGATTTCAATGTCTAACAGCACATTAACAGAAACTTCACATGAACATTGGCTAAAACACACAAGTGCCTACTCTTGTGTGTTGTTACTTGGTATGATTGCACTAGGATGATGGTGAGTGTGAGGGGTGGTTAGTGAGATGGGGATGTGATAATGTAGCTGGAGAGGGATGGGTGAAGATGCAAGGTAAGTTGGTGTGAGTAAGGATGTGCAGGAGTAGAGAAGGAAAGGCAGAGTGATGGGGATGTGATGGGAGGCACAGCAGGATGAGGTTGAGTGTGGCTTGGCAGTAACGTTTCGTGATCTACTGAGAAGGGGAAGAGGTTTCCCCCAAGGACCTGCTGTGTCAGGAGGCCACTTGCATTACATAATAAAAAAGTTTTGCACCCCTCATCATTAGGCCTTAATCCCGGCCTGGATCCTCCAAATGGGCCCCCCATCTGCCCCTTTCTGTGAGGTATGCCTAGTGAGACCAGATGTACCTATCACAACCTGCGTTGAGTGACAACTGAGGACCGGGGTGCAAGATCTCCTGATATAGAGTGTTCCCACCTTCTTCTATTGTAGAGGTGCCCTGGATCCAGTGAGTTTGGATCCCAATAGCGTTTGCAGCCATTTCGAGTGGCTGCAGAACATTCTGAGGCAGGAGGGTGAACAGCCAGAGGTCGTGGTACCATATCGGTACCAATGACATAGGTAGAAAGAGGGCTGAGCTCCTGCAGGCAGATTTCAGGGAGCTAGGAAAGAGATTAAAAAGCAGGACCTCAAAGGTAGTAATCTCCGAATTTCTCCCAGTGCCACGCGCAAGTGAGTATAGAAATAGGTGGATAGCCCAGATGAATGCGTGGCTGGAGAGATGGTGCAGGAGGGAGGGCTTTAGATTCCTGGGGCATTGGGACCGGTTCTGGGGGAAGTGGGACCTCTACAGGCCGGATGGGTTGCACCTCAACAGGGCCGGAATCAATATCCTCGCGGGGAGGTTTGCTAGTGCTGTTGGGGAGGGTTTAAACTAATTTGGCAGGGGGATGGGCACCAGGATGTAACATTAGAAAGGGGAAATAAAGTGATCAAAGGATTGGGAGAGGCAGAGAGCACTAAAGTAAGAAATAGTAAGGTATTAGGAGGGGTCAAACTAAGAGAGAATACAGGATGGTCTAAGATGGGTTTACAGTGTATGAGGGGTCAAGGACAGAATCTATATGACTAGAGTTAAGAAATATTAGAGATACCATTACACTAGTAGGTGTATTCTATAGACCACCAAATAGTGGGAAAGATATGGAGGAGCAAATTTGCAGAGAAATTACAGAAAGGTGCAAAAACTATAGAGTAGTGATAATGGGGGACTTCAACTATCCTAATATTGACTGGGATCATAATAGTATTAAGGGCAGAGAAGGAGAAGAATTTCTGAAGTGTGTTCATGAGAACTTTCTTGATCAGCATATTTCCGGCCCAACAAGGGAGGAGGCATTGCTGGATCTGGTTCTGGGGAATGAGGTAGGTCAAGTGGAGCAAGTGTCAGTAGGTGAACATTTAGGGAACAGTGATCATAGTATCATAAGATTTAGATTAGCTATGGAAAAGGATAGGGAGCAATCTAGAGTAAAAATGTTTACTGAGGGTAAGGCCAATTTCAGTGGGATGAGAACGGATCTGGCCCGAGTAAACTGGAATCAAAGATTGGCAGGCAAAACTGTAATGGAACAATGGGCTGCCTTTCAAGAGGAAATAGTTCAGGTACAGTTGAGGTACATTCCCACTGGGGGGAAAGACAGGGCAACTAAAGTCAGGGCTCCCTGGATGACGAAACAGATAGAGAATATGATGAGGCAGAAAAAGAACGTGTATGAGAGATGTCAGGTTACAAATACATCTGAGAATCAGGCTATATATAGAAAGGTCAGAGGAGAAGTGAAAAAAAAATAAGAGGGGCAAAGAGAGGGTATGAGAATAGGATGGCAGCCAACATAAAAGGTAATTCAAAAGTCTTCTTTTGCCATATAAATAGTAAAAAGGTAGTAAGAGGAGGGGTGGGGCCGATTAGGGACCAAAAAGGAGACCTATGCATGGAGGCAGAGGGTATGGCTGAGGTACTAAACGAGTACTTTGTATCTGTCTTCACCAAGGAAGAGGATGCTGCCATAGACATAGTAAAGGAGGAGGTAGTGGAGATGCTTGATAGGATAAAAATTGATAAAGATGAGGTATTAGAAAGGCTGGCTGTACTTAAAGTAGATAAGTCACCAGGACCAGATGGGGTGCATCCTAGGATGCCGAGGAAATTGAGGGCGGAAATCGTGGAGGTACTGGCCATAATATTCCAATCCTCCTTAGATATGAGGGTGGTGCCTGAGGACTGGAGAATTGCAAATGTTACACCATTGTTCAAAAAAGGGTGTAATGATAAACTCAGCAACTACAGGCCAGTCAGTTTGACCTCTGTAGTGGGGAAGCTTTTAGAAACGATAATCAGCGACAAAATTAACAGTCACTTGGACAAGTGTGGATTAATTAAGGAAAGCCAGCACGGATTTGTTAAAGGCAAATCGTGTTTACCTAACTTGATTGAGTTCTTTGATGAGGTAACAGAGAGGGTTGATGAGGGTAATGTAGTTGAAGTGGTGTACATGGATTTCCAAAAGGTGTTCGACCAAGTGCCATATAATAGGCTTGTCAGCAAAGTTGAAGCCCATGGAATAAAAGGGACAGTGGCAGCATGGATATGGAATTGACTAAGTGACAGGAAACAGAGAGTAGTGGTGAACGGTTGTTTTTCGGACTGGAGGAAGGTATACAGTAGTGTTCCCCAGGGGTCGGCAGTAGGACCACTGCTTTTCTTGATATATATTAATGACTTGGCCTTGGGTGTACAGGGCACAATTTCAAAATTTGCAGATGACACAAAACTTGGAAGTAGAGTGAACAGTGAGGAGGAGAGTGATAGACTTCAGGAAGATATAAACAGGCTGGTGGAATGGGTGGATGATGCCAGATGAAATTTAATACAGAAAAGTGTGAAGTGATACATTTTGATAGAAAGAATGAGGAGAGGCAATATAAACTAAATGGTACAATCCTGAAGCAGGTGCACGAACAGAGAGACCTGGGGGTATGTGTGCACAAATCGTTGAAGGTGGCAGGGCAGGTTGAGAAAGCAGTTAAAAAGGCTTACGGAATCCTGGGCTACAAAAGTGTGGAAATTATGATGAACCTTTATAAAACATTGGTTTGTCCCCAACTGGAGTACTGTGTCCAATTCTGGGCACCAAACTTTAGGATGGATGTGAAGGCCTTAGAGAGGGTGCAGAAAAGATTTACGAGAATGATTCCGGGAATGAGGGACTTCAGTTACGTTGATAGACTGGAGAAGCTGGGGTTGTTTCCCTTGGAGCAGAGATGATTGAGAGGAGATTTGATAGAGGTGTTCAAAATCATGAGGGGTCTGGACAGAGTAGATAGAGGGAAACTGTTCCCATTGGCAGAAGGGTCGAGAACCAGAGGACACAGATTTCAGGTGATTGGCAAAAGAACCAAAGGCGACGTAAGAAAAAACTTTTTTACGCAGCGAGTGGTTAGGATCTGGAATGCACTGCCTGAAAGGGTGGTGGAGGTAGATTCAATCCCGGCTTTCAAAAGGGAGTTGGATACGTATCTGAAGGAAAGAAATTTGCAGGGCTACGGGGAAAGGGGAAAGGACTAGCTGAAGTGCTCTAGCAGAGAGCTGGCACGGCTCGACGGGCCGAATGGTCTTCTTCCGTGCTGTAACCATTCTATGATTCTATGATGGAACAGCCATGTATTTCTGGCCCCATTGTTTATATCTATATAATTTATTGCCTCCAGCCTCTGCTGGAATCCTGTAACTGTCCGAGAAGCCATAGTTTTGAGTTTGTGGACGTCCCCAGAGAACAATCACTTGGCTGAGTAGACTCAGCAAGGTAATGGTCTGCAGCCCCTAGCATGTATTTGTACCTAGAGCTGCCAGGATTTTTATATAATCAACATTAAGACTGGAAATTCACAGAGCATTCGTAAGCTCCACACCTCTCCTTCTCTCTGGCTTATCAATCAAAATTCACCGAGCATGAAAACACGCAGGGCAACCAATGTTTTAGGAATCGTGAAAGTAACCAGAATTTAGGAAACATCAGAGCAAGGTAAGACCAGAACTCTTCAACTTTTTCTGGGGTAACTTTGAATGCAAAGACTGTGGCCATGAATTTCCTCAGGCTTTCTGCCGCTGCACCGCCGTAACTTCGTCGGAAGTGTGGTGGAAACCGTCGGCAGAAAGTCCGAGCAAACTCAGGGCCATTATGTATACTATCTCTTAGCTGATGTCCTGAAACCACGTTTAGCAGGCAAAGTAAGAAAGCCAAACGCAGATACAAATGAAAAGAAAATCAAAGAGTGGGGAAGGATTGAGGTCAAAATAATTGAGTGGATCTTTCTATTTTGTAATGTATTCTAAATGCTTATGTAGTTGTCGTTCTTTTATTTATTTTTATTATCATAGGGCTGAAAAACAATCAGCAATGACTCATATAGACAACAGCAAGTTTTGGAAAGACGGTACCATTATTCAAGTGCAGAGAGAGGCACCAAATAAAAACCCTGAATATGCACATATATATTTAAACAAAATCTGTTGATAATACTAACTGCAGTTGCAGAGCTATTTGGTCCAGGGGGAAAGATGCAAATTAGTTTCACCTTTATTGAGTTTTATATATTTCTTGGCCTTCACTATAAAAACCTACAACCTAAACAAATGAGTAGCAAAGGCAAATATGCTTCCCCGTATTATATGCAGAGACTTATTTAGGTAAGAGTGGCATGTAGCAGCGAACGCATTTATTTATTTTCCAGAAACCAATCAGAAATTCCTTACTTCATTGTGTCTCTTACAAATTCTTTGTGGGAATGAGCATCCCCCCCACCCCCCATTTCTACACTCCAGTGCCTCCCTTGCATCACGCCCCCTGACTCATCATGAGCAATCCCATTAGTGATCTGCCTATGTAAATGCTTTGCATGTAGTGCACACTTCTTTTTTTATTCGTTCATGGGATGTGAGCATCGCTGGCAAGACCAGCATTTATTGCCCATCCCTAGTTGCCCTTGAGAAGGTGCTGGTGAGCCGCCTCCTTGAACCGCTGCAGTCCGTGTGGTGAAGATACTCCCACAGTGCTGTTAGGGAGGGTGTTCCAGGATTTTGACCCAGCGACGATGAAGGAATGGCGATATACTTCCAAGTCAGGATTGTGTGTGACTTGGAGGGGAACTTGGAGGTGATGGTGTTCCCAGGTGCCTGCTGCTCTTGTCCTTCTAGGTGGTAGAGGTTGCGGGTTTGGGAGGTGCTGCCGAAGAAGCCTTGGCAAGTTGCTACAGTGCAGCTTGTAGATGGTACACACTGCAGCCACGGTACGCCAGTGGTGTAACACTTCAAGCATCATCCTTTCTTTGTGACATTTTGTTGGCTAGCTCAAAGTAAAATAGCAGCAAATCAGAGCTGCAGATTAGGGGAGTGATTTTGATCTCATTATCACCATGTTTCTGTTTAAAATGGGGCGGTAGCAGTCTGAATTTAAAGCACCTGCCAGTTCTGCCCATTTACAGCTGTTTTTATATGCGGTCCGATTTTCAGACAGGCATAAATCCTGGCAGCCGGAGCTCCTATCTGAAACAGGCAGTACCCTCATGAATACATGCAAATAGCGCTCAAGTGACCTATTTTAGACCCCAATGCCATTTTCCACCCTCACCGACCAACTACTGCCAGTTCCCACTTCCGCCCACCAACCATGCCTAGCGCTAGTCAGGAGGTAGCCATTTGGAGCAACACTTAAAGGGATCCTCGGCTGTATTCAGGTAAAGCTATCTAGCGCTTTTGGAGACATTTTTCTTGTAGTAGCTTACGGCTTCTTGAAAAAAATTCTGTCACTATTTGCTTCCTCAGTAACTGATATTTCTAATGTCCAAAATAAGGTTTGAAACAAATTAAAACATAAGAAACAGATATTTCACAATAACATGATTAAATTCATCCATTGAATTGCCTTTTGTGTCTTTTAATACCTTCATTAAAGCACTTTCAGAACAAATTGCTAGTTAGCAAGTTAGTGGTGATAACCAAGCTGTAACAAGGTATTATGGGGTATTGGGGTAAGGATGTCACGAAGGCTTGAGAAGAAGAGTGTGTTAGGATAGGATAGACAGATATTGCATCCCCACCACCTTTGCTCAACATTAATCTACCCTTTTCCAGTTCTGCTTATGGCCTGGGCCCACTCCTTTTTCCTGCCATTGTACTTGTATTATTCTGCTCCCTTCCTGATTACTATCACTGTCTCAGCATACCCAAGCACACGTCTTTCACTCTCCCTTACCGCTGAGGTCCCAGTCAGCCCCAGCTCTGGCCCAAACTCATGGCACTCTCTCTACCACCTCCTGCTCCCACTTAGTGCCATGTTCCTGAACACAAACCCTAGCCCCCGCTGCGACCTGGGCCTTTTTGCTCTAATTTTCATTAGGCTTATTGCTCAGCCTCAGCGTACACACAGCCTCAGCCTATACCATTTTGTTTTTGTCTGTTCCCAGTAGTGAGCTTAAAACCACCAAATTATTTTTAAAGCTGATCATCATCCACCTGCTCCCAGTTCCACTTACTTCCCAGTCCACTCCATCACCCACCTTGTGCTCAGAATGTGCTCCCTCCCTCCCATCACAATCGCTGCCATTGTCATCCCTCAGCCTCAGCCCACCCATTGCCACCTCCTGCTGCTGATTGCTGTCTGCCACCAAGC
The DNA here is from genome assembly GCA_030390025.1 of Squalus acanthias. Taxonomy (NCBI): domain Eukaryota; kingdom Metazoa; phylum Chordata; class Chondrichthyes; order Squaliformes; family Squalidae; genus Squalus; species Squalus acanthias. The sequence continues at coordinate 141,277,738 of CM059428.1, forward strand.
TCTCAGTCCAGGCTCCAGCCTCAACCACACTCCTAACCTATGCTGCCTCCTCCTTATCCTACTTGCCAGATAGTTCCTGCCAAACCTTGCACTGATTCTCAGCCCCAATCCACACCACACTCTCTTCACTGGCTCCCATTACAGATCTAGGAACCAGCAAATTCTTAAGCCATGTCATCCACCCATCTTCTCCCACCTCAAATGAAACCGGAAAAATAGAACCAAAATGAAAAAAACTACTACAGGAAAGGAGAGAAAAACAGAGGATAAGACAAAAGAAAGCACATGCAAAACAGGAGAGGCACAGAGAACTGGCAACAAGAAGATGACAAATGCAAAGACCATTTGTGCTAGACTTCCATGAGCAATACCATGGCTATATATATATATATATGTATGTGTGTGTGTGTGTTCCTAAACCACAAGTAAAAAGTTTGCTGTGCATGTCTAGTCAAAAATACATTTATTCATGTTTATTTTCCGTGTTTTCTAGATCTATAAACCATTGACTCATACCTATACTACTGTTAAAGCCATCCTGCGTGTTGAAGCTCATGCTGTTACACAATTTGTCCATTATACAGAATTCCATAGAATTTACAGCATAGAAACAGGCCATTCGGCTCAACTGGTCCATGCCGGTGTTTATGCTCCACACGAGCCTCCTCATCTACTTCATCTAACCCCATCAGCATATGATGTACCGATACTGATACAAGGCTATGCAATAATATTAATGAAAATGATACAATAGTCTTTCACACGCACATACTTGTTGTATTTAGTTGCATTTAGAATGAAACACGGCAATTTTCTGAACAGCAGAATAAACATGCTTTGTAGAAATATACAGGGGTTGACTTTTGTGTTGCTACAGCTCCGATTACAGGCAGAGGCCCCGACATATCGCTGCGTTGATATCCATCCAGATTTTCAGGCAGCCCTCCATCCTGGCAGCTGGAGCTCCCTTCCGAAACAGGCGGGAGGTTTATACATATTGAAATCAAATGATGCAGTTAAGGCCCCGATGCCAGTTTTCTCTCCGCTCATGTTGCTCCCACCACTTCCTGCTCCCACCCACAAACCATGGGCAGCACAAGTGGTGAGGTGGCCATTTCCAGCAATATTTAAAGGGTTGCTCAGTTGCTGTCAGGTAAAGCGGTATATAGTTTTTGCAGACCTTTTTCTTGTACTAGCTTGTGGGTTCTGAACTATTGACGGGGTTCTAGCATTGCACTTTTTTCTTCGTAGGGGTCCTTCCAGGAATTGCATTATGAGAATAGGAGGAGGAGGAGTGAAAGAGCAAACAGGGCTACAGCTGGGGGAGACAGGAAGTAGAAGGATGCATGCTCAGAGAAATCCTTACCATCCCAACAGAACTTATACGCCCAGGACAAAATACTGGCAGTTCTCAGAGGAACGGTGTATAAGGCTTTAAGGGGGAAAAATTCGGCATCGACCATTTTGGGGCGCTAACATCGCCTGGGTGCTAATTAGCGCCGGCGACCACAAAATTGAGTTTTAGCGCCCCAAGAGGGAAGTGGGGCACTAAATCAAGCACACCACTTCCTTCTTAGGGCGCTAACGTCGGAGAGTGGGGCGGAGACTTCAGCAGTGATGCACACTGGGCCGTGCAGCGCTGCTGCGTTCAAAGGCTCCTTCCCTCCCTAAAAGGGAAGGGCCATCGCTGCAGGCTCTGCAGTTTAAAAAGTACCTACCTGGACCACCAAGGCAGCCGCGATCCCACGCGATCAGCCCGGCATTCAAGCAGAGTGCCGGACCGATCGATCGCAGGCAGGAACCCGCGAAAAAAACTAGAACCGGAAAGGTACGGTTTTTTCCACTTACCTCGGCCACCTCGCCTTTAATCATTGCCCCTGAAGAGGCCGGCCACCCGATGCACGCCTCCTGCAGCTGTCGGTGTTTTCGACCGGCGCTGCTGCAGGGGGTGGAAGTCAATTTTGGGTCGGGGCGATGCGCATGGTGATGACGTCACGATCTCCGGGCGAAAGAGATCGGGGTGCAACACCATAGCGCCGCCGCAAAACTCCCGCCGAATATGGCGGGAGTCGATGTCAGCGCCGCGCCCGGTCAAGGGCATCCAATTTCACCCCCTAATTCCCTAGACAGGCTGTGACAGAGTTGTGCCGTGTCCTGGAAGAAGACCTGCAATCAATTACCACAGCTAGCACAGCACTGCCCATGGCAGTCAAGGTCACTGCAGCCCTGAACATCTTTGCCCCAGGTTCCTTCCAGGCTGCCACAGGGGATATTAGTAACATCATTCAGCCTGCAGTTTACGCTTGCTGCAGCTTATGCTTGCATTAAGCAGATGCCATGTTTGCTAGAGCACACTTTCATCACTTTCCCCATGGGCATCCGGAAGCAGCAGAATAGGGACCTGGGGTTTGCAATGTTTGCAGGCTTCCCCCAAATTGAAGGCGTGACTGACTCGTGTCATTGTTATGGTAACCTAGGAAATGACTGCGACCAATTTTATAATATGAGTGCTTAATAGGCAGGTTAATGCCTCTGTTAAAATAGTGGAGAGAGGAATGTGTTAACTTCATACAATACCATCACTGAAAGTAATTTGCAGGCCAATGTATTTCCTCTCTATACCCTCCATTGTAATTCTCCCTTGGTTTTCCAATTAATATTAGAAAATAGACACAGCGGAAAATAAATGCACTCAATCGAAAATAGACATTTTTGATTCAAAGCACGAGGTAATCTGAATATATTTTGGAACGGCTCCTTAGAAGTTAATGACTGGGAAAATCACGCACAAAACTGTTACTGACCATTAGAAAGCAATCATGCTGTCATATTACTGAGATAATTTAGATAAATGTAAGGTTCGAAATCCTCAAACAAAGGCTTAATGCAATGCTTATGTTGGTAGCTAACCTTGTAAAAGATAAAACCTGTGCTGCATTTATTATTTATGTTTACTGTTAATCAGTTTCCCCGGAATAAATTCTGTTAATTGATGACAAAATTATGAAATATGTTAGTGTTCTTTTCTAAAAAGTTTATCATATAGTATTTTGTGCTAACAAAACAAAATTTATAGATAGGGCTAAAGGGCCGACACTTCAACCTTCACTCTAGTCTCGCAAGGCTCCATCGTGAGACTGCAGCCTGTCGAAATTACCCAAATGTAAAGGGCAATGACTACTCAAAGGGTTAGACTCCCAAATATTCAATTTAGTGCACCAACAAAGAGTCAGCCCATACCATGTGGAGGAGGAAGAGGCAGTTTCAACATCTGCATTCACTTTATTACTCTCGACACAGTAACTAATGTTTTCCCTCTTGTCACTGTGACAGGAATGATTATGTTCCTAAACTACACGGCCTAATGTGCGAAATATTTCTTTCTACTTGCCATTACAGGCGGTCACAACCTTACCTGAGTCTCTCGAGAGAAGAGCAGTCTTCATCTGCCTGGTAGCAACATGATTACCTTACAGGAACAATACTTCCCTCCATCTGCTATGCAGGATCTTAAAGGTATATCTTTGATTCGACCCGATGGTTAGTAATACGTCGTAAAGAAGTGAAATTATTATAAAACTGACTTTAAATATAATAAAGTTATAAAGCTATGATTACCTACCTTTTCTCTCTGGCAACAAGAATGATAACTTTTCTGGCTTGCACGAAGAAGCATTAATGAAACACTGCAGTCCAGTTACTATTGGTGAACAAGCAAGCATCTTCGAACTATCTCCTAACCCATCAAATTGAAATGTTTTCAAATGTAATCTTTTCCTGTTTTCCTTCCTTTTCTCCCCTCCTCTCCTTAAGGCACTGTTTCTTGTCGGGATAGCATTTCACCTGAAGTTTGAGAGTGACTTGCCTATGTCTGAATCTAGGGGCTAAAAATTGAGTAGCGCCCCATTTGAGGTGCTAACTTCGCTGGGGCGCTACTTTTAGCACCCCGGAAAAATTAGCGCCCCCGCGCCGGGAATTGAGTGGTAGCACCCCAAGAGGGAAGCGGGGCACTACTGGAAGCGCCCCACATCCCTCTTGGGGCGCTGCGAGTCAATATCGCGGCGTTACGTGCCGCGATATTGCAGGCCTTCCTCCTCTTCTTAAAGGGGAGGGGCCTTGCGCAGCGCGACCTGGGGCCCAGCTGGGCCCCCGGGGATCGGGAGTGCCGGCAAAAGAGCCCGGCACTCAAGAGAAGTGCCGGGCTCTTGGAGCGCAGCTGGCACTCCGCGGGGGGGGGGAGGGTCAGGAGGCCCGGGACGGGAGCACAGGCAGGTGCTGGCAGGCGGCCAGCAACAAAAATGGCCGCCCCGCACCTCGCCTTTAAATAGCGCCTCCCCAGCCGCAGGTATGCCCTCTGACCCCGTCGGACATAGCGTCCGGCGGTAAGTCAGGGGGCGCTCCCGAAGATCACGGCCAGGGTGCGAGCGGGGCGCTGCGCACGGTGATGGCATCATTGCCGGCGCGGCGCCGCGGGGTGCTACCAGTTAGCGCCGCCGCCCTCTTAGGGCGCTAACGGGAGGCGCAAAGCAACCAAATTTTTACCCCTAGAGTTTTAAATTTAAATAAAGTCAATTACATAGGTATAAGGGGCGAGTTGGCTCAGGTAGATTGGAAAAATAGATTAAAAGGTATGGCAGTAGATAAGCAGTGGCTAGCATTTAAAGAAATATTTCAAAATTCTCAACAAAAATACATTCCATTGAGAAACAAAGATGCCACGGGAAAAGTGATCCAACCATGGCTAACTAAAGAAGTTAATGATAGCATTAGATTTAAAGAAGAGGCTTATAATGTTGCAAAGAATAATAGTAAGCCTGAGGATTGGGAGAGTTTCAGAAACCAGCAAAGGTTGACCAAAAAATTGATAAAAAGGGAAAAAATAGAATATGAGAGAAAACTAGCAAGAAATATAAAAGCAGATTGTAAGAACTTCTACAAGTATGTAAAAAGGAAGAGAGTAGCAAAAGTAAACATTGGTCCCTTAGAGGCTGAGACAGGAGAAATTATTATGGGGAATAAGGAAATGGCAGAAATGTTAAATAAATATTTTGTATCTGTCTTCACAGTAGAAGACACAAAAAGCAGACCAAAAATTGTGGGGAACCAAGAGTCTAATGAGGGTGAGGAACTTAACGTAATTAATATAAGTAGAGAAAAAGTACTAGAGAAACTAATGGGACTAAAAGCTGACAAATCCCCTGGACCTGACGGCCTACATCCTAGGGTTCTAAAAGAGGTGGCTGAAGAGATAGTGGATGCATTGGTTTTGATCTTCCAAAATTCCCTAGATTCTGGAAGGGTCCCAGCGGATTGGAAGGTCGCAAATGTAACACCGCTATTCAAGAAAGGAGGGAGTGAGAAAACAGGGAACTACAGGCCAGTTAACCTGACATCAGTCGTCGGAAAAATGCTAGAATCCATTGTTAAGGAAGTGATATCAGGGCACTTAGAAAATCATAACATGATTAGGCAGAGTCAACATGGTTTTATGAAAGGGAAATCGTGTTTGACAAATTAATTAGAGTTTTTTGAGGATGTACCAAGCAGGGTACATAGATACATAGATACATAGAAGATAGGAGCAGGAGTAGGCCATCCGGCCCTTCGAGCCTGCTCCGCCATTTAATGAGATCATGGCTGATCCTCCAATTCAGTATCCCGTCCCCGCCTTCTCTCCGTAACCCTTAACCCCTTTTGCCTGTAGAAATATATCTAATTCCCTCTTAAATATATTTAATGAGCTGGCGTACACTGCCCTCTGTGGCAATGAGTTCCACAGGTTCACCACCCTCTGAGTGAAGAAATTCCCCCTCATTTCTGTCCTAAATGGTTTAGCCCTTATCCTTAAATTATGTCCTCTAGTTCTGTTCTCACCCGCCAAGGGAAACATTCCTTCTGCATCTAGTCTGTCTAGACCTGTCAGAATTTTATACACTTCTATGAGGTCCCCTCTCAATCTTCTAAACTCCAGTGTGTACATCCCTAAACTACATAGTCTCTCCTCATAGGTCAATCCCGCCATTCCTGGTATCAGCCTGGTGAATCGCCGCTGCACCCCCTCCATGGCAAGAACATCTTTCCTCAGATGAGGCGACCAAAACTGTACACAGTACTCGAGGTGTGGTCTCACCAGTGCCCTGTACAGCTGCAGCAAGGTATCCCTGTTCCTGTATTCCAACCCTTTTGCTATGAAGGCCAGCATACCGTTTGCCTTCTTGACCGCCTGTTGCACCTGCATGCTCGCCTTCAGTGACTGGTGTACAAGAACACCCAGGTCTCTCTGTACTTCCCCCTCTCCCAATTTATTGCCATTTAAATAATAATTTGCCCTCCCGTTCCTGCACCCAAGGTGGATAACTTCGCACTTGTCCACATTATAGTGCATCTGCCATTTATCCGCCCAATCACCCAGTCTGTCCAAATCGCTCTGGAGCTTCCTGGTCTCCTCCTCTGAGCCCACCCCCCCCTCCTAGTTTAGTGTCGTCTGCAAATTTGGAAATGCTGCATCCGACTCCCTGATCCAGGTCATTAATGTAAATTGTGAACAGCTGGGGACCCAGGACAGATCCCTGCGGTACCCCACTTGTTACTGCCTGCCATTCAGAAAATGAGCCGTTTATTCCAACTCTCTGTTTTCTATCTGACAGCCAGTTCTCTATCCACGTCAATACTTTCCCCTTTATCCCATGAGCTTCAATTTTCCATGCTAATCTTTTATGTGGGACCTTGTCGAAGGCCTTTTGGAAGTCCAGGTACACCACATCTACTGGCTCTCCCCCATCTATTTTACCAGTTACTCCCTCAAAAAATTCCAATAGATTAGTCAAGCACGATTTACCCTTTGTAAATCCATGTTGACTCTGTCCTATCCTGTCCCCATTTGCTAAGTGCTCCGCTATTTCATCCTTAATGATGGACTCCAGCATTTTGCCCACAACTGATGTAAGGCTTACAGGTCTGTAATTACCTGCTTTTTCCCTACCCCCCTTTTTGAATAGTGGGGTAACGTTAGCTACCCTCCAATCCATGGGCACTGTTCCCGAGTCTAATGAATTCTGAAAAATCATACTTAGTGCATCCGCTATCTCTAGGGCCACCTCCTTCAGTACCCTAGGATGCATGTTATCAGGCCCTGGGGATTTGTCCGCCTTCAATCCCTTTAGCTTCCTTAACACCATATCCTTAGAGATATTGATTTGCGTCAGTTCCTCCTTTGCCAATGTCCCTATTTTTCCCGATATCCCAGGGAGGTTTTTTGTGTCTTCCTTCGTAAAGACTGACCCAAAGTATGCATTTAGTTGGTCTGCCATTTCCTTATTTCCCGTTATATATTCCCCCGTATCTGACTGCAATGGACCAACTTTGGTTTTCACCAGTCTTTTCCTCTTGATATACTTATAAAAGCTTTTGGAGTTAGTTTTTATATTTTCCGCCAGCTTGCTTTCGTAAGCTATTTTGCCCCTCTTGATTAAGCCCTTTGTCCTCCTTTGCTCTATCTTAAACTGTTCCCAATCTTCCGCTCTGGCGCTTTTTTTGGCTATTTTATACGCCCTATCTTTGGATTTTATGCTGTCTCTAATTTCCCCTGTTATCCACGGTTGAGTCACCTTTTTAGATTTCCTTTTATGCCAGATTGGTAGATAAAGAGGAACCAGTGGATGTAGTATATTTGGATTTCCAAAAGACATTTGATAAGGTGCCACATAAAAGGTTATTACACAAGATTAGAGCTCATGGGGTTGGAGGTAATATAGTAGCATGGATAGAAGATTGGTTAACGGAAAGAAAACAGAGAGTAGGGATAAATGGATCTTTTTCAGGTTGGCAGGCTGTAACTAGTGGGGTGCCGCAAGGATCAGTGTTGGGGCCTCAGCTATTTACAATCTATATTAATGATCTAGATGAAGGGACCGAATGTAATGTATCCAAGTTTGGGATGATACAAAGCTAGGTGGGACAGTAAACTGTGAGGAGAACAGTCTGCAAAGGGATATAGATAGACTAAGTGAGTGGGAAGTAAGGTGGCAGATGGAGTATAATGTAGGGAAATGTGAGGTTATTCACTTTGGTAGGAAAAATAGAAAAACAGAGTATTTTTTAAATGGTGAGAAACTTTTAAATGTTGGTCTTCAGAGAGATTTGGGTGTCCTCGTGCAAGAAACACAGAAAGCTAGCATGCAGAAACCGTTCTGACGAAGGGTCATCGACCTGAAACGTTAACTCTGTTTCTCTATCCACAGATGCTGCCTGACCTGCTGAGTATTTCCAGCATTTTCTGTTTTTATTTAAGCTAGCATGCAGGTCCAGCAAGCAATAAGGGAGGTAAATGGCATGTTGGCCTTTATTGCAAGGGGGTTGGAGTATAAGAGTAAGGAAGTCTTGCTACAATTGTACAGGGCCTTGGTGAGACCACACCTGGAGTACTGTGCACAGTTTTGGTCTCCCTATCTAAGGAAGGATATACTTGCCTTGGAGGCGGTGCAACGAAGGTTCACTAGATTGATTCCTGAAATTAGAGGGCTGTCCTATGATGAGAGATTGTGTAGAATGAGCCTATACTCTCTGGAGTTTAGAAGAATGAGAGTTGATCTCATTGAAACATACAAGATTCTGAAGGGGACTGACCGGGTAGATGCTGAGAGGTTGTTTCCGCTGGCTGGAGTGTCTAGAACTAGGGGACATAGTCTCAGGATAAGGGGTAGGCCATTTAAGACTGAGATGAGGAGGAATTTCTTCACTCAGAAAGTTGTGAATCTTTGGAATTCTCTGCCCCAGAGGGCTGTGAATACTGAGTCTTTGAGTATATTCAAGACTGAGATAGATAGATTTTTGACTCTAGTGGAATCAAGGGATATGGAGATTTGGTGGGAAAGTGGAGTTGAGGTCGATAATCAGCCATGATCTTATTGAATGGTGGAGCAGGCTTGAGGGGCCGTATGGCCTACTCTTATGTTCTTATTAGTTCCACGGACACCAGAAGCCCTCTTGTGTTATGTCCAAGGGGACATTCTTCAAGTGACAGTCCAGGGGGGAAAAATTCAGTTGGTTGCGCCTCCCGTTAGCGCCTTAAGAGGGCGCTAATGGGGCGCAAAGCAACTAGCGCCCGGGCGCGGCGATGTTTGCGCCGCTCGTGAAATTAACTAGACATTTTGCGGTGGCGCAAAACACTACCGCCACGATCTCTTGCGCCGGCAGATCGTGACGTCAGTCGAGTGCGCAACGCCCCGGTAGCGCCCCAGAGCATATATTGAGTGGCGCCCCCTGCCTTACCGCCTGCCGCTAGCAACGACAGGTTGAGGGGAGCGTTTTGCAGTCAGGAAGGGACTGAGGGAGTGCTATTTAAAGGCGACCGCTTTCTGCCTTTTATTGTTGGTGACATTTTTGAACCACGCATTCTGAGAGAGAGAGCGAGAGAGACTTCTGGAGAGATTCAACGCTGTGTGAAGGAGTTTTGGGTACTGAGCAGCACTTTGCAGGTTCATTTTGATTTGCCCTTCCTTGTATCGATTTAGAAGAAACTGTGGGGGCTGCACTCTGAGCTCTTTCCCTGGATCTCTCCATTGTTCTTTCCAGCAGATTTGATGTACAGGTCTCTCCAGGCCGAGATTCAAGGTTGCAATGAGCAGGATGTGAATGGAAAGCAAGATCAACCCTCCCCTTTAAGAACTGGCCGGCGCCATTGTGTGTGTGTTCCATTGCTGACTGACATAAATTGAGCTTCGCCAGCGCTCTGAGGTAGCGCCTCGCTCCTCGGCCTTTGCGCCTTAAGACAGTTGTGAAGCGCCTGATTTAGCGCTCCAATCACCTTCAGGGACGATAAAAGTCAAGTTTGCAGTCGGAGGCGATAATTAGCGCCAGGCGCTAATCTTTGCGCCCGGCCGATAATTGCGCCCCAAATGGGGCGATACTGAATTTCTCCCCCCAGGAATATTTAAATGCCGGAGATGAATGAGAAGAAACAATTGATTTACCTTGAAAACTAAGACGCATTTTGAAGAAGTGACTGAGAAGGAAGGTTTGGTTACTTAGTCCTTAACCACTTAAAATTTGATTGCTAATCAAAGCAGAAGTTCTGTCCATAAATTATCCTTTTATCAGTTCTAAGTAAATAGCTAATATCTCGTATATAATAGAAAATCAGCGCTGAACAGATTAGTCAGTTCCTGTTACATATTGCTGGATTTTGTAGAGAAAGCCATCTATTTAGTGCAATAAGAACAACTTTGCGTGTGAATTCATGGGAACATTTTTTGAGGACTGCAGAAAAGACAGGTAGGGGACAGCATCTGCCAACCAGTGCAGACCCCGCGGTGCTGACAATAGTGGCAAGGCCACCTCATGATCCAGTAAAAACAGGACATTCACCAAAGGCCATAAACAGCAGTGTGCTCGCTCCTCCCACTGAGGTGACACATGGAAGAAGCAGGAGATTGGGAGGTAGACAACACACACCCTTCACTATCACCAAGGGCAAGTGTCAAGAAAGCCGATATTGATGCAGACACACGCATGTGGAATAGAAAAATAAACTGATTAGATTGGACCTTTCTTGGAATATTTGGTGATCATTTCTTGGGCAGAAGGAGTGTATGACTATTGATGTTGGAGGTAAATATTTTAGGATGGTAGTGAAGGCAGAGGGGACCATAGCACTGTTCATATTGGATTTGTAGGGCCACTTTTTTTGAAAAGTCTGGTCAAACAGTCCTTGCACTTGCATCAGCTGGGGCCACCTCATGTTCCTCCTCTTCCAACTGCTCTTATTCTTCCACCTCCTCAGTTTCTCTTTCTCCTCTGCAGGCAAGGGTATATGCTCTTCCAGCCCACCTAGTTGCATGGCATCAATGATGCTCTGCACTCTTGAAAACTTCTCCCCCGTTCCTTCCTTTCCATTGGAAAAGTGACTAACATGTTGACGCTGTAAAATAAGGCTGAAGTGACCTACCTGATGCATTAGTGTTTAGACATCCAATTTATCTAACAAATGTCAGCAGTAGTGGCTTGACATAAACCTATAGGATAAAAGTTCAGTGCAGTGGTGGTAACTTCAACTACAGCAAGCAGGTCTGTCCCTATGCTGGAGGCCACCTGCAGTTCAGGCTGCAGTAAATGGCACAACTATGTGACTGTCCCCTGCCAAAAGATAGACAGATCTCTTCTGACATAGGAAACAATGGTGGTGATCTTAGGAAAGAGTGTGTGGCAACTCTAGAGGAATCCACAGTGACAGAGGCCCTTCACACAGCAGAAGCATCTCTCTTGAATGTTCACAATACTGCTGTGGAAACCTTGGGTTCTAATGTCCAAGAGGTTTTCATGTCTGATAACCTTCAATTTAAATATTGTAATGAAGCACTCGCATAGAATCTATGAGAGCACTTTCAGCAATCTTAACAGGCCAACCAGAAGATGAAGAGTTGTGTGACTTGGGTGGGGATTCAGTGACATGGGTCTCTGCCTGATTTTCTCAGCCTTGCATCCCAATTCTGCATCAGCAGGAGCAATCCACTGATGGGAAATAATACCCTTGTGTGTGTGTGTGTTGGCGGGTGCTAATGTTACCAGTCCATGAGGGCATGCACCTTGCAATGAGATTATAGCTATGCACAATATTAATAGTTCTAATAAAAATGCTTGCAAGTGAACAAAATCTCCTCCTAGTCTCAGAATGAATCGGGCCATCCTGGCTTAATGGGCCTAGGATGAGACAATTGACCTACATTGCCTCAGCGTGAAATAGACTCCAAGCTATAACTTCCACAAACTGACTCATCTGGCTTTAATCAGATCTTCAATGACTGGCCCATTAACAAATATTCATTTTGTCTAAATGGCTTCAGCTTGGTTTTTTTTTCAACGGTGTGAGTTCACTTTAAAAATAAACCTAAATCTTCAACATAATTCATTCCTAATCCTCTTTGTGAAGGAAAGAATCATCAAAAACCCTGAACTGTGACAGTGCCACAAACTCATTTTTACATTTTAACCAGTGCAGCCAAATGATGAGTTAGGGCCCAGACATCAGGCGACTAACATCAAGCTATTTGTTGTCATGGAGACAATGCCGCTACTCAACTGACTACAAGAACCACGCACCTTCGGATGTGATGCGAGCTATTGCAGTGCAGACTGAGTTACAGAGATACCTCTGTTCAGCATAGCAGGTCACTGACAAAGGCAGAAAAATTATATAGCCGCAGTATTAAGACTGATAATGATTGTAATGGCATAATTTAGTTTGGGCATTATAAGTATTACTACCCCAGAGGCTGTCATTATATCCATTCGCCTAACTCAGGTTGGTAATGGCCGCTATGCCCTCTAGAATGACGCTGTTGCTCTGTTGCCAGCTGTTAAAGAAGCTGCATTAATACTCAGAGATATGACAACAGATTTGTTTGTTTCACATGAATGAGCCGTGCTTCATATCAGTCACCAGAGTGTTTTCAGCGAGGGATGATGCCCACTGGAAAAAGTCCAATTCCATCCTCTCCTGACTTAAGGTTATTTTAGAGTATTCTAAGATTTAAAAAACGAAATAAAGTTCAAGACAAAGTGTATTGTTTTTAGATAATGGAGCCCAGTTTCTGAGTACCTGCTGGTGACGGGGAACACCTTCTGCCAACAGTTGCATATTTGAAAATTGTGAGTATGCAGCCCATGATTTTCACCCAATTCATTTCAATACTTTGCCAGTGGGCGAGGTTTCCCACCCCACCATTAGGCCCATGTTTCAAGTTTAAGTGAAAGGTTTACAAGAATACAAATATAGGCCCCAAATTTACTCAAGGGTTCTGTTGGACTTACACCCTAACTCTGGTGGGAGTCTGGTGGAACGCACTGGAAAAAGACCAAGTTATGCCAGGTCTCTGTCAGCCTCGGGAGTTCACGGTGAGCCTTGTAAGAGGCAGAACCTCCGCCTACCCCATACAAGGGCAAGGCCAGGGCGGGATTCCTATGGCAGGAGTTCCTGCTTCCCTGGCTCAGAAAGGACCAAGCATATTATTAGAGGTTGGTACACAGGGGGTCAAAGGAGATGGATGGGGGGTCTCAGACAGGGGCCTGGGCTTGTCTCCCTTCTCCTAAAGCTGGATTTTTTGGCTGCATGAGGCAACCCTGGCGGGGTCATTGCTGGCAGGAACCAGTGAACACAATCTCATTAAATGGCGGAACAGGCTCAAGGGGCCGAATGGCCTACTCCTGCTCCTATCTTCTATGTTTCTATGTAACCACTAGGATTGTAACCGATGAATTTTCAGCACCAGACTATCTGGGACTGTTGACAACAACAACTTGCAATTATATAGTGGCACAGAAGCATAATCAGTAAGAATTGACACTAAGCCAAAGAAAGGGATATTAAGAGGGTGACTAAAAGCTTGGTCAAAGGCATAGGTTTTAAGGAGGGTCTGAAAGGAGGCGAGAGAGGCGGAGAGGGAATTCCAGAACTTAGGGCCTAGATGGCTGAAGGCACGGCCGTCAATGGTGGGGGGAAGGGATTGGGGGATGGGGAACGGTTAGTGGTAAAGACCTGAAGCCATGAGAGTTCATGGAGTCCAGAGTTAATGTTGAGGACTTCACCTGAATGTATACCACTTCTGCTGAGTCTATCCTTCCTGTGGGACTGAATATATCCACAGTACAGACATTTGCAGAGATGGTGATGAGTCTGGTGTTGGTTTGCTTGGCTAGTTTGTGAGACCACTCTCCCAACTTAGGCACTAGTCCCTAGCTATTGTTGAGAAGGATTTTGCAGTGTCAACTGTGCTAAGTTTTTCTGAGTCTTGTCCTGATGCAACACATGGGTTGTTGCCTTAAGGACTGTCGGAGATTTCTCTTCTGTTTTGTTGTGGTTATTTTACAACTGATTGACTTGCTAGGCCACTTCAGAGGGTAGGACATAGTGTGGAACTAGAGTCACATGGCAGCCAGACCATGTAGGAAAGCCACATTCCCTTCAGATAAACAAATGTGAGGATACTTAATAAGCTACAGATAGATAAGTCTTGCGTCTAACATGTGTTCATCATAGAATAGAATCATAGAAAATTACAGTGCTGAAGAAAGCCATTCTGCCAGAATGTGAGTGGCCTTTAATATCATTTCATATGGGCAAACTAAGTGCACAGCATGATTCACGTGTAAAATTGAGCACCAGCTCATTAACATTTAATTGACTAAAGAAATTAGGTCTAAAATACCAGCTGGAAAATAATGTCACTGCTCCAATGCCACAGGGTATTGGTGAAATGAGACGTTCTGCCGTTTCCCAGCCCTCACAGACCCAAATTGGGCCAGTGCGACTGAACCGCCTGTTGAAAAATCAGCTCCTATGTGTTTTTTTGTCATTCAGATCACCTCAAAACTGACCACATGCAACTTCAACCCCCTTAACCTCCCCACCCCCCTTCCCCTGCCCCCGCTTCCACCCTTGCTTTATCTGACTATATTCTCCATATTAACAATGGCTAAAAAGGCGGTTGTAAGTTCTCTTATTTCGGTGAGTGATATGTCAGCAAGGTGGGTCAGTCAATACCTGAAAGTAAAAACAGCAGGAATACGGTTGGGTCTCGGCTGATGGTGGGCTCAGCCTGCTTAATACTGGGCGGGTTGGCTTCAACATGGGAATGCAGCTGTGTTCTGTGCGTCTTAGTCGGGACAACAGGCTTTACCAAACTTTCGCGTTTAAAGTAAGCTTTGCACATTCCGCAGCAGGACGGATTAGATATTCACCAATTTTGCTAGTAATCTATGAATTTAGATGTGGAAACAACTTTATCATGTACAGCCTGACCGATCAGTTTAATCTCATTAATGCTAATAGATTCGGATTGGTGGGAAGCTTCTGATGCAACACAGTATGCACCCGCCATCTTGATTTTTAAATTGTTAATTTATACAAAATTACCCTTTATTTGTGAAAAGGGGAAAATGTAGCCCTAACTGAGTAGATTTATCTGTCTGATTTGTTGAGTGATGACTGACTGTGCCAAATTAGCAGAATGGCAGGTGTTGACTGACAGATATAGTTTTTTGAATAGTCCATCAAATGAACCTGTCAGCCAACCTTTACTTTAACAGCTTCTGCTATTCAGAACAGTAAATTGCTGGTGTAAATTAGCATAGCTGCAACAGCTCAGCCTGCCTCATTCTGACTCAGATTCTGCAGTAACTCTTTGCAAACCATTTCTTGACAACATTCAGTTCTGAGCACCGCACCTCAGGAAGGATATATTGGCCTTGGTGGGAGTGCAGCGCAGATTCACCAGAATGAAACTGGGGCTAAAAGGGTTAAATTATGAGGACAGGTTGCACAGACTAGGTTTGTAGCCCCTTGAGTTTAGAGGATTAATGGTGAGCTAATTGAAGTGTTGAAGATGTTTAAAGGATTTGTTAGGATAGATAGAGAGAAACTATTTCCTCTGGTGGGGGCTCCAGAACAAGGGGGGCATAACCTTAAAATTAGAGCTAGGCCGTTCAAGCATGATGTCAGGAAGCACTTTGTCGCACAAAGAGTAGTGGAAATCTGGAACTCTCTTCCCCGAAAAAGCTGTCGTGACTAGGTCAACTGAAAATTTCAAAACTGAGATTGATAGATTTTTGTTAGGCAAGGGTATTAAGGGATATGGAACCAAGGTGGGTAGATAGAGCAGCCATGATCTAATTTAATGGCAGAACAGAATCAAGGGGCTGAATGGCCTGCTCTTATTCCTATGATCCTAACATAGAAATTTGTATCTAACTTAATGGCCTATAATTTTCTCTCAGGCAAAATCAGGAGTGGAATATGGCGGAGCATCATTCGTGTCTGCCTGGCAGGAAGTGGGCTGAACCCATTGTAGGCTCCGATATCATCCTAAATACAATATTCTTGATGAGCTCCAGGCATTACGAATGCTTCTGATTGGGAGCTTGCCATGTTGGAGACAGGAACTAGTGGTGCTACAACAGGATTTAAAGACCTGCAGCAGCTTAAAGGGGCCACCACAGCCAAAACTGTTCAGGTGGCAGATTAAAAATTGTGCAGTTAAAAAATATCTGTGAGGTCATCAAGGCCTGTAAGAGGGCAGTGGGCCCCATGATCCACTGATGAAGCTGTCATAGACCTTCTACTCGAAGATAGGCAGAAGAGAGAGTCACTGTTTGGGTGAGAGCAGAGCACACTCCTAAGGAGAGCAGAACAACAAGATTGGCAGGAGGTGGCCAGGGCAGTAAGTGCCACCCCACATATAGCAATTCAGTGGCGGAAAAGTTTAAGGACCTTACCAGGGCAGGCAAGGTAAGAGGATCCAAGCACGCACTGTGCTAACCATGTTAGCCACTTACAGTTTCAAAGTGCTTGAGTTGCTAGCCATCAGTGTTCAAGCATAGTACCCTTACATACCCAGTCATCACCTACGTATTCCTTCATTCACAACCTGTTAATCACCCCACTAAAAGCCTCACATGGAATGTAATTGCTTAGCGCATCCACTTGTCATCACGCTTATTATGAGCCACATGCTGACAGCTAGGTTTTACTGCATCTCATGGTAACTAAAGGTAATTCTCACTTTTGCATTTTTGTTTAAAGAAGAAGACAGCCCATAACAGCAGAGAGAGAATGGCAACAGGTGTTGAACCCCCCTGAACCTCCACCCTCACACTCTCTACAAGGAAGAAGCACTGCGGATCCTGGAGAGGGAGACCATACAGGGTGTCAGAGCTGGAGCAGTAGGAGAGTAGGTACCAGTTGCAGGTTTGTGATTAAATTCTGCTTCTTTTCTTTCTCTTCCTACCATACCGCACATTCCCTGTCAGCAAACGACATCATGAAACCCTTATGCCACTTGTGTATCTGTAACAAATCTAGATTTGAACATTCTTAAATATACATATCTTCTAGAGACAAGGAACTACAATGAAGAATTATTCAGATGATTTATGCCCCAGGACAAATAACATCTGCAGAATTGCTATCTATTTGAGGCATGACAAACAAGCTGAGGACTCATTAATGGAGATCAACTAATACCTTGTTTTATGTTTAATTGGATGTGGAATGCTGACATGTAACATCCTCAGAAATCTCAAACAGAGTGACAGTGCACAGCGGCTGAATGCCACTCATTAATGAAGAATATCTAAGCCTTTCCCAATGGCTTAGTGGGGAAACGCACTGCTCTGCTGTAGTACAAAGCCATGTAGACTCGAAGGTCCCAGGTTGAATCTCCAGTCTGTGCTCTGTTAACTCATTTCAGCCAGGGTAACGATTCTGGTGCTGCAATTTACCTTTGAGCTCCTGGGCTCCGAAGATGCAAAATTAACCAGTGTGTCTGCTCTTGATTGCTATTCAGTGAGTATTGGGTGAGGGAAGGATCAGACTCAGCTGTGATGCCCGTACACAATCAAATAACTTACCGATGCCCAATGCCTGGGGTCACACATGAAGAATGGCCATTTGGGTGAGGTGCCGAAGGGTTGATGGTGCCTATGAGACGGTGCTTCAGCAAAAGCCTGCACCTATAGAACAGGAGGGGAGAAAATTAGGGGGAAACAAAAGACTATAAATTGATATTCACTATTGGTGAGGTAGAAATGTGCACACATTTACCTTGAATTGTACTGCCTCTGGGACAATTTGGGGTCTGAGTTGAAACGCCGAAATTGACCTTACTTGCTGAAACCACAGTCTTTCATATTGACACAGAAGATTTCCAGTCGAATTAGCGATGTAGTAAAATCCTACTTCACATCCATTATAATGGATCACTTTGCAATAAAGCTGCTGTAAAGAAATTGCTGATGAAGTTCCCTTGATCGCTCAGTCGGTAACTACCCTGCCAGTGTGAAGCCATTCCATGCAGATCTAGAAAATAGGTTTGACGCTGGATATATGCTGAGAAAGTTGATCACAGTTGGGCAGTGATAGGAAGCCTGCGATTGGCTTTAGCACCTCTGGGCTAAGGAAGGGAACACTCAGCCAGGATTCCCAATCCCGATCGCTCTCAGTGATTCCGACTAGAAAGTGTGGTTTTGGGATGAGGACAGGATTGGGCTTAGCTCTGATGTTCCTCACAATTAAATGCCCTATCAATAGTCATTTTCTAGTCTCACAATTTAAGAATAGCTACCTAGTTGAGGTCCTGAAGGACAACCGTCATCCAGGGAACAGTGCCCCAGCATGAATCAGCCCCTTCAAGAGACAAGGGGAGAAAACTGGAGGGAGCAAAAATGCTTGGTGATGAAGAGCTCAAACAGGCCAGGGCTAAAAACCACTCATGTAAAACGAGTCACTATTCAAGCTTCTAAACATGTCCTTTAAGCATTAATTTTTCAGCAGTGGATTAATTTAATGTCAGTTACTGTCCTTTTTCATCAGCATGGTGGAATAATTAGAGAGGTGGTTTTGTTTTCATTTACCAGATTGCCATTTCATTATCTTCGAATGAATTTTAAAATCCATTTTGGAACTTATTAACTGCAGTTTTCCGTGCGTATGTATTTCTGTGTGTCAATCTGTAAGTCATTCATTTGTAACAATGTAATAATGCAAAAGGTTTTCTGAAGCAAAATGAGCTTTTAGACCTTTGCAGTTCACACTATGCAGCCTTAGTCTTGCTCTGGTTTTATTTCAAGAACGAATATAGGTGGTGCCCTTTCTTCTTGTCCTTTGAAAGGGGCAACTACTGTGGACTATGTAGTAGCTGTCGCACCCAACAGAAGCATCCACAAACACCACGGTGGTGCATTTTCCCATGGGTTCTCCCTCTTGCCAAAAACTCAGCGGCAGCGTCGCTGGAAGCTTGGAAACA
The DNA here is from genome assembly GCA_030390025.1 of Squalus acanthias. Taxonomy (NCBI): domain Eukaryota; kingdom Metazoa; phylum Chordata; class Chondrichthyes; order Squaliformes; family Squalidae; genus Squalus; species Squalus acanthias. The sequence continues at coordinate 141,296,532 of CM059428.1, forward strand.
TGGCGTAAACATTGTTTATGCCGTTTTTCTGGGGTATCTGCTGCTCTTCCTCCACAGAAATTCACCTCCCCTCCCTCCCCCACCTTCCAAGGATCTAAAAACTATAGGCCTGACATTTCTGTACTCGCAGGAGTAAAGACGGAGATAAAATCAAGAGTTAGTGCAAATGGACAATTCATTCATATTTCTAACCCCACAAAAGCAAAGTAAAAATGGCTGGTGAAAAATGAGAAAGAAGGCTGCTTTTTACTTGTTGAGACCTTGTTAAAGATCATTAATGGTGCCCTCGTGCAGCATTCCTCAGTCGCAGAGTCACCCTGAAGACTGAATAGTTTACTTAATATCAGAGTTACTGACCTGTGATAATTGAATCAGTCAAATTGTATTTTTATCGCATGGTATTCTGTGATTTTTACCCATGCAGTTAATTTTATCTCTCACTTTTTTTAAAGCCCAGGGTACATAGCGAGATGGTAGGTATCCTATACCAGCTGGAGGTAGGTACCTGCCATTCAGCAGCAGTGGGAAAGGATCACAGTTCTGTGGTTTAGCAGCAGTGGGCATGGAGGGTGGGGGCAGCTCTTGGGCTTGGGTAGTATTGGGGGTGGTTCTGGAGTTTGGCTGCAATGGCAGGTAGAAGGCCTTTCAGCCCAGGACCTGACAGCTTTGGAGGGGCACCTGTGTCTATCAGCAAAGGGGAAGGGTCTGGCTTCAGTGGGAGGAGTTCCCTGATTGTGGCAGCACTGGGTAATTGGGGCTTGGCAACACTGGGAATGGCCCAGGAATGAAGTGATTATAGTTTTAATGAAAAACATTTTAGCTCAAAAAAACCTGGATTTTCCTCACCCACTACAGTTGGATAAGTAAATAGCTGCCATAGTTACACAGGCCAGTCGAGTCCTGACACCAATGCTTTCAACGTCAGTCCTCGATAGAGGCCCGGGCGCTCACCTCCCATGGCCCTAAATTCAGTTGGAGTCCCGGGGGTTGGGGGATCTCCTTAGTTAAAAGGCTTTCTGAAATTTTTATGACATGAAAAATACAGTCAACATCAAAGAAAGAAGAACTTGCATTTATACAGTGCTTTTCACGACTTCAGCACGTCCCAAAGTGCATTACAGTTAACCAAGTTCTTTTGAAGGGTAGTCACTGTGTAATGGAGGAAATGCAGCAGCCAATTTTCACACAGCAAGGCCCCACAAACAGCAATGTGATAATGACCAGATAAACTGTTTTTTTAGCGACATTGGTTGAGGGATTAATATTGTCTGGGACACTAGGGAGAACTCCCCTGATCTTTTTCCAAATAGTGCCATGGGATCTTTTACATCTACCTAAGAGGGTAGACGGAGTCTCGGTTTAACGTCTCATCTGAAAGACGGCACCTCCAACAATGCAGCGGAGGCTCCCTCAGCACTGTAGCAGGCGTGTAATTAATATTGTCTGGCCCCAAAGTTGTGTTGCTGTTTCGGCAAATTATCGCTGCAAGTCTGACAGGAGTCTACCAGAATGGCCACAAACTCTACTGGGACCCAGTCTTCAGTGTGTGTTTCTGGGATGGCCTTGTGGGTCCAGAGCCTCCGCACCCACCCCTACAAGGCCATCGATGTAAAATGGACTTACCTGAACGTTGCTGCCAGCAAGGCAAGCTGCCCAAAATTGATTCGTTTAAAATGAGTGAGCTGCCTGGAGGCGCTCGCCCAAAGTATTGAAATGAGGCCTAATTTAGGGCGTGTCTTGGGCCTCCCACCATGGACGTATGCTGTCTGCGCTCCATTGGTTATGCACCTGGAAATGGTCATAACCAATTTCTACCTCTTTCTGTCTATAAAGCAGGTTGACTTTAAGTGGGAACAGCATTCCTTTAAGAGGTCTCTGATTTACCCTGCCCCTCTGCCAATCATACAGCTCCCTTACTTGTGAAAAATAAGCAGTGAGCCTATTACATAGGAAAGTACAGGTGCAGAAAAGACTCTGCAGTCCATTGTGCTGGTCCCTATTCTGATCTTATTCATGAGATCACCTCTCAGAATTGGATGCGCAAAGTTCCAAGAGAGCATGGTAATCCCATCACCATTTTAGCCAGGATTGCTGAATTGGCCCACATACAGTTAAATGGGTTAGCAATCTGTGTCACTTCTACTAATCCCCTCCCTGAAATTGATGGCTCTTTTATACTAACCATAGAAGCTGCTGGTCATCAAATGCAGATCATTTCTTGTTAAATGTCACAGCTGTCAATCCTAAATGTGAACACAAGCACGCTTCAACGGAATTCATTGACAATTAATGTCGGAAAGAACAGCCTTTCCACAACAAAAACATGACTTAAAAAAAAATGAAAAATCTTCCAGTGACTCATTTTAAGCTTTTTAATATAGTTGCAAAAAACTTGTGGAATAAAATTGAGCTTTGAGATCTTAGCAGAGGAAAATGTTAAAGCCTGGTATTTTAAGGAATGTTTAACCTGTATTTTTAAGATTGTGGTATTATACATTCCTTCCTTTATTCTTTCATTGTGTATACGTATAGACAATCACTTTGCTGAACTGGCTGGTGTTACACTGAAAGTCTTTTGAAACGACTTGCTGAGATCAGGGTTAGGCTGTCCACGAGAAAACAGTCCAGATTGTTTGATCTTGTAATCGATCATATATGGAGACACCAGTCCAGATTGTCCTGTCTGGGTGCAGATAATGTGGGAGTAGGGGCAGTCCAACTTCTCTTCTTCAATGATACTGTATTGTGATTGTAGATGGGTTGGCTTTACTGGAACTTCCAGAGTCCGCCTAACTATAAATTATTATTAAAGAAAGACTTGCATTTATATGGCACCTTTCATGACCTCAGGGTGTCCCAAAGTGCTTTACAGAAAATGAAGTATTTTTGAAGTGTAGTCACTGTTATAATGGAGGAAACGCGACAGCCAATTTGCGCACAGAAAGCTCCTACAAGCAACAATGTGATAATGACCAGATAATCTGTTTTAGTGATGTAGATTGAGGGATACATATTGGCCAGGACACCAGAGAGCATTCCACTGCTCTTCTTCGAAACAGTGTCATGCGATTTCTTTTACGTCCACCTGAGAGGGCAGACGGGGCCTCGGTTTAACGTCTCATTTGAAAAACGCCACCTCTGGCAGTGAAGCGCTCCCTCAGCACTGCACTGGAGTGTCAGCTTAGATTTTTTTTGTGCACAAGTCTGTGGAGCGGGACTTGACCCGAAACCTTCTGACTCAGAGGTGATGGCACTACCAACTGACCACGGCTGACACCAGTGTGAATGACACCTGTCAATGGAAGCTCACTGCTTTGTGGGTGAGAAATCTGTCATTGTAGTAAGGCTAAAACACATGCAGCAACTTAAAAGAGAGAGGCCGTTTTCTGCTGGCAAAATTTAATTCTGAAAACTCCTAGCATAGTGAACAAGATGTCTGGAAGAAGGTGTGCAGGCCCAAAATGCCACATTTCACAATGTAACTATACAAATGTTATTGAACAAGTGCGCCAGAGGAGAGAAGAAGGACATTGAGTCCACAGGTGAGCAGCACAGCTTGCATTATGGAAGGAGGTCACAACAAAGGTAAATGGGCAAACACCAGTCAGCAGCTCTGGGAACAAAGCTATAAAAATGTAATGACCTTAGTAGGTCAGCCTAGGTAGTATTCCCACCGTTGCCTCATATTAGTCTTTCAGATGAGGCGTTAGCCTGAGGCCCTGTCTGCCCTCAGAGGTGGACGTAAAAGAAATCCCATGGGACTGTTTCGAAGAAGAGCAGGGGAGTTCTTCTCAGTGTCCCGGACAATGTTTATCCCTCAACCAACATCACTAAAAAAAACAGATTATCTGGTCATTATCACATTGCTGCTTGTGGGATCTTGCTTTGCTCAAATTGGCTGCCGTGTTTCCTACATTACAACAATACCTACACTTGAAAAGTACGTTATTGGTTGTAAAGGGCTTTGGGATGCCCTGAGGTCGTGAATGGTGCTATATAAATGCATGTCTTTTTTTATTAAGTAAGTGAGTCAAGGAAGCATGGCACTGAGGGGTTTCCTCCCCCTCACACTATCCTACATACTTTGAATGCTTGTCATGAGTGCCCTTTATGCAGCATGCACCACAAACTGACACCTGTAAATGTTCTTTTCGTCACAATTTATTATAATGGTGTTATTGGGAGATGTGTCTTACTCTGTTCCTTAGGATGTTCAAAAGAAAAATTAATAACTCAACAGACTTTTATCTTGCTGTGAGCCAGTTGCCAGTTGCACGTGCTAAGAGAATATGACCTCAATGTCTTCATCTTCATCTGGGAGAAAGCAAATGACATCTGCTAGCGTTATGCTCCATTAGTATTCATACCTACAGCAGTTGTCATGTGGCCTGAGGGGCCACATTTGGAAATGTTACCATACATTCTGTGAATTGCTCAATCAAATAAATGTATCGTTATGTACAGTCTTTAATATTTTTGTTCTCAAATGTCATTATAATCTATGTTAATGAAATTGATGGTAATGCATTTCCTCCCTTTTTTCATATTGAGCAGGTATATGGATAGTTGAATCATATTATGTTTGTTCACAGAGTGCTTGGCAGGACATTGAGTATTGGGTTATCAAGACAGCTGTACGCAGTGAGAGAATTTTCCAGAATATTCCGGCTGTCTATTACAAAGAGTTGTGACTGTGGAGGAGGACCAAGTGTTGTTGGCGTGGGCAGTGCTGTGTAGGTTGGCACCATGATTGTATTTGGGCAGGGTGCCAAGGGGTTGCCATCTTTCTCCCACCATAGGCTCTCTCTGGAAAGACAAGGCGTGCTTGGTTATAGAGTGGAGACCAGGAGACTCTGATAGGAGATTGAGCGGGTTGGGCCTGATTAGGATGATAGGAAGGGATGCAAATGACTTGATGTTTCCCCCAGTTTCAGCGGGAGCGCATGCATTATACCCATTGAAGTATTTCACTTGTTTACTTGTGGAGGTCAGTTGGGCCACAGTGGACTTCTTGTTTGGTGGTTTCTTGTTGCATGAAGGAATTTAGAAATGTGTTTGTTGAGATGTCAATTTGCAGCACTGGGATGTAGGTCCACAGAATCTGGTAATGATAGAGGAGGCTGTGAAAGCAAATCTGTCCCTGAAAATCCTCAGATGGGAGGTTTACGCCAATGTTGTGCCCTGGAAGCAGCACTTCTGCCTGACAATCCTCTCCAGTGGTGACCCCACCATAAATCACCACCAGCGGAGTGCAACTCCCATCAACACGGGAGTACTGCATAGGTGCAGGCTTTTAAAGAGCTCAGAATGGCTGAAGGTTGGATCACCAGGCTAGGGGAGCAAGCAGGTAAGTTGTGAACCTGAGGTACCTAAGGCAACTGTCAGCTATGTGTAATAGATCGCTCATGTGAGATTTTGTGATACTTTCAAAGTAATTCGTCAAGTGGAGGACCTGGAAGAGACGCTGAAAGAAGGGAGCAGGGCATTGGAAGGAGACAGGAAAGGTCAAAAATGTAATGAGACATACAGACACTCCTGGTTGAAATACAACAAAGGAGAGAGAGAGGGGGAGAGACTCCTGGATGCCCAGAGGAGGAAATCACAAAAAGGTGTTTCACATGCCATGTGGGATGAAGTGCCAGCTCTTTCAGCCCCAGAACTGCCAGAGCAGTGCCAGAAATATGACGAAGGTAAGCAAGGTAACACACTGGCCCACGGGCTCCATTTTTTCCATGGGCACCATCACACTTTTTGCCTAGTGGTAATTATACTGGACATAACAACCCAGAGGTTTATGAGTTCAAACCCTGCCATAGCAACTTGTGAAGCAGAATCCAATAAATGTGATTATTTTTGGGCCTGCACCAGAAAATGACATGCTGGTTTGCCATAAATATTTGCTCACTAATGTCCGCCAGGGAAGGGAACCTGCCACCCCCACCTGGTCTGGCCTACATGTGACTCCAGTCCCACACTATATGGTTGACTCTTAATGCCCTCAGGATAACTAGGGTAGACAATGAATACTGTCAGTATTGCCTATGTCCTAAGAACAAATAAAAAAATAACTGCACAAGTAACCCTTTCACAGTGCATTCTGTTTAAGGGGATCACTAACTCAGGATCTTACAACATGTGTCACCACCTCCTTTAACAGCAATTATTTGCATGCAGCACTTTAAAATCCCTTCCTCCATTTTAACAGGATGAAACCAGCAGAACTATTGCATCAGCCACCTGATGTCACCTGGGAGACATCCCTCAAATTCTAGCCTTCACGTAATTCCCATAATGCCTGTGAGGTCTGGTGACCAGATGGGGCATTCTGGACATCAGAGAGCTAACCACCCAAGAGGATCAGGCCATGGAACTGGTGGGCAGGCACTCTAGCCTTGTGAGCTGGTGAGATTGGTGGGAAAGGGCATAGAGGAGGTAAGTGGGTGCACATCTAAACAGACGCCATGCCATTGCTACGAAGCAGCCAACAGCCCGAAGCTTCCCAAAGGGGTTCTCTTTGCCCCTTCTTAGCTGAGGTCCTCTTTTTCTGCAGATCTGTCACCATAACAGGGGGAAGAGGATAACGAAGACAAGGGAGATTATGAGGAAGAGGAGCAGGAGGGTAGTTGATTAATACGAATTGCAGCAGATTGAGAGTTTCAGTTCTACTGCTACTCCTGTGTGTTTGAATTCTGTTACAAAGCATTAGGTTGATTTTCCAGTTAGTTCCCGGGTCCAAAGGAGAGGAAAAGATGTGAAGAACTGTAACATCGCAAAAGGCAAGCATGCTAAAGAGGTGGGAGTGACTGGTCCTCCTGTCTCATTTTGCTCTCTCTCAATGTTGGAAGGATGGGTATTTTAAGGGAAGACCAGAAGAAGTGACCATTAGAGCCGATGTCCAGCCCCATTATGATCGGAGGATTAGAGACGGGCAGGCAGCACAGTTCAGATGACTGAAAAAGATAAATCGAGGTACATTTCCATGAGGGGTAAGGTAGGACAACCAAAGCCAGAGCTCCCTGGATGATGAAAGAGATAGAGAGTAAGATGAAGCAGAAAAAGGGGCGTATGACAGATATCAGGTTGAGAATACAAGTGAGAACCAGGCTGAATATAGAAAGTTCAGAGGGGAAGTGAAAAAGGAAAATAGAGGGGCAAAGAGAGAGTATGAGAATAGACTGGCAGCTAACATAAAAGGGAATCCAAAAGTCTTCTATAGGCATATAAATAGTAAACAGGTAGTAAAAGGAGGGGTGGGGCTGACTAGGGACCAAAATGGAGACCTGTGCATGGAGGCAGAGGGCATGACTGAGGTACTAAATTAATACTTTGCATCTGTCTTTACCAAGGAAGAAGATGCTGCCAAAGTCATAGTGAATGAGGAGGTAGTTGAGATACTGGATGGGATAAAAATTGACAAGGAGGAGGTATTAGAAAGCCTGGCAGCACTTAAAATAGATAAGTCACCAGGACCGGGTGGGATGCATCCTCGGACGCTGAGGGAAGTAAAGGTGGAAATTGCAGAGGTACTGGCCATAATCTTCCAATACTCCTTGGATACGGGGGGTGTTGCCAGAGGACTGGAGAATTGCAAATGTTACACCCTTGTTCAAAAAAAGGTGTAAGGATAAACACAGCAACTATAGGCCAGTCAGTTGATGTGGTTTACATGGACTTTTAAAAGGCGTTCGATAAAGTGCCACATAATAGGCTTGCCAGCAAAGTTGAAGAGAAAAGAATGAAAGGGACAGTGGCAGCATGGATACGAAATTGGCAAAGTGACAGAAAACAGAGAGTAGTGGTGAACGGTTGTTTTTCGGACTGGAGGAAGGTATACAGTGGTGTTCCCCAGGGCTCGGCAGTAGGACCACTGCTTTTCTTGATATACATTAATGACCTGGACTTGGGTGTACAGGGCACAATTTCAAAATTTGCAGATGACACAAAACTTGGAAGTATAGTGAACAGTGAGGAAGATAGTGATAGACTTCAAGAAGACATAGACAGGCTGGTGGAATGGGCGGACACGTGGCAGATAAAATTTAATGCAGAAAAGTGCGAAGTGATACATTTTGGTAGGAAGAACGAGGAGAGGCAATATAAACTAAAGGGTACACTTCTAAAGGGGGTGCATGAACAGAGAGACCTGGCAATATATGTGCACAAATCATTGAAGGTGGCAGGGCAGGTTGAGAAAGTGGTTAAAAAAGCATACGGGATCCTAGGCTTTATAAATAGAGGCATATGGGCTGGATTTTGTCAGCCCCGAGGAGGCGGGTATGGAGGCGGGACTGCCGGTAAAGTTGCAGAATGTGGGGGCGGCTGGCAAACCCGCCCCCATCCCGCCTCCATGCCCTTTTGCCAGAAGGCGGGGAGCCCTCCTGACCCGGGTCCCGTCTCCTCGAGGCGGGAAAGGGATTAAATCCTTTTAACTGTCTGTTAACAGGTAGTTAACAGGCAGAAAAAAGGATTAGTCCCATTTTACCTTTTCAAGTGCAGGCTTCCCGACCTCGGAGAACCCCGCCGGGGTGGAGGAGACGTGAAGGAGGTATGTGGGGGTCGGAGGGGTCTGAAAGTGAGATGTAGAGGTGAGTGATGGGTGCAAGTGTGGAGTGGTAAGTATGTAAGGTGAGTGTTAAGTATTATAAAATGTTCACTTACCTTTGTTTCTGCCTACAGCCTTTAGCTGTTGTGGATCCGGAGTCCTGACATCTCCATTGTAGATTTCACTGACTGGCTGTTGGATCCTCCGAACCAAGTATAGTGAACAGTGAGGAAGATAGTGATAGACTTCAAGAAGCCATAGACAGGCTGGTGGAATGGATGGACACGTGGCAGGTGAAATTTAACGCAGAAAAGTGCGAAGTGATACATTTTGGTAGGAAGAACGAGGAGAGGCAATATAAACTAAAGGGTACACTTCTAAAGGGGGTTGACGTGCTCTGTCAGTGACTTCCCCCTAATTGGCCTGCTGAGCCCGCAGGGCAGGCTTAACAAGGTCAATCAGGGGAAAATCCTGCTGGTTGGCCAGAGGCTGATGGAGGCGGGACTGAGACCCGGCAAGCAGCAGTCCCGCCTCCAACACGTCTCCATTGAGAAAATCCAGCCCCTGGAGTACAAAAGCAAGGAAGGTATGACGAATCTTTATAAAACACTGGTTCGGCCTCAGCTGGAGTACTGTGTCCAATTCTGGGCACCGCACTTTAGGAAGGATGTGAAGGCCTTAGATATGGTGCTGGGGTTGTTCTCCTTAGAGCAGAGAAGGTTGAGAGGAGATTTGATAGAGGTGCTCAAAATCATGAGGGGTCTGGACAGAGTAGATAGAGGGAAACTGTTCCCATTGGCAGAAGGGTCAAGAACCAGAGGACACAGATTTAAGGTGATTGGCAGAAGAACCAAAGGCAACATAAGGAAAAACATTTTTATGCAGCGAGTGGTTAGGATCTGGAATTCACTGCCTGAAAGGGTGGTGGAGGCAGATTCAATTGTGGCTTTCAAAAGGGAATTGGATAAGTACCTGAAGGAAAAATATTTTCATGGCTACGGGGAAAGGGCCGGGGTGTGGGACTAGCTGAAGTGCTCTTGCAGAGAGCCGGCACGGAATGGCCTCCTTCTGTGCCTGTAACCATTCTATGATACTATAAATGCCTTTTGCTTTCAAGGACAGCAGGTCAGGGATTTGAAGTGAAAACCTTCTGGCTGTGTTTTTTGGACAGCAGCCAAAAGGTCCAAAACTATTGTCCATTATCACTGCTGCAGGCCTCTTGTTTCTGCACCTGTTGCGAGAGGCAAGGCCAGCAAGTGTCAGGCTTGTACCTGGGATGTTGCTCGGCGTAGGCTAATGACCTGAACCGTCAAATATTGGCCGGGTCAGATTAGGCAGAGTACATTTCAGGTGTATGATGGAAATTCACCACACCCTCTTGTGAATTAGTCTATAACATGTCTAAATCTTTGTGCTTTTTGCAAAGGAGAAGCATGAGCACAATCATGGGTGGGGGAATGGTAAGCATAAGGTCCCTGAATAGGCATGAGAAGGAAGCTTTGCAACTGCTGGACAGGCACACCAGGGAGGCTATGGAAGGTGAAAAAGTTGGAGGAGAGCTGTCAGGATGGAGTGCTTACACAACTGTGAGCTTTTGCTTCCTGCAGGCATTTTGATCATTTGATAGGCCTCCTATTATTGCTCAATCACAGGCTCTGATTCACAACTCAGAATGCACCTTCCGAAAATGAAGGTCCTTTGTATTCCTAACAGGTGCTGGAAACTTACAGAAAGAATCATCTAATAAGCAGTTTGGCATCCCCAGGGCACACACTCCTCCATCTGATTCACCTACTCTGTAATGGTACCTAACTTATTCAAGCACCAATTTACATACACCCACTTGAAGGGAGAGCATTACTGCGACGGAAGGAATATCACTGGATGAGTCACAGAGCATCAGTGAGCAGGATGAGCTGGAAGTAAACAGCTGATTCTGCCTGGAGGTGGCCAAAATGACTGCCCTTGGCTGAGGAGCCGAAGAACCAAAATCTCAGGAGCCTAGTCTTTAAAAGATCTATGTTGTGGGAAGACCTGAATGGGTCGTGGGTGATCGACCTGAAACGTTAACTCTGTTTCTCTCTCCACAGATGCTGCCTGGCTTGCTGAGTATTTCCAGCATTTTCTGTTTTATTTCAGATTTCCAGCATCCGTAGTATTTTGCCTTTGTAAGTTTTGGGAGCATCGATCTCATGTGCAGGCAGCGGAGACGGTCTTCTGTCCTGTCGGGATCATGTAATTTGCACCTGGTTGACATTGGATGCACAAGTGACATGACTCCAGAAGCGGGTCCTTCAACAATATTGGCATCACTGAGACGAGTGTCACCTCAGCCCTTGGGAGCTCCATCAGTACAGTCCCAGGTAAAAACCTCACAACCTCCTAAAACTGGGGTTGTTCCACGTAGGAGTAAGAGGTTCGGGTCATGGATGCTAAAAGTTTTAGGTACAAGGGTAGTCACGGTGACAAGAAGTAACAATAGTAATAGGACATAATGAAGAGACAGGATGGTAGTGAATCTGTATTTTTCTTCAGTTCCATGTGTTTGTGTATTTTATTCCCAGGATGGCCTTCTGTTAGCTCTCTTATATGATGATAAATGTTTGCAACTGTCCTCTTGCAGAGAGAATAATAGAAGTGCTACAGATTTGCTGCATGGTTTTCTGAGAGCAAAGCAGGGGATGATGAAGGGCTTTCTTGAGTTAGAAACATAGAAACAAGGAGCAGGAGTAGGCCATTCGGCCCGTCGAGCCTGCTCCACCATTCAATACGATCATGGCTGATCATCCAAATCCAGTACCCTGTCCCTGCTTTCCCACACAGAATCCCCATCGAGCCTGCACCGACACATATCCCACCCTATCCCCGTAACCCCACGTATTTAATTCCCCCTAACATATCCCATCCTATCCCCGTAACCCCACATATTTAATCCCCCCCTAACACTAAGGGTCAATTTATCATAGCCAAATCAACCTAACCCGCACATTTTTGGACTGTGGGAGGAAACCGGAGCACCCGGAGGAAACCCACGCAGACACGGGGAGAATGTGCAAACTCCACACAGACAGTCACCCGAGGTCAGATTCGAACCCGGGTCCCTGGCGCTGTGAGGCACCAGTGCTAACCACTATGCCACCGTGCCGCCCTGTTATGGAGTTATGGAGATGCAGGGCACCCTCTTTATTGTAAGATGTTGGTGATGATCTCCTGCCTGGTGGCACATGCTGCTGGCAGTGAGATATCCTGCCCACTTCCTCGCTCTCTCCCCTGGTGTTTACCTCCTGAGCAGGAAATTGGTTTTGACTTTTTCCTCTTAGCCTTCTGTGCTTGGAAGGTCTAATCCCTCAGTATTGGCAAAAATAATTGGATACAGAAAGCCGCCGCAATTATATAAACCCTTTCTGGACTAAACTTCTGCACTACCCATCACCAACTGCTTAATCCAGATCCTCACGTGAGAGGCTTTGGCAAAGAGACAGGTTAACCATCAGGCTAACTCTTCCACCAGGATGCTCAAAGACATGGTGGTGTAGGCCAGAGTCCTCCCTCCTTGCAATATTTGCCTCTTAGTGCCACATATCTACCTCATATCTTGACCCTGGATCTCTTACATGGTCCAAAGGAAGCTCTTCCAATGCAAGTCTAGAAGCTCAGAACCATGAAAAAATACATTTAAACACATGTGTACATGTCACAGATTTAGCTTACATTAGCTTACATTACATTACATTGAAAAAAGACAAGAGAAGCCAATTCAGCCTTCTCCCTTTCTAAGCCATATCCCAAAGGACTGTGTCAAGGCTAAAGTTAGCTCTCACAAGGACCTCCAAGTAGAGTCCATTATAAAAGATGTAATAGCAGAGCACTTGGAAAACAGTGACAGGATCGGACAAAGTCAGCATGGATTTACAAAAGGTAAATCATGCTTGACTAATCTACTGGAATTTTTTGAGGATGTAACTGGTAGAATAGATAAGGGAGAACCAGTGGATGTGGTGTATTTGGACTTTCAGAAGGCTTTCGATAAGGTCCCGCATAAGAGATTAGCGTGCAAAGTTAAAGCACATGGGTTTAGGGATAAAGTACTGACTTGGATAGAAAACTGGTTGGCAGACAGGAAGCAAAGAGTTGGAATAAACGGGTCTTTTTCCGAGTGGCAGGTAGTGACTAGTGGGGTACCGCAGGGATCGGTGCTAGGACCCCAGTTATTCACAATATATATTAATGATCTAGACGAGGGAACTAGATGTAATATCTCCAAGTTTGCAGATGACACAAAGCTGGGTGGGCGTGTGTGCTGTGAGGAGGATGCAGAGAAACTCCAGTATGATTTGGACAGGTTGGGTGATTGGGCAGATGCATGGCAGATGCAGTATAATGTGGATAAATGCGAGGTTATCCACTTTGGTGGCAAAAACAGGAAGGCAGATTATTATCTGAACGGCAATAGATTGGGAAAGGGGAAGTGCAACAAGACCTGGGTGTCCTTGTGCACCAGTCACTGAAGGTAAGCATGCAGGTGCAGCAGGCGGTTAAGAAGGCAAATGGTATGTTGGTGTTCATAGCGAGAGGATTTGAATACAGGAGCAAGGATGTCTTGCTGCAGTTGTACAGGGCCTTGGTGAGACCACACCTTGAGTATTGTGTGCAGTTTTGGTCGCCTTATCTGAGGAAGGATGTTCTTGTCATGGAGGGAGTGCAGCGAAGATTCACCAGACTGATACCTGGGATGGCAGGAATGACGTATGAAGAGAGATTGGGTCGATTGGGCTTGTATTCGCTAGAGTTTAGAAGAATGAGAGGGGATCTCATTGAAACTTATAAAATTCTAACAGGACTAGATAGACTAGATGCAGGAAGGCTGTTCCCGATGGTGGGGGAGTCCAGAACCAGGGGTCACAGTCTAAAGATAAGGGATAAGCCATTTAGGACTGAGATGAGGAGGAATTTCTTCATCCAGAGAGTGGTGAACCTGTGGAATTCTCTACCACAGAAGACAGTTGAGTCCAATTCATTAAATATATTCAAGAAGGAGTTAGATATATTTCTTAAGGCTAAGGAGATCAAGGGATATGGGGAGAAAGCAGGGACAGGGTACTGAATTTGGAAGATCAGCCATGATCGCATTGAATCGCAGGCTCGAGGGGCCGAATGGCCTACTCCTGCTCCTATCTTCTATGTTTCTATGATATATATTAACATGGTTGCAGTACAGTGTGCAGTTTTGTGCTTTGCAGTTCTGCAGAATAGGAAGGTTGCTGAAGCAATCGAAAGGGGACAACGCAGATTCACTAGGATGCTGCCTTATACAAAAAAATACAAATGCGTAGAAAGATTTGAAATATTGGGGCTGCTTTTGCTAGAACAGAGGAGCTTAAAAGATGATTTGATAGATGTATTTAAAATGATGAAGGAATGGAACCGAATAGATAGAAACAAACTTCTTCCAGTGATTGAGAGGTCTAGAATGAGGTGACATAGAAATAAGGTTAAATGTAAGAGATAGCACAGAGAGCAGGATAAACATGGTCTCACAGAGGGTTGTGAGGCTATGGAATGCACTACTACAGTTAACGATTAAAGCAGAGATCGTGGGGTCGACATTAACCCTCTCCCTCCACTATGACGGACAGGAGAGGGTCGGGGGGTTTAAAAAATAAAAAATCGTGAAATGCGAACCCAACCGCTGCGTACGCGCCTGCCGCCATTTTTACAGCAGCAAGTTGCAAGGCGTCTGTGTCCCATCTTGGAGAGGGAGGATATGTCATTATAATATTTAAATCTGCTCCCACAGTACAGTTGGGAGTCTAATTTAAATTTAACGCTTGCCGACCGGATTTCCCAGGGCTCAGGAAACCCGGCAGCGAAATGGAAATAGGAGCAGCTGGCTGCAGCAGGTAAGTGCTTTTTATAGCACTCCTTGTGGGCCAGGAGTAGCTGGAGTGCTATCCCCCCCGGCCCCTCAAGCAAACCTTCTGTTGATCGTGGCCTCTCCTCACGGCCACGATCGGCTGAACCACCCCGATTGCTGATTTCCGACCCCCTCCCCATCCCCACCAAACCCCAATCTTTCCTGATTGCCAGAGACTGGCTCCAGCCAGCCAGCGAAGAGGAAACTAAGATTGGGCCGTTGCTAGCGTCACAGTGGCCCTCAGGTAAGTGAAGCCGAAGGTCAGGAGGTCAGGTGATAGGAGGTTGGGGCTGGGGGGGAGGATTCAAGTTAGTGGGAGATTCGGATTCCCGTGGGGCGAGGATCGGAGACTGGGTGGTGGGGGGCGGGGGGAGGTCAGGGGGTCAGGTGATAGGAGGCTGGGGGTGGGGGGTAGGATTCAAGTTAGTGGGAGTTTTGGAGTCCTGTGGGGGGAGGATTGGAGGCCGGGTGGCAGGGGGCAGGATCAGAGGCTGTGTCGGGGGGAGCAGCGGCGATTGAAGGGAGTAGTGTAGGGAATGACGGCAATCAGAGGGGAGTGCCGATCGGAAGGGTTGGGGGTGACACGTTCTTCAAATGTGGGGTCGGATGGAGCACTCCTGTTCCTCCTGGCTCCACATTCAGGTAAGTACATTTCAAAAACTTACCTTTTTTGTTGCAGGTGGTCCCAATGTCTGGTTTGCCTCAGGGTAAATCAATCTTGTAGTGGGGGCCACTGGCCAAAACAGCAAATTAGAGAACAGCTGATCTCACCTCTTTTGAGCAGAAATTTCCTCCAAGTAAATATTGGGAAGACTGAAGCCATTGTCTTTGGAGACTGAAGCCATTGTCTTTGGTCCCCGCCACAAACTCCGTTCCCTAGCCATCGACTCCAAACCTCTCCCTGGCAACTGTCTGAGGCTTAATTTGGTGTCATATTTTACCCTGAGATGAGCTTCCGACCACATATCCACTCCATCACCAAGACTGCCGACTTCCACCTCTGTAACATCGCCCAACTCCACCACTGCCTCAGCTCATCCGCTGCTAAAACCCTCATCCATGCCTTTGTTACCTCTAGACGTGATTATTCCAACGCACTCCTGGCTGGTGTCCCACCTTGCACCTACTGTAAACTTGAGCTCATCCAAAACTCTGCTGCCCGTGTCCTAACTCGCACCAAGTCCCGTTCACCCATCACCCCCTGTGCTCGCTGACCCACATTGGCTCCCGGTTCGGCAACGCCTCAATTTTAAAATTCTCATCCTTGTTTTCAAATCCCTCCATGGCCTCGCTCCTCCCTATCTCTGTAATCTCCTCCAGCCCTACAACCCTCTGAGATCACTGCGCTCCTCCAATTCTGGCCTCTTGAGCATCCCTGATTTTAATCGCTCCACCATTGGTGGCCGTGCCTTCAGCTGCCAAGGCTCTAAGCTCTGGAATTCCCTCCCTAAACCTCTCTGCCTCTCTATCTCTCTTTCCTCCTGTAAGACGCTCCTTAAAACCTACTTCATTGACCAAGCTTTTGGTCATCCGCCCTAATATCTCCCTTCATGGCTCGGTGTCAAATTTTCTTGGATAACGCTCCCATGAAGTGTCTTGGGACGTTTTACTACGTTAAATACGCTATATCAATACAAGTTGTTGTTGTTGTTGTTGTAACCAATGAATTGCTTATCATTGGCTTAAACTGGCCCACAGTTAAAGGCAGACCATGTGGTCCTATGTCCTTCTTTGTACAATGCCACTACTTATATAAATTAGAAAGGATTCCAGTCTATAAACAAGTTTAAACAGCTCCCAGCTAAAATGAAGTAAATTAAACAAAATGCAGTAAAATAAAGAAATAAATAAAAATGTCAGTACATAGTTCCAATCATTCAAGATGAAGTTAAACTCCTCACTCTTCTAGCCTTCAACAGTTATTGGGTGTGAATTTCCTCGTGACTCCTCCTGTTCTGTTGCCACAACTCCAATGGGTCCGTCTGGACACGCCTTGGTGGGCCATCCTGCTGCCCTGCGGAGGCGGGGGACCCCAGTGGAGAGCTCTCTACACGGGAGTCCTCCCCTGCACCATTGGGGATCTGGGGTGGAGAGTGTTGCATGGAGCAATCACATCAAACAGGTTTTTAAACCACTTCACCGACTGCCAGGCTGCTTGTAACTTTTGCAGCCTGGATGAGTCCGTGTTTCACATTTACATTGAGTGTGAGAGGTTGCAGCCCCTGTTTCATTATTTGAAGGGGGCTGTTCCTCAACTTCTGGCTCCACTTTAGTCCGCGCTCCTGATCTTTTGCCACCCGTGCGGGGGTGGGACGGGCGGGCAAGTCGGGAGGACCTCCTCGTGGGTCTGCTGCTGGGCCTGGCCAAGGTGGCCATCTACAGGTCTAGGTTGGACGCAGCCCGTGGGGGTGGTCGCACTGGCTGCCTGCCTTTCTTCCAGGGCTTGTCCGCGCCCGGGCGGCCCTGGAGAAGGAGAACGCGGTGTCCACCAGTTCCGCGACTGGTGGGCAATGCAGGGACTGAAGGGCATAGTAGACACCGGTAATAATATTATTATTTAATTTGATAAGTCTCCTTTGTTTTTTATGATTTAGTTTTCTATTAGTTGTGCCCCTTTAAAAGGGGGCACTTTTGTTTGTTTATGTTTGATGATACTGGGAAACCCAGTGTCTCCTTATCATTTAAATTAAGAAAAGCCAGAACTTCAATGGGAATGGGGCTTCCGCTGAATATCCACCAAAATTACGACACTGGAGCAGGAACATTCCCGAGGGAATTCGCCCCATAGGCATCATTTGGGTTACTGACTAAACTGATCTCTGTAACAGGTGTCCACTGTACTTCACTTTAATTGGCCTGCAGGATCTCAACACATCACAATCTGTTGTTTTGGCAGGAAGGTTTCGAGAAATGGCACATACGAGCAGTGACAGATCCCGATATATCGGAACAGCTGAATATCAATGGCCCAAAGGCTGCTGGTTTCACATTGTATGGCTAAATCTAGTAACTTAAAATTTCAGATAAATTCTTGTGGCAACATTTCTTCCTGAACTGGAGTATCTCAGTGGGATGCTAGGCTTTTGAATGCAAAGAAAATATGTTTTCTTTGGGAGTTGTGCAGCACCACTGAGGTTTGCTCCTGAGAGGATAGATTGGCAAATAGTGTAGTATTTTGATACTCATCTTTGTCTGACTCGCTGGTAAACAGACGCATTTTCTTGGAAAATTGCCTGATTGGTCATTAGGAATTTCAGGTATTCCTTTCAAGCCATTCACTTTGTTAATTCTTTAATAACAAAAAACTACTGCAACCATTTATAAACCAGTGGAGCAAGAAATGAAACAGTTAGATAATAGCACTGTAAGCAACAGAGGTTTACCAGCACGACTTTTAATGTTTGCTGCCCTCCACCCACACTGGCAACTGTGAATGACTTCCTATGACTGGCTCGGTGGTTTTATCATCCTAAATTAGTGCAACTATTGTAAAGATGAACCTTTTTAACCATCTCTTACAATATTAGTAACAAGAAATCATCAGACAATGAAAAGTTTTGTTAAAGATAATTGCCTGTGGCAATTACTTTAAACAATGCTCTGTGATTGAAAGTGATCAGGGCTGGATTTTGCCAGCGCTCAGAGGGCGGGTTCGGAGATGGGTCAGCTTTCAAAATAGCAAAGATTGACAATGGGTGGGAAACCCGCTGTCAGCCCGCCTCCATGCAAGTCTCCCAGGTGTCGGGTCTGTCAGTGGAGAACTGACCCGACACCAAGCGGCGGAGGAGACAATTTAGATCATTAAATGGCTTGTTAACAGCAAATTTAATGCTATTTTGAGCTTACCATCTAATTTTACGTGCTCCCCCATGGGTTACCCACTGATCGGGGAACACAACAGTTCACCCTGTCGTGAGTTGAGTCTGCTTTGATTTATCTGATAACCTGACAGCTGCAGAAGTGGTATAAAGGATACCATGTTGCAGCTGTTCAGTTTCAGAGCTCAGAAACTGTTGGTTACTGCATTTGTAAGACAAATAAAGCTTTCTGCAGCTTGCAAGTGTTTTGAGCCAACTCTCTATCCAGTGGCACCTCATTGGAACAACCTTTCTCACCACTGATGGATTTGCTTCTGTCATCTCTCCGTCGCCTGCCATCTATTGCATCAGAATGGGTACAGTTTACACTCTCTCACCTTGGTCGTCAGAATCTGATGAGCCCCAACACCAGCAGAACCAGGTACCCCAGCAGCAACAACAACAGCAACAGCGCCAACCTTCTCCTCGACCACCTGATGCTGCACAGGGCAGAGGGCATCAGCACAGGGCTGCATCACGCCGGAGGCGACGCCCCCAACACAGGGTACACAGGCAGAGGATGAGCTTCCTCAACATGACTGCGCAGCAGTGCCAATGGAGGCTCAGGCTATCGCGCCAGGACGTGGCGGACATTTGCAGATTGCTGGAGCAAGAGCTGCAGCCCAGAGGAATGGGTGGACACCCCTTACCAGTAGCTGTGAAAGTCACCCTTGCCCTCAACTTCTTCGCCTCAGGCTCCTTCCAGGGATCTGCAGCAGACATTTGCGGCATCTCGCAGTCGGCGGCCCACAAATACATTACACAGGTGACCAATGCCCTATTTGATAAGTCAGCAAATTATATAAACTTTGCAACTGATGAAGCCAGTGCTGCTGAGCGTGCGGTTGGCTTTGCGGCTCTGGCTGGCTTCCCACGGGTGCAGGGCATAATCGACTGCACACGTGGCTATCAGGGCACGCCATCATAACCCAACAGTGTTTATCAACCACAAGGGTTTCCACTCCCTCAATGTGCAGCTGTTCTGCAACCATAGGAAGATCATTGTCCATGTGTGCGCCAAGGTCCCTGGGAGCTGCCATGACTCCTACATCCTGCTCCAATCCACCGTTCCCCAGCTCTTCACACCTCCAAACAGTCTTTCTGGCTGGCTGCTTGGCGACAAGGGCTATCCAGTAAAGACACGGCTGATGACACCTTTGAGGAGGACAACAAACGAGGCTGAGGAACATTACAATCAAAGCCTCATCTCCACCAGAAGTGTCATAGAGGAAACAATAGGCATGCTGAAAACGCGCTTCAGATGCCTGGACAGATCAGGAGGAGCCCTGCAGTACGCATCAGCCAGGGTCTCCAGAATCATTGTGGTCTGCTGCGCCCTGCACAACATAGCACAGCAGCGAGGATTAGCGATGCAGGAGGAAGAAGGCGCAGAGCGCACAGCCTCTTCGGAGAATGAGGACGAGGAGGAGGAGCATGAGTTTGAGTACGAGGATGATGAAGACCTTGAGCAGCCGCCAGTACCAATGCCACCAGTACACGACCACATTGCTGCCCGTGAGGCCAGGAATCACCTCATCATGGCCAGATTTAATTAAGTTCATGCAAAACAGACATGTTGGCATCAGCCCACGTCAACACCATTAACCATCCCTACAATGACCAGTCCTATCTTTTCAATGTCACCACCATTGATGGAGATTAAAATAGCCCTGACCATCCACTCTGCCACTTCCAAGTGTCAACACACCTTTGCCAAGAACCACAAAGTTCACGCATGTAAAGATTTAATGGACAAAATCACTTTAACAGAAACTTGTCAATAACATTGAAAGAAACACTCAAGTGACTACCCTTGTGACTCTATTTGTGTGTCATCTTTCTTTTCCGAGTGCTTCTGCGTGGTGCAACCCCTATGGATTGAGCAGAGGTAGAGGCTCACTTCCCTGCTGCATCTGCTTAGACACCTTTGGTGGTCGTCCTCTAGGTTTCGGGGCCTGTGTGGGCCCTGCCAAAGTCTGCTTGTAAAGGAATAGCCATATTCAGAAAAATACATCATCCAATGAACAGACTGGGTCTAAAAATCTAAAAGCCTCAATGACACAAAGCTGTAAACACCATACAGGCTTTTGAGATAAGAATCAGTTGTTGACACTAAAATAATAGCCCCATTGAAGCAGCAGATTGGAGCTTCCAGAAAGTTTGAGCTTTCGGAAGAACACAATAAGAATACCCAGTTAAATTGTTTTCAACCAACACTTCGGGAAACAGAAACACAGAACATTAAAGAAACATGCCTTCATAAATATGACATCAAATGAAACAAGGAGACATGAAGTCTGTAATACAACCAATTGAAGTAGTTAGGAAGACAATCATGTACTCGGTTGAAGTGTTTTTAATTTACATGTTGTAAAAGATACAAACAGAAGACTTTGTAAATATGACATCAATAGATGCACCAAGCAATCACATGTGTTTGTGTTGAACTTGGAACAACTAGGAGACACGAAGTCTGCTTACAACCAGCTGAGGTGATTTAAGAATTGAATAGAAGACCTTCATAAGAATGGCATCAAATAGATATATCTGTTATAACCATTTTTTATGATAAGTTTTGAACACCTAAAGGAGGAGACATAATTCTGTAAACTAACAGCTGAACTGACAGTAAGAATAGAAAGAAATCAACAGAAATATAACTAGAGATAATTAGCTTACATCAGCAGGAAACTTCAAAGGATATACCACTGCAAAAAGGGTATAAAATATAGAACTTTCAAATAGGAAGACAGAATTCGCTGGAAGGGGCAAGCGATTCTCAGCTTCAGAGACAGACTCTGTAAGCCTACAACTCTTTGAGTCTCGGGTAATCAAAGGTATTTGATTTTGGTGGATATCCTGGATTAAGACTAAGTAAGAAAAGTAAAAATGTAACGAAGTTAAGATTTGAGAATAAGGATCTCTGATAATAAGAATTGTAAGCTATTTGTATTTTGAACTGTTAATGTTGCGACTGAATCACCAGCTGTTAACTACATGTCGGTTCTTTAATAAATCTATATATTTTTAGAATTGTCTCACATAGTACTTCTGTATCAAACTCGCAAACTCAATCTCTGTACACTCTTTGGTGAGGAGTTGCAGAATTCTGGGGGAGTTTTCCGGACCCTCATAATATCCGGAAGGTTACAGTCTAGTTAAACTTATTAAAAGTGCTATCTGGAGGATGGTAACATCTTCAGGTCGTTCCTTTCCTTTAGGGAGAGATAGTCTGGACCTTTAGACCCAATTAAGCGTCTTATAGGATTCGGCTATCTCTAACTTTAGTTGAAGGTGAACGTCTGGGGAATACGCCTGATCCGGGGTAGTCCAAAAAGGGCTAGGACGAGTAATTATCCCTTCAAGCTTCTCCTACGACTGTGTAGTGGCAGACTCGGCCATCGCTGTCCGTGGAGGCATCTGGGGTTCTGATTGAGGGTAGGCAAGGGGCTTGAAGTGTGAGCGCTTGGAGAGGGGCCCCCACTTGCATGTGCCCTCCCACCATAATCCCTCTCATCGGTCACCCGCACTTCTCTGCTAGCAAGTAGCTGGAGAGCACCTTCCTGCACATCAGTGGGGCCATGAGGACCCATGTCGACGTTTACATTCCTCCTAGCAAGGACGTCTATGAGCCTCTGGTTTCTCTCCTCAATAGATGCCCATCTATTTTGAATTGAGACCATGTGTTCAAACGACTTGCGCATTATGTCCTCCATGTAGGTTACCAACCTATCCATGGAGGAAACAACAGTTGCAAGTGCTTGCGCCACAGTGTTGGTCGTGCTTGAGATGGACTCCTCTATTCTCTGCACACTTGCAGTCACCACGGTTGCAAAACCTGTGAGAGCCTCCTGCACTTGTTGCTGCAGCTCCAGGACCTCCCTCTTTCTCGATGGCCCCCGAGGCTCAGCGTCTGCATGCAGCTGAGCAGAGCTTGGAGCGTCCTGCGCCCTCCGGCGAGGAGTCTCCACTGCTGGCCCTGTTTCCACCATCTCCTCTTGCTCACTTGTGACTTGTGAGACACCAGGTGACAACACTACTCTATCTCGCGTACGACCCACCGAGGTGTGCGTCTCTGCGCTGGTGCTGGCTTGCCTTGTCAGAGGTGACGCTGCACCCTCAGAGGCTGGAGCCTCCTCTGAGGAGTCCTCTTGATGTTCCTCATCGACATTGGGGAGGGGCTCTTGATGGACCTGGGGGAGAGTAAAGACATCAGTTAGATAAATGATATGTCCATTGCATACAGATACCAATAAGCACATTATGAGCAATCAATTCCTGTTGATATCAGCCCCAATATGAGCAACTGATGAATGACATGTAGGCGTAGTGGAAGTGATTCTGGCACCAGGTTGTTCTGATGAGCCCCTCTCTCCATCCCCCACTTCCGGCTGATCCACTGCTCCAGTGATGTCCAGGGCAGCCTCCTCTGCAAGTGTCAGAATGTCCCGTTCTCCCCCTCTCCCTCTTGTTGTGGGCTCTCTTCTCCTGCAAGGAGGGAAAGAAGAGAAGGTTGAGTGAGAGTGATGAAATGAGTGTAAGGAATGGTTGTGTTAGATCTTTATAGGGAGACTATAATGGAGTGGGGTGGATGGAGCAAGTTGCCTCCTTTAGTGTTGCTAGTTGGTGTCATTACATTAGGATGAGGGTGAGTGTTCGGGGTGCATAGTAAGATGGGGATACAATAATGTAGCTAGATAGAAAGGGATGGCTGAAGGTGCAAGGGACGTTGCATTGAGTTGCGTTGTGCAGGAGTAGGGTTGGGAATGCTGATTGATGGGGAAGTGATAACAGACACAGCAGCATGAAGGTAAGTGTGGCTTTATACTCACTTTTCCAATCGTAGAAGATCATGAAAACACTTGCAGCACTGAAGCCAGGTCCTCGTCACCACACACCTGCCCGTTACCTCCTCAGCTATCTGCAGCCAGGCTGCCTTGGTCTCCTGGGGCGGTCTCTTCCGACCACTGGCAGGGAAGAGAACCTCCCTGCGTGCTCTGACTCCCTCCACAAGAACATGGAGGGAGTCATCACTTAATTGAGGTGCAGCCCTCTGCCTTTGTGAGCTCATTTTTGGAGTTGAACAAGCTGTCGCAGCAACGGTCGTTGCAAATTCAGGAAGTGGAACGAAGTGGGGCCATGGGCCCTTTAAATAAACCGGCAAGAGAAGCGTCAGCGCTGACGTCACCTGACCCGCATTTTCTAATAGGGTCGGGGAACGCGACGGGCCGGCTTAACAAGGTCCATTAACGTAAAATCTTTTTCCCGGCAGGCTTCAGTAGGCAGCAGGACCGTATCCCGACAATGACCTCTCCCGCCCTGAACCCACCTCGGCCGGCGAAATCGCGGCCTAGGTGTTGTTTCATATTTCTCCCTACAGGGTGTCTGCCTCTTCATTCCTACATTATAACACGTCAAAAGTACTTCATTGGCTGTAAAGTGCTTTGGGACGTCCTGAGATCGTGAAAGGTGCTATATAAATGCAAGTTCTTTCTTTTTTCTGGGGCTTGCATGATGATGCTTCTTTGTAGTGCCAATTTATGTAGCAGATTATCCTTGACATTTTATCCAGGCTGTATTGTAGGATGACTTCAGACCTGTCTAAGCATCTGAAATGTTGCTTCAACATGCCAGTGTTGTACTCTGTGATAACTCATATCACATATCACACATACCCCTCCATCTCAGTTCATTATGCTCTCTCTCCTTTGAGTTCGCTAGCCTCCTATCCTCCCTTAATCTCTCCCTTCATGTAAAGTCCCCAACCCATATTCACGGCCACCTATCGACCTTGCCATTTCTCGTGGCCTCGATACTCCCATCATGTCAATCGCAGATAAGGCCATCTTGACCACTTCCTCGTATTGCTCTCCACCCACATCCCCCTTTCACCCATCTCCCCCAACCTTACTTACTTCTGTGTCCGCCCCTGGAAAAAACTCTCTCCCAACTCTCTTACAACGGCCTCCGGCCCTCCATTCACCACGACATTTCTGTAGCAACAACTGCTCAACCACACCCTCACCACGACCTTTGATGCCCTAGTCCCTACTAAAACAATTACTCTCCCTCACCCTGGCCGTTCCCCTGGTGCGGCCCTCATCTTCGCCCCCTGAAGTCCAAGGGACACAGACTTGAATGGATATGGTGGAGAACTGGTTTCACCGCCAGATCTGGCCGGACCACATAAAGCATTATCGGGTCCTGCTCTCGTCTGCCAAAATTGCTCACAATTCCAGAATCATTCTAGAATGCAAAAGATAAACCCCAGCTTCTATTATTCACTGCTAACCGTCTTCTTAAACCCCTCTCCCCTGTCTCCTCCACCCTCACCTCCGACAACAAGTGTGAGGAGCTCATGGACTTCTTTGTCTCTAAGATTGAGACCATCCGTTCAGCTGCCTCTGCCACTTCCCTTCCTTCCCCTAGCCCACCAGGCCAAACTTCCTCTAAGGTGCCCCCGGCCCTAGCCCTGAACTCACATCTTTCTCCAGTTTCTCTCCGATCTCCCCTCATGACCTCTCCGTGCTCATCTTGTCCATGAGACCAACTCCTGCTCCCTCGAACCTATTCCCACCAAACTGCTGACCACCCAATTCCTTTTCTGGCTCCCATGTTCGCTGATATTGTTAATGGTTCTCTCTCCTCGGGTAAAGTCCCCCTCTCCCTCAAATCTGCCGTCATCACCCCTCTCCTCAAAAAAACAACCCTTGACCCCGCTGACGTAATAAAGACTCACTACGCACTTGAACATAAAGCAAGGCTTTAATCAACTTGTAACAAAACATGGAGGTCTAGTTAGCAGTCACTAGCTTCCTGTTTCCAGATTGTCTCTCCCCAAGGTGGGCCCATGCCTGAGTATTTATATTCCCTGGACGGCGCCCCAGCTGGCCACCCAGTAGTACTTCCTGAGTTGTTACTTGCGATTTATGACACCCGCCATCCTTGCAAACTACCGCCCCATCTCCAACCTCCCTTCCCTCTCCAAAGTCATTGAACATGTTGTCGCCTCCAAAATCCGTGCCCATCTTTCCCGCAACTCCATGTTTGAACCCCTCCAGTCAGGTTTCTGCCCCTGCCACAGTACCGAAACAGCTCTCATCAAAGTCACAAATGACATCTTTTGTGACTGTAACAAAGGTAAACTATCCCTCCTCGTCCTTCTTGACTTGTCTGCAGCCTTTGACACGGTTGACCACTCCATCCTTCTCCAACGCCTCTCCACCGTCGTCCAGCTGGGTGGGACTACACTCGCCTGGTTCCCTTCTTATCTATCGAATCGTAGTCATAGATCATAGATCACAGATCTTAGAAAGTTACAGCATGAAAGGAGGCCATTTCGGCCCATTGTGTCCGCGCCGGCCAACAAAGAGCTATCCAGCCTAATCCCACTTCCCAGCTCTTGGTCCGTAGCCCTGCAGGTTAGAGCATCCCAAGTGCACATCCAAGTACTTTTTAAATGTGGTTCGGGTTCCTGCCTCTACCACCCTTTCAAGCAGTGAGTTCCAGACCCCCACAACCCTCTGGGTGAAGAAATTTCCCCTCAAATCCCCTCTAAACCTTCCCCCAATTACTTTAAATCACCTGCAACGGCTTCTCTTCCCGCTCCCGCATCATTACCTCTGGTGTCCTCCAAGGATCTAGCCTTGGCCCCCTCCTATTTCTCATCTACATGTTGCCCCTTGGCGACATCATCCGAAAATACAGCGTCAGTTTCCACATGTACGCTGATGACACCCAGCTCCACCTCACTACCACTTCTCTCAACCCCTCCACGATCTCTAAATTGTCAGACTGCTTGTCCGACATCCAGTTCTGGATGAGCAGAAATTTTCTCCAATTAAATATTGGGAAGACCGAAGCCATTGTTTTCAGTCTTGCCACAAACTCCGTTCCCTAGCCACTGACTCCATCCGTCTCACTAACATCTGTCTGAGGATGAGCCACACTGTTCACAACCTTGGTGTCATATTTGACCCTGAAATGAGCTTCCGACCACATATCTGCAACATAACCAAGACCGCCTATTTCCACCTCCATAACATCGCCCATCTCCGCCCTTGCCTCAGCTCATCCGCTGCTGAAACCCTCATCCATGCCTTTGTTACCTCTAGACTTGACTGTTCCAACGCACTCCTGGCCAGCCTCCCACATTCTACCCTACGTAAACTTGAGGTCATCCAAATCTCGGCTGCCCGTGTGCTAACTCGCACCAAGTCCCGTTCACCCATCACCCCTGTGCTCGCTGACCTACATTGGCTCCGGTTAAGCAACGCCTCGATTTCAAAATTCTCATTCTTGTTTTCAAATCCTCCATGGCCTCGCCCCTCCCTATCTCTGTAATCTCCTTCAGCCCCACAACCCCCTGAGATATCTGCATTCCTCTAATTCTGCCCTTTTGAGGATCCCTGATTATAATCGCTCAACCATTGGTGGCTGTGCCTTCTGTTGGCTAGGCCCTAAGCTCTGGAATTCCCTGCCTAAACCTCTCCACCTCTCTACCTCTCTTTCCTCCTTTAAGACGCTCCTTAAAACCTTCCTCTTTGACCAAGCTTTTGGTCACCTGCCCTAATTTCTCCTATGTGGCTCGGTGTCAAATATTTGTCTTATAATACTCCTGTGAAGCGCCTTGGGACGTTTTACTACGTTAAAGGTGCTATATAAATACAAGTTGCTGCTGTTGTTGTTGTTATCTCATATCAAACATGGACTTCATTAAGTCTGTTTTCAGTTGGTGTTCATGGTTGCTGTAGAACTGTCGTGAGCCGGTGCTCCAGAGACCTTTGTTGTCCAGGAGCCGACCCTACCACTTTCCGAGTGGATTAAGAATCGGTAGATTGTCTTAAAATGAGGCCATGGTGATTGTTGATGGAGAGGCTGACATTGGATTGCCTAATGATAGTTGTAAATCAGCTGCACATTCATAGACTGGAATCTTTTCTAATTTATATAAGTAGTGGCATTGTACAAAGAAGCACATAGGGCCACATGGTCTGCCATGTCTCACCCCCAGACCTTCTGGAATCCTGCCACTTTGTAAAAATGCACAGCCCTCTCAGCTTGTTGGCTGTTTTCCACGGGGAAGGTGATGAAATTGTATCCTTGAGCCAACAAAGCATCAGTGACTTGTTTAATACATTTATAGGCAACTGATTGGCCTATTTTTCTAATATCCCTAGGGGCAGTCTGGAATGATATTGAAGCATAGAAGTTAAGGGTGTTTGCACCTTGA
This sequence comes from Squalus acanthias, assembly GCA_030390025.1. NCBI lineage: Eukaryota > Metazoa > Chordata > Chondrichthyes > Squaliformes > Squalidae > Squalus > Squalus acanthias. Next base: position 141,324,077 of record CM059428.1, read on the forward strand.
GAGCCAATGACAATGTTGTGGCTATGGATGAGTCTGTCTGCAAGTTACCTCGGAGCAAGTGGCACAACTCTGTAAGGGCCTTTTTGTGAATCACCGCAGCCATTGATCCTCTGACAAATGGATGGATGTATGTATGCCTCTGGAGATGCAGGTGTGAAGTTAGTGGCAGGTGGGCACAGAGTGCCTCTGGTGCAGTCTGACCCACCTGACAACTTTCCATTGGTCCTTTGTTTCTTCCTCCAAAAAACACAAGAACATGGGGATTCCCATCGGACAACCCATTGTTCCGCTGTGGTTATAGATGAGAACTGGAAGTGCACTAAACACTTACCACCTAAATGGAAACAGGAAAAACAAAACAAGAAACAGGCTGCCAGCTCGTGCAGTGAACGCCGATTCACTGAATTCCTTCAAATGAGAGCTGGGCCTGTTGGTGGCTGGAGTGGAGATCACCTCGTACAAGAGGTTGGTGCTGGATGCATTAGTCAGTCTTTTCCTGTCCATCATTTTTCGTAGGTCTCGTATGTTAAAACTTTGCAGAGCAGGGTTTCCTCCCATTGGTCATGAATAACCAGCAGCAGCAGACTCTGATCTCTGCTCTGAATGGTTCGAGTACCACAACTATTTACAGGCACTGAGGTCCGCCTCACAGGATGTGCAGCAGATGGCAGGGATCATGGTGAAGTCCACTGCCCTCAAATGTGGCAACATCAGGGAAGCATTTTCCTCATTGCAGACCTCAATGGAGGATGTGGCAGCTTTATAGAGCCATTGCCTCCTCAGTGGAAGCACAGACTACAGCTCTCGAGATCCTGGGGGATAGATTTATTGGGGTGCTGCCTTTTGACATTCAGATACTTGTGGTTGGGTTACTGAAGACACTCTCTTGGGTTTCCCAGGGTCTTGGGTGTACCATCAGATCTACTCTCTGGCTGAGCAATGGTCACCCAGAACCTGGACCCAGTATCAATGGCGTAGCAGGAGTCATTCAACATGATTCAGCTCTCTCTCAGAATAGCAGCACATGCCAGGCCACCCATCTACTGCCTCGGAGGCTTACTGAAAGAGCACATAGGAGACAAGGCCAGGCTGCCCAGGCCGTTGAACAAGAGAGGCAGTGTAGATAGGTCTTTCTCAGGACTCAGCCATCATGAGGCGAAGGCCACCTCAACTCAAGAGGCTCTTACTCCATGTGTGCAGCCAACAGCCTCTGGTTGCACCTAAAAGAAAAACCAGGAGAGTGTCATAGGAAAGCATGGCAAGCGCCCAGAGAAAGTGCGGTGATAAGTTGGGCTTTATATGGAATGTATTTAATTTATTTAAAAAAATAGATGATGTTATTCAATGAGCTCATGAGGTTCCATGAGCTCTGGTTGCAGTGAAGTGGCATGGTTGTTTTAAGAGACCCAAAGACAGTTGTTTCACATGGAAGGATTGGAGTAGCCTTGAAGGCTGGCGAGACATTGTGGTGGATTTGTAGTCAGGGGAGTGCTGTTAAGTTTGCGAGAATGCCTTACTAATGATCTGCGTATGCATTTCCCCGGCAGTCAGGACGGTAGCCTCCTTTGAGTCAAGATCCTCCTGATACTGGCTTCCAGGTGCCTCCTACTCCACAGCAACTGGGCCTCCCCCCTCCAGGGATTCCAGCATCAGTCCTTTCTAAATTATGATTTTGTGGAGGGTACAGCACGCAATCACAATGGAGGCACCATTACTTTCCCTTCAGAAGACACCAGTCCCTTTCTTTCAGAACCCCAATGATTCTCTCAATTACAATGCTGGTAGCTGAATGTGCCATATTTTACAGATGTCTCTTTTCTGAGGTTGGGACTCAAAGTGGAATTGTGAGCCATGGGAGCAAGGAGTACACCTTGTCCAGGACATATGGCTGTCTTCCCTGAGTGAAGCTGGGAGGCCGGACTGCCTCATGACAAAAACATTGTGATGACTCTCATTAAATCACGGACAATTCATTTCTGCCAGTCACAAACTATTTGAACATTACACCCGAAACGCTGCAGAAATTTGGGGCCTATGTTCATAAAATTGCATGATGTCAGTGCTGGGAAGTGAAATTCCTTCACTCTTTGAACTTAGTGCCAATATTTGGTATCACACAGATGACGTCAGATTAAAACTTTCTCTACATGGGCCTCAACCCCAGACTGCGAAGAATCCCCACTGCATTACCCCAGTGTGACATTGTCATTGCCCACCACCGTATACTCTATCTTGATTGAATACTTAAAAGGGCACAATAATTCCTGTGTGTTGAGACTTTGTGAGTTGAGTAGGGAATGGTGTCTGTTGAAGAAGCAGGACAGGATTGAATAGCAGGGATGGGTTGATATTCTGATTGCATTTGGGGTCAGGGAATATTTCTGCAGAACTTTCCAGGAAAGGATTCCTGCCAGCAAGAGGGAGCCCACAATGCCACAGAGGAACCAGCACTGCTCTACCAGAAAAGAGAAAGCCGAACTTAAGTGGGGCAGAAGACCCTCGAAGATGGAAAGGGTGATTTCGGCCTTGGACTCGTAAGGTTTTGGGGTCAGAAGAAAGGGGGGCGGTGTCCACTACTGGGCCCTCTGCCTCCTAAAGGGCCAACAGTGGGCCTCGCGCCACTGATCCAGGAACTACTTCATCCCATCTTAGAAGATTCATAAATCAACGGGATCAGTGGCAGAGGTCAGGGAATTCAGCTGGGCTGCCAGGCCCTGCCCCGCTGCTGCTTAACATCCTTGGAGAAAGAAAATTTAGGTCTGGGTGGGGATGTGACGGTAGGCCTCCCTGCCTGATTTTCCTTCATTTTCCACTATTATATTGCCCGATTTGGGATGGTATCACGAAGAAAATTCCTCACTGTGCTGTTATCAATTTCACGGGCATCAGTAGCCTTTTATACCTCACCAAGTAATCATTCTTCAGCCTGGACAATGAGTGTGAATAACCCAATCCTATCCTCACATGTCCACATTTGTGTACTGAGGCAAAATCACCACATCCCAAGGATCAAATCTGGGACTCCCTGGTCAATGGCTCTATAACACAGTCCTTGATACATTTTCTGATTGAGTCATTGACGGAGCTCAAGTAAAGGTGTTTTTGTTAAAGTATGTGGTGGAATTTGTCTAAGCAAGTCAAATAATGAATCTATAATGAGTTCGCATAATACTTCATGAACATTTCTCCAGCACTGTCCTTGGCTTTTTGCTGAAGTATTGGAACAGTTATGCCTCTTAGGCTTGATATTGGATTTCACATTAACTGCAAGGCTTTTCTTCATCAATATGTGTACTTGACAATATGCAATAAAACCCATTCATTCCATTAGTTCTGCTTTTAAACAATATAGGCTAGAAATTACTGATGGCGACAAGAAGTGAATAAATGCTTAACACATTCATATGATACACCTCTAGCTGCCATTTTAACAAACCCCTTTTAAAATATTGGGCAAAGAAATTTCATATAAACCTTTTATTAACATGTGGAATGAACTTTCAGATGGAGTAATAGATAGATTTAAGTAATGATTGGATGCTACAATAGGAGATATTAGAATCTTTCTGAATGGGTGAATTAAGATGGGCCAAATTCCTCACTTGTAATTATTTTGTGATTAAATGCAGTTTAAATAACCCAAAAGAAACAATTGTTTTAATTCATCCTCAGGATGTGGGTGTCGATGGCAAGGCCAGCATTTATATCCCATCTCTAATTGCCCTAACAACTGAGTGTGGGACTGAAGTCACATACAGATCAGACTGAGTAAGGACGGCAGATTTCCCTCGCTAAAGAACGTTAGATAACCAATTAGGTTTTTACAATTCAAGAGCTTCATGGTCATTTTTACTGATAGCAGAATCTTATTTTACCCATTTAAAAAAAAAATGAATTGAAGTTTTCAACTCTCATGTTGGAATTGAACTCTCTGGATTATTTGTTCAGGCCTACTTGATTACTACTCCAGCACCATAACCACTACACTGCTGTACCCTCATCCTATTAGTTAAATGAATCTGCGATCTGATCATACATTGTGAAAATGATATTGTAAGTATAATCTTTGTCTCATATTACAAGGAATTAAAACAAGTTAATACCTCCAGGATAAATTAATTGTAAATTAATTAGGTTGAAACCAAGAAGAGAAAAACCTGTGTCACTGTCTAGAGACACCTCAGCAATTGTTGGCTGTTTCTGAGACACCGTGCTTTAATAAAATGAAATAAAACACGTGTAGAATCCGGATGAGAGGCTGAACATTTGAACGCAATGCAGCGCAATAGAACAGAGATGTCTTCACCTGGGTAAGGGCAGATTTTCATTCATTAGCATGTTGCATTGTTTCTTGTTTCTTAAGACACTGTTATATTCAATTAGCTGGTCTTTCCAGCTACTTCACCACTTTTAGATACAGAAAGGAAGCTTGAAATGAGTGGTGAACTACTATCCTTAATGATGTGCTAATGTTGGCTGGTTAGAGAAGCAATTAGAGGGTAATTCTGGGGGCTCCCTGGATGGCACAGTGGATAATTATACGGTCTAGTGCGGTGCTGGGACATACAACCAAGGCAGATCCAGACTTTGTGCTGACTGAGCTCATCTCAGTAGGAGTGGTGGCTGGAATGCCCCAGTTAGGATGCCACCTGGTTGGCTGGCCTACTGGCTTCTGCTGTCTAGGCTCACAGTAGGCTCACTCATAAAGTTTGGCCCCAGGTAGAAGGAGGCACATTCTTGTGAATAATCTTAAATGTTACAATTGGAGATATCCATGTGGGCACTTCCAGGCTGTTTCTAACCCGTAGCTCTGAAGTGACTGAAAGAAACTATTAAGTGTATAAGTGTATTTGGCCATTTAAGCCCATGCCCTCCAGAGACTCATGGGCTAGCAACTTTATTAAGTTAGCGCACATATGAATTTGACATTAAACATGTTCTAAAATGTTGCACGGAGGAATTTTATTGTCAGTTTTATGCCATTGCCGCCTGTCTCAGAGTGTTTGGATGTAGTTACTCCATACACATGGAGAAATAGTTACCAACAAAATTCGATAGTGTGGTCTGCGATGCTCAGAAAAGGATCCTCCAGGTCAGTGGGCTTCAAACTTTTTTTGTGGGACAGCCTCTGGAAATTTTCAACATTCCCAGGGAACGTCAGAGTTCCCATGCCCCGACCCTACTCACGGATCCGGCATATGCTGAGACCAGGCATACTGGCTTACCAACTGGTGGTAGTGGGCCCCACCTGGCCCGGGGGTGGGGGTGCGGGGATACAGGAGCACCTAAATGTTTCTTCCAGAGAAAAACCCAAAACCCACTCACCCTGGATACATAGAATTGCATCGAGTCTACAGCAAAGAAACAGGTCATTCGGCCCAACTGGTCTATGCCAGTGTTTATGCTCTACACGAGCCTCTTCCCATCCCTTTTCATCTAACGCTATCAGCATATCCTTCTATTCTTTTCTCCCTCATGTGTTTATCTACCTTCCCTTTAAATACATCTGTACTATTCACCTCAACTACTCCTTGTGGTAGCGAGTTCCACATTCTCACCACTCTCTGGGTAAAGAAGTTTCTCCTGAATTCCTTACTGGATTTATTGATGACTACCTTTTATTTATGGCCCCTAGTTTTGGTCTCCACCACAAGTGGCAACACCTTCCCTGCTTCTACCTTTTCATAATCTTAAAGACCTCTATCGGGTCACCCTTCAGCCTTCTCTTTTCTAGAGAAAAGAGCCCCAGCCTGTTCAGCCTTTCCTGATAAGTATATCCTCTCAGTACTTGGGATAGGGAGTCTGTAGAATTCGCAATATATCGCGATTTTATTAATAAGGAGAAAACACAGAGTTTCGTTCAAACAGCTTTTATTTCAGCAGAATGCTGTCAGGTTTTTCAAAGTGGACACAAGCAGCCTGTAAAATGGCCGCCGCACCTCGTGGCAGAACATTCTAGACTTTTCGACAGGCAGACAAGATGGCGTTCCAATAAACATTTGTGCAAGATCGATTAAGATTCAGCACATTGAAGATAATACACGAGACATTATGGGTTTGCAGTATACACATAAATACTGAAATCGGTCTCCCAGGTACGAATGAAAGCTATTGTACCAAGTAATCAAGGGCCCATCCAAAGACATTAATATGTAAAATCCCAACGACTCTACGATGAGAGAGCCGTTAGCGGGTAGTTATACAAAACACTTGGAAGCCCCAAAACCCCTCCAGGGAGGACACCGACCGATTTTAACAATGGGAGAAATATTAACAGGTACTCAGGCATTTACGAGTAGCCCCGAAACCCATTAAAAACGGAGATCACCTATACAAGACATTTGAGCGCCAAACCCAAACAAAAGAAAAGGCATTAAGGTTGGGCGGGAAACGGAAGATTTTGTACTATAATTACAAGCTCCAACCGTCCATCTTTCTCTTATCCGATCGACTCGTATCCTCGTGGCTGCTCCTGTGTTTTGACTCGTAGTCTTGTTCCTGCTTGCCTGGTGCCTCTTTTAAAAAGACTGTTGAACTTTGTGATCCGTTCGGATCTACCTCGTGTCGTGTAACGAAGACCTATGTTGGTAACTGGCATCAGAACCAAAGGCCCGAGATGAGATGAGATGAGATGAGATGAGAAGAGAGGAAGACCATACTTATCGCCACGGCCAGTAAGCCCCGACCGCACCTGTAGGTCGAATAGCCAAGTTTCCTTGCCAGGGAGACTTCTTTGAACTTGCAAGAACGGACCTCGGAAGATCCTCCAAGAAGATATTGACTGGTCTGTGAAACCCATCAGGACAGTGCCTGTTAAACCAACCAACACAGATCTTCATCACAGCAGACGTTCCAGCCTGCTAGCCGGAGCAGAAGCAAGTAAATAAGTGGGACCAGGAGACCCCCTGATCGACACGTGGGTGCTGTGGTGAAAACATCCGATCAGCTATTCGGAATTTCTCCGAGTTATCACGAGTGGTGAGCATGAGTCTCGAATCCTACGAATCTAGCTAGGACAGATATTGATAGGGGAGGGTTTAAGTATTAAGGATACTTGTAATGTGTGCCCCTATTTACGGTGTGTCGTTCGTTCCTCGTTTCCCTAGAATTAGCTATATAACTGTGTGTAAGATTGTACTGTCATTAATCTGTGCTTATGACATGTATTTCGTAATCTTAAATATCATGCAATAAAGATTTTCCATTTCGTACCATTCAACCGAGTCTACATGAGTTTCATCTCCATTACTGCTCTCGCATCTAAGTCCAGTGTCTAGAACCGTAAGGGCGAGTGATTCGAACCACTCACAGGTGTGTCTAGTGCTCCCAGACTGGCTGGAGACCAGAACAGGCAACAAGGATCTCACAGGCTGAGAGACACGCACGTCAAATCCCTTACAAGTCTTTGTTGGACTTTCTGGTTGCTTTAGATAGAGAGGTTCATTTGGAATGCCCAGTAAAGCCAGGCATACTTTGTGCCTTCTCCCAACCCATGAGATTTGCCTGGGCGAGGAGTAGATGCATCCCGGCACACGTTCAGATGTGTCACCCGCGGATTTTCAAACAGTAAATTTAGTGTCTTGATCACGGAGGACTGCTTTCTAGTATGAGTTAGCCAAAGTGTGAGATTTTTTATGTTGTGTTGCTTGCTGCATAACTTGACCATACGGACTGATATGCACTTCGAAATCAGTGAAGAAATATCCATGGCTACAGATGAGGGAAGAATCTATTGGCCTTTGCCAGCAACGTATGAGTCAGCATTGGCATGGGAGCTTCAAGAAATGCTTATTCTTACCGATTTCTGTAAAGGCCATCATCATCCATTTCAAGCATCCATTTGTCCTACTTATATGAAGTCACCTATACTCATTCTCAATGATGTTCCAAAATCAAAACATATGTCCTTGTTATATCTAACTTGAAGGCCATTTGTGTTCTGAAATCCCACCCATTACCATCCCTATAATATATGTCTCACAGCAACCATTTTACTCTGAAAACTGATCTACTGCAACAACAACAACAACAACTTGCCTTGAACATAGTAAAACATCCAAAAGCGCTTCACAGGGGCGTTATCAAATGAATTTGACACTGAGCCACATAACGAGATGTTAGGAAAGGTGACCAAAAGCTTTGTCAAAGAGGTAGGTTTTACGGAGCGTCTTAAAAGAGGAGAGAAAGGTAGAGAGGCAGACAGGTTTAGGTGGGGAATTCCAGAGCTTAGGGCCTCAGCAGCTGAAGGCACATCTGTCAATGGTGAGGTGAACGAAATTGGGGATGCACAAGAGGCCAGAATTGGAGGAGCGCAGATATCGCAAAGGGTTGTAGGGCTGGAGGAGGTTACAGAGATAGGGAGGGGTGAGGTCATGGAGGGATTAGAAATCAAGGATGAGAATTTTAAAATCGAGGCATTGCTGAACCAGGAACCAATGTAGGTCAGTGAGTACAGGGGTGATGGGTGAACGGGACTTGGATACGGGCAACAGAGTTTTGGATGAGCTCAAGTTTATGGCGGATGTAAGGTGGGACACCAGGCAGGAGAGCATTGGAATAATCAAGTCTAGAGGTAACAAAGGCATGGATGAGGGTTTCAGCAGCAGATGAGCTGAGGCAGGGGCGGAATCGGACAAAGTTACGGAAGTGGAAGTAGTCAATCTTGGTGATGGAGCAGATATGTGGTCAGAAGCTCATCTGAGGGGACATCAAGGTTGCAAATGGTCTGGTCCAGCCTCAGACAGTGGCCAGGGAGAGGGATGGAATCGGTGGCTAGGGAACGGAGTTTGTGGTGGGACCGAAGACAATGGCTTTGGTCATCCCAACATTTTATTGGAGGAAATTTCTGCTCATCCAATACTGGATGTCAGACATGCAACATGACAAATCAGAGTCGGTGGAGGGTTGAGAGAGGTGGTGTTGAGGTAGACCTGGGTGTCATCAGGGTACACGTGGAACCTGATGTTTTTTCAGATGATGTCGCCGAGGGGCAGCATGTAGGTGAGAAATATAAGGGGGCCAAGGATAGATTCTTGGGGGACTCCAGAGGTAACAGTGCGGGAATGGGAAGAGAAGCCATTGCAGGTGATTCTTTGGCTACGACTGGAACCAGGCGAACGCAGTCCCACCCAGCTGGACGACGGAGGAGAGGCATTGGAGGAGGATGGTGTGGTCAACCATGTCAAAGGCTGCAGGCAGGTTGAGAAGGATTAGGAGGGTCAGTTTACAATGGTCACGGTCACGTAGGATGTAAATGGATCACCATATCCATCTACTGCTCTAAATATTATAATTGTTTGGACCCCACGCTGTTTTCACTGATTCAGGTTCGAGAAATAAAAATGCTAGGTCATCCTTAATGGTGAGCGCCTGTGTTGTGATGAATCTCTATCACTTATTGGTTCAGGTGCCTCAGGATCTGTAATGGTGCATGGATCAGTAACACTTGTTATTTGTATGCGTTATAATGAGATTTATTAGTTGCACACAGCCCTATAGGAGATGAAGAGTATATATTAGTGCTGTATCACAGTAGTTTCATTACAGTATCAGCAATCTGGTAGAGAGATACAGTATGAAGTATGCATTAGTAATGTTCTATCCTTTTAATGGATGTCGATATTCTAACTGAGCAAGTTATTTTTGGAAGAATGTGCACAGAGAAGATACCGTTGAATGTCCGAGCTCCAACATCAGCTGCTACAAACCATTCACAATTTCTAGGCTAAGCAGCTGTGGCACCTGTTTTACTGCCGCTGTTTTTTTTTCTGTTGCTATGAGTCCCTTGGCTGCCTGTGGATCCCTACCAGTGGGTTTCATTGTCGATTGGCTGAATTCAATTTTCTCCCTGGTGGTTTTCTTGCCATCGTTGAATATTTTACCGATGCCTTGCTGTGTTCTTCCATTAGTGGGGATTGCAGTCAGTCCTCTGATTAGCTCCTCCCATGCCTCCTCCTGGTGTGTGATTGGGAGAATGGAGAATGAATGGAGGCTGAATTCTAATCACCTCATCATACACGATGATGTCTACTTCCAGCTCTGAAAAGCCAAGCGTCCTACTTATTCCACCATATTCCCGAATTTTCTGATCAGCCCTGCTGGCTTAATTGTTTCTTGGTGATTTGTAGGGGTCGTGTACATTATTAAATACTTGCTGATTGAAACTGCATACTGATAATGGGGTAATAATCTCTCTGGTTGCTATACTTTAGTGAGATAGCGAACAGACAAAATCTTCACAAATCCATTTGCAATGTTGCTGTACACAGTGGCAGGAAGAATTCTTACCCCAAAATGTTATAACTTACTGGTGGTTGTAAGCTAAAATACTGTGTTTCAGAAACTGCAGCATTCACACTCCAGAGATAAGTGATGGCATTTGCCACCGTATAACTGCCTAAAATGCTTTAATGCCTGAAGCTCGGAATATCACATGCTATAGCTTTAAGTGTTTTCTCTTTTTTTTTGTTTAGATTGCACTGTTGAGATGAGTATTAAAAATACTGCAAAAAGCATTTACAAATTGCTTACTTCAAAATCCAATTAACAGGAAGCCGGATCAAAGTAGGGTTCAACTCAAATACTCAAAGATATAGCCCTGAAGGTCTTTTAAGGAACAAAAATAGTTGAGAACCATAGACAAGAAATTTCTTCATGGCCTATACAAAGTGTTATACAAAGCAAAAAGCAAATGCTATTTGCTGTCTAGCAGTTGGAGTGACACTGCTCTTAGACTTTCACCAATACTCCCGGCTATTATATTTTTTTGTTTAAGATCCATTTTTTATTAGATTTCATACTGGAATGGATGAACTTCTGCATCTGACGAAGGGTTTCGACCTGAAACGTTAACTCTGTTTCTCTCTCCACGGATGTTGCCTGGCCTGCTGAGTGTTTCCAGCGTTTTCTGTTGTTGTTTGAACTTCTGCATTTGTCTGACTTTGCTGCCTGTGAAAGAGGGTTGTCTGGCAGTTTTTATTGTTTCTAGCTCAGCTAATTGAAAGCAGTTTATTCATCTAGATTATCTTTTACATTATTATTACCATACCAATGCATCCACATCCACTCAACTAGCACTTAGAGCTCCAGCTGTGGAGATCAGTGCTCACGGGATGGCAGCAATGTCATCTGCAAAGGGGTCCACTTTGGAGCTCACTTCTCTGCCAGAGTTATTAATATATAAACAACACACACTGGTCCCCGTACAAATCGGTTGATGCCGAACAGCCCTGATGCGGGTAAAAGAAGCTGTGTCGCCAGAAATCATAAGACTTCAGCCCAGGAGGAAATTGCCAAGGATCACCGAATCAGTAAGTCATCCATGTTCTATAGGCTCAAGGCTTGTTGAGATAGTAGCAATGCCTGAATTTCAAATTAAATCATTTCATTTTTGAGAAGAGATGGCCTGTGTGCCTCTTTGGGTTGAATTGGCAAATCTACCCATCTTTAGCATTTTTTATATGTGTGAGGAAAATCTTTTTTTACGCAGCGGGTGGTTAGGATCTGGAATGCACTGCCTGAAAGGGTGATGGAGGCAGATTCAATCGTAGCTTTCAAAAGGGAATTGGATAAGTACCTGAAGGAAAATTTTTGCAGGGCTATGGAGAAAGGGCAGAGAGCCGGCACGGGCTCGATGGGCCGAACAGCCTCCTACTATGCTGTAACGATTCTATGATTCTATGATCTAAATGAGTATTACATTTCTAATGTTGGCAGCCATCAAGCGATTTTTAATAGTATTGTTTTCATCAGTGTTCTATATTATGTCTGGGAATGGTAGGGATCAGAATGTCTACAGTTACTAAGATCAGAGCATGGGCCTTCTTTTGGAATTGGATGTTAGCCATTTCTCTGCACAGCTGTCAAAGGAAAGTAAAGCTCTGGAGTGGTATGTGTCAATGATAATCAGAGAATCAGAGAATCATACAGCACAGAAGGAGGCCATTCGACCCATCGTGTCTGTGCCAGCTCTTTGAAAAAGTTATCCAATTAGACCCACTTCCCTGCTGTTTGTCCATAGCCCTGCAAATTTCTCCTTTTCAAGTATACATCCAATTCCATTCTGAAAGTTACTAAAGAGAATGATGAAGTCAGTTTGTCGGTGGACTTCTTCAGAAACTGCTTACCCAGCCCGAAATTTTAAATTTTAAAAATCATTTCTTCCATTTCCTTTCTGTCTCTTTTTTTTCTCTCTCTTAATCCAATATTTTTCTCCTTCTCTTTATTTCTCATTCTGTACCTGATTTGACTGTAATTCACCATCCTTCTCCGTTGTTCCTCTGTTTATTTCTCAATCCTTAAATCTCATTGGTTAAGGAGATACACTGTTGGTCCCAGCATCGTTCACTAAGGTCCCAGATGCCCCGTTGCTCTCGCTGCACCATTATCAGCTCGCACTTCCAGTAACTTACAGGGCAAAATATTTTTGAGTTGAAGGGTGCAGGAAAAAGTCGAAGTAACAGTGCGCGCGAGGGCATCGGGGCATCTGGGACCGGATCCAGGAAGATTTGGGCCAATAGTTCTGCGGGACATGTAAACTCTGGAATATGGAGAGGTGTCATTCTTTCAGTCTTGTGAAACAAGAAGTGGTATGCTACTTGTTAATGTTCTAGTATTTCATCAAAAAATCCTTGAAGTCAATCGGACAGCCTATAGGACAATGTTAATGGACTGCTTTATTTTTAACAATAATGGATACTTTGAATTCTCATAAATCAGTTTGAGTGAATTGTGAGTGTAATATATTTACTGAAATATTCTGATAATTAAACGGTTGAAAAGAGCTCAAATCCACACAAGTACAATCTTTCCATAATGGCAGGTCTGCAACAGGAGTTTTCTTTCTGTGTCAACTTTACTAATCTACGTTTCCAATACAGCCAATTCTTGTTAAATAAATGATCTCCTTATCACAATGTTATCAGGAATTCTAGCACAAATCCTCTGCTTCACAATTCTCCTTGTATAATTCTCATTGTAATTCTATAATTTCTAAAATGAACTTTGTTTTCATATGTTTAATTTCCACATTTCAGGATTAACTGAAATTGCGGTAAAGTGTGTTATTCAGTCATAACAGTATTTGCTTATCAGGAGTTTACAATTAAAATGATTAAGCTAACAAGAATAATTATTCTGTGAGTAGATATAAAAATTAGCTAAGTAGAATTGACTGTAATGAGAAAATGCAATTATTTTTATGCTGCATAATTAACTCGAGTGTTACATCTCTATATATTAATTGAATTAGTCCACTTGAGAGTTATATTTCAGCTGCTAGAAATTGATCACTTTAAGCATTTAACCGAAAGTGGAAACACTGGTCTAGTTTAATCTGAATAACAAATGTTAAGGGAATCCTTGCCTGGACATTTGCTCCTTAAGAACATAGAACGTGGAGAGGTGATTGTGTTCTAAGTGCGACTTACTCAATAATAAGTTGCTCAGCAGTGTAATTGTTAGCCACAAGCATTTTGCCATTAGATTTACTGTCATTATAGCAGCTACAGAAAAGAAAGTGACTGGCTATATGCCTTGACTTAAACCTAGGCATCTCATTATACATTAGGACCAAATGGTCTTATGGTCAATTTATACCAAAGCTTCTGCACTTTATGTGATGTGATTTTCATATTGTATCAATGAGTACACTACAGTTTAGCTGGGGAGTGATGATCTAACAGTGCATTGGATTTTAGCAAGCAATCAAAGGTGGCTTTTTATACCTGAGAAATACAATGGGCCTGATATTTACGGGGAGGCGGAGAAGGAGTGGGGGAGCGCAGTAGCTGGGGACGTGGAGGTCCTGCCGAATTTAATGGCAGGACTTCATTATCATTGTTTCTTCCGTTTCCTGGACAGCAGCCGGACAAATTGATAGGCTGGCCAGCTGCCAGGTGGGAAAACCAGCGGCAGGAGGCCACAACCACCGGGGTTCCCAGCTAGCGCGATCGTGGGTCAGACATCAGTTGAAGGGGGGCAGGAAATCGTGCGTCAAGCAACAGATCGGGGGTCAGGCATCAGATCGAGGGATGGGGAGAGGCCGCCAATCATGGCAGGGGATAGAGAGAAGCCGCGATCATCAGAAGGGAGGCCGAAGGTTTGCTTCAGGGGCTGGGGGAGCACTCCTGGCCAGCAAGGGATGCTATAAAAAGCACTTACCTTCTGGAGCCGACAGCTCCAGCATCCATTTCGCTGCCGGGTTTCCTGAACCCTGGGAAACCCGGCCGGCAGCAGTTAAATTTAAATCAAGCTCCCAATTGCACTGTGGGAGCCTGATTTAAATATGATAATGATGTGTCCCACCTCTCCAAGATGCGACACTTACACGCCAGGAAACCCGCCGCCATAAAAACGGCAACGGGCTCGTACACGTTGGTTTGGGGACGCGTCCCCGTTCTTTAAGGTTTAACACCCCCACCCTCCACCACCCCACAACCTCCTCCCGAAAATCAAGAAGTAGAATCAGTTTGGGTGAAGCTAAGAAACAGCAAGGGGCAGAAAACATTGGTGGGAGTTGTTTATATGCCCCCAAAAAGTAGTTGTAATGTAGGGCAGAGTATAAATCAGGAAATTAGAGGTGCGTGTAACAAGGGTAATACAGTAATCATTGGGAACTTTAATCTAAATACATGACTGGGCAAACCAAATTTGCGGTAATAGTGTGGAGCACGAATTCATGGAATATATGCAAGATAGTTTTCTAGATCAGTATGTTGAGGAACCAACTAGGGAATAGGCTATTTTAGATCTAGTACTGTGCAACGAGAAAGGGTTAATTAATAACCTTGTAGTAAAGGTAGAGAAGCAATGGCTAGCGTTTAAAAAATTAACATATAATTTACAACAAATATACATTCGTTTAAGGCACAAAAATCCCACAGGAAAAGCGGTCCAACCGTGGCTAACAAGAGAAGTTAAAGATAGTATTAGATCAAAGGAAGAGGCTTATAATGTTGCCAAAAAGAATAGTAAGCCTGAGGATTGGGAGGATTTTAGAATTCAGTAAAGGAGGACCAAGAAATTGAAAAAGAAAGGGAAAATAGAATATGAGAGTAAACTAGCGAGAGACTTAAAAAGACACTGTAAAAGCATCTATATGTATGTAAAAAGGAAAAGATTAGCGAAAGTAAATGTGGGTCCCTTACAGGCTGAGACAGGAGAAATTATAATGGGGGACTAAGGAAATGGCAGAGAAATTAAACAAATACTTTGGCCGCGATTTTGCCTACGCTCCGAGGGCGGGTTTGGAGGCGGGTCAGAGGTTAAAGTCATTTTGATTGACGGTGGGTTCCCCACCTGCCATCAATCCACCTCCAAACAACCTTCTCAAGTGTTGGGTCCCCGATTTGTGAATGGACCCGACTCCTAGCGGTGGGAAACGGATTAAAGCCAATTACCTGCCTATTACCAGGTACTTGTGAGTAGTTTTCAGGCTGTTTTTCGATTTTCCAGCTTTTGGGTCGGGTTTCACGACGTCCGGACAACACGCCAGGTTGCAAGTTTTTAAATCCAACTGTATGTCCAGTGACACCTCATTGGGAGAACCTCTCTCACCAGTGACAGTTTGCTTCTGTCATCTCACCTGCAGCTGCCATCTATTCCAGCAACATTGGAGCCAATGAAACAATCAGACCTTGATCCTCTGAATCCTTCCACAATCATCCCCAACACCAACATCACCAACCTCATCACCAACCTTCGCCGCCATCACCTGAAGCTGCACTGGACACAGGGCATCAGCCCCTGACAGAATTGTTGGCTGGGAGGTCAGCGATGGCATCACCATGGCCAGACTTTCTTCACTTGATGCTGTAAACCCTGGCTGTCACATGATGCACCAGGTTGACACCATCCCATACCAGCACTGTGAAGCATCCCTTTAATGTCCAAGCCATTCCATGCACACACATCACTATAGCGGGGCGGGGGGTGGAGGAGTTATGACTGAACAATCACTGGAACTCAGTAAGACACTTCTCAATGTGCGCTCAGATCTGTCCAATAAGGGGCATTTTTTGAAAAAGAGATTTCACTGTATGACAACACATTACCAGAAACTTCACATGGACATTGGCTAAACCTCTCAAGTGCCCACCCTTGTGTGTTGTTAGTTGGTATGCTTGCAGTAGAATGAGGGTGAGTGTGAGGGGTGGCTAGTGAGATGGAGAAGTGATAAAGTAGATAGAGAGGGTTGGGTGGAGGTGCAAGGTAAGTTGGTGTCCTGGGGAGGTGTCTTCTGCCCTTGGAAGGAAAGAGAACCTCCCTGCGTGCTGCAACTCCCTCCATAAGCATATGAAGGGAGTCATTGGAGAGCCTGGGTGCAAGAGTTCACCTTTGTGCAGTGATTGTCAGTGTTTTCAGCACCTCAATTCTGTCAAACACTGAAAAATCAACTGTTAAAATAAAATTGTGCATGGTCCCTTTAAGGAAACCGGCAGATGACGCAGGGCGGGCTTAACAAGGCCAATCAAGGGAAAATCACGTCTGTACAGCGGAGGCAGCTGGGGGCGGGACCGGAACCCGGAAACCAGCTGACCCGCACCCATCCCGACACCGAGGAGAAATTCGTGGCCTTTGTGTCTGTCTTCACGGAAGATGACGCAAAAAACTTCTTAGAAATAGCGGAGAACCAAGGGTCTAGCGAGAATGAGGAACTGAAGGAAATTAGTATTAGTAAAAAAAAAGTACTGGAGAAATTAATGGTACTGAAAGCTAATAAATCCCCTGGACCTGATGGCCTACATCCTAGGGTTTTAAAAGAGGTGGCTATAGAGGTAGTGGATGCATTGTTTGTCATTTTCCAAAATTTCATAGATTCTAGAATGGTTCACCACATATTGGAAGGTAGCAAATGTAATCCCACTATTTAAGAAAGGAGGGAGAGAGAAAATGGTGAACTACAGACCAGTTAGCCTGACATCAGCAGTAGGGAAAATGCTAGAATCTATTGTTAAGTATGAGGTAACAGGGCACTTAGAAAATAATAATAGGATTTGGCAGAGTCAACATGGATTTATGACAGGGAAATCGTGTTTGACTAATCTGTTAGAGTTCTTTGAGGTTGTAACTAGCAGGATAGATAAGTGGGAACCAGTGGATGTGGTGTATTTGGATTTTTAAAAGGCATTTGATAAGGTGCCACACAAGAGGTTATTAAACAAAATTAGGGCACATGGGACTGGGGGTAATATACTAGCATGGATTGAGGATTGGTTAACGGACAGAAAACAGAGAGTAGGAATTTTTTTTTATTCATTCATGGGATCTGGCCATCACTGGCAAGGCCAGCATTTATTGTCCATCCCTAATTGCCCTTGAGAAGGTGGTGGTGAGCCGCCTTCTTGAACCACTGCAGTCCGTGTGGTGAAGGTACTCCCACAGTGCTGTTAGGTAGGGAGTTCCAGGATTTTGACCCAGCGACAATGAAGGAACGGCGATATACTTCCAAGTCAGGATGGTGTGTGACTCAGAGGGGAACTTGGAGGTGGTGATGTTCCCATGCACCTGCTGCTCTTGTCCTTCTAGGTGGTAGAGGTCGCGGGTTTGGGAGGTGCTGCCAAAGAAGCCTTGGCGAGATTGAGGTCTCACCAGCGTCTGCCTGATGTGGGGTTCACTGTATAAATCAGCTCTGTACCTGTCCAAACTCTAAACACTCTAAATGATGAAAAAAATAGAGAAATGGATAACTCCAGTGTGTATACAGTCGTGGCACAGAGGTGATGGGCCAAATGGCCTCCTGTGCCAAAGTTTCTGTGATTCTATAAGCAGATACCAGCCTTAAACAAATATACTGTGACTAAGAATTTTAAGTTAAAGAGAAAGGGGGAGAAATTCAGTATTGCCCCATTTGGGGCGCAATTATCGGCCGGGCGCAAAGATTGGCGCCTGGCGCTAATTATCGCCTCCGACTGCAAACTTGACTTTTATCGCCCCTGGAGGTGATTGGAGCGCTAAATCAGGCGCTACACTGCTGTCTTAAGGCGCAAAGGCCGAGGAGCGAGGCGCTAACTCAGAGCGCGGGCGCAGCGCAGGTGCTGTCAGTTAGCGATGGAACACAGACACACTGGCGCCGGACAGTTCTTAAAGGGGAGGGTCAATCTTGCACTCCAGCCACACCCTGCTCATTGGAGCCTTGAATCTCGGCCTGGAGAGACCTGTGCCTAAATCTTCCAGCCAAGGACTATGGAGAGGGTGAGAGAACGAGCTCAGCGCTTCAGCGAGCGGGCCTTGGATGCTCTCGTTGGCGCGGTGGAGCACAGAAGATGTATACTCTTCCCTGAGAGTGGCAGGAGGCCTTTGCCACGCGAGTACAGAAGAGTGTGGAGGGAGGTGGCTCAGAGAGTCTCCTCCAGGAGCATGGTGCCCAGGACCCATGTTCAATGCCGCAAAAAGTTCAACGACCTCACTCGGGTCGTCAGGGTGAGTGGCTTTTTCTCAATACCTCTCCATCCCTCCATCTCAACCTCACTCTATGGCCAGAGGGTCTTAAAACCCCAATGCACAACACTCATCCAACACCTATGGCCCTTTCATGAAACACACACACACATTCCACACTTTGCATACAGTAAGGGCTATTCACCTATGGGAGGCACATCAGGCAAGACCATGGCTGCATACAGTAAGGGCTATTCACCTATGGGAGGCACATCAGGCAAGACCATGGCTGCATACAGTAAGGGCTATTCACCTATGGGAGGCACATCAGGCAAGACCATGGCTGCATACAGTAAGGGCTATTCACCTATGGGAGGCACATCAGGCAAGACCATGGCTGCATACAGTAAGGGCTATTCACCTATGGGAGGCACATCAGGCAAGACCATGGCTGTATATTTACTCAGACGCCGTCCTTTTTCTTGCAGGCCAAGCTAGCTCATAATAGGAGACAGCAGCAACGGACGGGTGGAGGGCGGCCTCAGCTGCAACCCCTCAGCGATCTTGAGGCGCGCGTCCAGAGGATTGTGGCAAGCCGGGTGATCGGTCCCGTCGCCACTGGAGACGCCAACCCCGTTCTG
Source organism: Squalus acanthias (assembly GCA_030390025.1). Taxonomy (NCBI): domain Eukaryota; kingdom Metazoa; phylum Chordata; class Chondrichthyes; order Squaliformes; family Squalidae; genus Squalus; species Squalus acanthias. Next base: position 141,343,096 of record CM059428.1, read on the forward strand.
GACAGCAATGGTAAGGTCATCACCTTTTTGTCCTCTGTCCTTCCACTTGTCCCTCACAACACCAGCCTTTAACACTTTCAATCCAACTTACTAAATCGCTGCACTCCTTCCTCCCTTACTGCCACCCTGTCCTCACGCTAAAGCCACTCTTGTACCTCCCTGCTTTCAGATGGTGATTCACCAGCTGAGGAGACGGGCCTTCAAGCTGCCAGTGGGAGTGAAGCTGCAGCCGAGGAGGAAGATGAAGGCGGAGCATCAGTGCCACCCTCTCCCGAGGAAGCCCATGCCCACACTGGGAACACGCCTTCCCCGGAGTGGAGCAGGGGGGAAGGGTCTGATGAGGGTGAAGCTCCAGGACCCAGCGGGCTGCAGCAACGCCATGGGGGTAGGGAAGCTCGGGGGCCTTCTCCCCGGAGGGAGAGTATGCCAGCGAGTCCTACTGCACTGGACGCAGAGGAGAAGCGGCTCATCGCTGAAATGAACACCCAGGCGGTGGACATGCACACTGAGCTCATGGGTGCAGTGGAAAGGGTGCCCGAATGCATTGAATCACTGGCAAGGAGTGTGGAGCACTTTGCTGTAGCACAGGCGGATGCCACACTAAAGCTTAGTGCTGCAATTCAGTCACTGGCTGCCATGAACCCATCTCAGACTGCTCTCATGCAGACTCAGATTGAGGCCACGCGAGCACTGACTGCTGCCATCCTCGATGGTTCGTACACATTTCCCCGGGGCTCTCACCGCGCCGCAGCAGGCCAGCAATCTGTGCTCCAGCAGATTGCTCCGGATGCTGAAGTGCTGCCCCGTGGGAGTGCCAGTGTGTCGGTCGAGCAGGGAGTTGCTGTCCTCTCTCAAGTTGACAGCATTCCTGCTGCCACCACTGTCACTTCTCCACTGCACTTGCCACTGCCTGTAGGACAGACTGCTGCCGCCCATGCAGAGTTGGTGCAGTCTGCAGTCGGGCCCTCCAGGCCCAGAGCTGGTCGAGGCCGTCCTTCAAGGGCATCTGCAGTCTCAGGTTCTGACAATCAGCAGCCTTCCACCAGCCTTGCTGCAGCCACTGAGATCCCATTACGGAGGAGCAGTAGGGTGGGAAGGGGGGAAGTGCGCAAGGGAAGGAGATCACCCTCGAAGGGCAAAAAGTAGGAGGTGTGACAAAATGTTGGTCATTTTTTTATTAAAGGCTAAGGTTCGTGGTCAAACTTTTGAACATTATCTCCAGGTTATGAGAACCAGTTATGTTAATGACTGTGTTTTTGTATTTCTTTCTATTAGTTTGTCATGAGGAAATGACACACACAGAGTTTGTGAAATAAATAAGTTTTTGTATTCAAAATATACATGTTTGGTCTTTGGAATCATTGGTGCCTTGGCCGGCTTAGGGGTTGCGGGTTGGTTTCATTCATGTTGTTCTCAATGGCAGAAGCCATTTCCTCAGTAGGGGCCTAGAAGCGGCTTGCTATCAGCCGTTGACGGACGGCCCTTCCAGTTTCTACATTGTAGGCCTCCCTCCTGCCTTGGTGCTGCTGATGATCATCCTCCTCCTCTTCCTCCTCCTCTTCCTCCTCCTCCTCTGGTGGTGCTCCAAGGCCTGGTGGCATTGGCTGGGTCCTGAGGATTGCCATGTTATGCAGCATGCAGCACACAACTACGAAGTGGGAAACTCGCTCAGGCGAGTACTGCAGGGCTCCTCCAGAATGGTCCAGACAGTGGAACCGTTGCTTGAGCATGCCGATTGTGTGCTCAACGATGTTCCTGGTAGCTAGATGACTCTTATTGTACCGCAGCTCAGCAGGGGTGTTGGGCGTACGGAGCGGTGTCATCAGCCAGGTGCTCAGTGGATATCCCTTGTCCCCAAGAAGCCAACCAACTGGCTGATGCGGTGCCTGGAAAAGTTCTGCCACAGTAGTCTGGCGCAGGATGAATGCATCGTGGCAGCTGCCAGGATAGTGGGCATTGACAGCGAGTATCAACTGTCTGTGGTCACAGACCAACTGAATGTTTAAGGAATGGAACCCCTTTCTGTTGCGGAAATCCTCGGCATTCTCATGCGGAGCACGCAAAGCCACCTGCGTGCAGTCAATGGCGCCCTGCACCATGGGGAAGCCCGCTATCATAGCAAAGCCCATTGCGCGTTCTTGCTGCTTGTCTGGGGTCATGGGGAAAGAGATGTACTCTCGTCTCATTTTAAAGAGGGCATTTGTGACCTGACGGATGCAGCAATGCACCGCGAACTGGGAGATATTGGCGATGTCCCCAGTCGCAGATTGAAATGAGCCAGTGGCATAAAAGTTCAGAGCCACTGTGATCTTCACTGCCACCGACAGAGACGTCCTGGACCTCAGTTGAGGCTGCAGATCTGGCTGCAGCAGATGGCAGAGCTCAGTGACCACCTCCTTGCTGAAGCGCAGCCTTCGCAAACACTGTTCCTCAGACATATTAATATATGTGAATTGTTGGCGATATACCCTGGGAGGGTAAGGTCTCCTGTACAGAGGCCTGTTGGCCCTCCTCCGTCTGGCCATGATTGCCACTCTCTCTCTGCGTCTCTGTGTCCTCCGATTCTGGTGGCGCAGGACGACGCCCCCAATCAGTGCAGCCCCCAAAGTCTCTTGGAAATCAAAGTTATGAAGGCCAAAAACCAAAGTACCTGCAAAGTTATGATCAGTAGCCAAAACTACCTCACACAGCGTTGACTCAATGCAGAAGTCTCTCTTTCTCTCTCTCCGAATCTCTCTCTCTCTCTCTCAGAACGAGTGGTGCAAAAATGTCAACCACAGAGAAAGCCAGGAAGAGGCCTCCTTTAAATAGCGCCCCCCCAGCCCCACAGCGACTGGGAGCGTTCTAGTCTTCCGGTCGTTGGTTGCGCTAGGCGGAAAGGATGGGGGGCACCACTCAATTTCCGCTCCGGGGCGCCACAAGGGCATTGCACCCTCATATGACGTCAAGATCTACGTGCGCAGGAGATTGCAGCGGTAAAGTTTAGCGCCGCCGCAAAATGTCTGGTTAATTTCGCGAGCGGCACAAACATCGCCGCACCCGGGCGCTAGTTGCTTTGCGCCCCATTAGCGCCCTCTTAAGGCGCTAACGGGAGACGCAACCAACTGAATTTTTCCCCCAAAGTCTTACCAACAAGATCTTGTAAAAATTAACTTGCTACAATCATGATCAGCATTCTCTTGTTAATTCTATCGGTTTTGATTTTTTTACCATTATTGTTTAACTAGTGAGTCCTGATAACTAGTTAGACATGTAGCAGACATAATTTAACGTGGAGAAAAGTGAGATACAGTCCCCACCACTTAAGATGACCACGTTTAAATTGAGCAATCGTTTAAATCGACCAAAAAGTGTTAACCTTTTCCATTTCGAATACAGTCAATGACTAAGTTGCCACTTACAGTTTGTTAAGCATGCTGGGTATTTTGGGCAGAAACAGGTGTTTACTCAATAGTTGACTACTTCCATAAATAAACTTATTGAATAAATGCTACAAATCGATGAAGTGTTGACTGATTAATTAATGATGATATTCTTTAATGAATTTATTGTTATTGTTTGATAGTGTCCAGTTTCTCACTGTTCAGATCTCTTTCCCTTCTCCTGGCTATGGATCTTTATCAGCTTGTTCAATCGCCACTACTCTCCCAGAACAGCGGTGACTTCCTTCCCTCTGAGGACAGTCCTCATCTCCAGATGCCCAGTTGTCTCACTCCCCATGCCAATTTTTGCTCTGTGGTCCAAATCCTTCCTAAAGTGTGGTGCCCAGAATTGGACACAATACTCCAGCTGAGGATTAACCAGTGATTTGTAAAGGTTTAGCATAACTTCCTTGCTTTTGTACTCTATTTATAAAGCCAAGGACCCCGTATCCTTTTTTAACAGCTTTATCAACTTGTCCTGCCAACTTCAAAGATTTGTGTATGTAAACCCTCAGGTCTCTGAGAAGTGGGAGTGAGAAAGATTGAAAAGAAGGCACATATCTTGAAATTGATGGGATGGATACTGTCAGAGAGCAGAGGATTCAACAAACCTGGCAGGGGAAAAACTTGATGTTGGCCATAATGGTAGAATATAACAATGGAGGCGAGATTTTTAAGAAGCTTTTAGAGTAGAGGCTAAAGGTAAACCAAAAGGTCAGCTTTCTCTTTGGAAGATCTAACATCTACATCAGAATGGAAGATAGGAAGAAGATGGAAGCACGGAGGATTCACAGAAGTGACAAAAGACAGCTTCAGTAAGGGACAAGATGGACCAGCAGCTGGATGGGCAGGAAGGCAGCAACTTTTGCTTTTTCATTGCTCTAAAAGTAGCTTCAAAGAGATAATGAGGAGAGATAAAGTCAGATCAGTACACAATTCACAATTGGCATAATTCTTACAAGATACTGCTGAACAGGTCAAATTTAGGTTTATTTTGGTTTCTTTAAAGAAATAAACAGCGATAGGAAAATACTACACACAAGCATACGAGATAAGCTGCGATTGATCTCCGTAGAGGAGTGATGGTTAAGGGGAGATTTAATGGAGCTGTTCAAAATTATGAGTTTTGATAGAGTAAATAAGGAGAAACTGTTTTCATTGGCGGGATGGGTCGGTTACCAAAGGACACAGATTAAATATTACTGGCAAAAGAAGCAGTCTTGATGAGGAGAATTTTTTTTACGCAGCAGGTTGTTGTGATCTGGAATGCACTGCCTGAAATGGTGGTAAAAGCAGATTCAATAATAACTTTCAATAGGGAATTGGATAAATACTTGAAAAGGAAAAAAAATTGCAAGGCTATGGGAAAAAAGCGGGGGAGTGGGACTAATTGGACAAAGAGATGGCACAGGTACGATGGGTCAAATGGCCTCCTTCTGTGCTGTAAGATTCTATGATACATCTTTGAAAAAAAGACTTGCATTCATATAGCGCCTTTCATGACCATCTCAAAGCACTTTACAGCCAATGAAGTACGTTTTTGAAGTGTAGTCACTGTTGTAATGTAGGAAACCCAGCAGCCAATTTGCACACAGCAAGTATAAGGGGTTCACGTGGCTCTGTGCTTAGCCTGGGTGCTAGTGCGGGGTTAGGCCTTGTTGCCTGTTCTGGTCTCCAGCCAGCCTGGTAACACTAGACACCTGTGAGTGGTTCAACCCACTTGCTCTTATGGTTCTGACACTGGGCTTAGGTGCGAGAGCAATAATGCAGAGAAAACTCAGGTAGACCCGGTTGAATAGTACGAAATGGAAAATCTTTATTGCATATTATTCAAGATTACGAAATACATGTCATAAGCACAGATTAATGACAGTACAAACTTACATACATTTATGCAACTAGGTTTAGGGAAACAAGGAGCGCACGACACATCAAAAAAGGGGACACACATTATAATTATCCTTAAAACATAAACCCTCCCCTATCAATACCTGTCTTAATCTAGATCTGTAGGATCGAGACTCATGCTCACCACTCGTGATAACTCGGAGAATTCCGAAATGCTGCTCGGATGTTTTCACCACAGCACCTGACTATTCACGTGTTGATCAGGGGTCTCTGTACCCCACTTGTTTACTCGCTTTGCTCCGGCTAGCAGGCTGGACCGTCTGCTGTCATGAAGATCTGTGTTGACCTCGGAACTCTGATAAAACTCAAAGAAGAGTCTTCCTGGACCGACACCAGTTGTTGGTAGAACTCGAGGAAAAGTCTTCCAGGGCCAGTTGTGGAGTAGCCGATAGAATTCGAAGAAGTGGTTAATCGATTTTTCGGGCGCGGTCGGGGTTTACTGACCGCGGCGGCACGTGTAGTCGTCTTCTTCTCTTCTCATCTCATCTCATCTCATCTCCTCTCGGGCCTTCGGTTCCAACACCGTTTACCGACTTCTCGGGATGGTGCGCCCGCTTACAGGCCTTCGCAGACCAGCTCTCCACAGATCTTCGCGGCAAGCCACGAGGTTGACTCCCGGAAAATCAACGGATCAGAGAAGCGAGTCAAAGGAATAAGAGAAAGATGGACGTTTGGACACTACAGTTATGGTACTGTAATTCCTTATCTCCCGCCCAATCTTAATGTCCATCTTTTGTCATGTTTTGGCGCTCAAACTTCTTGTATGGGGTGGTACTTGTCGTTAATGGGTTTCGGTGATACTTGTAACTGTCTGAGTACCCGTTAATATTTCTCCCCTTGTGGAACCGGCTAGGAGTCTCCCTAGAGGGGTTTTGGGGGCCTCCGAATTCTTGCTGTGAGTACCCGCGAACGGCTCTCTCATCGTAGAGCCGTGGGGAATTTGCGTATCAATGTCTTTTGGATGGGCCCCTTGATTGCCCAGTACAATAGCCCTCGTTTGTGCATGGAAAAACCCGATTCCAGCATTTATATTCCTTGCTTGGGTGTTAAAATGCAAAACGATCTCGTCTTGTCTTATCTCAATATGCTGAGTCCTGTCCGATCTTGCTGAAATGTTTATTGAAACGCCATCTTGTCTGCCTGCTGAAAGTCTAGAACCTTCTGCCACGAGGCGTGGTGGCCATTTTACAGGCTGCTTGTGTCCGTTTTGAAACCTGACAGCATTTTGCTGAAATAAAGCTGTGTTTACGAAACTGTATGGGGTAAAAATTGAGTCGCGCCCCATTTGGGGCGCTAACCTCGCCGGGGCGCGACTTTTAGCGCCCCGAAAAAATTAGCGGCCCCGCGCCGGAACTTCAGTGGTTGCGCCCCAAGAGGGAAGCGGGGCGCAACTGGAAGCAGCCCGCATCCCTCTTGGAGCGCTGCGAGTGAATATCCTGGCGCTACGTGCCGCAGCGCCACGCGCTGCGGCACGTCGCGCCGCGGTATTGCAGGCCTTCCTCCCCTTCTTAAAGGGGAGGGACCCTGCGCAGCGCGAACCGGGGCCCAGCTGGGCCCCCAGGGATCGGGAGTGCCGGCAAAAGAGCCCGGCACTCAAGAGAAGTGCCGGGCTCTTGGAGCGCAGCCGGCACTTCACGGTGGGGGGGCTTCACGGGGGCCGGGGGGCAGGTGCTGGCAGGCGGCCAGCAACAAAAATGGCCGCCTGCCACCTCCGCTTTAAATATCGCCGCCCCGGCCGCACGTACACCTCCCTGAACCCGTCGGACATAGCGTCTGGCGGTAAATCAGGGGGCGCGACTGAAGATCACGGCCGGGGCGCGAGCGGGGTGCTGCGCACGGCGATGACGTCATCGCCGGCGGCGCAGCGCCACAGGGCGCTACCGGCTGCCGCCGCCACTAACCTCCCACTAAATTTTTCAGGAGGCGTGGGCGGCGCTGCGCCCGGGCGTTAGCTGCTTTACGCCCCATTAGCGCCCTCTTAAGGCGCTAACGGGAGGCGCAAGCAGCTGAATTTTTCCCCCTATGTCTCTTTCTCATTATTTTTAAATCGCGATAATTTGCGAATTCTACACAAGCTTCCACAAACAGCAATGTGATAATGACCAGATAATCTGTTCTTGTTATGTTAATTGAGGGATAAATATTGACCAGGGATAACTCCCCTGCTCTTCTTTGAAATAATGCTATGGGATCTTTTACACCCACCTGAGAGAGCAGACAGGGACTCGGTTTGATGTCTCATCTGAAAGACAGCACCTCCGACAATGCAGCACTCCCTCAGCGCTGCACTGGAGTGTCAGCGTAGATTTTTGTGCTCAAGTTCCATGGAGTGGGACTTGAACCCACAACCTTCGGACTGCAGAGGCGAGAGTGCTACCCACTGAGCCACAGCTGACACTTGTGAACTTCTTTCACTGACTATCACATTTCCCCCAGAATATTTATTGAAAGCTGAGATGAAATTTAATGGGGATGGTTTTCCTCTGCTTTGCACCTGAGCTTTGTTTGTTTTCCAGAACACAAAGCAGAGGAAAAGGGGGTAGAAACCCGTGACACCAACTCTCCACACATTGTGTGCTTCACACACACTTCTGGGACTTCTCCAAAGGTGTGAAGCTCTTACATTTGAAACAGGTGAAAGCATGTAAGTTGGACAGTAATGAGTCAGAAGTGCCGTCAGTATGCCACTCCTCTTATATTCTTGGATCACTACTGGGGAGAGGCCTGACTGCAGCAGCACCTATAGGAAGTGAGCTCCTGTGCTTGCACCCAATCCCCTTAAAGCAGAGGGTTTGAGAAGGAGCAGGCAGAACACTGCTGAGGGCTCCAAAAAGGTAAGTTCCTCTTTTTTCCAGGGTCAACAGCATGAGTATTGAGGCTGAAGGATTTCTGCTTGCTGTTTTTGGACTGCAGCCAAAAGGCCCCAAAGCCAGAGTCATTACTTCTGCTGCAGCCTCTCAGGCCTACAACAAGGGTACCGTTTTCTCCCCCACCTTCCTGCGCTGGGGGTGTGCCAGGCCCATTATAATGACTTGTACCTGCAAAGGGTGAGTTCAGGTCCTGTCGAGTGGAGCGTACTTTGGGTGCACTCTGCCCAACTTGCACTTAGATAAAATGGAGAAGTAAGTCTTATAGTTAAATTTTACCAATAAAAATATATATACATTATTGGCAGGACAAGAGTAGAAAATCACCAGTGGGAAAAAGATTTGCAAAAGATGTCACAAGTACTATCATAGGGGTTCTCATTAAAGAATGAATGTAACTGAGTCTGTTTTAAATCATTCCTCTTAGGGGGTTGAAATTCCTCTTACCGATAATTATCGAGAAAACGTTTGTGTGAGAACAAAGTGGATTTCTCCCATGAAACCCCAGTTCTCCTCACCCTGTGGCTATCCATCTGTAGAGACGCTCTGGCCGCGATTTTACCATCGGCAGCGGGTTGGAGTCGGGTTGGCTGTTCGGCAGGTTCCGGTCCCGCTGCCAGTTTCAGCCGCTCTGAATTAACAACTTTCCCTTAACTGGGCTTATTAAGCCCGTCGTGCCGTTGCCCGGCCCAATCAGTGGGTTCGGGTCTGCTGCTCGCACCTGCTGACGTCTTCGATTCAGCTGCCTTTAAGGGGCCCATGCAGCCTTTGTGTTTCATTCACATTCTGATGCTTCTCAGTGTGGCAGATAATGAAATGACTGCTTCAAGAGCCAAGGCCTCTCCAAGATTCGATGATGACTCCCTCCATGCTCTTGTGGAGGGAGTGAGAGGGCACCAAGAGGTACTATTCCCCTCAAATGGACGGAGGAAGCTTCCTCAGCAAACCAAGGCAGCCTGGCTGCAAATTGCTGAGGAGGTGAGCTCCAGGTCTTTGTGTGGTCGCACCTGGGTGCAATGACGCAAAAGGTTCAATGACCTGCTATGCACAGCAAAAGTGAATATAACATCACACTTACCTTTAATCTGCTCCCCATCTCCTCTCATCACCAGCACTCTGCATTGTCACATCCCACTTTACCCTTACAACCCTTGCACCCTTAACCATCCCTCTCTCTCTATGTACAGAATCACTTCACCATTCTACTATACACCCCTCACACTCACTCTCAGTGTTATGCAATGACAACAACTAACCACGCACAGGGAGGGCCCTTGGTATTGGCACCTCACTCCATCTTTGTCTCCCTCTAAGCATCTATGCTATGGGTTCTCTACACTCACTCCAACATTCTCACTCAAACTCCACTTGTGTCCCCCATTGCAGGAAAAGAGAGCCCACAATAAGAGGGAGAGGGTAAGGACAGGAGGAGGGCTACCTTCCATGGCGCACTTGACCCCCGCTGAGGAGGCTGCTATCGACATCGTTGGAGGTGCAGAGGAGCTGGAAGTGGGGGACGGAGAGACGGGCGCAGTAGAGCAAGCTGGTGACAGAATAGATTTGCAACCCTCTCATTTAGATTGCATGAGTGACTGATACGGCATCTGATGTTCATACAGATTGAGTTCTGATCATCTGCACAATTCGATGTGTTTGCTATGTTAATATCACATGTCTAACTCATGCCTTTACTCCCCCACAAGACCATCAAGAGCCCCCCTCCCCACTGTCCAGGAGGAAGAGCCAGAAGACTCCTCAGAGGAAGCTGCAACCTCTGAGTGTGCAGTGTCAGCAGAATTGAGCGCACCCAGCACCAGCGCAGATACGCACACCTCGGTGGGTCCTTCGCGAGATAGGTTAGTGTTGTCACCTGGTGTATCACAGCTCACAAGTGAGCATCAGCAGATGGTAGAGACAGGGACAGCAGTGGAGAGTCCTCATCGGAGGCCGCAGGCGCTCCTAGCTCTGCTCAGCTGCATGTGGACCCTGTGCCTCTGGGGCCATTCAGAAAGAGAGCGGTGCTGGAACTTCAGGAACAAGTGCAGGAGTCTCTGACAGGGTTTGCAACCACGGTAACTGTGAGTGTGCAAAGAATGGAGGAGTCCTTCTCAAACATGAGCAATGCCGTGGTGCACGCAATGGCGAATGTAGGTCCCGCCATGGAAAGGCTGGCAACCTCCATGGAGGACATAAATCGCCAGACTCAAATGAACATGGTGACTCTTCTAAATAGATGGTCTGCTATGGAGGATAGATGGGCATCTATTGAGGAGAGGAACCAGAGGTACATGGACGTCCCCATTATGAGGACTGTCAGTACAGAGACGGGTCCTCATGGCCCCACTGATGTGCAGCAAGGTGCTCTCCAGCTACTTGCTAGCAGTGAAGTGTGGGTGACCCATGAGAGGGATATTGGTGGTCGACAACAAGGAAGTATGGGCTCCTCTCCAAGTGCTCACACTCCCATGCCACTGTGGAGCCCTCAGTCAGAGCCCCAGATTCCTCACCCAACTGAGATGGCCGTCTCAGCTCCTGCACAGCCACAGAAGGAGCAGACTGTTGCCGAGCCCTCCCAGGCTCCCAAACCCAGAGGACGCTTGCCAAAGGTGTCGAAGCAGGAGCAGCATGAAAGTGAGCAAGGTGCCTCAACATCTGCTGAAGCCACAGGGGAAGCACCACGTAGAAGCACGTGTAAGAGAAAGTTAACAAACAAATAATCACAAGGGTAGTCACTTGGGTGTTTTGATGTAATAAAAAGTGAAGATTATCATCGTTATTTCAATTGTAATAAAGAAATGCAATGGCAAAGATTCAAAGAGTTGGCCTATGTGTGCCCAGAAATGGAAGTGTCACAGTGAGGTGTCAGGGCGCCTTTTATCTGTAATGATGGTGGTGAGAGTGATAGGAACCCACAGTTTATTGTACAGATTATGTATGGTGTGTTAAGAAGGTGGCAGCCACATGTGTTTGCTTCGTAAACTTAAGCGAATCTGGCATGCATTAATGCATCCCTTGCCTCACGGCCAGCAATGTGCTCGCGTGCTGGTGGAACTGGCACATGCGCCTCCACTAGGTCTTCCTCATCTCCCGCCTCCTCCTCCTCTGAGGAGGAGGAGGCTGTGCGCTGAGCCACTTGTTCCTCAGGCAGCGGTAATCCACGCTGCTGTGCGATGTTGTGCAGGACACAGCAGACCACAATTATTCTGGAGACCCTGGATGGTGAGTACTGTAGCGCTCCACCTGATCTGTCGAGGCATCTGAATCGCATTTTGAGCAAGCCGATGGTTTGCTCTATGATGCTTCTGGTGGAAATGTGGCTCACACTGTAGCGCTCCTCAGCTTCGTTTGATGGCCTCCTCATCGGTGTCATTAGCCACATCTTCAGGGGATAGCCCTTGTCTCTAAGTAGCCATTTGGAAAGTTGGGTTGGCGGATTGAACAGCTGAGGCACAGTAGACTGCCGCAGGATGAACGAGTCATGGCAACTGACAGGGAACTTGGTGCAAACATGCATAATGTTCTTCCTGTGGTTACACACCAGCTGGACGTTAAGGGAGTGGAAGCCCTTGCGGTTGACAAATACAGCTGGGTTGTGATGGGGTGCCCTAATAGTCACACGTGTGCAGCCTACGATGCTCTGCACCCTTGGCAAGCCTGCTATATTTGCAAAGCCAACCGCATGCGCGGTTACACTTGCTTCATCCGTGGAGAAGTGAATGTAATTGTGCGACTTTGCAAAGAGGCATCGGTAACCTGCGTGATGCAAGTGTGTTTGGCCGACTGGGAGATGCCGCTGATGTCTGCTGTTGATCCCTGGAAGGACCCTGAAGCAAAAAAGTTGAGGGCGGTGGTGATTTTGACAGCCACTGGTAAGGAGTGTCCACCCGCTCCTCTGGGCTCCAGGTGTTGGTGCAGCATTGTACAGATGTCAGCGACTATCTCTCGCGGAAGTCTCAGCCTCCTTTGGCACTGCTGCTCAGTCAAGTTGAAGAAGCTCATCCTCGGCCTGTAAACCCGGTGTTGGGGGTATCTCCTGCGGTACGGAGCAGCCCTGCGCTGACACCCTCTGCAGCATCAGGTGGGTGAGGAGGAGGTTGGCGCTCCTGTTGTTGCTGCTGCTGGTGTGCCTGGTTCTGCTGCTGCCTTGGCTGCTCTTCCTCTGATTCTGAGGACCAGGATGAGAGGGTATAAATGGTTCCCATTCCGCTGGTTTATATCTCAGTTGAGGAATAGATGTTATAAGCGCTCAGTCAATGTGGGGAGAGGGTTTCCCAAGGAGGTCACAGTGCATATGGATCTCAGCTTAAACACTTACATGCTCAATAGACCTGCAAAATGTGTTCCAAAACCTCAAAACACAAAGTTCTGCCATCTGAAAGTCAGCCATGTTACAGGTTCGCTTTTATGCTGCAGGTGCAGCTGTCAAGAATTCAGGTAGTTGCTGAACCCGGCACAATCAGCTGGCATGTTTGTCGCACTACGTGCAACACGCTGAAAATGTAGTAAAATAGGAAGAGCCTGTAAAAATGGGATTATGTAGGCAGTTAACAAGCTGTTAACTGCCTTAAGTGCCTCTCCCGTCGCTCAGTGTCGGTCTGATCAGGACTCGCAGACCCGACACTTTGTAAAGTTGTGTCAATCATTTAGATTTTCACTCCTGACCCGCCTCCAAACCCGCCCTCTGAGCGCCGGCAAAATCGCGGCCTCTCTGTGCTCTTTACTTCTGGAAGCAATACTGGTCGAAGGCGAGTTATCTACTGCAGGCAAAGAAACAGGCAACCTCATTTCCTCATTTGATATTGAGACAGACCCAACAGAAGTTGGCACTCAATGGAAAAAGTGAATCCATTGATTTGAAAAAAATTCTAATGGCCTTTGGCATAATAGATGAAGACATAAAATGATCTATGCGTTTACGTGATGCAAGGGAATGTTTATGACATTTTTGACACATTGCCAGAAACTGGAGCACTGAATGACTATGATGGAGTTGTGCAAAAGCTCATTAAATAAGTTATGCCAAAAAATAATGAATATGAAATATGTGTTCCAGCGAGCCAAGCAAAAGACCAGTGACACATTGAGGGGGAAAAATGACCACTGTTGGCTCCATTAGTTAGCAGCCGGTGCACGTTCACTGATATAGATAAGCAGATAATCAAATTATGCAAATCTGTACACAGTTGCGAGACCCACTGCAGCTTTGTCAGCCGAGGATGCATTTAGACTTCAACAGTAACACTGGCAAACTGCTAAGAAGTGGTACTGTAAATCCCGGGTCAGGGCCCAACCTGACTTCACGACAAGCCGACTGAGCTTGCCACCTCCAGAGAGTCTCTTTCCACTTCACTCCAGTGTCAATGTTAATGTCCAGACGAGAAGGCTGTACAATTTCTTGTCCTGGTTTCTCCTCCTGCTGGTGGATTTCCAGTGGGGCCGTTCTAACGCCCACCAATCTGAAACTACCGCTCACCCACCTCTGTTTTCTCCAAAACCCTCATAAACCATGCAATGTGTTTTGCAGACCAGAAAACCAACACACTGCCACCGGGGATGGAGGTAAGTATGGTTCTGATGCACCAGTTAAAAAGGCTGCAGCCAGTTAAAGGGCTGTCACTTTTCAGAAGATGGCAGAAGGAGCAGTGGGCTCAGATTATCAACAACTGGGAGATTTTCTGATGCATCCACGAAAGTGCTGCTGGCGGAAATGAGGTCCAGGAAGGACTCCCTGCTGGGCACTGAGGACATGATGCCTCATAAAAGAAAAGAGCGGTGCAGCTTGTTTTGGACGTCGGGGGCGGGGGTGTAGCTCAGGCAGCCAGTGCAACCTCCATCGTCCAAGGACGGCCACACAGGGCAGACTGAGATTCAATGACCTCACGAGGGAACGGTAGCATAGTGAGTTCAAATCCCACCACGGCAGCTGGGAAATTTAAATTCAGTTAATTAACTAAATCTGGAATAAAAAGCAAGTATCAGTAATGGTGAACGTGAAACTACCGGATAGTCGTAAAAACCCCTCGGGTTCACTAATGTCCTTTAGGGAAGAAAATCTGCCGTCCTTACCTGGTGTGGCCTATATGTGACTCCAGACCCACAGCAATGTGGTTGACTCTTAACTGCCCTCTGAAATGGCCTAGCAAGCCATTCAGTTGCAACCAACCGCTACGAAAAATAAAAAGAATAAAACTGGACGGACCACCCGGCATCGACCTTGGCACCGGCTACGGACACGGCAACAGCACACTTAGCCCAGTCAATCCTGCAAAGTCCTCCTCAGCAACATCTGGTGACTTGTGCCAAACTTGGGAGAGCTGTCCCATAGCAACAGCCTGACATAGTCATACTCACAGAATCATACCTTTCAGCCAATGTCCCAGACTCCTCCATCACCATCTCTGGGTATGTCCTGTCCCACCGGCGGGACAGACCCACCAGGGGTGGTGGCACAGTGGTATACAGTTGGGAAGGAGTAGCCCTGGGAGTCCTCAACATTGACTCCAGACCCCATGAAGTCTCATGGCTTCAGGTCAAGCATGGGCAAGGAAACCTCCTGCTGATTACCACCTACCACCCTCCCTCAGCTGATGAATCAGTACTCCTCCATGTTGAACACCACTTGGAAGAAGCACTGAGAGTATCAAGGGCGGGGGACTTCAATGTCCATCACCAAGAGTGGCTCGGTAGCACCACTACTGACCGAGCTAGCCGAGTCCTGAAGGGCATAGCTGCCAGTCTGGGCCTGCGACAGGTAGTGAGAGAACCAACACGAGGGAAAAACCTACTTGACCTCGTCCTCACCAATCTACCTGTTGCAGATGCATCTGTCCATGACAGCATTGGTAGCAGTGACCACCGCACAATCATTGTGGAGACAAAGTCCCATCTTCAAACTGAGGGTACCCTAAATCGTGTTGTGTGGCACTACCACCGTGCTAAGTGGGATAGATTCAGAACAGATCTAGCAGCTCAAAACTGGGCATCCATGAGGCGCTGTGGGCCATCAGCAGCAGCAGAATTGTATTCCACCACAATCTGTAACATCATGGCCCAGCATATCCCTGGTTCAATAAGGAGTGGAGAAGAGCATGCCAGGAGCAGCACCAGGTGTACCTAAAAATGAGGTGCCAACCTGGGGAAGCTGCAACACAGGACTACATGCATGATATAAAGGGGAAGCAGCATGCTATAGACAGGGCTAAGCAATCTTACAATCAACGGAACAGATCAAAGCTCTGCAGTCCTGCCACATCCAGTCGTGAATGGTGGTGGACCATTAAACAACTAACGGGAGCAGGAGGCTCCCTGAATATCCCTATCCTCAATGATGGTGGAGCCCAGCACATGCAAAAGACAAGGCTGATGCGTTTGCAACCATCTTCAGCCAGATGTGCCGAGTGGATGATCCATATCGGCCTACTCCTGATGTCCCCACCATCACAGAAGCCAGTCTTCAGCCAATTCGATTCACTCCACGTGATATCAAGAAACGGCTGAGCACACTGGATACAGCAAAGGCTATGGGCCCCGACAACATCCCGGCTATCATGCTGAAGACTTGTACTCCAGAACTAGACACGCCTCTAACCAAGCTGTTCCAGTACAGCTACAACACTGGCATCTATCCGACAATGTGGAAAACTGCCCAGGTATGTCCTGTCCACAAAAAGCAGGACAAATCCAATCCAGCCGATTACCACCCCATCAGTCTACTCACAATCATCAGCAAAGTGATGGAAGGTGTCGTCGACAGTGCTATCAAGCGGCACTTACTCACCAATAACCTGCTCACTGATGCCCAGTTTGGTTTCCGCCAGGACCACTCGGGTCCAGACCTCATTACAGCCTTGGTCCAGAGGTGAGGTGAGAGTGACTGCCCTTGACATCAAGGCAGCATTTGACCGAGTGTGGCATCAAGGAGCCCTAGTAAAACTGAAGTCAATGGGAATCGGGGGGAGAACTCTCCACTGGCTGGAGTCATACCTAGCACAAAGGAAGATGGTTGTGGTTGTTGAAGGTCAATCATCACAGCCCCAGGACATCGCTGCAGGAGTTCCTCAGGGCAGTGTCCTAGGCCCAACAATCTTCAGCTGCTTCATCAATGACCTTCCCTCCAACATAAGGTCAGAAATGGGGATGTTCGCTGATGACTGCACAGTGTTCTGTGCCATTCGCAACTCCTCAGATAATGAAGCAGTCCATACCCACATGCAGCAAGACCTGGACGACATTCAGGCTTGGGCTAATAAGTGGCAGGTAACATTCGCACCACACAAGTGCCAGGCAATGATTATCTCCAACAAGCGAGAGTCTAACCACCACCCCATGACATTCAACAGCATTACCATCGCCGAATCCCCCACCATCAATATCCTGGGGGTCACCATTGACCAGAAACTTAACTGGACCAGCCACATAAATACTGTGGTAACAAAAGCAGGTCAGAGGCTAGGTATTCTGCGGCGAGTGTCTCACCTCCTGACTCCCCAAAGCCTTTCCACCATCTACAAGGCACAGGTCAGGAGTGTGATGGAATACTCTTCACTTGCCTGGATGAGTGCAGCTCCAACAACACTCGAGAAGCTCGACACCATCCAGGACAAAGCAGCCTGCTTGATTGGCACCCCATCCACCACCTTAAACATTCACTCCCTCCACCACCGGCGTACCATGGCTGCAGTGTACACCATCTACAAGATGCACTGCAGCAACTCGCCAAGGCTTATTCGGCAGCACCTCCCAAACCCGCGACCTCTACCACCTAGAAGGACAAGGGCAGCAGGCACATGGGAACACCATCACCTCCAAGTTCCCCTCCAAGTCACACACAATCCTGACTTTGAAGTATATCGCCGATCCTTCATCGTCGCTGGGTCGAAATCCTGGAACTCCCTCCCTAACAGCACTGTGGGAGTACCTTCACCACACGGACTGCAGCGGTTCAAGAAGGCGGCTCACCATCACCTTTTCAAGGGCAACTAGGGATGGGCAGTAAATGCTGGCCTTACCAGCGATGTCCACATCCCATGAACAAATTTTTTAAAAAGGACATTGGTGGCTTCTGGAGTGGCAGCTACCAATAGTTTAATTGATGCCTTAAGGGTCAGTCTGAAAACCACACTTACACAGGGTTTCCAAGATGCTGTTCTGTGATGACATCAACTAGTAGCACCTTTAAATCTGTGCCCAGCACCAGTGGGCTGCAAGGGGAAGGTGCTGATGTCGCCGCTTTTGTAACATCCCCTCTGATGCTTTCACATGTGGGAGCTTCAGACATACATTCAACACCCCTTGCTAAGCCTAAGGCTGTGGGAAGCAGCTCGCACAGCTACCCTGAGATGAGCATCACCTCAGGTTTCTAAGGCTCCAAGGGAACTATTCCAGCCACCCACAACTTAATCTCATCTCAGTAAGGGAGCACTTTGTAGGAGCATTAGAATAGGAACTAGAGTAAATAACTTGGCATAAAGCGGAGTCACAGTATTAAGAAATAGTTGTAGAAAGGGAGAATGGATGCTGTTGGCACTTCCTGGTGAATGTTGTTGATTAAAGTAAACACAGCTTGACCATATAAAGTTCAGAGTTCATTTCTGTGCATACCTTCAACTTTTGGGAGTTGGATGCTGACAGAAGAAATGTATGATGCGGAGATGCCGGTGTTGGACTGGGGTGGACAAATGTGAGAAGTCGCACAACACCAGGTTATTGTCCAACAGTTTTATTTGAAATCACAAGCTTTCGGAGCGCTGCTCCTTCGTCAGGTGAAGTGAAGAGATGCATATAGGCACAGCATATATAGTCAGAGAACACTGCCAGATGATTACAGTTAATCTTTCTAACTGCCCTTTATCACACCTCGGCAGAGAGATAATCACGGCAATCATAGGTGTGGATGGTGTCCAAACAGGTCAGTCAGGAAAACATTACATCAAAGACAATGAGGTGGGGTCACAAGGGGTCAATGTGGCAGATGCTGGGGTCTGTATGGAAAACAAAAAACTTTTTTTGCTGGAAATCACAGCAGGTCCGGCCGCATCTGTGTAGAGAGAACAAGCCAACGACGACTCGAGTCTGGATGACTCTACGTCAGGTGGGGTTACATGTAGCGTGACATGAACCCAAGATCCCGGTTGAGGCCATCCACATCGGTGCGGAACTTGGCTATCAGTTTCTGCTTGACGATTTTGCGTTGTCGTGTGTCTCGAAGGCCGCCTTGGAGAACGCTTATCCGAAGATCGGAGGCTGAATGTCCTTGACTGCTGAAGTGTTCCCCGACTGGGAGGGAACACTCCTGCCTGGCGATTGTTGCGCGGTGTCCGTTCATACGTTGTCGCAGTGTCTGCATGGTCTCGCCGATGTACCATGCTCCGGGGCATCCTTTCCTGCAACGTATGAGGTAGACAACGTTGGCCGAGTCACATGAGTATGTACCATGTACCTGGTGGGTGGTGTCCTCACGTGTGATGATGGTATCTGTGTTGATGATCTGGCATGTCTTGCAGAGGTTGCCGTGGCAGGGTTGTGTGGTGTCGTGGTCGCTGTTCTCCTGAAAGCTGGGTAATTTGCTGTGAACGATGGTCTGTTTGAGGTTAGGCGGCTGTTTGAAGGAATGTAGACTTCTGTCTTATGAAGGACCTTGGCGGCAGTCTTGGAAAATGAGGAATTCTGTGATGGTGTTGGGGTGGGAGAGCAGGCAGGTGTGACGTGGATTCATTTGGTGATTCAACTTTCATTTATTAAAAATTCTGAGCTATCAGTTGCGTTCTCCTTGCACTAACAGTTGACTACTGACTCACTTATTCCACTTCCTTTCCTCCTTGTGCACTTTCCTTATGCGGTGGGGATGCCTAAGTAAGATCTTCTTGGTCTCTCGATCCAGGTGAGTCTATGTGTAGTGAAGAGATGTCTTTTGGTGATGCCTGCCTCTAAGAGCGTCCAACTGAGCCTCTTCCATACCTTCATCCTCCTCCTCTTCATAGCATCAAAATAAAGGGATTCCCGTTGATACCCATGTCTAGAGTGCAAAACAGCATTTTGAGCAGAGCTGAGTGAAAGTAACTGTAAAAGGTCTGGATCAACCCTCAATGTACTGCAAAAATCACTGTGCAGGCAAAGAACCATCAACCTTCAGTAGCAGCACACACAATGGCTCCTTGGTGTGGTATCCGCCTCAAGGATATCCTGCAGCAGCTCTTAACACCACTGATATAGTGACAGTAATTATTTGGGGCTGATTTGGAGGGGAATGAGGTAGAGGGGTTAGCCATGTCCCCTTGAACCTATTTAAATGTGGCGGAGCAGGCCTCAAAGTGATTCCAGCCTATTATGTCCAGGAAATGGTGAAGGCTGTGAACCTGCACATGGCAAGTTAGCTGTGGTTTCTGAAGCGCTATATAGTGGTAGAACTGTACAGCTGCAGGAATGACTGTTCGTCACAGTAACAATGCCCAAATCAGGAGTGTTGGCCATGCCTAGCGAATTTAATATATCATAGATAAAATCATGAAGAGGATCTCTTAGGAAGGAAGCAGACATAATATGGAACTTATCATCTGTCTACTTCCATGCACATCTGCCAGACATTAACAGCAAGGAACACTAACAAAGACACATCCATGTCTGACATTGATCAATTAATAAATTTCTTATAAATAATGATCCACACACAGAAAATCGTTAACTGTGACAGAATACCATATTTCAGAAAACTAAGGACAATTTGTTCCCTTCAATGAGAGTTAACTACTTATGCTTAGTCAACATGATGTGTTTGGACCTTTCTGGAAAAAAAAGCTGTCTGCTGAATGCTTTTGTTTTTTTTTTACATTTAAAACAAATTAACACAAACTTCTGACAGAAACATTTACTGCTCTCATTTGCTGAGTGAATGAGCTGCAATTATGCACAGTGATGATGTCACCCTAGGTTTCCTCCTCACAGTTGGACTGATGGAGATAATTCTCGTGCTGGAAATCACTCTCCAAGATGTCTTAGACACTGAAAGAACACCTTAGAGTCTGCCAAAAGAGCTTCTCTAGTTGTTTTTTTTAGAACATTGCACTCAATTTTCTGATCAGCATATCTCAATTGGTGAATGTCTTAATTCTTATTGGGGTCAGGAGGCTGATTTCCTCTTTGCTACAGTACTTTGTGATAGCTGGGTAATTTAACTTTGTGAAAAGTGGGGAACATGAAACTACTGTGAAGAAACTATTATTCCCATGCATTTGGAAGATGTTCATATTGCACAAGCAGTTGGACCATTAAGGGCCCTCATAGCTAACAGGGTTAAACTGCCCCAATCCCTCTGTGTCATTACCCTTATATCGGTCCTCTGTGGTCTTGGTTCATTTTCAAATGATCACAAATGTAATGACATTTTCACATTTCATGTACCCTGCACAAAAGATGTATCTGCAGATAGCTAGAGTATGAATCAAAGAGATTATATTGGTCCTGTGTAAGGCACTGGCTAGACCCAATCTCGAGTACTGGTCACTGTACCACGTGAAGGATGTGGTGGCCCCTGAGAGAGTGGAATGTTCAATAGATTAATATATGTCATGGGACACAAATTAAACTTTAGTTTTTGAAGCTAATAAGTTGTGGAGGAATGACTATGCAGAGTGATGGAATGGTGGTGAGGTTGTTTATGTTTTCGTCATGATTTTGTTTCTGTTGCTGGAAACTGGTGAAGGGTGATTGTACGGTACAACGGAATGATCATGATGTTGTAAATGTTTTTAATACTGAATAAATCCAATGCAAAAAAAGTAGAGCGGAATGTAGGGTGACCTGGCTGATAATGGTCTTGAAAATCTAAGTTATAAGGAAAGATTAAGAAAATTGAGTTTGTTCTTGTTGGAAAAATTAAAGGCGTTGAGGTGAACTAATAAACTTTTTAAAAATAATGAGCATAAGAAAATAAGAAATAGGAGCAGGAGTAGGCCACTCGGCCCTTCGAGCCTGCTCCGCCATTCAATAAGATCATGGCTGATCTTCTACCTCATCTCCACTTTCCTGCACTATCCCCATATTCCTTGATTCCCTTAATATCCGAAAATTTATCGATCTCTGTCTTGAATATACTGAACGACTGAGCCTCCACAGCCCTCTGGAGTAGAGAATTCTAAAGACACCAACCTTCTCCGCAATTAACTGATGCTGCACTGGACACAGGGCATCAGCACCTGACCACATTGCTGCCCGGGAGGCCAGGGATGGCCTCACCATGGCCAGATTTACTTCACTTGACGCTGTACACCCTGGCTGTCACATGATGCACCAGGTAGGCACCACCTCACACCAGCACCATAAAGCATCCCTACAATGTCCAAGCCATTCCTTTCACACTCATCACCATTGTAGGGGTACCGTTATGTCTCATCATTCACTGCAACTCACTAAGACACTTCCAAAGGTGCACACAAATCTGTCCAAGAACGCAGAGTGTTCAAAATAATGATTTCAATGTTTGACAACACATTATCAGAAACTTCACATGAACATTGGCTAAACCACCCAAGTGCCTACCCTTGTGTGTTGTTAGTTGGTATGCTTGCAGGAGGATGAGGGAGAGTGTGAGGGGTGGCTAGTGAGATGGGGAAGTGATAATGTAGATAGAGAGGGATGGGTGGAGGTGCAAGGTAAGTTGGTGTGAGTGAGGATGTGCAGGAGAAGGGTAGGGAAGGCAGAATGATGGGGATGTGATGAGTGGCACAGCAGGATGAGGTTGAGTGTGGCTTTGTACTAATGTTTCGTGATCTACTGAGATCATTGAAAGGTTTGTGCCACTGCAGCCTGGTCCTCCTGATGACATCCCTGCTGTGCCCTCCTGTGCAATGTGCAACCAGGCTGTGTTGGTCTCCTGGGGAGGTGTCTTTTGCCCATTGGATGGGAAGAGAACCTCCCTGCATGCTGTGACTCCCTCCATAAACATGGAGGGAGTCATGGGAGAGCCTGGGTGCAGCCGTGCACCTTTGTGCAGTGCTTGTCTGTGTTTGCAGCACCTCAATGCTGTAGAACACTGACAGCAGAACTGTCAAAATCAATTTGGACATGGTCCCTTTAAGGAAACCGGCTGATGGCGCATCATCAAATGACGTCATCAGACCCGCTTCCTATTAATTGGCCAGGAACCTTGCAGGGCGAGCTTAAGAAGCCCTATTAACGTAAAATCTTGTTGGAGGCCGGGATCGAGACATGATACGAGGTCCCCACATGCCACGGACTCGCCAAGGTTGGAAAAATCCAGCCCATCAAAATGCTGTATGTTATCCACCCGTTCCAATTTTTGGGTGGACCTTTATCCTGACAGCCACATTCTCATGAATATAATAGTGTAGTAGTTATGTTACTGGACTCATACTGCAGAGACCTGGATGAAAAATTCAGAGTTTCAAATCCCACCATTACAGTTTGAGAATTTGAATTCAGTTTTAAAAAAAATCAGAAAATAAAAAACTTGTATCCGTATAAGTGACCATGAAGCCATTGGATTGTCATAAAAATCTAACTGGTTCATTAACATCCTTTAGGGAAGGAAACCTGCCGTCCTTACCCTGGTCTGGCCTATATATAACTCTAGTCCCACAACAATGTGGTTGACTCTTAACTGCCCTCTGAAGTTGCCTAGCAAGCCACTCAGTTAGGTCAACTAGGGATAGCCAATAAATGCCAGCCTTTCCAGCGACGCCCACATCCTGAGGATGAATTAAAAAAATGCAAATTAGTGCCAAGTGACATAATTAAAATGCCATTTTCATTTCTGCCCACATTACTACCTACTACTACTTTCGTATGACCGGGAAAAGCTTATAATGGGATGTCTAGTTTGGCTATCCATTTGATGGCCTCTTAAGATGCCGAGTGGAGAAATGAGGTACCTCCTGTAACAGATGTTAGTGGGCAGATTGATGTGATATGTTCCATGGTCTGGGACTCATGGCCACAGTTGCACTTCGGGTCGTCCCTCATCTTCCACTTGTGGAACAGGTGGCCATATCGTCCATGCCCTGTGTGGTTTAGATTGAGCGCTGTCCACTGTCTTCAAGGGAGGTCAAAGCCAGGGACCTCTGCTGTTGGGTCAGTGATGAGGTGTTGGTCCTTTATGTTGCATGCATCCCAGGATTCCGTCCATCTGGATAGTGGGTTGATACCAGCTGCATGAATATTGGTGGGTTTTTCAAGTCTTCATGAATGGGAAGGTCGATGTTGCTCATGATTTTTTCCATCTCACGGAGTACAGTGGCGTCGTGGCGAATGGCAGGCGGGGCAATGTGGGACAGCACCGGGAGCCACTCAGTTGGAGTGGACTCGAGCGTCCCCGACACCGTCCTCATGGCGGCCTTTAGCTGCACGTCCATGATCGTTGTGTGGCAGCAGGACCATGAGGCAGAGCAGCATTCTGCAGCAGAGTAGACGAGGGCCACTGTTGCGGTGCAAAGTGTTCTGGCTGTGCTCCCCCATGATGTTCCAGTGAGGTTCCGGACCAGGTTCACCCTGGTTTTTTCCTTTTTGCCTGGTGTTGGTGAGATGAGGCCGACAGATGAGATCCAGGGTGACGCCCAGATATTTAGGGTGGGGTTCATGGGTAAGTTGCCTTCCGCAGAAGGAAACGTTGAGTTCTTTCCCGGCGGCGTTGTTGTTCAGATGGAACGTCAACACAACTATCTTCTCTGGATTGGGGCGGAGGAGCCAGGTGTGGAAGTAGCGTTCCAGTAGGTCCAGGTTGTTTGTGAGCGGCCTACTTGCTTCCTGTAGTGTTGATGCCTGCGCCAGCAGTTCTGTGTCATCGGCATAGGCGAACTTCCGGGATTTGGTGCCCAGGATTACTACCGCCCACCAGGCATGGGTGCTGGAAGTGGGGAAGTGGCCATTTTGAGCAGCAGGGAAGGCTGGAAACAGGTTTGGCATTCATTGCCGTCACTTGTGTGTTGTAAGCCTTAAAGACTCCAGTATTTGATGTCTTTGATGCTCTAAGTACTGCAAACATGTTCCGACCACTATAAGCTGCTACTTCCTTTCACTCCTGACACTTAGACCCCATCCCCTTTAAGGTGTTTTTGCATCCCCTTCAAAATCAGCCGCTGCACAGGATTCTCCATGCCCCCAGATCGTCAAGCTGCTTATAAGGAATGGATATCATATTGGCAGCTTGCTGGATTCATTTAAGTAAGGCCTGACCACAAAAATAAATGTATCAGAGACTCCATCAGATGGGTAGTGTGTACACTTTGCCCACCGCCTGCTCGATTAGTGCGATAAAGGAAAATCGACTCCCAGGAATAAGTTACGTAAAAAGTCTATTGAAAGAAATAGTATAAATGGATTCAACAGAAAACAAAGTATCTTTCTGAAGGAAGAACAGGTAGATAGATATGGTGAGGAGATGGGAATGTGGGATTGGAAACAAACAAAAAAGGGGCAGGCTTGTTGGGTAGAATAGCTTATTCTTGCTCCTCGTCTAAGTCAGTGAAGAGCCCACTAAATGCTCCACCATGGATACCCACATACATTTAGCAGTAGCTTACTGTTACCTCCTACTGATAGAGAACAGACACACGTGCTGTGTACTCACCCGTAAGGCCATCTGAAGTGCCGGTTTCCTGCATGCACTGCGCATGCGCGGGAAACCGGAACTTCCGTTCCCCTGAAGGAAGGGGTTCAGAAGTCGAACCCGTGCGCGGGAGAGGCAGCGCGCACGCAGCGAACTTCATTTTTTTTTTCAAGTTTCTCCGTGAGGGTATGTATTTTCCGTGAGGGTAAGTATGCTGAAGCTGCACCTTTAAAAAGGAGGCGCAAGGCCTGTTTTTAACAAGGTAAGTGGTTAATTAAGTACAATTTAAACATTTTTTCAACAGGTTTATCTTTTTTACATACTTTAAAGAAAGGTAAGTTTATTTTTAGCACCGTTAAAAAGTTTAATTAATTTTTTCAAAAATTTAAATTTTTGTTTAAAGTAGTTAATTTATGTAATTTATAGTTATTTTAAAAATGTGATTTTTTTAAAATTTATTTGAAGTTTTAATGTGGTTTTGGGGCCGATCTCTATTCATAGATTTGACAGGTCTTCCTGTCAAATCTATGAATGGAGATTCCCTGCTACGATTGGCTCGCCATGGCCCACGTGATCCCAGGGGACGCTTCGAACTAACTGCGCCCCTGGGATACGTAAGCACTGCGCGTCAGCAGCTGCAGAAGGCCCAGGACCCGAATTCCTCATGGGCCTGAAGCACAATGGCAGGCGCGGTAGGTAAGTACGCGCGTGATGCTTGCACCCGCAGGAAGCTGGAGAGCTGAATTTCTGCACCATTACTAACTGACTACAGATTACTACAATCTACAAGGGCTCTTCTTACACACAAATGACATTTTCTTTTGAAGATGACATTTTTTCACAAAAATCACATGGAATAGAAATACAAACTGAAGATAACACACTGAGGTAGAATTTGGTTACAGTCTGTTTTTGGGAGCACAAACTGTGCGCATCTGAGCCTGGAGGCCCGGGGCTTGCTCTAAACTGGGCCTTGGGCCTCATTTACATATTTTGGGTGAGCTGTCAGCACCTGTTGTGCCTCCAGAGGCACTGACGAAAAGATTTTCTTCCTGGCTCTTACTGGTGGCTTGACACAATACCTGTCTCTCCATTACACTAATTACAAGTTTAAATATTTCAGCAAATTGTATAATTTTAGATGACCTCAACCCCCAACCAGAATGGTAGGAAGGGACACTGAATTAAGTGAAAATGCACTCACATATGAACAACATACAAATATACGGTTATATCCAGAAGTATAATTAACAGACAGGTTAATAGATACCTCACCTTATCTACACAACTACACTTAACTAGCTTCCACGGATCAGCTCCCCATGCAATTATTCCGATGAAGAGTCCTACCTGCAATATTAACCTATCTGTCTCTTTCAGATGTTGTATTGTCAGCATTTTCTGGTTTTATTTTTGAAAGTACATTCATTTCCCTCTGCTGATACCTAGCATGACAAAAGGCAAATCTATTAGCGTGTTAAACAGAAATGCAGAGAGACATTTATCAGAGGTAAACACATCTGAACTGCAATTCACTTCGCTCTTTAAAACTTTCCACTCTTACCCACCGAATACATTTCAGCAAGATATTGAATTACAACAGGGGTTATTCATTCATATTAAACCCCTTCTAGCCAGAAGCCAACAGGAAAGCATGATAGCATTCGTACCCTAAAGTACACCAGAGGCAGAGTAAAAGATTATCCCCTTTATATTTTTATTTAAAGTTCATGCTGTACATGACTTAATGTACACAAATGTAACTGGTCTTGACACCATGCCTGTATCCTGTGTGTCAATCATGTTTCTGGATGTGTTGTTTACATTATGAGTGACAGTACCTCTGTGATTCTTTTATCAACCTCTTCTAAAAATATCATCTTAAGCCAAGGTCAAGGGTAATTTACTCCCTGCAGCCAGGGCTGAAGTGCTTCTGATATTGAATAGCATTGGAGCTGTCAACACATACAGAAGTCTGTGGCAAGTTGCAAGAGCATTCACACTCACAGCTTCCATGCAGTTTTAGTCTTAATGCAGATCAACATCTGACCATGAGAATATCTCATTGTTACATAACTTGTCTCTTGTATCTGTTCATATCAGTATGTTTACATATTGCAATACCTGGCTGCGTCTAACACTTCTGATTGACTGATCAGCACTGTATGCCTTGTACCAGTGTTATAGATCGTGCAATCATGCATTGACAAAAGTTTGTTTTCTTCCTGGCTCTCACTGGTGGCTTGACACAATGCCTGTCTCTCCATTAGACTAATTACAAGTTTAAATATTTCAGCAAATTGTATAATATTAGATTACCGCTTGGTTGACATGATGCATAATTTAATAAGCTCAGCCCAGACTCTACATCGGCATCCCTAAATAACACCAGGATGTTTTGGCTTTAACAATGTGCTTTGTGAACGAATAGCTCATGCGGGTAATATGAAGATCTGCACAAACTGTGAGTTTCTTTGCAACGTTTACATCTTCTGCTGACTCGCTATTTAAATCCATGTGTACCCTGTCTCGAAGAAGTGCCTCAGTACTGAGTTGGGTTTTTAATCTATCTAATCTGAGGCAGGGTTATGTATTCTAACCATTGAATGATATCAGTTCAGTTTTTAGTTGAAATCTTCACTACTGATGCTGTTAGACTTCCACCACTGGTTGATTAGTATTTGGCTGAAAGGCAATTATATCTACTCTCATTAGATATTGAGTCGCTAGTCTGTTCAAGGTGTTCAAGTCTGTGCTGGCAGTGCCTTCAGTCAGTTGTACTATTTGCTTAGATAGTAAAGTATTCAGTAATGCAAAGGACTATTCAAACCATTGTAATGAACCGTAAAAAATAGGAGTGACAGCAAGTACAGTCATTGGATATATTACTGCTTTTCGGAGATGTTTTATACATATTTTGGGTTGGACATTTAAAACTACATGTAAAGTCATGCTGTGGAAGAAAATAGAAATGTGATTTGAAACAGTTCTCTCGGCAATATTCTCCCCTCAAAAAGTACTTCATTGGCTGTAAAGCGCTTTGGAACGTCCGGTGGTCGTGAAAGGCGCTATAGAAATGCAAGTTTTTCTTTCTTTCTTTAGAAAGCCAGTGGGCTATCTCGCTTAGGTGGTGCTTAAAGCTCCAAATGCCAGCAGTGTTGGTGCAGCACTAAGACCAATTCAGGCTGCCCAATGTCAGCCTGAGTTTCATGTCATAGATTTATTTCACCGATGTAACCAGATCAATCTGTGATTTTTTTCTGTTGGGGGGGCCAGAAACAGAAAATGCTGGAAACACCCAGCAGGTCAGGCAGCATCTGTGAAAAGAAGAGAGGATAGTGCGGGAAGGTAGAGTTGAGGTAGAAGATCAGCCACGATCTTATTGAATGGCGGAGTAGGCTCAAAGGGCCGAATGGCCGACTCCTGCTTCTGTTTCTTATGCTTTTATGTCTTAACATTTCGGAGGTGGACCTTGACTAACCCGCTGGGTGTTTCCAGCATTTTCTGTTCTTCAGATTTCCAACATCTGTAGTTTTTCTTTGCTTTTTGTTTATGATGTTTGGGCTCCTCTTTGGCTAAAGAACACAGATTTCAGTATCGGCTTTCAGTCAACAGGGACTGATTTAAAAAGGCCTGGGTGTCAGCTGGATGTGAAGCATAAAGATGGAGGAGGTAGAGAAAACCAGGTAGACAGCTTATTGAAAATTCAAATAAATATATAACCTTTTTAACGAATAAATATAATCAATAAAAATAAGAGTTAAAACGTCAACATAGAAGAAAGACAGAATGGGAAAGAGGAGAAACCAGAGGAAATAAGTGAAGTCAGGCAGAGCAAAAATAAGACCTTTAAAGATTTTAGCTTTGTTCAAAATTGTGAAAAAGTAGAACATTTTGCACTATAAGATTAATAAGTAAGAAACTTTTACTCCTGTTATTACTGTAAAATGTGTGTGCTGAAATCTTAAAAAAAGATGGCTGACAAAGGGAGTGTAAAGTTTTGTGGAGCTGTCAGCAGCCAGAGGACGAAGATTGTTAGCATTAAGGGCATGGTAATCACTCATGGTTATCACCCGACTGTTAGACTGCCACTTACCACTTTTACCACCAATGGTAAATTAACCCATCAAATTAAATGTCTGATTTAAGAAGTCTCACCATCTGGAATTGAGGGGATGTTGGTTTTTGTGTAAAGTTCAAAAAATATTTTACTAAACCAGGGATGTTTCTATGCATGTTTAGTAAAAAAGTTTTTCTTTATACACGGAGCAACATGTTGACCCCTATAAATTACCACACAGTAAAATAAGTCATAACATTGGATAAAATTATATATCGTGAAAGGAACTATTATTTAAATACAAGGCAGTCGGCTTATCCTGGAAAACGTGCTGAAGAGAGGGCCTTCACTTTGGAGGCCGCTCACCCACAAAGGAGGAAATGGAGAGAATGGCAGAACTTCATTCCCTGGAGTCTTTGCAGGGATCTGGGCTGCGACTTGCCTCCAGTCTTGCTCCGCGACCATGAGGATGGAAGGGGAGGACTTCCGCCCTTCCACTACTTGTGCCCATGACACTGGACCACTTCTCAGGGTCGGGGCATTTGAATGGTTCAGGTGAGAGCCCGTGCCAGTTAGAGCACAGCTGGAGTGCCAACCTCAGGTGGGGGAAGGGGGAATCGTGGCAGCACCTTGCTGCAGCATAAGTGGGCCACGGTCCCAAGCCCGTTTTTAATATGAGCAGTTTCCATACTTCAGTTGGTCAGAACAATAGCTTCGAAGCTTATATAGAATCATCGAATGATACAGCACAGAAGGAGGCCATTCAGCCCTTCGTGCCTCTTTGGTAGAGCTCTCCAATTAATCCCACTGCTCTTTCCCCATAGCCCTATAAATGTTTTCCCTTCAAGTATTTATCCAATTCTCTTTTGAAAGTTATTATTGAATCTGCTCCCTCCACCCATTCAAGCAGTGCATTCCAGATCACAACAACTCGCTGTGTAAAAAAAAAAAAATCCTCATGTTGCCTCTGGTTCTTTTGTCAATCACCTCAAAAATGTATTCTCTGGTTACTGACCCTTCTGACACTGGAAACAGTTTCTCCGTATTTACTCCATCAGAACATCTGTCAGAACACTCCAGAAACTGAATACTTGGCCACCTCACTTCACTCAAACCACCCTTTTAAAAACATTTTGAAACCGTAATTAAACTTTAAGTTTAAAATTTCTTCAATATAGCCATTAGCATCGTGCAAAGTAAAAAGAAGGGCCTAGTGACTAACTTGATCCAGGGCTGGACATAAGTGCTGAATACCAGAGGAGAGGTGAGAATAACTGCTCTCAACATCATGGCAGTATTTAACTGAGTATCGCACCAAGGAGCCCCAGCAAAATTGAGGTTAGTGAGGGCCAAAGAGAAAACCCTCCAGCGGCTGGAGTCATAGCTGACACAAAGGAAGATAGTTCTGGTTGTAGGGCATCACTGCCGCAGTTCATCACGGAAGCATCCTCAACTCAACCATCTCCAGCTGCTTCTTCAATGAACAATTTTTTAAAAGAACACTTCACTCCTGCTATCTATTTACAGAAAAAGTAATTGGAACAATTGGATTCAATAGTAATTTTCAAAAGGGAATTTGATAAATAATTGAAGGGAAAAAAATGCACAGGGCTATGGAGACGGAGCTGGGGAGTGGGACTAATTGCACAGGTGTGATGGGCCAAATGGCCTCCATCTGTGCTGTGTCATTCTATGATTCTATGTACCATGCTTCTATCCTCTGGTTCCTATTATCCCTACTGTGTGCACATAAAAAATGGCTTACCTATTATCCAAAAATAACTAGACAAAGTGCAATTTTCTTTATCTCATATTTGTTTTTCCAGGTCCTATTCTGGCCTATTCCCTTATTCCTCCAGCTCCTTTTCCACAGCTGATCATCTGACCCTGTGTCAACCCACTTATTCTTAAGATCCTCCTTATCCATTACCTTCCAGGTCCCAGGTGCCGTTCTCGGCAAAATCACCTCCCTCCTTTCTGCCTTCATTCTCTTCACTAAGCCGCTCTTAATTTCAACCTCCGCCTGAACTCACCCTCGCATGCCCACCAACTTTCTCATTCTTCCCGCCTCCCTCAACCTCTCTCTCCACTTTTGACTCCTTCAGCGACATGTGGTCAGCCTCTTAACGTTGTTGTCGCATGTGAGGGGTAATTTTCGCTGTGGGCAGGAGCGTAGAACTGACGGTTGCGAATCACCCTGCCCAATTTTCCTTTATACTGAAGCCAATAGATGGAACAATTGGATGGGCTGTATAACTGGCAGTCAATCTGCAACCACCAATTTTACACCCCTGCTCAAAGTGAAAATTATCCCCATGGTCAAGACCTTTTATGATATTAATATTGGTGAAACATTGTAGCCATAGTTAAGTACAGGAAGTTTCCTGATTGTTTCCTCTGACCTGGAAATGTTTGCACAATTGACAGCTGCAGGCTGTATATTAAAAACTTCCCTCCATGCTTTCAAAAGCTTTCCAGAAAACCCTTGCCTTCAACTTCGCTTAATTGAAATTAAATTACTTATTAGTTTAATTGGTATTTTAGTCATTACAAGGACTACATTAAACACTGTGTTTAATTTATTCTGGAAAATGCAAGTGTGTGGTAACTGCCAATGGATTATTGTCAAATAACCAATTTACCAACAGCAATAACGAGTGAAAAAGTTAGTACGTACAGGATAATTATAACCATGATATTATAAGCAATCAATATAAGATAGCTTAGGACTGCCTGAGCATGATACTTAAGGGTGAATTTTATTGTCATTTGCATCACTTGTAATCAGATTTTTTTATAGAACTATATTCTGTTCAGAGTATTGCAGTAGGCAGTGTGATTAGACAATGAATGTTAATTGTGTTTAGTCCTGAGCACTGGGAAGTAATGCCTGTACACTACTAAAGTCAGAGGCATTTCCAGTATTGTGTTGCTGTAAATTTAGATTATTAAATGTGAAGACTGACACAGATCCCTTTGTGGAATCGTGCCAAATCAGGGAACAAAATCTTTTACTGACCACATGTGTGTTTTGTGAATTTTTAATAAAAATGCAAGTACAGCAGGTTTCCCAAATAGCTCGGTGTGTAAGAGCACAGCATGGTGTAATACTAACCCGCACAGCATGGTGTAATACTAACCCGCACAGCATGGTGTAATACTAACCCGCACAGCATGGTGTAATACTAACCCGCACAAGCATTCCCCTGTATACTAACCCGCACAGCATGGTGTAATACTAACCCGCACAGCATGGTGTAATACTAACCCGCACAGCATGGTGTAATACTAACCCGCACAGCATGGTGTAATACTAACCCGCACAGCATGGTGTAATACTAACCCGCACAGCATGGTGTAATACTAACCCGCACAGCATGGTGTAATACTAACCCGCACAGCATGGTAACTAACCCGCACAGCATGGTGTAATACTAACCCGCACAGCATGGTGTAATACTAACCCGCACAGCATGGTGTAATACTAACCCGCACAGCATGGTGTAATACTAACCCGCACAGCATGGTGTAATACTAACCCGCACAGCATGGTGTAATACTAACCCGCACAGCATGGTGTAATACTAACCCGCACAGCATGGTGTAATACTAACCTGCACAGCATGGTGTAATACTAACCCGCACAGCATGGTGTAATACTAACCCGCACAGACTAGGGAGGTCCCAGGTTCAACCCAAAGGTTCTGATGGGGGACACTACAATTGACATCAGAAAAAAAGTAATCTTCTTGCTCATTGTACATTGACACCCTCCTTGAAAGTTCACATGCATGGACAGGATTGGACTCAGCTATGATGCCTTCCACAGTTGAATAAGTTGACCTCGGCTCCCATATAAAGACTTAATTTTGTAAATCTGGAGCACAGCATGAGGTCACTGCCTTTAGCATAATTATACCTATTTAGCAGTGGAGGTTTAACAGGAGAAAAATCAGGAAAAAAGAGCACCAAAGCATGTAGTGCCCTCACAATATTATCCAGGTGGCTTATCACAGCCCGTGAGCTGCAACCTGTGCAACACTAACTTTCAACTATAATCACGTGATTCATGCTCAATCTATCACAAAACAGTTTATCATCTTGTTCCTTACCCACTGACCAGCAGCAGTGATCTCAACCTGAAATCTTTCATTTATTGACAAACCAAGGTGACGGGCCAAAGCCCATAGTGCAGGACAGTACAAAAGCCCACAAAGAATAAAAGTGAAGAGGCGATAAATCAGGATGCAGTGATTAGGTAATGCAAAACTTGGGTTTTAAAAGCCTGCAGATTGTAGGAGGACGCGCAAAGGATGTAAGGAATTCCACAGTTTGAAGTCTTGAAAGAGATTGGCCCTGAATTTGTGGTCGGCGGTCTAACTAAGGAATACGCCGCCGACCTCCGATCGGAATCCGCACTTACCTGCTGCGAACCCCCCTTCGAGAAGTTGCTTTGAAACGCTGTGGAGTTGTGCACAGCGTCGTGGCCCACGGATCCCAGGGGCGCACCGTTGTGCGTATGTGTACCTGGGATGACATGGGGGGGGGTGCTCCTTTCACTAGCCAATCAGGAAACATAGAAAGCCCCGTATATTATTATGTAGTTACAACTTGTAAATTAAACGGTGTGATACTAATTCTGTTTATTTCACAAGTACAGTACTTGGCTTTAAAAAGCACAGGGAATACTTTGGAGTAAGTGCAGTTATTTACTGGAAGATTCAGCAAGATTAAAAGAAAATTAAAATGATCTCATCCCTCAAACCGAGCCTTTACAACTGCCTGATAGGTTCTTTTACATGTTCGTTTTTGATTATTATACAATTTTATCATCCCCCCCTCCCCTTACGCTGTGCAAACAGGCTGCTGCGTCTGTTTGCACCAGCCATAAAAATTTCCAGCGTAATTGATGAATTAGCCCAACTTTTCGCCAGCACATCATTTGAATGAGGACTTGAAAGTTGCAGCGGATCATCTGTCTATTCAGAACTTGACAAATTGCAAGTTCGGGATTTAGCGCAAGTCCCAAACTTGTGGTCAATTTCAAAGGCATGAGAGTACGCCATCATACTGACCGCAAATTCAGGGCCATTAGTTAGATACTGCAATGAGTCTTTGAGTGGGTGGAATATTCCCCTCCATGACCCTGCCTGAAATTTGGTGGGATTGTGGCTGGGAATTACAGAAAATTTGGGTCGTGAGGCCTACTGTCACATAAATTCTGCAAACGGGAAATCAGTGTCAAATGAAATTCAATAACAAAACATGTGGGGCAATACTTCAACCCTCTCCTCTGAATCCACCATAACTCTGTCCTATTTCCCGGGATTGGGGCTCATTTATGATGCACTGTGAGCTTCTGATGGGGTTCCTGCCACTAAGGGGAAGATTGCCTGTTCAAAGAGGACAATCTCAATGGCGGTGCTGTAGAGACTCCAGTGCAGCACTAGAAGAGCTGATGAGGGACCTTGAAAGGGCAAAGTGAAATGACCTACTGACCAGGGCTTTCAGCCCATAAATGTTGGGGGCCAGACCAGAGTCAGTGGAGGTCACTACAAGGCTCTCTCTTCCATGAGGAGCCTACCTCTACCTTCCTCACGACAGCACAAGGAAGCGGCGGTAACACATGTAGATGGAAGGGAAATCTCGAGAGACCCATGCATCGCCTCCCTGCCACCATTTACGTGTGACAAGCATGGAAGGAGAGACCGGTGTTGGTCCCAGTGAGGGTGGTGAGAGGGAAACTCAAGTCAGACAGTGAGGTGGCAGTCAACCTCAACGCCCAGAGTTTACTTCATTCTACAATTTCGGGTGGGATAGTGGAGGAGAATCCTGCCTTTGAACTCTACTGTTCTGGCTATGTATATCAGAATTAGATTAGCTTTTTATTAATTGCTTTGCCACGTTGATTAGACATTGAAAGTGAAGTGAACACTGTTGTTACCTGGTCCTTTTCGAAATCTCCCGTGATAAGTCAGGTTCATTAAACCTGCTTACAAGGGTGGTGCTGTTGTTGTTTGGCGTTCCGACCTCTACCTAGCGGAAGCTGAACACCAACTCTCCGACACCTCCTCCTACCTCCACCTGGACCATGACCCCACTACCGAACATCAAGCCACCATTTCCAAGACCGTCACTGACCTCATCTCCTCTGAAGACCTTCCCCCCACGGCCGCCAACCTCATAGTTCCCCAACCCCGCACAGCCCGCTTCTACCTCCTTCCCAAGATCCACAAACAGGACTGCCCTGGTAGACCCATCGTTTCAGCCTGTTCTTGCCCCACGGAACTTATCTCTTCCTATCTCGACTCTATTTTTTCTCCCCTTGTCCAGTGTCTTCCCACCTACATCCGCGACTCTTCCGATGCCCTCCGCCACTTTAACAGTTTCCAGTTTCCCGGCCCCAACCGTCTCCTTTTCACTATGGACGTACAATCCCTCTACACCTCCATTCCCCACCAGGATGGCCTGAGGGTGCTCCGCTTCTTCCTTGAACAGAGGCCCAACCAGTCCCCATCCACCACCACCCTCCTCCGCCTGGCTGAACTTGTTCTCACATTGAACAACTTCTCCTTTGACTCCACCCATTTCCTCCAAATCAAAGGTGTTGCTATGGGTACCCACATGGGTCCTAGCTATGCCTGCCTTTTCGTGGGATATGTGGAACACTCTTTGTTCCAGTCCTACCCCGGTCCCCTCCCTCACCTCTTTTTCCGGTACATTGATGACTGTATCGGTGCCGTCTCCTGCTCTCGCCCTGAACTAGAACATTTCATTCACTATGCTTCCAATTTCCACCCTTGCCTCACCTTCATATGGTCCATCTCCGACTCTTCCCTCCCCTTCCTCGACTTCTCCGTCTCCATCTCTGGGGATAGGTTATTGACTAACATTCACTACAAGCCCACTGACTCCCACAGTTACCTGGACTACACTTCCTCCCACCCCGCCTCCTGTAAGGAGTCTATTCCATTCTCCCAGTTTCTTCGTCTCCGCTGCATCTGCTCGGACGATGCCACCTTCCATACCAGTGCTTCCGACATGTCTTCCTTTTTCCTCAACCGAGGATTCCCCTCTACAGTGGTTGACATGGCCCTCAACTGTGTCCGTTCTATCTCCCGCACATCTGCCCTCACCCCTGCTCCTCCCTCCCGGAACCACGATAGAGTTCCCCTTGTCCTCACCTTTCACCCCACCAGCCTCCACATTCAACGGATCATCCTCCGCCATTTCCGCCACCTCCAGCGTGATCCCACCACCAAACGCATCTTCCCCTCACCTCCCCTTTCAGCATTCCGCAGGGACCGCTCCCTCCGCGACACCCTAGTCCACTCCTCCACCACCCCCAGCACCCCTTCCCCTTCGCCCGGCACCTTCCCGTGCAAGCGTAGGAGATGCAACACATGCCCTTATACCTCCCCTCTTCCCACTGTCCAGAGCCCCAAACACCCCTTCCAGGTGAAACAGCGATTTACTTGTACTTCCTGCAATTTAGTATACTGTATTCGCTGCTCACGATGTGGTCTCCTCTGCATTGGGGAGACCAAACGCAGATTGGGTGACCGCTTTGCGGAACACCTCCGTTCAGTCCGTAAGGGGGATCCCGAGCTCCCGGTGGCCTGTCACTTTAATTCTCCGCTCCACTCCCACTCTGACCTCACCATCCTCGGCCTATTACACTGTTCCACGGAAGCTCAGCGTAAGCTCGAGGAACAGCACCTCATCTTTCGTTTAGGCACCCTACAGCCCTCTGGACTCAACATCGAGTTCAACAATTTTAGGTCATAACCTCAGCCCCTATCACATTTATATTTTATTTTTTCATCCACCCTTTTGTTTGCCCCCCCACCCCCTGCCTTTTTTTTCCTCCCAGAAGCTGGCAGCTGTCCTTCATTCTGCCAGTGCATTTCACACTTCTTTTAGCCTCAACTTGTCACATTAACACCTCCTCTTGCCTTGATTATCTCTTAATGTCTCTCAATGTCCCTTAATCTCTCCTTTTGTTCTTTCATCCCCTCACCCTTTTCCCAGCTTTATACTTGCTTTAAATCTATTTCATTTCCTGCTTTTTTCCAGTTCTGACGAAAGGTTTTCGACCTGAAACGTTAACTCTGTTTCTCTCTCCACGGATGCTGCCTGGCCTGCTGAGTTTTTCCAGCGTTTTCTGTTGTTATTTCGGATTTCCAGCATCCGCAGTATTTTGCTATCGCATCATTAGTTTTGTACTTGTGACGTGTATATTTGTTAGCATTGTATAAAACATTCCGTTTATCAGTGTTAAATTCCATTTGCTGTTTGACAGTTGCTGAGCTAGCCTAAATCCTATTGCAAATCCTTTGCTACACCCTTTGTCTCTGCTGCTCTCCCTGCTATAGTGTGTTCAGCAAATGCGACAGCTTACGTTCGGTTTCAATAATCCTAAAAAGTGAGTTATTAAGTTGACTGATTTAGACAAATTTGTATTTCCCAAGGTCAGGATGTGAGTATGAATGTAAGATTCTACATTCAAAGTAAAATAACCCTTATTATTCTACACACTTGGCCGAAACACATTTTACATTTTACAGAGGGCCCTACCTGCAAACTGAGAATGCCTTCTTGAGATTTCCTTTTGTGCACTAGCGCCAAGTGCCTGTGCAGGAGGACATCAAGAGAAGGCATATGAAAGCAATGGTAAGTGCCTCTAAGTGCTGTTATTAAACCATTTAAAAAAAATTGTCCCAGAATCAAAGACGAGTTGCCATGGAAACGGAACAGTTTCTGGTTGAGAACATGTATTCCAGGAGCTGATATGCTCATTGAGTGTGCGTCACCAGAGGTCAGGAAATGGCACTCCTGAGTGCTGTGACAATTTGTAAGGGAGATTTTTATTGCTTTTTGGAAAAATTGTGTCTGTGTGCATGTGTGTATGTGAGGGTAAAATGACCACACAGCAGAGTCACAACCATGTGTATAGATTTGTGAAGATATCAGGGTGTGAGTGGGGAAGTGGTTGGCGGGGGGGGGGGGGGCACGGGTGGTGGGGGTAGACATAACCAATATCAAAAAAATTGTTGGGACATGGTCCCTCCCCTCCCCTCCTTCCCCTAATAGTTTCGGGCATGTCATCCAAGATTCACTCACTTGTTCCTTAGCGGGGATTGACCCTGTCAAGCAACTGGCAAATATTGCACTGTGTCTGTAACAAGAACTTTGAAGTCAGGATATATAATATTTAGTCAAATTTCATCGAAGACCAATATTACTTTGTGACAAATGCCTCATCTGTTTCATGGTCACTGCTGCAACCGGATAAAAATGATCCATTACAAATTTAATTTACTTCTTTTAATAGTGTAACAACCACATAATAGCACTAAGAATGATTACATTAATCAATGCGTTGGACACTATATAGTTGAGAATGGACTCCAGTTATTATCACCTATAGTATTGTGAATTAGATATTAACCTTCCCGTCAATTGGAATATGTACATGAACCATGGAATAAAATGGAAAAAACAGCTGAGCTGAGTCGAATGTAACATCTCCCTCTGCATTCTTTTATTCCTCCATCGAATGTTGAATTGTATCTAATCTCAGATCTCTGATCTCAAAGTTACTGGTTCAGATAGAAAATCTGGCTGTCAATACATGTCCACCTGTGGGATAATTAGACAGGTAAAGCCCCTTGGGATGTTTTACTATGTTAAAGCCGCTATATAAGTGCAAGTTGTCATTGTTGTTAGAGCTCAGCAAAACATAATCCTTCCACTCAGCACTCCAGTGGTTTCTTTTCTTTTCTTCCATCGTTTAATGCCTTCTGCCTGTATATTATTTTTGTCATTCTTTCTAACCCTCTGTCTAGCTTTCACTACTTTTATGAATGTTCCTGTCTTAGCTTCTCACCCTTTAAAGGTGACAGTCTTACCCATGCTCCTTAGCTTGGGTAAAAGCCCGTAACACAGTACCTAAAGTATTTTCAGCTGTTAGACGAACAAGGGTAAGAAGGACTGCAATGTAAATGTGCACTATAAGCTCCTTAGCATAGCTCCAAACACTTTGTGAAGCTGATTTCGATATGCACAGTGCTTCTGACATCAATGCCAGAAGGGTGCCATTGGTGCCAATTCTGTGACAACATTAACTTGCATTTATACAGCACTTTTGATGTTCCACTGTTAGTTTTGGATTATTAGCATACGTCTTCCAGGGCTGTATTTTGGACTATTGGGTGTAAAGACATCTGAGCTATTTTTCTTTCTTCCAGCACAATGCTTTTAGTTCCGTGGCAGCATTAAGACTTATAACACATGTATCTTAAGACTTTTATAACAGCCCAATATGATTGAATTACTTAAGTGCATTGGGTTCTCCTCTGAATAATTAGCTAATTGGTCTCTGGTAATAAAAAAATGACTGCTGTGTTAAACATACATCAGAAAATGTGGTACATTTTTAAAGCCATCAGAAGGAACTCCGCCGAACAAAGTGCAGGCTTCTGCTTGGCATTAATTCAGTTACAAAATGACTGCTATCAAAAACAGAAGCCTTGATATTAACCAACGCCCCCCCCCCCTCCCCCACCCCCCACGGTGGACGGGAGAGGGTTGATGGGAGGGAGAAGGGGGTTAAAAAGTGAAATGCGCGGAATGCAACCCCCAACCCGGCATGCACGTGACCGCCACTATTTTACAGCAGCGGATATCGGGACACCCGAGAGTCCTGCCGTGGAGAGGCGGGACACTTATTAACATATTTAAACAGAGCTCCTACAGTGCAATTGGGAGCCCGATTTGAAGTTAACTACTGCAGCACGGGTTTCCCAAGGCTGAGGGAATTCGATAGTGAAATGGAGGGCAGAGGCCGGAGATGTCGGCCCTTCAAGGAAGCCTTCAGCCTCCCCAAGCTCCAATCGCCAGCCTCCCCTCCCCTCCCCATCAACCCCGATCCCCAGCCTCCCCCAGTCCTCCCGATTGAAGGCTTCTCCCCCGCACTCCCGATCGTCCACCTCCCCCCACTCCCGATCGTCCACCTCCCCCCACTCCCGATTGGCGACCTCCCCCGCACTCCCGATCGTCCACCTCCCCCCACTCCCGATTGGCGACCTCCCCCACACTCCCGATCGTCCACCTCCCCCCACTCCCGATCGGCGACCTCCCCCGCACTCCCGATCGTCCACCTCCCCCCACTCCCGATCGTCCACCTCCCCCCACTCCCGATCGTCCACCTCCCCCGCACTCTCGATCGTCCACCTCCCCCCACTCCCGATCGTCCACCTCCCCCCACTCCCGATCGTCGACCTCCCCCCACTCCCGATCGTCGACCTCCCCCCACTTCCCGATTACCGATATTCTCCCTCTTCCGATTGCCGACCTCCCCCACACTCGATTCCTGACCTCCCCCCGTCCTGATTGCCAGGGATTGTCTTCAAGGGTGTTCTCTCCTGCCCACTGACCAGGCTGTCCATTTGGCTGGCTGTCAGGCAGGAGGCAGAGCTACAAGAAGATAATGAGGTCTTGCCATTAAGATCGGCAGGACCTCCGCATCCCTTTCCAGGTTCTTTGGCCATTTTCAGCCCCACCTGTACACTCCCTGATGGTTACCTGAGCCATGCGCAAATTGGCATAGGGACAAACAGATTAGAACATTAAATGCATGGCTGAAAGAGTGGTGTGGGAGACAGGGGTTACACTTCATGGGGCACTGGCACCAGTACTGGGGAAAGAGGGAGCTGTTTCATTGGGACGGGCTCCACTGAAACCGGGTTGGGACCAGTGTCCTAGTGAATCGAATAACTAGGGCGGTAGACAGGGCTTTAAACTAATGAAGGGGGGTGGGGGGGGGGGGGTGGGAGGATCAGGAAAGGGTAAATTCAAAAGCAATAAGAGAAATGTCAAGGCTGTAGAGCAGAGCAGCGATTTGGGTAAAAATAAGCAGAGTGGGTCAGGAAGGGACAGAGAGCTTAACAAAGGTAATAGGGCATTAGAGACTAAGGTGACATCAGGGAAAAATAGAAAAAAGTTAAAACTAAAGGCATTATACCTGAATGCGTGAAGCATTTGCAACAAAATAGATAAATTAATAGCACAGATAGAAATAAATGGGTTTGATCTAATAGCCATTACGGAGACATGGTTGCAGAGTGACCATGGCTGGGAACTAAATATTCCAGGATACTTGACTTTTAGAAGAGGTAAGCAAAATGGAAAAGGAGAGAGGGGTAGCCCTGATAACAAAAGGATGGGATAAAGACAGTAGAGAGAAAGGATATTAGCTCAGAAAAGCAAGATGTAGAATCAGTTTGGGTGGAGCTAAGAAACAACAAGGGGCAGAAAACACTGGTGGGAGTAGTTTATAGGACCCCGAACAGTAGTTGTAGTGTCGGGCAGAGCATAAATCAGGAAATTAGAGGTGCATGTAACAAGACTAATACAATAATCATGGGGGACTTTAATCTTCATATAGACTGGGCAAACCAAATTTGCAGTAATAGTGTGGAGGACAAGTTCATGGAATGTATTCAAGATAGTTTTCTTGATCAGTATGTTGAGGAACCAACTAGGGAACAGGCTATTTTAGATCTAGTATTGTGCAATGAGAAAAGGTTAACTAATAGCCTTGTAATAAAGGAGCCTCTAGGGAAGAGTGATCATAATATGATAGAATTTTATATTGAGTTTGAGAGTGATTTAGTTAAGTACAAAACTAGGGTCTTAAATCTGAACAAAGCAAACTACGTACGTATGAGGGTGAGTTGGCTAAGGTAGATTTGGAAACTAGATTAAAAGATATGACGGTAGCTAAGAAATAACAAACATTTAAAGAATTAATTCATAATTTGCAACAAATATACATTCCCCTAAGGAATAAAAACCCCATGGGATTAGTAGTCCAACCGTGGCTAACAAGAGAAGTTGAAGATAGTGTTAGATTAAAGGAAGAGGCTTATAATATTGCCAAAAAGAATAGTAAGCCTGAGGATTGGGAAGATTTTAGAATTAAGCAAAGGATGACCAAGGCATTGATAAAGAAAGACAAAAGAGAATATGAGAGTAAAAGCTTCTGTAGACATGTAAAAAGGAAGGGATTAGCGAAAGTAAACGTGGGTCCCTTAGAGGCAGAGACAGGAGGAGAGACATTAAATAAATACTTTGGGCTGGATTTTGAATGACCCATGGAGTCGGGTTTGGAGGCGTGTGGG
Source organism: Squalus acanthias (assembly GCA_030390025.1). Classification (NCBI taxonomy): domain Eukaryota; kingdom Metazoa; phylum Chordata; class Chondrichthyes; order Squaliformes; family Squalidae; genus Squalus; species Squalus acanthias. Next base: position 141,385,095 of record CM059428.1, read on the forward strand.
GGGTTAAATTTGCGGGGTCCGGGTTTCCGACCCCATCCCGACTCCATCCCGCCACCACGCAATTTTGACAAAATCAGTCGCGGGGTTCCCGACTCCGTCCCGCCTCCAAGAGGTGGGAGAGGCCATTAAAGCCCTTAACAAGCTCTAAATTGGCTCTGTAATGCCATTTTGAAACGTTTTAGCTAGTTTAACCCTTTTCTGACGTGAAGTACGCCTTGTGTGAAACACTCCAGTGAAACCTGGTGGGAGCACAAGTGGACAGCTGACTATCAGCTGCAGGTCCACTATTACAACGGAGATGTGATGAAGGTAGTAGTAGTATTAGGTCTGAAAAGTCGCCGCTGCTGCATTGAATGTGTTCAGAGACTGCCTGGTCTTTGCTGTGAGAGGACTTGGATGCAAAAAAAATTCTCTCTCTCTCTCTCCTTCTCCCCCCCACCCCCCATATTTTGCATCCAGGTCCACTCACATCAAAAGCAAGCCAGGCAGGTCCTCTCTCTCCAACAGTCTCTGAGACTAGGCAGTCAGCAATGATGACATCATCAGAGGTGACTTTCAGGCTGAAACCAATAATTGGTTCATGGGTTCCCACATGCTGGAACTCAATTGCCCAATTAAGTGAAAATTGCATCATTCATCCACATTAATCTGGAGTCGGGGGGGAAACACGAAATGCAGATTACACGACCCCAACCCGACCCCAAGACAAAATCCAGCCCTTTGTATCTGTCTTCACAGTAGAAGACACAAATAACATTCTGAAAATAGTGGGGAATTAAGGGTCTAGCGAGAATGAGGAACTTAAAGAAATTAGTATTAGTAAAGAAATAGTACTGGAGAAATTAATGGGACTAAAAGTAGACAAATCCCTGGACCTGATGGCCTACATCTTAGCATTTTGAAAGAGGAAGCTACAGAGATAGTGGATGCATTAGTGGCTATCGTGTTGAAGACTTGGGCTCTGACACAAATTTTCAGAACCTCTCTCGCCACAGGGGAGGTGCCAGAGGACTGGAGGACAGCCAACGTAGTACCATTATTCAAGAAGGGTAGTAGGGATAAACCAAGGAATTACAGGCAAGTGAGCCTAACATCAGTGGTAGGGAAATTATTGGAAAAAATTCTGAGGGACAGAATTAGTCTCCACTTGGAGAGGCAAGGATTAATCAAGGATAGTCAGCATGGCTTTGTCAGGGGGAGATCATGTCTAACCAATTTGATTGAATTTTTCGAGGGGGTGACTAGGTGTGTGGATGAGGGTAGTGCAGTTGATGTAGTCTACGTGGACTTCAGTAAGGCTTTTGACAAAGTCCCGCATGGGAGACTGGTCAAGAAGGTAAGAACCCATGGGATCCAGGGCAATTTGGCACATTGGATCCAAAATTGGCTTAGTGGCAGGAGGCAGAGGGTGATGGTCGAAGGTTGTTTTTGTGACTGGAAGCCTGTGTCCAGTGGTGTACCGCAGGGATCGGTGCTGGGTTCTTTGCTGTTTGTAGTGTACATTAATGATTTAGATATGAATGTAGGAGGTATGATCAGTAAGTTCGCAGATGACACGAAAATTGGTGGAGTGGTAAATAGCGAGGAGGGAAGCCTCAGGCTACAGGACGATATAGACGGGTTGGTTAGATGGGCAGAACAGTGGCAAATGGAATTTAACCCTGAAAAGTGTGAGGTGATGCATTTAGGGAGGACTAACAAGGCAAGGGAATACACAATGAATGGTAGGACCCTAGGAAGGACAGAGGATCAGAGAGACCTTGGTGTGCATGTATATAGATCACTGAAGGCAGCAGGACAGGTAGATAAGATGGTTAAAAAGGTATATGGGATATTTGCCTTCATTAACCGAGGCATAGAATATAAGAGCAGGGATGTTATGATGGAGCTGTACAAAACGTTAGTTAGGCCACAGCTGGAATACTGTGTGCAGTTCTGGTCGCCACACTATAGGAAGGATGTGATTGCATTGGAGAGGGTGTAGAGGAGATTCACCAGGATGTTAATTGGGCTGGAGCGCTTCAGCTATGAAGAGAGACTGGACAAGCTGGGCTTGTTTTCCTTAGAGCAGGGAAGGCTGAGGGGGGACCTGATTGAGGTGTACAAAATTATGAGGGACATAGATAGGGTAGATAGAAAGGAACTTTGCCCCTTCGTAGAGGGGTCAATAACTAGGGGGCATAGTTTCAATGTAAGGGGCAGGAGGTTTAGAGGGGATTTGAGGAAAAACTTTTTCACCCAGAGGGTGGTTGGAATCTGGAACTCACTGCCTGAAAGGATGGTAGAGGCAGGAACCCTCACAACATTCAAGAAGCATTTAGATGAGCACTTGAAATGCCATAGCATACAAGGCTACAGACCAAGTGCTGGAAAATGGGATTAGAATAGATAGGGCTTGATGGCTGGCGCAGACACGATGGGCCAAAGGGCCTCTTTCTGTGCTGTATAACTCTATGGGCTGGATTTTGTCAATGGGGACGTGATGGAGGCGGACTCCCACATTTTGTGCTGTAGTCCCGCCTCCATCGACTTGTGGCCAACCCACTGTATTTTCCCTTGATTGACCTTGTTAAGCCCGCCCAGTGGGCTTAGCAGGCCAATCAAGGGTCCCTTGGATTCAGGTGACGTCAGCCATTGAAATGTTATCTGTCAAGAGCTTTTGACAGATGAAATTTCAGCGTTTGACAGCTCTGTGAAGCTGTCAAACACTGACAATATGATTTCTAACTTGAGTCCCTGTACTTAGACTCAGTTAGAAATCAATCCAGCACAGAAAGCAGAGACTGCAGCTTTTGACAGCTCCGCGGCCATTCTGCTTTCTGTGCCATGGATGTGAGGGACTCCCGACACCTTAAGGAAGTTAGCCTGCAGGACAAAGTTAAGGTAAGTAAAAATTCTTAAAACACTTTACACACACCAAACACACTTACCTCTGCCCTCATGCACCCATCACTCACCTGCACACCGGACATCTCGACCCCTCCAAGCCCTCCAGACCGACGGTCCGCCTCGCTAAATCGGCGTGGTTCGGACCTGTCGGGAAGCCCACACTTCACGGCTAAAAATAGGGATTAGGCAAAAAACTGCCTGTTAACTACCTGTTAACAGGCAGTTTATTGGAACTAATCCCCTTCCCGCCTCGGGGAGGCGGGTCCCAGCACATGTCGGGTACCCGCCTCCTGGGAAACTGGCATGGAGGCGGGTTGGGGGCGGGGCCCCCGAATCTGCTATTTTCACACCACTCTCGCCTCCAAACCCGCCTCCACGGGCCGGTGAAAATTGAGCCCTATGACTCAATTTTGTCAGGCCCGAGGAGGCGGGATTGGAGGCGTATGAGGTGTTAAAATCGCAAAAAATGGTGGGCGGGCCCGATCCCGCCTCCATCCCGCCTCCGAGCAATTTTCCCAAATGCGAGTTTTCTGACCCCGTCTCCATCCCGCCTCCAAGAGGTGGGATAGGCCCTTAAGGCCATTAACAACCAGTTAAGTGCCTCTTTAATCCCATTTTGAGAGGCCTTTCTGATTTTAACACTTTTCCCACATGGTTCACGTCTCCTCTGAAACACGCCAGTGAATCCTGGTGGCAGCACAAGTGGATTGCTTACTAACAGCTGCAGCTCCACCATTAAAAAGGAGTTTTCACCAATCATCATTTGCAGGTGGCAGAACTTTGTTGTCTCAGGTCTGGGGGAACTTTTAGCAGGCATACCCATTGTTGTGGAAGTTTGGAGCCTGACACCCATCTCCAGTGTGACCTCCTGGGAAACCCCTCTCGCCACCTTGAATGAGCGTTTCCTCAACTGAGGCATATACCAGAAGCATGGGAACCATTTATTTTGTTTCCTCCTGGACATCAGATTCGGACGAAGACCAGCCGTGGCAGCAACAGATCCATGAACAACAGCACCACCAATAGCAGCAGCAAAAACAGGAGCGCCAAGCTGCTGCTCACCCACCTGAAGCTGCACAGGCCAGAAGGCTCCAGCGCGCGACCACATTGCTGCCTGGGATGCAAGGGATGCACTCCTCTTGGCCAGATTTGCTTAGCCTGCACAATCAAACACTTTTGCCTCGCACCTTCTTATCAGACCATCGACAATGGTCAAGAACCTGCGGATTCCTATCACTCTGACCACCATACTAACAATTGCAAGTCATCCTAAGCCCTCAGTGTGGAAGTCCCATTAGCGATATGACAGACGTCACAACTGCAACAGTTGCCATCAGAATTTTTTATTTACAATAACCAACTGATGGCTTTTCAACATCAAACATGACATTTCACCCAAGTGACTACCCTTGTGACTGCTTGTGCATTATCTTCCTCTTACATGTGCTCCTACGTGGTGCTTCCCCTGTGGCTTCAGCAGATGTGGAGGCCCCTTGCTCACTTTCTTGCTGCTCCTGTCTCGACACCTTTGGCGGGCGTCCTCTGGGGTTGCAAGCCTGTGAGGGCTCGGCAACAGTCTGCTGCTCCTGCGGCTGTGCAGGGGTTGAGACGCCGATCTCAGTTGGGTGGGGACTCTGGTGGGGCTCTGACCGAGGACTTTGCAGTGGCATGGTCGTGTGAGCGCTTGGAGAGGAGCCCCCACTTCCTTGTTCTCTGCCACCATCATCCCTCTCATGGGTCAGCCCCACTTCAGAGCTAGCAAGTGGCTTGACAGCACCTTGCTGCACTTCAGGGGGGCCATGAGGACCCGTTTCTGTACTGGAAGTCCTACTCCCGAGGACTTGCCTGAAGGTCTGGTTTGTTTGCTCAATAGCTAACCATCGCTCCTCAAGAGATGTCAGTCTATTCTGAACAATGACCATGTTTTCCATACCCTGGCGACTAAGCTCCTCGATGGACGTAGCCATCCTCTCCTCTACCATAGCCATCCTCTCCTCTCGGTAGCCAGCCTTACCATGGAGGTAGCCATCCTTTCCACGGAAGTTGCCATCCTTTCCGTGGTGATGCGTTCATGCGCCAACGCCTCCACAAAGGCTCTGCTCATGTTAGCGATGGACTCCTCCATTTGCTCCACACTCGCAGCGACCCTGGAGACAAAACCTGCCAGAGACTCCTGCACCTCTTCCTGGAGTTCCAGAGTTCTTCTGGATGGACCCGGAGGCAGAGGGTCGACATGCAGCTGAGCCGAGCTGGCAGAGTCCTGCGCCCTCTGAATAGGACTCTCCACTGCTGTCCTTGTCTCCACCATCTGCTGATGCTCACTTGTGAGCTGTGATACACCAGGTGACAACACTACACTATCTCGCGAAGGTACCACTGAGGTGTGAGTGTCTGCGCTGGTGCTGGGTGGGCTGAATTCTGCTGACGCTGCGCCCTCAGAGGTTGCAGCTTCCTCTGAGGTATCTGGAGGCTCAGGCTGTTCCTCCTGGATAGTGGGGACGGGGGCTTTCGATGGTCCTGTGGGGGAGTAAAGGAAAGAGTCAGAGATGTGAGGCCAAGGTTACATGCACATTAAATATTTCAGATGATCATAAGTCAATCTGTTAGAGCATCAGAATCGTTATCAGTGACTCATGCAATGTCAATGAGAGATGAAAAACTATTCTGTCACCAGCTTGCTCTGATGCACCCTTCTGTCCGTCCCCCACTTGCGCATTGTCCTCCACTCCCACGATTTCCAAGTCCGCCTCCTCCCAGGGGGTGAGCTGGGCTACTGAGGGTGGCCCTCCTCCTGTCCTTGCTCTTTCCCTCTTATTGTGAGCTCTCTTTTCCTGCAATGAGGGAGACACGTGGAGTTTGAGTGAGAATGAAGGAGTGAGTGTAGAGAATCCATAGCATAGATGCCTAGAAGGAGACAAAGATTCACTGAGGTGTCAAGACCAAGGGCCCTCCCTGTGTGCTATAAGTTGTTTTCATAGCATCACAGCAATAGGGAGTGTGAGGGCTGCATAGTCGAATAGTTAAGTGAATGTGAACATACAGAGAGAGGGAATGGGTAAGGGTACAGGGATGTCAGTGTCAAGTGGGATGTGGAGGAAGAGGTTGTCAAAATTGTGTGCTGGTGAGGAGAGGCAATGGGGATTAGATTGAGGGTGATGGGAAAGTCATACTCACTTTTCCAGCGCGCAGAAGGTCATGAAACCTCTTCCTGCACTGCAGCCAGGTTCTGCGGCACAAAGATAAGGAGTTGACCTCCTGGGCCACTTGCATCCACACAGCCTTCATCTGCTGGGGAGGCTTCTTCCTCCCTGAGGAAGGGAAGAGCACCTACTTATTCCCTCTTGCTCCCTCCACCAGAGCTTACAGGGCGGCGTCATCAAACCTCGGTGCAGACTTAGGTCTACTGCTGGACATTTTGCCTGGAAGAAACTATCAGAGCAAAGGCCAAAAGGTTTGCAGTCTGCAGAAGAAGCAAGGCTGCTTGCAGGCCTTAAATCCAGCAGCATTGATGACGTCATCAGAGGCGAGTTTCAGAATGGAAAGACTAATTGGGCCAGGGGTTCCCACACGCTGGAAATCAATTGCTCAATTAGAGGAAAATCGCATATTTTTCCCACATCAAATTGGAGTCGGGTGGCTAACATGAAAAGCGGATGACACGCCCCCAGCCCGCCCCAATGACAAAATCGACCCCTATGACTCTATAACTAGCCGCGCCTCTGGCCAAGCTGTTCCAGTACAGCTACACAGATGCGGCCGGACCTGCTGTGATTTCCAGCAAAAAAAGTTTTTTGTTTTTCATATAGATCCCAGCATCTGCCACATTGTCTTTGATGTAATGTTTTCCTGACTGACCTGTTTGGACACCATCCACAGCTTTGATTGCCCTGATTATCTCTCTGCCGAGGTGTGATAAAGGGCAGTTAGAAAGATTAACTGTAATCATCTGGCAGTGTTCTCTGACTATATATGCTGTGCCTATATGCATCTCTTCTCTTCATCTGACGAAGGAGCAGCGCTCCGAAAGCTTGTGATTTCAAATAAAGCTGTTGGACTATAACCTGGTGTTGTGCGACTTCTCACATTTAGCTACAAATCTGGCATCTATCTGACAATGTGGAAAACTGCCCAGGTCTGTCCTGTCCACAAAAAACAGGACAAATCCATCCAACCTGGCCAATTACCACCCCATCAGTCAACTCTCAATCATCAGCAAAGTGATGGAAGGTGTCATTGACAGTGTTATCAAGCGGCACTTACTCACCTATAATCTGCTCACTGACGCCCAGTTTGGGTTCTGCCAGGACCACTCGGCTCCCGACCTCATTACAGCCTTGGTCCAAACATGGACAAAGGAGCTGGATTCCAGAGGTGAGGTGAGAGTGACAGCCCTTGATATCAAGGCAGCATTTGACCGAGTGTGGCATCAAGGAGCCCTAGTAAAACTGAAGTCAATAGGAATCGGGGGGAAAACGCTCCACTGACTGGAGTCATACCTAGCGCAAAGGAAGATGGTTGTGATGGTTGAAGGTCAATCATCACAGCCCCAGGACATCGCTGCAGGTGTTCCTCAGGGCAGTGTCCTAGGTCCAACCATCTTCAACTGCTTCATCAATGACCTTCCCTCCAACATAAGGTCAGAAATGGGGATGTTCGCTGATGACTGCGAGGTGTTCAGCGCCATTCACAACTCCTCAGATAATGAAGCAGTCGATGCCCACATGCAACAAGACCTGGACGATGTTCAGGCTTGGGCTGATAAGTGGCAGGTAACATTCGCACCACAGAAGTGCCAGGCAATGACTATCTCCAACAAGTGAGAGTCTAACCACCTCCCCTTGACATTCAACGGTATTACCATCGTCGAATCCCCCACCATCAACATCCTGGGGGTCACCATTGACCAGAAACTTAACTGGACCAGCCACATAAATACTGTGGCAACAAGAGCAGGTCAGAGGCTAGGTATTCTGCGGCAAGTGTCTCACCTCCTGACTCCCCAAAACCTTTCCACCATCTACAAGGCACAAGTCAGGAGTGTGATGGAATACTCTCCACTTGCCTGGATGAATGCAGCTGCAACAACACTCAAGAAGCTCGATGCCATCCAGGACAAAGCAGCCCACTTGATTAGCACCCCATCCACCACCTTAAACATTCACTCCCTCCACCACCTGCGTACCGTGGCTGAAGTGTGTACCATCTACAAGATGCACTGCAGCAACTTCCCAAGGCTTCTTCGGCAGCACCTCCCAAACCCGCGACCTCTTCCACCTAGAAGGACAAGGGCAGCAGAGCATTGGAACACCAACACCTCCAAGTTCTCCTCCAAATCACACACCATCCTGACTTAGAAGTATTTTGCCGGTCCTTCATCGTCGCTGGGTCAAAATCCTGGAACTCCCTCCCTAACAGCACTACGGGAGTACCTTCACCACACGGACTGCAGCGGTTCAAGAAGGCAGTTCACCACCACCTTCTCAAGGGCAATTAGGGATGGACAATAAATGCTGGCCTTGCCAGCGACGCCCACATCCCACATACGAATAAAAAAAAAGAGCAGGTCAGAGGCTAATTATTCTGCGGCGATTGTCTCACCTCCTGACTCCCCAAAGCCTTTCCATCATCTACAAGGCATATGTCAGGGGTGTGAGGGAATACTCTCCACTTGCCTGGATGAGTGCAGCTCCAACAACACTCAAGAAGCTCGACACCATCCAGAACAAAGCAGCCTGCTTGATTGGCACCCCATCCTCCACCTTAAACATTCTCTCCCTCCACCACTGGCGTACCGTGGCTGCAGTGTGTACCATCTACAAGATGCACTGCAGCAACTCGCCAAGGCTTCTTCGGCAGCACCTCCCAAACCCGCGACCTCTACCACCTAGAATGACAAGGGCAGCAGGCGCATCGGAACACCACCACCTCCAAGTTCTGAGCCAAGTTACACACCATCCTGACTTGGAAGTATATCGCCGTTCCTTCATCGTCGCTGGATCAAAATCCTGGAACTCCCTCCCTAACAGCACTGTGGGAGTACCTTCACCAGACGGACTGCAGCGGTTCAAGAAGGCGGCTCACCACCACCTTCTCAAGGGCAATTAGGGATGGGCAATAAATGCTGGCCTTGCCAGCGATGCCCACATCTCATGAACGAATAAAAAAAAGTTATAGTCCCCGTGGATTGGAAGGTAGCAAACATAACCCCGCTATTCAAGAAAGGAGGTAGAGAGTAATAGGGAACTATAGACCAGTTAGCCTGACATCAGTAGTAGGGAAAATGCTAGAATCTATCCTGCTCCTATTTCTTATGTTCATATATTCTCCCCACCTCCCTGTATACATCGGGGCCAGAGTGTCGCTAATGTGGGTGTCCAATTGTTCCCCACAAACACATAGAAATTTATTTTCACATTCAGTTCTTGAAATTCCTCCCCTGATTTGCCTAGCCACTGAACAGGCAAGGCACACCCAAAGTGTATTGCACCTCTCTAGGCCTCAGTGTGCCTGGACTTTATGGATCGTGACATTGGATGGCCAGTTGCACTCCCAAGAGGCCTGCAGCTGTGGGACTGGATGCTGGCCTCCAGAGCCTTCTAGCCGCTGTTGGAGATCAGTGCGGAGGCTGCAAAAGAGGGTAGAATTTACTCCATTAGACATCCTTTGTCTTGCTGTTTGGCTCCCTCAGGCCTTCTGATCTGCAAGGCCCCTGAAAATGAATGAGGAAACAGGAGAGCTTGAGATCGGCCCATCTCTCTTCATTTCCAGGGCTGCCCTTACATTGGCCCTGCATCTGTCATAGGCACCAGGCCATGTCCGCCCCTTTAGATAAACCCAGAGAATCTTAGGGTAACATTGCGTCAGATACCATTCCCCTTTTCTTCTCTGTTGTGCAGGGAAACTGAGCCTTCTCAATGTGCTACTGAGAGGTCTATCAGGGCGAATAAAGTAATATTTGCCAGCTACCAGACAATTTGACCTCGATTTTCCAACTGTAACACCAGTTGTAACCCATTCAGTTTAACGGAGTTACCATCAGCATTATAATTTCGGCCTTTCTATTGAAATCTTCTGAAGTATATATCTAAGTCTAATGTGCGGCAATGAATTTTACGCATCATTTATAGTTGAACTAAATGGTTTGCATCTTCGGAGATCAAAACCATATTACGGAAGGCTATGTTTGAAGCCCTCATTAATACCCACTAATCCTCGACACAGCTCCACGGTGTTCAGATCCAGTGCTGCTGCCTGCTTGCTTTGGATTTTAGGGATTAGTTAATAGCTCCTCCCTGCAAGAGCTCATCAAGATTCTTGTACAGTAGCTGGCCAATGAACCAGATATAACTGGACAATTTCCTGGGGCTTTTTGTAATTGTTTAGGAAACAGGTTTAGCATCTAAAATATGTAAGTGATTATTTTCATTTCTAAAAGTCTTTAAAAACTATATAATTTACTGTTCTGTACTAACAGCTTGCTAGTCTAACTGTATTCAAAATTATAGATTTACATGGGCATTGAGGTAAATTGTTTATCTGGACAGTATGAACCACAGGCTTATTTTAAGGTAGTGTTTTCTTTTACTAAAAGTCATCTTAATAAGTAAAAATTTACGTATTTCTTTGGCCATAATTGCAGTTACAGAACATTTGTACTGCTGTTTTAATATTTTTAAAATTAAATGGTATCCGTGGTTTAGTAGTCACTGATTATTGACTAGCTTTGTATTGCCATATGGCATTGCTATGCCATCAATATCTGTATTTACATAGAATCTACAGCACAGAAACAGGCCATTCGGCCCAACTGGCCTCTGCTGATTTTTATACTTCTCACGAGCCTCCTCCCACTCTGAGTATATCTTCCCACCCTGTCCCATATCCCACTATTCTCTTCTCCCTCACGTATGCACCAAGCCTTCCCCCCACTCTTTAAATGTGTCAATGTTAATCTGTTTCAACCAGTTCATGTTCTCACCATCCTCTGTGTTCCGAAATTCCTGTTAAATTTGATCTGTTTGTCGTTATCTTATATTGTATGCCCCTTTGTTCTGGGCTCTCTGGTCCTTGTTATTTTTCTTTGCTGAACATCTTTTCATTTTTCATGAGGGTGTCAGAAATATGCAACCGATCTACAGTAAAATCACTCTAACCCTGATCTTTTATTTCTAATGCTAGCCTTATACTACCACTGATGTTAGTAGATAGTATGAGAAACCATACATGTTGCCACCAACTGCGGAATGGAGGTAACCAGCTTGTTAATACTGCTCAAATGGGTGCAGGAATCACAATTTTCTGGCTTGCACCAAAAATGCTATGACATTAATATTGCACTGTTGCTTTTTCTATAGCCTTTGTTAGTATTGATGGTTACCCAGTAAACAATTACACACTAATAGAACAGGGAGGGTGGTACACTGATATGTCACCACTTTGAATTATTGATGTTTGCGATTTTAAATTACATTCTGAGTGTGTACTGTATAAACATTGAATCACATTCCGTGTATGATGTGTTGTAGTATATAAATATTGAATTACATTCCATATATGATGTGTTGCTGTGTATGAACATTGAATTACAGTCCATGGATCATGTGTTGTAGTATGTAAACATTGAATTACATTTCCAGTATCATGTGCTGTAATGTACACAGCCAATGAAGTACATTTTGAAGTGTAGTAATGTGTTGTAATGTAGGAAATGCAGCAGCCAATTTATACACAGCAGTGTTCCACAAACAACAATGTGATAATGTGATCATCTGTTTTTAGTGATGTTGATTGAGGGATAAATGTTGACCAGGACACTGGGGAGAACTCCCCTGCTCTTCTTCGAATAGTGGTGTGTGTGATCTTTTACATCCACCTATGATCCCTACTAATGGAGAAAATAGAAAAACATCTAGAAACCAAAAATATAATAATGGATAGTCAGCATGGATTTCAAAAGGAAAAGTCTTGCTGGATCAACCTCATTGAATTTTTTGAAGAGGTAACAGAGAGAGTAGACAAGGGTAATGTAGTAGATGTAATTTATCTAGATTTCTAAAATGTTTTTCATAAGGTGCCACATAATAGACTAATGATTAAGATCAGAGCATGCAGAGTCAGGGGACAAGTAATAGAATGGATAGCCAGCTGGCTTCAAGACAGAAAGCAGAGAGTAGGGGTAAAGGGTAGCTATTCCAAGTGGCAGATGGTGGAAAGTGGTGTCCCACAAGGGTCAGTGCTGGGACCACTGTTGTTCACAATTTATATTAACAATTTAGACTTTGGAATCAAAAACACAATTTCTAAATTTGTGGATGACAAACAGTCAATACTGAGGAGGACTGCAACAAATTACAAGATGACATTAATAAACTTGCAGAATGGACATAGAATTGGCAAATGAATTTCAACACAGATAAGTGTGATTTTGTACATTTTGGTAAGAAAAATAAGGAGGTCACATATTACTTGGAAAATAAGAATCGAAATGGGATAGAGGAACAAAGGGATCTGAGTACAAATACACAAATCACTAAAAGTAGCAACAGAGGTAAATAAGGCCATAAGAAAGCAAACCAAGCTAGGGTTTATTTCTAAAGGGATACAGAGAGAGTGTTTCCACTTGTAAGGAAGAACGAAACTAGAGGCCATCAATACAAGATAGTCACCAAGAAATCAAATAGGGAATTCTGAAGAAACTTCTTTACCCAGAGAGTGGTGAGAATGTGGAACTCACTATCACAGGGAGTGGTTGAGGCAAATAGTATAGATGCATTTATTTAAGGGGAAGCTAGATATGCATATGTGAAGGGAATAGAGGGTTATGCTGATAAAGTTAGATGAAGAAAGACAGGAGGAGGCTCGACTGCAACATAAACATCTGCATGGACTGGTTGGGTCATATGGCCTGTTTCTGTGGTGTATATTCTACGTAAAACACCTGAAAGGACTGACGGGGCCTCGGTTTAATTTTTCATCTGAAAGATGGCATCACCGACAGTGCAGCACTCCCTCAGTAGGAGTGTCAGTTTGGATTATGGGCTCAAGTATCTGGCTTGGGCCTTGAACCCATGAACCTTCTGGCTCAGAGGCATGAGTGCTACCAACTGAGCCAAACCTGACACTTTGGTAGTGAATGAATTAGGTCAGAAAAAGTTAGTGGAATTTACAGTGGCAGGGCACCCATCCCTAATGGCATGTATCCTAGAATCCTGAGGGAAATCAGAGAGAGAAAAACAGAGGATCGAATCATAATCTTTCAAACATCCTTGAATATGGAGGTTCTGCCAAAGAACTAGAGAGTTGAGAATGTAACACTTCTGTTCAATAAGGGGAAAGGGATAAACAGAGTAACTATATACCAGTCAAGTTTAGAAGAATGAGAGGGGATCTCATTGAAACGTATAAAATTCTGACAGGACTAGACAGACTGGATGCAGGGATGATGTTTCCTCTGGCTAGGGAGTCGAGAACGAGGGGTCACAGTCTCAGGATACATTTAGGACTGAGATGAGGAGAAATTTCTTCACCCAGAGGGTGGTGAACCTGTGGAATTCTCTACCACAGAGGCCAAGTCACTGAATATATTTAAGAAGGAGATAGATAGATTTCTAGACACAAAATGCATCAAGGGGTATGAGGAGAGAGCGGGAATATAGTATTGAGATAGAGGATCAGCCATGATCATATTGAATGGCGGAGCAGGCTCGAAGGGCCGAATGGCCTACTCCTGCTCCTATTTTACTATGATTCTATGTCTATGTTTCTAAGTCAATATAATTAACAACAATAATTTGCATTTATAGAGCATCTTTAACGTAGAAAAACGTCCCAAGGAGCTTCACAGGAGCGTAATCAGACAAAAATCGAAACGGAGTCAAAAAAGGAGATATTAGGAGGGGTGCCGAAAAGGTTGGTCAAAGCGATTGTGGGTGAAATTGGGTGCCTTTGCACCTCCCGTTAGCTCCCCTGGGGGGTGGCAAAGGCATGGATGAGGTGTGCTGGGGCAGGGGTGCAGACAACAATTTTTGGAGATGGAAAGAGACAGTCTTTATGAAGGGGAGGAAGTTTGCAAGGACAGAGGATCGAATGGTGTTTTTTGAGGAGAGGGCTGGTGAAAGCGGTTTTGGAAGGCAGCGGGACAGTACCTGAGGAGAGAGAACTATTTACAATGTCAGTTAGCATGGGGCCAGGAAGGGAAGTTGGGCGGTTTGCAGTTTAGTGGGATTGGGATCAAGATTGGGTAGCACTCTCTAGGTGGGAGGGGCTAGGAGTGAGCAGGTGCTGCTGGTTGCTTGATTACTGTAGGGAGTTGGAGTGAGTTTGTAAAAAGTTGGTGTTTTTTTTTCAGGTTTTAGGGCCTTTTTGATCCATAAACAGCAGCCAGATGGCTGCTGAGGGGCCCGGAGTGCCGGGCGCCTGAGGGGACAGTGTTCCTAGGATGAATTTAATCAGGGGAGAAAATGTTGGGGGAAGGGAGAAAAAAAGGCCCAAAGATTTGGGCCGGGACCCCCGAGTGTTGGAAAAGAAAACACGGTGGTGGTTCAGTGCCAGAATAAGGAGATACGAGCTTGGGATATTATCCAAGCGGTACATGAGGACTGTGGCAAGGGAAGCTGCTTTGCCTGCCGGCCAAAGCTGAATGTTGGGTTCGAGGTGACGGTCAGTGGCCGAGAGGAGGTGGAAAGACTTTTACTCAGTTTGAAAGTTGGAGATAAGTTCTTGGAGGTATCTCTGCTATATTCTGAAGAGGTGCCGGTTTATATTGAGGACGATTTGTTAATCAAAAAGTTGGAGTCGTGGGACATTAAAATTTGCTCAGTAATAAAGAGGAGATACTATCCAGGAACGCGGGTAGCAGATGGAACCCGTTACGTAAAGGTGCGGTTCCCAGATGGGGTGAAGTCATTGCCGTATAGCATGAAATTCGAGACAATGGAAGGAGTGCAGTACTTCCGGGTACTGCGTGATAACCAGGTGAATGTTTGTTATTATTGTCTTGGACACGACCATCTTGTAAGAAGCTGTCTAGACTTGTACTGTTATAATTGCGGCGAGTCTGGACACATCGCTCGGAGCTGCAAGGCAAAGAGCTGTGGGGTGTGTCACAAAGGCCACACCCACTGTGAATGTGAGGCAGAAGGAAGCCCCTTGAATGACGAGGAGATGGGAGAAGGAGCAGGAGGTGTGAGTGGAACGGCCGGAGGAGCGGAGCAGGCAGAGGACACAACTGGTGAATGGAAGGAGAAAAGAGCGCAGGAAGAGGCAGAAAATTGCGGAGCAGAGAACAGGATGAAGATGGTGGAAAACACACCAAGTACAGTGGAAAAGGACAAAGACAGCAGAGGGCAGCATGGGTCGAGGGCAGAGTTGAGCCATAATATGGCTCGGCTCTCCCTAAAGAATCTGGTGTCCACGGGGAGAGAGGAGGCAGGAGCGGGGTGCATGGTAAATGTAAGTACTCCAAAGAAAGATGGGGAGTCGGACACCTTGAAGAGCAGCAGGTGGCAAGACAAGGAGAGGGTGCAAGAGGCAGGAGCCTTAAAGGGGCAGCAAGACGGGAGCGGGGAGACAAAGACGCCAGAAGGGAGCAAGATAGGTGCAGATTTGCCATTTTCCCAGAGAGAGAAGAAACAGGGAGCAAGGGTCAGCAGTGGAGATGAGGCTGAAGGGAGTAGCACTGTTGGAGAAACCGTGATAGCAGGAAGACTCTCTAAGGGAGATAATGGGGGGAATTTTGCCAGCCCTGGGGAGGCGGGTATGGAGGCGGGACTGCTGGGAAAATGGCAGAAACTGGGAGCGGGTACCAACCCCACCCCCAACCCACCTCCGTGCCATCTTCCCGGGAGGCGGGTCCCCGACTCGCGCAGGGACTCGTCTCCTCGAGGCAGGAAGGGGATTACAGCCAATTAACTGCCTGTTAACAGGTAGTTAACAGGCTGTTAAGAGGATTATCCCCATTTTACCCACACAAGTGCGGGATTCCCGACGGCTGCGAACCTCGCCAGGGTCAGCGAGGCGAGCAGTGGGTCTGCGGGGGTGAGAGGGATCGAAAAGTCCGCTGTGGAGGTGAGTGATGGGTGCAAGTGTGGAGAGGTAAGTATGGGAGGTGATTGTAAAGTGTTAGAAAAAGTTTACTTACCTTTGCTTCTTCCTGCAGGCTTGAACCCTTGGGGATCCAGAGGTGCCTCATCTCAATGGCAGAGATGACAGAATGGCTGCTGCATTCTCCGATGCAACAGCCATCTGATTTCTGCTCAAGATAAAGGTTTGGTGAGTCTTCAGTACAAGGACTCACCAAAGAACAGAGATTGTCAGTGTTTGACAGCTTCTCAAATGCTGACATTTCATCTGTCAAAAATGTTTGACAGATGAAACGTCATATGCTGACGTCCTCTGTCACCGACTTTCCCTTAATTGGCCAGCTAAGCCCGCAGGGCGGGCTTAACAAGGTCAATCAAGGGAAAATAGCGTGGGTTGGCTGGAATTCGTTGCGGGCGGGACTGAAACCCGACAACCAGCAGTCCCGCCCCCAACGCGTCCCCATTGATAAAATCCAGCCCTATGTATCTGACGGGGAGCAGGGACGGGAGGTTACAGAAGAGCTCGAGTGTGAGGAATCAGAGGGGGACAGAGATATGGAAGTGGGGGTTTGGGTGGCATCGTGTGGAAAGGGAAAGGTTAGTGAGGAGCAAAAGGAGGGAGAAGGGGCAGCTCCTCAGCCCAAACCTAATGTAAGGAAGAGGCTGAAACTACAGGGAAGGTTCAAACAGGAAGTGAAAAAGAGCCAGAGGCTGTAGGAAAAAGCAACAGCTGTCCGAAAATTTGGGAAGGAGCATGAGAGGAGGGAAGGGCAAAAGATTAAATGATGGGGGGATTATTAGGCATACTTCCCTTATTCGGAGCCATGATTACATTGCTCTCGATTAATGTGAACGGACTGAGGGGTGAGAAGAAATTGCAGCAGTTGTTGCAGGGTTTTAAAGGCACGGACTTGTTGGGCTGGATTTTCATAGACCCGTGGAGGCGGGTTTGGAGGCGTGTGGGGGGTTAAAATTGCGAAAAGTGGCGGGCGGACCCGATCCCGCCTCCATTCTGCCTCCACGCAATTTTGATAAAATCGTGTGCGGTGGTCCCGTCTCCGTCCCGCCTCCAAGAGGCGGGAGAGGCCATTAAAGCCCTTAACAAGCCCTAAATTGGCTCTGTAATGCCATTTTGAAACGTTTTAGCTAGTTTAACCCTTTTCCCACGTGAAGCACGCCTGATGTGAAACACGCGGGAGCACAAGTGGATAGCTGACTATCAGCTGCAGGTCCACTATTACAACGGAGATGTGACGAAGGTAGTAGTAGTATTAGGTCTCAAAGTCGCCTCTGATGCTGTTGCATTGAATGTCTTCAGAGACTGCCTGGCCTTTGCTGTGAGAGGACCTGGATGCAAAAAAAATTCTCTCTCTCTCTCTCTCTTTCTCTCTCTCTCTCTCTCTGAGATGCTGCTCATTTTGCATCCAGGTCCTCTCACAGCAAAGGCCAGGCAGTCTCTGACCTGCAATGCAGCAACAATGATGACATCATCAGAGGCGACTTTCAGACTGAAACCACTAATTGGTTCATGTGTTCCCACATGCTGGAACTCAATTGCCCAATTAAGTGAAAATTGCATCAATCTCCCACATCCAATTGCAGTCGGGTGGATAACACGAAATGCGGATGACACGACCCCAACCCGCCCCAGTATCAAAATCCAGAAGTGTCTGCAAGAAACCTTTTGGGATGAGGATATCCTAGAAAGAGTTCGGAAGGTTTGGAAGGGAGAGGTGTTTGCAAGTTGTGCAAACAATAACCATAGAAGGGTGGCTGTTTTGGTGAGTCCGTCCATAAAAGAGAACGTTACTTTGGTGGACAAGGACACTGAGGGGAGATTTTTATGGCTAAAGGTAAAAATGGAGGAATTTAATTGTGATCTCTTTAATATCTATGCACCAAACGACCATTGTGAGCGTTGCAAGCTTTTTCGGTGGTTATTCACTGAAGTAGCAGAGGTGGAAAACCCTTGTATAGTGGGGGATTTTAATGTATTTTTATCTTGGATGGACATTTCAGCCCAGATGACCTTTGAGGATGATAACTCCAGAGGGATGATTGTAAAAATGATGGCAAATTTAAATTTGAGAGACTTATGGAGGGACCGGAACCCCATAAAAAGAGAATTCTCCAGAAGAGGTTGGGTGGGTGATGTTTTAAAACAGAGCTGAATAGATTTTGTGTTAATGCGGGAAGGGTTAAGTTCTGATGTGATGGAGATTTATTACAAAAAAAGTATTTTTTAGGTGACCACTCGGCTTTGGTTCTTAGAATTAGGAACAGCAGAGTTAAGATTGGTCCAGGGGTGTGGATTTTAAACAATCAATACCCGAAAGAAATTGCTTATAAAGAAGGGATTTTAAATATAATAAAGAATGCTCGGAAGGAACCTTTGTTCTTGAAAGAAAATTTGGTGGGACAATTTCAAATATGAGGTAAAAGTTTTTTGGTACGTTATGGGAAAGGTGGAGTGGCAGCTAACCGGCGTCGAGAAGAGAATATAAAGAAAAGGTTTACGGATGTCTGTAAAGCAGTTGATGGAGGGGATAAGGGAGCTGAGACTAAGTGGGTGATTTTAAAGGAAGAGTGGAAATTATTGCAAGCTGAAAAATGCAAGGGGCCCATTCTCTGTGCAAAGGCTAAAGATGCACTGGAGGGCAAAAGAGGCACTAGCGGGGAAAAATTGAGTCACGCCCCCTTTGGGGCACTAACTTCACCGGGGCGCTACTTTTAGTGCCCCGAAAAAATTGACACCCCCGCAGCCGAAATTCATCGGTAGCGCCCCAAAAGGGAAGCAGGGTGCTACTGGAAGCGCCCCACCTCCCTCTTGGGGCGCTGCGAGTGAATATCGCGGTGCTGCGGCACGTCGCGCCGTGGTACTGCAGGCCTTCCTCCCCTTCTTAAAGGGGAGGGGCCTGGCACAGCATGACCCAGGGCCCAGCTGGGCCACCAGGGATTGGAGTGCCGGCAAAAGAGCCCGGCACTCAAGAGAAGTGCCGGGCTCACGGAGCGCAACCGGCACTCCACGGGGGGCTGCAGAGGAGGCTGGGGATGGCAGAGGGGGCAGGTGCTGGTGGCCAGCAACAAAAATGGCCGCCCAGCACCTTCCCTTTAATTAGCGCCGCCCCGGCTGCAGGTACGCCCCCCTGACCCCGTCGGACATAGCGTCCGGCAGTAAGTCAGGGAACGCTACCGAAGATCGTGGCCACAGGTCGCTAACGGTTACCGCCACTGCTAACCTCCCACTGAATTTTGCGGGAGGTGTTGGTGGCACCGCGCCCGGGCGCTAGTTGCTTTGCATCCCGTTAGCGCCCTCTTCGGGCGCTAACGGGAGGGGCAAAGCCACCGAATTTTTAGGCCTAGATATTTTCTAGAGCAAGAGAAGCTGTGACAGAAATTATCATTAATTGAAGAGTTGAAAGTTGGGGAGAAGATCATTAATAAAAGTGGGAAGATTCTGGAGGCGGCTAGCAGCTTTTATCAAGAGTTAGATACAAAAGAAGACATTTCCAAATTGGCTATGGCGAAGGTTAGTGCTTTTATTGAAGAGGGTTTAAAGGAGGATGAGAGAAGCATGTGTGACAAAGAAGTAGGATTAGAGGGAATAAAAGTAGCAATAAGTGGAATGAAGGGGGGGAAAAGCCCAGGGTCTGATTGACTAAGTGCAGAATTTTATAAAGAATTTTTAGAGATTTTAAGTCCATGCTCTTAGAGGTTTTTAAGGAGATTAAAATTGAGGGAAGCCTGGCCCCATCTATGAGGAAAGGTGTCATAAGCTTAGCTTATAAAAATAAAGGGGATAGAAGGGATTTAAAGAATTGGAGGCCCATCACATTATTAAATGTGGATGATAAGATCTTGGCGAGGGTTATGGCAAATTGTATGAAGAAGGTAATGCTGCAGATAGTTTTGCCCTCTCAGTCCTATGGAGTCATAGGCCGGGACATCGCAGACTCTATGGTCTCAATCCGAGATGTGATAGAGCTCATGGAAGACAGTGGGAGGGAGGCTTATGTATTAAAGATAGATCAAGAGAAAGCCTTTGATAGGGTCTTTCATGAGTTTTTATTGATGGTTTTGGAAGCATTTGGTTTCGGGGAAAATTTCATTGAGTGGATAAGGATTTTTTATTCAAACATATTTAGCTGTGTTAAATGTAATGGTTTTTTATCCAAGTATTTTCTGATACAGAGGTCTGTGAGACAGGGTTGTCCCCTGTCTCCATTGTTGTACACATTGGTAGCAGAATCATTAGGTTACATGATGCGAAAGGAACAAGGTGTAGTCGGGATTGCGGTTCCCAGTTCCGGGCGGGTATCGGTGATACACCAATATGCAGATGACACAACCTTAACATTGAGAAATGGGGAGTCAGTGAGGAAAGCTATGGATGTAGTGAAGGAGTATTGTAGAGCTTCAGGAGCCAGAGTGAATTATAGTAAGTCCCAATGCCTGGTTGCAGGAAGGGGTAGGGAGGACTGGTTGGAGGAAAGTCCCTTTAAGGTGGTGGAGGTTTTGGAAGTTCTGGGGGTGCATATGGGGTGCAAGAAAGACAGGGATGAAGTGGATCGATTAAATTGGGAACCGAAGGTTAAGAAAATTAAAAAGATTTTGGGAAGATGGGAAAGAAGGTGGTTGAAAGTGCAAGGAAGAGCGACAGTGGTGTCCGCTCTCCTGCTATCTAAGCTATGGTACTTATTGACGGTGGAGGATATTCCTGAGTGGGCGGAAAAGTCCATCTGAGAGGCTTGTGTGAGGTTTTTATGGGAAGGGAAACCAGCCTTGGTGGCTTACAATACCATCATTGGACGGAGAAATCAGGGAGGACCCAATTTCCCAGATATTGATTTGAAGAAAAAATCCTTTAGAATCAAATAGGTGAAGAGATTTCTTCAGAAGTCAAATACAAGTTTTTGGAGGAGTTGTTTTGAGCATTTTTTAAAACGAAGTGGGATAGGAGGGCAGGGGATATTGTATGTGGAATACAATAATATGTTTTTGAAATCGATTAAACCTAGGTTTTACAAGAGGGGTTGTAGAGACTTGGGCCCAATTTTTAAAAAGTGTGTAGTTTATGCCCAAGGGTGCTGAGGAATTTTTAGAACAGCCCTTATTTTTGAACAGGTGGGTCAACATTGAAGGAGAGATATTATTTAATCAAGCTTTTATAAAACCTGGTATTATATGTGTGAAAGATGTATTATATGAGGTAATTCCAGGTTGGTTGCCGGAAGCGATAGTGAGGGACATGGTGTGGGAGGAGGATCAGGAGGTAGAGGAAAAAGCAATTATGATCATGTATGAGAAGATTGTGAGGGCAATGCCACAGGATTGGATGGAAGAAATAAATGCGGAAATCTCCAAAGGAAGTAAAATGCGTCCCACTTTTTCAAGCTTTCTACTGGAGAAAGGGGGAGAGTTGGTCCAATTTGACAACTGTAATAATCGAGATTTCTATGGGGTATTTAGAGAATGGAGATTCAAGACACCTGCTGGTCAGGAGTTTTGGCAGAGTATATACCCACAGCTAGACTTCAACAGGATTTGGAAGGGAGTGTGGGCGAATTTTAAATGTCCAGAGTGGATTGAACTGGATTTCAAATTGGCTCATAACCGAATTTTTACCATGACAGTCTTATGTAAGATTGGACGAGGGGAGGGGACAACTTGCTCAGTGTGTGGGACACGGGATGAGACTCTGTCCCATTTACTGGTGTTATGTCCGCGGTTAAAGGATTTTAAGTACTATGTTCGACAGTTGTGTGAGGTTTTTTTGCTGGGTGAGGACCAAAGAGCGAGAATGGGAATCCCGTGGGACTCAATTTTGAGATGGGGATTGCAGGAGAGTCTGCCCGAGTCTCGCGGAGCGGCAATTAATTTAATGTTCAGTTTGGCTAGATTCGTGATTGTGCAAAGAAGGAATGCTCTGGTTTTTAAGGGGAGGAGAATCAATCTAAAAGAGTATTTAAAATATAAGCTAAAAGATCATTATAAGGCTCTGTGGATATTTTATTGAGAAAGGAATTTAAAGATAGTAATTTACGATCAATTTTTAAAGTACAATCGATTAATATATGTTACGGGAGACAAATTAAACTTCAGGTTTTGATGTTAATATGTGGTGGAGGAATGGCTGTGCAGAGCAGCAGAATGGATTTGTATGATACAATGGAATGATCACGATGTTGTAAATGTTTTTAATGTTCAATAAATAATATATATAATTTTAAAGAAAGTGGGTAGCACACATGCCTCTGAGTCAGAAGGTTGTGGGTTCAAGTCCCACTCCAGGGACTTGAGCACATAAATATAGACTAACACTCCAGTGCATTGCTGCAATGTCGGAGGCGCCGTCTTTCAGATGGGATGTTAAACCGAGGCCCCGTCTGCTCTCTCAGGTGGATATAAAAGATCCCATGGCAATATTTTGAAGAAGAGCAGGGGAGTTATCCCCGGGGTCCTGGCCAATATTTATCCCTCAATCAATATAACAAAAAAGGATTATCTGGTCATTATCACATTGCTGTTTGTGGGAGCTTGCTGTGCACAATTGGCCGCTGCATTTCCTACATTACAACAGTGACTATACTTCATTGGCTGTAAAGCGCTTTGGGACATCTTGACGTCGTGAAAGGCGCTATATAAATGCAAGTCTTTCTTTTTTTTATGGACAAGATGAGCTTGAAGAATGTATGAAAGGGGATTGGAGAGAAGTAAGAGAAAAACATTGGGATCAGGGCTACAGCCAGAGAGAACTCTGGGGGAAGTTTGGTTTGGTGGCAAGGGGAAGGGGGGGGATGTGTCAGAGAGAGCTGAATGGATAGCTTCAATCTTAGTGACAAAGAAGTCCATGAGCTCCTTGCACTTGTTCTTGGAGGTGAGAATCTAGAAGGAACGGGAGAGGAGTTTACAGAGACAATTTTATAGTGGATAAAAGAAGCTAGGGATTCTAAGCTACTATAAGCCGTTCTCCATTCCAGGATCACTCGAGAAGGGGATGGGGGTCATACCAGGGGGAACAATGGAAGGGAGTAAAGCTTTTACTGGGGACTAGGGCACCAAAGGTGGAGCTGAGGGAGTGATTGAACATATCGACACCTGAAGAAGTATCATAGCGCATGGAGGACCAAAGGCTAGAGAGTTAGGCGTTTGAAAGTGCAGTTGTAAATAACTTGGAAGAGAGATTTTTCAGAGGCGAATGCGAAGGGATATGGGTTGGAAGGTGGAGGAGGATATGGATTGAGAGGAATAAATGGATGTGATCATAGATGGCCTTGTCTGTGATCGAGACAATGGGAGTAGAGAGGGTTATGAGATAGCAAGGTGGAGGGGGTAGTAGTCATGGGTAAGCTCATGAGAAATAATTAATAATCAGTTAGAAAGACTTGGGCTAATTAAGGATATGCAACATGAATTTGTAAAAGGGAACTTATGTCTCACAAATGTAATACAGTTCTTCAAGGAAATACTGCAGTATATTGATAAAGGAAATGCAGTAGATGTTGTGTGTGTGGATTTTGAAAGACACATAAGGTGCCACATAGAAGGATTTTTGATTAGATTAATGGTGTTAAAGGGAATGTGGCTGCATGGATAGGGAGTTGGCTAAAGGATAGAAAACAGAGAGTAGTGGTTAATGGATGTTTTTCAGACTGGATGGTTATAAACAATAGTATCCCCAGGGGTCAGTGTTAAGATTATTCCTCTTCTAAATATATATAAATGACCTGGACTCAGTTATAAGAAGCACGATATTTAAATTTGCAGCCAGCACAGAGATAGGAAGCTTATTTAACTGTGACAAGGACTATAAGTTATTTAAGAAGGACATATCCAGGCTACTAGATTGGGCAGATGGATGTTGGATGAAATATAATGTCAAGAAATGTGGGTTTTTGGGCCAGAAATTCGGGTCGGAGGCTTCCCGCGGGTGCAAGCCCCCGACCTGCATTTACCTAGCGTGCCTGCCGTTGTGCTGTGGGCCCACGTGGGATTCGGGTCCTGGGCCTCCTCCAGCTGCCGGTGTGCAGTGCTCGCGGATCCCAGCAGCGCAGTTGGTTCGAAGCGTCCCCTGGGATCACGTGGGCCATGGAGAGCCAATCGTAGCAGGGAATCTCCATTCATAGATTTGACAGAAAGACCTGTCAAATCTATGAATAGAGATCGGCCCCAAAACCTAACTAAAACTTCAAATAAATTTTTTAATAATCACATTTTTAAAATAACTATAAATTACATAAAATAACTATTTTAAACAATAATTTAAATTTTTGAAAAAATTAATTACAGTTTTTAACGGGGCTAAAAATAAACTTACCTTGCTTTAAAGTATTTAAAAATAATAAACCTGTGGAAAAAATGTTTTAATTTTACTTAATTCACCACTTACCTTGTTAAAAGCAGGCCTTGCGCCTGCTTTTTCCCCGCGCAGCTGCTAGGGACTTACCCGCACGAAGAAACCTGAAAAAAAAGCCGAAGTTCCAGGCGTACGCGCTGCCTCTCCGGCGCACGCGTTTGACCTGTGAACTCCTTCCTTCAGGGGAACGGAAGTTCCGGTTTCCCGCGCATGCGCAGTGCATGCGTCAAACCGGCACTTTCGTTGGGCCTACGGGTGAATTTCTGGCCCAATACATTTTGGGAGGAATAAAAGGCCCATTGTCGCTGCGCTGCGGACGGATGGGATTTTAGTCTCAGTAAAAAGGAGAGGACAAATACACTAAATGGTAAAACTTTAGAAGTAGAAGAGGAGCAGAGAGACTTAAGGGTTCAAGATACAAAATCTTTAAAAGTGGGAGGATAAGTTGATAAAGTTATGAAGAAAGTGCATGTGATCCTAGATTTTATAAATATGGCCATGGAATATAAAAGCAAAGAGATAATGGTAAACCGATGCAAAGCAATGAATAGGCCAAAGTTAGACTATTGTGTCCAGTTTTGGGCACCTAGGAACAACGTCAAGGCCATGGGGAGAGTACAGAAGACATTTACTACGATGATACCAGGGATGAGAGGCTTTAGTTATTAGGAAAGATGAGATAAATTGTTTTCTTTTCCATTAGAGTAGTGAAGGTTGTAGAGGTGTTCAAATTATGAGCTGTTTGATAAGGTAAATCAAAAAAGATGAGTTCCACAGATCAGCGAGAGCGAGCTTCAGGGCATAAATTTAAGATCATGACCAAAAAGAACAAAGGTGGAGGCTAGGAGAATTTTTTTTCGGAACGGCTTACAATGATGTGGAATGTCCTACCAAAAACTGTGTGGAAGTATAATCCATAATAGCTTGTAAAAGGAAAGTGGATAAATATCTGAAAAAGAAAAAATTCAAAGGAAATGGGACTAAGTGGATAGGTCTTAAAGAGAGCAATGCAGGCACCTTTGGCCAAATGGCACCCTCTGGTGCTGTAAAATGCTACGGAGTATATAAACAGTGAATTACCTCTCGAATACATGGGCCATTCTTCCTATATTAGCTCCGCATGGCTGCTTTCATACAGTTTTCCCCCTGGGTTTAGCTAAAGGTGGAGACCTTTAAAGAAGTGCTAGGGAAACGAAATGCTGTAGTGCCAAAGTGGCAAATTGAGAAATGTTTTTGCACAAGGTAAATCTGGTTCCATTGACAAATTCCAAGAATAAAAGCAAAGAGAAAGGAATGGAAAATACCTGCTGGTGCCCAAACCTGAGGGAGACTGTTGCATGGTCCGAGTTGAGCAATGGGCCTCGTTGTAAATTCTATCCCTGGGTCATGCACAATGTCATTGTTGATGATGAGGAGGTAAATTTCCATTCACTGTACTGTTTAATGCTGCACACATTTGAGTTCCCACGCAAGCAGCAACTCTGCATTTGACACTGCAAATCTCTATATATTGCTTGCGATATATTTGAAAATCAGCAACAAATTACATTTTCTTTCTGGGCAAATATTATTTGCAAGTTAAGCAGAGATTCCAGAGTGTGGTAACTTAGGGAAATTACAGAAAGGTTAAAGAATAACCGAGGCTAAAGTAGGTGAAGTGTTCGAATGTATGAAAACGAAAACAATGTATTTAGTACGACACTAATAATCCACACAGGAGCAGAACAGATAGGCACCTGGACTTTCCACTGCCAGCCCACCTCAAACAGATGGACACTTCGTTTAAATAGTAATTTGGGGACAGGTTCTTCCTACACAATTTCCCACCATTTTGGCGTGTAGAATGTCAGATCCAAATCACGACTACATGAAACTATGTCCAGGGTTGCTAGGCAGCAGTAGGTTTACAGAGGCTCATGGAAGGTAAGTGTATTTCAGCCATTTCAACCAATCTGCTTTTTTTTCCTCCCCGCTGGCACTTAGCTATACCATGAAAAATTACCCATGACATAAATCACTGGGCAGATTGCTTTGTCTTCATTTCTGAGAAGAGCTCCGAACAACTAGGAATCATATCATCCCCGTAAAACATTGCATTATGAAGGCCTATGAAAGGCTGTTTCATCTCAAAGTCCTGAAAATTACCAACCTAAGAAATATGTTTTAAGAAGGATATTTTAACCTTTTATGGACTCATTTTATCTTTGTTCTTTTCTAAGTCATTTATTGTAATTGCGCGATTGCGTAATGCAACCTCTCAGAGAATCATAGAATATTACAGCACAGAAGGAGGCCATTCAGCCCATCGAGTCTGCGCCGGCTCTTTCGAAGAGCAATCCAGTTAGTCCCACTACCCCCGCTCTTTCCCCATATCCCTGCAATTTTTTCTCCTTCAAGCATCTGTGGAAAATGCAGCACACACCCCGAAAGTCATGGGCTGCAGGCCCACAATTTCCTGATTATGCGCTTGTGAATGCTGCTCCCACTGAGAGCTCCCGATTACAGGATCCCCAATGTATCTTGCTGTCTTTCATTGCTCCTGTGTATTATTCTACCAATAAATAAACCTGATTATAGCTTTGCCTTTGTACACATTTGAGTGATAGAATAGTAATTTCTACCTTTACAACAGTGACTACACTTCAAAAGTATTTCATTGGCTGTAAAATGCTTTGAGATGTCCTGAGGTCATGAAAAGTTCTATATAAATGCAAGTCTTTTCTTTACCTTTCAAAGGAGATAGAAGAATGTGATGGGCATCCCACGTGATCTCTGGTGCCCTATATACCACAACTAGGGGGTTATTATTAATTACATTTCATCCTATCCTACTCTCGACACATATGACACAAGTATCTTATCATAGAAGTCATTGCGGGCTAATGGAAACTGCCTTTTTGCCATGAGCACAAAACTGTTTGGAGAAAGCCTGGTCTGTAACAAACACTTCTGTATATATTATACACAAGATGACTGGAGGATGGCAGAATGCTCATTCGAGTCACATTGCCTTTTGAATTTCTATCCAAGTTCGTTGTGTTTGGGCCAAAACAAAATGTTATTTGTTGGATCTGAATGTTAACTTACACTTAATGTATTTCATTTATTGTTTCTTTTCCATTGTTTTCCAGGAGATCACTCTTCGAGATGTTCCCATTAACTGGAAAAACGATCATCTTTGACAGCTTCCCTGATCCCTCCGATACATGGGAGATTATTGAAACCATTGGCAAAGGGACATATGGCAAAGTCTTCAAAGTATTAAACAAAAAAAATGACAGCAAGGCTGCAGTTAAGATTCTGGACCCAATCCACGTGAGTAAATATGCTGATGTTTGCAGTGTGCTGTTTTCTTTACATTTTACCCAAGCCTTTCCAAATGTAGTTGGACAAAGCATTATCTGCATCACTTTTAGTTCATGTCTAATGACTGATCAAACACACATAAAGTGGCTTTAACATGACAGGGAGAGCAGAGTGCTGATTATAGCCTGATTGTCTTTTGGATTTACAGCCTGTGCTGTGCCTGGGTCTTAACAAAAGAACAAAACCTTCCGATCAACCTGCTCGCAGCCAGATATCACATTATTACAATTTATTCCACTTCTCCACAGGCTGCCTTGATTGAAGCCATTTCAGCATTTATTTTCATTTGTTTCAGTCATTCTCTGACATAATGATTTGACGTTGATTTATAGGCAATACTGACCGAAAGTAGGCAATAAAACAAGTACTCGATGCGAAGGTGATTCACATTGGAATTGATAGGAGAGTTTTCATTTTATTGAGAAACCTATATGAAGGGCCAATGCTGATAGTGCAGAACACCGACAACGATGAAGAAAAGTAAAAAAAAAAGAGCATGGGAAAAATCAGCAACACTGTGTAGGTAACACTAAGCTTGTGTTTAAAAACATCTAGATTGTAGGAAGAAGGGAAGGCTGAGGGAGGTAAAGTGTACCACAGCATTGAGGCCTTGGGAATAGGACACAGATGCAACAAGTATTGATTTTAACACAGTGAGGATGGAATATGTGTACAATGACATGTTTTGAGCACTCGAGTAGATGTTACACGGTGAACTCTGGTAGATTGTGAAACATTCTGAAAGGCTTGAATTACTGTAAGAGTTTTGCAATGGGCGGGCGATCTGCACCGCCAGATTACCACCCAGGCAGTGAAGCTGAAAATTACCTCCTAAGAGTCTTAAGTAAGCCTGGAGGAACAAAAGAGCAATGTCTGAAAGAGCAGAACCATAGCAGCATTAATAAAATAGGGAAAGGCAAGGAAGAATAGAGAGAGAGAGGTGGGAGACTAGAGGTGAGAGAAGGATTGGCCATCAAATGAAAGGTGTTTTCTTGTTATAGTTGGCTGTTTGAAGGCTTAACAGGGAGCATGCAAAGAAGTGCTGATTAACTTGAAGAATGTATTGAATGTACTTGAGGAGTGTATTAATGAGCACAGAAGATTTTCAACAGTAACAAAAATACCTTAAATAATCAGTAACAAATCTTCAGTAAAACTTTCATTTGGAGTAATTTGACACCTTCGCCTATAAATAGGCAAACTGACTTCAGGTTTACACTGCACCCTGCAGACGAGACTTATTTAAGACTCTTAGGCCTGATATTCTTCCTCTTGCCAGAACTGTGGCAAAGGGGGACTTGCACCACCCACATGAAACTGCCTGAACCCCATCTTATTGTCCCGAGACTGGCCTTACTTCATATGCAGGGGGCTTTATAATGGTGGGAGGGAGGAAAATGCTGTGCAGCTGCAGTGTGTGTAAAAAGCTGCAGTTAGCTAAAGGGGCAAGCCCATTACAAGATTCAATATCACAGAGACACAAGCAGGATCTTTGAAGAATGTCAGGAGGCGGGACAGCCTCGGCAGTTTCAGCTATGACAAGAGCCCCATATTATCTAATGCCTCCTACTGACAGAGATATTAAGAACATAAGAACATAAGAAATAGGAGCAGGAGTAGGCCATTTGGCCCCTCGAGCATGCTCTGCCAGTCAATAAGATCATGGCTGACCTGATCTTGGCCTCAACTCCACTTTCCCGCCCGCTCTCCATAACCTTTGACCCCCCTGTAGCTCAAATATTTGTCTATCTCCGCCTTGAATATATTCAATGACTCCGCCTCCACAGTTCTCTGGGGTAGAGAATTCCAAAGATTCACGATCCTCCGAGAGAAGAAATTCCTCCTCATCGTTTTAAATGGGCGACCCCTTATTCTGAAACTATGCCCCCTAGTTCTAGATTCCCCCACTAGGGGAAACATCCTCCCTGCATCTACCCTGTTCAGCCCCCTCAGAATCTTATATGTTTCAATAAGATCACCTCTCATTCTTCTAAACTCCAATGAGTATAGGCCCAACCTGCTCAACCTTTCTTCATAAGACAACCCCTTCATCTCAGGAATCAACCTAGTGAACCTTCTCTGAACTGCCTCCAATGCAAATATATCCCTCCTGTAAGGGGTGAAGGCCTGTGGCTCTGTGCTTAGCCTGGGTGCTAGTGCGAGGTTAGGCCTTGTTGCCTGTTCTGGTCTCCAGCCAGCCGGGTAACACTAGACACCTGTGAGTGGTTCGACCCACTCGCCCTTACGGTTCTGACACTGGACTTAGGTGCGAGAGCAATAATGCAGAGAAAACTCAGGTAGACCCGGTTGAATAGTGCGAAATGGAAAAATCTTTATTGCATATTATTCAAGATTACGAAATACATGTCATAAGCACAGATTAATGACAGTACAATCTTACACGCAGTTATGTAACTAATTTTAGGGAAACGAGGAGCGCACGACACATCGTAAAAGGGGACACACATTACAATTATCCTTAAAACTTAAACCCTCCCCTATCAATACCTGTCCTAAACTAGATTTGTAGGATCGAGACTCATGCTCACCACTCGTGATAACTCGGAGAATTCCGAAACTCTGCTCGGATGTCTTTCCCGCAGCACCTGACCACCCACGTGTTGATCAGGGGTCTCTGTACCCCACTTGTTTACTCGTTTCTGCTCCGGCTAGCAGGCTGGACCGTCTGCTGTCATGAAGATCTGTGTTGTCCTCGGAGTTCCGACACGACTCAAAAAATAGTCTTCCTGTGCCCTCACCAGTTTGTAAAACTCAAAGAATGGTCTTCCTGGGCAAGGAAAAGTGTTTATTCGACTTACAGGCGCGGTCGGGGCTTACTGACCGTGGCGATACGTATTGTCGTCTTCTTCTCTTCTCATCTCATCTCATCTCGGGCCTTCGTTTCCAACACCGTTTACCGACTTCTCGGGATGGTGTGCCCGTTTCAAGGCTTCACAGCCCAGTTCTTCACAGATCTTCGCGGCAAGCCACGAGGTTGATCCTGGCGGATCAGAAAGTTCAATAGTCTTCCAGCAAGTCACACAGCAAGAGCTGCAAGAGGCAGAGACACGAGGCAAGCGGCAAGGAGTCAGGCGGCAAGAGCAAGAGGCAAGAGTCAAGAGGCAGATGCAAGAGTCAAGAGACAGATGGACGGTTGTACCTTACAGTTATAGTGCTGTAATTCCTCTTTTCCCGCCCAATCTTAATGTCTTTCTTTTGTCAGGGTTTTGGCGCTCAAACTTCTTGTATAGGGTGATCTCCGTTTAATGGGTTTTGGTGATACTTGTAACTGTCTGAGTACCCGTTAATACTTCTCCCATTGTGGAACCGGTCAGTATTCTCCCTGGAGGGGTTTTGGGGCTTCCAAATGTTTTCTGTAACTACCCGCAAACGGCTCTCTCATCGTAGAGTCGTGGGGATTTTGCATATTAATGTCTTTGGATGGGTTCTTGATCGCTCGGTACAATAGCCCTTATTCGCACCTGGGAGACCGATTCCAGTATTTATGTGTAAAATGCAAACCCATTATGTCTTGTGAATTATCTCAAATGTGCTGAGTCTTGTCCGATCTCGCACAAATGTTTATTGGAACGCCATCTTGTCTGCTCATTGAAAAGTCTAGAACATTCTGCCACGAGGCGTGGTGGCCATTTTACAGGCTGCTTGTGTCCACTTTGAAAACCTGACAGCATTCTGCTGAAATAAAGCTGTTTGTACGAAACTATATGTCTCCTTCTTATTTTATAAAATCGCGATAATTTTGCGAATTCTACACTCCTTAAATAGGAGACCAAAACTGCACGCAGTACTCCAGATGTGGTCTCACCAGCACCCTGTACAGTTGCAGCAAGACTTCCCTACTTCTATACTCCATCCCCCTTGCAATAATGGCCAACATTCCATTTGCCTTCCTAATTACTTGCTGTACCTGCATGCTAACTTTTTGTTTTTCATGTACGAGGACCCCCAGATGCCTCTGTACCGCAGCATTTTGTAGTCTCTCTCCATTTAAATAATAATTTGCTTTTTTATTCTTCTTACCTAAGTGGATAACCTCACATTTTCCCACATTATACTCCATCTGCCAAATTTTTGCCACTCACTTAACCTATTTATATCCCTTTGCAGACTCTTTGGGCTGGATTTTACCAGCCCTGAGGTGGTGGGTCTGGAGGCGGGACTGCTGGGAAAATCCCCAAAAATGGGAGCAGGTCCCAAACCCGCTCCCAATCCACCTCCAACCAATCTTCCCGGAGTCGGGTCCCCGATTTGTGCAGGGTCCCGACTCCTAGAGGCGGGAAGAGGATTACAGCCACTTAACTGCCTGTTAACAGGTAGTTAAGAGGCTTTTTCCAATTTTCCAACTGCTACTGCAGGCTTCCCGACATCGGGGAACCCCGCCAGGGTAAGTGAGGTGTGATGTGGGTCTACTGTAATTTTTGTGTATAGGTGACAGCTGCAGAAGTGGTTTAAAGGATTCAATGGGACACTGGTGAGTATCAGAGGTAAGGAAAAGTTCTGAAATAAATTTTTAATGTTTCTGCAGGTGACAAGCTGCGAAGTGTTTGTGTAGGCCCATCTCATCAGGAGAAGTGACAGATGGCTTCTGCAATCTCAGCTGCAGCTGTCATCTGTTTTATCCTAAGGAAAGAGTCATTGGAGAGCCTGGGTGCAAGGGCTCACCTTTGGACAGTGATTGTCAGTGTTTGACAACACCTCAATGCTATCAAACACTGTCAAATCATCTGTCAAACAAGTGTGGTGCATATGCCTTTAAGAAAACCGGCAGATGAAGCATCATCAATTGACGTCATCTGACATCGGCTTTCCCTTAATTGGCCGGCAAGCCTGCAGGGTGGGCTTAACTAGGCCAATCAGGAGAAAATAGCGTCTGTTCATCAGACGTCGCTGGGGGCAGGACTAGAACCCAAAAACCAGCAGTCCTGCCTCGAACTCGGCCTTCCAGGTAAGATTCCACCCCTGGTGTCCCCGTCACAACTTACTTTCCCACCTATCTTTATATCATCAGCAAATTTGGCTACAGTACTCTCGGTCCCTTCATCCAAGTCATTAATATAGATTGTAAATAGTTGAGGCCCCAGCACTGATCCCTGTGACACCCCACTAGTTACAGTTTGCCAACTGGAAAATGACCCATTTATCCCGACTCTCTGTTTTCTGTTAGTTAGCCAATCCCCTATCCATGCGAATATGTTACCCCCAACACCATGAGCTCTTATCTTGTGCAGTAACCTTTTATGTGGCAAGGAGGGAATGTCTCTTAGGGACAGGAAGCCAGAGAAGAGGGTAATATAAACATTATGGAGGGAGGTGTCTCAGGCAGTCATTGCCACCTCTACCACCCCACACATGGCCATGCAGTGCCGGAAAAGGTTTAATGATCTCACAAGGTTGGTGCAGGTAAGTGAAGGCTTGAGTACCCCTGCACATTCTAAAACAAAGTTAGAACCATGCCTCACCTTTTCCACACTGCCCTCACAGTGTAAATCATGAAATGAATGACAGTTGCAATTCGCAAGGCATGTTCCACTCACACCCTCCTTTCCCTCCATACCACTGTGTCTTCTCCTAGTGCCTGAGGCCAAATGCGAGATGATTATTGCCAGCCTGCACCTGTACGCATTCTTACCCTGGAATGTCTGCACGTATCTGGGTGAAATTCAATGGTGTGCCAATCAGGTGCCTTTCTTACTCTGTAATCTCCCTGCAAAGGAAAAGGTTGCCAGAATTAGGGGCAAAGCAGCTATAAGGAGGAAGAACGGTGACCTCTAAGTGTGCACGAGGAGGATGCTGCACAACTCCTAGGAAGACACAGAAGAGATAGGAAAGTAGGAGGTGAAAGTTCAGGAACAGGTTGGCAGTGGCAGGGATCATCTGTAGTACAGTAATTAGTTAGTGTGCAGAGGTGCAACAGTATTGTCAGGTCCCCTTTCATTGCTCAGTAACATTTTTTAGCCTTAAGTGTGGGACTGTCCCTTCCTAAAGTCTACTCATTTTAATCCTCATAGGTGATGCTCGTGATTGTTTTGAAGTACAGCTCAACAACCTCAACAACTGCCATACTCGCTGCATCCACTCCATCAAGGCAGCTTACTTACTCAAGCCCCAGCCTCCAGGGTGGTCTGCCTGGGCTTTGGAAACTTCTGTTATATTGTTGCAGATAGAAATAGTAGACTCCTCCATTCAGGTGGATGCTCTTAGTGAGTCAGTGGGAATATCACAGGATGACACACAGAGCATCAGTGAGCAGGAGGATTTGGGACCAGAGGGTGGACAAATGGCTGCCCTCAATTGAGGACCCTAGTAACAATTCAGGATAGATTTGTGACTAGAAGGCTCCAGAAGCAGGATCTCAGAATAGTTGTTGGCCTCCAGAATGGCAGCTATGAGTGTTTCCATTGATTCCTTGTGAGACACCCTAACCAGCACCATATCACAAGGCTTTCATGACTCAATTGGGACTGTTCGGTCTTCTCTCTTGACAATTATTATTTGAAAATAGCCTGTTCCCAACACTAGTGGGCTGTCATGAAAGGTAACTCAAGATGTTGCTGTCTCTCAGGGTAATGACACCGTGCTTACCTCCTTGTGGTCCCCTCTAATGCCAACACATGAGAGAGCTTTCTGCCAGGGCCAGGTCATTTTTGAAGCGCAAGAGAAATAGAACAGGACATCAGCATTACTGACCAGTGTCATCTCAGTCCTTGAAGGCTCTAATGGAAAAGTCCCAGTCACCCATCTCTCAAGCTCCTGACACTCAGGAAGCACCATGTAGGAGTAAGCAAGAGAGGTTAAAATAGAAATAGGATGTAGTAATGTGGAAATTAGTAAAACTGGAATTTATTTATATGGGTGTGCTTGTGCATTTTTATGTTGAACTCTCTTTTCATTCGATGATCATGTTAGGAATGAATTTTTCACTGAATGTTTCTATGATTTATTAGTCATGTGAATTATGCTCAGCTGTAGACAATTGGAAGGCGACATCCATTGACTGATGGGGGCAGTTTTAACTCCCACCCCCCCATGACAGGCGGGAGAGGTTGAATTGGTAGAAATGTGAAACCCGACCCCAACCCGCTGTGAACACGCCCAGTTGTGGTTTACCCGCGGCGGGTTTGAGGTCGTCCGAGTAACCCACTCTGGAGAGGCGGGTCAGTGATCTTAATACGTTAGTGAGGCTGCGTTCCTCAGATTTTGGCAGCCATTTGAATTTAACAGCATTCCCAGCTAGGGAAACCCAGCAGCTGAGGGGAAGCGGGCGCTACCAGATCCAGCAAGTAAGTGCTTTTCCAGCACTGCTTGTGGGCCAGGAGGAGCAGGTGTGCTCCGCACCGCCCCCCACCCCTCAAGCTGACCTGATGAGATTTCTCCCTGCCTTGATCCAATCTCTTCCCCCTCGATCTGATCTCACCTCGCTGCGATCTGATTTCTCCTCCCTGCGATCTCTCCCTCCCTCGCTGTTGCGCTCTCAACCTCCCCTCCACGACGCCCGATCTTCTCGATTGCCAGGGACCGTCCCCAGCGGTCCCCGGTTGCTGCCTTGTACCACAGGCTTTGCCGCCCGGCAGCTGGCTAGCCTCTCAATCTGTCCGGCTGCCGGGTGGGAAATGGAGTAAAAAGGTTCTGATGAGATCCTGTCGTTAAATTCGGCAGGACCTCCGACTTCCCGGTATTTCCAGGTTTCCCAGCCGCTGACGCGTGCCCCCGTCTCCCTGTAAATATCAGAGCCATGGTTTGTGCTGAAGGTCTACCAAAAAATCTAGTGGAAGCAGTTAATGTTGGCAAGGGTTTGTCACCACCAGTCTTGTTGCAACTAGGCAACATGGCCCTCCGTGCTACCCCTCACCTTGTGGGCAACTTCTGCATACTGCAGAGATGGGGGAGGAGGGCTGGTACTTCTTCCTCCTCATCATCTGCAGCTGGAGGGACCTATCCTTTCCAAATTGCAAAGTTGCACGTAGCAAGCCACTATAATTCTGAACACCTTTCTGGGCTGCACTACATGGTTCCCACAGACCTATTGAGGCACCTGAAGCGCCACTTCAGAATTCTGATTATCTGTGCAATGATGATGCATCTAGTTATGCCTGCTGTCCACAACTGACCTTGGATGCCAGGATGGTGTTATCAGCCATGCTTGCAAGGGGTCTCCAAGCAACCATCCTGTCACAATACTCTGGCAGATTAATGCAGGTGTAGTGGATTTGCGTAGAAGAAAAGCATTATGGCAGGGTAAAATGTGTTCAGAAGCAGAATTAGGTGGCTAGCATCACACGTAAGCTTCACATTGAGAGAATATTAACCCTTTCTGTTGATGTAATTAATGGGGTGGTCAAGCAGAGCCTTCAGTGTCATATGGGTTACATCAATGGCACCTGGACCTGTGGGAGTCCTGCCTCTCAATAAAAGTTGAATGTGCACTCCCTCTACTTTACTGGATGCATCAGAAAGGATATAAACTGAGATGCCTGCCTGAACAGAGAAGGTGTAACCTTTTTAATGCAATGGTGCAGTGTCTATTAGCCAAAGTGAATGAGGTCACTCAGGGCTGTCTAGAATGAATCAATTGCATAAAAATTAAGAGCTATTGTCACTTTAATAGCCACTGACAAGGCTGTGCCCCAGTAGAACCTGCAAATTGGCAGCTAGCAGCTAGCAGCTGGCATAAATCTCCTATTGACTTAATTGGGAAGTGTAACCTCTTCCTGTCTGAGAAATGTAGTTTGACCTTTTTAGTCTGGACGCCCTCTGGTGTGGGTGTCTTCGGATAAGGTTTCGATACCAGACTTTACTTGCTTCCATCTACATAATAGACTTGTTAGCAACATTGAAGCCCATGGATTAAAGGGGCAGTGGCAGTGTGGATACGAAATTGGCTAAGGGACAGAAAGCAGAGAGAAGGGCTGAACGGTTGTTTTTCAGACTGGAGGGATGAATACAGTGGTGTCTCCCAGAAGCCAGTATTAGGACCACTGCTCTTTTTCATATATATTAATGACCTTGGGGATACAGGGCATACTTTCAAAGTTTGCAGATGACACGAAACTCGGAAATGTAGTAAACAATGAGGAGGATAGTAACAGACTTCAGGAGGACTGGTGACATGGCAGATGAATTTTAACGCAGAGAAGTGTGAAGTGATACATTTTGGTAGGAAGAATGAGGAGAGGCAATGGCCCAGAAATTAAAGACGGAGCCTTCCTGCGGGGGTAAGGCTTCCCCGCGATATCTCACTGCGCGCCTGCCTTTTCCTTCCGAGCTCTCACGAACTTTAGTTTCAAGGCTGCAGCTGTGCAGTGTGTGCGTATCCCACAGACGCAGTTAATTCGTGCGAGCTGTGGGATCACGTGATTCAGTTAGAGCCAATGGCAGCACACCATCTTTCATTCATAGTTTTGACAGCAAGGGCTGTCAAAGCTATGAATCTATACCCCCCCAAAAGAACAGCTAAACCTCAATTAAATTTTTTTTTAAAACCATCACGTTAATAAAATAAATATAGTTTATTAAATTAACCACTTTAAACAAAAAATTAAATTTTTGAAAAAATTTAAAATCTTTTTAAAAGTTATAAAAATAAACTTACCTTTCTTTAAAGTCTCTAAAAAAATATACCTGTTGAAAAAAAATTAAAATAATACTTAATTAACTACTTACCTTGTTAAAAGAGGGTCTTACGCCTCCTTTCTTTATGTGCAAAATCTTCCATGCTTACCTGCGCGTTCAAAGCACTAAGTGCACTGCGTGCGCGCAGCCTGTAGTGCGCACGCGGTTCACTTAGGAACCGCCCCCTTTTGAGTTCACCAAGTGCCGGTTTTCAGCGCATGCGCAGTGCATGCAGAAAACTGGCAATTGGAGACAGAATACGCGAGAGTACACAGTGCGTACTCTCGCGTACTGAGACTAATTTTTGGGCCAATATGAACT
Organism: Squalus acanthias; assembly: GCA_030390025.1. Taxonomy (NCBI): domain Eukaryota; kingdom Metazoa; phylum Chordata; class Chondrichthyes; order Squaliformes; family Squalidae; genus Squalus; species Squalus acanthias. The sequence continues at coordinate 141,422,736 of CM059428.1, forward strand.
AAATGGTACAATTTTAAAGGGAGTGCAGAAATAGAGAGACCTGGGGGTGTACGTGCACAAATCTTTGAAGGTGGCAGGACAAGTTGAAAAGGCTGTTAAAAAGCATATGGGATCTTTGTGGAAAAATTCAGTTGGTTTGCATCTCCCGTTAGCGCCTTCAGAGGGCGCTAATGGGGCGCAAAGCAACTATCTGCAAAATTGACCGGACATTTTGCGGCGGCGCTAAACAATACCGCCCCGATCTCCTGCGCACGCAGATCTTGATGTCATTCGAGCGTGCAACGCCCTTGGGGTGCCCCGGAACGGAAATTGAGTGGCGCCCCCCTCCTTTCCGCCTGGCGCAACCAACAACAGGTAGACTGGAATGCTTCCCAGTTGCTGTGCGGCTGGGGGGGGGGCGCAATTTAAAGGGGGCCTCTTCCTGGCTTTTTCTGTGGTAGACATTTTTGCACCACTCGTTCTGAGAGAGAGAGAGAGAAATTTTGAGAGAGAGAAAGAGAGACTTCTGCATTGAGTCAACGCTGTGTGAAGTAGTTTTGGCTACTGAGCATAAATTTGCAGGTACTTTGGTTTTTGACCTTCATTACTTTGATTGCCAAGAGACTATGGGGGCTGCACTAATTGGGGGCATCGTCCTGCGCGAGCAGAATCGGAGGCCACAGAGACGCAGAGAGAGAGTGGCAATCATGGCCAGATGGAGGATGGCCAACAGGCCTCTGTACAGGAGACCTTACCCTCCCAGGGTATTTCGCCAACAATTCTCATACATTAATATGTCTGAGGAGCAGTGTTTGCGAAGGCTGTGCTTCAGCAAGGAGGTGGTCACTGAGCTCTGCCACCTGCTGCAGCCAGATCTGCAGCCTCAACTGAGGAGCAGGACATTTCTGTCGGTGGCAGTGAAGATAACCGTGGCTCTCAACTTTTATGCCACTGGCTCATTTCAATCAGCTACTGGGGACATCGCCAGTATCTCCCAGTTCGCGGTCCATTGCTGCATCCATCAGGTCACAAATGCCCTCTTTAAAAGGAGAAGAGAGTACATCTCTTTCCCCATGACCCCGGACAAGCAGCATGAATGCGCTATGGGCTTTGCGAGGATAGTGGGCTTCCCCATGGTGCTGGGTGCCATTGACTGCACGCATGTGGCTTTGCGTGCTCCGCATGAGAATGCAGAGGATTTCCGCAACCAAAAGGGGTTCCATTCCTTAAACGTGCAGTTGGTCTGTGACCACAGACAGCTGATACTCGCTGTCAATGCCTGCTATCCTGGCAGCAGCCACGATGCATTCATCCTGCGCCAGACTACTGTGGCAGACCATTTCCAGGCACTGCATCACCCAGGTGGTTGGCTTCTCGGGGACAAGGGATATCCACTGTGCACCTGGCTGATGACACCGCTCTGTACGCCCAACACCCCTGCTGAGCTGTGGTACAATAAGAGTCATCTAGCTACCAGGAACATCGTTGAGCACACAATCGGCATGCTCGAGCAACGGTTCTGCTGTCTGGACCATTCTGGAGGAGCCCTGCAGTACTCGCCTGAGCGAGTCTCCCTCTTCGTTGTTGTGTGCTGCATGCTACATAACCTGGCAATCCTCAGGACCCAGCCAATACCACCAGGCCTTGGAGCACCACCAGAGGAGGAGGAGGAAGAGGAGGAGGATGATCATCAGCAGCACCAAGGCGGGAGGGAGGCCCACAATGTAGAAACTGGAAGGGCCGTCCGTCAACGGCTGATAGCAAGCCGCTTCTAGGCCCCTTCTGAGGAAATGGCTTCTGCCATTGAGAACAACATGAATGAAACCAACCCGCAACCCCTAAGCCGGCCAAGGCAGCAATGATTGCAAAAACCAAACATGTACATTTTGAATACAAAAACTTATTTATTTTACAAACTCTGTGTGTGTCATTTCCTCATGACAAACTAATAGAAAGAAACACAAAAAAACAGTCATTAACATAACTGGTTCTCACAACCTGGAGATAATGTCCAAAACACTAAACAAAACTTTGACCACAAACCTCAGCCTTTAATTAAAAAAATGACCAACATTTTGTCACACCTCCTACTTTTTGCCCTTCGAGGGTGATCTCCTTCCCACCCTACTACTTCTCCGTAATGGGGCCCCAGTGGCTGCAGCAAGGCTGCTGGAAGGCTGCTGATTGTCAGAACCTGAGACTGCAGATGCCCTTGAAGGACGGCCTCGACCAGCTCTGGGCCTGGAGGGCCCGGCTGCAGACTGCAGCAACTCTGCATGGGCGGCAGCAGTCTGTCCTACAGGCGGTGGCAAGTGCAGTGGAGAAGTGACAGTGGTGGCAGCAGGAATGCTGTCATCTTGAGAGAGGACAGCAACTCCCTACTCAACCGACACACTGGCACTCCCACGGGGCAGCACTTCAGCATCCGGAGCAATCTGCTGGAGCACAGAATGCTGGTCTGCTGCGGCGCGGTGAGAGCCCCGGGGAAATGTGTCCGAACCAGCGAGGATGGCAGCAGTCAGTGCTCGCGTGGCCTCAATCTGAGTCTGCATGAGAGCTGTCAGAGATGGGGTCACGGCAGCCAGTGACTGAATTGCAGCACTAAACATTTGTGTGGCATCCGCCTGTGCTACAGAGAAGTGCTCCACACTCCTTGCCAGTGATTCAATGCATTCGGGCACCCTTCTCACTGCACCCATGAGCTCAGTGTGCATGTCCACCGCCTGGGTGTTCATTTCAGCGATCAGCCGCTCCTCCTCTGCGTCCAGTACAGTAGGACTCGCTGGCATACTCTCCCTCTGGGGAGAAGGCCCCCGAGCTTCCCTACCCCCATGGTGTTGCTGCAGCCCGCTGGGTCCTGGAGCTTCACCCTCATCAGACCCTTCCCACCTGCTCCCCTCCAGGGAAGGCGTGTTCCCAGTGTGGACATGGGCTTCCTCGGGAGAGGGTGGCGCTGATGCTCCGGCTTCCTCTTCCTCCTCGCCTGCAGCTTCACTCCCACTGGCAGCTTGAGGGCCCGTCTCCTCAGCTGGTGAATCACCATCTGAAAGCAGGGAGATACAAGAGTGGCTTTAGCGTCAGGACAGGGGGGCAGTAAGGGAGGAAGGAGTGCAGCGATTTAGTAAGTTGGATTGAAAGTGTTAAAGGCTGGTGTTGTGAGGGACAAGTGGAATGAGAGAGGAGAAAAAGGTGATGACCTTACCATTGCTGTCCAGAACGGGGTCGGCCTCTCCAGGAGCGATGGGACCGATCACCCGGCTTGCCACAATCCTGTGGACGTGCTCCTCAAGATTGCTGAGGGGTTGCAGCTGAGGCCGCCCTCCACCCGTCCGTTGCTGCTGTCTCCTATTATGAGATAGCTTGGCCTGCAAGAAAAAGGACGGCGTCTGAGTAAATATACAGCCATGGTCTTGCCTGATGTGCCTCCCATAGTTGAATAGCCCTTACTGTATGCAAAGTGTGGAATGTGCGTGTGTGTTTCATGAGAGGGCCATAGGTGTTGGATGAGTGTTGGGCATTGGGGTTTTAAGACCCTCTGGCCATAGAGTGAGGTTGAGATGGAGGGATGGAGAGGTATTGAAAAAAAGCCACTCACCCTGACGACCCGAGTGAGGTCGTTGAACGTTTTGCGACATTGAGTATGGGTCCTGGTCACCATGCTCCTGGAGGAGACGCTCTAAGCCACCTCCCTCCACACTCTTCTGTAGTCGCGCGGCAAAGGCCTCCTGCCACTCTCTGGGTACAGTATTGATCTTCTGCGCTCCACCGCGCCAACCAGAGCCTCCAAGGCCCGCTCGCTGAAGCACTGTGCTCGCTCCCTGGCCCTCTCCATAGTCCTTGGCTGCAAGATTTAGACACAGGTCTCTCCAGGCCGAGATTCAAGGCTCCAATGAGCAGGGTGTGGCTGGAGAGCAAGATCGACCCTCCCCTTCAAGAACTGGCCGGCACCAGTGTGTCTGTGTTCCATCGCTAACTGACGGCCTCTGCGCTGCGCCCGCGCTCTGAGTTAGCGCCTCGCTCCTCGGCCTTTGCGCCTTAAGAGAGGCGTGCAGCGCCTGATTTAGCGCTCCAATCAACTCCGGGGGCGATAAAAGCCAAGTTTGCAGTTGGAGGCGATAATTAGCGCCAGGCGCTAAACTTTGCGCCCGGCCGATAATTGCGCCCCAAATGGGGCGATACTGAATTTTTCCCCCTTTGTCTTTATAAATAAAGGTACAGAATATAAAAACAAGGAAGTTATGCTAAACCTTTGTAAAACACTGGGTCGGACTCAGCTGGAGTATTGTGATCAATTCTGGGCACCACACTTTAGGAAGGATGTCAAGACCTTAGAAAGGATATAGAAGAGATTTACTAGAATGGCACCAGGAATGAGGGACTTCAGTTATGTGGAGAGACTGGCGAAGCTGGGGTTGTTCTCCTTAGATCAGAGAAGGTTAAGAGGAGATTTGATAGAGGTGTTCAAAATCATGAAGAGTTTTGATAGAGTAAATAAGGAGAAATTGTTCCCAATGGCAGAAGGGTCGGTAACCAGAGGACACAGATTTAATGTGATTGGCAAAAGAACCAGAGGCGACATGAGGAAAACATTTTTTACAAAGCGAGCTGTTGTGATCTGGAATGCACTGCCTGAGGGGTAGTGGAAGTAGATTTAATAGTAACTTTCAAAAGGTAATTTGATAAATACTTGAAGGGAAAAAATTTGCAGGGCTATGAGGAAAGAGCGAGGGAGTGGAACTAGTTGGATAATTCTACCAAAGAGCCGGCACAGACACAATGGACCGAATGGCCTCCTTCTGTGCTGTATCATTCTATGATTCTACGATCCTCTTCTCCTCCATATCTTTGTCATTCTATACCTCAAAACAGGAACAAGGGAAGATGGAATTTCATTACTTATCGAAAATATGCAGCAATGTCAAAGTACGATTCTTTAATGTGAACTCTGCTGCCTAAGATCCCTACAGGCTCAGTAATTCTCAGTCTTGAAAAGACCTGCACGTTTCAAGCAATGGCCTCAACTGTGCTGACCCACCTGCAGGACGCTGTACTGAGCCTTACAGTGCCACCTTTGTAATAGTGCTGTTTCCTGGGCGTGAGTTAAGGGCAGAACAGTAGGAAAATCTTGGGAAAATGAAGTCATGCCCACCCACCGATATTTACATGTGGGGGCGGTGAGGGCGGGCTCAGATTGGGCAGCTGAAATCTCCGATGAATGGGGCGGAGGAAAATACTGCCGGCCATTTTATGGGGTGGGTTTTCTGTAGACGGCCCCCCAGCCCCACCCCCCAGCCCCACCCCATTCCATTTTCCTTCTTACACCATCACTGTACTACCTGAAATCATGTGATCCAGGCCTACACACACCTTACAGTCATAGAAGCCTTTTAGGAATTCCAACATACTCCAGCGTTCCCAATGCAACATCTACAGAAAAAGCTTTTCTGTAAATTTCTACAGAACTGTCAACATCGGAAGAACTGTTTGGTTTGAGATTTATGATCAGCAAGAGTGATACAGATGGCAGATCCATTTAATGATATGTGGAGCCATAGTTATTTTTCAGAGTGACAGATACCCAATAGATCACATTTTTAAACCAAAAATGAGTGATTGTTACTCCTCATGTGTGGCACTTGACAGGTCTGCTGCTGAACATTAGGAAGTAAGATCAGGGCACCGAGAACAATGCAGAGCCGAGAAGCCCAAGTTTTACTGCAGCTCCATATTGCTCCGTGGCAAGGTAAAGGGGATCTTTGCGAGGTCCCTTCAATCACTGATGTCCAAATGCTCGTTAGATTTTAACGCTAGGGAAGAGCTGAAGGGCCAGCTGTGCAAACTGTAAGGCCTGGATTTTCTTGTGAAAAAACTGCCCATTTTTGGCTGGTGTTGAGGTGTGAAATGAAGCAGTGCAGCTTATTAAGAAATGGCCACCAAAATTTTCCAGCATCCAGATCACCAGTTAGTATTGTCACCCGCCTGGAGTCTGCCCCACTGCGTGCCAATGGGGAGAGGTGGGTGTGGCAAATGTTCCCCTGTCATTTCCCCCAACTTCCATCCCTAAGCCAACCTCCCAGAGAACCACCACTATTTACAAACAGCACAACAGTATCCCTGAGGTGGATAGCACATTGAGGAGGCTATTTCAGATTTTCTGACTGAAGCTTGCAGAAAATTTGCCTACGTGGCGATTTTTGCTTGGTTTGTGCTTTGGACCTTCTCTGCAGACTTCTCCACACAGGTTTTGTGAGTACTGGAGAAAATACATTTTGGACCGGGGAAATGGATTTCCCAAATGGAATCCCTCTATTCCTGTGCTGTGAAGAGGAGAAAGCTACGGTTAGATTGGAGGCTCTTAGAGTAAGGCATCACAGAACACATTTGTTTCCTAACTATCAATACTCCTAAGGGGTTACAGACCTAGAAGGTCTTATTTAGATTGCTCTGCCTGTCACTGCTTTAGAAAGCTGTGCTTCCTCCTGGAGTTTATTGTGATGTTATATCAGCTGCTGGCTGAAGACCCGCAACCCACTTCCACCAGCAGAACAGAATTGTCTGTAGCAGTGAAAATTACCATTGCCTTGAAATCTTTTGCCACTGGATCCTTCTATGAAGCCTCAAGGTGACCTTTGTCACACTATTGTACAAATAAGGTCACTGATGCTCTATTCAGGCAGGCCTTGCAGTTTATTAACTTGTCCGTAGAACCTGTGAAACAAAAGGAACAAGCAGTCTAATTCTGGCAGGGTTCCCACATGTTTAAGGAGCAATTGACAGAACACATGTGGCATTGAAAGCCCGATATGACAACCCCTCAATTTCATTACTAGGAAAGGCTTTCATTCAATAAATGTCCAACTAGTGTGTGATGCCAATTGTCTTACCATTCTCATTAATACTCACTACCCAAGAAGCTGTCATGATGTTTTTATTGTGTGACAATCCACCATACCTACTTTGATGACTAAGAACAAGGTATCAGGATGGTTGATTGGTGATCAGAGATATTCCCTGTAGTCATGGCTTATGACACTGACAAGTTGCACATCTGAGCTTGTGCCCTGCACCGGTGAACTGCAAGACATCCACAAACAGATGAACGAACATATATAATAAGGCCCATGAGACAACCACAATTTTAATGGGGCAGACCAGAGGCGTTCTGAAGTCTCGGTTTAGCTGGCTGCATAATCAGTACAGTCCAGCAAGAGTCTCCAGAACGCCTATTGCGTTCTGCATAATATCGCCATGCCGACAGGATTAGTATTTCCTGAAGCTCTGTCAAAGTGTTGTGTTCAGACTGACCCTCAAAGTATCTGTTGACGAATTGGTAGTTGTCACTCCAGAACCTTGGAACCTCCTCATGGCACTTTGTTGCTGCAGAAATCTCCTCGACTGTTATTCTCTCCAAGTTGTTCGGCATGTCATGCGACACATCCTGCAATGGGTAGTAGATGTGTGTGCTGGAGTCCTCCCAGTTCTCCAACATCTCAATCATATGCATAGAAACTGACTCCACTGTCTGCACATGAGATCTATACTCCTGAATCAATGTTCTTTTGAAGACTGGGCCCCTGAGATCTGGGTCCCTAGGCTCCTTAGCTGACAGTGGTCGTTTCTCCACCCTCCTTAGTGGAATGACACTCTCTCCCATTTGCATTGTCAAGTCCTAATGCTCATCAGTGCCAGTGCCTCACTCAATGAAAACCCTGCTGACTCATTGGCCCTGATACTTAGTGATTAAAAAGAAACCCCACTAACTACTTCTCCCTGAGTGGATGTGCATCTGGGCTGGTGCTGGGGCTGTTCTTCTGAGCAATTGTCCTCCTCCTCCAAGACATCCCTTAGGATCTTACAGACACAAAAAGATTGTTTAGCCGTGTTAACACTTAATGACTCCTTGAAGAAATAGAGGTTGAGCGCATGGCCATTGCTATACTTTTACAATCCACCTGAAGCTGAAACATAGGGCCACTTCCTGGGACTGTGCCCCTGCCCCCAATGCAGATCCTTCCTCCATCATTACTCTTCTCTTCAGCTGTTCCACACAGTGAAGAAGATGTGCCCGATAATCAGACGCCGTGTATCAAACACTGCGGCTGAACTCAAATGACCTCTCTCGCAGCAGCAATAAACCAATGAGCATTCTGCACCGCATAATTAATCAGGCTCTTCTAAGGATACTTGAGCCAGTTTTCAAAGCTTCATAATGGTGAAAAAAAAACCTTATTCCTCTTCCTCTAAATTAACTCTGATATCTCGCACCGATGAGTATTAAATGTGACTGGTGTCTAGTGAATTTTATTCAAACCAATAATAACCTGGAGATATTGCATTCCTCTAACACAGTGCCAGCTTCATTAAAGTCTAGACCAGCTGCATGTTTAAGTTATTCAAAAGCAATAGTCAGCCCAGCAATCTTTCACCTCAAACAAAGCAACAAATGTACATCGCATTAGAATGACTCCAAATGTAAGCAGGTTTCAGGCATAGTCCTTTGCCCCGATTTTAACTCCTGCTGGGTTTTGAGCGGGTGAGTGGCGAGGTGAGGTGGAAACTCACCCTCTGCTGCAGAAATCAGGCCTGGACTACTTTAACTCCAGGGAAGTCGGTGGGAAGTGGCAGAAAATCGCACAGCCCGGAGGTTGCCTGCCAACACAAAGTAGGTGGCGGGATTGGGGTCCGGGGGCATCTCACAGGGGTCTCGAGTTTGGTAAGGATGGGGAGAGCCTAGGACAGAGGTCATTGAGTTCAATGAAAAGGAAAATCAGGCGGGTTTATAACAGGCGTCCAATTTGGATTAGATCAAAGCTCTGCAGTCCTGTCACATCCAGTTGTGAATGGTGGTGAACAATTAAATAGCTAACAGGAGGAGGAGGCTCCAGGAATATCCCCATCCTCAATGATGACGGAGCCCAGCACACGAATGCAAAAGACAAGGCTGAAGCATTTGCAACCATCTTCAGCCAGAACTGCCGAGTGGACGATTCATATCGACTTCCTCCTGAGGTCCCCACCGTCACAGAAGCCAGTCTTCAGCCAATTCGATTCACTCCACGTGATATCAAGAAACGGCTGAGCGCACTGGATACAACAAAGGCATTGGGCCCCAACAACATCCTAGCTGTTGTGCTCATGAACTAGCTGCAGCTCTGGCCAAGCTGTTCCAGTACAGCTACAACACTGACATCTACCCGACAATGTGAAAAACTGCCCAGGTATGTCCTGTCCACAAAAAGCAGGATGAATCCAATCCGACCAATTACTGCCTCGTCTGTCTACTCTCAATCATCAGCGAAGTGATGGAAGGTGTCGTCAGCAGTGCTATCAAGTGACACTTACTCACCAATAACCTGCTCACCGATGCTCAGTTTGGGTTCTGCCAGGACCACTCGGCTCCAAACCTCATTACAGCCTTGTTCCAAACATGGACAAAAGAGCTGACTTCCAGAGGCGAGGTGAGCGTGACTGCCCTTGACATCAAGGCAGCATTTAACTAAGTGTGGCATCAAGGAGCTCTAGTAAAATTGAAGTCAAAGGGAATCAGGGGGAAAACTCTCCACAGGCTGGAGTCATACCTAGCACAAAGGAAAATGGTTGTGGTTGTTGGAGGTCAATCATCTCATCCCCAGGACATTACTGCAGGAGTTCCTCAGGGCAGTGTCCTAGGCCCAACCATCTTCAGCTGCTTCATCAATGACCTTCCCTCCATCATAAGGTCAGAAATGGGGATGTTCGCTGATGATTGTTCAGTTTCATTCGCAACTCCTCAGATAATGAAGCAGTTCATGCCCGAATGCAGCAAGACCTGGATGACATTCAGGCTTGGGCTGATAAGTGGCAAGTAACATCCACACCACACAAGTGCCAGGCAATGACTATGATGTAGAGTATTTTAAACCAACACTTGACACAAGGTTTTCAGATCGATAGTCAAGTTGTCTTTATTACACCGGTGGGGAGACAATCTGCTCTGTCATTAACCAGACTTCTCCAAATTGTTACAGCAAACACTACATTTTTATATATTCAAATAAGCATGGCAACCTCATGCACAATTCATTCCTGCAACCTAATTGGATCTTGGCCCGCATGCACCTTCAGGGATTGGGTTACATGTCCTAAGGTAAACAGGTGTAAGCTGCATACTCAATTATTAGCCCAAACTGCTGAACACTGATTAAAAGATAACTTGGAAGCATTGTGACCCAGATAATAAAACCCTCAGGGCAGCTGAAGTGCTCGACATCATGTCTCCACTGAGCTGTTTTTAGTCTCAAAGGTAAGTTATCTTGACCACACCTTATGGATGTGGTCTTTCATGTTAGCAACTGTCTCTCTTACACCATTCTGTGAGCTGCCAGTGATGTTATTTAACTCTTTCCCCACTTCAATCCCCCCTTTTGGTACTTGGCCCCTGCCCAAGTTAAACCACATGTATAAGCATCGCTGTGCCTCCTGCCCCACGCGGTGATCAGTCGCTGGTTTGGGAGGCCCTGCATACCCATCATGTTTAGAGCAAACTTGTGTCTTCCAGCTCTTTCCAAATCGCTTTAGCTCTTTGTTTGGTCCATTTCTTTTTACAAGCGGTGCATGCTGCCATTCCCCATCCTATAGCCATGACTAACTGTACTATCAGTAATATATGAGAAATGATGCAGATCCATGTGTGTATGTTGACATTCATTCCCCAATCCCACAGCTTCTCATACCACGGGACTTCTTGTAGCCCTACCTCTATGTCTTTTTCTAATTCCCCGCGATTCCTTTGCAACATTATGTATTGTTTCACCATCTTGCTCAAATCCTCTTTCATTTCTTGCAGATTCTCTTGCAGGCGGGGTATTGGGGCCCCTACCGGGTCTTCATAATTGACCAACTCTTCCCTTAGATTATCTGTCACATTTAGTTTTATCTCCTCTCTTGAATGTACATACACCAATCTGGTGTGTCCAATTGTCACAGGGATCTTTGGCGTAAAGCAGAAGTTGGGCATTGTGATTGCACACACAAGGTTACTATATTGGTACTCAGTCTCCGTGGTGGCTATACAATACTCCCCTTCTCCCCTATATCCCGAGCGGGTGTGATGGTGGTCAACATGTGATAATTCCAACACACACCCCTCTGTTTTATTATAGCCGCACTCATCCTTAGTGCCTTCTCCTACCGGATGTGGGCATATCGTAAGCGTGCCTTTCCCGTGGCTTCCGTTTAGGGAGACTCCTCTCATAGTACCATTTTTCCTGATGGCATAGGTATCAATCAGATAGTATTGGAGGTATGTCTCACCCCTCACTATGCCTATGTTTGTTACCTGGTACTGTGTGTATGGAGCAGTGTCTAGTCCCACCACTGGTATCAGGAGTACCATGCCTATTATTGATGTCACTTCTGCTTTACATTTTTGTATCACCGGATATACTCTGGTCATCCCCTTGAGGGTGCAAGCACTCGAGGCCTGGGTTCTGGCTCAGGCCATGGAGCTGTGTGCTGTTAATCCAGTCTGGTACCTCGCCTCACTGTATCTGTGCCAGATTATGTTTCATCTGTCCGGTGATCCATTGGCCATAGGCATGACATAAGCCTCGCCCTACCCCGTCTTTTGCTTGTTCCTCATTTCTATGGTTTAGTTTGTTGATGATGCTAGCATGGTCCTCTATAACTTTGATTCCCTCGAGTAATTTCCTTATCGTATGTTCTCCTAACTCTGATCCTTGTCGAACCAAACCAGTTTCCTTCTCTAAAATCTGTTGTATTACCCTTTGTAGTCGTTCCACACTACTCTGAACTCCTTGTACATCTAGGGCATTAATGAATGATGTCCTGTGTTTATTCCCGTGAGTATGTTGGTTCCTAAGCTCCTCTTAATCCTTTGGTGGAATGCAGCATGTCCCCTGAAACTAGTGGCCCCTGTCGCATCCGCAGCTTGGTTAATTACATTCTTTATCATATATGCATACAATTCTCTAGCTTTGTTAAACCTCTCACAATATCCTGGCCATTGTAACATGGTTAAGTTCATTAGCACCGGTACAATTTCGTGTCTCACGTTATCGTACAATTGTTCTCCCTCGGTAAATAATACTAGTCCATTCATAGGTGTCATAACTGGACATTGTAAAATCGTTGGTAGTGTGGTCGTAGTTTTAGCAGCAGTCGGCGGGGATGTGGGCTTAGGGGGACAAATTTCATACCATGCCACCTCCTTCCATCCATTACCCCCACATGGTTCCTTCTTGCTGGGTCTTTCGCCGTTTTATGGTAATGGGGTCCCACCATCAGGCGGGAGATTGATCCATTATCTACAGTCTAGCCATCCGCATCCTTCTATGTTTCTATTGTAACTATAACTCTCTTTACCATAGTTCACGTTCCCAGTCCTCTTTTTCCCACATGGGACCGGGGATGAGACTCCGAATGTGATTGTTCCATTAAAACATGGTGCTTCTTCATCATGTACTTGTCGTGTAATGTGGGATGTCCCTTCGCTTATTTCGTGAACTATTAATATGCATACGATTCCCAGCAGTAATCCCACCTTCATGGTGAAGTTTCCCTGTAAATTAAGCAGAAGCCTGGTCGTCACCAGATGTTAGTTTATCTCTGGTGTTTATTCCATTGTTCCTGTGGGATTTAAGGTCAGATGGGTTATTGTTATACCGTTTTAGTTGGGTCCAATGTTTCCACCTACCCTTTCCCCTCATATCTATGCATGCGCACGTATCGCTGGTCATGATAACCTCAAATGGTCCAGTCCATCTTGGTGAGAATCCTGATCTCTCTGGCGATATTTTAACAAATACCTGCTCGCCCACCTTGGGTAGGGACTCCAAGGCCCCCTGCTTTTGTGTATTTTTATCTCTGATGTCTTGCTGTTCTTTAACTTCTTGTTTGAGCTCCTTCAATTGATTATCCAATGTTTGTACGTATTTCCAAATGTTATCTTTTAAGGGTCCTAGTCCCTCACTACCAGATGCTACTCCTTCCGGCAGACGTATGGTTCGTCCAGTCATGAGTTCATATGGTGTCAGTCCGGTCACCCTGTTTGGGGTGGCTCTCAGCCTCATCAGGATACACGGGAGGACATCCACCCATCCCTGTCCTGTTTCGGCTATGGCCTCGCTTAAAGCTGTTTTCAGGGTTCTGTTCATTCGCTCTACCATGCCTGAGCTTTGCAGATGATAGGGGATGTGGAACTTCTGTCTTACTCCCAGTAGCTTACAAGCTTCCTTCATTACCTTTCCCGTAAAGTGGGTGCCTTGATCTGAATCTATTTGCAACGGGAACCCCCATCTCGGTATCACGTCGTATGCAAATATCAGGGCCACAGTCTGAGCACTACAGTCTCTGGTGGGGAATGCTTCCAACCACCTTGTAAACTGGTCTATGATCACTAGGCAGTATTTCTTCCCTCTGCTGTTGGGTAGGGGTCCAGTAAAGTCTATCTGTAGGTTTTCCCAGGGGCCTTTGGGTCATGGCTGGTGGGCCATTTTAACCTTTATAGGCCTACCCGGGTTGTGCTGTCCACAGATGATGCAGCATCTGCAGTATCTTTCCACATCTTGTCCCATTCCACCCCACCACCAATCCATACTTTGCCTACCTATCATGCCATTCCGCCCCCCATGGTCTGGCTCATGGCATATTTCCAACAAATTCTCCTGGATACAGCAAGGGGCTACCACCCTGAGGTCCTTTTTCCATATTCCATCACTACCTCTGGCTGCACCTCTCTTTGCCCACTGCTCCTGCTCCTCCATTTCGGTCTCCTCTTGGATTCTCTTAATGCTCACTTCCTCTGCTCCTGTTCTACCTGCTGCTCTTGGTGTAGGCATCTCTGTGTCCGCCGCTGCTCTTGCTGCCTGATCAGCTAGCATATTTCCCTTTTGTTGCTCGCTCACTATCTTGCGGTGTGCCTTTATTTTAATCACTGCTACCTCTTCTGCTCCTTTTACTGCTTCTACTAGGTCTCTCACTACCTCCTCATGCTGTATTTGTCCTCCTCCGGAGGTTACATATCCTCTCCTATTCCACGCTGTCATATAATCATGCACTACCCCAAATGCATACCTACTGTCTGTGTATATATTTACTCGTTTTCCTTTTGCCAATTTCAATGCTTCCGTGAGAGCCACTAGTTCTGCTACCTGTGCTGAGGTTCCTCCTTCAAGCCCTCCCTTTGCGACTGTTTCTCCATTCTCGGATACTACTGCCCAACCGGTGTGTGGCTCCCCATTTATATATCGGCGAGATCCATCTACATAAAAGGTGTTTTCGGGATTTTCAAGGGGCGATTCTGATACGGTTCCTCTGACCTCTTCTTCGATTACTAACTGACACTCGTGTGCCTCACCCGCTGATAGCATTCCCTCCGTGGGGTTGACTCTATGTTCCCTTATAATCTGGACTAGGGTTGCGAAGGGGTGGAAAGTTTCCGGTAAATTTCCGGAAATTTTCCACGGGAAGTTTAGTTTGGGAATTTTGTCAATTTTGCCCAAAAAAGCACATGCTAGCATAATATTGTTTTTTTTTGTATTTCTTTCTTTTTTTTCACAGGTCCTCTCTTAAAATTACTAACAGAGATGGAATCTTAATTATTAAGGAATTTCTTAATCAATATATGTTTATCTTCTTACTTGGCTTGTTTTAATAATTACAAGTTTTGTGTGTGACTGTGAACAAATGTGTCCTGATTGGTTGGATGAGTGGATGAGAAATTAGCTCCCTCTATTCGTGATGTAGCATCGTGCGTGCACAGGTCATGCTTCCATCACATGGAGCATCAGGAAAAATTTTCTCACCCTGTTGCAATTGTGCTGATCGACCGCAGTTCGACACAGAGACAAATGCCCTTTATTTCTCTGCATAGAACAATGCCACGTTTACCGTCGGATGTGTGGAAGCATTTTACCCCAGGCATTAAAGATGGAAAGACTGTGTACATGTGCAAACACTGTACAAAGCCATATGTAAAGAATGCCACAAAGATGCAGCAGCATTTATCCAAATGCAACAACTTCACTCAAAGCTCACAGCAGTCAGCCCAGAGTTCCTCTGCTTCCATTCAAGAAGATGATGGTTCACATTCAGCATCAGGCTCCTTATCATCAGCAACTCCTGGCCCACTTGGAAGGTTCTTTGATACAATGGATAACCATAGCCAGAAGAATGCAGATGAGTGCCTTGCTCGAGCTGTATATGCGACAGGCTCACCCCTCATGCTCACAGCTATTGTGTACTGGAAGAGATTTTTCAATGTTATTCGCCCTGCATACTGTCCCTCCCACCAGACATGCTTTGTCTACTTATTTGCTGGAGGCTGAGTATAACAGAGTCCAAGGAAAGCTCAAAGAAATGATAGAGATGGCAGACTGTGTTGCAGTTATCTCAGAATGGTGGTCAAATGTACGAGGGGAGGGCATCATAAACTACATCGTCTCCACTCCTCTCCCAGTGTTCTTCAAGAGCACAGACACGAAGGACAACAGACACACAGGCACATACATTGCTGATGAGCTGAAAGCGGTCATCAACGATCTTGGATCACAAAAGGTCTTTGCAGTAGTTACTGACAATGCTGCGAATATGAAGGCTGCTTGGGCTCAAGTGGAGGAGGCCTACCCTCATATTACGTCTATTGGGTGCGCAGCTCATGGGCTCAACCTGCTCCTCAAGGATATCATGGGTTTGAGAACCATGGAAACACTGTACAAGAGAGCCAAACAAGTTGTTAAGTATGTCAGGGGAAAACAGGTAGTTGCAGCAACCTACAACTCCAAGCAAATGACAAAGAACAAGAACACCACACTGAAGCTGCCCAGCAACACTAGATGGGGTGGCGTTGTCATAATGTACACCAGCCTTCTGGAGGGTAAGGAGTCGCTGCAAGAAATGGCAATATCCCAGTCTGGGGATATGGAAACCACCATCAAGAAAATACTGCTGGATGATGTGTATTGGGAGAGAGTGGTTAGCAGCCTTAAACTACTCTCACCAGTAGCATCTGCAATTGCTCAGATTGAAGGAGATGACGCTGTCTTGTCAGATGTTCTCAGGCTTTTTGCTGATTTAAAAGAACAAATCAGCATTGCCCTACCCACATCCCTGCTGCTCAAAGCAGAGGAGAAGGCAATTGTTCAATTCATACAGACGTGTCAAGAATTTTGTGTCAAGCTGATTCATGCTGCAACATACATGCTGGACCCAAAGCATGTTGGGAGACCAATACTTTCTGGAGAACAGATCAACAGCGCTTACAGTGTGATTTCTACCCTCCCACGCCACCTCAATCTGGACGTGGGCAAAGTTCTGGGAAGTCTGGCAAAGTTCTCTACCAAGCAAGGTCTTTGGAATGGGGACGGGATATGGGAATCATGCAAGCATATCAGTGCACATACCTGGTGGAAGGGACTTTGTGCATCTGAGGCCCTGTCACCCATTGCATCGGTGATACTCCAAATCCCACCTTCATCAGTGGCCTCTGAACGAAACTGGTCACTTTTTGGGAATACGCATACAAACGTACGCAACAGGCTGACTAACAAGAGAGTGGAGAAACTGGTGGCTATCCGGGCGAACCTACAACTTATTGAGCCAGATACAGAAGTGTCCACCACACAGCTAGACAGTGACACAGAGGAGGAAATGGACACGTCAGAGGCAGAGTCAGAGAATTAGGAGGAGCAATGATGAGTAGAAGACTCAGAAGACTCATGAGTAGAAGACTCAAAGGGACAAAATAAGGACACATTACAGGCTAAATAAGCTGTTTTTATTTGTATGGAACAGTATGTCTATTTTGATGACAAAGATAATATAAGGGTCAGAGACAAAAACCATCAGTGTGCAAAAAAACTCAAAATTCCCATAAATTCCCAAAATTCCTGAAAATTCCCATGGAAAGTTTCCTCTTTTAAAAATTCCTGGAATTTTGCAACCCTAATCTGGACTGATCTGTCCTTGGGTGTCAATACTGCTTCCCAAGCTGCCCTCCTTCTGTCTGATACAGCCTTCATTTTGCCTGTGTTTAGCAGATCCACCACTGTGTGTTGCGTGTGTAATATCAGCTGTCCTGACATAGTGACGGGCTCGCATATCCGCACCGCCCATGCAGCACAGTCGAGGGCCGCCACACATCTCGTCATTCCTTTAGCCACGGGGGTTTGTTGGGTGGAGTAATAGGCAGTTGGCCTCATATCTCCCCCGTACTCTTGGGTGACTACGGCGTTATAGAAGTTCCCGTCTATACTATAGTATACATGGAATGGTTTGACTAGATTTGGCAATCCTAGTGCGGATGCGGACGTCAGGACTGCTTTTAATTTTGCGTAAGCCTCGTCCTGCTCCGATTCTATCTTGTCTGTGGCGGGTCTCCCCCCTTTAACTAATCATTGAATCAGCTCTGCTTTCCCTGCAAATTCTGATATAAAATTCCTGCAGTAGTTAAATAGTCCCAACACTTTCCTCAATCCCCGGACGGTCACTGGCCTTGGTATGTCTTTTATGGCTGCCTTTCATTCCCGCGGGAGTGCCTTATACCCTGGCTAATTTCGTGTCCTAGATACTTTACTTTGGACAGTCTGACCTGTGCCTTTTTGGGGTTCAATTTAAAGCCAGCTTTCTTAAATGCCTGGGGGGTGGTTAGTAATGCTCCCATGTGTCCTTTGGCGTCCTCTGATGCAATCATTATGTCATCGACATATTGGAGTAGGGCGCTCTGGTACTTTGATATGTTTAACTCGTCTAAGGCTTGACTCAGTAGCGGTGGAATATATTTGGACTATTGTGGAACCCCTGCGGGACCCTGGTCCATGTATACTGTCTATCCCCGACAGTAAAGGCGAATTTCTCTTGTGATTCCTCTGCCAATGGTATGGACCAGAACCCGTTCGCTATATCCAAGACTGTAAATATCTTAAAGTCTGGTTTCAGACCATTAAATATTGTAGAGGGACTTGCCACTATCGGATGTTCTCGCGGAGTTATCTTATTCAATGCGGTGTAATCTATAGTTAATCTGTACGATCCATCTGGTTTGCCTACCGGCCAAATTGGTGAGTTTGTGGTTGCTGTGGTTTCTTTTAACACTCCTTGTTTCACTAACTCGGTTACTATCCTGGATACGGCCTCTTTGGCTGCTGGTTTTATCGGGTATTGTCTATGCGCCTTGTGCTCCGGTCCGGGTATCATGATAGGTTTAATTATAGTTAGTCCGCAGTCCTGTTTAGAGGTGGCCCATACTCCTTCTACCGCCTGGCATAGGACTCCCCATATTCAATCTTGTGCCCAATCCCTTTCTAATTGTTTAATACTACCGATCTTTGTCATATAACTGGCCATATTCCTGGCTTCAAATTTATCATCAATCACGCGCTTTCGTAATACAGTCGTATTTCGTACATCTATCACCAGGTCCAGTTCACTAGTATATCCACTCCTAAGATTGTTCCCTCTGGGTTATCACATACCCATAACTGGACCGGGAGAAAAATTCCTCCTTGTTCCAATAATTGTGTCTCGCTTTTGTAAGCGCGAGTACTCTTCCCGCCCACTCCTTGTATCAGTATTGAGGTTTTTGTGCGCGGGAGGTCCAAATTGGCTATAGACACTGATGCCCCTGTGTCAACTAACATATCACACTGCCGGCCCCTAACAGTGCTGTTAGATACAGACGGGGATCGGTGCCCGTACCGGGGGCCGATGCTACCTAGCAGGACTGTGACAGGATTTTGATTAGTTCGATCAGTTGATTATTATTCATATCGGCCACATCTGTTATCTTCTCGCTACGAGCTGCCTTTGTTGTCTTGGGCCTTTGCCTGCCTTACCCCCTCCCTGGGCCCAACAGTCTCACTGTTCATGTCCAGGTTTATTACAGTTTCTACATCTCCTTCTTGTGTCTTTCCTAGGCATTGTGCATTTGTTACGCTTGTGCCCAGGCTTATTGCAGTTAAAAC
This sequence comes from Squalus acanthias, assembly GCA_030390025.1. Classification (NCBI taxonomy): domain Eukaryota; kingdom Metazoa; phylum Chordata; class Chondrichthyes; order Squaliformes; family Squalidae; genus Squalus; species Squalus acanthias. The sequence goes on from CM059428.1 coordinate 141,441,674, forward strand.
AGACTTCCATCTCTTTTGCTGCAGCTACCTGTTCCTCCAAGGCGGCCACCTTAACTTTCTGCTGGTTGTCCACCTCGGTCGCCCATCTGATCAATTCATCAAAGGTCTGCATGGTGACCAGTCCAGTTTTTAGTATGGCCTGATGAGCACCACTCAGCCCTTCCTTGTACATTTTTAAGAATGCCAAATTGTCTCGTTGTGCTGCTATTATACCTGAGTGGGCTACGAAGCTAGTCCACTTCTGTTCTCCATAGTCATGGGCGGACTCCCCTTTCCCCTGACTAATTCCCATGACTAGTCCCCAGTTTACTGGTACTACTCCCAAGACTTGTGTAACAGCGGTCCTAAATGCTGTATAATCCGCATCTCGTAGGGGCTACATCTTGACACCATGTCCCGTCCCTGTATTGTTGATGTAATTGACCCCACATATCTTCGCTCATTTTTGCCCTCACTAGTCCATCAACTTCCCGGTTGTGGAAGTTGTGACATAGAAACATAGAAGATAGGAGCAGGAGTAGGCCATTCGGCCCCTCGAGCCTGCTCCGCCATTCGATGAGATCATGGCTGATCATCCAAACTCAGTACCCTGTACCTGCCTTCTCCCTATATCCCTTGATACCTTTAGCTTTAAGAAATATATCTAACTCATTCTTGAATATATTTAATGACTTGGCCTCAACTACCTTCTGTGGTAGAGAATTCCACAGGTTCACCACTCTCTGGGTGAAGAAATTCTTCCTCATTTCTGTCCTAAATGGCTTACCCCTTATCCTTAGATTATAACCCCTGGTTCTGGACTCTCCGACCATCGGGAACATTCTTCCTGCATTTAGTTTGTCCAGACCTGTCAGAATTTTATATGTTTCAATGAGATCCCCTCTCATTCTTCTATACTCCAGCGAGTATAAGCCCAATCGACCCAATCTCTCCTCATATGTCATTCCTGCCATCCCAGGTATCAGCCTTGTGAATCTTCGCTGAACTCCTTCCGTGGCAAGAACATCCTTCCTCAGATAAGGCGACCAAAACTGCACACAGTACTCAAGGTGTGGTCTCACCAAGGCCCTGTACAACTGCAGCAGGACATCCCTGTTCCTATACTCAAACCCTTTCGCTATGAAGGCCAACATACCATTTGCCTTCTTCACCGCCTGCTGCACCTGCATGCTAACCTTCAGCGACTGGTGCACAAGGACACCCAGGTCTCGTTGCACTTCCCCTTCTCCCAATCTATTGCCATTCAGATAATAGTCTGCCTTTCTGTTTTTGACACCAAAGTGGATAACCTCGCATTTATCCACGTTATATTGCTTCTGCCCACTCACCCAACCTGTCCAAATCATCCTGGAGTCTCTCGGTATCCTCCTCACAGCACACACGCCCACCTCGCAGCACACACGTGACATATTCTCATTTCTCTTAATTTCTGCCAGAATATGGCATTACTCTGTCGAGGCTTTAGTTCCGGCAGTATTTGAAGCAACTGCAATTTATCTCCTGGGGAAAAAGATACGTAAGTGGTCTTTATCTGAGCTGGTACTGCTGGGATGGCTACTGCGCCTGGGGGTGCCCCCGCCGGTATAGGCACCACGGTGGTGCTGGGAATAAATTCCACCTTAATAGGTGCCGCTTTTACGTCATCATATGGGGGCGGGATTTCCCCGTCATTATAGTCGGGGTCATATTCAGCCGCTTTTCAGCCTAGCGCGTCCCAGTCTATCTCGTCCTCGTCTACTCCTTTCACCTCCGACGGTGTTACAGGAGCTGTTGCCATTATTGGTACTCGGGTAAAATTTTGGCACCCGTTTTTGGTCCATGTTCGAGTACGTCTACTCAACTCATAATATGCGTGAGCTACTAAAATGATGGCCTTTTCTTCCTTTAATTTTGTTTCTTTGGCCCACCATTCTCTTTGTTTGGCTGGTGGGTCATTCGGTTGCCAATCATTTTTAAACATTTTGGGGTAAAAATTCAGTCGCGCCCCATTTGGGGCGCTAACCTCGCCGGGGCGCGACTTTTAGCGCCCCGAAAAAATTAGCGGCCCCGCGCCGGAACTTCAGTGGTTGCGCCCCAAGAGGGAAGCGGGGCGCAACTGGAAGCACCCCGCATCCCTCTTGGGGCGCTGCGAGTGAATATCCTGGCGCTACGTGCCGCAGCGCCACGCGCTGCGGTACGTCGCGCCGCGGTATTGCAGGCCTTCCTCCCCTTCTTAAAGGGGAGGGACCCTGCGCAGCGCGAACCGGGGCCCAGCTGGGCCCCCAGGGATCGGGAGTGCCGGCAAAAGAGCCCGGCACTCAAGAGAAGTGCCGGGCTCTTGGAGCGCAGCCGGCACTTCACGGTGGGGGGGCTTCACGGGGGCCGGGACATCAACGGGGGCAGGTGCTGGCAGGCGGCCAGCAACAAAAATGGCCGCCTGCCACCTCCCCTTTAAATATCGCCGCCCCGGCCGCACGTACGCCTCCCTGAACCCGTCGGACATAGCGTCTGGCGGTAAATCAGGGGGCGCGACTGAAGGTCGCGGCCGGGGCGCGAGCGGGGTGCTGCGCACGGCGATGACGTCATCGCCGGCGGCGCAGCGCCACAGGGCGCTACCGGCTGCCGCCGCCGCTAACCTCCCACTAAATTTTTCGGGAGGCGTGGGCGGCGCTGCGCCCGGGCGTTAGCTGCTTTACGCCCCATTAGCGCCCTCTTAAGGCGCTAACGGGAGGCGCAAGCAGCTGAATTTTTCCCCCTTTGTCAATTAATCTTTTATTTTTGTCAGAGACCCCTCCGGTGTTCTCTCGAGTTTTTCATTTCCCATGGTAAATTGTTGTCAGCGTTACGTCCCTTACTTTACTCTCGTAGAGTGAGACGGTACTTGCAACAATTTTGTTCGGGTAATTTGTTGTCAGAGGTATGCTTAACCTTTCTGCACTACTTGCAACTGATACCACGCCTATTTTTGCTGTTCGGGTTATTTGTTGTCAGAGGTATGCTTATACTTTACACTAAAGTTAACACACTACTTGCAACTCATACCACGCCTATACTTCCGCGCATTTTGCCCGAACCCCGAGACCACTTGACTTATCGATTCAAACCTTTTCGTTCTTTTATTCCAAAGGGGGTGGTGGACACGAGATGGTGCTGTCTTGCCCTAACTGTACGTGGTAATTTAAAAGTACTCACTTTTTTGGCTCGGCTTCACTCGCCCGTGCCTCCCGTCCGTGTGGAATCCTGTTCGTGACGCCAATTGATGTGGAGTATTTTAAACCAACACTCGACACAAGGTTTTCAGATCGATAGTCAAGTTGTCTTTATTACACCGGTGGGGAGACAGTCTGCTCTGTCTTTAGCCAGACTTCTCCAAATTGTTACAGCAAACACTACATTTTTATACATTCAAATAAGCATGGCAACCTCATGCACAATTCATTCCTGCAACCTAATTGGATCTTGGCCCGCATGCACCTTCACGGATTGGGTTACATGTCCGAAGGTAACCAGGTGTAAGCTGCATACTCAATTATTAGCCCAAACTGCTGAACGCTGATTAAAAGATAACTTGGAAGCATTGTGGCCCAGATAATAAAACCCTCAGGGCAGCTGAAGTGCTCGACATCATGTCTCCACTGAGTTGTTTTTAGTCTCAAAGGTCAGTTATCTTGACCACACCTTATGGATGTGATCTTTCATGTTAGCAACTGTCTCTCTTACACCATTCTGTGAGCTGCCAGCGATGTTATTTAACTCTTTCCCCACGATCTTTCATGTTAGCAACTGTCTCTCTTACACCATTCTGTGAGTTGCCAGCGATGTTATTTAACTCTTTCCCCACTTCAACTATCTCCAACAAGCGAGAGTCTAATCACTGCCTCTTGATATTCAACAACATTATCATTGCCGAATCCCCCACCATCAACATCCTGGGGGGTCACCATTGACCAGAAACTTAACTGGACCAGCCATATAAATACTGTGGCTACAAGAGCAGGTCAGAGGCTTGGTTTTCTGCGACGAGTGTCTTACCTCCTGACTCCCCAAAGCCTTTCCACTATCTATAAGGCACAAGTCAGGAGTGTGATGGAATACTCTCCACTTGCCCGGATGAGTGCGGTTCCAACAACACTCAAGAAGCTCGACACCATCCAGGACAAAGCAGCCCGCTTGATTGGCACCCCATCCACCACCTTAAACACTCTCTCCCTCCACCACTGGCACACCGTGGCTGCAGTATGTACCATCTCCAAGATGCACTGCAGCAACTCGCCAAGGCTTTTTCGGCAGCACCACCCAAACCCGCGACATCTACCACTTAGAAGGACAAGGGCAGCAGGTGCATGGGAACACCACCACCTCCAAGTTCCCCTCCAAGTCACACACTGTCCTGACTTGGAAGTATATCGCCGATCCTTCATCGTCGCTGGGTCAAAATCCTGGCACTCCCTCCCTAACAGCACTGTGGGAGTACCTTCACCACACAGACTGCAGCAGTTCAAGAAGGCGGCTCACCAGCACCTTCTCAAGGGCAATTCGTGATGGGCAATAAATGCTGACCTTGCCAACGTCGCCCACATCCCAGGAACAAATTTTTTTTTTTAAATTTGTAACCGTCAGCCTTCCACCCGTAGCCAAAGTGAGAATTACTCCTTATTTCTCTCCAAATATTCTCTCTTCTCCAGACGGTGCTCACTTGTTGCTGGGGTACAGTTTGATAGCTGCCAGCAACTTCCATTGCCCAAATTGACCACTTTGCATGTGTGAGCTTAGAAAACAAAATGTCAACAGATTATTTGTGAAAACACTTACTGTGCTGAAAAATTTGAAAGAGTGAATTTCTGATTTTCAGTTTTGGGACTTTATTAAACCAGCAGCAACATTTTGGTGCACAGCGTTGGCAGTTAAACTTGCATCACATCCTATTTGATCTAGTTCAAGTCAGTGCTATTTACATTTTTATTACATATCAGTACAGTCAGCACACAAATAAATGTCTTGACGTGGCACACTTTGTGCTGCATGTGCTGTTATGTAGGTCAATTTACAGCTGCTGAGTGGTAATTGACCATGGCCCTATTAAAAGCACATTTAGGCTATGGTTATGATTTTTTTTGTAGCAAGAGGAAGTGTTTTTTGTAAAACCAGTCGTGTAATTCGGGAAACAGGTCAACAATCTAACTCCCAAACCACTGAACCCAGGAAACAACAAACAGTCATCCAACTTGGCTAAGTACTTGTGGGGTTTTTTTTGCGACATAGGCAAGGCTGCAATGGGAATTGTTTGGAAGTTCAGATTTACAATACTGTCAGAGATTAATGAAATGGCTTACAAGCGGTAAATGGGGAAAGAATTGATCCAAAGCAAAGTACGCCAATTAGAACTAATTCTACACAAGCAGGATAAAGACTACAGCAAAAAGCTAAATTAAACATTGTAATATATTTTACTGCGATGCCACATAGACATTGAAGTTGAGTGTGCCAGGGATCACTAATGTTCAGCTAAGTTTGTTTGTTTCTCTGTAGGAATCAGACACAAGTCTCAGGGTGGGGCACCTTTGTCACCTTTACACGAGCCTGGTGTACGCACAGTGCCCCAATGCACTGCATACTTGGCATCGATGTGACATGAGTTCATGCACTGCACCAGTGACAAATGCGACAATGTGTACTTAGATTTCCAAAAGGCCAGAACTGATTGGCTCACTCAGTTAATAATGTCAGTTAAGTAGTGGAGAGTGTAGCAACATCTTGGGATCAATGGAGGAGATGGAGAGGTAAAGCCAGGTGCTGTTGGTGTACGTGTGGAGGCTAGTTCTATGCTGCTGGGTGATATCTGAGAAATGGCGTATAAATCATGAAGAAAACAGGACAACGGTGTGAGCTACACCAGTGATGACTGTGTGGGCACAGGAGCAACAACCATTGGAGGTGATGTTATGTTTCTGTTGGGTCAGGTATGAGTGGAACCAAGAGAGAGCAGAACCATGGTGGTGAACTGCCAAAAAGACATGTTGAAGGAGGTTGGAAAGGTCAACAGGGTGAAAAGTAGTGGCGAGGTCAAGCAGGATGAAGAGAGACAATACGCCATGGTCACAGTTGCCCAGGAAAGCACTTGTGATTTTAAGCAGCACAGTCTCAGTGCTGTGGGTGGGACAAAGCCAGTTTGCAGGAGAGATGAAAGTGTAGTTGTGAGTCAACAATGCATTCCAGTAAAGAGAGGGATGGTTAGAGATAAAGAAAGAAACACCTTTCATGTGATCAAACATCTGAAGTGGGGCTTGAACCCTCAATCTTCCGACTCAGAGACAAAAATTGCGACCACTGAGCCCCTGCTGACACTTGATACTATGGCAGTTGGAGAGAATGGAGGGACTGAGGATACATTTTTGAGGAGGGGATCATCATAAGGGTTTTGAAGGAGTTTGAGATGGTGCCAGACGATAGAGATAGGTTAATAATATTGGCAAACGTGGGACTTAGGAGAGGGAAGTTGGGAGGTTAGCAACTGGGATTGGAGGATGAAGGTGAGTTTTATTTACAAGCTAAGTGGGCCAAGGGCTGAGGAGGAGTTGCAGCGAAACGCTGCAGAATCTCGGGGAGATAAAGAAAAGGGGAGGAAGAATGCAGGAGGAAAGACTGAGAGCCGGGGCAGCAATGGGGGGAGGAGGCACCTTTGCAGATGGTCTCAATTGTGGACACAAAGATGTCTCTGAAATGAACAACACTTACTAGCTAGGCTTACACATAGAGTCATAGGGGGAGAAATTCAGTATCGCCCCGTTTGGGGCGCAACCTCCGACTGCAAACTTGACTTTTATCGCCCCTGGAGGTGATTGGAGCGCTAAATCAGGCGCTACACATCTGTCTTAAGGCGCAAAGGCCGAGGAGCGAGGCGCTAACTCAGAGCGCTGTCGAAGCTCATGTGATGTCAGTCAGCAATGGAACACAGACACAATGGCCCCGGCCAGTTCTTAAAGGGGAGGGTTGATCTTGCTTTCCATCCACATCCTGCTCATTGCAGCCTTGAATCTCGGCCTGGAGAGACCTGTACATTAAATCTGCTGGAAAGAACAATGGAGAGCCCCAGGGAAAGAGCTCAGAGTGCAGCCCCACAGTCTCTTCTAAATCGATACAAGGAAGGGCAAATCAAAATGAACCTGCAAAGTGCTGCTCAGTACCCAAAAGTCCTTCACAGTGTTGAATCTCTCCAGAAGTCTCTCTCTCTCTCTCTCTCTCTCTGAGTGCGTGGTTCAAAAATGTCGCCAACAAAAAAAGGCAGGAAGCAGTCGCCTTTAAATAGCGTTCCCCCAGTCCCTTCCTGACTGTAAAACGCACCCCTCAACCTGTCGTTGCGAGCGGCAGGCGGTAAGGCAGGGGGCGCCACTCAATATCCGCTCCGGGGCGCTACCAGGGCATTGCGCACTCGACTGACGTCACGATCTGCTGGCGCAGGAGATCGTGGCGGTACTGTTTAGCGCTGCCACAAAATGTCTAGTTAATTTCGCGAGCGGCGCAAACATTGCCACGCCCAGGCGCTAGTTGCTTTGCGCCCCATTAGCGCCCTCTTAAGGTGCTAACAGGAGGCGCAAATAACTGAATTTTTCCCCCATAGAGTCAAAGGGGTAGAAATTAGGTCGTGCCCCATTTGGGGCGCAAATATCGTCCGGACGCAAATATTAGCGCCTGGCGCTAATTATCGGCACTGACGGGAAACTTCACTTTTACCGCCCCGGGAGGTGAGTGGAGCGCTAAAGCAGGCGCTGCACACCTCTCTTAAGGCGCAAAGGCCGAGCAGTGAGGCGCTAACTCGGAGCGCTGGCGAAGCTCATGTAATGTCAGTCAGCAATGGAACACACACAATGGCACGGGCCAGTTCTTAAAGGGGATGGTTAATCTTGCTTTCCATCCACATCCTGTTCATTGCTGCCTTGAATCTCGGCCTGGAGAGACTTGCACATCAAATGTGCTGGAAAGAACAATGGAGAGCACCAGGCAAAGAGCTCAGAGTGCAGCTCCCACGGACTCTGCTAAATCGATACAAGGAATGGCAAATCAAAAATTAACCTGCAAAGTGCTGCTCAGTACCCAAAAACTCCTTCACACAACGTTGAATCTCTCCAGAAGTCTCTCCCTCTCTCTCTCAGAATGCGTAGTTCAAAAATGCCACCAACAATAAAAGACAGGAAGAGGCCCCCTTTAAATAGCGCCCCCCCCAGCCCCACAGCAATTGATAGCGTTCCAGTCTTCTGGTCGTTGGAAGCGCCAGGCGGTAAGGCAGGGGGCGCCACTCAAATTCCGCTACGGGGCGCCCCAAGGGCGTTGCACCATGGAATGACGTCACAATCTGCGCACGCAGGTGGTCGCAGCGGTAAGTTTTAGCGCCGCCGCACAATCTCAAGTTAAGTTCTCGAGCGGCGCAAACATCGCTGCGCCCGGGCGTTAGCGGCTTTGCGCCCCATTAGCGCACTCTTAAGGCGCTAACGGGCGGCGCAACCAAGTGAATTTTTACCCCATAGAGTTATGCAGCACAGAAAGAGGCCCTTCGGCCCATCGTGTCCGCGCCGCCCATCAAGCCCTGTCTATTTTAATCCCATTTTCCAGCACTTGGTCCGTAGCCTTGTATGCTATGGCGTTTCAAGTGCTCATCTAAATGCTTCTTGAATGTTGTGAGGGTTCCTGCCTCTACCACACTTTCAGGCAGAAAGTACCAGATTCCAACCACCCTCTGGGTGAAATTTTTTTTCCTCAATTCCCCTCTAAACCTCCTGCCCCTTACCTTGAAACTATGCCCCCTGGTTATTGACCCCTCTACTAAGGGAAAAAGTTCCTTTCTATCTACCCTATCTATGCCCCTCATAATTTTGTACACCTCAATCAGGTCCCCCCTCAGCCTTCTCTGCTCTAAGGAAAACAACCCCAGCTTGTCCAGTCTCTCTTCATAGCTGAAGCGCTGCAGCCCAGGTAATATCCTGGTGAATGCACCCTCTCCAATGCAATCACATCCTTCCTATAGTGTGGCGACCAGAACTGCACATAGTATTCCAGCTGTGGCCTAACTAGCGTTTTGTACAGCTCCATCATAACCTCCCTGCTCTTCTATTCTATGCCTCGGCTAATGAAGGCAAGTATACCATATGCCTTTTTAACCACCTTATCTACCTGTCCTGCTGCCTTCAGGGATCTATGTACATGCACACCAATATCCCTCTGATCCTCCCTAGGGTCCTACCATTCATTGTGTATTCCCTTGCCTTGTTAGTCCTCCCAAAATGCATCACCTCACACTTTTCAGGGTTAAATTCCATTTGCCACTGTTCTGCCCATCTGACCAACCCGTCTATATCGTCCTGTAGCCTGAGGCTTCCCTCCTCGCTATTTACCACTCCACCAATTTTCGTGTCATCTGCAAACTTACTGATCATACCTCCTACATTCATATCTAAATCATTAATGTACGCTACAAACAGCAAAGGACCCAGCACCGATCCCTGCGGTACACCACTGGACACAGGCTTCCAGTCACAAAAACAACCTTCGACCATCACCCTCTGCCTCCTGCCACTAAGCCAATTTTGGATCCAATGTGCCAAGTTGCCCTGGATCCCATGGGCTCTTACCTTCTTGACCAGTCTCCCATGCGGGACTTTGTCAAAAGCCTTACTGAAGTCCATGTAGACCACATCAATTGCACTACCCTCATCCACACACCTAGTCACCCCCTCGAAAAATTCAATCAAATTGGTCAGACATGATCTCCCCCTGACAAAGCCATGCTGACTATCCTTGATTAATCCTTGCCTCTCCAAGTAGAGACTAATTCTGTCCCTCAGAATTTTTTCCAATAATTTCCCTACCACTGATGTTAGGCTCACTTGCCTGTAATTCCCTGGTTTATCCCTGCTACCCTTCTTGAATAATGGTACTACGTTAGCTGTTTTCCAGTCCTCTGGCACCTCCCCTGTGGCCAGAGAGGTTCTGAAAATTTGTGTCAGAGCCCCTGCAATCTCCTCCCTTGCCTCACACAGCAGCCTGGGATACATCTCATCTGGGCCTGGGGATTTATCCACTTTTAAGCCTGCTAAAACCGCTAGTACCTCCTCCCTCTCAATACTAATTTGTTCAAGTATATCACAATCCCCCTGCCTGATTTCTATGCCTACATCGTCCTTCTCCATAGTGAACACAGATGCAAAATATTCATTTAAAACCCCACCTACATCTTCTGGCTCTACACACAGATTGCCACTTTGGTCCCTAATGGGCCCTACTCTTTCCCTGGTTATCCTCTTGCCCTTAATATACTTATAAAACACCTTGGGATTTTCCTTTATTTTGCCCGCCAGTGTTTTTTCATGCCCCCTCTTCGCTCTCCTAATTTCTTTTTTAAGTACCCCCCTGCACTTTCTATACTCCTCCAGGGCTTCCACTGTTTTTAGTCCTTTGTATCTGCCAAAAGCCTCCCTTTTTTTCATAATCCATTCTCGTATAGCCCTTGACATCCAGGGTTCCCTGGGCTTGTTGGTCCCACCCTTGACCTTTATGGGAACATGTTGCCGTTGTACTCTCTCTATTTCCTTTCTGAAAGACTCCCACTGCTCTGATGTGGATTTTCCTACAAGTAGCTGATCCCAGTCCACTTTGGCCAGATCCTGCCTTATCATTTTAAAATCGGCCTTCCCCCAATTTAGAACCTTTATCTCCGGTCCATCTTTGTCCTTTTCCATGACTCCCTTAAATCTCACTGAATTATGGTCACTGTCACCAAAATGCTCTCCTACTAACACTTCTACCACTTGCCCGGCTACATTCCCTAGAATTAGATCCAGTACCGCCCCCTCTCTTGTAGGACTTTCTACATGCTGGCTCAAAAAGCTCTCCTGGATGCACTTTAAGAATTCTGCACCCTCTAAGCCTTTCACACTCTGACTATCTCAGTTAATATTGGGGAAGTTGAAATCCCCTACTATTATTACCCTATTATTGCTACAATTCTCTGAGATTTGCCTACATATCTGTTCCTCTATCTCCCCCTGACTGTTTGGGGGCCTATAGTACACTCCCAGCAAAGTGCTTGCCCCTTTTTGTTTTTAAGTTCTACCCATATGGCCTCATTAGAGGAACCTGCTAAGATATCATCCCTTCTTACAGCAGTAATTGACTCCTTGATTAATATTGCGACACTCCCTCCTCTTTTACACCCCCCTCTGTCTCGCCTGAAGATTCTATACCCCGGAATATTGAGCTGCCAGTCCTGCCCCTCCCTCAACCATGTCTCTGTGATAGCAACAATACCATACTCCCATGTGTTCATGAACACCTTCAATTCATCTGCCTTACTCGCAAGACTCCTTGCATTAAAATAAATGCCATCCAGCTTTGCCATACTCCTTTGTGACGTTACATATTTGCTGTGCCTTCCAGGCTGACTTGTTTTTTCCTCTATATTTGGCTGTGCATCACCCCATACTATAGCTCCACTCCGTATCCCATCCCCCTGCCAAGTTAGTTTAAACGCCCCCCAACAGTACTAGCAAACCTCCCCGCAAGGATGTTGGTCCCGTTCCGGTTCAGGTGCAACCCGTCCGACTTGTACAGGTCCCACCTTCCCCAGAAGCAGACCCAGTGATCCAGGAAACTAAAGCCCTCCCTCCTGCACCAACTCTTTAGCCACGCATTCATCTGCTCTATCCTCCTATTCCTATACTCACTAGCACGTGGCACCGGGAGTAATCCAGAGATTACAACCTTTGAGGTCCTGCTTTTTAATCTGCTACCTAGCTCCCTAAATTCTTGTTGCAGGACCTCATCACTCTTTCTACCCATGTCATTGGTACCAATATAAATCACGACCTCTGACTGTTCGCCCTCCCCCTTCAGAATGCCCTGCAGCCATTCAGTGACATCCTTGACCCTGGCACCAGGGAGGCAACATACCATCCTGGAGTCACATCTGCAGCCACAGAAACGTCTATCTGTTCCCCTTACGATAGAATCCCCTATCGCTATTGCTCTCCCACTCTTTTTCCTCCCCTCCTGTGCAGCTGAGCCAGTCGTAGTGCCACAGACTTGGCTCTTGCTGCATTCCCCTGAGAAACTCTCTCCCCCATCAATATCCAAAATGGAAAATCTGTTGGAGAGGGAGATGGACCCAGGGGACTTCTGCACTACCTTCCTAGTTCTTTTACTCTGTCTGGTGGTCACCCATTCCCTGTCTGCCTGTGCACTCTTTACCTGCGGTGTGACCACCTTGTTAAACATGCTATCCACGAAGATCTCAGCTTCGCGGATGCTCCACAGTGACTCCAACCGCAGCTCCAGCTCCGAAACGTGGATTTCAAGTAGCTGCAGCTGGAGACACTACCTGCATATGTGTTTGCCCTGGACACCTAAAGTGTCCCTGACTTCCAACATAGCACAGGAGGAGCACTCCACGCTGCCGAGCTGCCCTGCCATGTTCTACCCTTAATTTACTCCCTTTAAATTAAAGAATATTAAATACACTAGGGACCTTACTTCCCGTTAAACACTACTTACTCCAAACTAGAGACCTTACTTTTACTTTAATGACTGGAATGTAGAAATACTGTAGAAATACTCACCGCTGGTTCTCTGTCCCCTCTTGTGCAGCTTTTTAGCTCCTGCTCTCCTGGAAGCTGACAAAGATGGAAAAAGAAAGGAACACCTCCCTCCCCTCACTCACTCACCAAACTCACAGCTTAACACTCTGTTCCAATCTGCACTCTAGCCTCCCCTATTTATACTGCTGAGATTTAAATAAGTGAGCTATCTGGCAGTTACAGAACCAGATTAGACCACTTAATTAATTAATTACTCTCACCTGCTCTCCAGCACAGAACTTGCTTAGCCCTGCCCAAGCCTGGAAGAAACAAACTTGCAGCTTAACACTCTGTTCCGATCTGCACTCTGTGACATGAAGAATGCCCATTTTGATGAGGTACTGGGGAGCTGTAATCATCAGTGAAGTCATTCCCCAGTCAGCCCCTTCAACAGATGAAAATAGTGGGGCAACAGCTTTGAAATGCCACAGATGTTATGCACTATTCTGAATCTTTTAAATGTGTTGCATCATTATTTCAGATATGCAAAACTGTCTCAACAGCTCGGTATATTAGATTCATACTAAATTCAGTACCAGATTCTATAAATGTTGTTGTAATTGGCAGACCTGACACTGAAGATCTTAAACATTTCGATCATTTTATTTACTTTTGGTGTTAGGATATTGATGAAGAAATCGAGGCTGAGTATAACATCCTCCAAGCTCTCTCGGATCATGAAAATGTGGTCAAGTTCTATGGGATGTACTATAAGAAGGATGTAAAGAATGGAGATGAGCTTTGGCTTGTACTCGAGGTATGAATTTCTGTTTCTGCATAAACTATTGCCCGTTATTGTTTCCTGTTTGCAACCCAAGGTTTTATAGTGACAATTTTAATTCCACGCTATTAGAGGTTGTATTTTTTCTTAATGGGTAATGGTATGCGAGTTATTGAATGATATAGAAGATACACAATGAGGAACAGCATTCATTCCACTAGTGATGGAGTGAAAAATACCTCATAACCCACATGACTTCTCATTCCTGAATAAGGTTTGTCTTACTTTTAAAATGCTGTTACAACAACTTGTATTTATATAGTGCCTTTAACGTAGTAAAACGTCCCAAGGATCTTCTCAGGAGCGTTAACAAACAAATTGTGACACTGAGCTGCATAAGGAGATATTAGGGCAGATGACCAAAAGCTTGGTCAAAGAAATAGGTTTTAAGGAGTGTCTTAAAGGAGAAAAGAGAGGTGGAGAAGCAAACAGTTTTAGGGAGAGATTTCCAGAGCTTAGGGCCTTGGCAGCTGAAGGCACGGCCGTCAATGATGGAGCGATTAAATTCAGGGATGCTCAATAGGCCAGAATCGGAGGAGCGCAGCTATCTCGTAGAGCTGTAGGGCTGGTGGCATTACAGAGATAGGGAGGAGCGAGGCCATGGAGGGATTTGAAAACAAGGATGACAATTTTAAAATTGAGGCGTTGCTTAACCGGGAGCCAATGTAGGTCAGCGACCATGGGTGAAGGGGAGTTTGTGCAAGTTAGGACATGGGCAGCAGAGTTTTGGATGACCTCAAGTTTAATGAGGATAAAAAATGGGAGGCCAGCCAGGATTGCATTGGAATAGTCAAGTCTAGAGGTAACAAAGGCATCGATGAGGGTTTCAGCAGCAGATGAGCTGAGGCAGAGGCGGAGACTGGTGATGTTACAGAGGTGGAAATAGGCGATCTTAGTGATGGTGCCAATATGTGGTCGGAAGCTCATCTCTGGGTCAAATATGTCACCAAAATTGGGAACAGTCTGGTTCAGCCTCAGACAGTTGCCAGGGAGAGGGATAGATTCGATGGCTAGGGAACAGAGTTTGTGGCGGGGACCGAAGACAATGGCTTCGATCTTCCCAATATTTAGTTGGCGGAAATTTCTGCTCATTCAGTACTGGGTGTCAGACAAGCAGTCTGACAATTTAGAGACAGTGGAGGGGTCGAGAGACGTGGTGGTGAGGTAGAGCTGGGTGTCATCAGCATACCTGTGGAAACTGACGCTGTGTTTTCGGATGATGTCGCCGAGAGGCAGCATGTCGATGAGAAATAGGAGGGGGAGAAGGATAGATCCTTGGGGAACACCAGGGGTAATTGTGTGGGAGCGGGAAGAGAAGCCATTGCAGGTGATTCTCTGGCTACGACTAGATAGATAAGAATGGAACCAGGCGAGTACAGTCCCACCCAGCTGGACGATGGTGGGCAAGCGTTGGAGAAGGATGGAGTGGTCAACCATGTCAAAGGCTGTAGGCAGGTCAAGAAGGACGAGGAGGGATAGTTTACCATTGTCACAGTCACATAGGATGTCATTTGTGACTTTGATGAGAGCCGTTTCGGTACTGTGGCAGGGGCGGAAACCTGATTGGAGGCATTCAAACATGGAGTTCTGGGAAAGATGGGCACGGATTTGGGAGGCAACAACACATTCAAGGACTTTGGAGAGGAAAGGGAGGTTGGAGATGGGGCGGTAGTTTGCAAGGACGGAGGGGGTCAAGGGTTGTTTTTTTGAGGAGAGGGATGATGACGGCAGATTTGAGGAAGAGGGGGACAGGACCTGAGGAGAGAGAACCAATGTCAGCTAACATGGGAGCCAGAAAAGGAAGTTGGGTGGTCAGCAGTTTAGTGGGAATAAGGTCGAGGGAGCAGGAAGTGGATCTCATGGACAAGATGAGCTCAGAGAGGGCATGATGGGAGATAGGAGAGAAACTGGAGAAAGATGCGAGTTCAGGGCAAGGGCAGGGGGGAACCTCAGAGGAAGTTTGGTCTGGTGGACTAGGAGAAGGAAGGAAAGCGGCAGAGGCAGCTGAACGGATGGACTCAATCTTAGTGATAAAGAGGTCTATGAACTCCTCGCACTTGTTGTCGGAGATGAGGGTGGAGGAGACGGGAGAGGGGTTTAGAAGATGGTTAGCAGTAGAGAAAAGAAGCCGAGGGTTATCTTTGCATTCCAGTATGATCATGGAATAGTGAGCAGTTTTGGCAAGCGAGAGCAGGACCCAATAGTGTTTTGTGGTCCAGCCAGATCTGGTGGTGAATGGCTAAACCAGTTGTCCGGCATATCCATGCAAGTCTGCATCCCTTAAGGGAGCAGCGATGAAGGCCGTACCGGGGGAACGGTCAGGGTGAGAGAGGGTAATGGTTTCAAAGGTGGAGGTGAGGGTGCGGTTGAGCAGATCGTTAGTTGCAGAATTGTCATGGTGAATGGAGGACCAAAGGCTGGACAGTATCAATTTTGAAAATGCAGTTGTAAGTGAATTGGGAGAGTTTTTTCCAGGGGGGGAACAAAGGGGGAAGGGGGATGTGGGTGGAGAGTGATTCAAGGAAATGATCAGAGATGGCCTTATCTGTGATTGACATGATGGGAGTAGCGAGGCCACATGAGATGGCAAGGTCGAAGGGGTGGCTGTGAATATGGGTTGGGGAGTTTACGTGGAGGGAGAGATTAAGGGAGGATAGGAGGGCAGTGAACTCAGAGGAGAGAGAACATGATGAATTGAGATGAAGATTGGAATTACCGAGAATGAGAAGTCGTTCGGTGCAGAGGCTGAGGGAGGAAAGCAGTGAAGATATGTCGGTGAGAAAATTTTTATGGTACTTGGGTGAGCAGTAAAGAACGAGTATTTTAAATGAGAGGCGAGAGGGGTGGAACAAACTGAGATGCTCAAAGGAGGAGAAAGTGCCAGAGGAGTAGGGGAACAGACCAAGATGTGATTTGGTGATAAGAGCCACACCGCCACCGCGGCGGTCTGAGTGGGGCAAGTGGTGGAAGGTATAGCCGGGCGGGGAGGCTCCATTTAGGGGGAAGGTGTCATCACCCCTCAGCCAGGTTTCCGTCAAGGCCACAATGTTGATGCAATCATCCACAATAAGCTCACCGATCACAAGTGAACGGACATTCTGGAGGGAGATGCGGAGAAGGGCAGTGATAGATAATCCACTGGCAGAGTCCACAGGGTCAGCACTGGGAGGGGCGAGTGGAACGGGAAAGAGGTAGGATAGATTAGCCCCCAGCGGGTGGCGCTGGGCAGGAAGGGTGGCGACGGAGTAGGATGGAGCAGTCGGGGTTGCTCGTATGAAGGCAGCGACGAGTGCTTTGATGGGTCCTTCAGAGGATGCCAAAAAAGGCACAGAGGAAAGCTGTAGGCTTATCTAATGGGGAGTCAAGCAGGAGAGTAGGAAGGTCGAGGAGTGCTGAAAGGTTGAGGTAGGGATTTGGGAGGGCAGAGTACCCGAGAGGGGAGAAATGAAGTGAGGCATGACGACAGGAGAGAGGGGTCGAGGAGGGGTAAAGAGAAAAGAAGTAAAATAAGGGGAGAAAAAGTGGAAATAGAAGTGATCGACTTGGGTGGCAGCCAAAACACACATGCGAATAGACACAGGGAAAAGTCAAGTTACATAGGCCTGGTTACGTAGCAATTATTAGGATACATAAAACCTGGTAGTAAATGGGGAATAGAGAGGAGACAATAGGAGGCAGTCCAGAATTAAAGTCAGAGGTCCCGTGGTGGGATAAAGTGGACGTATGTAAGGTGGAGTCGGCCTGGAGCATCGCCGGACTGTTGTCCAAGTTCGGAGGCCAGTGTGGCAGGTGAGTGAAGTCCACAAGCTATTTGACGAGTAGAGTATCGGAGAACGTACTGCTGCAGGTATTTCCGTGGGAGTAAAGATCCAGGTGGTGTGCAGAATCAGTTGCGTGGCAGAAAGAAAGGGCGGCAAAGTTGGAGTTCACCATAAGATCCAGAAGCGGCGGAGAAATGTACTTCGGCCCAAGAGCGTGAAGCTTTAGCCAGGAACCAGACTGCAGGTGAAGCTGAAAAACCAGTCGGCCAGTCACAGGCTCAGCAGTAACAGCAGTTAACTGAATAATACTGCAAGAATATAAAGAAAATAATACCGTACAATGTATTTTGTTTGTGTGTTGTACATTAAGTTCTTTTAAAAAAAATCAATCTTAATGGGAGTTATTATGAGTGGAGAGCGTATCAGAATATTGCTCAACCAGTCTTGTTAACTGCCTTTCACAGTCTCTAGATGACAACATTTCAATCAGAATGTATTATTAAATGGATACAATTGAATCAATGTGAGACAGTTATAGACTACACTAAATATTTATCACTCCATACAACAAAATGATACAGCAGACTTCCATATGTTTCATTAGCTCTGCCAATACAGTCATCGCTTTTATTCCATTCAACAGGTGATAGCGGTGGTATCACTGGACTGCGCTAAAGTCAGAGAGTCATAGTGCTAAAAATTGACTAGCGCCCCTTCGCCGGGGCGCTAAAAGTAGCGCCCCGGAAAAATTAGCGCCCCCGCGCCGGAACTTGAGTGGTTGCGCCCCAAGAGGGAAGCGGGGCGCTACTGGAAGCGCCCCGCATCCCTCTTGGGGCGCTGTGAGTCAATATCACAGCGCTACGTGCCACGGTATTGCAGGCCTTCCTCCCCTTCTTAAAGGGGAGGGGCCTTGCGCAGCGTGACCCGGGGCCCAGCTGGGCCCCCGGGGATCGGGAGTGCTGGCAAAAGAGCCCAGCACTCAAGAGAAGTGCCGGGCTCTTGGAGTGCAGCCGGCACTCCGCGGTGGGGTGGGGGGGGGGGCGGTTCAGGAGGCCGGGGACAGAAGCGCAGGCAGATGCTGGCAGGCGGCCAGCAACAAAAATGGCCGCCCCGCACCTCGCCTTTAAATTGCGCCTCCCCGGCCGCAGGTAAGCCCCCCTGACCCCGTCGGGCATAGCGTCCGGCGGTAAGTCAGCGGGGAGCTCTCGAAGATTGCGGCCGGGGTGCGAGCGGGGCGCTGCGCATGGTGATGACGTTATTGCCAGCGGCACATCACCGTGGGGCGCTACTGGTTAGCGCCACCGCTAACCTCCCGCTGAATTTCGCAGGAGGCGTGGGCGGCACCGCGCCCGGGCGCTAATTGCTTTGCGGCCCATTAGCGCCCTAACAGGAGGCGCAAAGCAACCCAATTTTTCCCCCATAGAGTCATAGGGGGAAAAATTCAGTTGGTTGCGCCTCCCGTTAGTGCCATTCAACGCTGTGTGAAGGAGTTTTGGGTACTGAGCAGCACTTTGCAGGTTCATTTTGATTTGCCCTTCCTTGTATCGATTCAGAAGAGACTGTGGGGGCTGCACTCTGAGCTCTTTCCCTGGGCCTCTCCATTGTTATTTCCAGCAGATTTGATGTACAGGTCTCTCCAGGCTGAGATTCACGCTGCAATGAGCATGATGTGGATGGAAAGCAAGATCAACCCTCTCCTTTAAGAACTGGCCGGGGCCATTGTGTCTGTGTTCCATTGCTGACTTACATCACATGAGAATCGCCAGCGCTCTGAGGTAGCGCCTCGCTCCTCGGCCTTTGCGCCTTAAGACAGATGTGTAGCACCTGATTTAACGCTCCAATCACCTCCAGGGGCGATAAAAGTCAAGTTTGCAGTCGGAGGCGATAATTAGCGCCAGGCGCTAATCTTTGCGCCTGGCCGATAATTGCGCCCCAAACGGGGTGATACTGAATTTTTCCCCCATAGAGTCATAACGGCACAGAAGGAGCCCATTCGGCCCATCGAGTCCGTGCCAGCTCTCTGTAGAGCAATCTAGTCAGTCCCATTCCCCCACTCTATCCCCGTAGCCCTGCAAGTTTATTTCCATCAAGTGCCTATCCAGTCTCCCCTTGAAAACATTGAGTGTCTCCGCTTCCACCACTTCCGTCGGCAGCGAGTTCCAGGTCCTCACCACTCGCTGCGTAAAAAAGTTTTTCCTCACATCCCCCTGTATCTCTTGCCCAAAACCTTAAATCTGTGTCCCCTAGTCCTTTTACCATCAACTAGTGGGAACTGCCTTTCCCCGTCTAGCCTATCCAAACCCGTCATAATCTTGTACACCTCTATCAAATCACCCCTCAACCTCCTTTTGATCTAATGAAAACAAATCCAGCTTCCCCAATCTGTCCTTGTAGCTAAGATCCCCCATCCCCGGAACCATTCTGGTAAATCTCCTCTGCACCCTCTCAAGTGCCTTCACATCCTTCCTAAAGTATGGTGACCAGAACTGGACGCAGTACTCCAGTTGTGGCCTAACCAGCGCTTTATAAAGGTGCAGCATAACTTCTCTACTTTTGTACTCAATACCTCTATTTATGAAGCCCAAGATCCCATATGCTTTGCTAACCACTCTCTCAATATGCCCTGCCACTTTCAGGGACCTATGCATATTAACTCCCAGGTCCCTCTGTCCCTGCACACGCTTTAAAACTGTGCCATTAAGTGTATATTGCCTCTCCCTGTTCCTTCTGCCAAAATGCATCACCTCACACTTCTCTGTATTAAATACCATCTGCCACTTGTCTGTCCATTCTGTTAGCCTTTCCATGTCCTGTTGCAGTCGATTGGTATCATCATTACTGCTTGCCACACCCCCAAGTTTGGTGTCATCGTCAAATTTAGAAATTCTACTCTGTATTCCAATATCCAGGTCATTTATATATATCAAAAAAAGCAGTGGCCCCAGCACTGGCCCTTGGGGAACACCACTATCTACCATCCTCCAGTCTGAAAAACAGCCATTTACCACAACTCGCTGTTTTCTGTCCTTAAGCCAATTCCTTATCTAAGCTGCCACTGACCCACCTATTCCATGAGCCTCAATTTTGTTAACCAGCCTTCTATGTGGTACTTTGTCAAGCGCCTTCCTAAAATCCATGTAGACAACATCCATTGCATTCCCTTCATCAATCCTCCCTGTTACTTCATCAAAAAATTCAATTAGATTAGTCAAACATGATCTGCCTTTTACAAATCCATGTTGGCTCTCCTTAATTAGCTTAAACCTCTCCAAGTGCCCATTAATTTTTTCCTTGGTTATTGTTTCTAAAACTTTACCCACCACTGATGTTAAACTGACCGGCCTGTAGTTACTAGGATTGTCCTTACACCCTTTCTTGAACAATGGTGTCATATTTGCTACTTTCCAATGCTCAGCCACCTTCCCCGCATCTAGGGAAGATTGGAAAAAAAATGGCAAGCCCTTCCGCTATCTCCTCCCCCAATTCTCTTAGCAACCTGGGATGCAAGCCATCTGGACCAGGCGACTTATCCACTCTATGCATACCCAGCCTTTCTAGTACATCCTGTCTATCAATTTTCACCCCTTCCATTGCTTCTACCTTTTCCACTTCTACTGATATTTTGTCAGCATCCACCTCCTTAGTAATAACCGATACAAAGTACTCATTGAGTACTCTAGTCTTGCCCAGTGCCTCTAAGCATATATCACCTTCTTTGTCCCTAATAGGCCCCACCCCGCCTCTTACTACCCGCTTACTGTTTACATGCCGGTAGAACATTTTTGGGTTCCCTTTTATGTTAACTGCCATTCTACTCTCATATTCTCTCTTTGCCAATCTTATTTTCATCTTCACTTCCCTTCTCAACTTGTTGTATTTGGTCTGGTTCTCCCTTGAAGAATTTACCTGACATGCATCATACACCCTCTTTTTTTGTTTCATCATCTTCTCTATCTCCCTCGTTATCCAAGGAGCCCTTGCTTTGGTTCCCTTACCCTTCCCTCTTTTGGAATGTACCTAGCCTGCATTTGGAACATCTCCTCCTTAAAGATCTCCCATTGTTCCGTAACAGTTTTTCCTGTCATTCTTTGGTTTCATTTTACTCTGGCTAGATCCTTTCTCATCCCATTGAAATTAGCCCTATTGCAGTTTAGAAGTTCCACTCTAGATTGTTCCTTGCTCCTCTCCATTGCTAATCTAAATCTTATGATACGATGATCACTCGTATCCAAGTGTTCACCCACAGACATTTGGTCGACCTGGTTCACCTCATTCCCCAGAACCTGATCCAGCAATGCCTCCGGAAGTACCAGAACACAACAGATTTAAAACATTCAGAGAAAAAGAAGTAACTCCACTGATTATAGAGTTTAATTATTTCTTATATTAGAGTATTATAATATTCCTTAATTACAATTATTATTATAGTACCTGGTATCATTAACAACAAATATTTTGATGTAATTGGTATAAAAATGATATGTTTGAAAAGAAGAAATCTTCAAAAATCTAAAATTGCTGCAATTGGGGTGGTTCATCAAATTATAATCACTTGGTGACGATATCTTTCACCTGAATGTTCCATGTCATTCTCCAGAATGTTCCATGTCATTCACCAGAATGTTTCATGTCATTCACCAGAATGTACCATGTCATTCACCAGAATGTTCCATGTCATTCACCAGAATGTACCATGTCATTCACCAGAATGTTCCATGTCATTCACCAGAATGAACCATGTCATTCAATAGAATGTTCCATGTCATTCACCAGAATGTACCATGTCATTCACCAGAATGTTCCATGTCATTCACCAGAATGAACCATGTCATTCACCAGAATGTTCCATGTCATTCACCAGAATGTTACATGTCATTCCCCCGAATATTCCATGTCATTCACCAGAATGTTCAACGTCATTCACCAGAATGTTCCATGTCATTCACCAGAATGTTACATGTCATTCACCAGAATATTCCATGTCATTCACCAGAATGTTCCATGTCATTCACCAGAATTTTCCATATCATTCACAAGAATGTACCATTTCATTCATCAGAATGTTCCATGTCATTCACCAGAATGTTCAATGTCATTCACCAGAATGTACCATGTCATTCACCAGAATGTTCCATGTCATTCACCAGAATGTTCCATGTCATTCACCTGAATGTACCATGTCATTCACCAGAATGCTCCATGTCATTCACCAGAATGTTCCATGTCATTCACCAGAATGTTCCATGTCATTCACCAGAATGTACCATGTCATTCACCAGAATGTACCATGTCATTCACCAGAATGTACCATGTCATTCACCAGAATGTTCCATGTCATTCACCAGAATGTTCCAGGTCATTCACCAGAATGTTCCATCTCATTCACCAGAATGTACCATGTCATTCACCAGAATGTTCCATGTCATTCACCAGAATGTTCAACGTCATTCACCAGAATATTCCATGTCATTCACCAGAATGTACCATGTCATTCACCAGAATGTACCATGTCATTCACCAGAATGTACCATGTCATTCACCAGAATGTACCATGTCATTCAGCAGAACGTTCCATGTCATTCACCAGAATGTTCCATGTCATTCACCAGAATGTTCCATGTCATTCACCAGAATGTTCCATGCCATTCATCAGAATGTTCCACGTCATTCACAGAATGTTCCATGTCATTGACCAAATGTTCCATCTCATTCACCAGAATGTTCCATGTCATTCACCAGAATGTTCCATGTCATTCACCAGAATGTTCCATGTCATTCACCAGAATGTTCCATGTCCTTCACCAGAATGTACCATGTCATTCACCAGAATGTTCCATGTCATTCACCAGAATGTTCCATGTCATTCACCAGAATGTTCCATTTCATTTACCAGAATGTTCCATGTCATTCACCAGAATGTTCCACATCATTCACCAGTATGTTCCATGTCATTTATCAGAATGTTCCATGTCATTCACCAGAAAGTTCGATGTCATTCACCAGAATGTTCGATGTCATTCACCAGAATGTTCCATGTCATTCACCAGAATGTTCCATGTCATTCACCAGGATGTTCGATGTCATTCACCAGAATATTCCATGTCATTCACCAGAATGTTCCATGTCTTTCACCAGAATGTTCCATGTCATTCACCAGAATGTTCCATGTTATTCACCAGAATGTTCCATGTCATTTAAAGAATGTTCCATGTCTTTCACCAGAATGTTCCATGTCATTCACCAGAATGTTCCATGTTATTCACCAGAATGTTCCATGTCATTTAAAGAATGTTCCTTGTCATTCACCAGAATGTTCCATGTCATTTAAAGAATGTTCCATGTCATTCACCAGAATGTTCCATGTCATTCACAGAATGTTCCATCTCATTCACCAGAATGTTCCATGTCATTCTCCAGAATGTTCCATCTCATTCACAAGAATGTTCCATGTCATTCAATAGAATGTTCCATGTCATTCACCAGAATGTTCCATGTCATTCACCAGAATGTTCCATGTCATTCACCATAATGTTCCATGTCATTCACCAGAATGTTCCATGTCATTCACAGAATGTTCCATATCATTCACCAGAATGTTTGATGTCATTCACCAGAATATTCCATGTCATTCACCAGAATGTTCCATGTCATTCACCAGAATGTTCGATGTCATTCTCCAGAATGTTCCATGTCATTCACCAGAATGTTCCATGTCATTCACCAGAATGTTCAACGTCATTCACCAGAATGTTCCATGTCATTCACCAGAATGTTTCATGTCATTCACCAGAATGTTGCATGTCATTCACCAGAATGTTCCATGTCATTCAACAGAATGTTCCATCTCATTCACCAGAATGTACCATGTCATTCACCAGAATATTCCATGTCCTTCACATGAATGTTCCATGTCATTCACCAGAATGTTCAACGTCATTCACCAGAATGTTCCATGTCATTCACCAGAATGTTACATGTCATTCCCCCGAATATTCCATGTCATTCACCAGAATGTTCCATGTCATTCACCAGAATTTTCCATATCATTCACAAGAATGTACCATTTCATTCACCAGAATGTTCCATGTCAGTCACCAGAATGTTCCATGTCATTCACCAGAATGTACCATATCATTCACCAGAATGTACCATGTCATTCACCAGAATGTTCCATGTCATTCACCAGAATGTTCCATGTCATTCACCTGAATGTTCCATGTCATTCACCAGAATCTTCCATGTCATTCACCAGAATGTACCATGTCATTCACCAGAATGTACCATGTCATTCACCAGAATGTTCCATGTCATTCACCAGAATGATCCATGTCATTCACCTGAATGTTCCATGTAATTCACCAGAATGTACCATATCATTCACCAGAATGTTCCATGTCATTCACCAGAATGTACCATATCATTCACCAGAATGTACCATGTCATTCACCAGAATGTTCCATGTCATTCACCAGAATGTTCCATGTCATTCACCTGAATGTACCATGTCATTCACCAGAATGTTCCATGTCATTCACCAGAATGTTCCATGTCATTCACCAGAATGTTCCATGTCATTCACCAGAATGTTCCATGTCATTCACCAGAATGTACCATCTCATTCACCAGAATGTACCATGTCATTCACCAGAATGTTCCATGTCATTCACCAGAATGTTCCAGGTCATTCACCAGAATGTTCCAGGTCATTCATCAGAATGTTCCAGGTCATTCACCAGAATGTTCCATCTCATTCACCAGAATGTTCCATGTCATTCACCAGAATGTTCCATGTCATTCACCAGAATGTTCCATGTCATTCACCTGAATGTACCATGTCATTCACCAGAATGTTCCATGTCATTCACCAGAATGTTCCATGTCATTCACCAGAATGTTCCATGTCATTCACCAGAATGTTCCATGTCATTCACCAGAATGTACCATCTCATTCACCAGAATGTACCATGTCATTCACCAGAATGTTCCATGTCATTCACCAGAATGTTCCAGGTCATTCACCAGAATGTTCCAGGTCATTCATCAGAATGTTCCAGGTCATTCACCAGAATGTTCCATCTCATTCACCAGAATGTTCCATGTCATTCACCAGAATGTTCCATGTCATTCACCAGAATGTTCGACATCATTCACCAGAATGTTCCATCTCATTCACCAGAATGTACCATGTCATTCACCAGAATGTTCCATGTCATTCACCAGAATGTTCAACGTCATTCACCAGAATATTCCATGTCATTCACCAGAATGTACCATGTCATTCACCAGAATGTACCATGTCATTCCCCAGAATGTACCATGTCATTCACCAGAATGTACCATGTCATTCAGCAGAACGTACCATGTCATTCACCAGAATGTTCCATGTCATTCACCAGAATGTTCCATGTCATTCACCAGAATGTTCCATGTCATTCACCAGAATGTTCCATGCCATTCATCAGAATGTTCCACGTCATTCACAGAATGTTCCATGTCATTGACCAAATGTTCCATCTCATTCACCAGAATGTTCCATGTCATTCACCAGAATGTTCCATGTCATTCACCAGAATGTTCCATGTCATTGACCAGAATGTTCCATGTCCTTCACCAGAATGTACCATTTCATTCACCAGAATGTTCCATGTCATTCACCAGAATGTTCTATGTCATTCACCAGAATGTTCCATTTCATTTACCAGAATGTTCCATGTCATTCACCAGAATGTCCCACATCATTCACCAGTATGTTCCATGTCATTTATCAGAATGTTCCATGTCATTCACCAGAATGTATCATGTCATTCACCAGAATGTTCCATGTCATTTACCAGAAAGTTCGATGTCATTCACCAGAATGTTCGATGTCATTCACCAGAATGTTCCATGTCATTCACCAGGATGTTCGATGTCATTCACCAGAATATTCCATGTCATTCACCAGAATGTTCCATGTCATTCACCAGAATGTTCCATGTCATTCACCAGAATGTTCCATGTTATTCACCAGAATGTTCCATGTCATTCACAGAATGGTCCATGTCATTCACCAGAATGTTCCATGTCATTTAAAGAATGTTCCATGTCATTCACCAGAATGTTCCATGTCATTCACAGAATGTTCCATCTCATTCACCAGAATGTTCCATGTCATTCTCCAGAATGTTCCATCTCATTCACAAGAATGTTCCATGTCATTCAATAGAATGTTCCATGTCATTCACCAGAATGTTCCATGTCATTCACCAGAATGTTCCATGTCATTCACCAGAATGTTCCATGTCATTCACCAGAATGTTCAACGTCATTCACCAGAATGTTCCATGTCATTCACCAGAATGTTTCATGTCATTCACCAGAATGTTGCATGTCATTCACCAGAATGTTCCATGTCATTCACCAGAATGTTCCATCTCATTCACCAGAATGTACCATGTCATTCACCAGAATATTCCATGTCATTCACCAGAATGTTCCATGTCCTTCACATGAATGTTCCATGTCATTCACCAGAATGTTCAACGTCATTCACCAGAATGTTCCATGTCATTCACCAGAATGTTACATGTCATTCCCCCGAATATTCCATGTCATTCACCAGAATGTTCCATCTCATTCACCAGAATGTTCCATCTCATTCACCAGAATGTTCCATGTCATTCACCAGAATGTTCCATGTCATTCACCAGAATGTTCCATGTCATTCGCAGAATGTTCCATGTCATTCTCCAGAATGTTCCATGTCATTCACCAGAATATTCCATGTCATTCACTTTAATAATCCATGTCATTCACCAGAATAATCCATGTCATTCACCAGAATAATCCATGTCATTCACCAGAATAATCCATGTCATTCACCAGAATGTTCCATGTCATTCACCAGAGTGTTCCATGTCATTCACCTGAATGTTCCATGTCATTCCCCAGAATGTTCAACGTCATTCACCAGAATGTTCCATGTCATTCACCAGAATGTTCCATGTCATTCACCAGAATGTTCCATGTCATTCACTTTAATAATCCATGTCATTCACCAGAATAATCCATGTCATTCACCAGAATAATCCATGTCATTCACCAGAATAATCCATGTCATTCACCAGAATGTTCCATCTCATTCACCAGAATGTTCCATGTCATTCACCAGAATGTTCCATGTCATTCACCAGAATGTTCCATGTCATTCGCAGAATGTTCCATGTCATTCACCAGAATGTTCCATGTCATTCACCAGAATATTCCATGTCATTCACTTTAATAATCCATGTCATTCACCAGAATAATCCATGTCATTCACCAGAATAATCCATGTCATTCACCAGAATAATCCATGTCATTCTCCAGAATGTTCCATGTCATTCACCAGAATATTCCATGTCATTCACTTTAATAATCCATGTCATTCACCAGAATAATCCATGTCATTCACCAGAATAATCCATGTCATTCACCAGAATAATCCATGTCATTCACCAGAATGTTCCATGTCATTCACCAGAATGTTCCATGTCATTCACCTGAATGTTCCATGTCATTCCCCAGAATGTTCAACGTCATTCACCAGAATGTTCCATGTCATTCACCAGAATGTTACATGTCATTCACCAGAATATTCCATGTCATTCACCAGAATGTTCCATGTCATTCAGCAGAATTTTCCATGTCATTCACCAGAATGTACCATTTCATTCACCAG
Organism: Squalus acanthias; assembly: GCA_030390025.1. Lineage (NCBI taxonomy): Eukaryota > Metazoa > Chordata > Chondrichthyes > Squaliformes > Squalidae > Squalus > Squalus acanthias. The sequence goes on from CM059428.1 coordinate 141,469,517, forward strand.
AATGTTCCATGTCATTCACCAGAATGTTCCATGTCATTCACCAGAATGTACCATGTCATTCACCAGAATGTACCATGTCATTCACCAGAATGTACCATGTCATTCATCAGAATGTACCATGTCATTCACCAGAATGTTCCATGTCATTCACCAGAATGTTCCATGTCATTCACCTGAATGTTCCATGTCATTCACCAGAATGTTCCATGTCATTCACCAGAATGTACCATGTCATTCACCAGAATGTTCCATGTCATTCACCAGAATGTTCCATGTCATTCACCAGAATGTTCCATGTCATTCACCAGAATGTTCCAGGTCATTCACCAGAATGTTCCAGGTCATTCACCAGAATGTTCCAGGTCATTCACCAGAATGTTCCATCTCATTCACCAGAATGTTCCATCTCATTCACCAGAATGTTCCATGTCATTCACCAGAATGTACCATGTCATTCACCAGAATGTACCATGTCATTCAGCAGAATGTACCATGTCATTCACCAGAATGTTCCATGTCATTCACCAGAATGTTCCAGGTCATTCACCAGAATTTTCCAGGTCATTCACCAGAATGTTCCATGTCATTCACCAGAATGTACCATGTCATTCACCAGAATGTAGCATGTCATTCAGCAGAATGTACCATGTCATTCACCAGAATTTTCCATGTCATTCACCAGAATGTACCATGTCATTCACCAGAATGTTCCACGCCATTCATCAGAATGTTCCACGTCATTCACAGAATGTTCCATGTCATTCACCAGAATGTTCCATGTCATTCACCAGAATGTTCCATGTCATTCGCAGAATGTTCCTTGTCATTCACCAGAATGTTCCATGTCATTCACCAGAATGTTCCATGTCATTCACTATAATAATCCATGTCATTCACCAGAATGTTCCATGTCATTCACCAGAATGTTCCATGTCATTCACCAGAATGTTCCATGTCAGTCGCAGAATGTTCCATGTCATTCACCAGAATGTTCCATGTCATTCACCAGAATGTTCCATGTCATTCACTATAATAATCCATGTCATTCACCAGAATAATCCATGTCATTCAGCAGAATAATCCATGTCATTCACCAGAATAATCCATGTCATTCACCAGAATGTTCCATGTCATTCACTATAATAATCCATGTCATTCACCAGAATAATCCATGTCATTCACCAGAATAATATAGAAACATAGAAACATAGAAAATAGGTACAGGAGTAGACCATTCGGTCCTTCGAGCCTGCAGCGCCATTCAATGCGTTCATGGCTGAACATGCTACCTCAGTACCCCATTCCTGCTTTCTCGCCATACCCCTTGATCCCCCTAGTTGTGAATGTTATATCTAACTCCCTTTTGAATATATTTAGCGAACTGGCCTCAACAACCTTCTGTGGAAGAGAATTCCATAGATTCACCACTCTCTGGGTGAAGAAGTTCCTCCTCAGCTCAGTCTTAAATGGCTTCCCCTTAATCCTTAGACTGTGACCCCTGGTTCTAGTTTTCCCTAACATTGGGAACATTCTGCCCGCATCTAATTTGTCTAAACCAGTCAGGATTTTAAATGTCTCTATAAGATCCCCCCTCATTCTTCTGAACTCCAGAGGATACAAGTTCAGTTGACCCAATCTTTCTTGATATGTCAGTCCGGCCATCCCAGGAATCAATCTAGTGAACCTTCGCTGCACTCCCTCAATAGCAAGAATGTCCTTCCTTAAGTTAGGAGACCAAAACTGCGCACAATACTCCAGGTGTGGCCTCACCAAGGCCCTGTACAACTGCAGCATCACCTCCCTACTCCTGTACTCAAATCCCCTTGCTATGAAGGCCATCATTCCGTTTGCTTTCTTGACTGCCTGCTGCACTTGCATTCCCACCTTCAGTGACTGATGTACCATGACGCCCAGGTCTCGTTGCACCTCCCCTTTCCCTAATCTGCCACCATTCAGGTAATAGTCTGCCTCCCTATTTTTACCACCAAAGTGGATAACCTCACATTTATCCACATTGTACTTCATCTGCCATACATTTGCCCATTCACCCAACCTGTCCAAGTCACTCTGTAGCCTCCTAGCATCCTCCTCATTGTTCACACTGCCTCCCAATTTAGTGTCATCCGCAAATTTGGAGATATTACATTTAATCCCTTCGTCCAAATCATTAATATATAATGTAAACAGCTGGGGTCCCAGCACCGAACCCTGCGGTACCCCGCTGGTCACTGCCTGCCATTCTGAAAAGTACCCATTTACTCCTACTCTTTGTTTCCTGTGTGCCAACCAGTTCTCAATCCACGTCAACACATTACCCCCAATCCCATGTGCTTTAACTTTGCTCACCAATCTCTTGTGTGGGACCTTGTCGAAGGCCTTCTGAAAGTCCAAATACACCACATCTACTGGTTCCCCCCTGTCCACCCTATTGGAAACATCCTCAAAAAATTCCAGAAGATTTGTCAAGCATGATTTCCCTTTCACAAATCCATGCTGACTTGGACCTATCATGTCGCCACTTTCCAAATGGTCTGTTATGACATCTTTAATAATTGCTTCCATCATTTTACCCATGACCGATGTCAGACTGACCGGTCTATAATTCCCTGCTTTCTCCCTCCCTCCTTTTTTAAAAAGAAGGGTTACATTGGCCACCCTCCACTCCATCGGAACTGATCCAGAGTCTAAGGAATGTTGGAAAATGATCGTCAATGCATCCACTATTTCCAATGCCACCTCCTTAAGTACTCTGGGATGCAGACCATCAGGCCCCGGGGATTTTTCAGCCTTCAGTCCCATCAATTTCCCCAATACCTTTTCCCGACTAATAAGGATTTCCCTCAGCTCCTCCCTCTTACCAGATCCTCTGACCCCTTTTATTTCCGGCAGGTTGTGTGTGTCCTCCACAGTAAACACCGAACCAAAGTTCAATTGATCTGCCATTTCCTTGTTCCCCATTACGACTTCCCCTGTTTCCGACTGCAGGGGACCTACGTTTGTTTTTACTAACCTCTTTCTTTTTACATATTTATAGAAGCTTTTGCAGTCCATTTTAATGTTCTCTGCAAGCTTCCTTTCATATTTTATTTTCCCTGCCCTAATCAAACCCTTCGTCCTCCTCTGCTGAGTTTTGAAGTTCTCCCAGTCCCCGGGTTTGCTGCTACTTCTGGCCAATTTGTATGCAACTTCCTTGGTTTTAATACTATCCCTGATTTCCCTTGTTAGCCATGGTTGAGCCACCTTCCCTTTTTTATTTTTACGCCAGACCGGGATGTACAATTGTTGTAGTTCATCCATGCGATCTCTAAATGTCTGCCATTGCCCTTCCACTGATAGCTCCTTAATTATCGCTTGCCAATTTAACCTCGCCAATTCACGCCTCATACCCTCAAAGTTGCCCTTATTTAAGTTCTGGACCATGGTCTCTGACTTAACTGTTTCCTTCTCCATCCTAATGTAGAACTCCACCATACTATGGTCACTCTTCCCCAGGGGGCCTCGTACCACAAGATTGCTGATTAGTCCTTCCTCATTACACAACACCCAGTCCAGGATGGCCTCCCCTCGAGTTGGTTCCTCAACATATTGGTTTAGGAAACCATCCCTTCAACACTCCAGGAAATCCTCCTCCACCGTATTGCTTCCAGTTTGAGTAGCCCAATCTATATGCATATTAAAGTCACCCATGATAACTGCCGTGCCTTTTTTGCACGCACCTCTGATTTCCTGTTTCATACCCTCCCCCACCTCACTACTGCTGTTTGGAGGTCTGTACACAACTCCCACTAACGTTTTCTGCCCTTTGGTGTTCTGCAGCTCAACCCATATTGATTCCACATCCTCCAAGCTGATGTCCTTCCTAGCTATTGCATTAATCTCCTCTTTAACCAGCAATGCTACCCCACCCCCTTTTCCTTTTATTCTATCCTTTCTGAATGTTGAATACCCCTAGATGTTCAGTTCCCAGCCTTGATTGTTCTGGAGCCACGTCTCTGTAATCCCAATCACATCGTATCCGTTAACATCTATTTGCACAGTCAATTCATCCACCTTATTACGGATACTCCTTGCATTAAGACACAGAGCCTTTAGGCTTGTTTTATTAACATCCTTTGTCCTTTTAGACTTATGATTTAGTATGGCCCTTTGTGTTTCTTGCCTTTGTTTACTCGGCCTTCCCCTATTGTTTCTCACCCTTCTAACATTTGTTTCTGACTGCATATTACTTCCCCCTGTTTCGCTACATAGGTTCCCATTCCCCTGCCATGTTAGTTTAAATCCTCCCGAACTGCTTTAGCAAATATTACCCCGAGGACATCGGTTCCAGTCCTGCCCAAGTGCAGACCGTCCCTTTTGTACAGGTCCCACTTCCCCCAGAACTGGTTCCAATGCCTCAGGAATTTGAATCCCTCCCTCCTGCACCACTGCTCAAGCCACGTATTCAATCTCACTATCCTGTTCTCTCTATTCTAATTAGCACGTGGCCCTGGTAGCAATCCAGAGATTACTACCTTAGAGGTCCTACTTTTTAATTTAGCTCCTAGCTCCCTAAATTCTGCTTGTAGGACCTCTTCCCGCTTTTTACCTATATCGTTGGTACCTACATGCACCACGACAGCTGGCTGTTCACCCTCCCTCTTCAGAATGTTCTGCAGCCGCTCCGAGACATCCTTGACCCTTGCACCAGGGAGGCAACATACCATCCTGGAATCTCGGTTGCGGCCACAGAAACTCCTGTCTATTCCCCTTACAATTGAGTCCCCTATCACTATAGCCCTACCACTCTTTTTCCCGCCCTGCTGTGCAGCAGAGCCAGCCATGGTGCCATGAACCTGGCTGCTGGTGCCTTCCCCTGGTAGGCCATCTCCCCCAACAGTATCCAAAGCGGCATACCTGTTTTGGAGGGAGATGACCACAGGGGACTCCTGCACTACCTTCCTGATATTGCCCTGCTTCTTGGTCACCCATTCACTGTCTGTCCTAGCCTTTACCTGCGGTGTGGACAACTCACTAAATGAGCGATTCACCGAGTTCTCGGCATCGTGCATGCTCCAGAGTGAGTCCACCCGCAGCTCCAGCACAGCCATGCGGGCTGTCAGGAGCTGCAGCTGGACACACTTCCCGCACACGTAGTTGTCAGGGACACTGGAAGTGTCCCTGGTTTCCCACATGGCACAGGAGGAGCATGAAATGGGTCCGAGACTTCCTGTCATGACTTAACCCTTATGTTACTTTATTACTAAAATTTAAACTTATTTATCTTAGGTCCAGGAGTTAAGTCCCTGAAAACAAAATATAAAATTGAACCTACCTTTTAAATTCCCTCTACCCCTAAAGGTTAGAGGAGGTGGGAGGGTGGGAGTCACTACTAGTGTAGTGTCTCGGGTTCAGCAACCGCTCCACCTATATACGGGTACCAATGAATTGGCCCCGCCCCCTGCCTTTGAAAAAGCCCGCGAAGCTCTTTCCCCGCTGGGGAAAAAGGCCACGTAGGTGAGTTTAATGAATCACCTCAGGCCTCCGCCGCTCCAACCAGGTCCGCTCCTCCTTCCCCGCTGCCGACCGCTCTGTGGGAGAGAGAAAGAAAGGCTCCTCCTCCCCCGCTGTCGACGCTGGTCTAAGGCCTACCTGAGCCTCGGGCCTCCCTTTATTGACTCACCTCAGGCCTCCATGTCATTCACCAGAATAATCCATGTCATTCACCAGAATGTTCCATGTCATGCACCAGAATGTTCCATGTCATTCAACAGAATGTTCCATGTCATACAACAGAATGTTCCATGTCATTCACCAGAATGTTCCATGTCATTCACAGAATGTTCCATGTCATTCACAGAATGTTCCATGTCATTCACAGAATGTTCCATGTCATTCACCAGAATGTTCCATCTCATTCACCAGAATGTTCCATGTCATTTGCCAGAATGTTCCATGTCATTCACCAGAATGTTCCATGTCATTGACCAGAATGTTCCATTACATTCACCACAATGTTCCATGTCATTCACCAGAATGTTCCATGTCATTCACAGAATGTTCCATGTCATTCACAGAATGTTCCATGTCATTCACAGAATGTTCCATGTCATTCACCACAATGTTCCATGTCATTCACAGAATGTTCCATCTCATTCACCAGAATGTTCCATGTCATTCACAGAATGTTCCATTTCATTCACCAGAATGTTCCATGTTATTCACCAGAATGTTCCATGTCATTCAGCAGAATGTACCATGTCATTCACCAGAATGTCCCATGTCATTCACCAGAATGTACCATGTCATTCACCAGAATGTTCCATGCCATTCATCAGAATGTTCCACGTCATTCACAGAATGTTCCATGTCATTGACCAAATGTTCCATCTCATTCACCAGAATGTTCCATGTCATTCACCAGAATGTTCCATGTCATTCACAAGAATGTTCCATGTCATTGACCAGAATGTTCCATGTCATTCACCAGAATGTACCATGTCATTCACCAGAATGTTCAATGTCATTCACCAGAATGTTCCATCTCATTCACCAGAATGTTCCATCTCATTCACCAGAATGTTCCATCTCATTCACCAGAATGTTCCATGTCATTCATATAATAATCCATGTCATTCACCAGAATGTTCCATGTCATTCACCAGAATGTTCCATGTCATTCACCAGAATGTTCCATGTCAGTCGCAGAATGTTCCATGTCATTCACCAGAATGTTCCATGTCATTCACCAGAATGTTCCATGTCATTCAACAGAATGTTCCATGTCATTCAACAGAATGTTCCATGTCATTCACCAGAATGTTCCGTGTCATTCACCAGAATGTTCCGTGTCATTCACAGAATGTTCCGTGTCATTCACAGAATGTTCCATGTCATTCACAGAATATTCCATGTCATTCACCAGAATGTTCCATCTCATTCACCAGAATGTTCCATGTCATTTACCAGAATGTTCCATGTCATTCACCAGAATATTCCATGTCATTCACCAGAATGTTCCATCTCATTCACCAGAATGTTCCATGTCATTTACCAGAATGTTCCATGTCATTCAACAGAATGTTCCATGTCATTCACCAGAATGTTCCGTGTCATTCACCAGAATGTTCCGTGTCATTCACAGAATGTTCCGTGTCATTCACAGAATGTTCCATGTCATTCACAGAATATTCCATGTCATTCACCAGAATGTTCCATCTCATTCACCAGAATGTTCCATGTCATTTACCAGAATGTTCCATGTCATTCACCAGAATGTTCCATGTCATTGACCAGAATGTTCCATTACATTCACCACAATGTTCCATGTCATTCACCAGAATGTTCCATGTCATTCACCAGAATGTTCCATGTCATTCACCAGAATGTTCCATGTCATTCACCAGAATGTTCCGTGTCATTCCCCAGATTGTTCCATGTCATTCACCAGAATGTTCCATCTCGTTCACAAGAATGTTCCATGTCATTCAATAGAATGTTCCATGTCATTCACCAGAATGTTCCATGTCATTCACCAGAATGTTCCATGTCATTCACAGAATGTTCCATCTCATTCACCAGAATGTTCCATGTCATTCACAGAATGTTCCATGTCATTCACCAGAATGTTCCATGTCATTCACAGAATATTCCATCTCATTCACAGAATGTTCCATGTCATTCACCATAATGTTCCATGTCATTCACAGATTGTTCCATGTCATTCACCAGAATGTTCCATGTCATTCACAGAATGTTCCATCTCATTCACCAGAATGTTCCATGTCATTCACAGAATGTTCCATTTCATTCACCAGAATGTTCGATGTCATTCACCAGAATGTGCCATGTCATTCACAGAATGTTCCATCTCATTCACCAGAATGTTCCATGTCATTCACCAGAATGTTCCATGTCATTCACCAGAATGTTCCATGTCATTCACCAGAATGTTCCACATCATTCACCAGAATGTTCCATGTCATTCACCAGAATGTTCCATGTCATTCACCAGAATGTTCCATGTCATTCACCAGAATGTTCCATGTCATTTACCAGAATGTTCCATCTCATTCACCAGAATGTTCCATGTCATTCACATAATGTTCCATGTAATTTACCAGAATGTTCGATGTCATTCACCAGAATGTTCCATGTCATTCACCAGAATGTTCGATGTCATTCACCAGAATGTTCCATGTCATTCACCAGAAGGTTCCATGTCATTCACTAGAATGTTCCATGTCATTCACAGAATGTTCCATCTCATTCACCAGAATGTTCCATGTCATTCACCAGAATGTTCCATGTCATTCACCAGAATGTTCCATGTCATTCACCAGAATGTTCCATGTCATTCACAGAATGTTCCATGTCATTCACCAGAATGTTCTGTGTCATTCTCCAGAATTTTCCGTGTCATTCACCAGAATGTTCCATGTCATTCACAGAATGTTCCATCTTATTCAGCAGAATGTTCCATGTCATTCACCAGAATGTTCCATGTCATTCACCAGAATGTTCCATGTCATTCACCAGAATGTTCCATGTCATTCACCAGAATCTTCCCTCTCATTCACCAGAATGTTCCATGTCATTCACCAGAATGTTCCATGTCATTCACCAGAATCTTCCCTCTCATTCACCAGAATGTTCCATGTCATTCACCAGAATGTTCCATGTCATTCACCAGAATGTTCCACGTCATTCACCAGAATGTTCCATGTCATTCACCAGAATGTTCCATGTCATTCACCAGAATGTTCCATGTCATTCACCAGAATGTTCCATGTCATTCACCAGAATGTTCCATGTCATTTACCAGAATGTTCCATCTCATTCACCAGAATGTTCCATGTCATTCACATAATGTTCCATGTAATTTACCAGAATGTTCGATGTCATTCACCAGAATGTTCCATGTCATTCACCAGAATGTTCGATGTCATTCACCAGAATGTTCCATGTCATTCACCAGAAGGTTCCATGTCATTCACTAGAATGTTCCATGTCATTCACAGAATGTTCCATCTCATTCACCAGAATGTTCCATGTCATTCACCAGAATGTTCCATGTCATTCACCAGAATGTTCCATGTCATTCACCAGAATGTTCCATGTCATTCACAGAATGTTCCATGTCATTCACCAGAATGTTCTGTGTCATTCTCCAGAATTTTCCGTGTCATTCACCAGAATGTTCCATGTCATTCACAGAATGTTCCATCTTATTCAGCAGAATGTTCCATGTCATTCACCAGAATGTTCCATGTCATTCACCAGAATGTTCCATGTCATTCACCAGAATGTTCCATGTCATTCACCAGAATCTTCCCTCTCATTCACCAGAATGTTCCATGTCATTCACCAGAATGTTCCATGTCATTCACCAGAATCTTCCCTCTCATTCACCAGAATGTTCCATGTCATTCACCAGAATGTTCCATGTCATTCACCAGAATGATCCATGTCATTCACCAGAATGTTCCATGTCATTCACAGAATGTTCCATGTCATTCACCAGAATGTTCCATGTCATTCACCAGAATGTTCCGTGTCATTCCCCAGATTGTTCCATGTCATTCACCAGAATGTTCCATCTCGTTCACAAGAATGTTCCATGTCATTCACCAGAATGTTCCATGTCATTCACCAGAATGTTCCATGTCATTCACAGAATGTTCCATCTCATTCACCAGAATGTTCCATGTCATTCACAGAATGTTCCATGTCATTCACCAGAATGTTCCATGTCATTCACAGAATATTCCATCTCATTCACAGAATGTTCCATGTCATTCACCATAATGTTCCATGTCATTCACCATAATGTTCCATGTCATTCACCAGATTGTTCCATGTCATTCACCAGAATGTTCCATGTCATTCACAGAATGTTCCATGTCATTCACCAGAATCTTCCATGTCATTCACAGAATGTTCCATTTCATTCACCAGAATGTTCGATGTCATTCACCAGAATGTGCCATGTCATTCACAGAATGTTCCATCTCATTCACCAGAATGTTCCATGTCATTCACCAGAATGTTCCATGTCATTCACCAGAATGTTCCATGTCATTCACCAGAATGTTCCATGTCATTCACCAGAATGTTCCACATCATTCACCAGAATGTTCCATGTCATTCACCAGAATGTTCCATGTCATTCACCAGAATGTTCCATGTCATTCACCAGAATGTTCCATGTCATTCACCAGAATGTTCCATGTCATTTACCAGAATGTTCCATCTCATTCACCAGAATGTTCCATGTCATTCACATAATGTTCCATGTAATTTACCAGAATGTTCGATGTCATTCACCAGAATGTTCCATGTCATTCACCAGAATGTTCGATGTCATTCACCAGAATGTTCCATGTCATTCACCAGAAGGTTCCATGTCATTCACTAGAATGTTCCATGTCATTCACAGAATGTTCCATCTCATTCACCAGAATGTTCCATGTCATTCACCAGAATGTTCCATGTCATTCACCAGAATGATCCATGTCATTCACCAGAATGTTCCATGTCATTCACAGAATGTTCCATGTCATTCACCAGAATGTTCTGTGTCATTCTCCAGAATTTTCCGTGTCATTCACCAGAATGTTCCATGTCATTCACAGAATGTTCCATCTTATTCAGCAGAATGTTCCATGTCATTCACCAGAATGTTCCATGTCATTCACCAGAATGTTCCATGTCATTCACCAGAATGTTCCATGTCATTCACCAGAATCTTCCCTCTCATTCACCAGAATGTTCCATGTCATTCACCAGAATGTTCCATGTCATTCACCAGAATCTTCCCTCTCATTCACCAGAATGTTCCATGTCATTCACCAGAATGTTCCATCTCATTCACCTGAATGTTCCATGTCATTCATCAGAATGTTCCATGTCATTCACCAGAATGTCCCATGTCATTCAGCAGAATGTTCCATGTCATTCACCAGAATGTTCCATGTCATTCACAGAATGTTCCATGTCATTCACCAGAATGTTCCATGTCATTCACAGAATGTTCCATGTCATGCACCAGAATGTTCCATGTCATTCACAGAATGTTCCATCTCATTCACCAAAATGTTCCATGTCATTCACAGAATGTTCCATGTCATTCACCAGAATGTTCCATGTCATTCGCTAGAATGTTCCATGTCATTCACAGAATGTTCCATGTCATTCACCAGAATGTTCCATGTCATTCACCAGAATGTTCCATGTCATTCACCAGAATGTTCCATGTCATTCACAGAATGTTCCATGTCATTTACCAGAATGTTCCATCTCATTCACCAGAGTGTTCCATGTCATTCACCAGAATGTTCCATGTCATTCACCAGAATGTTCCATGTCATTCACCAGAATCTTCCATTGCTACAAATTTTATTGATAAGAAGACAATGAATGTGTGAATAACCCTCGGGGTAGTGAAGATGTTCTGAAACCTGATACCACTGAACTCATTGAAATGTTATTTTTGTTTCTCATTTAAGAATATTTACAGAAGCAATACTTTATAATTCATAGCAACCATTGGTCCCCATCGAACCTATGTGTAAAATTTCACTCTCTAATCACTTTATTGATTTTTCACGTCTCAATTATTTCAATTCTTGCATCAGTTTGACTGTTGTCTACCTTGTCCAGTTTAACAGTTAAAGTATTTATTATTTTCAAAGCCTTTTTTTATGAAGCTTTTTATTAACTGCTCCAGGAACCAAGAAACCTACCTTGTCACTGCTGGTGTCAATTACTCTCGGCTCGTTGGAGTTACTAAAAAAACCTCCAGCATAAGACAGCAGTGACTCGCCTATTCTTTTGTAAAGAAACGATTTTGTAACACCTGCATTGTTATTTAACTGTGGCACAGCAGAAGTCTGCTTTGTATTTTTCTTCTTTTTAAATTACATTTTAACTTTTAAATGGATTAGCGTATCCGTTAAAAGAGAAGACAAAGGATTTCCATATAACCACAGTAAGCACCTTGCATGTTATTATCACACAGCATAATTTCAAGTCCTATTTTTGTTTTATAATTTTGCACTTTTGAGGTAATCGTGAGCCCACGGGAACTGTTGTTGCAAACATAGCCTGTTGTGTGGAACTGCAATGGAAAGCGCAGGTTATGTTCCTATACAGCATTAGATGGTAAATTGCTGGCATTTATTTTGAATCACTTACTATTAACTCTTAACCAGCTGTTTTTTGGGTACAAAAGATTCCACAAACAGCAATGAGCTGAATGTCCAGTTAATCTCCTTCAGATTTCTCTGAGTGAGATTATCAATTTATGGTGAATTATGGGCCGTTTTGTACTGTGGGCTTTGCCTAATAGGATCAAGATTGAGGTCCGACCAATTCACTGGACCTTCACAGCCAACAGAAACTTATTCCTTTCACGTGGGATAGATTCAAATCCAAGTGTTAGAGGTCCTAACTCACCGTGGCATCCACGCCACTGTTTCATTTTTAGGTCATGTTTTCAGCAGTGATTGATTAAGTCCTTGATTTGTGTTGATCTTCACACAGGGGTATTAATGCTTTGTGACATTGACATAATTATATTGAATCTGCTGCTGATTTCCATTATTTCTCTCAATCATTGGAGGTGAAACTGGCGTTGGGCAGTAGTGCAGAATAGGCGATAGCATAAGAACATAAGAACATAAGAAATAAGAGCAGGAGCAGTCCATACGGCCCCTCGAACCTGCTCCGCCATTCAATAAGATCATAACTGATCTTCGACCTCAACTCCACTTTCCCGCCTGATCTCCAGATCCCTTGATTCCCCTAGAGTCCATAAATCTATCTGTCTCAGCCTTGAATATACTCAAAGACTCAGCATTCACAACCCTCTGGGGCAGAGAATTCCAAAGATTCACAACCCTCTGAGTGAAGAAATTCCTCCTCATCTCGCCTACCCCTTATCCTGAGACTATGCCCCCTAGTTCTAGACACTCCAGCCAGGGGAAACAACCTCTCAGCATCTACCCGGTCAGTCCCCTTCAGAATCTTGTATGTTTCAATAAGATCACCTCTCATTCTTCGAAACTCCAGAGAGTATAGGCCCATTCTACACAATCTCGCATCATAGGACAGCCCTCTCATCCCAGGAATCAATCTAGTGAACCTTTGTTGCACCGCCTCCAAGGCAAGTATATCCTTCCTTAGATAATGAGACCAAAACTGTGCACAGTACTCCAGGTGTGGTCTCACCAAGGCCCTGTACAATTGTAACAAAACTTCCTTAATCTTATACTCCAACCCCCTTGCAATAAAGGCCAACATGCCATTTGCCTTCTTATTGCTTGCTGTACCTGTATGCTAGCTTTCTGTGTTTCTTGCACGAGAACACCCAAATCTCTCTGAACACCAACATTTGAAAATTTCTCACCATTTAAAAAATATTCTGTTTTTCTATTCTTCCTACCAAAGTGAATAACCTCACATTTACCTACATTATACTCCATCTGCCACCTTACTGCCCACTCACTTAGTCTATCTATATCCCTTGCAGACTCTATGTGTTCTCCTCACAGCTTACTGCCCCACCTAGCTTTGTATCATCAGCAAAGTTGGATACATTACACTCGGTCCCTTCATCTAGATCATTAATATAGATTGTAAATAGCTGAGGACCCAACACTGATTCTTGCGGCAGCCCACTAGTTACAGCCTGCCAACCTGAAAAAGATCTGTTTATCCCTACTCTCTGTTTTCTGTCCATTAACCAATCTTCTATCCATGCTACTATATTACCACCAACTCCATGAGCCCTAATCTTGTGTAATAACCTTTTATGTGACTCCTTAATGAATGCCTTTTGGAAATCCAAATATACTACATTCACTGGTTCCCCTTTATCTACCCTGCTTGGTACATCCTCAAAAAACTCTAATAAATTTGTCAAACACGATTTACCTTTCATAAAACCGTGTTGACTCTGCCTAATCATTTTATGATTTTCTAAGTGACTTGATACCACTTCCTTAACAATGGATTCCAGCAGTTTCCTGACAACTGATGTCAGGCTAACTGGCCTGTCGTTCCCTGTTTTCTCTCTCCCTCCTTTCTTGAATAGCAGGGTTACATTTGCTACCTTCCAATCCGCTGGGACCATTCCTGAATCTAGGGAATTTTGGAAGATCTCAACCAACGCATCCACTATCTCTGCAGCCACCTCTTCTAGAACCCTAGGATGTAGGCCATCAGGTCCAGGAGATTGGTCGGCTTTTAGTCCCATTAGTTTCTCATGTACTTTTTCTCTACTGATATTAATTACTTTAAGTTCCTCACCCTCATTTGACCCTTGGTTCCCCGAATTGGATGACCCTTGTAGATCCCGTCCGATCTGATTTTCTCTTCCTTGCGCTACAGCCCGGGGCCATTAGTCATAGAGTCATAGAGTTATACAGCACAGAAAGAGGCCCTTCGGCCCATCGTGTCCGCGCCGGCCATCAAGCCCTGTCTATTCTAATCTCATTTTCCAGCACTTGGTCCGTAGCCTTGTATGCTATGGCGTTTCAAGTGCTCATCTAAATGCTTCTTGAATGTTGTGCAGATTCCTGCCTCTACCACCCTTTCAGGCAGTGAGTTCCTGATTCCAACCACCCTCTGGGTGAAAAAGTTTTTCCTCAAATTCCCTCTAAACCTCCTGCCGCTTACCTTGAAACTATGCCCCCTGGTTATTGACCCCTCTACTAAGGGGAAAAGTTCCTTTCTATCTACCCTATCTATGCCCCTCATAATTTTGTACACCTCAATGAGGTCCCCCCTCAGCCTTCTCTGCTCTAAGGAAAACAACCCCAGCCTGTCCAGTCTCTCTTCATAGCTGAAGCGCTCCAGCCCAGGTAACATCTGGTGAATCTCCTCTGCACCCTCTCAATGCAATCACATCCTTCCTATAGTGTGGCGACCAGAACTGCACACAGTATTCCAGCTGTGGCCTAACTAGCGTTTTGTACAGCTCCATCATAACCTCCTTGCTCTTATATTCTATGCCTCGGTTAATGAAGGCAAATATCCCATTTACCTTTTTAACCACCTTATCTACCTGTCCTGCTGCCTTCAGGGATCTATGTACATGCATACCAAGGTCTCTCTGATCCTCTGTCCTTCCTAGGGTCCTACCATTCATTGTGTATTCCCTTGCCTTGTTAGTCCTCCCAAAATGTATCACCTCACACTTTTCAGGGTTAAATTCCATTTGCCACTGTTCTGCCCATCTGACCATCCCGTCTATATCGTCCTGTATCCTGAGGCTTCCCTCCTCGCTATTTACCACTCCACCAATTTTCGTGTCATCTGCAAACTTACTGATCATACCTCCTACATTCATATCTAAATCATTAATGTACACTACAAACAGCAAAGGAGCCAGCACCGATCCCTGCGGTACACCACTGGACACAGGCTTCCAGTCACAAAAACAACCTTCGACCATGTGCCAAATTTCCCTGGATCCCATGGGCTCTTACTTTCTTGACCAGTCTCCCATGCGGGACTTTGTCAAAAGCCTTACTGAAGTCCATAAAGACTACATCAACTGCACTACCCTCATCCACACACCTAGTCACCCCCTTGAAAAATTCAATCAAATTGGTTAGACATGATCTCCCCCTGACAAAGCCATGCTAACTATCCTTGATTAATCCTTGCCTCTCCAAGTGGAGACTAATTCTGTCCCTCACCGTCATCCACACATCCTTATCCCTACTATCCTTCTTGAATTATGGTACTACGTTAGCAGTTCTCCAGTCCTCTGGCACCTCCCCTGTGGCCAGAGAGGTTCTGAAAATTTGTGTCAGAGCCCCTGCAATCTCCTCCCTTGCCTCACACAGCAGCCTGGGATACATCTCATCTGGGCCTGGGGATTTATCCACTTTTAAGCCTGCTAAAACCGTTAGTACCTCCTCCCTCTCAATACTAATTTGTTCAAGTATATCACAATCCCCCTGCCTGATTTCTATGCCTACATCGTCCTTCTCCATAGTGAACACAGATGCAAAATATTCATTTAAAACCTCACCTACATCTTCCGGCTCTACACACAGATTGCCACTTTGGTCCCTAATGAGCCCTACTCTTTCCCTGGTTATCCTCTTGCCCTTAATATACTTATAAAACACCTTGGGATTTTCCTTATTTTGCCCGCCAGTGTTATTTCATGCCCTCTCTTCGCTCTCCTAATTTCTTTTTTAAGTACCCCCCTGCACTTTCTATAGTCCTCTAGGGCTTGCACTGTTTTTAGTCCTTTGTATCTGCCAAAAGCCTCCCTTTTTTTCCTAATCCATTCTTGTATATCCCTTGACATCCAGGGTTCCCTGGGTTTGTTGGTCCCACCCTTGACCTTTACGGGAACATGTTGCCGTTGTACTCTCTCTATTTCCTTTCTGAAAGACTCCCACTGCTCTGATGTGAATTTTCCTACAAGTAGCTGATCCCAGTCCGCTTTGGCCAGATCCTGCCTTATCATATTAAAATCGGCCTTCCCCCAATTTAGAACCTTTATTTCCGGTCCATCTTTGTCCTTTTCCATGACTACCTTAAATCTCACTGAATTATGGTCACTGTCACCAAAATGCTCTCCTACTGACACTTCTACCACTCGCCCGGCTACATTCCCTAGAATTAGGTCCAGTACCGCCCCCTCTCTTGTAGGACTTTCTACATGCTGGCTCAAAAAGTTCTCCTGGATGCACTTTAAGAATTCCGCACCCTCTAAGCCTTTCACACTCTGACTGTCCCAGTTAATATTGGGGAATTTGAAATCCCCTATTATTATTACCCTATTATTTCTACACTTCTCTGAGATATACATACATATCTATTCTTCTATCTCCCCCTGACTGTTTGGGGGCCTATAGTACACTCCCAACAAAGTGCTTGCCCCCTTTTTATTTTACGTTCTACCCATATGGCCTCATTAGAGGAACCTGCTGAGATATCATCCCTCCTTACAGCAGTAATTGACTCCTTGATTAATATTGCGACACCCCCTCCTCTTTTACACTCCCCTCTGTCTCGCCTGAAGATTCTATACCCCGGAATATTGAGCTGCCAGTCCTGCCCCTCCCTCAACCATGTCTCTGTGATAGCAGCAATATCATACTCCCATTATCTCTTTGTATTAAAATTTTGTATCTATCATGTATATTATGCCAGTAATGCCCATTCACAAAAAGCCACGATTGGCTTAAAGTTCCTGCAACAAAGTCATCATTGGTTCAAATTGTCCACAAACCAATCAAAAAGCCCTTTAACATTTACTTTACTATCTCTCGGAAAATTCTTTCCAAATCCTTTCAGCAGCAATATTCCTTTTTCGCCCACCTCTTCCTTACACACCTTCAAATAAAATTTATAATGTAAGAAATACATAAAGAATGCAATTGTTCACCTTTAACTATTTTCTTCCCACCCTCTACCACTACTGAGATGTAACTCCCCATATCAAATTAAATTCTTCGATGAGTTTGACGCTTAAGGTTATCACAGAAGAAAGCAAGAAAGGACAAATGTTGTGAGTCAGGGAGGCTCGCTCATGCTTGGCACACTGTGAGGGAAGATATATTTTTGGGTGACACAGGATGGGAGAAAGGAGCAGAGGTTCAGAGTACATTCCTACAGCACTGGAGGGGTCATTTTCCACGTTGGTGCATCCAAGTGCGCTATCCTCTGTGCCCCGTAGCATAGAATCATAGAATAGTACAGCACAGAAGGAAGCCATTCAGCCCATCGAATCTGTGCCGGAGTGCACCAAGAGCACAAAAATGATCCCTTAGGTTGTTGTATCTTCACACTCTGCCCTTGGATGAAACTGTGAAGTAGTGCAAGGATTCACAGGTCAGAGGCTAGGTATTCTGCAGCGAGTGTCTCACCCAAAGCCTTTCCACCATCTACAAGTCACAAGTGAGGAGTGTGATGGAATACTCTCCACTTGCCTGGATGAGTGCAGCTCCAACAACACTCAAGAAGCTCGACACCATCCAGGACAAAGCAGCCCGCTTCATTGGTACCCCATCCACCACCTTAAACATTCACTCCCTCCACCACCGGCGCACTGTGGCTGCAGTGTGTACCATCTACAAGATGCACTGCACCAACTTGCCAAGGCTTCTTCGGCAGCACCTCCCAAACCTGCGACCTCTACCACCTAGAAGGACAAGGGCAGAAGGCGCATGGGAACACCATCACCCCCAAGTTCCCCTACAAGTCACACACCATCCTGACTTAGAAGTATATCACCAATCCTTCATCGTCGCTGGGTCAAAATCCTGGAACTCCCTCCCTAACAGCACTGTGGGAGTACCTTCACCACACGGACTGCAGCGGTTTAAGAAGGCGGCTCACCATCACCTTCTCGAGGGCAACTAGGGATGGGCAATAAATGCTGGCCTTGCCAGCGACGCCCACATCCCAGGAATGAATTTTAAAAAAAATCAGCAATCTGACAGGCCGCAACGCGAACACACCTTCCATGAACATAACCATCTTTATACCAGCCAACAGGGTGGTTAGTCAGATATGGCGTGGGGGTTTTATGGGCTCCCATAACCCAGACGATTAGGGGCCAACCCCACCCACCAGACACGAGTATCCCATGGGATGTCAACCCAGAATTCAGAGACAGACTCTGGTCTTCACGTTCCGGGACTGTCTGGAGTAGGATTCGCACCTTCTGACTCAGAGGCAGGAATGCTGCCACTAAGTCAAAGACTCGCTCACCTCTTATGTGCACTAAAATTATAAAAACATAGAATTATGCAGCACAGAAGGAGGCCATTCAGCCCATCGTGCCTGTGCTGGCTCTTCGAAAGAGCTACCAAATTAATCCCACTCCCCCGCTCTTTCCCCATAGCCCTGCAAATTTTTGCTTTTCAAGTATATAAGTCCTTTAGGAAGAAGTTTATGATTTCACTACACCTATCATACAGAGGAAATCTTCCACATGGCACTGTGTAGTAATGCAACAGTGGTATTTGCTGAAAGAGGTCATTTATTTTGCCAGCAATTAACTTTAACCAACAGAACTGTGTAGACTGCTTCTTTTGACGTGTATGATTTTTGCATTTGATGACAGTAGGGTTTCAAGGCTAGTCTAGCACAGGAGACCAGCTGCCAACACAAATCTGTCAATCTAGCATCCGTCTCTAAAACTGATCATTTGTTAGATTCAGTAAGTGATGTAGTTGAGATTTCTTCATTCAGGAAAAAATTGCCTCACTGGCTTCATTGGGATTATAAATCCTCAGTTTTGGATTTCTTCAAGGCTGTTGGAATTGCATTGCTAGATTCCCTCCCCCCTCCCAGTGATGGGCTGTGCTGACAACTAATGACGTAGGAAGGTGAATTTTAACTCCCGGGCAGGAAGCTGGGCCTAGTTTACATGCCACTAGCCAGCTGTCCATCTGAAATGAACAGAAAGAGGCAGCTGGCCGGCCTCCAGCACCAAGGCAAGTCATGGGTGGCAGTGGGGTGGGGGGGAGGGGGGGAATCGGGGCCATTTTGAGGGTAAGAAGGGGTGGGGAGTTCGCAGAAGCAGAGGTCCAGACTTTCCATGCGGGTCCCAGAGAAGCACTCCTGCTGCTCCTGGCCCCACTAAGGATAGTTTTTGACTTGCCTGATAAGGCCTCCTTTTCTTCCCCATCAGCAAATACCACAGGGGTCACAATGACATCATAGGACCCCGATTTGCATGTATTCATGAGGTGCCCTCGGCCGCCTAAATAAAGTGCGAAGTTAAAATGGCGACATGCGGGAATCAAGCCATTTCATCTGCGCGCCCGCCCCATTCCTGCTGGCTAGGTGGGTTAAAATTACTCCCAGGGGGTCAAATTTAATTTCGGCGGAGGCGAAAATCTGACTGCACCAGTTCGGCCATCTGTTTTATACCTCGCCCGATTTTACTTTCCACTGACAGCCAATCCGCTACTTCCTGTTTTGTGCCTCCGCTAAAGTTGAATTTTACCACCATTGTACCATAAAACCTCAAAGGATTGTATTGTGTAAGGCTGTTTACTGCTCACAGAATATAAACTAGGATGGTGCTCACTGAGACAGGAGACTGGCAGAGAAAAGTGACTCAGAGCTGATAGTTAAAGTGATGTTCTTTGCAACAATGCTCACAGTTGGGTTAAAACTACGTCACTGCAGTGAAGGCTATCAGTGAGACTGTCATTATAGCATTGTGTGCCCACACTGCCCTTGAATACCAAGGAAAGTCCTTCACCTCCCCAGCCTGCTTTGCACTGTTTGAAATTGTAGCCCGAAATTGTTAATCTGCACTTATCACAGTGCCACAGACCCATGGCTGACACACAGTATTTTTATTGTTAAGTAGGTCAATTCAGATATATGAACAGAAGACTTTACAAATCCATTTAATATTCATTCAGATCATAAATAATTGTGGAGAATATTTCCCACAATAATTTTGCATTGTTCAAAATTAGTATATTATTGAAGTATAAAATCAGGTTTAATTAGTATAAAGCAGTAAGAATTTACAGATGAAGTTGATATTTTCCTCAGTTTCTTATCTCAGTCAGGCAATCTGGGGGAGATAGTCAAGAGGAGGTGAGGAAGGGAGATAGGATCACTAGTCTCCTATTTATCCTGGTCATCAGTTTCAATAGAGGTTGAGGAACAGTTTGGTTAGGGAATGGTGCTTCTTCGGAAGAATCTTAAGAGGAGAAAGCAGCTTATAAAATTATAAAATAGCAAAATAAAGCAATGCAGTGGTTACCTTCATTAAGTCTGACTCTTAGCTCCAATACACTATGGCAGAGAGTAAACATCCTCTGAGATTTTTGCAAACCACAGTCACTGCACTGCAAATTACTTTGAGATTTTCTGATGATCAAGTGTTATCCAAATGCAAGTCTTGTTTCGTTCTTTACAGTCGTAACCTGCCGTCTTCTGGCATCACTGTTCAATCTCTGACGATTTAACTTACTGTTCAATCAGCCTATTTCAACGGCAGCCATTATATCAATACTTTGAAATACCTGCTCACTTTTTACCACCTGTTTATCTTTACAATGGAAAACAACACACATTAAGTAAACATTCCACATTTTGAAACCGATTGCAAACTTATTAGAAACAAATAGTTGCAGCCTTCACTTCCTGATTCACTATATTGGAAACAATTCAATCTGGGGCTGGATTTTGCCAACCCTGGGGAGGTGGGTTTGGAGGCGCGACTGCCGAGAAAATGGCAGAATCTGGGGGCGGGTACCCATCCCGCCCCCAACCCGCCTCCGTGCCATCTTCCCAGGAGGCGGGTAGCTGACCCGCACCGGGTCCCATCTCCTGGAGGCAGGAAGGGGATTACAGCCACTTAACTGCCTGTTAACAGGTAGTTAACAGGCAGTTAAAAGGATTATCCCCATTTTTCCACCAGAGGCGCGGGCTTCCCAACGTCGGGAAACCCCGCCAGGGTCACCGAGGTGAGCAGTGGGTCTGCCGGGATCGGAGGGGTGCAATAGTGCGCTGTGGAGGTAAGTGATGGGTGCAAGTGTGGAGAGGTAAGTATGTGAGGTGAGTGGAAAGTGATAGAAAGTGTTTACTTACCTTTGTTTCTTCCTGCAGGCTTCAACAGTTGGGGATGCGGAAAGTCTCGCATCTCCGCGGCAGAGATAACAGAATGGCTGCTGCATTCTCCGATGCAATAGCCATCTGATTTCTGCTTACACAAGAGGTTTGATGAGTCTTGAATACAATAACTCATCAAACAACCTAGAATGTCAGTGTTTGACAGCTTCACAGAGCTGTCAAACGATGACAATTCATCTGTCAAAAATTTTTGACAGATGAAACGTCATACGCTGACGTTCTCTGTCACCGGCTTCCCCTTCATTGGCCTGCTAAGCCCGCTGGGCGGGGTTAACAAGGTCAATCAAGGGAAAATAGCGTGGGTTGGCCAGAAGTCGATGGAGGCGGGACTAAAACCCGACAAGCTGCAGTCCCGCCTCCAACGCTCCCCCATTGGCAAAATCACCCCCTGGGTTCTGAAAAGAGCAAATAATTAGAGTTTAACCTTTTATTAAAATCTTTACAGGCGAAAATAATAAATGTTTTGGGGCCAAAATTCTGATTGGGTACTGTGTGGAAATTGGGGAGATCCCCCAACAGGGGGCGGGGATCACCCCCCCCCCAACCCACCATCTCAATACCCCTGCCCCCTACATATTAGTACAGAAAACATGACGTGGGTGCACGATAAATGGGCGTCCATCAGCGAAATGGAAAATTAATTTATGGTAATTTTTCTGAGTTAGAGCAAGGAGGGAAATTTAATAGTAAAGATCGTGTGGGTTTGGGTTCAGGAAGGTTGTTAAAATCGGCAAAAATATCAATGCGTCTCGAAGCCGGCTCCAATGCGCTGACGTCTTTCGATGCATGTGCATAACCCCCTCCGCAGAGGCGGTACTGCTTATAATATTTAAATAAATCAATTTGAACGAGATTTTCACTGGGATTTAAATTTAACGTGACATACACGGGTTTCTCGGGCTTCCTGAAAATCGCCTTTGAAACGAAGGCGAGGAGACTGAACAGCAATCCATGGACATCAATAAATACCTGTGCAGGCACAGACTCGGCCATCGGGAGAGGAGACAGAATGCTGGGTACTGACTGAAGGGTGGGGGCAATGGGTGAGAAGTGGAAGCGCTGTGAGTGGCGTTCCAACTTTCATGTCCTTTTTCACCATCATCCCTTTCATGGGCCAGCCGCACTTCACTCCTACCACTCTTCTGGAGAGCAACTTGGTGCAGACCAGTGACGCGCTATAAGGCCAAGGCTAAGATATCGGTCATCCTATTGAAGGTGCCAGGCATGTTGACATCCAGAGTCAGCACAACCATTATCAAGGCCTGCATGGACTCATTTGATTGCTGCGATTGATGTTCCACAGAGCTGGCCAATCTATCCATGGAAGAAGACATCCTCGCAGTGCCCTGCGACATCAACCCACTCATGCTTGAGCTGGACTCCTCCATTCTCTCAGCACTCATGGACAGTGTTCTTGGAAGGCCTGCCAGTATGTCACAGATTATCTGCTGCCCCTCAATGATTATCCTTTTCATTGATGGCCCCCAGGGCACAGCATCTGTGTCCAGCTGAGCAGAGCTTGGATAGGGCAGCGCCCTCCGACGCAGTCTCTCCACAGCTGTCCCGGCCACCACCACCTGCTCTTGCTCACTTATGAACTGTGAGTCACCAGGTGAAAACCCAACTATCTGCCTAGCTGGACCCACTGAAGTGCGAGTAACTGAGCTGGTGGATGGTAATCATGAGTGCTGTGATGGTGCACCCTCAGAATGAATTAGCTCCTCTGAGGATTCGTCATCCAGGAGCTGCACTGACTGCTGATGTATGTGTGAAAGCTCTGTCGGTGAAAAAGATATGAATTAGTACTGGCTAGGTAAGAATGTTGCAATTTAGCATTGTGAAGATGATCATATTTCACTCACTGCTGAAATCAGGTCAAGATGACTGAGTGTTGTATGACAGGTGTGTGCATTATATTTGATTCTGTCACCAGGTAGCTGCAGGGTCCCCATCTTTGATGGCCAGGGATTCCGAGACACCACTGATCTCCAGTGCTTCCTCCTCTGCAGTTGTCAACTGTGTGATCTGTGAAGGACCACCTCCGGTTCACTCCCTCTCACTTTTGTTTTGCGCTCTTTTCTCCTGCAACGGGGGAAAGAGCAGACCTGTGAGTGACTGTAATGGTATGTGTTCACCTGATGGATGGAGTGCCTTTGGTGAGGGTGACTATCATGGAGAGGCATCAAATTGCATAAGGATCAGGGTGAGTTGCAGTGGTGGATTTACAGATGGGGATGTGAGGAAGTGCATATAAGAGTAGGATGGGTGTGCTTGCAAGGTAACTGTGTGTGAGGAGTGATGTGATGGAGTAGGCTTGACAAGGCAGAGTGAGGGGGGTAATGTGCACAACAGGATGTAGGTGAATGTTCAACTGTACTAACCTTTCTTGACCTGGTTAGATCAATAAAGCGCTTCCTGCACTGAATCCAGAAATGCAGCACAATGCTCCTGCTGCTGACCTCCTGGGGCCACCTCCACCACTCCTTCTTTGTTGCAGTAGCAGGTTTCTTCCTCCCATTGCTGGGGAAGAGTATCTCTCGCCTAGTCCTCACTGCACCCAGCAGTACATCAAGTGATGCATCGTTAAATCAAGGTGCAGCCCGTGACCGTCCTGAATCCAGCACTTCTCCCTCGCTTTGCTGCGACTCCTAACTCCTGTATTCGATCCTTGGATTGACCCCTTAAATGCTCCAGTTAAGATGCGTCATGTGGGTCCGCACCATGCCTGCTGTCGTGTATTCGCCGCCGAACCCAGAAGCAATATTATAATGAGGTGGCCCCATTGAAATATCATAAACCAACGCACCGAGACTACTTCTGGGCTTCGGCCCTATCTCCCCTCCCACCCCAGGCTCCAACGTGCCTCTGAGCTATTATCGGGGCTTAAGATTCTGAGCTTGATTTCAGAACATTGAGAATGTAGAGTGAGAAAGTGTCCATTACAATGTATTTAGAGCTTAGAAAGAGCAAGTAAGGAAAGTTCAGAGGAACACGAACCGCAAACTAAATGACAGAATAGAAGATTTATTTCTTCCAGAAGAGTTGACATGTGAAATAGACTCTCAGCAAAAGCAATTAATGTTAGGTTAGTAAACTCAATTAAACAAAAGGAATGGATTGAACAAATAAGGATAGACACAAATAATCAAGTACTTTGCTGAGACTGCTGGTTACTTTGCTGTTGGAACCATGGATGAGTCCTGTGTAGAATGCAACAGGTCAGAGATGATACGATAGCAAAATACTGCGGATGCTGGAAATCCGAAATAACAACAGAAAACGCTGGAAAAACTCAGCAGGCCAGGCAGCATCCGTGGAGAGAGAGACAGAGTTAACGTTTCAGGTCGAAGACCTTTCGTCAGAGATGATGTTTGATTAATGGCTAGGAGGGTTGCTTATTAACTTCAGGAGTTAAAGAGGAACTGTATCATTTTTTACCTGTTTAATAATTGTACCTGTGTTTGGAATGGGTTAGATAGCTGAGGTAAATTGTAGGGCTCTGTGGAAGAAATATAGTGGTGACTTGTTGCCTTCTCCATGTATTCTTATGATCTTATTTGTAGCAATATTGCACAGAAAAACTGTCTCAAGTTCTTTAATTGTACAGCAAAGGAAAATGAGCATGCAAATATACGAGTGAAGAGGCATATAAAATTATCCATTGCCAATGGTGGAACGATGAAAATCAGGGATGCGCAGGAGGCCAGAATTGGAGGAATGCAGAGATCTTGGAGGGTTGTAGGGCTGGAGGAGGTTACTGAGATTGGGAGGGGCGAGGCCATGGAGGGATTTGAAAACAAAGATGAGAATTTTAAAATCGAGCGTTGCTGGACTGGCAGCCAATGTAGGTCAGCGAGCACAGGGATGATGGCTGAACGGGATTTGGTGCGAGTTAGGATACGGGCAGCAGAGTTTTGGATGAGCTCAAATTTATGGAGGGTGGAAGGTAGGAGGCCGGCCAGGAGAACATTGGAATAGTCGAGTCTAGAGTTGACAAAGGTATGGATGAGGGTTTCAGCAGCAGATGAGCTGAGACAGGGGCGGAGACAGGCGATGTTACAGAGGTGGAAGTAGGCGGTCTTGGTGATGGAGAGGATCTGAGGTTGGAAGCTCAGCTCAGGGTCAAACAGGACACTTAGGCTGCAAACAGTCTGGTACAGCTTCAGACAGTGGTCAAGCAGAAGGATGGAGTCAGTGGCTAGGTCAGAACAATTATAGTATATAGAGGGGCAAATGGATATAGAGATCAGTAAACTAGTTTTCAGAGTAAAATAGTTGCTGTGAGATGTACATTATAGGTATAGTAATGGGTGGGATTTAAGAACACAAATGGCCTTTAAGATAACTATAACAAAGACATATGTTTTGATGTGGGGACATTGAGAGTGAGTAAAGTTGACTTCACATAATTAGGGTAAATGGATGGTGGGGGCCTTAACAGGAGTTTCCCAAAATACTGCAGAATGAAGCTCCTGAATTGTAGCCCCAAAGAAAATTTAGAGCAAAAAGAAGCTTTGGACAACTTTACCCTTTGCAGTTCCCTTTTAAAAGATTACTTATACAGGCATCATAAAGTCCTGCAGAAACACCTTTAATTTGATGGGGGCATTGGCTGTGCTCTAAATTGAATTGAGCTGGACCGTCCCCCACCTCCCTCCCCTCCACTGCTAGTCAAAGAAGAGCAGCATTTCTCCTGTTACTCTGGTCAACTTTCCTCCCTCAATCAACACCGTCAGAAACAAATTGGTCCTTCAGTTTACTGTTGTGGGCCACGGCTGTGTATAAAACAGCTGCTGTATTCACTTATATAACAACAGTGACTGCACTTGAAAGCAGCTCGTTTACTGGGAAGTACTCGGAGACAGTGCTGAGAGATGTAATAAGGTGCTTTATCAATGGAATTTCTTTCTTTCTTCACTTCTTACCATCAACTAAGTACCTAATGACTGTGATAAACCCAGTAACTCACTGCCTTGAGGAAAGTCTATGATCTCGATTTTAACCTCCCCCCACCCCCGGCACCACCCTCACCCGCCCCCTCCCCGACAGGCAGGAGAAGGTCATGGGGGGGGGGGGGGGTTAAAATATCAGGATCGAGCACCCCGACCCCATTCCTGCTCGTTTAAAATTTACAAACACAAATCTGGCCATCGACGAGGCTTCCACAAAAGGCAGGCGGGGGCCTAATTAACATTCAAAAGTCACAGCACGATGGCATCATCCGCGCCGCAACTTAAATTTAACAGTAAATGAGGTGGAGGCGCAGTGGAATTCCTGGCAGTAGATACGAGGCGGGGGGTGCCGACTGGCCAAGGTAAGTGCTGAAGATCAGCTCCTTTTAGAACTCCTTGTGGGCCAGGTGGAGTAGCACTGCCCCCTCAGGCCTCACAAGGAAGCCTTCGGCCTTCCCCAGTCCCGATCGCGGCCCAGATATTCTCCCCCACCCCCCAGCCCAGATTGTGGCTCGATGTTCTCTCCACCCCCACCCCCCAGTCCTGATGGCGGCCCTGATGTCTTCGCTCCCCTCCACCATCCCCAATCGCGGCCCGGAGCCATCAGCCAGTTCCCCAGCTGTGGCCGCCTGCCACTTGATGGCACTCCCGCCTGCCAGCCAGGCCGATCGGCTGTCGGCCAGGAGTCTGCAGTAAGTTATTTAAATGAGGCCCTGCCGTTAAGATCGGTTGGGCTTCCATGTTCCCGGCCTTGCCGGGTTTTCCACGCGCTACCACATTCTCCCGCCTCCCCATTAATATCGAGGTCCATGTGTTATTAGGTAAAGTCTAGTGGTGGGCATTGAGATATTTTAATTTCATGACTAATGCTGAGAGGACAATAATTAGATTGGACAGTAATGAAAGAGCCTAGTTTAGGGTTGTACGGCCCCTTTACTCAGCTGCTAGCCCCCATCCATCATCCTACAACACTATAATGGTTCATGTCTGATGGAGAATAAAGATAAATGACAACAGGAATTTAATTTCTTAACAATATACTAAGAATATACTGGAAAATTCCACCCTGCCATATTTGATCAACATTGTATTTTTAATCTATCATATGCACGCATGGTTTCGGCCAAGAGCATCTCAGCAGTCAGAGCAGGGATCTGAGCAGCTTGCCTCAACCTCTGCTATAACACGTAGGAGCAGTAGGAAAAAGATTGAAGATTTAGGCCGGGATTTTGAAGTTTCCGACCCACCCGGCCCGGGTGGGGGCAGCGGGTGCTGGTAGACCCGGGACACAGCGTGCGTGTGACGTCATGGGCAGGTTCCCCGTCTGGAAGCCAGCCTGACTGACAGACTGGCTTCCAGTTGGGCGGGTAACGCTGGACAGGACACCACAACAAACAGGTAGGCGCGGGGTCCGGGGTTGGGGGGGTTCCAAGCCCAGGGGTGGGGGGGTTGTCCAATCCGGTGGGCTTCGATCCCCGACCCTGGGGGCGGTAGTGTTTGTATGGGACGGGTTAATGGTGGGTGAGCTTGGGGGCCCTGGGAGGAAGGACTCTGCTCCTCCCAGCTCACAAGGATTGTTCCCCGAGGCTGTGCTCACCTCGTTGCAGCTACCGGGAATCCCAGGGCTTGGGATTCCCAGCCAGCACTGCAGGTTAAAGCAGAGGCTTCAGGGTCTCATTATCATATTCAAAATGCCAACCCGCCTCCTGACAGTGGGTTGGCTGTCCGTCCCCCGTCCCGCCTGAGTAAACGTCAAAAGTGGACAGGTTGGAGGCAGGTTGGGGTCGGGATTTAGATTTTCAATATTTTAACTTCTCCCCCCGCCCACAACCCACCCGTTTTTTCATATTAAAATTCCGCCCTTGTCATTCCACAAGGGTATGTACATGACTATCTTAGACATCGTTATGTTGTTAAGTTTCTGTTCTATACTTGAAGCACGTAAATATTGGCCCTGAAATTTGCCTCTCCGGCTTGCCGCAGGGGTAAGGATCGCGCGCGCACTTACCTACTGCGCCTGCCGTTGACCTCTGGGCCCACGGGAACTTCAGCTCCTGGGCCTGCTCCAAGTGCCGGCGCGCAGTGCTTGCGTGTCCCAGGGGCGCAGTTAGTGCGATGCGTCCCCTGGGATCACGTGGGCCATGGAGAGCCAATGGCAGCAGACCATCTTTCATTCATAGATTTGACAGGAAGGCCTGTCAAATCTGTGAATTGAAATCGGCCCCAAAAGAACAGCTAAACTTAAAATAATTTTTTTTTTAAAACCATCACATTTATAAAATAACTATAGTTAAATAAATTAACCACTTTAAACAAAAATTTTAATTTTTGAAAAATTTAAATACTTTTTAAAAGTGATAAAAATAAACTTACCTTTCTTTAAAGTATCTAAAAAAAGATAAACCTGTTGAAATTTTTTTAAATTATACTTAATTAACCACTTACCTTGTTGAAAACGGCTCCTGCACCTCCTTTTAATAATGATGCGGAGATGCCGGTGTTGGACTGGGGTGGACAAAAATGAGAAGTTGCACAACACCTGGTTATAGTCCAAGGGGTAGAAATTAGGTCGCGCCCCATTTGGGGCGCAAATATCGTCTGGACGCAAATATTAGCGCCTGGCGCTAGTTATCGGCACTGACTGGAAACTTCACTTTTACCGCCCCGGGAGGTGAGTGGAGCGCTAAAGCAGGCGCTGCACACCTGTCTTAAGGCGCAAAGGCCAAGGAGTGAGGCGCTAACTCAGAGCGCTGGCGAAGCTCATGTAATGTCAGTCAGCAATGGAACACACACACAATGGCACGGGCCAGTTCTTAAAGGGGATGGTTAATCTTGCTTTCCATCCACATCCTGCTCATTGCAGCCTTGAATCTCGGCCTGGAGAGACTTGCACATCAAATGTGCTGGAAAGAACAATGGAGAGTACCAGGCAAAGAGCTCAGAGTGCAGCTCCCACAGTCTCTGCTAAATCGATACAAGGAATGGCAAATCAAAATGAACCTGCAAAGTGCTGCTCAGTACCCAAAACTCCTTCACACAACGTTGAATCTCTCCAGAAGTCTCTCCCTCTCTCTCTCAGA
Source organism: Squalus acanthias (assembly GCA_030390025.1). Taxonomy (NCBI): domain Eukaryota; kingdom Metazoa; phylum Chordata; class Chondrichthyes; order Squaliformes; family Squalidae; genus Squalus; species Squalus acanthias. The sequence goes on from CM059428.1 coordinate 141,499,158, forward strand.
ATGCGTAGTTCAAAAATGCCACCAACAATAAAAGACAGGAAGAGGCCCCCTTTAAATAGCGCCCCCCCCCAGCCCCACAGCGATTGATAGCGTTCCAGTCTTCTGGTCGTTGGATGCGCCAGGCGGTAAGGCAGGGGGCGCCACTCAATTTCCGCTCCGGGGCGCCACAAGGGCGTTGCACCATGGAATGACGTCACAATCTGCGCGCGCAGGTGGTCGCAGCGGTAAGTTTTAGCGCCGCCGCACAATCTCTAGTTAAGTTCCCGAGCGGTGCAAACATCGCTGCACCCGGGCGTTAGCGGCTTTGCGCCCCATTAGCGCCCTCTTAAGGCGCTAACGGGAGGCGCAACCAACTGAATTTTTACCCCCAACAGTTTTATTTAAAATTACGAGCTTTCGGAGCGCTGCTTCTTCTTCAGGTAAAGGTACAGTGAGGGAATCTATTACACAGTATTTATAAGCGTAGGTTCTTCACTACTTACCCTCCCGTAGAAACCTGAAAAAAAATCTAAGTTTGCTGCGTGCGCGCAGCCTCTACCGCGCATGCGGTTCACCTAGGAACCGCCCCCTTCACCAGACCGAAGTTCCGGTTTCCCGCGCATGCGCACTGCATGCAGGAAACCGGCACTTCGGGACGTCTTACGGGTGAGTACGCACTGTGTACTCACCCGGGAAGGGCCGAATTTTTGGCCCATTATTCTTTTGTACCACTTTCCTATCTTGCCCATTCTTGGTTGCTGCCTTTTAAGCTGTTTGATGATGAATGGGAAGACATGAATTAATGGTGACCAATGAGGGGATGTTAAAGGGGTAGTTGGCTGTTTGCAGTAATGCTTTGTATTGGGGTGTGAAGTGGCTGTTGCACGTGGTTATTAGATGGGTGGACTGGTGGAACCTATGTGGACCTCGCAGTAATCAGGGCATCCCTGGCATCCTAGGCAGCAATGTGCACAGCTGGGGGTGCATTGCCCTCATCACCTTCTTCCTCCTCATCTTCCTCCACCTTCAGAATCCTCCAAAGAGGATCTACGCTTTACGCCTTGGTTCTCCTGCAGGTCCCAACCTCACTGCTGGGCAATGTTTTGCAGAGCGCAGCACGCCACAACCTTTCTTGAGACCCCAACTGGTGTGTACTGAAGGGCGCCTCCAGATCTGTCGAGGCACCTGAAGCGCATCTTCAGCATGCCGATGGCTTGTTCGATGACATATCTGGTGATGATATGGCATTAATTGTAGCGCGCTTGGGTGTCATTCCTTGGGTTTCTGAGAGGTCTCATCAGCCACATTTTAATTGTCTCTGAGCAGCCACCCATTAACTCTGCTTCCAGGTGCGTAGTCGTCAGGGAGGTTGGACTGCCGCAGGACGAAAGCAATATGGCAGCTGCCCGGGAATCTTGCGCACACCTGTAGAAATATCTTTTTGTGGTTGGACACCGGCTGCACATTGATGGAGTGGAAGCCCTTGCAGTTAACAAACATTCCTGGGTGATCAGGGGGCCCAGATCGCCACGTATGTGCAGTCGATGACACCCTACACCTGTGGGAAGGCAGCAGATACGCAAACCCGAGTGCCCACTCATTTTGACCGATGTCATCGCAGGTGAAGTAGACATATTTGGCGGCCCTGGCGAACAAGCCATCAGTCACCTGTCTGATGCATTTGTGGGGATTGCCAACTGGCAGATCCTGCAAATGTCTCCAGCAGAGCCCTGGAAGGATTCAGAGGCAAAAAAGTTGAGGGTGGTGGTGACTTTGACAGCCACTGGTAAAGCGTGACCATCAGGTCCAGCTGGTAGCAGGTCTTCTTCCAGCCGGCTGCAGATGTCTGCCACTATCTGATGCCACAGCCTGAGCCTCCTGAGACACTGCTGTTCCGTCATATTGAGGAAGCTCATCCTCTGCCTGCAAACCCTGTGTGGCCGGTATGGCCTCCTGCGAGCGTCACCTCTCTGCTGCTCTGATCTCTGCTACTCCCCTCTCTGCTGCTCTGATCTCTGCTACTCCCCTCTCTGCTACTCCCCTCTCTGCTGCTCTGATCTCTGCTACTCCCCTCTCTGCTACTCCCCTCTCTGCTGCTCTGATCTCTGCTACTCCCCTCTCTGCTACTCCCCTCTCTGCTGCTCTGATCTCTGCTACTTCCCTCTCTGCTGCTCTCCCCTCTCTGCTGCTCTGATCTCTGCTACTCCCCTCTCTGCTGCTCTGATCTCTGCTGCTTTGATCTCTGCTGCTCCCCTCTCTGCTGCTCTGATCTCTGCTACTCCCCTCTCTGCTGTGCAGCTACAGGTCTGTGGCCAGCAGACTGTGGGTGCTGTTTCCGGTGCTGTTTCTGGTCATCTAGGTCCTCATCTGAGGTCCAATCTAAGGCAGCATAAGCGGCACCCATCCTGATCTGATAGATCAAACCTCCAAACTGTAAAAGAAACCTCCAAAGTGTAGGAAGTAAACTCTCAGCAAAAGTACTGTGAACACCCGTTCCCACTAGCAGGTAAGAAAGCAGCTGTGAGTGCAGAGTATGTTGTGCCATATTCCCCTGTGATTGATTGACCCCCTCAATTGTCGCTGTACTCTCGCTTTGCTTTCACTGGTGAGTTTCAGAAAGCCCAGGAAACCATGGATTACATGTTAAACTGAAAAATCTGTGTTAATATTGCTCTAATTGAGCGATTAGCATATGTTAATAAGCAGCCCACCTCTCCCAAAGGGGTGCGTGCAAGCAGTCCAACGTGCTGCAGTTAAATGTGTAAGTTGACGGGTTGGAGCCATACTTCCACCAAAGTTTCTGATCGAACATTCCATATCCTCCCTCCTGATCGCTCCCCTTCCCTCCCGATCGATCCTCCCCTCTGATCACTTTCCCCCCCTCCCAGGACCTCCCACCTCCCCACATTGAACTCCATTTGCCACAGCTTTACCCACTCGCTTCATACATCAATGTCCATTTGCAACTTTCTGCTCCCTGTGCCACCTAACCTCGCGTCGTCAGCAAACCTGGATATACGGCTCGATCCAGCCTATGACCAGTTTCCAGCTCTTGGTCCATAGCCGTGTAGGTTGCAGCACTTCAGGTGCTCTCTGTTCCTTCATCTAAGTCATTTATAAATATAGTGAAAAGCTGAGTCTACAGTACAGATCCCTGGGGACACCACTAGTCACATACTGCCAATTGGAGTACAAACCCATTATCCCTACTCTCTGTCTCCTACCTCTTAACTAATTCCCTACCCATGTCAATAGGTTGCCTCCATTCCATACGCTTTCATTTTTGTGAACAGTCTCTCGTGTGGAACCTCATCGAATGCCTTCTGGAAGTCCATATAAACAACATCCATAGACACTCCCTTATCTACCACATTAGTGACCTCATCAAAAAATTCATCTAGGTTAGTTAGACATGATTTATCCTTTACAAATCCATGCTGGTTCTCTTTGATTAGTTCACGTTTGTCCAAGTGCTCAGTCACTCTGTCCCTAATGATAGATTCTAGCAGCTTCCCCACAACAGACGTTAGACTAATAGGTGTATAATTTCCTGGTTTCTCTCTCACACTCTTCTTAATATCCCATTTTGAGCTCTTGGATGACGTTCCCTGAAAATAGCTCAGTGTAAATAGAGTTTCCTAAAATATTCCAGAATGAAGCTTCTGAAGTGCAGCCCCATTTTTCTTTGCCTCTGTCTTTTCCACGGCTGTGCACAAAACAGCTGCTGTATTCACTTCTATAACAGTGACTGCACTTGAAAGCAGCTCATTTAATGGGAAGTACTCTGAGACAGTGCTGAGAGATGTAATGAGGTGCTTTATCAATGGAATTTCTTTCTTCACTTCTTACCACCAACTAATACCTAATGATATAATAGCTAAACCCAACAACTCACTGACTTGAGGAATGTCCATGTGTTGTTAGATAAAGTCTATTGGTGGGCATTGAGATACTTTAATTTCATGACTAATGCTGAGAGGACAATAATTAGATCAGACAGTAATGAAAGAGCCTAGTTTAGGGTTGTACGGCCCCTTTACTCAGCTGCTAGCCCCCACCCATCATCCTACAACACTATAATGGTTAATGTCTGATGGAGAATAAAGATAAATGACAACAGGAATTTAATTTCTTAACAATATACTAAAAATATACTGAAAAATTCCACCCCGACATATTTTATAAACATTGTATTTTTAATCTGTCATATGCATGCGTGATTTCAATCTGTCTGCTCTTTCGTTGTATCCATTTGGCTTCACAGGGACATTAATAAGGCTGAGAGATTACATACTTGTTCGCTCCATTTCTTTTGTGCTTTTGCAGGCATAAACCCATATATAGGTTTAAACAAAGCACTGCTAAGACAGCATCAATCTATCTTTTCATAACGTAACCCGCCCCTCATGTGTGCTGAAGCACTGCATGAGAAAAGAGATTATTGCAACTTGCAATGTTAATGTTTGACTGCCTTTCAAGTGACATAACTTCACTGAAGTTTTTCAGAAGTTTAAAAAAATCTTCTCAAACCTTAAGTAGAAAAAGTTCACACCCAAGAAAATTGCATTAGGTGACAATGTTTACAGTAGGTAACATTTTGTTTATGAATCTATTTAAACATTTAGGGGGAAAAATTCAATTGCTTTGCGCCTCCCGTTAGCACCCTAACGGGGCGCAAAGCAACTAGCGCCCGGACATGGCGATGTTTGCGCCGCTCGCAAAATTAACCAGACATTTTGCGGCGGCGCTAAACACTACCGCCATGATCTCCTGCGCCCGCAGATCGTGACGTCAGCAGCGCCCCGGACCGGATATTGAGTGGCGCCCCCTGCCTTTCCGCCTGCCGCTAGCAACGACAGGTAGAGGGGAACGTTTTGCAGTCAGGAAGGGACTGGGAGAGCGCTATTTAAAGGCGGCCGCTTCCAGCCTTTTTTGTCGCCGACATTTTTTGCACCACGCATTCTGAGAGAGAGAGAGCGAGAGACTTCTGGAGAGATTCAACGCTGTGTGAAGGAGTTTTGGGTACTGAGCAGCACTTTGCAGGTTCATTTTGATTTGACCTTCCTTGCATCGATTTAAAAGAAACTGTGGGGGCTGCACTCTGAGCTCTTTCCCTGGCCCTCTCCATTGTTCTTTCCAGCAGATTTGATGTACAGGTCTCTCCAGGCCGAGATTCAAGGCTGCAATGAGCAGGATGTGGATGGAAAGCAAGATCGACCCTCCACTTTAAGAACTGGCCGGCGCCATTGTGTCTGTGTTCCATTGCTACCTGACATCACATGAGCTTCGCCAGCGCTCTGAGTTAACGCCTCGCTCCTCGGCATCAGCGCCTTGAGAGAGGTGTGTAGCGCCTGATTTAGCGCTCCAATCACCTCCAGGGGCAATAGAAGCCAAGTTTGCAGAGGCGATAATTAGCGCCAGGCGCTAATCTTTGCGACCAGCCGATAATTGCGCCCCAAACGGGGCGATACTGAATTTCTCCTCCTTAGAATCATAGAATCTTACAGCTCAGAAGGAACCAATTAAGCCTATTGTGCCTGTGAGGACTCTCTGAACTCACCTTCTCCTGACCCTTTCCCCATACCCTTTATACCTTTCTTTTTCAAATATTTACCCACTTCTTTTTTAAAAGCTCTTATGGATTGCATTTGCACCAAAGTTTCTGGTAGGGCATTCCATATCCTCCCTCCCGATCACCCCGCTTCCTCCTGATCACTCCCCCGCCCTCCCGGTCGATCCTTCGCTCCTGATCACTCCCCCGCCCTCCCGGTCGATCCTTCGCTCCTGATCACTCCCCCGCCCTCCCAGTCGATCCTTCGCTCCTGATCACTCCCCCGCCCTCCCGGTCGATCCTTCGCTCCTGATCACTACCCCGCCCTCCCGGTCGATCCTTCGCTCCTGATCACTCCCCCGCCCTCCCGGTCGATCCTTCGCCCCTGATCACTCCCCCGCCCTCCCGGTCGATCCTTCGCTCCTGATCACTTTCCCCCTCCCGGTCGATCCTTCGCTCCTGATCACTCCCCCGCCCTCCCGGTCGATCCTTCGCTCCTGATCACTTTCCCGCCCTCCCGGTCGATCCTTCGCTCCTGATCACTCCACCGCCCTCCCGGTCGATCCTTCGCTCCTGATCACTCCCCCGCCCTCCCGGTTGATCCTTCGCTCCTGATCACTCCCCCGCCCTCCCGATCGATCCTCCGCTCCTGATCACTCTCCCGCCCTCCCGGTCGATCCTTCGCTCCTGATCACTCCCCCGCCCTCCCGGTCGATCCTTCGCTCCTGATCACTCCCCCGCCCTCCCGGTCGATCCTTCGCTCCTGATCACTCCACCGCCCTCCCGGTCGATCCTTCGCTCCTGATCACTCCCCCGCCCTCCCGGTTGATCCTTCGCTCCTGATCACTCCCCCGCCCTCCCGATCGATCCTCCGCTCCTGATCACTCCCCCGCCCTCCCGGTCAATCCTTCGCTCCTGATCACTCCCCCGCCCTCCCGGTCGATCCTCCGCTCCTGATTACTTTCCCCCTCCCGGGACCTCACACCTCCCCACATTGAGCTCCATTTGCCGCAGTTTTGCCCACTCACATCAGCTAGCACTGTCCCTTTGCAACTTTCTGCTCTCATCTACACTACTTACTGTGCCACCTAACCTCGCGTCGTCAGCAAACTTGGATATACGGCTGTCTATTCTTTCATCCAAGTCATTTATAAATAGAATAAACATTTATAAACCTCATCGAGTGCCTTCTGGAAGTCCATATAAACAACATCCATAGACACACCCTTATCCACCACATTAGTGACCTCATCAAAAAATTCAACTAGGTTAGTTAGACATGATTTATCCTTTATAAATCCATGCTGGTTCTCTTTGATTAGTTCACGTTTGTCCAAGTGCTCAGTCACTCTGTCCCTAATGATAGATTCTAGCAGCTTCCCCACAACAGACGTTAGACTAATAGGTGTATAATTTCCTGGTTTTGCTCTCACACCCTTCTTAATATCCCATTTTGAGCTCTTGGATGACATTTCCTGAAAATAGCTCAATGTAAATAGAGGTCCCCAAAATATTCCAGAATGAAGCCCCCAAGGTGCAGTCCCATTTTTCTTTTCAGAAAGACAGAGGCAAAGAAAATTTAGAGCAAAAAGAAGCTTTGGAAGATTTTAGCCTTTCCAGCGTATCTTTGAAAGATTACTTATGCAGGCATCAAGTCCTGGCAGAAACATTTTTTATTTGATGGGGGAAGTAGCTGTGCTCTTAAACTGAACTGAAGATGGACACCACCAACCCCGCCCACCCCCACAGCCCCACTCCGCTCCTCCCCCTCCCCTCCACTGCTATTCAAAGAAGAGCAGCATTTCTCCTGTTACTCTGGTCAACTTTCCTCCCTCAATCAACACCATCAGAAACAAATTGGTCCTTCAGTTTACTGTTGTGGGCCACGGCTGTGTATAAAACAGCTGCTGTATTCACTTATATAACAACAGTAACTGCACTTGAAAGCAGCTCATTCAATGGGAAGTACTCGGAGACAGTGCTGAGAGATGTAATAAGGTGCTTTATCAATGGAATTTCTTTCTTCACTTCTTACCACCAACTAAGTACCTAATGACTGATAATCCGAACAACTCACTGATTGAGGAAAGTCCATGTATTATTCGATAAAGTCTTCTCGGTGCACATTGAGATATTTTAATTTCACTATTAAGTCTATTGTGCCTGTCATGACTCTCTAAACTCACATTCTCCTGGCCCTTTTCCCATACCCTTTAAAATGTTTCTTTTTCAAATCTTTTTAAAAGTTCTTATGGATTGCACTTCCACCAAAGTGTCTGGTAGAGCTTCCATATTCTAATGACCCGCTTTGTGACCCATCAAAGTTGAATTTAACCCCAGTGTCTTTCTTTGTGCTTTTAGTGATGATCTTAAATTTGTGGCCCCCTAGTTACTGATTCACTGACCAATGGAAATAATTCTTTCTGACTTACCTTATCAAAAACACTTCATCATTTTGAACACCTCGATCAGATCTCCTCTTGACCTCCTCTATTCTAATGAAAAAAGCCTCAATTATCCTCATATTGCCGCATAACTAAAGCATCTTCCTATGCTATCCTCTTAACAAAACTCTCCTGTACCCTCTCCATTGCCTTGTCACCTTTCCTAAAGTAGGGTGACCAAAACTGGACACAATAGCACTGCCTCCATGTTCCTCTGCTTCTGGTGGAGAATGGTGCTTGCAGGTAGTGCATCATGGGAATTTGTTGGTGTACAGTCCATGATTTTCCTCCCAGTAAAATGAATGGATGGAAAACCATGGACTTGAGTGGCCGCGATTTCCTGCAATGTGCTCCATCTGAGCGCCAATTCCTCTGGAAGTGTGGGATTGGCCCTATTATTTTAACTGCCACCTAACTACTGATTCATAAAGGTTTACCCTTACCCCTGTGCTTTTGTTGTCTTTGTGTTAAATTTTCTGAGTGTGCGCTGGCACTAAGTAACCTCGCCCGCCCCAGTGCATATCGTACAATTGTAGGTGCAATGCCCACAATGTTTCAATATGCACTGGTGGTCGTGAATGTGTTTACCACCGACGTGTATTTGGAAAGGTTAGGCTTATGTCCCTGTTTATAAAATCTAGGATCCCATATGCTTTTTCTACAGCTTCATCAAGTTGCCAGCAAACTATTAAAGATTGTGGGCCGAAAATTGATCCCGGGACGCGAGAGTACGCACTGCGTACTCTCGCGTATTCCCACTCCAATTGCCGGTTTTCTGCATGCCCTGCGCATGCGCTGAAAACCGGCAATTGCTCTTCCGAAAAGGGGGCGGGGCCTGGGTGCATCGCGTGCGCGCTACAGGCTGCGCGCACGCTGTGCACTTCATGCTTTGGACGCGCAGGTAAGTAGGGAAGATTTTGGAAATGTAAAAAGGAGGAGTAAGACCCGCTTTTAAGAAGGTAAGTAGTGAATTAAGTATTTTTTTGAATTTTTTTTTACAGGTATATCTTTTTTATAGACTTTAAAGACAGGTAAGTTTATTTTTATAACTTTTTAAAAGATTTTAAATTTTTTCAAAAATTTAATTTTTTATTTAAAATGGTTAATTTAATTAACTATACTTATTTTATTAATGTGATGGGTTTTTTTTTAATTTAATTGAGGTTTAGCTGTTATTTTGGGGGGGTGTAAGATTCATAAGTCTCACAGCCATGCTGTGAGACTTATGAATGGAAGATGGTGTGCTACCATTGGCTCTAACTGAGTCACGTGATCCCACAGCTCGCACGAATTCACTACGCCGCTGGGATACGCAAGCCCAGCACAGCTGATGTCTGGAACATCAAGTTCGTGCGAGCTGGATCAGAAAAAGCATAAGCGAGGTGAGACATCGCGGGGAAGGCTTACCCCCGCGGGAACAGAGCGAGATCAATTTCTGGGCCTGTGTATTTGAACCCCGACGTCTCTCGGTCCTCTACTCCTTTGAAACCAAAAAGGACCAGAGTGGTACTTTATTTTCACTGATAAATGCCTTCTTCACAGAAGATCAAGTATCATGAAAAAATTAATAAATAAAGAAAAAGAAAAAGATGCTTACATTTATATAAGGCCTTTACATGTTGAAACAGTACAAAACACTTCACATAATTCATTGCTTCAGAGTGCAGTGACTGTTATTATGTAGGCAAAATAAATAAAAACACTGAGAGTATCAACTCTTATCTATACTTGAAGAAATAACAGGCACTATAGATTATGTCCAAGTCAAAATGTTCTCGTACAATTACAAATTATCTCCTCAAAGTTTTTTCTCGCTAAAAGGTGAGTTGTTGTGCAATCATTGTGAGGAACATTAACACTGGAGAAACACGTTTAGATGCAATTCCTACAGGCCTTGAGGCTACAGCATAACACTGAACACAATTTAGCACAAGTTTGTACCAAACTGTCAATCTAACCCTAGGCTGGTGTGGGAAACAAAAGTATTATTCTAGTGCAGAAGGGGGTATTTTAAATCATATTGTTGGGCAGAGTAACAGCAGCTTTAATGTGCATCTAAGCTGTGTTATATTTGCCCTGGGATTGACTGATATTGACACACGTGAAAAAATGGTCTGTTTTTTTCTCTCAGCATCTTCCACTTTACTGAGAATGAAAAGGTTCACCAAAATTACAGACAAGAATGTTCTGAGAAAGAACAAGATAAATTTTAAGCACTGAATTGGCAAACTAACACTTGAGAGGGGACTGGACCATATTTTTTACTTTCCTCAAGAACATTGTGGGAACCAAGAGAACTATTTTAGATCCCTGTGATGGATCGCAGTTGGCATTTTGTCCATAGCAGGCTTTCTATCAATGTAGCCCTCTGGCAGTATTTGTGTGTCAGCCATTCTGATGAATGTGACTTCCTTTAACTGTGTTTTTATCCCAACATAACGTGTTGCACTTTCCCTTTCTCCCTTCTGTAATTAACTCAGCCATCTCCCTATTCTGTCTCAAGCACATACTGTGTGACTGAGTGCGATCACCACCCCTCCCCCCCCCACCCCGTTCCCCCCCCCCCCCCGCTAACCACCAGCCTTAGCTCTAATTATACAGTTAACCCAAGTTATAATCAAGTGGGCTATTTTTATCACTTTTAAGCATATCTGGATGATTCAGTTGTATTATTAATGATTTTTCTGACAGTTAACTATCAACAACTAAACTGGCTTAATAGATGTTAAGATATTTTAGAAAGTGTGATTGGTGAAAATAGAAGGTCATATGAAACAGAAACTCACCAAAGGAAGAGACAGTAGCCTAAGGTGGCCATACCAGCACTAAAGGTCAGAGTTCAAATCCATCTTCTGGCTATTGGGCTTGAAGAGCAGAACAGCTGCTCAGGGCCAGAAGTAAAATGAGTTTTTCTTTGCTCGTTTGTTATGCAGCCATAAAGACTCAAAAAGTGTCCTTGGAGAACGGTAAAAATAAATAGGTTTTGTAAAAATTTGTTTTCATTGCATACGTCAACCATAGCTTTCAACTGATTATTGGGAAAATTGCTAAAAACAGAGAGCTTCAAGCAGCTAAATGGAACTGTTAAATATCCATCTATTTTTAGATTGTTTATGCTGTTTTGGTAGCTGTTGCATGATGCTGTTTCATAATGAGATGCATTTTCAGTACTTTATGATAATTAAGATAATTATCACAAACAGACCCTAATGGATCCATCAAATAACGTATTTATGTGTAATCACTCAATTTTGCACAAATGCGTGTTGTGACAATTCAGAAGTTACAATTGTACCCCTTGATGTTTAGAAGCACTCTGTGGGTTTGCAAATACAATAATTTAGATGCTAGCATTTACTATCAGTAATACTTTTAACATGGCTACAACCTCAGTGAAGTGGATTATAATGGTTCCTCCTGGGATGCAATTGAGAACAGCCTCAGTCTAACAGGTTACAAATGGTCTGTGAAGTAGGCAGCAAGGTCACTTGATGCTGTATGCACACTACGTGCATTTTCATATTGTAATTGTAATAAAGTGAAATATTAGATGAAATAACCATAGTGAGAGAGGAAGTATTAAGGGGTTTAGCAGCTTTAAAAGTGGATAAATCCCCAGGCCCGGATGAAATGTATCCCAGGCTGTTAAGCGAAGCAAAAGAGGCAATAGCAGAGGCCCTGACCATCATTTTCCAATCCTTTCTGGCTTCAGGTGTGGTGCCGGAGGACTGGAGGACTGCTAATGTGGTATCCTTGTTTAAAAAGGGAGAAAAGGATAGACCGAGTAATTACAGGCCAGTCAGCCTAACCTCGGTGGTGGGAAAATTATTGGAAAGAATTCTGAAGGACAGGATAAATCTTCATTTAGAAAGACACCGATTAATCAAGGATAGTCAGCACAGATTTGTTAAGCGAAGGTCGTGTCTGATTGAATTTTTTGAGGAGGTAACAAGGAGAGTAGATGAGGGTAGTGCGTTTCATGTAGTGTATATGGACTTTAGCAAGGCTTTTGATGAGGTTCCACATGGCAGACTGGTCACGAAGTTAAAAGCCCATGGGATCCAGGGCAAAGTGTCAAGTTGGATTCAAAACTGGCTCGGAGGCAGGAAGCAGAGGGTAATGGTTGATGGGTGTTTTTGTGACTGGAAGGCTGTTTCCAGTGGGGTTCTGCAGGGCTCAGTACTAGGTCCCTTGCTTTTTGTGGTATATATCAATGATCTAGACTTGAATATAGGGGGTATGATTAAGAAGTTTGCAGATGATACTAAAATCGGCTGTGTGGTTGATACTGAAGAAGGAAGCTGTAGACTGCAGGAAGATATCAATAAATTGGTCAGGTGGGCAGAACAGTGGCAAATGGAATTCAATCCAGAGAAGTGTGAGGTAATGCATTTGGGGAGGGCTAACAAGGAAAGGGAATACACATTAAATGGTAGGACACTGAGTAGTGTAGAGGAACAAAGGGACCTTGCAGTGCATGTCCACAGATCCCTGAAATTAGCAGGCCAGGTGGATAAGATGCTTAAGAAGGCATACGGAATGCTTGCCTTTATTAGCCGTGGCATAGAATACAAGAGCAGGGGGGTTATGCTTCAACTGTATAAAATACTAGTTAGGCCTCAGCTAGAGTACTGCGTGCAGTTCTGGTCACCACATTACAGGAAAGATGTGATTGTACTAGAGAGGGTACAGAGGAGATTTACAAAGATGTTGCTGGGAGTAGAGAATCTTAGCTATGAGGAAAGACTGGATAGGCTGGGTTTGTTTTCTTTGGAACAGAGGAGGCTGAGGGGAGACCTTATTGAGGTGTATAAAATTATGAGGGGCCCAGATAAAGTCGATAGAAAGGACCTATTTCCCTTAGCAGAGGGGTCAAAAACCAGGGGGCACAGATTTAAAGTAATTGGTGGAATGTTTAGAGGGGATTTGAGGGGAAATTTCCTCACCCAGAGGGTTGTGGGGTCTGGAACTCACTGCCTGAAAGGGTGGTAGAGGCAGGAACCCTAACCACATTTAAAAAGTACTTGGGATGCTCTAACCTGCAGGGCTACGGACCAAGAACTGGGAAGTGGGATTAGGCTGGATAGCTCTTTATTGGCCGGCGCGGACACGATGGGCCGAAATGGCCTCCTTCCGTGCTGTAACTTTCTATGATTCTATGATTCTTATATAGAGCTGTTTGGGGCCTGAAAAACCTAGCTGTACCCAATTTCCATAAACACATGAGATAATTAACTTTGTCTGAAGACTGCAGTCATAAAAGCAAAACCACATTTTTGGTCTTTTGCCTGTGGAACTTTGGGTGTAGTCTTCACCTGGAGCTCTGCTCCTTTTACCAAGGAGGATAAACATAGTAAAGGGGGGGTCATTTTGACTTTTGGTGATGGCAGTAGCAGCTCGGCCGCCCTTTAAACATCTCTCCCGATTTGCGATTCCATTGAGATCAAAAGGTCAAAATAGTCCCAAGGAGTCCTCAGGGCTTTACAACTTGACTCTCAGGATAGAAGCAACCTTCCCTTTCTCGTGACCGTGGGAGCGTGGGATGCAGAGAGGAAAAAGGAAACCAGTTGATTGGTGCACAAGCAAACAAGTTATCAATCTCAACAGCAGGTCACACCATACCGGAACGACATTTGACAATACACATACTCTTATGTCTGTTTCAGCAAAATTCACTCTGCATTAGGTAGAACAATAAAGTATAATTAGGCACGTCTCTTCCAAGGACATACAAGCAATGGAAAAGGTACAGTATCAATCGCTACCGGAGAGGAGGAATTATAGTTATCAAGAGACACTTGAAAAGTTGTTTTATTTTTTCTCTACAGCTGAAAAGGTTAAGGAGTGATTTGATGGAGAACTCCTTAGAGCAGAGAAGGCTAAGAGGAGATTTGATAGAGCTGTTTAAAATCATGATCGGTTTAAATAGAATAAAGAAAGAGAAACTGTTTGCAATGGCTGAAGGGTCGATAACGAGAGGGCACAGATTTAAGGTGATTGGCAAAAGAACCAGAGGCGACCTGAGGGAAAACTTTTTTATGAGTGGTTAGTATTTGAAACGCACTGCTGATAGGGTGGTGAATACAGATTCAATAGCCTTCAAAAGGGAAGTGGATAAATACTTGAAGGAGAAAAATTGCAGGGATATGGGGAAAGAGCGGGGAGTGGGACTAACTGGATTGCTCTTCGAAAGAGCCGGCGCAGACTCGATGGGCCGAATGGCCTCCTTCTGTGCCATGATTATTCTATGATTCGATGATTCTATTATAGAGTAGCATTATAAAGTTAATATTGATAGATTGTTTCCATCGGTCAATGATATGCTAACGAGAGGGCACAAATTTAGGATAATCACAAAGAATTAAGGGAGAGATCAGAAAAAAATTTTTTATACAGGTGGTTAGAATTTGGAACTCTATGTCACAGTCCATAAATTATTTTAAAAAAAACAAATGAAGAAAAATTTATACAGCACCTTTCATGACCTCAGGAGGTCCCAAAACGCTTTACAGCCAATGAAGTACTTTTGAAGTGTAGTCACTACTGTAATGTAGGAAACGCAGCAGCCAATTGGCAAACAGCAAGGTACCACAAACAGTAATGAGATAATGACCAGATAATTTGTTTTTTAGTGATGTTGGTTGAGGGATAAATATTGGCCTGGAACTCAGGGAGAACTCCGCTGCACTTATAGGGGGAGAAATTCAGTATCGCCCCATTTGGGGCGCAATTATCGGCCGGGTGCAAAGATTAGCCCCTGGCGCTAATTATCGCCACCGACTGCAAACTTGACTTTTATCGCCCCTGGAGGTGATTGGAGCGCTAAATCAAGCGCTTCACACCTGTCTTAAGGCGCAAAGGACGAGGAGCGAGGCGCTACCTCAGAGCGCTGGCGAAGCTCATGTAATGTCAGTCAGCAATGGAACACACACACAATGGCCCTGGGCCAGTTCTTAAAGGGGATGGTTAATCTTGCTTTCCATCCACATCCTGCTCATTGCAGCCTTGAATCTCGGCCTGGAGAGACCTGCACATCAAATCTGCTGGAAAGAACAATGGAGAGTTCCAGGCAAAGAGCTCAGAGTGCAGCTCCCACAGTCTCTTCTAAATCGATACAAGGAATGGCAAATCAAAATGAACCTGCAAAGTGCTGCTCAGTACCCAAAACTCCTTCACACAACGTTGAATCTCTCCAGAAGTCTCTCTCACTCTCTCTCAGAATGCGTAGTTCAAAAATGGCACCAACAATAAAAGGCAGGAAGCGGTCACCTTTAAATAGCGCTCCCCCTTTCCCTTCATGACTGCAGAACGCTCCTATCAACCTGTCGTTGCTAGCGTCAGGCGGTAAGGCAGGGGGCGCCACTCAATATCCACTCCGGGGCGATACCGGGGCGTTGCGCACTCGTCTGACGTCACGATCTGCCGGCGCAGGAGATCGTGGTAGTAGTGTTTAGCGTCGCCGCAAAATGTCTAGTTAATTTCGCGAGCGGCGCAAACTTCGCCGCGCCTGGGCGCTGGATGCTTTGCGCCCCATTAGCGCCCTCTTAAGGCGCTAACGGGAGGCGCAACCAACTGAATTTTTCCCCCATAGTGTCATGGGATCTTTTTCGTCCACCTGAGAGAGCAGGCAGGGCCTCGGTTTAACATCTCATTCGAAAGATGGCACTTCTGACAGTGCAGCACTCCCTCAGTACTGCACTGGAGTGTCTAGATTTTGTGCTCAAATCTCTGGAGTGGGACTTGAACCCACAACCTTCTGATTTGGAGACGAGAGTGCCTGCTCTTCAACCACCACCATTAGTTGCTGCTCATGCACAGCGATTCACTCAATACTACCTCCACAAACTCACTATCTACATCTTCCGGTATACATATAGCTGTGTTGGTGCTTGCAAAGGTGGTGAGAGTAATGTCGGGGGCTGTGAGGTACTGGCTTGCTCAGGGACACTGGCTGTGGGGTAAATCTCTCCTTCCAGACTTACCAAAATAGAAGAGGAACATTTGTCAAAGAAGTGCCTTTCACTGGCATATACTACGTATTGAAATTGAGTGAATGAGTACAGAACAAGACATAACAACAGCATAATGATACTAGACCTGAGTTTGGGGGAGGATCTCTGGATTCACCCTCCCTTGTCCCTCAGTGTCCTTGCATCTACGGAGACCTGTTCAAACGGGCTTCTGATGCCTGAGACCTCCTCCAGTTCTTGTTTGCTCCTTTCTGTTGTCTTCAGGTAGATATGTAGGCCCCGGTTTTAAATCCAGGTGGGTGGATAGTGAGCTGAATTGGAAACTCACTTGTTGCTCCAGAAACAAGGCCCCGGCTGTTTTAACTCATGGGCCCCATTTACATCCTATTGGTCAAATTCCCACCTGGAAATCTGTGGGGAGCGGCAGAAAGATCACACAGTCTGTAGGCCGCTTGACGACACAAGGTGGGATCGGCTTCCAGGCCTGTGTAGCGGGGGTTTCACATTGGGGAAGAAGGGCAGATTATACTTCTGTGAAGTGCCTTGGGGCACTTTTCCTACATTAAAGGCGCTATATAAGTGCAACTTGTTGCTGATGTAAAATAATGAGCAGACGAACATCTTACATATGCATTAAGCATTTTCTCACTAATATCACCAATGGAATTGGTGGTAAACAGTAATCTTCTGTTTACTAAAGATAACAGCGCGTGTATCGCATAGAATTACAGATGAATTTGAATCCATTGCAGAGACAGATCCTGACCAAGCTGTCATCCGTTCTTTTACTGCTGTTTATTCTTTTCTTTCAGCTCTTCCATTTGCCTTTATTAAAATAAAAATTGGGAAATAAATAGGTGACAAAGCTCAGCTTTGACACCAGATTAAATTGGTAGTATTTAGTGTCACTGTCTAGTAAAATGTAACGGCCCCAAACTGAACCTTTGCAGGGGGACCCCGCAAGACAAATGCCTCGCCTGCGTGTAACAAGTTGAGAGGTAACATTGGGTCTGAATTTACGGTCAGAGGCTTCCCACGGGGAAATACCTCCGATCCGCAAATAAAGTCCGTGCCTACCTTCTGCCTCGGGAACCACGGAGACTCGCGCTCCTGGGCCTCCACGGGAACGCCCGGGTAAAGGTCCTCGTAGCCCAGAGGTGCACGCAGTTTGCAAGCGCCCCCTGGGATCACGTGGGCCGGCCCAACCAATAAAAGAAGGGGCTCCCCATTCATATTTATGGGGATTCCATTTTCGTATGGAATCCCCATTAACATTAATGGGGATCACATAAAAAACACATTTACATACCAAATTAAAAAAAAAAATCACATCTTTAAAATTAATTAAAATACAATTTAATTAAATATTTAAAACAAAAATGTAATTTTTGGAAAAAAAAATTAAACGTTTTAAAGGGGCTAATAATAATCTGAACCTATTTTACAGGTTTTTTTATGTTTAGATCATTTTAAAAAAATTATTTTCATGTTCATTTAAACTCTTACGCTGGTAAAAGCAGTCCCTGCTTTTACCAGGCGTAAGAATTTTGCGGGCATTCACGGTGCAGTAGTTGGGCAAATACTCTCCGCCCGTGAATGCCCTTTTCTCGGGGATGCGTTGGATCTGTCGAGAAGAACCTGGAACTTGCAGGGCCCTTACGGGCGTGTACACACCGCTTACACACCCGTAGGCCCCGGAAAATCCGGGCCAATGTGATGATCATATTGTGCCCATTTACTTGGTATAGGGAAATTAATCTCCCTACCGTAACAGACTTTTTGATGCTTGAAAACTTCTTGTGCATCAGCCTCCACATACACTGCGTGGTTTTGTTGGTATTCGTGACGGCTACACCTACTCTGAGCCACACTGCACTCCTCCCCGCTAGGCCAGGTGCCCTAAAGTGCCAAACATGATCTTACTGAATGGCGGAGCAGGCTCGAGGGGCCGAGTGGCCTACTCCTGCTCCTAATTCGTACGTTCGTATGTAACAGGGCAACCTTCTTTTGTTGTACCTTTTGTGGCAGTAGCTGCAGTTCTGAGTCTGCAAACGGTGTCGTTTTTCCTTGACAGGGCTCCAATACAGCGTCACTTTAAGTGTGCAACAAGTGAACTTACACTTGAACATGCCATAGCTTCTCAAATTGCTGCAACTGTGTAGGTAATCCCCAACTAGCAATGAAAAATAATGGGCGCTCAAGATTGGAAGTGCAACATCACAAATGAAGTACGGTGTCGGTTGAGAAAAATGACAGGAAAATAATTAATGTCTCCTGACATAAGATTCAATAATAAAATTTTCCGAACACATAGGGAGATAAAGTAATCTGTATAACAAGATAACTCACATAAAAGTCTGATTCATCAAGCTCATTCAAAAACATGTAATCTGGGAGTACTTCCCAGCATGTCTTAAAAATACAGTAAACTCTTGTTTAAACAGCAGTTTATCATCCGGAATACTTTAATAACCGGCAAAATAAATATATCGCAATACAAAACAACACCTCAATAACCGGTAATCTTGCCGATTCTACCATACATTTAACGGAACATTCTGTAGGTGAGTACACAATTATACAGTACATTTCTTGATTTTTTATTTTTGTTTGTGTTAAAAATTGCCTTGGTAGGTATACCTCTCTGTTATCCAGAATTTTTCATTAACCGGCACCATCCTGGTCCCATAGGTGCCGGATAAGAAAGAGTTTATTGTAACTTGAATTCTCCTCGTCAACTATAGAAATCAGTCATATAGACCAGGATTTGATCCATGATCTGCGCTGAGTTCACTGGGTTGGTGATGCACGTGCTACAATTAGCCTCAGCACCTCTGAGCGAAGGAGGAGAAAGATCTGAAATTCAGCCACAGTTTTCTCTCCCGGGGGGTGATATTGAACTTCAGCAGTGGTGCAAAACAGGTATTGAAGTCAATGGAAAGGAGAATGGGGTGGGGGGTACAATGGGCGGCCGATCCACTCCTGCCCCCACCCCTCCCCACCACCAAGTTAAATTGCACTCCCTGATCTCTATCCTGCTGGAAAGGGCATGTATATGAATGTCAGTTAGGGTCATAATCGGATTGGCTGTGAGGCCCAATGGATTGACTAGTTTGCTGACACTCAATTCTCTAGGCTCACACATGCTGACTGATCACTTGGGTGAGGTACCGAAGGGCAGTGTGATATGGAATCTGTACAAGTAGCAGATTTGGGTAAGCCTGTACAGATCTCTACTGTACACTGGTCCCTGTGGAACCATATCGCAGCACTAATCAGCAGCTTCACAAGAGGAGTGGAGAAATTTGGGAGAAACAAAAAAGTTAATTGGATTCCCACGAGCAGTCAGTGGACCATAAAGACATTGATGATACATTATCTGTGTTCATTCACTCAAACGATAGTCATAAAAATCATGAGTGAAATATGAATGATGACTCTCATAAGTATCAGGACTAGTAAAATGTAGGGTCATTATTTCATGGGTTATTTAGCGTTATTTTAGGCCTTTTGCTTTATTTAAGTTACCTAGTTTAGTAAACATTTTAAAGAGCCATTTTTTCCAGTTTTCTGAAGATGCTGAGATGTTGACTCATGGGGTATAGTTCCATGGGCACCGGTCACCCTCTGGTACCTCGGCTGATGCCCACTCTTCATTTGTGACCTGAGATCTTGAGTGACTGTGGGGAAGCACCAGAATCAAACACATTGACGATTTCAACTCATATCCAGACACCATTTTACAGCAGTGGTGGGGTTTCACAGGACATGATCAGGAGCGAGACCCCTGGGGTGATTTTTCCCTTCACAGCCCAAGTTCACTAAGGCCAATTGAAATGCAGCCACTACAATCCCATCCGAGATCAGCTAACTCCCCAAACCACTGTCCATTTCAAAACTGGATTGGCGGCTATGCTAAGCTTGGTTTCATCACCTCTGGATGGAGTCCCAGATACTCACATTACTACACTGTGAGGCAACCCTGAGACTTAGTCCTGACCCTTCATCACTAACTCCCCAAGCAGAGGAAACCGCCTTCGTTATTCACTATCAAAATTCTCATAATTTTAAAAACTTCTATTAAATCTTTGCTGACTCTGCTCCCATTGGAAATAGCCCCAATGGCCCTGAATTTGCGGTCGGAGGCTTCCCGCAGGGAAATGCCTCCGATCCGCAAATAAAATGCCCGCGTAGACGCCACGGAGACTCGCGGTCCTGGAGCTCCCCGTGTACCCGCGGGTAGAGGCCCACGTATCCCAGGGGCGCAGGCGGTTCATGAGTGTCCCTGGGATCATGTGGGCCGGCCCAACGAATGACTGAAGGGAATCCCCAATCATACTTATGGGGATTCCGTATGTACGGAAACATCATAAGCATGATTGGAAATACCCCAAAAAATACACCTAGGCATCAAATACATTTTTTTTTAAATCACATATTTAAGATTAATTAAAATGCCATTTCATTAAATATTTAAAACAAAAATTTAATTTTTTGAAAAATAAATTTACATGTTTTAAAGGGGCTAAAAATAACCTTACCTTATTTAACAAGTATTTAAATGTATAAATTATTGATAAAATTTTATTTTTCTGTTTTATAAAACTCTTACGCTGGTAAAAGCAGGCCTTATGCAGGCAGAAGTTGGGCAAATAATCCAACTCTCCGCCCACAGATGCCCTATTCCCGGGGATGCGTGCGATCTATCAGGAAGATTCTTGACAGATCGCAAGTTCCAGGTTTTCGCGCATGCGCAGCGCATGCCTAAACCTGGAACTTACGCGGCCCCCTACGGGCGCGTACACACCTCGCACTTACCCGTAGGGGCCGCAAATTATGGCCCAATATCTCAAGTCCAAAAATGTGTGGGTTAGGTTGATTTGGCTATGATAAATTGACCCTTAGTGTTAGGGGGGATTAAATATGTGGGGTTATGGGGATAGGATGGGATATGTTAGGGGGAATTAAATACGTGGGGTTACGGGGGTAGGGTGGGATATGTGTACTGCGGGGATTAAAGCAGGGACAGGGTACTGGATTTGGATGATCAGCCATGATCGTATTGAATGGCGGAGCAGGCTCGACGGGCCGAATGGCCTACTCCTGCTCCTAGATTCTATGTTTCTATGTTTCTATGTTTCTCATAACTATGGTTTCCCTCCCCTGGCATTATCCTGTATGATCTCTAAACTGCACACACTATTCCAACCGTGGCCTAGCCAATGTTTTTTTTATAAATTCAGCGCTGCTTCTTCACCATTAAGGGCCCATTTTAACTCGGGGCGGGAATCTGGAGTGTGGAGGCCGACGTGGATGCCAAACCGTCCCAGAGCATGAAGCCAGTGAGATTTTAACTCCCAGGCCTCATTTGCGTGCTCCGAATCTGACTCCGACCTGACACCAGTGGGAATGACGTCACCGGCGGTGAGCAGGGGTCACAATTGATTGGGTGGGGTGGGGGGGAGGGTGTCAGGCCGCTGCCAGGATTCCACCGAAATGGTTGCCGGCAAGATAACTACAGACTGGGCACACTGGAGCACTCCTTCTGGCTCACAAGGAACCTTTACAAAACGTTTTTTTTAAAACACTTAGCTGTGCCTCCTGAGGGCTGGATATTGCTGCCACCAGCTTGGGCTGGAGACCATGCGGGCCTTAGTCAAGCCCATAGTTAAAATGGCGTGTGCGACCCGATGACATCATCGGGATGTGGCAATGCCATTTAAAGGAGGCCCCTGCTTCTCTGGGGCAGGTAGTCTTCCCATTCCTGAATTCAGGCAAGTAAAAATTGTGGGGGGTGGGAATGTGGCGTGAACACCCCGCTATTTTACCCCTCACTTGTTCCGTTCCTGTTCTGCACAGGGGGGGCGGGGGGGGGGCGGTTTAAAATCGGCCCTTTAGACTCTATGCCCCTGTTTACAAAACCCCAACATTTATTGGCTTTTTCTTTAATAGTTTTATCTAACTGCACGCACATTTTCAGGTAATTGTGCATTTGTACTCCTAGATCTCTCTGTTTAACTACATTCCTCAGTGTCCATTCACTCAGTGTATACTCCCATTTCTTGCTTTTCTCCTCCCAAAATGTATTACCTCACACTTCTCCATACTTAATTGCATCTGTCTGCCCATTCTACTAATCTGTCCATGTCTTTCTGAAGTATTTTACAAAACTCCTCCCTGTTTGGCAAACCCCCTACTTTGAGGTTGTAAGCAAATTTTGAGATTGCGTTCCCTACATCCAAGTCCAAATCATCTATATATTCCGGGAAAATTGGACCCAGCACCGACTCCTGGGGGTACACCATTTCCAAACCTTCTCCAGTCTGAGTAACACCCATTTGCCCTTAGTGGGCAATTTTAACCCTACTGGCTCAGCAGAAACCTGGCAGGTGGGCAGTTAAAATCGCCCTGGCTCTTATCTGTCTGAAAGCCGCCATGATCGCAATGTCTGAAATTTTAACCTACTGTCCTGAGCAGGCAACAAGGACATGCGCCCGGAGCCAACAGGGTCCTTCTTTACATATACATGTTGCAGCCTGACGACATCATTGAGACCCGACTGTAATTTTAAACTCAGGCCTGAGCAGTGAATCCACCTGGAGTTAAAATCGGAGCCGATCATCCTGCCCATCAACCAACTTTCTATCCATGCTGCTACATTTCCTCTTATACTGTACACCAGAATGTTTCTAACAAGCCTCTTGTGAGATAGCGAACACTTTCTGAAAATCCATCTACACTACATCTATCCAAGTGATCACTTCTTGAAGAAACTCTAATAAATTTGTCAAACATGACTTGCCTTACATAAGTCCATTATTGATTAACCTGTGCATTTCTCGATGTTTACTCATGTTATTTCCCAGTTACTGTGCTGTGAGCCAGCCCTGCAATTTACACCTGTTACTTTTGGTTGGAGTCTCAGATCATCTCTTTGTTACCCTGTGAGACAGCCCAAGTTAAGAAGAGATTTGAAAGTCACTATAAACAAAAATCGACGATGGAGCAAACTATTGGGGGAAAAATTCGACGGCGCCCACTTTGGGGCGTTAATGTCATCCAGTAGCCCCACGAAAAAGTTAGCGCCCCTGCGCCGTAAACTCAGTAGTAATGCCCCAAGCAGGAGGCGGGACACGAATGGAAGCGCTCCCCCTCCTTCTTGGGGCGCTACCAGCGAATTTTGCGGCGCTCCGTGCAACAGCGCCACCCGCGTCGGCACGTAGCGCTGTATAATTGCAGGCCTCCCTCCCCTGCTGGACCACCGGGGAACGGGGTGCTGGCACCAAGAAGAAAAAAGGGGAAGGGGGCAGGTGCTGGCAGTTGGCCAAAAACAAATGGCCGCCCGACACCTGCCCTTTAACTTGCGCCGCCGCGGCAGCAAAAATGCCACTCAGACCCTGTCGGACATGTCGTCCGGCGATAGGTCAGGGGGTACAACCCAAGGTTGTGGCTGGGGCGCGAGCGGGGCGCTACCGGCGACCGCCACCGCAAACCTCCTGCTGAATTTTGCGGGAGGCGTCAGCGGTGCCGCGCCCGGGCGCTTGGTGCGTTGCGCCCCGTTAGCGCCCACCGGGGGCGCAAAGCAACTCAATTTTTCTCCCATTTTGCTTTGCATTTCAAATGTGTGTGTGTTGCTTATAAAAAAAACAAAGGGGGAAAAATTCAGTTGGTTGTGCCTCCCGTTAGCGCCCGGGCGCGGCGATGTTTGCGCCGCTCGAGTAATTAACTAGACATTTTGCGGCGACGCTAAACACTACCGCCACGATCTCCTGTACCGGCAGATCGTGATGTCATTCGAGTGCGCAACGCCCCAGTAGCGCCCCGGAGTGGATATTGAGTGGCGCCCCCTGCCTTGCCACCTGACGCTAGCAACGACAGGTTGAGGGGAGCGTTTTGCAGTCAGGAAGGGACTGGGGGAGCGCTATTTAAAGGCGACCGCTTCCTGCCTTTTTTTGTTGGTGACATTTTTGAACCACGCATTCTGAGAGAGAGAGAAAGAGACTTCTGGAGAGATTCAACGCTGTGTGAAGGAATTTTCGGTACTGAGCAGCACTTTGCAGGTTCATTTTGATTTGCCCTTCCTTGTATCGATTTAGAAGAGACTGTGGGGCTGCACTCTGATCTCTTTCCCTGGGCCTCTCCATTGGTATTTCCAGCAGATTTGATGTACGGGTCTCTCCAGGCCGAGATTCAAGGCTGTAATGAGCAGGATGTGGATGGAAAGCAAGATCAACACTCCCCTTTAAGAACTGGCCGGCATCATTGTGTCTGTGTTCCATTGCTGACTGACATCACACGAGCTTCGCCAGCACTCTGAGTTAGCGCCTCGCTCCTCGGCCTTTGCGTCTTAAGACAGATGTGTAGCGCCTGATTTAGCGCTCCAATCACATCCAAGGGCGATAAAAGTCAAGTTTGCAGTCCGGGGCGATAATTAGCGCCAGGCGTTAATCTTTGCGCCCGGCTGATAATTGTGCCCCAAACGGGGCGAAACTGAATTTTTCCCCCAAAGTCTAATCCAAATTAATACAGAATAAAATTTTAAAAACTGCAAATGCTCATCATATATTAAAATAAATACACAGCATAAGCATCAGCATCTGAAAAGAGAAAATATTGGTGAACATTTCAGGTGTCAACCCTTCTTCAGTAATATATATCCCTTGATTAATAGCTAAACCTCTTGTAAATTCTAGGAGTAGTGGTTATTTTAATTTAAAACAGATAACTGGAATATAGCTGTTCCCCGCAAAAACACCATGGAAAACTCCGAACCAGCTCCGACTGCCCATGATATAAGCTGCGCCCATCTCCCTGTGTTCAGCCTGCAGACACCCACCAAGTTATAACCTCAATCCAGCCTATGTGTAATGCTATCTAGTTATACACAGCTCTCTGGACACTCTTCACTTGCCTGACAGAGATGACCTTTGGATAGCGTACAATATTTTGCACCACTTTCCAACATCTTAAGATCTATTTAAAAAACTATTGAACCTATTAGCTGCCTCTTTCTGAAAGCAGTTAGCATTTTTGAACTCTTGTCTTCTAACTAGTGTTCTCCCCTCTCCTTTTTATTTTGGTCAGTCCTACAAAGGGGGCTTCTCCAGTCTGACCTTGTCAGCTCTGATGACAGGTCCATCCAAAGCAGTAATCTATATTGCTCTTTCAGGTACTGACAGCCAGCTTTGTGTTTCTCACATTTTCTTTACTTTTGTTATCCTTATAACTGTCTCTAGGTACCTGTGAATGCCTCATGTCATTATTGTGTCTCTACCATGCTCGCTCCTCTGTATATATGTAATTGCATATGCAGATATATATGTTTATTTAAGTGTCTTGCATTTCTATATGCACCTTGGCTGTTTAATCTTCACAAAGGAGGTTAACTTCCTATATATATATAAAAGGGATTCATTTGAATAAACTACAAAACACAGTGCCCAGTAGGTAAGAGAATACTTACAGAGTAAATAATCAATACTTCAAATTCTCCTCCAGTTTTTAAATCGCTCGCTGGCCTTGCTGCTCCCTAACCTCCTCCAGCACTACAACCCCGACCCCTGCGCATCCCCGATTTTCACCCCTCCACTATTGGTGGCCACGCCTTCAGCTGCCTAAGCTCTAAACTCTGGAATTCCTTCCCTAAACCACTCTGCCTCTCGACCTCTTTCTCCTCCTTTAAGATGCTCTTTAATACCTACCTCACCTGTCCTGATCGCTCCTTATGTGGCTCGGCGTCAAATTTTGCTTGATAATCGCTCCCGTGAAGTGCCTTGAGATGTTTTACTATGTTAAGGGCGCTATATAAATGCAAGTTGTTGTTGTTGTTAATGCCCATCTCTTTGACCAAGCTTTTGACCAGTCTTCCTAACATTTCGTTCTTTGACTCAGCATCTAGTATTCCTGTGAAGGACCTTGGAATGTTCTTCTCCATTCAAGGTGCTACCCAAATGCAGGTTGATGGTATTGCTGTTGTTACCAATCACTTTCTGTTATTTCAGTTGTGCAATGGAGGTTCTGTGACCGATCTTGCCAAAGGGTTATTAAAGCGAGGCGAGAGAATGAGTGAACCGATCATTGCCTACATCCTGCATGAAGCCCTCATGGTAAGATTTATATTTGCGTTTTAACAAGTAACAGATTCCTTTAGCTCAAAATGAAGCATTGTACAGATTTTCAGCCCCATTTGCAGTAACATGTGATTGCCGCGGCGGTGACCTGCTAACATTAAAACGGCTCACTTCATTATGTTTATTAGGCAGCCGGCTTTTATTTGCTGCAAGAATAATATAACTGTCACCGTCGATTTTTCTTTAGGGTCTGAAACATTTACACAACAACAAGACCATTCATCGTGACATCAAGGGCAATAACATCCTATTAACAACAGAGGGAGGCATCAAACTCGTGGATTTTGGTATGTAGCAATTTGCATGCAGCCGAAGGAGGCAGTCATTCTTCTCAGCAGTTTTGCAAAAGTACGTCAGGCAGACTGAGCAAGAGGCGGTTTAAGCAAGAGCGTACAGCCAGAAGCTGTAAGGATTCTGTCCAAGAAGCAAAATCATCTGTCAGAATTCATTTTCACCCAGTGTGTTTGCAGCTGTCTGTGTGGAGGATGAGGGGAAGGGTTACAAGGAGTACAGGAATCTAA
The DNA here is from genome assembly GCA_030390025.1 of Squalus acanthias. Taxonomy (NCBI): domain Eukaryota; kingdom Metazoa; phylum Chordata; class Chondrichthyes; order Squaliformes; family Squalidae; genus Squalus; species Squalus acanthias. Next base: position 141,525,753 of record CM059428.1, read on the forward strand.
CAGGTTTGGCAAGTCACCAATATACGGCAAGCTTGTCACAGCCGGGCGAGCTATTTCCCCTTTTCCTCCGAAATCTAAAATGGAAGTTGTTATAGTTACAGAAATCACAACTAATGCTGAAGACATATAATTGTAAAATATTCGTGCACATGGTCGAAGCAAATGTGGAGCCAGGAAATCAAACCCTTAAATGCAAACATTCCTCAATAGAAACAGGCAGTGTATCCAGATTTTAAAAGGCAGCATTACACGGGGAAGGAGGAGGGGACTTCAGTATAAAAGGGGTGATTTGAACCCTGGCCAATTGGCAGAAAGCACCGTTCGCCCTCAGCCGCCTATATCCCACACCGATCCCGCAGGCTAACATTTTAACCTCTGAATAGGTGAGAAGGACACCTGCAGGCAACCGCCGGCTCCTTCTTTAAATATGCAGGTCCCGATCGGAGGTCAACTGCTATTTTAACTGCACAGGGAAGCTGTTGTGGCTTTTCCACCAGGCCAACCTCGCAGGAAGCAGAGTCGGGGCCAGAATGGGTGCAAAAAGGCCTCTTTTTTTACTTTTGTGGGCCAGAAGGACTCCCGATCGCGAGGTCCTCCAGAAACCCCCTCCCCTGTGAACTACCCGAGTGCCGGGGACCATTCCTTGCATTCCTGCCTGTCGGCCAGCAGCCACTACCCACTAGGTTTGGGCGGGAAACAGACTAGGAATGTGCAGTAGAGGCCCAGGAGTTCAAATCTACTGGGCCTCACGCTGCCGAGGTCAGGATAGTTTGTTGGCTGCTTGAGGCCTCGCCCGCCCAACTTCCAGGATAAACTATAAGGGGACGAAATTCAGTAGGTTAGCGCCCCCAGTTAGCGCCTGGCGGGGGCGCTAATGGGCGCTCAGACAGTAGTGCTGCGGCGGGGCACAGCAAATAACAGTTAGCGCCTCGGTCCCTTTCGCCATGCAGATTGTGACGTCAGCGAGTGTGCAACGCTCGCTGGACGCCCGATCTGCAAACTTCAGTAGCGCCCGCTGCCTCGCGCCGACAGCGCCAGGGAGCGGAGGTGTGAACCAGCCGGGTGGCGGGACGCTACTTAAAGGGATGCGCCCCAGCTGTCAAGGAACTTCCGTTCCAAAGGCCAGTTATGAGTGGCAGAGAGCGCAGGATGTGTCTGCAGCCAAATCAAGGCTGCGCAGTCCCCAGAGTGTTGCGCGTCGTCAAAGCACTTTCCACTCCATCTCACAGCATATCACTGTTCTGCACTCCCCGAATCATTGGGGGCTGGTGTGCAGACTCCAGTGACCCTCCCCTTTAATAGCTGGAAGGCGCCTGCGCCAATGCTCACTTCCGATTACACAACACCTCATATTCGCTATCGCTTGGAGCCTAATGCCACTCACCTACGCCATTAGCTCCTGATTTAGTGCTCCCCTGCATTCTTTGAGCGCTGAGACTGAATTTAGCGGGCAGTGAGATTGATTAGCGCCTGGCGCTAAATTTCCAAATTCTCAAAATTAGCGCCCCTTCCTGGGCGCTACTGAATTTCTCCCCCTAAGTTCTTTGTGTAGTTGGAAGGAGTGGTAGAGGGGGAGTATCATTAAAGATTCCTCCCCAGCCCCCTGATGTATTAATGGGTAAATATACTGTGTACTATAACTATAAACTATAGACACCATCAGGTCCCAAGTTCAATTCCTGGTCTGTGCTCAGTTAGCTGGGATAACAGTTAGGGCTCTAGAATTAGCCTCAACCTTCTAGCCTAGGCAGGGAAAAGTCAAATTTAGCAACTGACTGTTTTATAGTATCCGGTCCTCAGGTGAGGTGAGCTTGTGGCCTGGCTGCGGAACTGACTATTGTTGTAGAGCTGGCTGGCATGTGTTCTCTGAGCTAAAGGAGGATCGATGGCTACTTCAGCAAGGTGCAGTACTCGGAGAGCCGCCAGTGCTTGTGGAACTGCATGCCAGCCAAAGGCAGCACATTCAACGGAAGGAAATGTCTATCCTGTTCCTGCCACTAGGCCCCAGAAGGATGCTAATTTAATGCTATTGTTATTGAGCCACTTACTTACTGACCTGTTGCTTAACTTAGCTGATTGTTTCCTTTTTGGGATTTCAGAGCCAACATAATAATAGACTTTTGGCAGACTACTGCTCGAAGGATAGAAACAAAAAATTCTTCTTACTGATCTTTAATGATTCATTCTTCTTACTTACATTGAGTACTTTAGATTGAAAGCACTTCCTCCCCTCCCCCACAGTCATTTTCCCCTTCAACAATTAAAGCCCTTTTCTTGATATGTCCCTAATGACTTTTATAATGAGCATAACATCGATCAGTGACTTCTTCCTAGCACTAATTAATGACAAGTTTAAAAGCTACTATATTATATACTGGATAGTAAATTAATGTACCTCTATTAATATCTTTTTTAACATAAATGTAACGAAGCATCACATTATTAGCAAGAACTGTTTTGCTCATTTTTTTAAAAGGCAACAATTTGTTTGTTAACCGTAAGTAGGGGATACACATCAGGAAACAATTGGATCCAAGATTTATCCAATTATTAATATGCAGATTCATCCGGTGGATAAATATCATTTTTAATGGATCTCTGTATGATTTATTTTTCCCGGAATAATAAATGCTATCATTTCTTTAAGCTTCTAGTAGCTTAGGGAAAAGGAATTAAATGTGACGCAGACTTACAGCAACATCATAAAGGCAAGGAGGGAAAATTTCTTGTTTGCTATTTGCAGTGAAGCCGTTTTCTTTACAAATACCGAACAGAGGAAACCGTCCCCTTGACACCCTCGCAAAATAGTGAAAAGAACAAATTGGTTCTGTCATTATCATGGCTGAAGCTGAAAGTGCTGTTCCAATTGGTTGGTTCACTGGTGGTGGTGTAGCAGTGAGGGGATTGACTGCTGTTTTACATGTGATTCTCTCCAATATGTCACTAATGAGATGGCGTGAGCTTTACACATGAAGTACGCCCCGTTATGCCCATAGGATTGTGTTTCAGGCATGCATACCCTTGATATTCCACAGTGCAGTTACAGTTTCTGACAAAAAGAAGAGGAGCTTTAGTGACATTGAAAAATATAGAGGAATCTCACTGATGTCAGTGGCTCTTAAGATGTCAGTGGCTCTTAAATCATAGAATCATAGGGGGCGATTTTGCCAGCCCTGGGGAGGCGGGCATGGAGGTGGGACTGCCGTGAAAATGGCAGAATCTGGGGGCGGGTACCCATCCCGCCCCCAACCCACCTTCGTGCCATCTTCCCAGGAGGCGGGTACCCGACCCGTGCTAGGAGCCGCCTCCTCGAGGCGGGAAGGGGATTAGTGCCAATTAACTGCCTTTTAACAGGTAGTTAACAGGCAGTTTTTTGGATAATTCCTATTTTGAGCCCGAAAGTGTGGGCTTCCCGACGGCTCCGAACCTCGCCAGGGTCAGCGAGGCGAGCCGTGGGTCTGCGAAGGCCGGAGTGGCCAAGATGTCCGGTGTGCAGGTGAGTGATGGGTGCATGTGTGCAGAGGTAAGTGTGCGAGGTGAGTCTTAAATGTTTTAAAAGCTTTACTTACCTTTGCTTCTTCCTCCAGGCTTCAACCCTGCAGGTCTCGGGAGTCCCTCATGTCACCGGCAGAGAAAGCTGAATGGCCGCTGCATTCTCAAATGCATCAGCCTTCTGCTTTCTACTCAGGAGGGCTCTTTAAGTGAGCCTGTGTCCCAGGTCTCAACTTAGAGGACAGATTGTCAGTGTTTGACAGCTTCACAGAGCTCTCAAACGATGACAATTCATCTGTCAAAAGCTCTTGACAGATGAAACGTCACTCGCTGACGTCACCAGTAACCGACTTTCCCTTAATTGGCCTGCTAAGCCCGCTGGGCGGGCTTAACAAGGTCAATCAAGGGAAAATAGCGTGGGTTGGCCGGACGTCGATGAAGGCGGGACTAAAACCCAACTAGCAGCAGTCCCGCCTCCAACACGCCCCCATTGGCAAAATCACCCCCATAGAATCGTACAGCACTGAAAGAGGCCCTTTGGCCTGTCGTGCCTGTGCCGGCTCTTCAAAAGAGCTGTCCAATTTAGTCCCACATCCCAGATTTTTTCCTATAATTCTGCAAATGAGTCCTCTTCACGTACATGTCCAATTGCCTTTTGAAAGTTCCTGTGGAATCTGCTTCCACCACCCTTTCAGGTAGTGCGTTCCAGATTTTAACAATTCTCATTTCCTCTCTAGTTCTTTTGCCAATTATTTTAAATCTATGACCTCTGGTTACGACCCACTTGCAAGTGGAAACAGTTTCTCCTTATCTACTCCATTAAAACTCCACATAATTTTGAATACCTCTATATAATCTCCCCTTAACCTTCTCTGCTCTAAGGAGAACAATCGCAGCTTCTCTAATCTCTCCACATAACTGAAGTTCCTCATCACTGGTATCATCCTGGTAAACCTACTCTGTACCCTCTCCAAGGCCTTGACATCCTTCCTAAAATGTGGTGCCTAGAATTGCACACAATACTCCAGCTGAGGCCTAATCAGTGTTTTATAAAGGTTTAGCATGACTTCCTTGTTATTGTATTCAATGCCTCTATTTACAAAGTAAAGTATCCCATACACTTCCTTAACCACCTTATCAACTTGCCTTGCCATCTTCAAAGATTTGTGAATATGCACCCCAGGTCCCTCTGCTCCTGCAACCCCTTCAAAATAGTACCATTTAGATTGTACTTTCTCTCAATGTTGTTCCTCCCAAAGTGCATCACTTCACACTTATCCACATTAAATTGAATCTGCCATGTGTCTGCCCATTTCAGCAGCTTATCTACATCCTCCTGAATTCTGCTACTATCCTCCTCACTATTTACTACATTGCCAAGTTTTGTATCATCCACAACTTCAAAATTGTATTCCTATACCCAAATCCAGGTCATTTATATGTAACAAGAAAAGCAATGGTCCTGATACCGACCCCTGGGAGACCCCACTGCATGCTTCTCTCCAGTCAGTAAAACATCCGTTCACCACTACTCTCTGCCTCCTATCCCTTAGCCAATTACATACCCAAGTTACCACCGTCCCTTTAATCCAATGTGCTTCTATTTTCCAAATAAGTCTGTTATGTGGTACTTTATCATATGCCTTTTGAAAGTCCATATATACAACATCTACTGCACTACCATCATCAACCCTCCCTGTTACTTCATCAAAGAATTTAAACAGGTTAGTCAGACACGATTTGCCTTTAACAACTCCATGCTGGCTGTCCGTTATTAACCCTTGCTTCTCCAAGTGAGAATTAATTTTGTCCTTGACAATGGTCTCTAGTAGCTTTCCCACCAATGACGCTAGGTTGATTGGCCTGTAGTTACCAGGTTTATCCCTCCCCCTTTTTTTGAACAAGGGTGTAACATCTGCAATCCTCTGGTACTTGGCACCACTCCTAGATCCAAGGAGGTTTGAAATATTGTGGTCAGAGATTCTGCTATCTCCAACCTAGCTTTCCACATCAACCTAGGATGCATCCCATCTGGACCGGGTGACTTGCTAACTTTGAGTGATGTCAACCTATTTAACACTTCCTTTCTATCTATTTTTATTCTCTCCAATATCTCTACTCCCTCCTCCTCTACTCCGACATTAACTTCATCCTCTTCTTTTATGAAGACAGATGCAAACTATTCATTCAGTACCTACATCATGCCCTCTGCCTCTACAAGAAGATTTCCTTTTTTGTCCCTAATCAGCCCCACCATTCTTTTAACCATCCTTTTACTTTTTATATATTTATAAAAGATTTTTGGGTTCCCTTTTATTTTATCCACTAATCTTTTCTCATACTCTCTCTTTGCCCTTCTTATATCCTTTTTCAATTGCATGCTCTGTAGTTTGCCTGGTTTTCTGTTGTATTCTGTACCTGACATTTCGCATAAACCTCTTTTTTCTGTTTAATTCAACCTCTATTTCCTTTGTCATCCAGGGAGTGCTAGCTTTGGATGCCCCATCTTTCTTCCTTATGGGAATATGCTTGGTTTGTGCCCGATCTATCTCCGCCTTGAAGGCCTGCCATTTCTCATCTACTGTTTTCTTGGCCAATCATTGTTTCTTGTCCACCTGTGCTCGATCTCTTCTCAAATCACTGAAATTGGCTCTCTTCCAGTTGAGTATTTTCACCGTTGATTTTTCTTGGTCCCTTTCCATAACTACTTTAAACCTAATTACTGTATAATGGCCAGGATTTTGAGACAAAAATAACGGTGAGGCTATCAGCGCTCACCGTTATTAAAAAGTAAATCAGACAGCAACTTCGGGTGACCACACATACAGAGTTAACTGTGGAAATCAGGAAATTGCTGCTCCCCCATAAGCTTCGCTATACTGGTATCTCGCCGAGCGTCTCGGCATTCAAATACATTGAAGGACGTGAAGTTGTGCTACTTAACCACTAGATACCCATTAAATGCACCAGAAAAAGTTAGCACTTGTCCATTCAAGTGTAAGTGAATTTTTAACAGCGGATAAATCTTCATAAGCATTAAAACTCCACAGTGTTTCCAGAACTTCCCCCACCCCAGTAAAGATCAGGGCCTGTGTGTCTCAGTAAGGATTCTTCAATCTGATTGGTAAAGGAGAGGCACTGTTGCTTGCCCTGTTCACACATGTCCCAGATCCCCTGTAGAGGGTGCCGCGCTGGTTTAGATTTCTATTCACAGCAAGTTCCAGTGCAAAAGCCCATAGAAAGTCTGTGGGCAAGTGTAAGTGTAATGAACAGCTAGTGCCGTTCATTTGCCACTGACCATAAAATCCAGGCCATTGTGATCACTATTACCAGATGTTCTCTCACTGAAACACACTCCACTTTCCCTACTTCATTCCGTAGAACTAGATCCAGCACTGCTTCCTTCCTCGTTGAGCTAGAAACATACTGATTAAGAAAGTTCTCCTGTACATATTTTAGGAATTCCTCACCCTCCTTGCCCTTTACACTATTTTTTCCCAGTCTGTATTACAATAATTGAAGTCCCCAACTATTACTGCTGCATTATTTTTATATTTCTCTGACATTTGCCTACAGATTTACTCCTCGATCTTCTCACTAGTCCATCCTCTAGCCCCATATGCAAGATGCAGGACCAAACTGCGAGTTGGATTTGTGGAAGTAGTTGTAGGGAGCTTTGGCCTACATGGACCTGTCGCTGACTACCTTGGAGGGAAAGTCCATCTCACAGCGCACTTGTCTCTCACATGTGGACCAGACTTAAGTAGTTGGTAGTTTGTAAGCCTGGGATGGGGCATTGGACTCGAACATCTAGAACATCAAGTGGTTGTCAAAATGCAAACTGCCTTGCGTGGGTACTACCACTGTCCTGAAGGCAAATGTTAATTGTATAACTGATGAGGAAACTATGAGACTTGGAATAACAGCTGTGGGAAGGCATTGCCTGGAGACCTGTTATGAGAACACATGTAGAGAGCTAGGTGCCTACCATAAGAGGCAGGTAGCTGCTACTGAAGCTCTGCACTTCCAACTGGTGGAACCACCATTTAATGGAGTATGATGTGATGTCCATACAATTGTTAGGAGGATGGTGGCAATGCACTCAGACATTTTATGATAAGTTGTGCTGCTCACCCTGTTGCTTGTAAGGAGCTGCTTGTACCTGCTGTCCACCTAGCAAGGGCTCAAACCTTCAATTATCAGTTGTCTTTTGACCCAACTAATGACTATCCTCCTTTGGGACAGAGTTAGGCAGGGTCTTTTTGGGGTCAGGATGGCTCCAAAATGACACAGCTGCTATTTGAAATTCAGAAACAAGTCAACCTTCTGTGACATACTATTGTAATCTGACACCTGACGAACTCCAAAGCACTGTTGATGATCATCTAGCCAACCTGGCTTAGATTGGAATCTGGAGGGGTACATCTCGTTACTTGCATGCCAGAGTCCTAATGGAGCATGTTTTCAGCTGATTAAATTCCAGCAGTGCTTCTGCATATGCCTGGTGGTCCCTAACCCTTGGCTCTGCTAACCTACACCGAAGCTCTCTAAATCTGAGTAAGTAAGAGCTGTCCCTACTGAGAGGGGGGCTGGAATTTTCTGTACCTGGGCGGGTTGGGTGCGGGCGATTGCCGTGGTGGGTCACGACCCCGTTCTTCATTCCATCCCGCTGCTGAGATCGACTTTCCGTTAATGGCGTCTATTGAGGCTGCCCTGCGCGTTACCCAGGCCCTATTAAATGATGCGGGTCTGATGACATCGATGATGCGTTATATTTAAAGAAGCCATGGCCACATTGCATTTGAAGGTTCATCTAGGATAGTGCAGGCACTACACTGCACCATTGCAGTGTTCCAAACAGTGCCAGACATGACTGCACAGAGACAGAGGGCTGAATCCAGGTTCTCAGATGACTCGCTCCATATGCTTGTGGAGGGAGTGAGAGCACACAGGGAGGTCCTCTTCCCTTCTGATGGGTGGAAGAGACCTCCCCAGCAGACCAAAGGAACCTGGCTCCAAATAACAGAGGAGGTCAACAGCAGGGATGTTGGCAGGAGGACCTGGGTGCAGTGCCAGAAACATTTCAATGATCTCATTAGATCAGGTAAGGTGAGTGCAAAGCCACACTCAACTGCATCCTGCTGTGCCTCTCATCACATCCCCATCACTCTGCCTCCCAACCCTACTCCTGCACATCATTACTCACACCAACATACCTTGCACGTCCACCCATCCCTCTCTCTATCTACATTGTCACGTCCCCATCTGACTAACCACCGCACACACTCACCAACAACAACAACAACTTGCATTTATATAGCGCCTTTAACGTAGTAAAACGTCCCAAGGCGCTGCACAGGAGTATTAAAAGACAAAAACATTTTACACTGAGCCACATAAGGAGAAATTAGGGCAGGTGACCAAAAGCTTGGTCAAAGAGGTAGGTTTTAAAGGAGCGTCTTAAAGGAGGAAAGAGAGGTAGAGAGGTGGAGAGGTTTAGGCAGGGAATTCCAGAGCTTAGGGCCTAGGCAACAGAAGGCACGGCCACCAAAGGTTGAGCGATTATAATCAGGGATGCTCAAGATGTCCGAAGTAGAGGAGCACAGATATCTCGGGGGTTTGTGGGGCTGAAGGAGATTACAGAGATAGGGTGGGGCGAGGCCATGGAGGGATTTGAAAACAAGGATGAGAATTTTGAAATTGAGGTGTTGCTTAACCGGGAGCCAATGTAGGTCAGCGAGCACAGGGGTGATGGGTGAACGGGACTTGGTGCGAGTTAGGACACTGGGCAGCCGAGTTTACGTAGGGTAGAACGTGGGAGGCCAGCCAGGAGTGCTTTGGAATAGTCAAGTCTAGAGGTAACAAAGGCATGATGAGGGTTTCCGCAGCGGATGAGCTGAGGCAAGGGTGGAGACAGGCGATGTTACGGAGGTGGAAATAGGCGGATATGTGGTCGGAAGCTCATTTCAGGGTCAAATATGGCACCAAGGTTGCAAACAGTGTGGTTCAGCCTCAGACAGATGATAGGGAGAGGGATGGAGTCAGTGGCTAGGGCTCGGTGTCAATGTTTTTGTCTTTTAATACTCCTGCGAAGTGCCTTGGGATGTTTTACTATGTTAAAGGCGCTATATAAATGCAGTACTGTGAGAGCATGGGCCTACACTAAACATCCGTAAGACATAGGTCCTCGACCAACCTGCCCCCGCTACACAGTACTGCCCCCCGATTATCAAAATCCACGACAAGGCCTTGGACAACGTGGACTGCTTTCCATACCTCGGGAGCCTACTGTCAACAAGGGCCGACGTCGATGACGAAGTCCAACACCGCCTTCAGTGTGCCAGTGCAGCCTTCGGTCGCCTGAGGAAGAGAGTGTTTGAAGACCAGGACCTCAAACCCGGCACCAAGCTCATGGTCTACAGAGCAGTAGTAATACCCGCTCTCCTTTATGCCTGAGACATGGACCATGTACAGAAGGCACCTCAAAGCACTGGAGAGGTACCACCATCGCTGCCTCCACAAGATCCTGCAAATCCATTGGCAGGATAGGCGCACCAACGTCAGTGTTCTCGCTCAGGCCAACATCCCCAGCATCAAAGCTTTGACCATGCTTGATCAGCTCTGATGGACGGGTCACATCGTCCGCATGCCCGATACAAGACTCCCAAAACAAGCGCTCTACTCGGAGCTCCGACACGGCATGAGAGCCCCAGGTGGGCAGAGGAGACGCTTCAAGGACACCCTGAAAGCATCCTTGAAAAAGTGCTACATCCCCACTGGCACCTGGGAATCCCTGGCCCAAGACCGCACAAAGTGGAGGAGAAGCATCCGGGAAGGCACCGAATACCTTGAGTCTCTTCGCCGGGAGCAAGCGGAAGCCAAGCGCAAGGAGCGCACGTCAACCCAAGCACCCCACCCACCCGCCCCTTCAACCACCGTCTGCCCCACCTGTGACAGAGACTGTAGGTCCCACATTGGACTCATCAGTCACCTGAGAACTCATTTTAAATGTGGAAGCAAGTCATCCTCGGTTCCGAGGGACTGCCTAAGAAGAAAAAGATATAAATGCAAGTTGTTGTTATTGTTATTGGTGAGTGTGAGGGGTGGTTGGTCAGATGGGGATGTGATAATGTAGAAAGAGAGAAAGGGATGGGTGGACATGCAAGGCTAGACACCCTCATCCTAATGCAATCATATCAACTAACAACACACAAGGACGCCACTTGGCATTGCCACCCCACTCCATCATAGTCACTCTCTAAAGATATAACTCGTCCATTCCTTACACTCATTCCATCACTCTCACTCAACCTTCTCTTCTTTCCCTCCTTACAGGAAAAGAGAGCCCACAATAAGAGGGAGAGGGATAGAACCAGAGGTGGCACTCCTTTCCTCGCCACCTTAACAGCAGCACAGGAGGTTGCCTTGGAAGTGTCCGGAGTTGCAGAGCAGCTCGAGGTGGGCCATCTCGGCAACCTGGTGACAGAATTACATCTCATACAGCCACATGGCATACAGCAGTCACTCATATGGGGACGGATGTCAGCAGCCACTAATGGTCATCATGTGCATAATGGTATCTGTACCCATTCTTGATGTGACATATTTAACTCATCTCTTTACTGTCCCACAGGTCCATCAAGAGCCCCCCCACCCCACACTGTCCAGGAGGAAGAGGAAGATGACTCCTTAGAGGAGCCTTCAGCCTCAGAGGAGCCTCCAGCCGTCACCAGACCTAAGCACACCCAGCACCAGCGCAGATATCACCTAAGTGGGTGCCATGCGAGATAGAGTAGTGTTGTCACCTGGTGTCTCACAACTCACAAGTGAAATAGAGCAGATGGTGGAGACAGGGACAGCAGTGGAGACTCCTTGCCGGAGGGCGCAGGACGCTCCCAGCTCTGCTCAGCTGCATGCAGACGCTGAGCCTCAGGGGCCATCGAGAAAGAGGGAGCTCCTGGAGGTGCAGCAAGAAGTGCAGGAGGCTTTGACAGGTTTTGCGACAGTGATGTCTGCAAATGTGCAGAGGATGGAGGAGTCCATCTCCAACATGAGCACCACCGTGTCGCAGATGATGGCGACTGTAGGCTCCTCCATGGATAGGATGGCCACCTGCATGGAGCAGCTAATGCGCCACTCACAGGAGCACATGGTCCTTATGGCAAACGCTCATAGACCTCCTGTCTAGGAGGGATATCAACGTAGGCTTGGGTCCTCATGGCTCTGCTGCCGTGCAGCAAGGTGCTCACCAGCGGGTGGCCCATGTGAGGGATGATGGTGAGAGGAGACATGGAAGTGGGGGGTCCTCTCAAAGCGCTCACACTTCTCCCCTGTTGCCGCCCCCCTCAGTGCCAAAGGAGGCTCAGGCTATTGCGCCAGGTCGTCGCAGATGGCTCCTCGGATCGCGATGGCCAAGTCTGCCCCTGCACAGTCGCAGGAGGAGCAGACTTTGGCGGGGCCATCACAGGCTCCAAAACCCAGAGGACATCCGCCAAAAGTGTCTATGCGTCGCAGCAGGGAAGTGAGCAGCCTGCCTCTACCTCTGCTGAAGCCACAGGAGTAGCACCTCGTAGAAGCAGGCATAAGAGAAAGATGAAACACAAGTAGATGCACAAGGGTAGCCACTTGGATGTTTTAATAAATGTTTGTGTAAAGTTTCTGTTACTGTGATGTCACAGATAAAAATATTTATTTTCACCACTCTCCGGTCATGGCCAAATTTGTGTGCAACTATGGAATTGGCTGAGTGAGTTGGAGTGAATGGTGAGATATAACGTTACCTCCAGCAATGGCGGTCAGTGTGAAAGGAATGACCTGGTCATTGTAGGGATGCTTTATTGTGTTGCTGTGGGGTGGTGCCAACCTGGTGCAGCATGTGGCAGCCATATGGGTGTACTGCGTAAAGTTAAGTAAATCTGGCCACTCTGAGGCCATCCCTGGCCTCTTAGCCAGCAATGTGATCGGGTGCTAGTGGGATCTGGCCCGCAGGTTCCTCCTGATCCTCCTCCTACTCGTCTTCCAGCTGATGGTCCTCCTCCTCTCTCTCCTCTGTAGAGGCTGTGCGCTCAGTGCCTTGCTCCTCATGCAGCGCTAATCCTCATTGCTATGCTATGTTGTGCAGGGCGCAGCAGACCACGATGGTTCTGGAGACCCTGGCTGGTGCGTACTGAAGGCCTCCTCCAGATCTGTCAAGGCATCTGAAGCGCATTTTCAGCATGCCTATTGTCTACTCTATGACACATCTGCTGGAAATGTGGCTTTCATTATATCTCTCCTCGGCCTCAGTACTTGGCCTCCTCAAGGGTGTCATGAGCCACGTCTTCAGTGGCTAGCCCTTGTCTCCAAGCAGCAAACCAGAAAATCTGTTTGGAGGAGCGAAGAGCTGAGGGAGGGTGGACTGGTAAAGGACGAAAGAATCATGGCAGCTGTCAAGGAATTTGGTACACACATGCATGATGATCTTACTATGGTTGCAGACCAGCTGCACATTGAGGAAGTGGAAGCCTTTGCGGTTCACAAACACTCCTGGCTGATGATGGGGTGCCCTGATGGCCACATGTGTACAGTCGATGATGATCTGCACCCGTGGGAAGCCAGCCAGAGCGGCAAAGGCCGGCGCCCGCTCAGTAACAATGGCTTCATCAGTGACAAAGTTGCTATAATTGTCTGACTTGTCAAAGAGGGCATCGATGACCTGTGTGATGCATCTGTGGGTGGCCGACTGCGAGATGCTGCAATTGTCTGCTGCAGATCCCTGGAAGGAGCCTGAGGTGAAGAAGTTGAGGACGCTCCTCTGGGCTGCAGGTCTTGCTCCAGCAATGTGCAAATGTCTGCGACGACCTGGCATGATAACCTGAGCCTCCTTGGCACTGCTGCTCAGTCATGTTGAGGAAGCTCATCCTCTGCCTGTAAACCCTGTGTTGGGGCTATCGCCTCTGGCGTGATGCAGCCCTGTGCTGATGCTCTCTGTCCTGTATAGCCTCAGGTGGTTGAGGAGAAGGTTGGTGGTGTTGTTGTTGGTGCTGCTGGTGTGCCTGGTGCTGCTGGTGTTGGGGCTCGTCATGGTCCGATTGTGAGGACCAAGGTGAGACAGTATAAACGGCACCTATGCTGATGTAATAGATGGCACGTCAAGTAGAGATGACAGAAGCAATCTGTCAATGGTGTGACAGGTTGTACCAATGAGGTGATAGTAGATGGAGACTTTGATGAAAAGACTTGCAGCCTATAGAAAGCTAAATCTGTGCTGACAATGAACTCAGCAACAGCATCTGCCTTAGATAAGTGACCAGGTGGGAGTATTTACTGTGCTTCTCAAGCTGTGCACTAATGAGCTGGATCAATGGCCACTGAACTTCCGCCTCAGGTTCATAGACTTGGTTTCCGAGCTGTGTGATTCCCATGCTCATTCACGGAAATTTGAAAGGTAGGGTTAAAAAGACTCATAGGGGCCTGACAAATACCTCATAATCATCTGAATTAGCTCGGCTGCCTCTGCCGCTCGGGTCGCTGCCGCGCTGGTAAACATGCCCGAGGGAAAGGCGTGTGGGGGTGGGATGACGGTGGGTTCCTGACCCGCTTCAACTTATTTCAAATTTCCCACCCGACCCGCCTCCAATCACGCCCGCAAGGACGCCAGAAAATTCTGGCCATGGTGTGCCCTCAAGATTTGCCGAATAAAAAAACCCTACAGCTGGATCTAGATTCCTCAGTAGCTTGGTTTTAAGACTCTTAAACATGGTAATGGGTTTCCATACATGTCTGCAACAGGCTGATTAAAAGGAAAATGTTCCCTAATGGAATGAAAATAACTCAGTGAAGAATTATACCTGTAACTAACGATAGCCAATACATAATCACAGTGGGGGTGAATCTCCTCGGGACTTCTCCTGTTCCATCGCCGTAATGTTGGTGGAAACCTCATTTACAAACGGAAACAGGGGCCTCGATATTAACCCCACCCACGACAGGTGGGAGAGCATTGGGGGGAGGAGTTAAAATTGAAAAAAGGGGAAATGCATCCCCAACCCGCATTTTACAGCAGCGAGTTTCGAGGTGTCCAAGTGTCCTGACATGAATAGGCAGGAAACTCATTAACATATTTAAATCGGCTCCCACAGAGCCCGATTCAAATTTGATTTCGCATTCTATTTCTCATCTAAATACAGCCCCTCGGCGACATCATCCGAAAACACAGCGTCCGTTTCCACATGTACACTGATGACACCCAGCTCTACCTCACTACCACTTCACTCGATCCCTCCACTGTCTCTAAATTGTCAGACAGCTTGTCCGACATCCAGTCAGATGAGCAGAAATTTCCTCCAACTAAATATTGGGAAGACTGAAGCCATTGTCTTTGGTCCCCGACACAAACTCCGCTCCCTAGCCACCGACTCCATCCCTCTCCCTGGCAACTGTCTGAGGCTGAACCAGACTGTTCGCAATCTTGGTGTCATGTTTGACCCCCGAGATGAACTTCCGATCACATATTCACGCCATCACTAAGACCACCTATTTTGATCTCTGGAACATCGCCCGTCTCCGCCCCTGCCTCAGCTCTTCTGCTGCTGAAACCCTCATTGATGCCTTTGTTACCTCTAGACTTGACTATTCCAACGCACTCCTGGCCATCCTCCTATGTTCTACCCTCCGTAAACTTGAGGTCGTCCAAAACTCTGCTGCCCGTGTCCTAACCCGCACCAATCCCATTCACCCCTCACCCCTGTGCTCACTGACCTACACTGGCTCCTGGTTAAGAAACACCTCGATTTTAAAATTCTCATCCTTGTTTTCAAATCCCTTCATGGCCTCGCCACCCGCACCCCGCCCCCCCACCCCCCCCATCTCTCTAATCTCCTCCAGCCCTACAACCCTTTGAGATATCTGCGCTCCTCCAATTCTGGCCTCTTGAGCATCCCTGATTTTAATCGCTCCACCTTTGGTGGCCGTGCCTTCTGCTGCCAAGGCCCTAAGCTCTGGAATTCCCTCCCTAAACCTCTCTGCCTCTTTACCTCTCTCTCCTCCTTTAAGACGCTCCTTAAAACCTTTGACCAAGCTTTTGGTCATCTGCCCTAATATCTCCTTATGTGGCTCGGTGTCAAATTTTGTTTTATAATGCTCCTGTGAAGCGCCTTGGGATGTTTTACTACGTTAAAGGCATTAAAGGCACTATGTAAATACAAGTTGTTGTTGTTGTTGTTGTTTACAGTTGTTGCATGGGTTTCCCAGGGGTTGGGAAACCCGGCGGTGAAATGGAGGTGAGAGCTGCCAGTTCCACAAGGTTGGAGGCCTTTTACAGCATTCCTTGTGGGCCAGAAGGAGCAGGAGTGATCCCCCTGGACCGTCAAGGAAGCCTTCGGCCTCCCCCCACCAGTCGCGGCCACTCTCTCTCCCCACCCTGCAGCAATCGTCGGCCTCCACCCCACCCCGATCCCCCGGTGCCTCTCTCTCCATCCAACAAATCACACCACCCCACCCCGATCCCCCGGTGCCTCTCTCTCCATTCAACCAATCACACCCCCCTCCGATCCCCCGGTGCCTCTCTCCATTCAACCAATCACACCCCAACCCCCCACCCCGATCCCCCGGTGCCTCTCTCTCCATCCAACCAATCACACCCCACCCCCGATCCCCCGGTGGCCTCTCTCTCCATCCAACCAATCACACCCCCCCGCCCCGATCCCCCGATGGCCTCTCTCTCCATCCAACCAATCACACCGCCCCCCCCGCCCCGATCCCCCGGTGCCTCTCTCTCCATCCAACCAATCACACCCCCCCCCGATCCCCCGGTGCCTCTCTCTCCATCCAGCCTATCCTACCCTGCCCACCCCAATCCTTCTCTCCTGACCTCCACGTCCTGATTGCCGGGGACTGTCCCCCAAGCTGTCCATTTGGCCGGCTGACGAGTGGGAAATGGAAGAAAGAAATGATAATGAGGTCCTGCCATTAAATTCGGCAGAACCTCCGTGTCCCCAGCTTTGCCATGCTCTTTGCCATTTCGAACGTCCCCTGCTGGCTCCCCGCCTCCACAGAAATGCCGGGCCAGGGTTTCTGCGACGCTCTGCCAGAGTCAAGGCAGCTCTGCGGGAGACATCCTGAGAAAATTACCAGCGATTGTTTCCACTAAATGCATTCATATTTCACAGAGATAAATCACATGACAGCCTAATTATTTAAACTGTTTTTCCCATTGAAAATCTGTTTCATTAACAATAAATATTGTAAAACTACTCCGTGCAGCACTCAGCGATCACAGCCCCACCACTAAACAGGAAGAAAACCGTCAATGAATATGGCTAAACCCATCTTTTTAATCATATAAACATCACCAGGTCAGTTTTAATACATTATGAAGGAATATGGCATCTACGTGGACAGTGACAATGACACGGGCATCCACTTCTTCATGATGTGCTGGTTCTTGCCTGGCACTGAGCAGTCAACTTAGAAAAAAAATAATTTCTCACTTGCCATTTGCATATAGGCAGAATTAATGCTCTGCAGACATTAACAGCCCACTTATATTCACAGTTTGTTGTCTCTCAAGTCAGCATTAAACTGGGAATATAAACACTGGAGATGGCGTGTACCATTAAGATAGATGATTTGAACGCAAGCTTCCAAAAGTAGTGTCTATTACTGAGCAGCTGAAACATTCCCAGCTGCCTCTGTACAGACCAGTAAAGCAATTTACTTATGCTTCCCAGCCACTGGGTAAGACAGCAGCACTGAACAAAATAGGCAGTGCGTGCGTGATTGTTTTAAAGTCAATCCAGCTACCACAGTTACCACCTGGCAATATAAATGGGACAGGTTCTACAGTAGTGGAATTACAACGTAGTACTGTAGAACTACCTCAGAAAGTGACTCTGTAATATAAAATGCAGCCTAATACTCTAGTTCCTGAAGCCACCTCTGACTGCTATAGTGCTGGCCAGGATGTGACCTCTTGCACAGCTGGATTGCTTACCGTCCAAGTGTGGTTCAGGTACAGTGTGGCAGGGTGAGGTCAAGTTCTTGTCAGACTCAAACCACCCAGTAACACAAATGATTAACCACTTGCAAAACTTCAAATCAGTTTGCCATCAAGGATGTCGGCCATGGTTCAGTGGTAGCACTCTCGCCTCTGGCATGGGTTTAAGCCCCACTGCCAGTACTTATGCACATAATCTAGGCTGGCTCTTCAATGCAGTGCTGAGGGAACGCTGAACTGTCGGCTTTCAGATGAGACCTTAAACCAAGGCCCCCTCAGATGGACATAAAAGATCCCATGGCACTATTTGAAGAAGAGCAGTAAATTTCTCCCAATGTTTGGGCCATTCTGCAGGCCTCAACCGACATCACTAAAACAGATTGGCCTGGAAATTCTTTCAGGCCACAATTAATGTGGTAAATGAGCGCAGGGAACGATCCCTGTTCCTGAAGACGGAGGCCTGAGAATGGCAAGGAATTGGTCCCTGGGCCTCATCTAAATATTCAGGTCCTGCACAGACAACGAGGATCAATTTGTGTCCCATTATCTCATTGCTGTATCTGGGCCCTGGCCGTACACAAATTAACTGCCGCGTTTCACTACACTACAACACGTTTCACTGCACTACAACACGTTTCACTACACTACAACACGTTTCACTGCACTACAACACGTTTCACTGCACTACAACACGTTTCACTGCACTACAACACGTTTCACTGCACTACAACACGTTTCACTGCACTACAACACGTTTCACTGCACTACAACACGTTTCACTACACTACAACACGTTTCACTACACTACAACACGTTTCACTACACTACAACACGTTTCACTACACCACTACAACACGTTTCACTGCACTACAACACGTTTCACTGCACTACAACACGTTTCACTGCACTACAACACGTTTCACTGCACTACAACACGTTTCACTGCACTACAACACGTTTCACTGCACTACAACACGTTTCACTGCACTACAACACGTTTCACTGCACTACAACACGTTTCACTGCACTACAACACGTTTCACTGCACTACAACACGTTTCACTGCACTACAACATGTTTCACTGCACTACAACACGTTTCACTGCACTACAACACGTTTCACTGCACTACAACACGTTTCACTGCACTACAACACGTTTCACTACACGACAACACGTTTCACTACACTACAACACGTTTCACTACAGTACAACAGTGACTGCGCTTCAGAAGTACTTCATTGGCTGTAAAGCACTTAGGTCGCCCTGAGGCGATGAAAGGCTCTATATATATATATATATAATAAGTTTTTTTTAAAACACTGTATGGGGGTAATTTTGACTTTGTTCAAATGTGTAAAATGTGTAATAGCAAATCGGCTGCCCGTTTTACAGCTCTCCTGATTTTCATTTTCATCGAAGACATAGGGCTGGATTTTGAATGACCCATGGAGTCGGGTTTGGAGGCGTGTGGGGGGTTAAATTTGCGGGGTCGGGGGTCCCGACCCCATCCCGACTCCATCCCGCCTCCACGCAATTTTGACAAAATCAGTCACGGGGTTCCCGACTCCGTCCTGCCTCCAAGAGGCGGGAGAGGCCATTAAAGCCCTTAACAAGCCCTAAATTGGCTCTGTAATACCATTTTGAAACATTTTAGCTAGTTTAACCCTTTTCCAACATGAAGTATGCCTGATGTGAAACTCTCTCTCTCTCTCTCTCTCTCTCTCTCTCTCTCCCTCTCTGTCTCTCTCTCTCTCTCATATTTGCATCCAGTCCACTCACAGCAAAAAGCCAGGCAGGTCCTCTCTCACCAACATCCAGTCAGTCTCTGAGAGCAGGCAGTCAGCAATGATGACAGCATCAGAGGCGACTTTCAGACTGAAACCACTAATTGGTTCATGGGTTCCCACATGCTGGAACTCAATTGCCCAATTAAGTGAAAATTTCATCATTCATCCACATTGATCTGGAGTCGGGGGGGGGAACATGAAATGCGGATCACCCGACCCCAAGAAAAATCCAGCCCAATGCTTTTAAAAATCAGGAGGGATGTTAAACAGGCAGGCGGTTCATTCGCTATCACCCGTTTTACACTATCGCACAAAGTCAAAATGTGTGCAAACCTACTAAACATATAGAACACTACATATCTCTGCAGTGTGCAGCTGGACTCAGAACTGCATGCCCCGGTACCGTGAAGCAGCCAGCTCTAATTCCAGCTATTACTGAATATGTACTTTCCTATTATAAACACATTTACTTGACTCCAGTTCAGTTATTCAAAGTAACACTTTGGGTACAACGTTCATATGATTTCATATTCAGGTTGCAAAATGCTTCTTTACTCGGTTTTATCAGAACCTAATCATTTATTCAAATTGTTATCATGATTTTTATTGGATATTGAAGGGTAAAGTAATTGTAAGTTAGCACTGTCAGAAAATAACTCGTTACATCTCATTATTCCTGTGTCTGAGCTTTTTCTTCGATCAAATCCTCCTACAGTATTTTGCTTCTTACATCCAGAAATGCCATTTATTGTAGCTTTTTAAACAAACTTTGTAAGAACATGGAGACTGGTGCGCTGGAGCATTGGACTATAAATAACACGTCACCCTTATTGATGAAAGCACTAAATGACAGCCTTTCAGTGCACGATTATCTGAATCATGAAGACGCAAACATCTAGTGATTCCACAGCACTGTACAAGAGAGATAACAAAACCCCTGCACTGACTCATCACTAAGAACAAATTCCTAATCACACACTGCCAATTTCTGGAACAATATTCTATTTAATTAAAACTGAAATGTGTTGTTAAGGGTTATTGAACATGCCCTGAGGTATACGTTGTGACAAATGAGCACCAGAGGTTTATCGACAGCAGGGAGTGTAAGGTGGAGCAGACTATTTTATACGAATATTGAGATTTGTCTTATGGGTCCATTTGTTTGGTAATAAAAAGTAATCCAGTTGTTTGATGTTACCTTTTACTTTTCTACTCTTAAGGCAGGTGTTGAAATACACTGGAATTGCAAGTATAAAGCTCCAATTCATGGAGGGTTCCCCTTTAGGAATCCAGGTTAGAAATTATTGTCAGTGATGTCTGCCGATAAACACGTTCCTTCCTCATTTTACAGTCCATTAATATCGCCAACGGTAAATTCTAGGCTTCTGTCATTTAGAATTTTGCATCAGTATAGTGCTGCTTTGTATCTGTAAATAACAAGGAGTGCACCCATAGAGTATCATTCACATGGATGTAACTTAGTAAAGAGATCTAGCTTTTGCAGATATGCTTCTAATTGAAGTGTTTCTGTGATCTGCTGGGTTTCGCAGTGCATTCATATTCTGTCCACTGACTTTCCCTGGATTTTCTGGTTTTGTTGTGGTATCCAATAAAAAATGGTGGTCTGCGGTAAAGGGTAGTGGGCAGCACAAATCTGAGAGTCTGCAAATGTTTGAAAATTGGAGGGTGGACGATGGTAATCTTCAGCTCTTGTTTATTTGACTGCACTTCATAGTACACTCTACGGCCGCAATTTTGCCGGCACTCAGCGGACCCGATTGGTGGCAGGTCAGCTGTGAAATTTTAAATGATTGACAGCGGGTCGGGAACACGATGTCAAAACGCGCACACCTGCATTTCCCGATGTCGGATCTGCCGGAGCTGAGCAGACCCAACAGGCAGCGGCGGGGAACCCAATTCAAATCATTAGTGGCTTGTTTACAGTCACTTAACAATGGCTTTTTTCCCAGCTTTTTAACTTTCGCATGTCTCCCACCGGTTTCCCGCTGTGCCTAGACATCATCAGCGGAGGCGGGAGGTCAGTGGCCATTGAATCAGCTGATGAGTTGACAGCTTCAAATGTCAACTCAAAGCTCCCAGCTGATTCAGATATCTTCCCTTAAGCACTAGCATATCTAACCTGCATTTCCACTACAGATTCAGGATGCTGCAAGTCTTTCCACAAGTCTCCATGCAGTCTGACCTCATTACCTCTCCCGCCATTGATAGATCGCTTCTGTCATCTCTACTTCACCTGCCATCTATTCCATCAGCATGGGTGCACTTTATACTCTCTCACCTTGGTCCTCAGAATCTGATCACGATCAGCCCCAACACCAGCAGCACCAGGCACACCAGCAGCACCAACAACAACACCAACCTTCTCCGCAATCACCCGATGCTACACGGGACAGAGGGCATCAGCACCTGAGCACATTGCTGCCCGGGACGCCAGGGATGGCCTCACCATAGCCACATTTACTTCACTTGACGCTGTACACCCTGGCTGCCACATGATGCGCCAGGTTGGCACCACCCCATACCAACAACATAAAACATCCCTACAATGCCCAATCCATTCCTTTCACACTCATCACCATTGCGGGGGATACCGTTATATCTCACCATTCACTGCAACTCACTGAGCCACTTCCAAAGGTGCACACAAATCTGACCAAGAAAGCAAAGTGTTGAAGATGAAGATTTCAATGTCTGACAGCACATTAACAGAAACTTCACATGAACATTGGCTAAAACACACAAGTGCCTACCCTTGTGTGTTGTTAGTTGGTATGATTGGACTAAGATGAGGGCGAGTGTGAGGGGTAGCTAGTGAGATGGGGATGTGATAATGGCCCAGAAATTGATCTCGCTCTGTTCCCGCGGGGGTAAGGCTTTCCCGCGATCTCTCACCTCGCTTGTGCTTTTTCAGATCCAGCTCGCACGAACTTCATGTTCTAGAGATCAGCTGGGCAGTGCTTGCGTATCCCAGCGGCGTAGTGAATTCGTGCGAGCTGTGGGATCACGTGACTCAGTTAGAGCCAATGGCAGCACACCATCTTCCATTCATAAGTTTCACAGCACCCTGTGAAATCTATGAATCTTACACCCCCCCAAAATAACAGCTAAACCTCAATTAAATTTAAAAAAAAAACCATCACATTAATAAAATAAGTATAGTTAATTAAATTAAACATTTTAAATAAAAAATTAAATTTTTGAAAAAATTTAAAATCTTTTAAAAAGTTATAAAAATAAACTTACCTGTCTTTAAAGTCTCTAAAAAAGATATACCTGTAAAAAAAAATTCAAAAAAATACTTAATTCACTACTTACCTTCTTAAAAGCGGGTCTTACTCCTCCTTTTTACATTTCCAAAATCTTCCCTACTTACCTGCGCGTCCAAAGCATGAAGTGCACAGCGTGCGCGCAGCCTGTAGCGCGCACGCGATGCACCCAGGCCCCGCCCCCTTTTCAGAAGAGCAATTGCCGGTTTTCAGCGCATGCGCAGGGCATGCAGAAAACCGGCAATTGGAGTGGGAATACGCGAGAGTACGCAGTGCGTACTCTCGCGTCCCGGGATCAATTTTCGGCCCATTGTAGATAGAAAGGGATGGGTGGAGCTGCAAGGTAAGTTGGTGTGAGTAAGGATGTGCAAGAGTAGGGTAGGGAAGGCGACTGATGGGGATGTGATGAGTGGCACAGCAGGATGAGGTTGAGTGTGGCTTTGCAGTAATGTTTCGTGATCTACTGAGATCATTGAAAGGTTTGCGCCACTGCAGCCTGGTCCTCCTGACAACATCCCTGCTTGTGTCATAAGAACATAAGAACATAAGAAATAGGAGCAGGAGTAGGCCAATCGGCCCCTCGAGCCTGCTCCGCCATTCAATAAGATCATGGCTGATCTGATCCTAACCGCCAATCTACTATCTATCACAGAACCATCTCCTGCATCTAACAGAATTGCACACCCGAAATAGGAGCAGAATCAGGCTACACAGTCCCTGGGCCCGCTCCACTACCCACAGGGCCATGACCGATCCGAACCTAGACTCATGTCCAAATTCCTGCCCGCTCCCCGTAACCCTTAATGCCCTCTTACTTCTAGGAAACTGTCTATTTCTGTTTTAAATTTAATTAATGTTGTAGCTTCTACAGCTTTTTGTGGCAGCATATTCCATGGACCTACCACCCTCTGAGTGAAGTAGTTCCTCCTCATCTCAGTTTTGAAAGAGCAGCCCCTTATTCTAAGACTATGTCCCCTAGTTCTCGTCTCACCCGTCATCGGGAACATCCTCCCCGCATCCACCCGATCCAACCCCTTCACAATCTTATATGTTTCAATAAGATCGCCTCTCATTCTTCTAAACTCCAATGAGTAGAGTCCCAATCTACCCAACCTCTCCTCATATGACCACCCCCTCATCCCCGGGATTAACCGAGTGAACCTTTTTTGCACTGCCTCGAGAGCAAGGATGTCTTTCCTTAAGTAAGGACACCAAAACTGTATGCAGTATTCCAGGTGCGGTCTCACCAATACCTTGTACAACTGAAGCAATACCTCCCTATTTTTATATTCTATCCCCCTAGCAATGAAAGCCAACATTCCATTTGCCTTCTTAATCACTTGCTGCACCTGCATACTAACCTTTTGAGTTTCGTGCACCAGGACCCCCAGATCCCTTTGCACTTCAGTACTCTCCAGTTTCTTGCCATTAAGATAATAAATTGCTCTAGGATTTTTCCTGCCAAAGTGCATCACCTCACACTTTCCAGTGTTGTATTCCATCTGCCAAATCTCTGCCCACTTACTTAGCCTGTCTATGTCCCCTTGCAGGTTTTTTATGTCCTCCTCACTCACTACTTTCCCTCCCATCTTTGTATCATCTGCAAATTTTGATATGTTACACTTGGTCCCTTCCTCCAAATCGTTAATATAGATTGTGAAGAGTTGGGGACCCAGCACTGACCCCTGTGGAACACCACTAGTTACTGATTGCCAGTCTGAGAATGAACCATTTATCCCAACTCTTTGCTTTCTGTTAGATAGCCAATCCTCTATCCATGCCAGAATATTACCCCCAATCCCGTGATTTTTTACCTTAAGCAATAATCTTTTGTGTGGCACCTTGTCAAATGCCTTTTGGAAGTCTAAATACACTACGTCCACTGGTTCCCCTTTATCCACTCTATATGTTACTTCCTCAAAGAACTCCAGCAAATTTGTCAAACATGACTTCTCCTTCGTAAAACCATGCTGACTTTGTCCTATTAAATTATGATTATCCAAATGTCCTGTTACTGTTTCCTTAATAATGGACTCCAAAATTTTACCTACCACAGATGTTAGGCTAACCGGTCTATAGTTACCAGCCTTCTGTCTACTGCCCTTTTTAAATAAGGGTGTTACATTAGCAGTTTTCCAGTCTGCCGGGACCTTAGCGGAATCCAGGGAGTTTTGAAAAATTATTACCAATGCATCTCCTCCTGTACAATGTGCAACCAGGCTGCGTTAATCTCCTGGGGAGTCTCTTCCGCCCATTGGAAGGGAAGAGAACCTCCCTGCGTGCTGTGACTCCCTCAGGAGTCATGGGAGAGCCTGGCTGCAGCTGTGCACCTCTGTGCAGTGATTGTCAGTGTTTGCAGCACCTCAATGCTGTAGAACACTGACAGCAGAAATGTCAAAATAAATTTGGCCATGGTCCCTTTAAGGAAACCGGCTGATGATGCATCATAAATGATGTCATCAGACCCGCTTCCTTCAATTGGCCGGGAAACTCGCTGGGCGGGCTTAACAAGCCCAATCAGATGAAAGCCATGTCGGAGGCCGGGATGGAGCCAACAGCGGGGCCGAGAACCGCCACAGGCATCACTCGCCTCGGAAAATCGTGGCCTACGCTGCAGGAGTTCCTCAGGGCACTGTCCTAGGCCCAACCATCTTCAGCTGCTTCATCAGTGACCTTCCCTCCATAATAAGGTCAGAAGTGGGGATGTTCGCTGATGATTGCACAGTGTTCAGTGCCATTCACAGCTCCTCAGATAATGAAGCAGCAAGACCTGGACGACATTCAGGCTTCGGCTGATAAGTGGCAGGTAACATTCGCGCCACACAAGTGCCAGGCAATGACTATCTCCAACAAGTGAGCCTCTAACCACCGCCCCTTGACATTCAACGGCATTACCATCGCCAAATCCCCTACCATCAACATCCTGGGGGTCACCATTGACCAGAAACTTAACTGGACCAGCCACATAAATACTGTGGCAACAAGAGCAGGTCAGAGGCTGGGTATTCTGTGGTGAGTGTCTCACCTCCTGACTCCCCAAAGCCTCGCCACCATCTACAAGGCACAAGTAACAAGTGTGATGGAATACTCTCCACTTGCCTGGATGAGTGCAGCTCCAACAACACTCAAGAAGCTCGACACCATCCAGGACAAAGCTTGATTGGCACCCCATCCACCACCTTAAACATTCTCTCCCTCCACCACCGGCGTACCGTGGCTGCAGTGTGTACCATCTACAAGATGCACTGCAGCAACTCACCAAGGCTTCTTCGTCAGCACCTCCCAAACCCCCGACCTCTACCACCTCGACAGACAAGGGCAGCAGGCGCATGGGAACACCATCACCTCAAAGTTCCCCTCCAAGTCACACACTATCCTGACTTGGAAATATATCATCATTCCTTCATCGTCGCTGGGTCAAAATCCTGAAACTCCCTCCTTAACAGCACTGTGAGAGTACCTTCACCACACGGACTGCAGCGGTTCAAGAAGGAGGGGAATAAATGCCGGACTTGCCAGCGACGCTCATATCCCAGGAACGAATAATAAAAAAATACTTCATTGGCTGTAAAGCACTTCGAGACACCTTGAGGCCATGAAAGGTGTTATATAAATGCAAGGGGTAAAAATTCAGTTGGTTGCGCCTCCCGTTAGCGCCTTAAGAGGGCGCTAATGGGGCGCAAAGCTGCTAGCGCCCGGGCGCAGCGATGTTTGCGCCGCTCGGGAACTTAACTAGACATTGTGCGGCGGCGCTAAACTTTACCGCCGCGACCACCTGCGCGCGCAGATTGTGACGTCATTCCATGGTGCAACGCCCTTGTGGCGCCCCGGTGTGGAAATTGAGTGGCGCCCCCTGCCTTACCGCCTGGCGCATCCAACGACCGGAAGACTGGAACGCTATCAATCGCTGTGGGGCTGGGGGGGGCGCTATTTAAAGGGGGCCTCTTCCTGTCTTTTTCTGTGGTTGACATTTTTGCACCACTCGTTCTGAGAGAGAGAGAGAGATTCGGAGAGAGAGAAAGAGAGACTTCTGCATTGAGTCAACGCTTTGTGAGGTAGTTTTGCCTACTGATCCTAACTTCGCTGGTACTTTGGTTGCTGTCCTTCATAACTTTGCTTGCAAAGAGACTAAGGGGGCTGCACTGATTGGGGGCGTCGTCCTGCTCCAGCTGAATCGGAGGACACAGAGACGCAGAGAGAGAGTGGCAATGATGGCCAGACGGAGGAGGGCCAACAGGCGTATGTACAGGAGAGCTTACCCTCCCAGGGTATATCGTGAACAGCTCTCCTACATTCATATGTCTGAGGAGCTGTGTTTGCGAAGGCTGCGATTCAGCAAGGAGGTGGTCACTGAGCTCTGCCACCTGCTGCAGCCAGATCTGCAGCCTCAACTGAGGTCCAGGACGTCTCTGTCGGTGGCAGTGAAGGTCACAGTGGCTCTCAACTTCTATGCTACTGACTCATTTCAAGCTGCTGCTGGGGACCTCGCCAATATCTCCCAGTTCGCGGTGCATTGCTGCATCCGGCAGGTCACAAATGCCCTCTTTAAAAGGAGACGAGAGTTCATCTCTTTCCCCATGACCCCAGACAAGCAGCGTGACCGCGCTCTGGGCTTTGCGAGGATAGCGGGCTTCCCCATGGTGCAGGGCGCCATTGACTGCACGCATGTGGCTTTGCGTGCTCCACATGAGAATGCCGAGGAATTCCGGAACAGAAAGGGGTTCCATTCCTTGAATGTTCAGTTGGTCTGTGACCACAGACAGCTGATACTCGCTGTCAATGCCCACTATCCTGGCAGCTGCCACGATGCTTTTATCCTGCGCCAGACTACTGTGGCAGAATTTTTCGAGGCACCGCATCAGCCAGTTGGTTGGCTTCTCGGGGACAAGGGGTATCCATTGAGCACCTGGCTGATGACACCGCTCCGTACGCCCAACACCCCTGCTGAGCTGCGGTACAATGAGAGCCATCAAGCTACCAGGAACATCATTGAGCGCACAATCGGCGTGCTGAAGCAACGGTTCCGCTGTCTCGACCATTCTGGAGGAGCCCTGCAGTACTCGCCTGAGCGAGTATCCAACTTTGTAGTTGTGTGCTGCATGTTGCATAACATGGCAATCGTCAGGACCCAGCCAATGCCACCAGGCCTTGGAGCACCACCAGAGGAGGAGGAGGAAGAGGAGGAAGAGGACGAGGAGGATGATCATCAGCAGCACCAAGGCGGGAGGGCGGCCCACAATGGTGAAACTGCAAGGGCCGTCCGTCAACGGCTGATAGCAAGCCGCTTCTAGGGCCCCTGCTGTGGAAATGGCTTCTGCCATTGCTAACAACATCAATGAACCCAGCACGCAACCCCTAAGCCGGCCAAGGCACCAATAATTCCAAACACCAAACATGTATATTTTGAATACAATAACTTATTTATTTTACAAACTCTGTGTGTGTCATTTCCTCATGACAAACTCATAGAAATAAACACAAAAAAACAGTCAATAACATAACTGGTTCTCACAACCTGGAGATAATGTCCAAAACACTGAACAAAAGTTGGACCACGAACCTCGGCCTTTAATAAAAAAATGACCAGCATTTTGTCACACCTCCTACTTTTTGCCCTTCGAGGGTGATCTCCTTCCCTTGCACACTTCCCCCCTTCTAACCCTACTGCTCCTCCGTAATGGGACCTCAGTGGCTGCAGCAAGGCTGGTGGAAGGCTGCTGATCGTCAGACCCTGACACTGCAGATGCCCCTGAAGGACGGCCTTGACCAGTTCTGGGCCTGGAGGGCCCGGCTGCAGACTGCACCAACTCTGCATGGGCGGCAGCAGTCTGTCCTACAGGCGGTGGCAAGTGCAGTGGAGAAGTGACAGTGTTGGCAGCAGGAATGCTGTCATCGTGAGAGAGGACAGCAACTCCCTGCTCGCCCGACACACTGGCACTCCCACGGGGCAGCACTTCAGCATCCGGAGCAATCTGCTGGAGAACAGATTGCTGGCCTGCTGCGGCGCGGTGAGAGCCCCGGGGACATGTGAACGAACCATCGAGGTTGGCAGCAGTCAGTGCTCGCGTGGCCTCAATCTGAGTCTGCATGAGAGCAGTCAGAGATGGGATCACGGCAGTCAGTGACTGAATTGCAGCACTAAGCGTTAGTGTGGCTTCCGCCTGTGCTACAGCGAAGTGCTCCACACTCCTTGCCAGTGACTCAATGCATTCGGGCACCCTTCCCACTGCACCCATGAGCTCAGTGTGCATGCCCACCGCCTGGGTGTTCATTTCTGCGTTCAGCCGCTCCTCCTCTGCGTCCATTGCAGTAGGAGTCTCTGGCATACTCTCCCTCTGGGGAGAAGGCCCCCGTTCTTCCCTACCCTCATGGCGTTGCTGCAGCCCGCTGGGTCCTGGAGCTTCACCCTCATCAGACCCTTCCCCCCTGCTCCCCTCCAGGGAAGGCGTGTTCCCAGTGTGGGCATGGGCTTCCTCGGGAGAGGGTGGCACTGATGCTCCGGCTTCCTCTTCCTCCTCGGCTGCAGCTTCACTCCCACTGGCAGCTTCAGGGCCCGTCTCCTCAGCTGGTGAATCACCATCTGAAAGCAGGGAGGTACAAGAGTGGCTTTAGCGTGAGGACAGGGTGGCAGTAAGGGAGGAATAAGTGCAGCGAGTTAGCAAGTTGGATTGAAAGTGTCAAAGGCTGGTGTTGTGAGGGACAAGTGGAAGGACAGAGGACAAAAAGGTGATGACCTTACCATTGCTGTCCAGAACGGGGTCGGCGTCTCCAGTGGCGACGGGACCGATCACCCGGCTTGCCACAATCCTGTGGACGCGCTCCTCAAGATCGCTGAGGGGTTGCAGCTGAGGCCGCCCTCCACCTGTCCGTTGCTGCTGTCTCCTATTATGCGCCAGCTTGGCCTGCAAAAAAGGACAGCATCTGAGTAAATATACAGCCATGGTCTTGCCTGATGTGCCTCCCATAGGTGAATAGCCCTTACTGTATGCAGCCATGGTCTTGCCTGATGTGCCTCCCATAGGTGAATAGCCCTTACTGTATGCAAAGTGTGGAATGTGTGTGTGTGTTTCATGAAAGGGCCATAGGTGTTGGATGAGTGTTGTGCATTGGGGTTTTAAGACCCTCTGGCCATAGAGTGAGGTTGAGATGGAGGGATGGAGAGGTATTGAGAAAAAGCCACTCACCCTGACGACCCGAGTGAGGTCGTTGAACTTTTTGCGGCATTGAACATGGGTCCTGGGCACCATGCTCCTGGAGGAGATGCTCTGAGCCACCTCCCTCCACACTCTTCTGTACTCGCGTGGCAAAGGCCTCCTGCCACTCTCAGGGAAGAGTATAGATCTTCTGCGCTCCACCGCGCCAACCAGAGCATCCACGGCCCGCTCGGTGAAGCGCTGAGCTCGTTCTCTCACCCTCTCCATCCTTGGCAGCAAAATGGATTCACAGGTCTCTCCAGGCCGAGATTCAAGGCTGCAATGAGCAGGGTGTGGCTGGGGAGCAAGTTGGCCCCCCCCCGCTTTAAGAACTGGCCGGCGCCAGTGTGTCTGTGTTCCCTCGCTAACTGGCAGCACCTGCGCTGCGCTCGCGCGCTGAGTTAGCACCTCACTGCTCGGCCTTTGCGCCTTAAGACAGGTGTGCAGCGCCTGATTTAGCGCTCCACTCACCTCCCGGGGCGGTAAAAGTGAAGTTTCCAGTCAGTGGCGATAATTAGCGCCAGGTGCTAATTTTTGCGTCCAGATGATATTTGCGCCCCAAACGGGGCGCGACCTAATTTTTCCCCCCAAGTCTTTTCCTTTCCTTTACCTTAAAAGAAATATACCGGGACAGATGTTGAGCAGTGCAGTGTTAAGGGTGGAATTAAAACCAGTAAATATTTTTGCAGATGTAATTTTATAGCCCAGATTGCTGCCTTTGTAGCTATTGTGTATCATGTCCTCAGAATAGACCTGTCAGTTGACATGGAGGGGAATGCTTTTTGATTGTTGTGTATAGAGCTGTATTGTCATGACTGAGTCTTGTTGCCTAAAATTGCACTGAAAAATTATAGAAAATAAAATCCTGCCAGAATCTTGTTGCTGTTCTTAAAATCTACATTTTTAAAATAAGTTAGTAGGGTTAGCGTGCAGGTACAGGAGCAAGGATGTCTTACTACAATTGAGAGGTCGCACAACACCAGGTTATAGTCCAACAGTTTTATTTGAAATCACAAGCTTTCGGAGCTATCGATTGCTCCTTCCTCAGGTGAAGTAAATTAGATACAGAATCGCCAAAGCAAAACACCGGCATCTCCGCATCATGATTACTACAATTGCACAGGGCTTTGGTGAGACCACACCTGGAGTACTGTGCACAGTTTTGGTCTCCTTATCTTAGGAAGGATACACTTGCCTTAGAGGCGGTGCAACGAAGGTTCACTAGATTGATTCCTGGGATGAGAGGGTTGTCCTATGAGGAGAGATTGAGTAGATTGGGCATATACTCTGGAGTTCAGAAGAATGAGAGGTGATCTCATTGAAACATATAAGATTCTGAAGGGGATTGACACAGTAGATGCTGAGAGGTTGTTTCCCCTGGCTGGAGAGTCCAGAACTAGGAGGCATAGTCTGAGGATAAGGGGTCGGCCATTTAAGACTGAGATGATGAGGAATTTCTTCACTCAGAGGGTTGTGAATCTTTGGAATTCTCTACCACAAAGGGTTGTGGATGCTGAGCCGTTGAGTATATTCAAGGCTCAGATAGATAGATTTTTGGACTCTTGGGGCTAGAAATTCATTATAGCCTAGGAATGGGCAGTATCATTAGAAAAGTTGGAGAATTAGCGCCAGGTGCTAATGCTTTAGACTGCATGCAAAATTTGTGCTCACTGCTCAAAGAAATGATTGGAGTCCTAATTCAAGTCTTTAAGCCCAAGCTCATTGGCCTTACACTCAGAGGGTGTCTGCTGGCACGCTTGAGGCCTCCCGTGACCAGTGGGCACCGGGGGGACTGGAGTACATTATCACCACCGAGAACCAAATTTTAATTTAAGTTAAGTTTCATTTTAATGTTTTATTAGTTACAGTTTTTTTGTTTAAGTGTGCATCAAAAGAGTACAATCAGAGGGTGGACCAATATCAGGTGCATTCTAATCACAAGTCATGATTGCAACAGGCTTTGTTCAGTACTTAAAGGGGAAGTTCATTGATGCTGCAGAACCTCATTCTCAGCATTGCTGGCTGTGGAGCTGCCTCAGCAAGCAGCAGCAGGTCAAGGAGAAGGAGCCGGAGGACTGAACCAGGTGTACTCATGGCAGGTCCACGCCCCAGGGAGGCAGCCTGCAGATTCTGCGATGAAGCATTGGAGGCATTGGTGTTTGCTGTGGAGAGATGGAGGGCGGTGTTCTACCTGGCAAGTGGAAGGAGGCCCTCGCCGCAAGTCTTCCACACCATATGGAGGGAGGTAGCACAGTACGTCTCGGGCAGCACTGTGGTCCCCAGGACCCACACACAGTGCAAGAAGAAATTTAGCGACCTCACTCAGGTGGTCAGGGTGAGTGAATGCTTCAACAAATGCTACATACCACCATCTGAACCACAGTCTTCATACACTGCCCAAAGCACCACACCCTCAGCACTCACCCATCAACAGTCTCGACCTACCAACACTCTCACCCACATCTCACACCTTGTACACAATGGCAGCTATTCAACTATGGCAGGCACATCACCCAAACACATTGCTCCACACTCGCTCACACACTTTCCCTTCTCCTGCTGGCCAAGGTGGCTCATAACAGGAGGGAGCAGGAACGCACAGGCGGAGGACAAGCCGATACCCAACCACTGTCTGCGCTGGAAAATAGAGTGCTGGAGATCATTGGGCGCCAGGTGGTGGGCGCCTTGCCCACCGGCGACATTGACCCCCTTGGGGACAACAACAGTATGTTCACCCCTACTCCTTCTTCTCACATCCCACTTCCCCCTTCACCCCACAAGCCTTTCACACTTTCCAACTAATCATGCTGTATGCATGCATTTCTTCCTTCCTGCCCGCCTCCCCTCACTTTAACCCGACTATTGTGCCTTTATGCTTTCAGATAATGAGCAAGCACCTGAGCAGCCTGTCCCTGAGGGTACCGTAGAGAGTGAGGCAGGAGAAGAGGAGGAGGAAGAACACATCGTGTCATTACATGTCTCACCCGCAGGCACCAGCTCAGATACTGGCACTACGCGTTCTTTAGAGGCTAGTATAGTTGCGAGATCTGCACAGGGTGAGGCACCGGGGACGAGTGGGCTAAAGCAAGGCCAGGAGGAAAGGATAGCTCTGGGGCCAGCTCCCCGGAGGGCGAGATCACGCACGCGTTCTGCTGCACAGGACTCAGAAAAGGACCTTGATGGGAGGTGTTTTGAAGAAGGGTGATGGGCATGCACACGGTGCAATGGCAAAG
Source organism: Squalus acanthias (assembly GCA_030390025.1). Taxonomy (NCBI): domain Eukaryota; kingdom Metazoa; phylum Chordata; class Chondrichthyes; order Squaliformes; family Squalidae; genus Squalus; species Squalus acanthias. The sequence goes on from CM059428.1 coordinate 141,558,722, forward strand.
GGAAACCGAGAGCCTCTCAGCAATGATAAGGAGCGTGGAGGAGTCCACCTCCAACATTGCACAAGGCTCTGCGCACACCATGGAGCCCATCATTACCAGTTTGTAAAGGATGGTAGACTCCCAGAGAGACCGTGGCGACCCAGACCCGATGTCGCATGAGATGGGCGATCTGGCAGCTTCCATTGCAGTACAGGCGGAAGCGACGCAACGTCTTAGTGCTGTAATGCAGTCTATGCTTAGTGCCATTCAATCTCAGACTGCTCTCATGCAGTCTCAGCTTGATGCCACACAAGTTCTGACTGCTGCCATCGTGGCTGGGTCTACCACCGTCGACCGGGGCTTTCACGGTGTCGCAGCAGGCCAGCAATCTGTGCTCCAACAGATTGCTAGGGATGCTGAGGTGCTGCCCCAGGGGAGTGGCAGTGGGTCAGTGGAGCAGGAACCTGCTGTCCTCTCTCAGGATGAGAGCATTCCTGCTCCTGCCACTCCGCCATTGCCCTTGTCGCTGCCTGTCATCCAGCCATCCCAGACTGCTGCTGCCCATGCTGAGGTGGTGCAGTCTACAGCCGGGCCTTACAGGCCCAGAGCTGGTTGAGGGCGTCCTGCAAGGCATCTGAACTCTCCCACATGGACACTCAGCAGCCTTCCACCAGCCCTGCTACAGCCACTGGACCAGCACTTCGTAGGAGCACTAGCGTAGGCAAAGGCACAGTAATGAGAGGCACTAAGGGACTGCACAAGGGTGAATAGTTAATATTGTTGTTGTAAATATGTGCTCACTGATTTTTGATAAATTTGTTAATTCAGTTTTGAATTCTTTTGTGGTGTGTCTCATTTCAGCTTTGCATTGTGATATGGCCTACACCTGCTCCTATTTTTCTATGCTCTATGTTTCTATGAGGGATGCAATGATGGGGATGTGGTGAGCAACGGGGATCTGGGGTTTAATTCATTCAAACTGCAGTCTGATGAGGCGGTCATGAACTGCGCTTCCGAAGACCGATTGAGTGGTTGCCTCCTCCATCGCTCCTGTTCCTCCTCCTCCTCCTCCTCCTCCTCATCCTCTTCCTCTTCCTCCTTCTCCTCCTCCTCCTCCTCCTCCTCTTCTCCCTCTTCTTCCTCCTGAGGTGGTCCTGCAATCCCTGGTGGCAAGGGCTGGGCCCTCATGATGGCCAAGTTGTGGAGCATGCAGCAGACCACGAAATGGGACACCTGCTTAGCCGAGTAATGGAGGGCTCTTCCCGAACGGTCAAGGCAGCAGAACCATTGCTTCAGCAGGCCGATGGTCAGCTCGATGATACTCCTGGTGGAAGCATGGCTCTCATTATATGAGTGCTGGGCATGAGTGTTGGGGTTGCGGAGGAGAGTCATGAGCCAGGTGGAGAGTGGATAGCCCTTGTCTCCAGCCAGCCATGAGCTTGACATGATGGCTGGAAGATTGTTTGTTCAGGAGGAAGGCATGGCTGCTGCCAGGATAGCAGGCATTGACATTGAGGATTAGCTGTCTGTGGTCGCACACAAAGGCACATTAAGTGTGTGGTAGCCTTTGTGGTTACAGAAGATCTCAGGATTGTTATGTGGTGCCCGCAAAGCCACGTGGGTGCAGTCAATGGCGCCCTGCACCATGGGGAATCCTGCTATCCTGGCAAAGCCACATGCACGCTCATCCTGCTTCTCTCTGGTGATGGGGAAGGAAATGTAGTCCTTTCTCCTACTGTAGAGAGCCTCTGTGACCTCCCAGATGCAGCATGGACAGCGAACTGAGAGGTGTTAGCTATGTCTCCTGTTGCAGACTGGAAGGATCCGCTGGCAAAGAAATTGAGGGCGATGGTGACCTTGATTGCCACTGAGAGAGCCGTGGTCACCCTGATCTGAGGCTGGAGGTCTGGTTGCAGGAGGTGGTACAGTTCTGTAACACCTCCTTGGTGAAGCAGAGCCTTCTAATACACTGCTCCTCGCTTAATTGGAGGTAGGAGAAGTGCTCTCGGAATACCCTCAGAGGGTAAAGCCTCCTGTTGAGAGCCATGATGGCCTTCCTCATCCCTCTGGGCACATGTTCCAGTCTTTCTCACTGCCTCCGCTCCCTCCACCATAGATCCTGGAGGGCGAGGTCAACTGCCAGTACAGCCCCCATTAATGTAACCAAGTGTTGCAGTTTGATTTTTTAAAGAATAAATGTAGCTACTTTTTAGTTGCCACAACACTCCTGATACTAAGTAACCTTGAAATTACGGAATGAGACTGTTGGACTATGTGGAACTGACAAGAAAGCACTGAAGCTCCTCTAACCTACAGCTGCGACTCATTACTGATGATCCCATTAAATAACGTCCCTGGAGCCGGCTTCTTGGTGCTTCACGCCAGCTCTCCCTGTTGCTGTTTACTCTAGGTGCTAAGGTAGGTGGCGACAATCAATTTCGCAGATCGGGCGGTCAGTGAGTGTTGCACACTCACTGACGTCACGATCCACCTGGCGTTGAGGCTCCCGGTAATAACTGTTAGCGGTGATGCTGTGGGGTGAGGCAGGCTTTGGTGTGCGGCATTGGATTCACCTTGCCCTGGCGATAATGCTCTTGCGCCCCGTTAGCGCCAACTGCTGGTGCTAAGGTACCGAATTTTTCCCCCTTGGGGAATCAAGGAATATGGGGATCAGGCGGGAAAGTGGAGTTGAGGTTGAAGATCAGCCATGATCCTATTGAATGGCAGAGCAGGCTCGAAGGACCATATGGCCTACTCCTGCTCCTAATTCCTATGTTCTTATGAGTACTGAAATCCATAGGTTTCATCCTACATACATCCAAATGATTGGCTTTAGATTCAGAGCACTATAAATATTCCATTCACTATTACATTATCATGGGCAATACAATTGCAGCAAGACGAGAAGAACTAATCAACAATAGATAATCAAATTGTTACAAATCTCTGAACTTGATAAATGCTTGTCCGTGCTTGACTGATCAAACACATTACATGCCTGAAGGGACTGATTCCATGATGAACATTCAATGACATCATTTTGCTGTACAACAGGAATTCAGTCAGAGCCCACGGAAATGTCAGTTAATGTTCCAGAATTTACACTCTATAATCACAGAATCCATTTAAACAGTTGCTCATAGATAGACTCCTGCATGGTTGCCACAGAGTATTTTAAATGTCACTCCGTCTTAGCTAATAGAACAAGAGCATACATTTATATTCACTGTAAACACCGTGAGATGAGAACGGTCATATTTTATGCGCTTTTTGTGACATTTGAATAACAACTGTCTGCAGATTCTGCCTGCTTTGCTGTTCCTCACTTTATCATGTGAACAGTATCTCAGCTATGAGGCTCTGATGACGCACAGATGACATGAGTGGCTGTACCTTCGTATTACATTTCTAGGATATACAATTGTGCCTTGCCAAATATGGAATTGCTACGTACTTGTGTTACATGATTTGTATCATGAATTCAAACTAAATATATTTCATGTCAGTGGTTTCTCATATCTTGTTTTCAGCATTCAGATTTCTGGAATCTATTCTAAATTTTTGGATGTACTGTTTAGTAAGAAATTTAGATGCATCTGTTGTTTGGTTAATTTATTTTCTATCTTTTTTTTGACAAGAAATAGGACAGGAGTTGATTAAACAAATGTTTTGCAGAACATTGCAGCATGCATTGTGCAGCGCATGTGATAGCACCCATAGTGAATCATTTATAGGGTAGAAATTGGATACCTTAGCGCCTCCCATTTACACCTCCGGGGGGGCGCTAATGGGGCGCTAACGACTTACTGCCCGGGTGCGCCGATGTTAGCGCCGTCAGCGAAATTCACCTGGCGGTTTGCGGCGGTGTGAACCACTATCGCCACGCCCGCCTGCGGCCGGAGATCGTGACGTCATCCGGCGGCGCATCGCCCCAGTAACGGACCAGAAATTCATTCTCGCCCTCTACCTCAGCGCCTGCCGTTAGGAACGACAGGTAGAGGAGGCGGTTTGCAGTCGGATGAGAGCTGGAGGAGCGCTATTTAAAGGGGTGAACTTCCGGGGTTTTTTAGTCGGCAAACAATGCTGCCTTGTCAGTTTGACAGAAGCAGACAGGCATTTTGACCCATTTGAGCTTTTTCTACTTGAAGGAGTTTTGCTCCTGAGAAAATTTTAACCCTTTCATTTGTGTTACATTTGTTACTGCAACATTTCCATCATTTAATGGTGGCTGTACTGGCACAGGACCTCGCCCTCCAGCTTCACCGTCGGAGGCAGCGGAGAGAGAGATTGGAAAATGTGGCCAGAGGGAGGAGGGCCAACAGGGCTCTCAACAGGAGACCTTACCCTCCCAGGGTATTCTGGGAACAGTTCTCCTACATTCATCTGTCAGAGGAGCAGTGCCTTAGAAGGCTTCGTTTCAGAGCCAGAGCTCCAGCCTCAGCTCAGGATCAGCACCAGGACGTCTCTCTCAGTGGCAGTGATGGTCACAGTGGCTCTCAATTTCTACGCCAGCAGCTCCTTCCAGGCTTCAACAGGGGATATTGCAAACATCTCATTTCCCATGACCAGGGAGAAACAGGATGAACACTCATGTGGCTTTGCAAGGATAGCGGGCTTCCCCATGGTTCAGGGCGCCATTGACTGCACCCGTGTGGCATTGCGGGCACCTCATCAAAATGCAGAGGTGATCCGTAACTGCAAAGGCTACCATTCTCTGAACGTTCAGTTGGTGTGCGACCACAGACAGCTAATCCTCGCCGTCAATGCCCGCTATCCTGGCAGCAGCCATGATGCATTCATCCTGCATGAGACCGGAGCCCCAGTACTGTTCCACCCACCATATGAAGCTCGCAGCTGGCTGCTTGGAGACAAGGGTTATCCACTCACCACCTGGCTGATGATAGCCCCGCAAACTCAACACTCCTGCTCAACACACATACAATGACAGCCATAACGCCACCAGGAACCTGATCGAACACACTATCAGGGTGCTAAAGCAATGGTTCCGCTGCCTTGATCGACTTGGAAGAGCCCTGCAGTACTCCCCTGATCGAGTCTCCCTTTTCATTGTTGTGTGCTGCATGCTGCACAACCTGGCCATTCTGAGGGCCAAGCCATTGCCACCAGGGATTACAGGTCCACTTCAGGAGGAGGAGGAGGGAGAGGAGGAGGAGGAGCAGCAACGTAGGAGGGAGACACTCAATCTTGCTTCTGCAAGGGCCGTTCATGAACGCCTCATTACACAGCGCTTCCAATAAATGAGAGAGCACAGGGCATTTGCGCAGAACAACCACATCATTACAGCCAGCTCGCAGCCCCTATCACCGGGCAAAGCTCAAATGAGAAACATCACAAAATTTGCTACGTCGAATTAAAAATGTATTATTCTGCACAACTCTCTTATCAAACACAACCAATAATAAACAAACACAATTTATCAACAAACACAACTGGTTCTTAGCAAACAGAACTATTTCTATATTTACAAACACATCAACTTTTGTACACACACTCCCCCCATTTACTAATAATGTATTATTTACTCACCCTTCCTCAATGATTGGCCATCCTCAATGATTTCCCTCCCCTTTGCAATTCCCCCCTCCCAACCCTACTGCTCCTCCGTAATGTGGCCCCAGTGGCTGCAGCAAGGCTGGCGGAAGGCTGCTGAATGTTGGATCCAGAGACTGCAGATGGCCTTGCAGGATGCCCTCGACCAGCTCTGGGCCTGGAGGGCCCGGCTGCAGACTGCACCAACTCTGCATGGGCGGCAGCAGTCTAGGCTGGCTGGGTTACAGGCTGCGGCAAGTGCAATGGCAGAGTGGCAGTGTTGGGAGCAGGAATGCTGTCATCCTGAGAGAGGACAGCACCTTCCTGCTCAACCGACACACTGCCACTCCCCCGGGGCAGAACCTCAGCATCCGGAGCAATCTGCTCGAGCACAAATTGCTGGCCTACTGCGGCACCGTGAGATCCCCGGGGGACTGTGGGAGACCCAGCGATGATGGCAGCAGTCAGCGCTTGCGTGACATCAATCTGAGACTGCATGAGAGCAGTCTGACATTAGATGGCACCAACCAATGACTCCATTCCAGCACTAAGCCGCTGTGTTGCTTCGGCCTGTGCTGCAATAGATGCTGTCACCTCACCCATGACACGCGGCATGAGGTCTGGGTCCCCAAGGTCTCTCTGCGACCAACCATCCTTAGCAAACTGCCAAGGATGGGCTTGATGGTTTGTGCACAGATGACAGCTATGCTGGCGGTGGACTCCTCCACGCTCCTAGCCAGTGCATCCATGCTCGCAGGCACCCTTGCCATTACACCCATGAGCACAGTATGCATGCTCATTGCCTGTGTGTTCTTCACCTCGACATTGAGGTCCTGTGCAGCAAAACTCGCGCATGCACTCACCCTCCGGGGAGATGGCCCCCGAGCTTCCCTTTCCCCATGGTGTTGCTGCAGCCCGCTGGGTCCCGGAGCTTCACTCACATCAGACCCATGTACTAGGCTCCCCTCCAGAAACTGCGTCGCCCCATTATCGGACCTCTTGCCCTAGGGAGACACAGGCAGAGAGGCTCTGGCTTGTTGTTCCTCCTCCTCTCCCGCGTCACTGCCACTGTATGTGAAAAGGAAAATACTGGCGAAGGTAAATGTAGGTCCTTTACAGTCAGAGACGGGAGAATTTATAATGGGGAATGAGGAAATAGCTGAGAAATTAAATAAATACTTTGGGCTGGATTTTGTCTTGGGGTCGGGTTGGGGTCGTGTTACCCGCATTTCGTGTTGCCCCCCGACTCCAGATTAATGTGGATGAATGATGCAATTTGCACTTAATTGGGCAATTGAGTTCCAGCATGTGGGAACCCATGAACCAATTAGTGGTTTCAGACTGAAAGTCACCTCTGATGATGTTATCATTGCGGGTCAGAGACTGACTGCCTGGTCTCAGAGATTGCCTGGCCTTTGCTGTGAGAGGACCTGGATGCAAAATGAGCAGCATCTGAAAGAGAGAGAGAGAGAATGAGAATTTTTTTTGCAACCAAGTCCTCCAGGCAGTCTCTGAAGACATTCAATGCAGCAGCATCAGAGGTGACTTTCAGACCTAATACTACTACGACCTTCATCACAATAATACTACTACCTTCATCGAATCTCCGTTGTAATAGTGGACCTGCAGCTGATAGTCAGCTATCCACTTGTGCTCCCGCCAGGTTTCACTGGCGTGTTTCACATCAGGCGTACTTCACGTCGGAAAAGGGTTAAACTAGCTAAAACGTTTCAAAATGGCATTACAGAGCCAATTTAGGGCTTGTTAAGGGCTTTAATGGCCTCTCCCGCCTCTTGGAGGCGGGACGGAGTCGGGAACCCCGCTACCGATTTTGTCAAAATTGCGTGGAGGCGGAATGGAGTCGGGACCCCCGAATCTGCAACTTTAACCCCCCACATGCCTCCAAACCCGACTCCACGGGTCATTGAAAATCCAGCCCTTTGTTTCTGTCTTCACGGAGGAAGACACAAAAAACCTCCCGGAAATACGAGAAAACCAAGGGTGTGGCGAGAATGAAGAACTTAAAGAAATTATTATTAGTAAAAAAAACGGTACTAGCAAAATTAATGAGACTAAAAGTCGATAAATCTCAAGGACCGGATGACCGACATCCTAGGGTTTTGAAAGAGGTGGCCATTGGGATAGTGGACACATTGGTTGTCATCTTCCAAAATTCTATAGATTCTGGAATGGTTCCTGCAGATTGGAGGATAGCAAATGTAACCCCGCTATTTAAGAAATGAGGGAGAGAGAAAACGGGGAACTACAGACTTGTTAGCCTCACATCAGTAGTTGGGAAAATGCTGGAATCTATTATAAAGGATGCAATAACTGGGCACTTAGAAACTAGTAGTAAGATTGGGCAGAGTCAACATGGATTTATGAAAGGGAAATTCTGTTTAACAAACCTATTGGAGTTATTTGAGGATGTAACTAGTGGAGTAGACAAAGGGGAACCGGTAGATGTGGTGTATTTGGATTTTCAGAAGGCCTTCAATAAGGTCCCACACAAGAGGTTGGTGAACAAAATTAGGGCACATGGAATTGGGGGTAATATACTAGCGTGGATTGAGAATTGGTTAACAGACAGAAAACAAAGAGTAGGGATAAATGGGTCTTTTTCAGGGTGGCAGGCTGTGACTAGTGGAGTACCGCACGGATCGGTGCTTGGGCCCCAGCTATTCACAATCTTTATCAATGATTTAGATGAGGGGACTAAATGTAACATTTCCAAATTTGCTGATGCTACAAAGCTAGGTGGCAGTGTCAGTTGTGAAGAGGATGTGAAGAGGCTTCAAGGGGTTCTCGACAGGCTCAGTGAGTGGGCGAGAACATGGCAGATGGAATATAATGTGGATAAATGTAAAGTTATTCACTTTGGTGGAAAAAACAGAAAGGCAGTGTATTTCCTAAATGGTGAAAGATTGGGAAATGCAGATGCTCAAAGGGACCTGGGTGTCCTTGTACATGAGTCACTGAAAGTGAATGTGCAGGTGCAGCAAGCCATTAGGAAGGTAAATGGTGTGCTGGCCTTCATTACAAGAGGATTTGAGTACGGGAGTAAAGAAGTCTTACTCCAATTATATAGGGCCTTGGTGAGACCACACCTGGAGTACTGTGTACAATTTTGGTCTCCTTACCTAAGGAAGGATATACTTGCCATAGAGGGAGTGCAACGAAGGTTCACAAGATTGATTCCTGGGATGGCCGGACTGTCGTATGAGAAGAAATTGAGTAAACTAGGCCTGTATTCTCTTGAATTCAGAAGAATGAGAGGGGATCTCATTGAAGCATACAAAATTATTACAGGGCTTGATAGGGTGGATGCTGGGAGAATGTTTCCCCTGGTTGGGGAGTCTAGAACCAGGGGCCACAGCCACAGGATAAAGGGTCGGCCATTCAGGACTGAGATGAGAAGAAATTTCTTCACACAGAGGGTGGTGAATCTTTGGAATTCTCTACCCCAGAGGGCTGTGAAGGCTCAGTCATTGGGTATATTCAAAACAGAAGTCGATAGATTTCTGACTAGTAAGGGCATCAAGGGATATGGCGATAGGGCCGGTGAATGGAGCTGAGGCAGAAGATCAGCCATGATCTCATTGAATGGTGGAGCAGGCTCGAAGGGCCGAATGGCCTACTCTTGCTATTTCTTATGTTCTTATGTTCTTACTGGGAGGCTGAGGGACAGGCTGGTCAGCTGGTGGCTGATTATCTGAAAGCATAAAGGCACAAGAGTGGGTTTAACATCAGGGGAGGGGGGCAGGAAGGGATCAAGGAATGGAGACAGTATACTTAGATGGAAAGTGGGAAGGGCTCGTGTTGTGAGGGGGAAGTGGTACGAGAGAAGAGGGAGTGGTGATGAACATGTCATTGTTGTCCCCAAGGGGGTCAACGTCTCCGACTACCACAGCGCCCACGACCTGGGCCGCAATGGTGCTGCACACTCGCTCCTCCAGGTCTGTAAAGGGGTGCAGCTCCGCCTGACCTCCTCCCATGCATTGCTGCTCCCTCCTGTTATGAGCAAGCTTGGCCTGCAGCAAAAAGGACAGCGTGTGAGTGAGTGTGCAGCCATGTGTTTGGCAGATGTGCCTACCATAGTTGAATAGCTGTTAATGTCTGCAAGGTGTGAGATGTGGATGTGACTTTTAGTAGATGGGCATAGTTGGTGGGTGAGTGTTGGGGATTTGGCGGTTTATACTGTCTGTACACAGAGTGAGGTTGAGATGGTGGCATGTACAGGTTTTTGATGCATGTACTCACCCTGACCACCTGAGTGAGGTCGTTGAACTGCTTGCGGCACTGGGTGGGCGTCCTGTGGACCACACTTCTGGCCGAGATGTACTGGGCCTCCTCCCTCCACATCCTCCTGAACTCCTGCTCGTCGGCGTTCCACGGCCACAACCAGAGCCTCCAAAGCCTGGTCGCTGAACCAGCGAGCTCTCTCCCTGGGCCTCTGATCAGCCATGAGATTTGTGGTTACTAATTGCAGCTCCTCGCAGGCCCAGGTCACAAGCAGCAATGATCAGGGTGAGGCTGTGCAGCATGATTGAACCTCCCCTTTAAGAACTGGAAGGCGCCAGTCTGTCTGAGTACTTATAGAAACATAGAAACATAGAAGATAGGAGCAGGAGTAGGCCATTCGGCCCCTCGAGCCTGCTCCGCCATTCGATGAGATCATGGCTGATCATCCAAACTCAGTACCCTGTACCTGCCTTCTCCCCATATCCCTTGATACCTTTCGCTTTAAGAAATATATCTAACTCATTCTTGAATATATTTAATGACTTGGCCTCAACTACCTTCTGTGGTAGAGAATTCCACAGGTTCACCACTCTCTGGGTGAAGAAATTCTTCCTCATTTCTGTCCTAAATGGCTTACCGGTTATCCTTAGATTATGACCCCTGGTTCTGGACTCTCCGACCATCAGGAACATTCTTCCTGCATCTAGTTTATCCAGACCTGTCAGAATTTTATATGTTTCGATGAGATCCCCTCTCATTCTTCTATACTCCAGCGAGTATAAGCCCAATCGACCCAATCTCTCCTCATATGTCATTCCTGCCATCCCAGGTATCAGCCCTGTGAATCTTCGCTGAACTCCTTCCATGGCAAGAACATCCTTCCTCAGATAAGGTGACCAAAACTGCACACAGTACTCAAGGTGTGGTCTCACCAAGGCCCTGTACAACTGCAGCAAGACATCCTTGCTCCTGTACTCAAACCCTTTCGCTATGAAGGCCAACATACCATTTGCCTTCTTCACCGCCTGCTGCACCTGCATGCTTACTTTCAGCGACTGGTGCACAAGGACACCCAGGTCTCGTTGCACTTCCCCTTCTCCCAATTATAATTGACAGCGCCTGAGCTTGAGTAGCGCTCTGAGGTAGCGCCCCACTCTCTGACATTAGTGCCCTGAGAGAAGTGTGCAGTGCTTGATTTAGCGCTCCACTTCCCTCTTGAGGCGCTAATACTGAATTTCGCGCTCGCCGACATTAATTAGTGCCCAGGCGATGTTAGCGCCCCGAAATGGTTGATACCGAATTTCCCCCCCTATGTTTCTTACACTTACGTGACAAAAGATTAAACTCAAACTCTTCATCCACATCCTAAAAAAAACCTACACACAGCAAAAGTTCTGTTAGTTAATGATGAGCGAACTAAACTAGCTAAAATTGAATCGTCCCGACAGTCACAGCAATATCAGCAAGGACAAAAGTAACACTGCTTTTCAATGAGGGTATATTTTCTGTGGCATTGTGACGTAACCATGCATTATATCAACTTCATTCATATTTTACATGTCTTTGGTCCCCGCCCCAAACTCCGTTCCCTAGCCATTGACTCCATCCCTCTCCCTGGCCACTGTCTGAGATTGAACTAGACCATTCGCAAGCTTGGTGTCCTATTTGACCCTGAGCTGAGCTTCCGACCCCATATCCTCTCCATCACCAAGACCGCCTACTTCCACCTCCGTAACATCGCCCGTCTCCGCCCCGCCTCAGCTCATCTGCTGCTGAAACCCTCATCCATGCCTTTGTTACCTCTAAACTCAGCTATTCCAATGCTCTCCTGGCCGGCCTCCCACCTTGCACCCTTCGTAAACTTTAGCACATCCAAAACTTTACTGCTCTTATCCTAACTCGAACTAACATCACCCCTGTGCTTGCTGACCGACATTGGCTCCCGGTCCAGCAACGCCTTGATTTTAAAATTCTCATCTTTGTTTTCAAATCCCTCTGTGGCCCACCCCTCCTTATCACTGTAACCTCCTCCAGCTCTACAACCCTCCAGCGCCAACAACACTCAAGGAGCTTGACACCATCCAGGACAAACAGCCCGTTTGATTGACATCCCATCCACCACCTTAAACATTCACTCCCTCCACCACCGGCGTACTGTGGCTGCAGTGTGTACCATCTACAAGATGCACTGCAGCAACTCGCCAAGGCTTCTTCGACAGTACCTTCCAAACTTGCGACCTCTACCACCTGGAAGGACAAGGGCAGCAGGCGCATGGGAACACCACTACCTGCAAGTTCCCCTCCAAGTCACATTTGGAAATATATCGCCGTTCCTTCAACATCGCTGGGTCAAAATCCTGGAACTCCTTCCCTAACAGCACTGTAGGAGTACCTTCACCTCACGGACTGCAGCGGTTCAAGAAGGCCGCTCACCACCACCTTCTGTGAATCTTTGGAATTCTCTACCCCAGAGAGCTGTGGATGCTCAGTCATTGAGTATATTCAACACAGAGGTCGATAATTTTTTGGGAACTAAGGGAATTAAGGGATATGGGGATAGTGCGGGAAGGTGGAGTTCAGGTAGAAGATCAGCCATGATCTTGTTGAATGGCGGAGCAGGCTCGAAGGGCCGAATGGCTTACTCCTGCTCCTATTTCTTATGTTCTTATGTTCTCAAGGGCAATTAGGGATGGGCAATAAATGCTGGCCTTGCCAGCGATGCCCACACCCCATGAATGAATTAAAAAAAAGATTCCGTTGCTCCTCCAATTCTGGCCTCTTGTGCATCCCGGATTTTAATCACTCCACCATTGGCGGCCGTGCCTTCAGCTGTCAAGGCCCTAAGCTCTGGAATTCCTTCCCTAAACCTCTCCACGTCTCTACCTCTCTCTCCTCCTTTAAGATGTTCTTTAAAACCTACCTCTTTGACCTGTCCTAATAGCTCCTTATGTGGCTCAGTGTCAAATTTTGTTTGATAGCGCTCCTGTGAAGAGCCTTGGGATGTTTTCCGACATTAAACGTGCTATATGAATGCAAGTTGTTATTGTTGTTGCTGTATGTCTGCCTCACTTTGGTCCTTATTTTCGGATAAACACCAGGTCCTGCACTTTATAATTTGTTCTTATTTCTGTTTATACCCATGGCAAAAACGACTAATTTTAACACAAAAGTACGAAACATTTTAAGTGCCCCTTCTCTCTACCCCGGAGAACAAACACATATGGACGTAACAAACTGACGACACAGCAAACAGCAGCCCTCTTTGTATCAGAGTCCTTTATATGTTGTGTGCATTAATGGCAAATATAGACTTGTGATGCTTGTTAATTGACACTTAATTGGGGAAAATTATAAAACATTAAAGCTAATATTGGCCCAGAAATTCCGATCGCAGGCCTCCCGCGGGCGGAGGGCTGCGATCTGGAAAAATCTCCGCCAAGGCCGGAGGGCTCCCGGGAGGTGCAGAGTTCCGCTGCTGGGCCTCTCCAAACTGCCGGTGCGCAGGGCCCACGTATCCCAGAGGTGCAGGCGGTTCACAGCGTCCCTGGGATCACGTGGGCCATGGGGAGCCAATCAGAGAAGGGAATCTCCCTTCATACATTTGACAGGAAGACCTGTCAAATATATGAATAGAGATCACCCCCAAAACATAGTAAAACTTAAATAATTTTTTTTAAAAATCACATTTTTTAAATGACTTTAAATTACAATAAATTTTAAACAAAAATTTTATTTTTTGAAAAAATAATTAAAGTTTTTAACGGTGCTAAAAATAAACTTACCTTTCTTTAAAGTATTTTTAAATGATAAATCAGTGGAAATTTTTTTTTTTTACTTTTTTCAACTCTTATCCTGGTAAAAGCAGGCCTTACGCCTGCTTTTACCAGGCGCAAGAATTGTAAGTGTTTTCTGCGGGCGGACGATCTCCAAAAAGTGGAACTATCCGCTCGCAGAAGCCCTTCTCCCGGGCAGCCGGAGGATCTGTCAAGAGCTTTCTTGACAGATCGGAAATGCCGGTTTCCAGCGCATGCGCAGTGCATGCCTAAAACCGGCATTTCCGATGTCCCTATGGGTGAGTACACAGCGCGTACCCACCCGTAGGGATCGGAATTTCTGCACCAACATTTATATCAGTAGATCAGCAGATGATCAAATTTTATCTTGGTGAACTCTTCCAGCCCATAGCTCCCAACCTGCACCTTCTCCCCCTCACCCACTCCCTCTGCTCCACCATCAGTGCCTGTCCTTTCAATCATTACATCCCTGCCCTTTGTAAATCCGTCCATCTTATCCTTTCCTTCTCTTCTTTCTTTAGCAATGCTTTTACCAACATCCCATCTCTGTTGTTTTCTTTTCTGCTCAGTGCCTATCTTGTTCCTTCTGTCCTCTGAGATGTTCTTCTATACATGAAGAGTGCCAAGAAATGTAAGCTGTTGTTATTGTAAATAGCACAATGTTTGGAATGTCTGTAACTTTATTAATAACTGCATTAATTGCTGTACCTATCTTCACATTATTTCCAATGCTTATTGATTACGAGGCCAATAACCAAATAAGGATATAATTGATTCTGACCTGTTTTCTTGTAGTTTCTGGTTTCATGCTCCCCCATCTGATGTAAAATGTTCTCCTTTGTACTCACCAGGATGAGCAGGAATTGTGAGTTTGAGCTTATGTAAATGTTTTGGATGAAGTATAAATCTCTAAATTAACCATTCCTCGACCCCAACAGTTATGAAGCCCAACTGAAAATAACAGAATTTTTTGAAATTTCCAGGTGCTCTCAGTAGAGTTACAGAGGCTCGAGCTGATTGATCCACCCTGGTTAAAACCACATCAGGTTATCTGCCAAATCTTAGAAGTATTCATTTAGATCGATTTAGTTGGGAAAGAAAGATTTTGCCTGATGTTAGCATTGGCACGTCTCCATTTGCCACACGTGAAGACATTTGCTCCTCTGTTCTGCAGAGTGTAGCGAGTCATTTATTCTTAAAGAAGAGGAAATGTTCTCTGAAGCTGTTTAACTGAGAGAACAGGTGATTTTGGACCTTATTTGGACCTTTGGTTTCCAAAGCTTTCCACCACTGGGGTTTTTCCACGTCTCATGGCTGGGTCTGTTGTAGACTAATTGATAGAGATTGATTGCCATGATTTGTCAACAACTCCATTATTATTGTATCATGTGACTAACAGGATGATAGAAGGCGAACTAGAAGGACCTTGGTCTTTGTTTGTCTCCATCTGATCCTATGCTCCTGTGGTTCCCATCTAGGAAGTAACAATGTCCGACTAGTTAGTGTCATTGGCTAGGATCATTATTGCTGATAGCCAGGAGTGGGAAAGAGAATATTACTCTCTCCATATTTAAGAAGAGGCGTTACCTGTGTCAACAATGGGATCGTCAAGATAAGATTAATATATCTCCTTTTCCAGGCTGAGTAGGACCCTACCCTAAGATCCACAAAACCAATTCCACAAATCAAGTTCAAGGTTATGGTACAAAATGTACATTTTAAAATCAAATTAGCCATTTGTCACTCCAACATTTACGGATTCCAGTTGAAAACAATGGTAATTCCTGAATGTAATGGGGTTTCTGGAGCCCATTCTGGCTGCTATTACATTATGTAATGAGTTCATGGAAGTGTTTACCACTAAACCCTTTAGAATCCAAAGGACTATAACAAATTTTAATATCCTTCTACTTTTATCTTATTTTTTGTTGATTGTTTTGAATGTCTCTGTTTAAGCAGTAAGAGCTTATAACATGAGGGAATTAGCTGGGAGGAGCTACGAAGGCAGCTAGTGTGAAGGAACTGAATTGACACAAAGTCCAAATAGTAATATCACTGGTGAACCCTCCAGGATTACTGATGAAAGCAATGATAAAAGGAATCATTTTTTATTGGCTTCAGTTTTTGAAATTTTCTATTAATACTTCTGAACAGCCAGGTTTATTTATGTTTTGTGAAGAACCTTGGTAAAATACATCAAAAAATTGCTGACTTTTTATTTTAAATCTGTTACTGTAAAAAAATCATATTTTTTCTGGACATTGTGCCTTGAACGTTGGGATGTAGGTTTTGCTCAGTGAGATTATCTTTGATTTTGGCCGTCTTCCACGCATTGTATAATGAACCCAGCTCTGCAGGGAATCCATCTGCCACCTGCTTCCCCTGTGGGAACTCCCCGCTCCTACCTGTTCCTGTTTTGGAAAATCACCATAAACGTGCCCTTACGGCAGTCAGCTGATTATCTGGTTTAAGGAACACGTTGTGGCGTAATCTAATGCATTATTACTTTAAGACGTCGTCTGCTGCTTTAAGACGTACACACATGCTCAGTACGACTGGAGGGGCGTCCAGACTGAGGTTGGGAGCCATTTTGCGTTAGTCTGCTTTGGGTGCTACCGAAGAAAATGGAAACTCTTGAGGCTATACAATCCTTATTATGTTATTGAACTCATCGGCATGACATGGGTGCCCACTGAAGGAGGAGTATTTGCAGGTAGGCAGTAAAGATCCAAACGGGAAGCATTCCCCATGGAAAAATGATTAGGAACGCGGAAATGATCTCCACTTTCTTATTTCATAATTGCAGGGAATTCCATTTCATTTGTAAATTAGGCCCACAAGCTATTTATGATATGTTAAATTGCATCTTTATTGGTGCTTGTATTTTTGGGCACACGATATGGGAAATCATGTATGAAGGAAAGGACATTGAAGCTCAACGGTATTCCACAGATGCAACACATGCTATAAACTGTTCCTCTCCCAATTTTCTTCTTGAGAATGTAGTTGACAGTCTATTCTTTGCTTGGGGAGTGCAGAATGGGAGGAGTAAGAAAATCTATGTCTGATTTTCATCATAGTGATATCACATGTCAATGACGTGACGTTGTGTTTCCACAGGACTTATCTTAATCCACTGCGCACTTAGAAAACCTTTTTCACTTGTTTACAAACACTTTTTTTTGTGGAGGCAGTATCACTTTCATGAAGGTTGGCGACCTGATAGTTAAAATCTCCCCCCCCCCCACCACAACCCCTACCACCACCCCCACCCCCAACCCCACCCCCCGCCGACAAAGTCTTAACCAACATACTATGGGGTGGGGGGGTGCTTTCTGATTTGGTCGGCATTAAACAAAATTCTGATGTTCAAATGGAAAATGAATGGTAAACTAACCCGTAAACAAACAAATTTAATGATGTCCTGATATGACAGGTACCAACTCCTAATTTAAAAGAAAATCGATTATTTTCTGTTCTCCATCGGTTTTTTAATTCATACTTGGGATGTGGACATCACTGGCATGCCTGGCATTTATTGCCCATCCCTAGTTGCTCAGAAGGTGGTGATGGGCCACCTTCTTGAAGTAACTGAGTGGCTTGCTTTACTTCAGAGGGCAATTATGAGTCAACCACATTGATGTGGGACTGGAGTCACAGACAGACCAGACCGGGTAAGGACGGCAGGTTACCTTCCCTAAAGGACATCAGTGAATCAGTTGGGTTTTTTACAGCAATCCAATACCTTACTGGTCACTTTTACTGATCCAGATTTCTTTAACTGAATTCAAATTCTCAAACTTGAATTTGAGTTCTGAACTCACAGTCTCTGGATTACGAGTCCAGTAACATAACCACTACCCTCTCTGTGCCAGGCGCCATCCCTTGACATACTCTCTGAACTGTGCCAATGCTCCTCTGTGACCAACTGTAACCTCACCATCTACTTTTCCTTCTCTCCAAAAACAGTTGCCCCCACTCAATGTACCCCTCTGCAGAGCCAATACTTTGTACCAACAAGTCACCCAAAAAGTCTCCTCAATTTTTTGCTTGCACGATAATTATAGCTGTGAAATCTACCTTATCATAGATTTTTTTCACTATCCTGCAACCTCTTGAATGCATTGTATTGAAAATCCAGATTCCATCACGCTTGTACTTGGACCTCTTGTCGTCTGTTTGCTGTAAGTGGTGCAAATCAAATTACTCCAGCGTGGCTTTACAGATTGCCACCAAGTGCTACGAATATTCTTCATGGTAGTTGGATTAGGTCTAATAAACATCGAGTTGGCTTCAACACTTCAACTTTCACCTGGAAAGGAGTACTTGATGCCATGGACAACCTTCGCCTGAGCATGATTGGTGTTGTAGGGTTCCTGATCGTAGAATTTGACTTTTGGGAAGTAGTATCATGTTTCAGAGGGGGAAAGGAACCTGCAGAGGTTTTATTTCTGCAGTCGCTCATGTTTCTATTTCTGCAACATTATTTTCTACAGTGATAACACTAGTGGAAAAAAAATCACCCGGCAGTGGAAACATTGCATTCCATCGAGTGTTTGCTTTGATTTGAATGACGATGGAATATATTTTCTTCCATTCACTAATGGGAAGGTCAGCTGTGGCTCAGTAGGTAGCACTCTTGCCTCTGAGTCGGAAGGTTGTGGGTTCAAGACACTCCAGTGCAGTGCTGAGGGAGTGCTGCACTGTCGGAGGTGCCGTCTTTCGGATGAGGCGTTAAACCGAGGCCCCGCCTGCTCTCTCAGGTGGACGTTAAAGATCCCATGGCACTATTTCGAAGAAGAGCAGGAGAGTTATCCCCGGTGTCCTGGCCAATATTTATCCCTCAATCAACATAACAAAAACAGATTATCTGGTCATTATCACATTGCTGGTTGTGGGAGCTTGCTGTGCGCAATGGGCTGCCGCTTCTCCCACATCACAACAGTGACTCCACTTCAAAAAGTACTTCATTGGCTGTAAAGCGCTTTGAGACGTCCTGAGGTCGTGTAAGGTGCTATATAAATGCGAGTCTTTCTTTCTTTATCAAAATGTAGTCGGTATGAGTATAAAATATGAGAATTTATTTTATACTCACAATGAACTATTCTGCTAACATTAGAAAATGGAGAAAAATATGCCCGTGTCTCTAGTGATGGTAATTCAGTTCCCGCACACTGTTGGTTTCATTGCTTTAGACTCGTACAGCACAGGAGAAGGCCACTCAGCCCATCCTGCCTGTGCTGGCACTTAGGTAGAGCAATCCCCAAATCGTTACCTCTTACATGCCAATCCCCCAATAATACCAGCAACAATCAATGGAAGTAGGTAGGACAAAAAAAAGGATGTGAAAATACATCCTCATTCTCCTTTAACAATTAGATTTTCTTTGAAGAGGTTGCTGTAACTGTTTCTTAAAACGGTGAATACAAAGTGTAGTTGATCAGAGGAGTGTTTGTAATGCTGTTGGGCAATATGACAGCTTCATTTCATGATGATATTGGTCTAATTCCTGTACTAGGTGTTTCAGCTCAGTTAACTAGCACTCGCCTTCGCTGCAACACATCTGTTGGAACCCCCTTCTGGATGGCCCCGGAGGTAAGTAAGAAAACTCAAAGGACAGCCCCCACCTACATCGTTACCCAATTCTTGAGTGCTGGCTTCCCTGCAATTACATTTCTCTTTATTACTGTACTGTTACATTCATTTTTTCACAGTTGTAAATGCTTTCATGAGTGTATTAGTTACCAGTTTTATGTATTTGTATGATGAAAAAATACATCAGCTGACACTATGAAGTGGCGAGAATAATGCATTCCCTCGTTAGCGTGAATCAATGTAGTCACTGTAAGTGTGGTCCAAGTGCCCCTTCAGCCCTAGAACAGGCTTTGGTTACACAACCTGACTTTGTGTTTGCCATAACCCCTTGTCCCTTCATTATTAACTTTAGATGGAGTGCTGCAGAGTTGTGAGGCACAAAAATATCAGGTTATCACACGGTTGAAAGCCAAGCCACAACCCAAATAATGTCTGTTGTCAGGGTTACCTCATCACATTTCACTTTCTCGGCTCAGGGAGGAGGGGAATAAACCTTACTTCAGTTTGGGTGACATAACGCAACAGCCATTGCTAGTCCAACCATAGATTACTTCACCTACAGTTATTCATGGTTTGCGACATTACATCACAGGTAGTAAATATTACCGCATTGCATTTGTTTTGACATAAAATGTATATTTGAAACGTTTTGTAAACAGCCTGCACCTCCTGTGCTCATCACATTAGCTCCCAGTCACACCTCAACCAGTCATTTTGTTGATTGGCTCAAAATAAAAGAGCAGATCAGGAACGTATGAATCATAAAGGAGAGCGGCTAGAAAATTCAATGGCCTTGACAATATATTGTGTAGTACATTGTATAGCATAACTATTATTATAAATACATATATATAGCAAAAGGAAATAAAATACAGAGTTTAAAACTGTCTCCCTGGTTATGCCCTCTCTTTCCTGCAGGGATAGGCTGGAGATAGAAGTCAGTCCCACTTTGTACAAACAATTGATTGCTGGGCACGTCTCCCACTGATCACTTTCTAAATTTCATCACCATCAGCATAAAACTATTTCCAAGAAAAGTCAAGCACCTTGGCTGAAAAATAATTTGTTTTTCTTTAAGTCAATAGAAGACCACTTTATTAGTTCCGCCCCCAGCTGCCTCTATTGTGTCCTCAAGAAATCACATTCGGATTATTTAGCACAACGCTAGACACTCAAAAAACACATTTCAGTTTGGAGTCAGAATTCACCCTGGCTTTTCCAGACCCCTTAGCTCTGTACCCAAGTGAATTCCTATAGAACAAACAGAATTTGCAATGAGCATGGTAGGGCCTCATCCAAGCACGCTGAACATTTTGACCTCTTACATTTCCTACAATGTTAGCTGTAGGCTTCATCTATGAACATAGCAATGCCTATGTACCATGTACATCATAGTGTCACAGAGGAAAGTACCTTCTAGCTCTACACATGCAAATTAGATCATTACAGTGTGGCATTTTTATGTTCTTCCATTTAGCATTCCAAACATAATCATGAAGTTTACAAAAGAGCAATTTTGAATTAAAGGAAAAAAATCAGATCAAGGAGTTGATATTAATCACAAATATGTTAAAGTGTTTGTAGGAAGTTCCTCTCTTGGCGACTTTAATAAAGCCGTTACCCCATTTAAAATAAACAGGTTTACGCTTTTGTTAAAAATTTCATACAAACACGTTAGCATGTTTATTACTAAGATTGTACAGCATGATTTCAACCCCGGACCGAAATTGATTTGACTATCCTATTCCTGTAAGAATTCAATACTAATGCCAAACTCCTTCTTTCTCTCACTTAGTTACACTTTCCACTATTATGCAAGCAGTGTAAAAGTGAACATAGAAAGAATATTGTGTTCCCTGATTATAGTAAACCAGATCCACCAACTAAGAGCTACAATACTTTATATAAGTCATTGTCAAACTAGCCGGTCACCAGATTTAAAACTAGCTTAAGATGTAACCCATATTTATAAATGCAGCTGTGAATGCTAAGCTGTACAACCCAACTGAAGTTACTGGGCTGGAAACCTTTCAGGAAAAATGTGCCAATTCCACTCAGGAACCTAGCCCTTAATGATACATGAGAAGAAGGAAGCCAGGCATTTCTTGGATTAATCCAAAGTGAAGTTTGCTTGGAGCAGTAAAGATATTAAGGAACTGAAATTATGAAATTCACAGAAAAGCAAATCTATGAAACATTGACTAGCCAGCGCAACTCAATTTATTTTGACAATGCATGTTGTAACTCTTGTAAAGCTGAGATTTTCTGAAGGTGAACTGTAATTCAATTATAAATATTATAGATGTCTTAATATGAGTTTAACATTCCTTTCCTAATGATAACGTAAGAACATTACTATTAATACTTGCTAGTAACACAGGATGTATGTTTGATTTCCTGGTGATTAGGTAATAGCTTGTGAACAGCAACTGGATTCCAGTTATGACGTACGATGTGATATCTGGTCCTTGGGTATCACAGCCATTGAGCTTGGGGATGGTAACCCACCGCTAACAGATCTACATCCAATGAGGGCGCTCTTCAAAATACCCAGGTAATCCAGTCTTGTGTGCACTGGGGTTGGCTAAACTTTAAAAATGACTGCTGCATTTCACAGTGTTATGGTAACATGATATGCCTTGCAAGTTTTGAAGTTTAATGTTAAAACATATCTACTCCTTACCCCAGTCTCATTTATATTGACAGAAGAAAATAACACAAAGGGTGACTGACATGAATCTGTCATTCATGAAAGAAAGTCTTATGAAATAATACTGAGTGGCCTGCGGGTGGCGCTGTCCAGGGAGAGTATAAATACTCGGGCACGGGCCCAGCTTGCGCAGGACATTCTTAACAGGAACTAGTGAAGGACACAACTAGACCTCCATGTTGTAAAACAGTTGATTAAAGCTTTGTTTAACGCTTAGACCAAGTGCCTAGTAGTTTTCTTACGTCAGTGACTATTAAATCAATCCCAGACTGAAACAGTTTCTTCTTCCTCTCGCACTCTCTCTCTCTCCTTCTTTCTCTTTGCTGGACATGAAAATTAGTTCTTGGAATCTCAATTGAGTGCAAATTAGCAATCTCACTTAGCAGGACCACAAGGATTGCTGGTGTGAGAAGTGGAATAATTCTCACTGGTGCAATCGTGATTCATTTTCTGAGCTTGAGGTTAAGCATTATTGGGGCCAAGCATCGGAAGCTTTCACTCTACGTCGAACCATATTACACCTGGCCTGGAAATGCTGATGCTGACATTGATACTAAAAGTAGAAAAGTCTTGTTTTTCCTCACTGACTATCCCTCATTTTCAGTACAAATTCCCTCCATTTTGTAAGTACTGGTATTATAACCAGTGGTGTGTGGCTTTACCTGATACGTGATCTGATGCTGTATTCTGGAGAAGGGGATTTCAGGGTCCTGTTGCTTTGCTTACTTTCCAAGCTTCAAAATAGAATGAAATCCCTGGTAGATTTGGAATGGTAATAGAAGCAAATTCCTGTCAGTGTCCTGATATGTACAGATTGCTACCAAGACTTGGGTTTGCTCCTCAGGGAGTTTGTAGCTGTCTTGATCCATTTTAATGTTGTTGTATGTAATGCTTTTTGCTCTTGCTGCCCAAATCCATATATACTCCACTATGTTCAGTTTCCCAGGCTGTTTCCTACACCGTGACAACTTTGGAAATGCCACGTACAGCTGAACGTACATGACAGGGGCAGTGTATTTTTGGTGACATAACAACAGTGGAAAAAAACTAAGCAAGGACAGGTTTTATTGTAGGAATTCTTCATTAAAATACATGAAAGGCATTGAATAAACCAGTCTTAAAGTGTAAAATAAATGAAAAATAATGGGTGAGTAGTACTAATCACCTTACAAACACATATTTTCAGATTCAGAGGACAGTCAATGACTCAAGCTTTGCTTCGTAGTTTATGATAACATCAGAATCTCAATGAATTTTACAGTGTAATTGCTCCCACCCATTAATTCTTTTTACAATATCTTTACTACTGCTGTTGCCAATACTTTTTATTTACAAGAACACTGAAGAATTAAATATGTGGCATTATCACTGTATGATTTCAGAAATGTAAGGGGTGCTGTTTTTCTGAAACAATGCACGGCTTAACTCATTTTGAGAAGGAAAAGAGGCAAAGATTGATGAATTATTTTTATATAATGTTACATCCAAGTACAGAGTTGTGATGTGAGTTTTGTTGCTGCTTCATATTAAAAAAATGAAAAATAGTTTGTTAAACAGTTGATCATGAAGGGAATCTGCAGTGGATTAGTAGGAAGTAAAACGGTTTAATGGAGGGTGAGACAGGTGATCTTCAATTATGACATCAAAGACCTAGGTGTCTTTAGTAGACTCCATGTTCAACAGACCCAATCAAAACAGAGCACCAATCAGCAAAGCCAATTGGACGTTGAACTATGTAGCCAAAACTGCAGAATAAAAATCAAAGGAAATCATAATCGAACAATACAGTACTCTGGAGTTTAGAGCTAGGCCGTTCAGGGGTGATGTCAGAAAGCACTTCCTCACACAAAGGGTAGTGGAAATCTGAAACTCTCTCCCCCAAAAAGCTATTGAGGCTAGGTCAATTGAAAATTTCAAAACTGAGATTGATAGATTTTTGTTGGGTAAGGGTATTAAAGGTTACGGAACCAAGGCAGGTGGATGGAGTTAGATACAGATCAGCCATGGTCTAATTGATTGGCAGAACAGGCTCAAGGGACTGAATGGCCTACTCCTGTTCCTATGTTCCTCTGTTCCTATAGTCAAACTGCACCTAAGTACTTCATCCAGTTCTGGTTGCTGAGAAACAAGGGAGACATTCAAGCTCTGCAGGCTTAAAGGTCTGAGTTACGAGGAAAGACTGCAGAAATTTGGGCTTTTCAGCCTTGAAAGGCGGCATCTGAGAGTCAATCAAATGAAACGATATAAGACAGTAAATAATATAGAAAATGTAAATCTGGAAAATTAAATTAAATAGTGAGAATAGGACAGAGGTTTAAAGCAGTCAAATGAAAATGTCGGACTGATATCAGGAAATTCTTCTTCACACTAGGAATAAGCAGTGGACTTCTGATAGAATAGTGGAGCTGAAAACCCTGGAATCATTTAATAACCAATTGGATTCCATAATGCGAGAACTTTAGGGTCCTTCTGGGTGGAGGAACAAAATGGGCTGAATGGCCTCCCTCTTCCATAATGATATTGTGATCTTGTGATCAAAGCACAGTGACAACCAAACCAAGTATCCTGTTGATAGCCCTTGGTCCTTTCCAGTCAGTTTCTATCCCTTCAACTTCTCGCTCAGTTTCCCCCTCAATACCGCCCCCATAAAATTACTAACATGCATGCACCAGGACATCTAACAAGAATTATCTGAAATAAAAATCCTCGGAAGTGTACCTCAAGGATTTTACACAATTATGTGTTCAGCCAATATTCATAAAATGGTTGAGCTTCATACTCACAGTTTGATATCCTTGGAATTCCTTGATTTCTTAGGCTTAGTATCCGTTATTCTATATTTGTTTTGTCAACCGGAGAACATTTCTTTTAACCCCAAATCAGTGGGAATCTTGTACTTTTTGACTTTAATATACTCAGGGTTTACAAGGGCTTTGTCTTGTTTCCAAACACATGATGTAAATCATGTCAACTCATCGTCATGACACATGTACATGATGTCACCATGACTAAAAATGATATAAGGCTCTTCTGTCTTCTTCCTCCCCAAAGAAATGAAGTATTTGACAAACTCTTTTTCATAACATCAGTGCCTCTATAAGGTTATGTTAAATTACAGTATAGGCTTGGCTCAGGCTGCAGGTAAACTCAACCATACAAGTCTGTAGGCAGCAATGAACCCATTTTTCACAGTTCAATATTAAATACAAAAGACTAAAGTAAAAGGACCATTTTAAGCATCTCTAGCAGTAGCTGTAAATCATCGAAGATTACTACCATTACTCAATACCTTAATACCCTGCTAAATAGAACAGTTAATGTTGCAATGTCAAATGTCTTTGTACAGTTAAAATGACATCAGAGCTACTTAAAATGAAGCAATTCTATGGTAAGAACACATCATTTATTTGTGCTTTCAGAAAACCACTTAACCTGCAGATATATTTGATTGGAGATTAATAGACCATCAACTGCAGCTACATTCTAAAGGCGTGCATGAGCAATGGTGGAGACGCAAAACTATATTTGGCTCTCAGTGACTGTGTATCCCTAGGCTTATATCTCTGTGTGGGTGGCATATAGAATAAGACAGAAAGTGAGGTATAATTGCACTAACGACTAAGTCCTTCAAGCTGTGCAGTCGATTACTTTGCAATGATCCTTCCAGACACATTCTTTATAATTGCATTTTTCTGGATTTTGCTACTTTCAAAGCTCTAAGATTTCTTTATGCTTCTTTCCTCAGAAATCCACCTCCAAAACTGCATCAGCCGGAGCTGTGGACAGAAACGTTTAATGATTTTATTGCCATGTGAGTGCTATCATTGTTAGCTCTACGCAGTTCTGATAGATGTAAAGGGTGGCACTATCAGAAAGGTGCTGTTACAATCCATACAAGACACTGTACAACATGAACATACTGTAACGTGAGCGTGTGTAATACCCTCATTTCAGTCTTCTTTTAGGTCATGCTACCTCAGGAATCACATTCACTACTTCTGCAGCCTTAACAAGTCTGTTTTATACAGATTTATACAAGTACTGAGCACTGAGGTTCAGGCTCTAATGTATCTGTAAGTTACTGAAACTTCTATCCTCATGGTTTATGACATCAGCTGCACTCCTTGACATGCTGTGCCTATGTACAGGATATACTCGTTCACTGGAATATGCAGAAAAATGTATCTCAATATCACAGCAGTATTTAATGGCGCAATATCACTTCAGATTGAACTGTGTCACATAATTGTGCGAGCCTGGCATCAGTCTGCTATTTCTGCTTCGAAACTAGTTTTTTTTTAAATGATTGTATATGTTAAAAAGGCGGTAATGGCACACACTTCTGAGTATCATTAATCTATATTTGTACAACATTCTCTCACCAAGCACTCCACAGTTCCGTCAGCTCCGTATCAGAGCGTAATGTCCGCAGTAAGCGACCAATGACTGATGATTCTTATGATGAGTAAGACATAATTACAGATGACCTCTGTACAGTTTAACTGCACTGACATAAACAGCTAATAATAAGAGACGTGACTGCTCCAAGCTCTGTGAGTTTAAATATAAAATTATGCATTTTTGTTCTTACATTGCGAAGGGTGAAATTAGGGGATAAATTTTCATCTTTCGCATTCCTATCACAGATCTTCAAACATTGAACTTGCATAGTGTGATTTCAGGAATACTGCCCTCATGATTTTCATTCCATTAATTACATAGAATATACAGCACACAAACAGGCCATTCGGCCCAACCAGTCCATGTCACCATCTATGTTCCACTCGAGCCTCCTCCCATCCTTCCTCAACTAACTCTATCAGCATAACTCTCTATTCCCTTCTCCCTCATGCTTCTCTAGCCTCCCCTTAAATGCATCTATACTATTCACCTCAACCACTCCCTGCAGCAGTGAGTTCCACATTCTCACCACCCTCTGGATAAAGAAGTTTCTTCTGAATTCCCTATTTGATTTCTTAGTGATTAGCTTATATTGATGGCCTCTAGTTTTTCTCTTCCCCACAAATGGAAACACTCTCTCTGTGTCTACTCTATCAGAACCTTTCATAATTTTAAAGACCTCTTGGGTCACCCCTCAGCCTTCTCTTTTCCATGAGAAAAGAGGCCAAGCCTGTTCATCCTTTCGTGATAGGTATACCCTCGCATTTCTGGTATCATCCTTGTAAGTCTTTTTTGCACCGTCTCCAGTGCCTCTACATCCTTTTTATAATATGGCGACCAGAATTGTACGCAGTACTCCAAGTGTGGTCTAACCAAGGTTCGATACAAGTTTAACATAACTTCTCTACTTTTCAATTCTATCCCTCTAGAAATAAACTTTCATGTTTGGTTTGCTTTTTTTTATGGGCTTATTAACCTGCGTCACTACTTTTAGTTTTACATAGGATTACATAGGATATACGGCACAGAAACAGGCTATTCAGCCCAACCAGTCCATGCTGGCATTTATGCTCCACTCGAGCCTCCCCCCGTCTTTCCTTATCTAACTCTATCAGCATAAACCTCTATTCCCTTCTCCCTCATGCTTATCTAGCTTCCCCTTAAATATATCTATACTATTTGCTTCAACACTCCCTGTGGTAGCGAGTTCCACATTCTCACCACTCTCTGGGGAAAGAAGTTTCTTCTGAATTCCCTATTTGATTTCTTGGTGACTATCTTATATTGATGGCCTTTAGTTTTGCTCTTCCTCACAAGTGGAAACACTTTCTCTGTGTCCGCTCTATCAAAACCTTTTAGAATTTTAAAGACCTCTAGCCCTGAGGATTGGGAGCAGTTTAGGATTCAACAAAGGAGGACAAAGGGATTAATTAAGAAGGGGAAAATAGAATATGAAAGTAAGCTTGCTGGGAACATAAAAACTGACTGTAAGAGCTTTTATAGATATGTGAAGAGAAAAAGATTAGTGAAATCAAGTGTAGGTCCCTTGCAGTCAGAAGCGGGGGAAGTTATAATGGGGAACAAAGAAATGGTAGCCCAATTAAATGCATATTTTGGTTCTGTCTTCACAAAGGAGGACACAAATAACCTCCCAGAGATGTTGGAGAACATACGGTCTGATGAAAGGGAGGAACTGAAAGAAATCAGTATTTGCAGGGAAATGGTGTTAGGGAAATTGACGGTATTGAAGGCCGATAAATCCCCAGGGCCTGATAATCTACATCCTAGGGTACTTAAGGAAGTGGCCCTAGAAATAGTAGATGCATTGCTGATCATCTTCCAACATTCGATGGAATCTGGAACTGTACCCATGGATTGGAGGGTAGCTAATGTTACCCCACTATTCAAAAAGGGTGGTAGAGAGAAAGCGGGGAATTACAGACCGGTAAGCCTGACATCGGTAGTGGGGAAAATGCTAGAGTCCATTATAAAGGATGTAATAGCTGAGCATTTGAAAAACAGTGACAGGATCGGACAAAGTCAACATGGATTTACAAAAGGTAAATCGTGCTTGACTAATCTACTGGAATTTTTTGAGGATGTAACTGGGAAAATAGATAAGGGAGAACCAATAGATGTGGTGTATTTGGACTTTCAAAAGGCTTTCAATAAGGTCCCGCATAAGAGATTAGCGGGTAAAGTTAAGGCACATGGGATTGGGGGCAAGGTATTGACTTGGATAGAGAACTGGTTGGCGGACAGAAAGCAGAGAGTAGGAATTAATGGGTCTTTTTCCGAGTGGCAAGCAGTGACTAGTGGGGTACCGCAGGGATTGGTCCTTGGACCCCAGCTATTCACAATATACATTAATGATCTAGATAAGGGAATTAAATGTAATCGCCCAGAAATTGATCTCGCTCTGTTCCCGCGGGGGTAAGCCTTCCCCGCGATGTCTCACCTCGCTTATGCTTTTTCTGATCCAGCTCGCACGAACTTGATGTTCCAGACATCAGCTGTGCTGGGCTTGCGTATCCCAGCGGCGTAGTGAATTCGTGCGAGCTGTGGGATCACGTGACTCAGTTAGAGCCAATGGCAGCACACCATCTTCCATTCATAAGTCTCACAGCATGGCTGTGAGACTTATGAATCTTACACCCCCCCAAAATAACAGCTAAACCTCAATTAAATTTAAAAAAAAAACCATCACATTAATAAAATAAGTATAGTTAATTAAATTAACCATTTTAAATAAAAAATTAAATTTTTGAAAAAATTTAAAATCTTTTAAAAAGTTATAAAAATAAACTTACCTGTCTTTAAAGTCTATAAAAAAGATATACCTGTAAAAAAAAATTCAAAAAAATACTTAATTCACTACTTACCTTCTTAAAAGCGGGTCTTACTCCTCCTTTTTACATTTCCAAAATCTTCCCTACTTACCTGCGCGTCCAAAGCATGAAGTGCACAGCGTGCGCGCAGCCTGTAGCGCGCACGCGATGCACCCAGGCCCCGCCCCCTTTTCGGAAGAGCAATTGCCGGTTTTCAGCGCATGCGCAGGGCATGCAGAAAACCGGCAATTGGAGTGGGAATACGCGAGAGTATGCAGTGCGTACTCTCGCGTCCCGGGATCAATTTTCGGCCCAATATCTCCAAGTTTGCAGATGACACAAAGCTGGGTGGGAGTGTGTGCAGCGAGGAGAATAGCGAGAAACTCCAGGATGATCTGGACAGGTTAGGTGAGTGGGCAGAAGCGTGGCAGATGCAATATAACGTGGATAAGTGCGAGGTTATCCACTTTGGTGTCAAAAACAGAAAGGCAGACTATTATCTGAATGGCAATAGATTGAGAGAAGGGGAAGTGCAACGAGACCTGGGTGTCCTTGTGCACCAGTCGCTGAAAGTAAGCATGCAGGTGCAGCAGGCGGTGAAGAAGGCAAATGGTATGTTGGCCTTCATAGCGAAAGGGTTTGAGTATAGGAACAGGGATGTCCTGCTGCAGTTGTACAGGGCCTTGGTGAGACCACACCTTGAGTACTGTGTGCAGTTTTGGTCGCCTTATCTGAGGAAGGATGTTCTTGCCATGGAAGGAGTTCAGCGAAGATTCACAAGGCTGATACCTGGGATGACAGGAATGACATATGAGGAGAGATTGGGTCGATTGGGCTTATACTCACTGGAGTATAGAAGAATGAGAGGGGATCTCATCGAAACATATAAAATTCTGACAGGTCTGGACAAACTAGATGCAGGAAGAATGTTCCCGATGGTCGGAGAGTCCAGAACCAGGGGTCATAATCTACGGATAACGGGTAAACCATTTAGGACAGAAATGAGGAAGAATTTCTTCACCCAGAGAGTGGTGAACCTGTGGAATTCTCTACCACAGAAGGTAGTTGAGGCGAAGTCATTAAATATATTCAAGGATGAGTTAGATATATTTCTTAAAGCTAAAGGTATCAAGGGATATGGGGAGAAAGCAGGTACAGGGTACTGAGTTTAGATGATCAGCCATGATCTCATCGAATGGCGGAGCAGGCTCGAGGGGCCGAATGGCCTACTCCTGCTCCTATCTTCTATGTTTCTATGTTTCTATGTTTCTATTAGGCTACCTCTCAGCCTTCTCTTTTCAAGAGAAAAGAGACCCAGCCTGTTCATCCTTTCCGGAGAGGTGTATCCTCGCATTTCTGGTATCACCCTTATAAATCTTTTTTGCACCCTCTCCAGTGCCTCTATATCCTTTTTATATGGCAACCAGAATTGTACACAGCACTCCAAGTGTGGTCTAACCAAGGTTCGATACAAGTTTAGCATAACTTCCCTACTTTTCAATTCCATCCCTTTAGAAATAAACCCTAGTGCTTGTTTTGCTTTTTTTTATGGGCTTATTAACCTGTGTCGCTACTTTTATGATTTGTGTATTTGTACTCCGAGATCCCTTTGCTCTTCTACCCCATTTAAATTCTTATTTTCCAAGTAATATGTGACCTCCCTATTTTTCTTACCAAAATGTAATACCTCACATTTATCTGTGTTGAAACTTATTTGCCAATTATATGCCCATTCTGCAAGTTTAATGTCTTCTCGTAATTTATTGCAGTCCGCCTCAATATTGACTATTCCCCCCCCAATTTGGTGTCATCCGCAAATTTAGAAATTGTGTTTTTGATTCCAAAATCTAAATCGTTAATATAAATTGTGATAAACAGTTCTCTTTTTAGATACGCTCAAGTTTCTGGAGTGGGATTTGAACCCATACCCTTCTGACATAGAGGTGACAGTGCTACCCACTGACCCACAGCTAACACTTTGGCCGCGATTTTGCCGGCGCTCAGAGGGCGGGTTTGGAGGCGGGTCAGAGGTTAAAGTCGTTTTGATTGACAGCGGGTTCCGCACCCGCCGCCATCCCGCCTCCACACAACCTTCCCAAGTGTCGGGTCCCCGATTTGTGAATGGACCCGACACCTAGCAGCGGGATATGGATTAAAGGCAATTAACTGCCTATTAACAGGTACTTGTGAGCAGTTTTCAGGGTCTTTTTCGATTTTTCCAGCTTCTGGGTTGGGTTTTACAACGTCCGGACAACATGCCAGGTAAGTGTGGCGTGTTGTGAGTCTGGTCTGATGTTTGTGAAAAGATGACAGCTGCAGAAGTGGTGTCAAGGATGCCATGTTGCACATGGTGAGTTTCAGAGCAAAGAAAATGTTGGTTACTGCATTTTTAATACATATACAGATTTCTTTAGCTTACAAGTTTTTAAATCCAACTGTATGTCCAGTGCCACCTCATTGGGAGAACCTCTCTCAGCAGTGACAGATCGCTTCTGTCATCTCACCTGCAGTTGCCATTTATTGCAGCAACATCGGAGCCAATGAAACAATCAGACCTTGGTCCTCCGAATCCTTCCACAATCATCCCCAACACCAACATCACCAACCTCATCACCAACCTTCGCTGCCATCACCTGATGCTGCACTGGACACAGGGCATCAGCCCCTGACAAAATTGCTGGCTGGGAGGCCAGGGATGGCATCACCATGGCCAGACTTTCTTCACTTGATTCTGTAAACCCTGGCTGCCACATGATGCGCCAGGTTGACACCATCCCACACCAGCACCATAAAGCATCCCTTTAATGTCCAAGCCATTAAGGGCACGTCTTGAGCACCTGTCAGAGGAGGGCAATTGGGAAACGCATCTCCTAGCGGCGCTGACAGCAAGGCTGATAAGCACCCTGATAGGAATGCTGATTCATCCAGTTACATCCTTGAATTTTAGACCCTGCTCTGGAAAACCTGGTGGCCCCACTTCCACCCCTTGGAAGATCGGTACCTCAAATTCATCCTTGAGTCCAGGTTGTTGGGTGGTAGCGAGATCAGGGTCAAGGAAATGACTGGTGTGGGAAATCACTCTCTTCAGCCCTGCCTGCTCCAATATAAAGCGTCATATTTGGGGTGGAAAGACATTCCATCTTCCCAGACCTCACTGAGAAATGGCAGCCCACGGCATTTTGAGCAGAGACCCGGAATTTCTGGGTCCCGGCAAAAATCATCTCTCCATTAGGCCTCCTATGCCCAGCCTTTCCCCAGTGCTGGCAGTGCGGTCAAGGATTTGTGGCTCCATTATATGATAACTTTTACTTCTGGACATCCAGTAGTGCAGCGAAATTGGGCAGCACTGTCCTGCCGCTGTGGCTGCTGAGTGGGAAAGGAGATGTAGGTGTTAGCCCAGCTGAATAAAGCATCAGTCACCTATCTGATACATCTGTAGGCAGCAAATTGGCTGGTACTGTAGATGGCCTTGCACTAGATTGAAAGGAGACGGAGACAAAATTGAGTTAGCACTTTTGCAGCTGCTAACAAGGTTGTCCCTATGATGGAAATTTCCTGTAAGTCTCTTTGAAGCAGGCGGCAAAGCTCCTTCGTCACTGGCAGGCAGCAGTGCCAGGCTCTGTAGATATGGTGGGTGGCATGTTGGTGGGTGTGGGCGCTATGCCTCTAGTGCCATCTGACCTCTCCTGCTCATCCTCTTCCATTAAATCAGGTGATAGGGGAACACTGAAACCAACCCCAACATCAGAGAAGCTGCATGACCTCTTGTGCCCGTTTCCCCAGTGAGATTCAGTCACTGCACGTGCATTACATGAACACAGAACTTTAGTGTAACCCGTTACGTACAGATTTACATTGCTAACACCATCACTACACAGATAGGCACAAGTGCACTGCCCAATGAGGAGCGCGGCAACCATTTTGCCAAAAGGCAGGAAGCGGCCGAGAGTCATGACTCCAGAAGTGGCTGCTCCTGACCACACAATGGCTGCCTGTGTAGAGCGTTACACCTACAGCAATTTCATTATCCAATCAAAACTAAACCTTTTTGCAGCTAGTTATTTTATCCTGAAATAAAATAAAGCGAAAGAAATCACAAAGCTCAACCAACACAAACCTAGATTCGACTTTCAACGACACCATGTGAGACTGGACTAAGCTGTAATGCTGTCAGCATTGTTGCTGTATTGATTTTATATCTGGGATTTTATGAATAAAATGGATGCAATTCAATAAATAAATAATTAACAAAGAAAATTTTCAAATACAACAATAACGGAAATTGTTCCCTTGTAAGAAAACCCGCCTGATTAGAATGGGCCGGGGAAGGGTTACATTAATTCAGCAATTCATTATGATATATTTAAATATTTGTTATAAATTTAAGAGGATATTACAAGTGCTTTTGGAGGTGAATCTCAGCTCGGGTGATATTCTTCAAGACTGTGCCGTTGCGATTCTGTTCAACTTGCTTGTGACAATGTTGAGGTTGGCAAATGCTTCTCCGAGTAAATTTCCTGCAGCGTTTTGTGGACTGACCCTTGCACAATTCTAATGCAATGTGTCATCTGACAGTATGGGAAATTCAACCGAGCAGCATGCCTTCGATCAACAACTAGCTCCTCGCGTCTAGAGTTCACTCAGATTGCTAGCACATTAAATCTGCACGACAGTAAATCTGCACCACAGTAAATCTGCAAGTTTATATAACTTAAATTAGTATACTCAGTGGCACGTTCATTACAAACCCAGTTGTAACAAACCTCGAATAATAAAAATTTGGTTCCCAGGTGCAGCCTGAAGTTTCATTACAGTCAGTACTGGGGGTCAACAGAATAAACCTCTAACGACTGAACAGTTCTAACCTACTCCAAATTAGAATTGCTAACCAGTTTTGTTTCTGTATGTTATGTTTTGTCCTGTTAACTGTGAATAATTGGGGCTCATTTGATGTGTTTATCTCCTAAAGTGGAACTGAGCCATGCAGACAAGGAAAGTTCCAGATTTGATCTCCGTCTATTCTGAGCTGGCTAGTTTTATTCAGGGGAGCAATAAGGGCCTGACAATTAGGCTCAGCCTGCCTAAGCTAGGAAGGGAATAGGAACAGTCAACATCAGACACCTGCCCTTATCCAGTGACTCCTCGACAGTGAGGTCCAAATGGTGGGGTAGCCTACTGGCACCTGCTGCCTAGACTCAGATGTGAAGAATGGGCACTTGGTGAAAGAGGAGAAGGTGGCCGGGACACAGGGAACGATTCGCTTGCAGCAGGCGGCACTTTCAGGAAGGAAAGAAAAGCAGAGAGGATTGGAAGGGAGAGGGAAGGGCACACATAGGAGTCACACAAACTATTTCAAGAGGGTGGGAGGGACGGATCTTTCAACTTAGCCGGAGGTAGGGGTGGGGGCGTAAAACTGGCGATATTGGATTAGCTGCCTGTTATACACCCTGTCGATTTCCCTTTCCATAGACTTCAATGGAAGAAGAACAGGCGGCCCATCCGATACCGCCAGATTTACGCCCAGTGTTGCCAATAACTTAGAAAGGGACAAGCTGTTACCATAGGAACATTAACTTTTTTTTAATTCACTTATGGGATCTGGGCGTCACTGGCAAGGCCAGCATTTATTGCCCATCCCTAGTTGCCCTTGAGAAGGTGGTGGTGAGCTGCCTTCTTGAACCGCTGCAGTCCGTGCGATGAAGGTACTCCCACAGTGCTGTTAGGTAGGGAGTTCCAGGATTTTGACCCAGCAACGATGAAGGATCGGCGATATACTTCTAAGTCAGGGTGGTGTGTGACTTGGAGGAGAACTTCGGGGTGGTGGTGTTCCCATGCGCCTGCTGCCCTTGTCGTTCTAGGTGGAAGAGGTCGCGGGTTTGGGAGGTGCTGCCAAAGAAGCCTTGGCGAGTTGCTGCAGTGCATCTTGTAGATAGTACACACTGTAACCACGGTACGCTGGTGGTGGAGGGAGTGAATGTTTAAGGTGGTGGATGGGGTGCCAATCAAACGGGCTGCTTTGTCCTGGATGGTGTCGAGCTTCTTGAGTGTTGTTGCAGCTGCACTCATCCAGGCAAGTGGAGAGTATTCCATCACACTCCTTACTTGTGCCTTGTAGATGGTGGCAAGGCTTTGGGGAGTCAGGAGGTGAGACACTCGCCACAGAATACCTAGTCTCTGACCTGCTCTTGTTGCCACAGTATTTATGTGCCTGGTCCAGTTAAGTTTCTGGTCAATGGTGACCCCTAGGATGTTAAGGTGGGGGATTCGGCGATGGTAATGCCATTGAATGTCAAGGGGAGGTGGTTAGACTCTCGCTTGTTGGAGATAGTTATTGCCTGGCACTTCTGTGGCGCGAATGTTACCTGCCACTTATTCGCCCAAGCCTGAACGTCGTCCAGGTCTTGTTGCATGCGGGCATGGACTGCTTCATTGTCTGAGGAGTTGTGAATGGCGCTGAACACTGTGCAGTCATCAGTGAACATCCCCATTTCTGACCTTATGTTGGAGGGAAGGTCATTGATGGAGCAGCTGAAGATGGCTGGGCGTGGGACACTGCCCTACACTTGATATTGAAATATCGATTTTTTTAAATTTCTTTTGCAGCTTAGGTAGGCACATGAGACATTTTAGGAATAGGCAAACATCGTCGTCAGGAGCTTCCATGTGGGTTCTCCTGATTTCCTGTTGTAACCCCAGAGAAAAGGTATGAACGGCCTTTGGCGCCGGTTCCCCAGGATTTCCACCAAAGTTTTGACTGGAGAGTGGAGGAGCCCCCGTGGGAATTCTACCTCTCCATATCCCAAGAAGACCAGATTTATCTTTTCTCAATTTCAAACCCACCTGCCATCATCTGACCATCTGATCATCTCTCCTTTCTCCATAAACACAGCTAGTCGGCTCTTCAGCAGATTTTGCATTACCAATGTTGTTGCCGATATTTTCAATTGAAAACATGATAATTATATTGCAATAAAACAACGCACTCTGATGCCTTGAGATGCACCGGGATTCAGAGATGTATTTTTTTCCCATTAGCTAATTTTACTGAAAGAAGTAGGTGAGTACATAATAGGTGAATGTTAGTGAGTAGAGGCACTTCTACCTGTTGATGGTTTAAATGAAAGGAGTTGCATGTCTGTATGAGGGCGCGCTAGTTACAAATGGCTGTCAGTTCACCTTCAGAATACTGGTCCCAGACTGTACGTGACCCTATGTGCTAAAAACTGTTTAACGGACTGTTACTTATAAGTGATGGTATCAATGAACAGTTTTAGCACATCTAGGTATGAGAGATAGTGCAGAGCCGTGCCCATTGGGAGCACCGATCAGGATTTCAGGTGAGCACCTGTCATGATGTTTACTCCATC
This sequence comes from Squalus acanthias, assembly GCA_030390025.1. NCBI lineage: Eukaryota > Metazoa > Chordata > Chondrichthyes > Squaliformes > Squalidae > Squalus > Squalus acanthias. Next base: position 141,595,188 of record CM059428.1, read on the forward strand.
AGAACTAAAATGAATGGATGGGCAATCTGGGGCAGGAGCGTGTGTGCATGCCCGAATTTCAGATATGCGCTCCCAGAATACAAAGCTTCACACTGGAAGTTCTGATGTTAAGTTGGCTGAGGGGATTTTTTTTTTACTCTAACCTTGCTGTCTTTGTTATTACAGATGCCTCATTAAAGACTTTGAGCATCGCCCAACTGTCTCTGAACTCCTGGAGCACTCCTTCATCAGGCAGATTCAAGGGAAGGAGAAAGCCCTGCAGAAACAATTAATGGAGCTCGTAGACCTTCACCAGCAAATGGGTGCCATTGAAAAGACAAGGTACTTAACGCGTTTACAGGCTGAAAGAGAAATGGTTTTGCCGGTTTCAGTTTAATTCAGCATTTATTCCTTGGAGGATGCCATTTGTTTGCAGTACAGTTGAAGGCTGATGAGATGATTGTTTCTGGAGAAAGAGAAAATGATCTTGTCACTGAGGAGAGCGATTAATCTTCAGATTTGACGGAGACAGGATTTGTGAGGGCAATCTCTGAATTCCAGCAGAAAGTCAGACAAGGAGCCTGAAAATCCATGGGGTGCAGGTGGGCACCTGTTGTAACTCCAGCTGGACACTGGCAGAATCCCTCATCAAATGGTGGAGACTCAGTTGTACCGGGGCTCCACCAAAGCCTTGTAAGAGACTGAACCACAGTTTTCCCTATACAAGGCAAATGAGTGTGTGTGTGGGGGGGTGGGGGGCGGGGAACCAAGAGTGGGGATTCCCTACGCTGGGAGTACCCGCTGCTCTAGTTAATTCGGGACTTGATATACCGAGTGACTTGAGGTGTACCCACTTCCACTGGTGGGGTCCAGGCCACAGAAGTAGCCTGCACCCGAAAGAAACCTGACGTGCTTTTTTAAACAAATTCTAAATTGAGCCCCTTACACAGGAGGCCGAGAAGGCAACACGGTGGCATAGTGGTTAGCACTGTTGCCTCACAGCGCCAGGGACCCGGGTTCGAATCCGGCCTCGGGTGACTGTCTGTGTGGAGTTTGCACATTCTCCCCGTGTCTGCGTGGGTTTCCTCCGGGTGCTCCAGTTTCCTCCCACAGTCCAAAGATGTGCGGGTTAGGTTGATTTGGCTATGATAAATTGACCCTTAGTGTTAGGGGGATTAAATACGTAGGGGTTACGGAGATAGGGTGGGATATGTGTCGGTGCAGGCTCGATGGGCCGAAATGACCTCTATCTGCACTGTGGGGATTCTGTGATTCTGTGAAGGACATGCAGGTCTGGGCAAATTCCCCCCACCCTCCACCACTCCAATGGCAATTAGGTGCCATTTTCTGGCCATAGAGACAGGTGGGTGCTGGAGAGGCACCCAGACTGGCACCTGTGCCCAATGCTAATTATAAACCGGTGGACACCATCTCGGCATAACTGCTGGGATCACATTCCAAGGAATTTTGAGGCCAAAGTAGTTTTGAAAGTCTGCTGAACAAAATGTGGATACTTAAATGATATACCGTTCCCGCTCCCCAGTGCTTTTCCCTGACTATCTCCCTGGATCCCAAAACTGAGCACTGAATCTAATCTCTGCTGCTGTGGAGTGCCTGAACTGATTCACTGCATTCTCTCTTATCTCATCCAGAGACACTGTCTTGACGATGGGGATGAGAAATGATTATTTATAGCCCTCTTGGGTGCACTCACACTCGGAACATTAGCGGTGCTCCTGCTATTACTCCGTTATTGATATGTGAAACCATGATTAATCCCATTAGTGTTTGGTGTTATTGACTCTAAAGGACTCTGGCACAAATACATTGAAACCAAAATGTGTGATATTAGTAACTCATATGTGAAATATCTCTACATCCTATTTTAAGAAAGTACGTTAATATGTTTAAGTGGGATAGCAATGAGGTTAAAATAGCAAGCATCAGAATTTCGAATGTATTTAAATTCGAAATCACAGAAATGTTATACAAATGAGTTCAGTCTTTTGTTACTAATATCACACAACACATGATCTCAGCTCTTAAGAGCAATGCTGTGAGTATTGTCTGTATAAATGTATCGATTTTAACTTTCGGGTGGCTGCCTGCTCGTCGTGTGGGCCATTTTGAGCACGGGTGCCGTTTAAATCTTGGCGGTGATCTGCTCGCCCCGACTGGAATGCAGCCTGGGCCTGCGCAATATCGGGCAGCTCAGACACCGCGCTGGCCTGCAGGCAGCTCCTGGGAGGAGGCGCACACCTGCTGTATTTTTGTGGGGTCAGGAGGAGCCCTCCTACTCCTCCTAGCTCCACAAAAATATAACCCAGAAGGTTTTCTGGCCCGTTTTTGGAGCGGTAAGCAGCAGTTCCTCTGGTTAGGCCGCTCAACACAGGGCACGTGGGGGGTGCGGGGGGGGGAGTGTGCGCAGTCCACACTCCCACCCCACCATGTGTTGCAGAAAATTGCAACTCAGGGTCCTAATTACATCATAGGAACAGGCGGGTGCCTCGGCCACCCAAGGGAAGGCCACTTTAAAAATGATAGTGGCCGGCGCAGTGGCATTAACTGGACAATAAACAACAACTTGCATTTTTATGGCATTTTAATGTCCCAAGGTGCTTCACAGGAGCGTAATCAGACAAAAAGTGACACCAAGCCAAAGAAGGAGATAGTAGGACAGGCGACGAAGTGCTTGGTCATAGAGGTAGGTTTTAAGCAGTCTTATAGGGGAAGGGAGTGGTGGAGTAGAAATAGGAGGATATTTAAAATGAATACGTGGCTAGAGGAATGGTGCAAAGGGGAGGGATTCAAATTCCTTGGACATTGGAACCGGTTCTGGGGGAGGTGGGACCAGTACAAACGGGACAGTCTGCACTTGGGCAGGGCCGGGACCGATGTCCTAGGGGGAGTGTTTGCGAGTGCTGTTGGGGAGGGTTTAAACTAAAGTGGCAGGGGGTTGGGAACCTGAGCAGGGAGACAGAGGAAAGGGAAACAAGGATAAAAGCAAAATACAGGAAGGAGAAAAACAAAAGTAGAAGGCAAAGAACTCAACGGTTTAAATCAAACATGGTCACAGTAAATAATGGGCCAAAAATTCATCCCGGTGCGCGAGAGTACGCAGTGCGTACTCTCGCGTATTCCCTCTGCAATTGCCGGTTTTCTGCATGCCCTGCGCATGCGCTGAAAACCGGCAATTGCTCTTTTGAAAAGGGGGCGGTTCCTCGGTGCATCGCGTGCGCGCTACAGGCTGCGCGCACGCTGTGCACTTCATGCTTTGGACGCGCAGGTAAGTACGGAAGATTTTAGAAATGGAAAAAGGAGGAGTAAGAACCACTTTTAACAAGGTAAGTAGTGAATTAAGTATTTTTTTGAATTTTTTTTAACAGGTATATCTTTTTTAGAGACTTTAAAGACAGGTAAGTTTATTTTTATAACTTTTTAAAAGATTTTAAATTTTTTCAAAAATTTAATTTTTTATTTAAAATGGTTAATTTATTTAACTATACTTATTTTATTAATGTGATTTTTTTTTAAATTTAATTGAGGTTTAGCTGTTATTTTGGGGGGGTGTAAGATTCATAGATTTCACAGCACGTATGTGAAACTTATGAATGGAAGATGGTGTGCTGCCATTGGCTCTAACTGAGTCACGTGATCCCACAGCTCGCACGAATTCACTACGCCGGTGGGATACGCAAGCACTGCCCGGCTGATGTCTGGAACATCAAGTTCGTGCGAGCTGGATCTGAAAAAGCACAAGCGGAGTGAGAGATCGCGGGGAAGGCTTACCCCCGCGGGAACAGAGCGAGATCAATTTCTGGGCCAATAATTCATATAGGTCTGAGAGCGTTAAAAAAACAAGCCTGAAGGCTTTGTGTCTTAATGCAAGGAGCATTTGGAACAAGATGGATGAATTAGCTGCGCAAATAGAGGTAAATGAATACGATTTTATGGGATTACAGAAACATGGCTCCAGGGTGGCCAAGGCTGGGAACTCAACATCCAGGGGTATTCAATATTTAGGAAAGATAGGCAAAAAAGAAAGGGAGGTGGAGTAGCATTGCTGGTTAAAGAGGGGATTAACACAATTGAAAGGAAGGATATTAGCTCTGATGATGCGGAATCTGAATGAGTAGAACTGAGAAATAACAAGGGGCAGAAAACGTTAGTGGGAGTGGTATATAGACCTCCAAACAGTAATACAGAGGTTGGGGATGGCATTAAAAGGGAAATTAGAGAAGCATGCAGTAAGGGCACGGCAGTCATCATGGGTGACTTTAATTTACATATAAATTGGGCTAACCAAATTAGTAAAAATACTGTGGAGGAGGAATTCCTAGAATGTTTACGGGATGGTTTTCTGGAACAATATGTCGAGGAACCAACCAGAGATCAGGCCATCTTAGACTGGGTATTATGTAACGAGAAAGGATTAATTAGCAATCTTGTTGTACGAGGCCCCTTGGGTCAGAGTGATCATAATATGATAGAATTCTTCATTAGGATGGAGAGTGAAGTAGTTGAATCAGAGACTAGGGTCCTGAATTTAAATAAAGGAAACTACGATGGTATGAGGCGCGAATTGGGTAGGATTGATTGGGGAATGTCACTCAAAGGGTTGACGGTGGATAGGCAATGGCAAACATTCAAAGACTGCATGGAAGAACTACAGAATTTGTTCATCCCAGTGTGGCATAAGAATAAAACAAAAAAGGTGACTCAACCGTGGTTAACAAGGGAAATTAGGGATAGCATTAGATCCAAGGAGAGGGCATATAAATTGGCCAGAAAAAGCGGTAACCCTGAGGATTGGGAGCAGTTTAGGATTCAACAAAGGAGGACAAAGGGATTAATTAAGAAGGGGAAAATAGAATATGAAAGTAAGCTTGCTGGGAACATAAAAACTGACTGTAAAAGCTTCTATAGATATGTGAAGAGAAAAAGATTAGTGAAATCAAGTGTAGGTCCCTTGCAGTCAGAAGCAGGGGAAGTTATAATGGGGAACAAATAAATGGCAGACCAATTAAATGCATATTTTGGTTCTGTCTTCACAAAGGAGGACACAAATAACTTCCCAGAGATGTTGCAGAACATATGGTCTGATGAAAGGGAGGAACTGAAAGAAATCAATATTTGCAGGGAAATGGTGTTAGGGAAATTGACGGGATTGAAGGCCGATAAGTCCCCAGGGCCTGATAATCTACATCCTAGGGTACTTAAGGAAGTGGCCCTAGAAATAGTAGATGCATTGCTGATCATCTTCCAACATTCGATGGAATCTGGAACTGTACCCATGGATTGGAGGGTAGCTAATGTTACCCCACTATTCAAAAAGGGTGGTAGAGAGAAAGCGGGGAATTACAGACCGGTAAGCCTGACATCGGTAGTGGGGAAAATGCTAGAGTCCATTATAAAGGATGTAATAGCTGAGCACTTGAAAAACAGTGACAGGATCGGACAAAGTCAACATGGATTTACAAAAGGTAAATCGTGCTTGACTAATCTACTGGAATTTTTTGAGGATGTAACTGGGAAAATAGATAAGGGAGAACCAGTAGATGTGGTGTATTTGGACTTTCAAAAGGCTTTCGATAAGGTCCCGCATAAGAGATTAGCGTGTAAAGTTAAGGCACATGGGATTGGGGGCAAGGTACTGACTTGGATAGAGAACTGGTTGGAGGACAGAAAGCAAAGAGTAGGAATTAATGGGTCTTTTTCCGAGTGGCAAGCAGTGACTAGTGGGGTACCGCAGGGATCGGTCCTTGGACCCCAGCTATTCACAATATACATTAATGATCTAGATAAGGGAACTAAATGTAATATCTCCAAGTTTGCAGATGACACAAAGCTGGGTGGGAGTGTGTGCTGCGAGGAGGATACCGAGAAACTCCAGGATGATTTGGACAGGTTGGGTGAGTGGGCAGAAGCGTGGCAGATGCAATATAACGTGGATAAATGCGAGGTTATCCACTTTGGTGTCAAAAACAGAAAGGCAGACTATTATCTGAATGGCAATAGATTGGGAGAAGGGGAAGTGCAACGAGACCTGGGTGTCCTTGTGCACTAGTCGCTGAAGGTAAGCATGCAGGTGCAGCAGGCGGTGAAGAAGGCAAATGGTATGTTGGCCTTCATAGCGAAAGGGTTTGAGTATAGGAACAGGGATGTCCTGCTGCAGTTGTACGGGGCCTTGGTGAGACCACACCTTGAGTATTGTGTGCAGTTTTGGTCGCCTTATCTGAGGAAGGATGTTCTTGCCATGGAGGGAGTTCAGCGAAGATTCACAAGGCTGATACCTGGGATGGCAGGAATGACATATGAGGAGAGATTGGGTTGATTGGGCTTATACTCGCTGGAGTATAGAATCTCATCGAAACATTCTGACAGGTCTGGACAAACTAGATGCAGGAAGAATGTTCCCGATGGTTGGAGAGTCCAGAAGCAGGGGTCATAATCTAAGGATAAGGGGTAAGCCATTTAGGACAGAAATGAGGAAGAATTTCTTCACCCAGAGAGTGGTGAACCTCTGGAATTCTCTACCACAGAAGGTAGTTGAGGCCAAGTCATTAAATATATTCAAGAATGAGTTAGATATATTTCTTAAATCTAAAGGTATCAAGGGATATGGGGAGAAAGCAGGTACAGGGTACTGAGTTTGGATGATCAGCCATGATCTCATCGAATGGCGGAGCAGGCTCGAGGGGCCGAATGGCCTACTCCTGCTCCTATCTTCTATGTTTCTATGTTTCTAGAAGCGAAGAGGTTTAGGGAGGGAATTCCAGAGCTAAGGGCCTGAATGGCTGAAGGCACAGCCGCCAATGGTGGGGCAAAGGAAGTAGGGGAGGCACAAGAGGCCAGAGTTCGAGGCACGCAGAGCTTTCGGAGAGTTGTAGGGCTGGAGGAAGTTACAGAGGTCACTCTAGTCCTCTTTCACACAGCTTCTCAGGGCCTGGGCCTGTACAGGAGCAGTTGCAGAGGCCTGGGAACAGCTACACCCGTCTGCTTACTCATCTGTCTTCTCAAATGGGAAATGATGCATGGCGCAAGAGGCTGCTCCAAGAGGGGAAAATAGTATTTAAATAAAAATATACTGAATACAACAAATAAAGCAAAAGCTTCAGGTAGATGGACTTGTTTAATTAAATTTGTCGAATGTGAAAATGGTGATATTCACAATGCTTAGAATGTCCATGTGTCATTTGGTCCTATTTGGAGGGGTCGGAGATACTTTACTGAATTGAGGTTCTGATGGTGCACTGTTTCTCTTAGAGTACTGATAGAATTAAGTGCCTAGGCTGGCACCACTGCTGCTCCCAGGTAATGAGCTTTCAACAGGATCAGGACCCAGCTGACTCGACCTAAACGTGCTTCAATTTATTTTTAATTAGCATCACTAACAGATTTGCTTCTTTGAAATTAAAAGTCAGGAAATAAAATAATTGTAGACACCCTGCACCAACCGGGAGGTCTGTTCTTAAATCTGCTGGCTTGTTCGGCTCGTGAGTGGTTTATCATTTCAATATTTGAATTGAGTGAATCCAGAGAATATTAAATGTGCAAGTGCCGTGGGCACAAAACAAATTAAAATCATAAAACAAAAACAGAAAAGGCTGGGAACATGCAGTCGATCTGCCTGTTGCAAAGTGAAAAGGCAGGTTAACGTTTCGAGTATATATCCTTCACCAGGACTGAAAGGTGAAAGATAACCCAGCAGGTGGAAGGGGAAAAATAAAAGGAGCGAGCTAAAGAGAAAACAGATATTGCAATCACCAAGAGGAAGACAAGGGGTTGATTGACTGGTAAACTGCTTAAGGAACCTGATAAATGATACAAAAGATCATCACAGTGAGGTAATGAAAAGACAATAGAAGAACAAAATAATGTACTAAGATGGTGGAATATAGAACAGGAGTCGGCCAGTCAACCCCTCGAGACTGTTCTGGCATTCAATTAGATCATGGCTGAACTGTACCTCGACTCCATTTACCCGCCTAGGTTCCATGGGGGAGAAATTCAGTATCGCCCCATTTGGGGCGCAATTATCGGCCGGCCGCAAAGATTAGCGCCTGGCGCTAATTATCGCCTCCGACTGCAAACTTGACTTTTATCGCCCCTGGAGTTGATTGGAGCGCTAAATCAGGCGCTTCACACCTGTCTTAAGGCGCAAAGGCCGAGGAGCGAGGCGCTACCTCAGAGCGCTGGCGAAGCTCATGTGATGTCAGTCAGCAATGGAACACACACACAATGGCACGGGCCAGTTCTTAAAGGGGAGGGTTGATCTTGCTTTCCATCCACATCCTGCTCATTACAGCCTTGAATCTCGGCCTGGAGAGACCTGCACATCAAGTCTGCTGGAAAGAACAATGGAGAGTACCAGGGAAAGAGCTCAGAGTGCAGCCCCCACAGTCTCTTCTAAATCGATACAAGGAAGGGCAAATCAAAATGAACCTGCAAAGTGCTGCTCAGTACCCAAAACTCCTTCACACAGCGTTGAATCTCTCCAGAAGTCTCTCTCTCTCTCTCAGAATGCGTGGTTCAAAAATGTCACCAACAATAAAAGGCAGGAAGCAGTCGCCTTTAAATAGCGCTCCCCCAGTCCCTTCCTGACTGCAAAACGCTCCCCTCAACCTGCCGTTGCTAGCGGCAAGCGGTAAGGCAGGGGGCGCCACTCAATATCCGCTCCGGGGCGATACCGGGGCGTTGCGCACTCGACTGACGTCACGATCTGCCGGCGCAGGAGTTCGTGGCGGTAGTGTTTAGCGCCACCGCAAAATGTCTAGTTAATTTCGCGAGCGGCGCAAACATCGCCGCACCCGGGCGCTAGCTGCTTTGCGCCCCATTAGCGCCCTCTTAAGGCGCTAACGGGAGGCGCAACCAACTGAATTTTTCCCCCCATATCCCTTAATACCCTTGCCGAACAAAAATCTATCAATCTCAGTTTTTAAATTTTCAATTGACTTAGCCTCAACCGAATTCTAGGGGAGAGTGTTCCAGATTTCCACTACCCTTTGTGTGAAGAAGTGCTTCCTGATATCACCCCGAACGACCTAGCTCTACTTTTAAGGTTAACCCTTGTTCTGGAGTCTCCCACCAGAGGAAATTGTTTCTCTCTATCTACCCTATCAAATCCTTTCATCATCTTAAACACCTCACTTATATCACCCCTTAATCTTCTATACTTGAGGGACTACAAGCCTCGTCTGTGCAACCTGTCCTCATAATTTAGCCCTTTTACTCCCGGTTTCATTCTGGTGAATCTGCGCTGCACCCCCTCCAAGGCCAATATATCCTTCCTGAAGTGCGGTGCCTAGAACTGAACACAGTACTCTAAGTACAGTCTAATCAGAGCTTTATACAACTGTAGCATAACTTCCACCACTTTGTATTCAAGCTTCCTTGGGATGAAGGCTAACATTTCATTAACCTTTAAAAAAAAATTTGTACCTGTCCACTAGTCTTTAGTGATTTATGGACCCCTAAATCTCTCTGGAAAGCATGTGAAGGAAAGATCAAGAAAATGCAGGAGATTGGGAAAAATAGCAGCAGGCAGCTTTCAGCAACAGTTTAAGTTAATCTACAGCCTTTCTATAGCCTTGCACCTTCCTACCTCTATAACCTCATCCATCAATGCATCCCCTCCTACACTAACTGGACCTCCAATTCTGGTCTCCTGTGTAATCCCCTACCCATCACTCCAGTGGTGGCTGAGCATTCAGTCATTTCGGTCCTATTTCCTGGAACTCCCTACCGAAACCCCTCTGCCACTCCACTTCTCTGCCCTCCTTTAAAAATTACCTCAAAACCCACCTTTTTCAACTTGCCTTCAGTCACATCCCCTAACCTCTCTTCCCACGGTTGAGTGTCTGTTCCCCTTATTGTCCCTTGTAAAGTGCCTCGGAATGTTTTATGTTAACGATATTATATAAATGCAAGTGGTTGTTAATTAATTAATTATTTGAATAAGAACAGGGGAGTTTTCCCAGTGTGCTGGCTAACATTCATCCCTCAACCAACATCACTAAAACAGATAACCTGGTCATTTATATTACTGCTGTTCGAGGGGATCTTGCTGTGTGCAAATTGACTGCCGTGTTTCCAGTGACAATGCTTTGAAAGTACTTCATTGGCTGCGAAGGGTTTTGGGATGTCCTGAGGTTGTGAAAGGCGCTATATAAATGGTACAGCTGGCCGAAAACAATCCCAGAAATGGCGGGTCCCTGCTGTTTTTCAATGGTTTCTGCTGGACTTCCATCAGAGTTACAGCAGGAGTCTGGCAGAACCCCCTGGGGAGCTTTGGGGCCAGAATACTTAACTTCATAACTTCATTGTCTCGGCTTAAAGAACAAGCTGACTCCAAACAAGCGGAGATGCAAGCATTTCTCTTTTCACAGGCCGCCTAGGGTGACTTGCATGATTATTAGTCCCTTGAGTGCATTGCCACTAACAATGTTTGGCATTCAAAAATGGCACGACTCTCTTGTGGTTTATATTAGAAAATCTAATGCATATCACAGGTACATGAAACCTAAACTAGAAAAAACATCGCGAGTCTTTGACTCCATTCTCTGTTTTACAGCACTCAGATTGTGTCAATCCCAGAACAAGGTTTCCCACAGAGGAGCTCTGATTTTCCAGCATTCAGATCTAAAGAAAGTAACAATAGGAGTATGGTGGAGTTGCAGTGCCTCATTCTAGGTTTCATTCAAAGACTTGAGCTGAGTGCCATGGTGCTGTAATGTGTTTCAGTGACTAACAAGTAAAATAAGCCCATGGTCATTTTCAAATTCCCTGTCACAAGATGGCTACTCCTCTGTCCTAGCTTGTACCCTCCATTCTTCTGGAAAAAAAATAGCAATATACTGCAGATGCTGGAATTCGGAATGGAAAGTGCTGGAAACTCTCAGCAGGTCAGGCAGAATTTAAAAAAAAAAATGTTTTATTCGTTCATGGGATGTGGGCGTCGCTGGCAAAAGCCAGCATTTATTGCCCATCCCTAATTGCCCTTGAGAAGGTGGTGGTGAGCCGCCATCTTGAACCGCTGCAGTCCATGTTGTGAAGGGACTCCCACAGTGCCGTTGGGTAGGGAGTTCCAGGATTTTGACCCAGCGACGATGAAGGAACGACAATATACTTCTAAGTCAGGATGGTGTGTGACTTGGAGGGGAACTTGGAGGTGGTGGTGTTCCCATACACCTGCTGCCCTTGTCCTTCTAGGTGGAAGAGGTCGCGGGTTTGGGAGGTGCTGTCGAAGAAGCCTTGGCGAGTTGCTGCAGTGCATCTTGTAGATGGTACACACTGCAGCCACGGTGCGCCAGTGGTGGAGGGAGTGAATATTTAAGGTGGTGGATGGGGTGCCAATCAAGCGGGCTGCTTTGTCCTGGATGGTGTCGAGCTTCTGGACATTAACCCAACCTTCCTCTTTCCCCAGATGCTGCCTGAATGTTGTTACAGCATTTACAGTTTTTACTCCTCTCTGCTGACACTGGCCTGCTATGCAGCCCCTGCCTCTCTCTGCTTCATCATCAGTGGCAGTGCCTTCAGCCACCATGGCCCTGCGCTCTGGAATTCTCTTCTTCTTAAACACTTCCGCTTTGCTACATCTCTCCTCACCTTCAAATGTATCCTCTAAACTTACCACAGCTTCGCTCATCTCCACTAACTCTTCTCCCAGTTCCTGCTATCTCCCCCTCCCTCCATTCTGTACATGAAAGGTGCTAAATAAGTACAAGTTGCTGTTGCTTCAACAACATTCAAAAATATTTTGTCTTTTGCTTGCAAGGGTACTAGTGAGCGCTGAGATAATATTTTTGGTCAATTTAAGATTTTGCTTTAGATTATGAAAGTTTTACACCATTGGGAAAGGAGACAAAATGGTACTTGTTCCTTTTTGTTTTAACAGTACCTTTTGGGTAAGTTTTGCCTTACTTTGTATAATTTATTCTTTTCATTTTTTTTCATGGCCTGATACCTTTTAGAGCAGACAGATCGTGTGCTCCTAGTCCTGACAATATCTACATATCTGGCTGGGAACTGCCGAGGTATGACTCTCCCCTCATATTCCCTCATTACCCTCCTGGGGAGATACAATAGCCCATGCTCAAACTGGGAAATGAGTAGAACAATGACTCAAACCTGCATCTGCTCCCCACGCACCCACCCCCCTCCTCCCATCACATCATAGGAATTGCTAGATGCAAAAGACCAATGTCCATCTAGTTCGCCTTCTACCATCCTGATAATCGCATGATGGAGTTGTTAACTAATCATAGCAATCAATCTCTATCAATTAGTCTGCAACAGACCCAGACACAATATGATCCAGTGTTTGAAAGCTTTGGAAACCATGGGGTAAAAATTCAGTTGGTTGCGCCTCCCGTTAGCGCCTTAAGAGGGCGCTAATGGGGCGTTAAGCCGCTAACGCCCGGGCGCAGCGCTGTTTGCGCCGCTCGAGAACTTAACTTGAGATTGTGCGGCGGCGCTAAAACTTACCGCTGCGACCACCTGCGCGCGCAGATTGTGACGTCATTCCATGGTGCAACGCCCTTGGGGCGCCCCGGAGCGGAAATTGAGTGGCGCCCCCTGCCTTACCGCCTGGCGCTTCCAACGACCGGAAGACTGGAATGTTATCAATCGGTGTGGGGCTGGGGGGGGCGCTATTTAAAGGGGGCCTCTTCCTGTCTTTTTCTGTGGTCGACATTTATGCACCACTCGTTCTGAGAGAGAGAGAGAGATTCGGAGAGAGAGAGAGAGAGACTTCTACATTGACTCAACGCTTTGTGAGGTAGTTTGGCCTAGTTCATCCTAACTTTGTTGCTACTTTAGTTGCTGTACCTCATTACTTTTCTGGCAAAGAGAATATGGGGGCTGCAATGATTGGGGGCGTCGTCCTGCTCCAGCTGAATCGGAGGATAGTGAGACGCAGACAGAGAGTGGCAATGATGGCCAGACGGAGGAGGGCCATCAGGCGCATGTACAGGAGAGCTTACCCTCCCAGGGTATATCGTGAACAGCTCTCCTACATCCATATGTCCGAGGAGCTGTGTTTGCGAAGGCTGCGATTCAGCAAGGAGGTGGTCACTGAGCTCTGCCACCTGCTGCAGCCAGATCTGCAGCCTCAGCTGAGGTCCAGGACGTCTCTGTCGGTGGCAGTGAAGGTCACAGTGGCTTTGAACTTCTACGCCACTGGCTCATTCCAAGCTGCTGTTGGGGACCTCGCCAATATCTCCCAGTTTGCGGTGCATCGCTGCATCCGGCAGGTCACCAATGCCCTCTTCAGAAGGAGACGAGACTTCATCTCTTTCCCTATGACCCCAGACAAGCAGCATGACCGTGCTATGGGCTTTGCGAGGGTAGCGGGCTTCCCCATGGTGCAGGGCGCCATTGACTGCACGCATGTGGCTTTGCGTGCTCCGCGAGAGAATGCAGAGGAGTTCAGGAACAGAAAGGGGTTCCATTCCTTGAATGTGCAGTTGGTCTGTGACCACAGACAGGTGATTCTCGCTGTCAATGCCCACTATCCGGGCAGCTGCCACGATGCTTTCATCCTGCGCCAGACTACTGTGGCAGAACTTTTCGAGGCACCGCATCAGCCAGTTGGTTGGCTTCTGGGGGACAAGGGGTACGCATTGAGCACCTGGCTGATGACACCGCTCCGTACGCCCAACACCCCTGCTGAGCTGCGGTACCAGGAAAGCCATCAAGCAACCAGGAACATTATTGAGCGCACAATCGGCGTGCTGAAACAACGGTTCCGCTGTCTGGACCATTCCGGAGGAGCCCTGCAGTACTCGCCTGAGCAAGTTTCGAAGTTCGTAGTCGTGTGCTGCATGTTGCACAACATGGCAATCCTCAGGACCCAGCCAATGCCACCAGGCCTTGTAGCACCACCAGAGGAGGAGGAGGAAGAGGAGGAACAGGACGAGGACGATGATCATCAGCAGCACCAAGGCAGGAGGGCGGCCCACAATGGTCAAACTGCAAGGGCCGTCCGTCAACGACTAATAGCAAGCCGCTTCTAGGGCCCCTGCCATTGCTACAAACACGAATCAACCCAGCACGCAACCCCTAAGCCGGCCAAGGCACCAATAATTCCAACCACCAGCCATGTATATTTTGAATACAGAAACTTATTTATTTTACAAACTCTGTGTGTGTCAATTCCTCATGACAAACTCATAGAAATAAACACAAAAAAACAGTCAATAACATAACTGGTTCTCACAACCTGGAGATAATGTCCAAAACACTAAACAAAAGTTGGGCCATGAACCTCGGCCTTTAATAAAAAAATGACCAGCATTTTGGCACACCTCCTACTTTTTGCCCTTCGAGGGTGATCTCCTTCCCTTGCGCACTTCCCCCCTTCTAACCCTACTGCTCCTCCGTAATGGGACCTCAGTGGCTGCAGCAAGGCTGGTGGAAGGCTGCTGCTCGTCAGACCCTGACACTGCAGATGCCCCTGAAGGACGGCCTCGACCACTTCTGGGCCTGGAGGGCCCGGCTGCAGACTGCACCAACTCTGCATGGGCGGCAGCAGTCTGTCCTACAGGCGGTGGCAAGTGCAGTGGAGAAGTGACAGTGTTGGCAGCAGGAATGCTGTCATCGTGAGAGAGGACAGCAACTCCCTGCTCGCCCGACACACTGGCACTCCCACGGGGCAGCACTTCAGCATCCGGAGCAATTTGCCGGAGAACAGATTGCTGGCCTGCTGCGGCGCGGTGACAGCCCCGGGGACATGTGCACGAACCATCGAGGATGGCAGCAGTCAGTGCTCGCGTGGCCTCAATCTGAATCTGCATGAGAGCAGTCTCAGATGGGTTCCTGGCAGCCAGTGACTGAATTGCAGCACTAAGCTTTAGTGTGGCATCCGCCTGTGCTACAGCGAAGTGCTCCACACTCCTTGCCAGTGCCTCAATGCATTCGGGCACCCTTCCCACTGCACCCATGAGCTCAGTGTGCATGCCCACCGCCTGGCTGTTCATTTCTGCAATCAGCCGCTCCTCCTCTGCGTCCATTGCAGTAGGAGTGTCTGGCATACTCTCCCTCTGGGGAGAAGGCTCCCGTTCTTCCCTCCCCCCCCCATGGCGTTGCTGCAGCCCGCTGGGTCCTGGAGCTTCACCATCATCAGCCCCTTCCCCCCTGCTCCCCTCCGGGGAAGGCGTGTTCCCAGTGTGGCCATGGGCTTCCTCGGGAGAGGGTGGCACTGATGCTCCGGCTTCCTCTTCCTCCTCAGCTGCAGCATCACTCCCAGTGGCAGCTTCAGGGCCCGTCTCCTCAGCTGGTGAATCACCATCTGAAAGCAGGGAGGTACAAGAGTGGCTTTAGCGTGAGGACAGGGTGGCAGTAAGGGAGGAATAAGTGCAGTGAGTTAGCAAGTTGGATTGAAAGTGTCAAAGGCTGGTATTGTGAGGGACAAGTGGAAGGACAGAGGACAAAAAGGTGATGACCTTACCATTGCTGTCCACAACGGGGTTGGCGTCCCCAGTGGCGACGGGACCGATCACCCGGCTTGCCACAATCCTGTGGACGCGCTCCTCCAGATCGCTGAGGGGTTGCAGCTGAAGCCGCCCTCCACCCGTCCGTTGCTGCTGTCTCCGATTATGAGCCAGCTTAGCCTGCAAGAAAAAGGACAGCATCTGAGTAAATATACAGCCATGGTCTTGCCTGATGTGCCTCCCATAGGTGAATAGCCCTTACTGTATACAGCCATGGTCTTGCCTGATGTGCCTCCCATAGGTGAATAGCCCTTACTGTATGCAAAGTGTGGAATGTGTGTGTGTGTTTGATGAAAGGGCCATAGGTGTTGGATGAGTGTTGTGCATTGGGGTTTTAAGACCCTCTGGCCATAGAGTGAGGTTGAGATGGAGGGATGGAGAGGTATTGAGAAAAAGCCACTCACCCTGACGACCCGAGTGAGGTCGTTGAACTTTTTGCGGCACTGAACATGGGTCCTGGGCACCATGCTCCTGGAGGAGACGCTCTGAGCCACCTCCCTCCACACTCTTCTGAACTCGCGTGGCAAAGGCCTCCTGCCACTCTCCGGGAACAGCATGCATCGTCTGCGCTCCACTGCGTCAACCAGAGCATCCAAGGCCCGCTCGGTGAAGCGATGAGCGCGTTCTCTCACCCTCTCCATGCTTGGCAGCAAAATGGATTACAGGTCTCTCCAGGCTGAGATTCAAGGCTGCAATGAGCAGGGTGTGGCTGGGGAGCAAGTGGCCCCCCCCGCTTTAAGAAGTGTCCGGCGCCAGTGTGTCTGTGTTCCCTCGCTAACTGGCAGCAGCTGCACTGTGCTCGTGCGCTGAGGTAGCGCCTCACTCCTAGGCCTTTGCGCCTTAAGAGAGGTGTGCAGCGCCTAATTTAGCGCTCCACTCACCTCCCGGGGCGGTAAAAGTGAAGTTTTCTGTCAGTGCCGATAATTAGCGCCAGGCACTAATATTTGCGCTCGGACGATATTTGCGCCCCAAATGGGGCGCGACCTAATTTCTACCCCCATAGGTCCAAAGTTATCTGTTCCTCCCAAGCATGCTGCACTTACCACATGTCGGGCTGGATTTTGCCGGCGCTCAGAGGGCGGGTTTGGAGGTGGGTCAAAGGTTAAAACCGTTTTGATTGATGGCGGTTTGTGATCCCGCCGTCAACCTGCCTCCAAACAATTTTCCCAAGTGTCGGGTCCCCAATATGCGATAGGACCCGACACCTAGCGGTGGGAAGAGGATTGAAGGCAATTACCTGCCTATTAACAGGTAGTTGCCAGTAGTTGACAGCCTATTTTTGAATTTTGCCGCTTCTGGCTCGGGTTTCCCGACGTCCGGACACCACGCCAGGTAAGTGTGGCATGTTGTGAGTCTGCTGTAATGTTTCTGGATTGATGACAGCTGCAGAAGTGGTGTGAAGGATCCAATGTTGCACATGGTGAGTCTCAGAGGAAAGAAAATGTTGATAACTGTATTTTTAATACATTTACACTTTTTTTTAGGTTACAAGTTTTGAAATCCATGTCCAGTGCCACCTCATTGGGAGAACCTCTCTCACCAGTGACAGATCGTTTCTGCCACTTCACCTGCAGCTGCCATCTATTCCAGCCTATGGAGGGAGTCATTGGAGTGCCTGGGTGCAAGAGGTCACCTTTGTGCAGTGATTGTCAGTGTTTTCAGCACCTCAATGCTGTCAAACACTGAGAAATCAACTGTCAAAATAAAATTGTGCGTGGTCCCTTTAAGGAAACCGGCAGATGACGCGTCATCAAATGACATCATCTGACCCGCTTCCTCTTAATTGGCCGGCAAGCCTGCAGGGCGGGCTTAACAAGGTCAATCAAGGCAAAATCACGTCTGTGGGCCGGATGCAGCTGGGGGCGGGACTGGGAGCTGGAAACCACCTGACCCGCACCCAACCCGCCTCCATTAATAAAATCGCGGCCGTCATGTCTCAAATTACTCAAATACTGTATCTCAAAATGTTGACGTCACTGGCCGCTTGCATGCAATGCCCACATGTTGCTCCTAAAGGAGACCTGCTGAACGAGAGATGTAGACTGATTTATGATATTAACTCCTGATTTGACAAGAGTCTGATTTTTAACATCTTATTCGTAGGCATGAACGTATTCACACAAAGAAAGGCCAACACATGAAGAATAAAACCATTTCCTATCTGGAGAATATCGATGATCTGGCCACACTTGAAGTACTAGATGAAGTAAGAAAATTAAAATGTGTCTATTGCTGTTTTCTCCAATGTGCTCATGCTTCATTCAAATGTAATTGGCCACAAGTGACATGGCTTCAAAGATTCCTTGGAAAAATGGAGTGATAAAGTAAATTATAATGGAGTGGGGTACATATCATTAGAACTTCTTTATAGTGACTGATTTTAGGGGGTAATTTTAACCCCCAAAAATGGGTGGGTTTGGGTCGGGTGCGATTTTAAAATGTAAAAAATCTCAAACCTGAACCCAACCCACCTCGAACCCGGCCACTTCAGTTTTAACGTAGACGGGAGGGGGCGGACAACCAACCCGCTCCCAGGAGACGGGTCGCTCATTTAAATATTTTAATGAGGCTGCGTGCCTCAGATTCTATCTCCCTTCCAGCTTTAACGCTGGCCGGCTGGGTATCCCGGGCCTTGGGAGACCCAACAGCTAAAGGGAGGCGAATACTGCTGCATGGAAGAGGTAAGTGCTTTTCCAGCACTGCTTGTGGTCTAAGAGGAGCACGTGTGCTTCCCCCCGGCCCACCAAGCTAACCTGTTTTCCACTCCACGCGATTGGAACCCCCCCATCCCCTGATCGCCGACCCTTCCCGCTGCGATCACCCACCCCCCCACCCCGTGATCACCCCCCCACCCCGTGATCACCCCCCATCCAGTGATCACCCCCCCACCCCATGATCACCCCCCCATCCAGTGATCACCCCCCCCATCCCGTGATCACCCAACCCCCGCACCCCGTGATCACCCAACCCCCGCACCCCGTGATCACCCCCCCACCCCGTGATCACCCCCCCACCCCGTGATCACCCACCCCCCCACCCCGTGATCACCCCCCCACCCCGTGATCACCCCCGCACCCTGTGATCACCCAACCCCCCCACCCCGTGATCACCCCCATCCCGTGATCACCCCCCCATCCCGTGATCACCCCCCATCCCGTGATCACCCCCCCATCCCGTGATCACCCCCCCATCCCGTGATCACCCCCCCACCCCATGATCACCCCCATCCCGTGATCACCCCCCATCCTGTGATCACCCCCCCATCCCATGATCACCCCCCCATCCTGTGATCACCCCCCCACCCTGTGATCACACCCCCATCCCGTGATCACCCCCCCATCCTGTGATCACCCCCCCACCCTGTGATCACCCAACCCACGACCTCCATCTCTGCCCCATATCTCTCACCAACCCCTGAGCCTCCAAACCACGCTGTACTCTTTCCCCCCTCGTGATCTCTACCCCGAGCAGCAGGAATCCTACCTGCTACTGGGCTTCGGCCTCTTCTGGAGCGTTCCCCTCACCACAGGGAGCCGAGCCTCTCAACCAGGCTGACTTCCAGGCGGGAAGCCTGTTAAAAAAAACCACACACATGCTGTGGAGTTAAAACCTATTAAAACTCCACAGTGCTCTCTAGACCAGAACTCCACCGCCCCCCGGCCTGGAAACCCTACCCCAGTAAATATCGGGGCCTTAATTTCATAGCAACTCGATTATTTATTTGTACCATTATCGTTTGTTGTCTCTTGATAGAATACAGTCACTGAGCAGCTGCAAAAGCGTTACGGTGAGGAGCAAATATATACCTACGTCGGAGACATCCTTATCGCTGTTAATCCATTCCAGAAACTGGATATCTATTCCTCAGAGGTTAGACACTAATCATAGTAACTATTCAGCTTATCGACTCACTTTGACTGTAATTCAGAACTGAACCAAATCTCTCATTTTTCACAATAATGTGATGTGATAATATTTTACGAAAAGATATCTATTTAACAAAAAAACTATTTTTGGAAGAGTCATAAATGGAATTGAAATATTTAAGCAGTTTGGAGATGATTTTTTTACAATTTGGTTCAGTTAAGAAGCTGTGAACTGCATGATAAAAACAGATGGCATCTTTCCCCTTGATGTACACACCAGAAAAGAACATCAAATTTACATTCTATTTCAAAGGTTTCAAACTCTCAATAGAATGTGATGATTCACAGCATATGACGGCAGCACAATTGATTGGTTTTGCTTTACAAGTCAATAAAATATCGTACAACATTGTAGATGGAAGAAGCGTACACACAATTTCCTTCTGCATTTCCATATTTAAATTGCTGTTTTTCGCTACTCGTATATTCCATTCATCATCGTTGTAAACGTCTTTTAAAAAATCAGCTTAATATTACCTTCAGATCAACTTCCCTGGGTACTTACATTTTTGATTTATTTTACTTAGAATTGATGCAGATGCAAATCCGTTCATGTTTATTAGCTGCAGATTTACACATACCCCGTGTGACAGGAGAAGTATTATGCAGTCACTAAAACCCGAATTTGGAACTGAAATTGAAAATGATCATTTATCACATATCACCAGGGCTAACATTATACTGATAGATAGCCCAGTAGCCAAAATGATTCAATATTATCCTGCTTTCTAGAACCCCAGGCTTGATTTCTAAGCTCAACTGGAAAAGCAAAAGCTAAATAAATCGGCCTGGAATTGATGTGGGATGGAATTATCTCTTACTTTCTGACTGAAGAAGCAGCACTGACAGCATTTGTGGAGGTATCCGTCAGCTGAACGTGCTGTTCCTCTGGCATAGTAATCAGAAAATAATTGGGGAAAAAGTGACACAATAATAAATAATGTCCCATCACCGCAACCGAGATTCCAGGATGGTATGTTGCCTCCCTGGTGCAAGGGTCAAGGATGTCTCGGAGCGGCTGCAGAACATTCTGGAAAGGGAGGGTGAAGAGCCAGCTGTCGTGGTGCATGTAGGTACCAACGATATAGGTAAAAAGCGGGAAGAGGTCCTACAAGCAGAATTTAGGGAGCTAGGAACTAAATTGAAAAGTAGGACCTCAAAGGTAGTAATATCTGGGTTGCTACCAGTGCCACGTGCTAATCAGAGTAGCATGAACAGGATAGTGAGATTAAATACGTGGCTTGAGCAGTGGTGCAGGAGGGAGGGATTCAAATACCTGAGGCATTGGAACCAGTTCTGGGGGAAGTGGGACCTGTACAAAAGGGACGGTCTGCACTTGGGCAGGACTGGAACCGATGTCCTCGGGGTAATATTTGCTAAGGCAGTTCGGGAGGATTTAAACTAATATGGCAGGGGAATGGGAACCTATGTAGCGAAACAGGGGGAAGTAATATGCAGTCAGAAACAAATGTTAGAAGGGTGAGAAACAATAAGGGAAATCCGAGTAAACAAAGGCAAGAAACACAAAGGGCCATACTAAATCATAAGTCCAAAAGGACAAAGGGTGTTAATAAAACAAGCCTAAAGGCTCTGTGTCTTAATGCAAGGAGTATCCGTAATAAGGTGGATGAATTGACTGTGCAAATTGATGTTAACGGATATGATGTGATTGGGATTACAGAGACGTGGCTCCAGAACAATCAAGGCTGGGAACTGAATATCCAGGGGTATTCAACATTCAGGAAGGATAGAATAAAAGGAAAAGGGGGTGGGGTAGCATTGCTGGTTAAAAAGGAGATTAATGCAATAGCTAGGAAGGACATTAGCTTGGAGGATGTGGAATCAATATGGGTTGAGCTGCAGAACACCAAAGGGCAGAAAACGTTAGTGGGGGTTGTGTACAGACCTCCAAACAGTAGTAGTGAGGTGGGGGAGGGTATGAAACAGGAAATCAGAGGTGCATGCAAAAAAGGCGCAGCAGTTATCATGGGTGACTTTAATATGCATATAGATTGGGCTACTCAAACTGGAAGCAATACGGTGGAGGAGGATTTCCTGGAGTGTTTAAGGGATGGTTTCCTAAACCAATATGTTGAGGAACCAACTAGAGGGGAGGCTATCTTGGACTGGGTGTTGTGTAATGAGGAAGGACTAATCAGCAATCTTGTGGTGCGAGGCCCCTTGGGGAAGAGTGACCATAGTATGGTGGAGTTCTACATTAGGATGGAGAAGGAAACAGTTAATTCAGAGACCATGGTCCAGAACTTAAATAAGGGCAACTTTGAGGGTATGAGGCGTGAATTGGCGAGGTTAGATTGGCAAGCGATATTTAAGGGGTTATCAGTGGAAGGGCAATGGCAGACATTTAGAGATCGCATGGATGAACTACAGCAATTGTACATCCCTGTCTGGCGTAAAAATAAAAAAGGGAAGGTGGCTCAACCATGGCTAACAAGGGAAATCAGGGATAGTATTAAAAGCAAGGAAGTGGCATACAAATTGGCCAGAAGTAGCAGCAAACCCGGGGACTGGGAGAACTTTAAAACTCAGCAGAGGAGGACGAAGGGTTTGATTAGGGCAGGGAAAATAAAATATGAAAGGAAGCTTGCGGAGAACATTAAAACGGACTGCAAAAGCTTCTATAAATATGTAAAAAGAAAGAGGTTAGTAAAAACAAACGTAGGTCCCCTGCAGTCAGAAACAGGGGAAGTCATAATGGGGAACAAAGAAATGGCAGATCAATTGAACAAGTACTTTGGTTCGGTGTTTACTGTGGAGGACACAAACAACCTTCCGGAAATAAAAGAGATCAAAGGATCTGGTAAGAGGGAGGAGCTGAGGGAAATCCTTATCAGTCGGGAAAAGGTGTTGGGGAAATTGATGGGACTGAAGGCTGATAAATCCCCAGGGCCTGATGGTCTGCATCCCAGAGTACTTAAGGAGGTGGCCTTGGAAATAGTGGATGCATTGACGATCATTTTCCAACATTCCTTAGACTCTGGATCAGTTCCGAAGGAGTGGAGGGTGGCTAATGTAACCCCTCTTTTTAAAAAAGGAGGGAGGGAGAAAGCAGGGAATTATAGACCGGTCAGCCTGACATCGGTGGTGGGTAAAATGATAGAATCAATTATTAAAGATGTCATAACAGACCATTTGGAAAGTGGCGACATGATAGGTCCAAGTCAGCATGGATTTGTGAAAGGGAAATCATGCTTGACAAATCTTCTGGAATTTTTTGAGGATGTTTCCAATAGGGTGGACGGGGGGGAACCAGTAGATGTGGTGTATTTGGACTTTCAGAAGGCCTTCGACAAGGTCCCACACAAGAGATTGGTGTGCAAAGTTAAAGCACATGGGATTGGGGGTAATGTGTTGACGTGGATTGAGAACTGGTTGGCACACAGGAAACAAAGAGTAGGAGTAAATGGGTACTTTTCAGAATGGCAGGCAGTGACCAGCGGGGTACCGCAGGGTTCGGTGCTGGGGCCCCAGCTGTTTACATTATATATTAATGATTTGGACGAAGGGATTAATTGTAATATCTCCAAATTTGCGGATGACACTAAATTGCGAGGCAGTGTGAACAATGAGGAGGATGCTAGGAGGCTACAGAGTGACTTGGACAGGTTGGGTGAATGGGCAAATGTATGGCAGATGAAGTACAATGTGGATAAATGTGAGGTTATCCACTTTGGTGGTAAAAATAGGGAGGCAGACTATTACCTGAATGGTGGCAGATTAGGGAAAGGGGAGGTGCAACGAGACCTGGGCGTCATGGTACATCAGTCACTGAAGGTGGGAAGGCAAGTGCAGCAGGCAGTCAAGAAAGCAAATGG
Source organism: Squalus acanthias (assembly GCA_030390025.1). Taxonomy (NCBI): domain Eukaryota; kingdom Metazoa; phylum Chordata; class Chondrichthyes; order Squaliformes; family Squalidae; genus Squalus; species Squalus acanthias. Next base: position 141,618,420 of record CM059428.1, read on the forward strand.
CATGATGGCCTTCATAGCAAGGGGATTTGAGTACAGGAGTAGGGAGGTGATGCTACAGTTGTACAGGGCCTTGGTGAGGCCACACCTGGAGTATTGTGCGCAGTTTTGGTCTCCTAACTTGAGGAAGGACATTCTTGCTATTGAGGGAGTGCAACGAAGGTTCACTAGATTGATTCCTGGGATGGCCAGACTGACATATCAAGAAAGACTGGATCAACTGAACTTGTATCCTCTGGAGTTCAGAAGAATGAGGGGGGATCTTATAGAGACGTTTAAAATCCTGACTGGTTTAGACAAATTAGATGCGGGCAGAATGTTTCCAATGTTAGGGAAAACTAAAACCAGGGGTCACAGTCTAAGGATAAAGGGGAAGCCATTTAAGACTGAGATGAGGAGGAACTTCTTCACCCAGAGAGTGGTGAATCTGTGGAATTCTCTACCACAGAAGGTTGTTGAGGCCAGTTCGCTAAATATATTCAAAAGGGAGTTAGATATAATACTCACAACTAGGGGGATCAAGGGGTATGGCGAGAAAGCAGGAATGCGGTACTGAGGTAGCATGTTCAGCCATGAACGCATTGAATGGCGGTGCAGGCTCGAAGGACCGAATGGTCTACTCCTGCACCTATTTTCTATGTTTCTATGTTTCTATGTATGTTCACCACCACAGTTAGTGTCCTGTCATCAACATGTACCTGCAAAAAACACCGGTGATGGGCCTAAAGAAATGTGCAGTTTCTGTGGTTTTATGAGTTCCTATTTTGGGTTCTTGAGGATGTAAAAGTACTTTGGGCAATAAATGGACAATTGTTTAGCCAGAAACAGTGAACTCTCAGAACTGGGGCAAGTAGCCCAAGCGCGAGATTCACAGAAGAAAATTTTCACAAACTTTTCAATCATAGCGTGTAACTGGCAAATGAACTTCAATATAGATAATTGTAAGGTGGTACAGTTTGGTAGGAAGAATAAGGAAGCCACATACTCCTTGGGAAATAAGGTCGGAATTTTCCCTACCGAGTCGGGTCGGGTGCATGCGGGCCGTGTAGCGGGGCGGTACCGCTATGTATTGCTCAGCCCGCTCTTCAGAGCGACTTTAGCGTGATGGCCCCTATTAAGGCAGACATGCGCATTTCCCGGCCCTATTAAATGGTGTGGGTCTGATGACATCCTCGATGACTCATTTCCAGCGGGGATATTTAAAGCAGCCTTGACCACATCGTATTTGAAGGTTGATGTAGGAGTGTGGAGGGAGGATTGGAGAGGAGTGTCTTGTTATGGAGAAATAGAAAAATTACTTCACAAAGACAGAGGGCTGCACCTTGTTTTTCCGATGAATTGCTACATATTCTTGTGGAGGGAGTCAGTGCACGCAGGGAGGACATAAGAACATAAGAACATAAGAAATAGGAGCAGGAGTAGGCCAATCGGCCCCTCGAGCCTGCTCCGCCATTCAATAAGATCATGGCTGATCTGATCCTAACCGCCAATCTACTATCACAGAACCATCTCCTGAACCTAACAGAATTGGACACACGAAATAGGAGCAGGATCAGACTACACGGCCCCTGGGCCCGCTACGCTACCCACAGGGCCATGACCGATCCGAACCTAGACTCATGTCCAATTTCCTGCCCGCTCCCCGTAAATCTTAATTCCCTTTACTTCTAGGAAACTGTCTATTTCTGTTTTAAATTTATGTAATGATGTAGCTTCTACAGCTTTTTGGGGCAGCATATTCCATGGTCCTACCACCCTCTGAGTGAAGTAGTTCCTTCTCATCTCACGTTTGAAAGAGCAGCCCCTTATTCTAAGACTATGCCCCCTAGTTCTAGTTTCACCCATCATCGGGAACATCCTCTCCGCATCCACCCGATCCAACCCCTTCACAATCGTATATGTTTCAATAAGATCGCCTCTCATTCTTCTGAACTCCAATGAGTAGAGTCCCAATCTACCCAACCTCTCCTCATATGTCCATCCCCTCATCCCCGGGATTAACCGAGTGAACCTTCTTTGTACTGACTCGAGAGCAAGTATGTCTTTTCTTAAGTATGGACACCAAAACTGTATGCAGTATTCCAGGTGCGGTCTCACCAATACCTTGTACAACTGAAGCAATACCTCCCTATTTTTATATTCTATCCCCCTAGCAATGAAAGCCAACATTCCATTGGCCTTCTTAATCACTTGCTGCACCTGCATACTAACCTTTTGAGTTTCGTGCACCAGGACCCCAGATCCCTTTGTACTTCAGTACTTTCCAGTTTCTTGCCATTAAGATAATAGCTTGCTCTACTATTTTTCCTGCCAAAGTGCATAACCTCACACTTTCCAGTATTGTATTCCAACTGCCAAATCTCTGCCCACTTACTTAGCCTGTCTATGTCCCCTTGCAGATTTTTTATGTCCTCCTCACTCACTACTTTCCCTCCCATCTTAGTATCATCTGCAAACTTTGATATGTTACACTCAGTCCCCTCCTCCAAATCGTTAATATAGATTGTAAAGAGTTGGGGACCCAGCACTGACCCCTGCGGAACACCACTAGTTACTGATTGCCAGTCTGAGAATGAACCATTTATCCCAACTCTCTGCCTTCTGTTAGATAGCCAATCCTCTATCCATGCCAGAATATTACCCCCAATCCCATGATTTTTTATCTTAAGCAATAATCTTTTGTGTGGCACCTTGTCAAATGCCTTTTGGAAGTCTAAATACACCACATCCACTGGTTCCCGTTTATCCACCCTGTATGTTACTTCCTCAAAGAACTCCAGCAAATTTGTCAAACATGACTTCCCCTTCATAAAACCATGCTGACTTTGTCCTATTAAATTATGATTATCCAAATGTCCCATTACTGTCGCCTTAATAATGGACTCCAAAATTTTACCTACCACAGATGTTAGGCTAACCGGTCTATAGTTTCCAGCCTTCTGTCTACTGCCCTTTTTAAATAAGGGTGTTACATTAGCAGTTTTCCAGTCTGCCGGGATCTTTGCTGAGTCCAGGGAGTTTTGGAAAATTATTACCAATGCATCCACAATCCCTACCGCCACTTCCCTCAAGACCCTAGGATGTAAGCCATCAGGTCCAGGTGATTTATCCGCCTTGAGTCCCATTATTTTACCGAGTACCACTTCCTTAGTGATTTTGATCATGTTTAGCTCCTCCCCCCCTATAGCCCCCTGTTTGTCCAGTGTTGGGATATTCTTAGGGGGAAAAATTCAGCTGCTTGCGCCTCCCGTTAGCGCCTTAAGAGGGCGCTAATGGGGCGTAAAGCAGCTAACGCCCGGGCGCAGCGCCGCCCACGCCTCCCGAAAAATTTAGTGGGAGGTTAGCGGCGGCGGCAGCCGGTAGCGCCCTGTGGCGCTGCGCCGCCGGCGATGACGTCATCGCCGTGCGCAGCACCCCGCTCGCGCCCCGGCCATGATCTTCAGTCGCGCCCCCTGATTTACCGCCAGACGCTATGTCCGACGGGTTCAGGGAGGCGTACATGCGGCCGGGGCGGCGATATTTAAAGGGGAGGTGGCAGGCGGCCATTTTTGTTGCTGGGCGCCTGCCAGCACCTGCCCCCGGCCCCCGTGAAGCCCCCCCACCGTGAAGTGCCGGCTGCGCTCCAAGAGCCCGGCACTTCTCTTGAGTGCCGGGCTCTTTTGCCGGCACTCCCGATCCCTGGGGGCCCAGCTGGGCCCCGGTTCGCGCTGCGCAGGGTCCCTCCCCTTTAAGAAGGGGAGGAAGGCCTGCAATACCGCGGCACGTAGCGCCAGGATATTCACTCGCAGCGCCCCAAGAGGGATGCGGGGTGCTTCCAGTGGCGCCCCGCTTCCCTCTTGGGGCGCAACCACTGAAGTTCCGGCGCGGGGCCGCTAATTTTTTCAGGGCGCTAAAAGTCGCGCCCCAGCGAGGTTAGCGCCCCAAATGGGGCGCGACTCAATTTTTACCCCTTAGTGTCCTCTACTGTAAAGACTGATACAAAATATTCATTCAGTGTATTTGCCATCTCCATATTTCCCACCATTAATTTCCCGGTCTCATCCTCTAAGGGACCAACATTTACTTTAGCCACCCTTTTTCTTTTTTATATAACTATAAAAACTCTTACTATCTGTTTTTATATTTTTTGCTAATTTACTTTCATAATCTATCTTCCTTTTTCTTAATCAATCTTTTTGTTATTTTTTGCAGTCTTTTAAAGTTTTCCCAATCCTCTATCCTCCCACTAGATTTGGCTACCTTAAAAGCCCTTGTTTTTAGTCGAATATTATCCTTAATTTCTTTACTTAGCCACGGATGACTGTCTTTTCTTTTACACCCTTTTCTTCTCAGTGGAATATATTTTTTTTGGAAGTTGTAAAATAACTCCTTAAATGTACACCACTGATCATGTATCGTCTTACCCTTTAATCTATTTTCCCAATCCACTCTACTCAATTCCGCTCACATACCTTCATAGTCTCCTTTATTCAAGCTTAGCACGCTTGTTTGAGATCCAACCTTCTCACCCTCTAATTGAATGTGGAATTCAACCATGCTATGGTCACTCATTCCAAGGGGATCCTTTACTAGGACATTTTTAATTAATCCTGTCTCGTTACACAGGACCAGATCTAAGGTTGCTTGCCCCCTGGTCGGTTCAGTTACATACTGCTCAAGAAACCCATCCCTAATACACTCAATGAACTCATCCTCAAGGCAGCCCTGCCCAATTTGATTTGTCTAATTAATATGATAGTTAAAATCCCCCATAATTATAGATGTTCCCTTATTACAAGCCTCAACTATTTCCTGATTGATACTCCGTCCAACAGAGTTGCAACTGTTCGGAGGCCTATAGACTACGCCCACTAGTGTTTTTTTCCCCTTATTATTCCTTATCTCCACCCAAACTGTTTCATTATCCTGATCTTTTGACCCAATATCATTTCTCTGTATTACAGTGATTCCTTCCTTTATTAACATAGCCACCCCACCTCCCCTTCCTTCCTGCCTGTCCTTCCTGATTGTTAAATAACCTGGTATGTTTAATTCCCAGGCATTGTCACCCTGCAGCCATGTTTCTGTAATGGCCACAAGATCATACCCATATGTAGTTATTTGTGCCATTAACTCGTCTATTTTGTTACGAATGCTACGTGCATTCAGATAGAGAACTTTCAAATATGTTTTGTGACACTTAGTTCCTGCTTTTGCCCTTTTTATTACTTTACCTTTTACTCCATACCTTCTGCCCCTTCTTGACACACTCTGGTTTTTAATTTCCCCACTGCTATCTAAGTCTATGACCTTCTCTGTTGATGGGCGGAAGAGACCTCCCCAAAAGACCAAAAGAACCTAGCTCCAAATTGCAGAGGAGGTCAACAGCAGGGATGTCATCAGGAGGACCTGGGTGCAGTGCAGGAGGAGATTCAATGATCTCATGAGATCAGGAAAGGTGAGTGCAAAGCCACACTCACCTTCATCCTGATGTGCTTGTCACCACATCCCCATCACTCTGCCTTCCCAAGCTTACTCCTGCACATCATTCCTCACACCACCATACCTTGCAGGTCCACCCATCCCTCTCTCTCTATGTACATACTCACATCTGACTAACCACCCCTCACACTCACCCTCATCCTAATGTAATTGACGTAAGAAAACTACTAGGCACTTGGTCTAAGCATTAAACAAAGCTTTAATCAACTGTTTTTCAACATGGAGATCTAGTTGTGTCCTTCACTAGTTCCTGTTGAGGAATGTCCTAAGCAAGCTGGGCCCATGCCCGAGTATTTATACTCTCCCTGGACAGCGCCACCAGCAGGCCGCCCAGTATTTCTTCATACATGAATGACAAGATTCATGTCAGTAATCATACCAAGTAACACCACAGAAGGAGGCCATTTGGCATTGGCACCCCACTCCCTCATAGTCACCCTCTACAGATGTAGCCCATCCATCCCTTACACTCATTCCATCACTCTCACTCAGACTTCTCTTCTTTCCCTCCTTGTAGGAGAAGAGAGCCCACAACAACAGGAAAAGGGACAGAACAGGAGGTGGCCTTCCAGTCTTCAGTACCTTAACTGCAGCAGAGGAGGTTGCCCTGGAGGTCTCAAGAGTTGCAGAGGTGCTGGCGGTGGGAGACAGAGAGAGGGGGACCTCTCAGCAACCTGGTGACAGAATTACATCTCATACAGCCACATGGCATACAGCAGTCACTCATATGGTGACTGATGTCAGCAGCCAGTGAATGTTCATCATGTGTATAATGGTATTGTTACCCATTCTTAATATAACATTTCTAAATCATCTCTTTACTCTCCCACAGGTCCATCAAGAGCCCCCTGCCACTGTCCAGCCGGAGGAGGAAGACAACTCTTCAGAGGAGCCTCCAGCCTCTGAGGGTGCACCAGCAGGAGACCCAAGCGCACCCAGCACCAGTGCAGATACGCACACCTCGGTGGGTCCTGTGCGAGATAGAGTAGTGTTGTCACCTGATGTCTAACACTTCACAAGTGAGTAAGAGCAGGTGTTGTTGACAGGAACAGCAGTGGAGACTCCTCGCTGGAGGGCGCAGGACGCTCCAAGCTCTGCTCACCTGCATGCAGACGCTGAGCCTCGGGGGCCATCCAGAAAGAGGATGATTCTGGAGGGGCAGCAAGAAATGCATGAGGCTCTGGCAGGTTTTGCAGCTGCGATGTCTGCAAATGTGCAGAGAATGGAGGAGTCCATCTCCAACATGAGCACCACCATGGCGCAGGTGATGGCGACGATGTGCTCTTCCGTGGAAAGAATGGCCACCTGCATGGAGCAGCTAATGCGCCACTCACATGAGCACATGCTAGCTGTGGACAACAGATGGCAGAGGCTCATAGACCTCCTCTCTAGGAGGCATCGAAACATAGATTTGAGTCCTCATGGCCCCACTGCTGTGCAGCAAGGTGCTCTCCAGCTCCTTGCTAGCAGGGAAGTGCGGGTGGTCCATGAGAGGGATGATGGTGAGAGGGGACATGGAAGTGGGGGCTCCTCTCAAAGCACTCACACTTCTCCCCCGTTGCCTCCCCATCAGTCAGAGCCCCAGATGGCTCCTCGGATCACGATGGCCGAACCTGCCCGGCACAGTCGCAGGAGAAGCAGACTTTGGCGGGGCCCTCACATCCTCCAAAACCTAGAGGACATCCGCCAAAAGTGCCTATGCAGTCGCAGCAGGGAAGTGAGCAGCCTGCCTCTACCTCTGCTGAAGCCACAGCGGGTGTACCTTGCAGAAGCAGGCGTAAGAGAACGATGACACAGAAGTAGATAAAGAAGTATTATTGTTAAGGTTCCGTTACTGTTATCACACATGTAAATCTATTTATTTTCACCACTTTCCCATTTTTGCCTGTTACTTTGGAAGTGGCTTTGTGAGTTGGAACGAATGGTGAGACAACGTTACCTCCAGCAATGGTGGTCAGTGTGAAAGGAATGGCTTGTTCATTGTAGGGATGCTTTATGGTGTTGTTGTGGGGGGAACCTGGCACAGCATGTGGCAGCCATATGGGTGCAATGCAGGAAGTTAAGTAAATCTGGCCATGATGGGGCCATCCCTGGCCTCCTGGGCTGCAATGTGCTCGGGTGCTGATGGGATCTGGACCTCAGGTTCCTCCTGCTTCTCCTCCTCGTCTTCCAGCTAATGTTCCTCCTCCTCCTCCTCTGAAGAGGCTGTGCGCTCTGCACCTTGCTCCTCATGCAGCTCTAATCCTTGTTGCTGCGCTCTGTTGTGGCAGCACGCAGCAAACGACGATGATTCTGGAGACCCTGGCTGGTACGTACTGAAGGGCTCCTCCAAATCTGTCAAGGCATCTGAAACGCATCTTCAGACTGTCTATTGTTTGCTCTATGACACATCTGGTGGATATGTGGCTTTCAGTATAATGCTCCTCAGCCTCATTGCTTGGCTTCCTCAAGGGTGTCATGAGCCACGGTTTCAATGGATAGCCCTTGTCTACAAGCAGCCAGGCGGTAAGTGTGTTTGGCAGTGCAAAAGCTGAGGGAGGGTGGACTGGCGCAGGATGAAAGATTCATGACAGCTGCCCGGGAATTTGACGCACACATGCATGATGATCTTACTATGGTTGCAGATGAGCTGCACATTGAGGCAGTGGAAGCCCTTGCGGTTCACAAACACTCCTGGGTGAAGTGGCTATGCCCTGAAGGCCACATGTGTGCAGTCAATGATGCCCTGCACCCTGTGGGAAGCTGGCCAGACTAGCAAAGCCGAGCGCACGCTCAGTAACACTGGCTTCATCAGGGACAAGTTCACATCATTGGCAGACTTTTAAACTGGGCATCGGTGACCTGTGTGATGCATCTGTGGGCGGCCGACTGCGAGATGCCACACATGTCTGCTGCAGATCCCTGGAAGGAGCCTGAGGTGAAGAAGTTGAGAGCGCTGGTAACTTTGACAGCCACTGGTAAGAAGTGTCCGCCTGCTCCTCTGGGCTGCTGGTCTTGCTCCAGCAATGGCACGATAGCCTGAGCCTCCTTTGGCACTGCTGCTCAGTTATGTTGACGAAACTCATCCTCTGCCTATATACCCTGTGTTGGAGGTTGCGCCTCCAGCATGGTGCAGCCCTGCGCTGATGCCCTCTGTCCTGTGCAGCATCAGGCCGTTGAGGAGAAGGTTGGTGTTGTGGTTGGTGCTGCTGATGTGCCTGGTGCTGCTGGTGTTGGGGCTGATCGTGGTCCGATTCTGAGGACCAAGGTGAGACAGTATAAGCGGCACCCATGCTGATGTAATAGATGGCAGGTCAAGTGGAGATCAGAGGAGCAATCTGTCAATGTGATAGTTACTAGCAATGTGGTGAGAGTGGCTTCCGAGGTTGCAGAAAAGACTTGCAAACTGTAGACACCGAAATCTGCGCTCAAAATGGAGTCTGCAAGAGCTTTTCCATTCGGCAAGTAATGAGTTGTCATGTGGGAGTGTTTATTTGGATTTTCATGCTCTCCATTAATGACCTCACTCAATAGCCACTGAGCTTCCACCTCAGGTTGACAGATGTGGTTCCCAAGCTGTGTGATTCCAGTGGTCATCCAAGGAAAATCAACAGGTCTGGTTAAAATCCCTGTTAAGGGTCTCACAACAAGGATTTAATGAGTTTAATTAGGTCACCCGCCTCTGCCGTTCGTGCCTGTGGCGCGCTGGCAAACGCGCCCGAGTTAAAGGCGCAAGGAGACAGGATGACTTCGGGATCCCGACGCGCTCGCATTTTCTGCAACTTTTACTGCCGACCCGCCTCCAAACCCGCACACACGGAAGTGGGAAAATTCCAGCCTAAGTGTCTAAATGGGGTAGAGGAGCAGAAGGGTACAGATACACCAATCACTAAGAGTAGCAACACAGGTTAATAAGGCCAAAAAAAAAAGCAAACAAAGCACTGGGGGTCATTTCTAGACGGATAGAACTGAAAAGCAGAGAAATTATGTTAAACTTGTGTAGAACCCTGGTTAGACCACACTTGGAGGACTGTGAACAGTTCTGGTCTCCATATTATAAAAATGATATAGAGGCACTGGAGAAGGTGCAAAAAAAATTCTAGAATTATACCAGAACTGAGAGGTTACACCTATCAGGAAAGAGTGAACAGGCTGGGGCTTTCCTCTAGAAAAGAGAAGACTGAGGGGTGACCTGATAGAAGCCTTTAAAATTATGAAAGGGTTTGATAGGGTAGATGTAGAGAAGATGTTTCCACTTGTGGGGGAGACCAAAACTAAGGGCCATAAATATAAGATAGTCACTAATAAATCCAATAGGGAATTCAGGAGAAACTTCTTAACCCAGAGAGTGGTTAGAATGTGGAACTCACTACCACAAGGAGTAGTTGAGGCGAATAAGAGGAAGCTGGATAAATGCATGAGGGAGAAAGGACTAGAAGGATATGCTGACGGGGTTAGATGAAGTAGGGTAGGAGGCGGCTCGTGTGGAGCATAAACACTGGCATGGACCTTTGGGCCGAATGGCCTGTTTCTGTGCTGTAAATACTATGTACTATTTAATAGCGGCCAGAGCAGTTTGTCCTCCCCTAGTAGCTTGAAACAATCGTCCGGCAATAGAAGGACAAACTTCTCTGACTGACACCGTATCAGGCATAGGGTCAGCTCTCCAGGGTTTGCGAATCCTTGTAAGGAACTGTAGTCAGTGATAAGAGGTTTGCCAGGAGGAATTTCTTCACTCAGAGGGTTGTGAATCTTTGGAATTCTCTGCTCCAGAGGTCTGTGGATGCTGAGTCTGTGAGTATATTCAAGGCTGAGATCGATAGATTTTTGGACTCTAGGGGAATCAAGGGATATGGAGATTGGGCGGGAAAGTGGGGTTGAGGTCGATGATCAGCCATGATTTTACTGAATGGTGGAGCAGGCTCGAGGGGCTGTATGGCCTACTCCTGCTCCTAATTCTTATGTTCTTATGTTCTTATAGAAGATGAGAATACCACTGAGCCTAGCCTCAGCCAGATAGATGGCTACCTTCGTCATCTGCAAACTACATGGAACATCATAGACAGGGCACGAGGTATCACTTCAGACTTTTGTCTATGATGATCACCAGCCTATTACAGGAACAAATAGAACACATTGAAGCAGTGACATCACCGAGCGAGACTGATTGTTCCATTACCCAGTTCCTTCATTTATTGAGCATGCACGGAGTAAGTGAAAGATTAGTCCATGACACCTGGGTTGAAAAGAAATATAACAATGTTCCAACTTCAGTTCTGTTCCTTTATCAATGAATTCATGGTGAAACAATCAGCCGGCTGCCGGCACTCACAAAACCCACAGAGCCATTAAATGCTGCCATGAGTACAAGGCTGGGCATTTCTTTGAGGTTTTGAAAGTCTGGAAGACTTTTGTTCGTGTTTTCTCTCCTTCATGGTGCAGCTCCACATCTATGTTAGATGGAAGTTTCACACTCCAGGGTTCAAATTCTTCTGTGTGCTAATAATTTTAATGCACCGATTCACATGTTGGCATCAAAATCCGATTTGTGCTTTTTTAATGAAGTTGTTGACCTGTTTATTTAAACTTTATTAAAATAACATACATGAAAATTTGATGCAGACAAGAAGCCTCAACCCTTTACAAGCTAAGTGGACACGCAGGACAGTGTAGAGAGAAGGCATGATGCTCTTTAACCTGAGAAGACAATTCTCGGTATGTTATAAATGATTCTCAGGGACAACAAACAACAGAGTGGAATTGGAATATTTTCATTCCAGCTAGTTGTCAAAAGCCGGCGCTGTAAATGCAGAGCCATGTTTTTGTCCTCTTTTGTCAAAAGTGCATTAAATCTGATATATTCTGAACTGTAAAGCTCATCTACCCACTTCCTTAACCCGCTGAGCCATCAAGAGAGACCAATCCATCTCCATAAAGGAACAGGAGCAATGATGCTCATCTATCACTGTGAGGACTTTATTCCATTTATCTAATTCCCATTTCCCCAAAGCTTAAGAAATGGTTTAAAACTCCATAAATTAACGAGCAGTGATGTTGCATCAAATTTTCCAAATATGATACAGAAAGAATATTTAATCTAACACAACCAAACAAGTCCCTGTCACAAAGTCGCTCTCATGAATCGTTAGTGTGTTTTGGTTGTTGATCCCGAATTCTTACTGAGGCAGCTAAAGTAAAGTCATGCAACAAAACAGAACTGAGCCAAAAGGTCAACTTAACTATAAAGGCCAGTAGGGGGTGAAATTGGTCCACGCCAGTCGGGCGAAACAGATTTATAACGCATGGAACAGTGAAAATCATGCACAGTATAAAATATGCTGCCAATTCGCTAGGAGTCCGTTTCATGCTACTGGCAAAGGCTTTTTTCACCCCTGTAGACTATCTGATTTAGAGTTGTAAGTACACCTGACCCTTGTGTATGGTGGCATGTATTGGATGGGTAAACACCCCTGGTGGCAGAGTGGAAAGGAATAGGCTGAGTATGGAGGTTGCCATCACTAATCTCACTGGGTACCAGCAAAATCTGAAGGCCAGCTCTGCATACAGTATCACCAAATATGGCTGCTCTGTGTAAACACACATTTGCCTTGTCACAAGTTCATTGACAACAATGTGTATGTTGTACATGGCGTGACTTGTGACAGTATAACTTCAATAAAAATACAATGAACTGAACTGTCACATTTCAAGAGGATTCCTTTAGTTGAAGCATTGCTCAATGATCATAGAATCATATAGCACAGAAGAAGACACCATTCGCCCATCGTGCCTGTGCCGGCTCTTTGAAAGAGCTATCCAATTTGTCCCACTCCCCTGCTCTTTCCTTATAGCCTTACAACATTTTTTCTTTTCAAGTATATGTTGGTATGAAAATGTCTTGTAATTCTAGGGAAGTACTCCATGGTGCAGGATGCTGGAATTCCTCCTCATCTATAGATCTATCCTGTGATGTTGGTGCGGAAATCCCTCTGGTTATCCGGGCTAGAGATTCGACAGACTTTGGATGATTCTTACTCCTAGGCATTAGCAGAATGAACAAGGGACCAAATCACTGTTTCACAGTTCAAATTATGCCTAATTTTGAAATGTATGTGCCTGCTGATATTTATGCTTAGGTGTCATTTGGGATGAGGTGAAGGAGTCAGTCGTGAACCATTGTCTCAAGCCATAGTCCTGGGCCTTGAAAGTCAACCGGCAGTCAGTTATCCCATTCAAAAGAGCCTGGTTAAGGATGAAGCAGGCATGTACTGCCTATGGAGATTTTGTAGCCATGTGGCAGATTATTTTGCTGGGCATTACTGACTACCTCCACGACAAGGAAATAAGAGCTGTTGTGGTTGCTTTGCTGTATCAGATTAACAGATGGCTCCTGTTTGTCTATGCGGATACACAACAGCACATTCAGCACTCTGCAATGGCACCAGATCTTTGCTATGTGATCAGCTGTTTCTCTGTCCCTTTGGGAGAAATAAATGAACCTGCCACCCTTGTAGAATGCTGCATTTGTCACCTGCTGAGTGAAACTGGACATGGTGCCTTGATCAATATCACTATAATGTCCTTCTGGTGCCTGAAAAGATCCTGTGGTAAAGCTGTGACTATTGAATCCACGGGCACGATAACTGGCGTCTCCGAAACTCCCCTCAAGCCTGGCGCCCACATTTAGCTGAGCTCCAAGTTTAGCTCACTGGTCAGTCTCCACCTCTGTAACAATTCATCCTCAGCCTACAAAACTTGGACCTCAAAAGAGCCTTGTGTCAGGGGAGGAGCATTATCCTCTCTGCTCACATCTCCCACTTTTCTTACACAAAAGCAAAATACTGCAGAGGCGGGAAATCTGCAATAAAAACTGGAAATGCTGGAAATACTCAGCGGGTCAGGCAGTATCTGAGAAGCAGAGTTAACGTTTCTCGTCGGGGACCTTTCACCAGTTCTGATCTGCTGAGTGTTTCCAGCATTTTCTATTTTTATTTCTCACTTTGCTTCCTCTTACTCAGACAGAAGAACAGCAACTGCTCTCACAATAAAAGGTATTGTGGAAATAGCTCTCAACACGCCCAAGATTAATTTAAAAAGTGCTAATAAAAGCTTGTCAGAATTGGAATCGTAGGGACCAATAATGTGACGACAGATACACTGGGGACTGCTTTCACCAGTGTATCTAAGGAGCATTGGAAGATTATGGCCAGTACCTCTGCAATTTCCACCTTAACTTCCCTCAGCATCCTAGGATGCATCCCATCCAGTCCTGGTGACTTATCTACTTTAAGTACAGCCAGCCTTTCTAGTACCTCCTCTTTATCAATTTTTATCCCATCCAGTCTCTCAACTACCTCCTCTTTCACTATGACTTTGGCAGCATCTTCTTCCTTGGTAAAGACAGATGCAAAGTACTCATTTCGTACCTCAGCCATGACCTCTGCCTCCATGCGTAGGTCTCCTTTTGCCCTACCTTTCCTCCTCATGGGAATGTACCTCGACTGTACCCGAACCATCACCTCTTTAAAGGCAACCCATTGTTCGATTACAGTTTTGCCTGCCAAAATTCTGTGATCTTTTGCGCTGGTTACGCCGATGTCGGGTGAATTGCGGTGAAAAAACTAGCGCAATCGAGCGAAAACTCCAGGCCATAACTTCTGGCAATTTAGCGATGGTTGGGAGGGGAGTTTACATTTTCCATGGCAGCCTAGTGATGAGAGGATGTATTTATGGTTCTTGATGGGATACTAGCAGGAGAAGGAGCTGAGTCTATGTTTACCGGCAACCCAGTGATGATGGGAGGAAAGGGACAGCTTCGGGACTGTGAGTCCAGATTCATATCGTCCAGTCTGTGGGACTGTGGGCTGGATTTTGAACCTGGGGTCGGGTTGGGGTTGGGAATCACACATTCTGGCTTGTAAACCCGCCTCCATCGAGATGTGGCCAACCCACTGTATTTTCCCTTGATTGACCTTGTTGAGCCCGCCCAGTGGGCTCTGCAGGCCAATTAAGGCCACCCGGCAACAGGTGACGTCACAGATTGACATTTCGTTTGTCAAGAGCTTTTGATAGATGAAATATCAGCGTTTGACAGCTCTGTGAAGCTGTCAAACACTGACAATATGATTTCTAACTTCAGTCCTTCCTCTCAGGCTGAGTTAGAAATCATTTCAGCACAGAAAACAGAAGGCTGCAGTTTTTGACAGAACCACGGCTTTCCTGCTTTCTGTGCCGGTGAGATTTCTGACTCCCGAGAACTGAAGGGCTGACACCTGCAGGAGGAAGTTAAGGTAAGTAAAACTTTTTCCAACACTTAGCACTTACCTTACACACTTACCTTACACACTTACCTCTGCACACATGCACCCATCACTCACCTGCCCACCGGACATATCGACCCCTCCAACCCCTGCAGACCCACGGTCCGTCCCGATAACTTGGCGTGGTTGCCACCTGTCGGGAAGCCCACATTTCACCTGTCAAAATAGGGATTATGCAAAAAACTGCCTGTTAACTACCTGTTAACAGGCAGTTAACTGTCACTAATCCCTTCCCGCCTCGGGAAGTCGGGTCTCAGCACAGGTCGGGTACCCGCCGCCAGCGAAACTGGCATGGAGGCGAGTTGGAGGCAGGATGGGGTCGGGACCCCCGAATCTGCAACTTTAACCCCCCACACGCCTCCAAACCCGACTCCACGGGTCATTGAAAATCCAGCCCTGTGAGTCCAGATTCATATCTTCCGATGGTCCATATTCTTCTGAAGTTTTGTCCTAATGGAACACTTCAAGAAAAAATTATTTGTAGAAATTTTAGAGCGCACACTTATTCAATCAGGTTGCATTTCTCAGAAGATCCTTATTCCACAGTAATTGTGGATTGATTTTCTCTCAGAATGTAACCGTGCTGGGTTTTAACTTCCAAGCATGCTACAGTACTGAGCAGATCATTCAGAAAAGAGATGTGCTTGAGAACACCAGTGGATCATTATAGACAGTCTATCAGAAGCACTGTGGACAGTCGCTTGACAGTCCATGTTAGGACAGCCTGTGATGAGCCACCAGACTGGTCAGCCAGCGATGTGGGGTGGGACAGAACCCTCCGTGGAGAGATCAGGGTGAGGCCTGGGCAATTTTAACTCCTGGGCCTCATTTGATTAATCCATCACTGTCTTCCGCCCAAAACTCACGGGAGTAATGTCAAGACTGGCGGGCAGCAGTGGAAATTGCACCAGGAGTCTGAGGATGCCGGGGAGCCAAAGGAATGGTTTCTGACATGAAGTTAGTGCTGAGGAGGGCGGGGGGTGGTGGTTCCCCAGGGGTGCTGGCACTGGGAGGGAGAGGCAAGGCTGGGGCTAGGAAGGCCAAACAACTCCTTGTGGAGCCTGGGGAAGCACTCCTACTCCTTCTGGACCCATAAGGAATCCTTAGAACGGGTCATTTAAGTACTTGCCTTGGCCTCTTTGATGACACCTGCCATGATGTAGCAGTTAGGGTTGGCCTCCTGGTTTTGGAAGTTAAAATTGTGTTCCCTACCAATGATGTCATCAGACTGTGGCTTCTGACTGGAAAGTATGTCCCCGGCGGCCTTCCTGTGCTTGTTTTGCGGTTACAATAGTGAGGGGGAGCTCCCATGTTAGCTGATATTGTTAATGGTTCTCTCTCCTCAGGTACTGTCCCCCTCTCCCTCAAATCTGCCGTCATCGCCCCTCTCCTCAAAAAACAACCCTTGACCCCTCTGTCCTTGCAAACTATCACCCCATCTCCAACCTCCCTTTCCTCTAAAAAGTCCTTGAACGTGCTGTCGCCTCCCAAATCTGTGCCCATCTTTCCCGCAACTCCATGTTTGAATCCCTCCAATCAGGTTTCCACCCCTGCCACAGTACCAAAACTGCTCTCATCAAAGTCACAAATGACATCCTTTGTGGCCGTGACAAAGGTAAACTATCCCTACTCGTCCTTCTTGACTTGGCTGCAGCCTTTGACACGGTCGACCACTCCATCCTTCAACGCCTCTCCACCATCGTCCAGCTGGGTGGGACTGCACTCGCCTGGTTCCATTCTTATCTATCTAATCGTAGCCAGAGAATCACCTGCAACTGCTTCTCTTCCCGCTCCCGCATCGTTACCTCTGGTGTCCCCCAAGGATCTATCCTTGGCCCCCTCCTATTTCTCAGCTACATGCTGCCCCTTGACGACATCATCCGAAAACACAGCGTCAGTTTTCACATGTACACTGAGGACACCCAGCTCTACCTCACTACCACTTCTCTTGACCCCTCCACGTTCTCTAAATTGTCAGACTGCTTGTCCAACATACAGTTCTGGATGAGCAGAAATTTTCACCAATTAAATATTGGGAAGACCGAAGCCATTGTTTTCAGTACCTGCCACAAGTTCTGTTCCCTAGCCACTGACTCGCCCCCTCTCCCTATCATCTGTCTGAGGCTGAACCACACTGTTCGCAACCTTGGTGTCATATTTGTCCCTGAAATGAGCTTCCGACCACATATCCACAGCATAACTAAGACCGCCTATTTCCACCTCCATAACATCTTCCGTCTCTGCCCTTGCCTCAGCTCATCCGCTGCTGAAACCCTCATCCATGCCTTTGTTACCTCTAGACTTGACTATTCCAACGCACTCCTGGCTGGCCTCCCACATTCTACCTTACGGAAACTTGAGGTCATCCAAAACTCGGCTGCCTGTGTCCTAACTCGCACCAAGTCCCGTTCACCCATCACCCCTGTGCTCGCTGACCTACATTGGCTCCCGGTTAAGCAACGCCTCGATTTCATAATTCTCATCCTTGTTTTCAAATCCCTCCATGGCCTCGCCCCTCCCTATCTCTGTAATCTCCTCCAGCCCCACAAACCCCCGAGATATCTGCGCTCCTCTAATTCTGCCCTCTTGAGTATCCCTGATTATAATCGCTCAATCATTGGTGGCTGTGCCTTCTGTTGCCTAGGCCCTAAGCTCTGGAATTCCCTGCCTAAACCTCTCCGCCACTCTTTCCTCCTTTAAGACGCTCCTTAAAACCTACCTCTTTGACCAAGCTTTTGGTCACCTGCCCTAATTTCTCCTTATGTGGCTCGGTGTCAAATTTTTTGTCTTAAAATACTCCTGTGAAGCGCCTTGGGACGTTTTACTACGTTAAAGGCGCTATATAAATACAAGTTGTTGTTGTTGTTGGGGGGGCGGGAACACGTTGGAAATGCGGCGTGACCTCCCGTCATCTTAACCCCCCTCTACCCACATTGTTCCCACTGGGTGGGGGGTGTAAAATCAACCCTTATATATTCTTGTTTCCTGATTAGCTAATAGTGGGGAAAGGGGATGTGTCTAATTTTACTGGCAACCTAGTGGTGATGGGAGATTAGGGGAATGTTTCTGTATGCCTAGACATGCTAGGAATAGTGTTGGAACATGTGTCTGTGTTTCCTAGTAATTAGGAATGAAGAAGCTAGTATTGTTTTCAGAAACTAAACAATACAAGCACAGTTCTCAGCTGCATTATGTATTTAAGGGGAAATTAGATAAACACATGAGGGAGAAAGGAATAGAAGGTTATGCTGATGGGGTTAGATGAAGAGGGTTGGGAGGAGGCTCATGTGGAGCATAAACACCGGCATGGATCTTTTGGGCCGAATGGCCTGTTTCTGTGCTGTGTATTTACTGAAGAAATTTGCATCTGTTTGATTTTCAACATATTTGCATCAATACCTTTAATTATAGCCAAATAATCATCTGATCACCAGCATGTTGCAAGGATCATTCTGTTCCCAGTATCAGCAGGGAAAACACATTACTGACAATTATCATGTTATTATGTCGAAGCTAATTTCTATTTTGTTGTTAACAGCATTCCAAGCTGTACATTGGTGCAAAGCGCACTGCCAATCCACCCCACATCTTTGCTGTGGCAGACATTGCCTACCAGGCTATGATCACTTACAACTCAGATCAGGTACCTGTGATTCCACAACAAATACACCTTGCACCATTTCTTGCTTTCAATTCTCTTCATGCAGTTTGTGATGTCAGTAAATGGATGTGGTGACTAATGTGTGTTCTTTATCTGTGTCAGTGCATTGTGATCAGTGGAGAAAGTGGTGCTGGGAAGACTGAAAGTACCCACTTCTTAGTCGAGCAACTCACCGTCCTTGGAAAGGTACTGTACTCACTCATCAATGCACATCTTACACTAAGAGGGCAATTTTAAACTAACCCGCCCTTCAGGAAGCTGATGGGATTGAGTGCAAGTCAATGGAGAGCAATATTGGGCAAGTGTAAAACCGGCATTCCACCCCATCGAGGTTTCCCGCCCAGCGAGTTAGGTTAAGATTACCCACTTAGTCTCAAAATCCTCTTCTTGATTTTAATCCATTCTGTATGCTGCATTGTTTTTTTTTTATATCTAATTGTACTGGTTGACTCCAGATAAACAAATATCTTAACTAAGCACAGAATCTTTTCTTGCTCATTCCTGGTCCACAGAATTCTTGATTCAAACACACTGATGGCTCACGTGCAGAACGGGAATGTATTTTTCATTCCAATTATACAGAATTCCTGATTTAAGCATATTGGTGATCCCAAACGTAGGGTAACAATGCATCAAAGTGTCCTCTTCACTCCTGTTTTACAAAATACTTTATTCAAGCACGGAATGTGGAATTATGAGCCAAGTGTAAAATTTACTGGCAAACAGCGATGCTTTTTAGCAAGATTTCTTGTACATACAATAAAATTCTAACCACAACACATATCATAGAAACATTATTAATGACTGGATGGATGGTACAATTTCTGTTTGACCATCATTACAATCCTTTGTTGTGTGGTTGTATTGTTGCTTTGTTGACTCTGCCCTGAACTGCTGGTTTGTAAACTTATTGGGGGTGATATTCTGAGGAGGGGTGGGTCTCCCGATCGTCCACCATAATCTCAGCAGAAAAGCAGTGGAAACCCCAGATAGGCAATGTTACCACAAAGCTTTCTATACACGTCGACAGTTTAAAACGTGATCTAAATGACAGCTATCGACTCTTATGGTCCCATTAAAGAAAAGAAAAATGATATTGAATTTTCTGCGAGAGGCTAATGTTTACAAAAAAGGATTCTACCCCTCTTTGTCCCCAATCTTCGTCCTCTTTTACATTATTCTCTCCTGAAGCCAACTGACTCTTGCCGGAGTGCGTTTCCACACTCTGGCACCACACCCAAGTGGCCATGCTGCATACGTGAACCCCGACAGTGAAAGACTGAGGGATATTATATCACATGGGACAATGCAGCCAAACTCAATCCTGTCCTCGTGCTGGTGTCTAGCCTTTTTACTTTCAAGCAGAGGTCATTAGATAGCAATCAAGAATAGGAACCCTAACCTCACTATACTGCCCTTACTGGTGCTCTGGCTGAGATCAACTAACTCAACTTGGAACCCCCTCCCTGCTTCAATTCTACACTGGGAAATGCATTTAGCCATCAGTGAGTCCCAGTATGTATTTTTTTTTATTAATATGCCTCTGACGCTCCTTGAGATGCTTTACTACATTAAAGAATGAATGCGATTTGTTGTTGTTTTTATACAGTAGGCAGTGGCTCCAGCTGTTGTTTAAAGTCCTTTACATGCTACTTTTAAAAGTTAGTTGGATGCCTTGCTGAAATACTCGACTTCTTTCCTGGGAGGAGCAATGAGCTAGAATACCTATCCCACCGCAGGAATTGTGCCCCCTGTTAATTGAGATGGAACATCATTCATGGCAACTGTAGAGAAGCCCATGTTCTGGACCATCCTACCTGAAGGAGGATGGAGTGGAAGTTGAGGGTCAACAAAAGGGGATAAAAAAAAACAGGGGTTAAAGATAAGCTAAAGTAAAGTTTTTTTTCAAGTTTATTTTGGAGAAATCTTTTCAGCAAAAATGATTGACTTGTGTCTTACAGACCAATAACAGGATGCTGCAGGAGAAGATTCTCCAGGTAAACAACTTGCTAGAAGCATTTGGAAATGCCTGCACAATCATCAACAATAACTCCAGCAGATTTGGCAAGTACTTGGAAATGAGGTTTACCGGTGGAGGGACAGTCGTGGGAGCTCAGATCTCAGAGTACCTGCTCGAGAAGTCGAGAGTCATCCACCAAGCTCCGTAAGTAACAGAGGAAACGTTTGTTACTGTTTTAAATCAGCTTTCAACATTTCAGTCACATGTGCAGGCCTCATCCAAAAAATATTCACAGGATAATGAGAGGCAGTAGCACAGTTGATGGATTCAGATGACAGGGTGAATTGCTATGTTATTATTTTGACAAAAGCAAAATGTTCTTATTATCTTTCAGGGGGGAGAAAAACTTCCATATTTTCTACTATGTCTATGCTGGCCTGGCACAGAAGAACAAACTCGCTCATTATAAGTTGTCCAAAGGCCAACCTCCAAGGTAATTTTGCATATATAGAGGCTACAGCACTGAGTTTGGGATGAAATGGTCTTCTCGCAATGGTGGAGTCTGACCTACAATGGGAACTTAGTGCTGGATTTTGTTGGTACAGTGGTTCTGGTCTGTTTAAGAGGGAAATAAACAACTTAGGGTCTATTTTGACTTTTGACCAGCGGAGAACGCTTTCGGCCGACCATTTGGGTGACGAGGATTTGAGGCTCTGGTCTCATTCACATTCATCAGGGTTGCTGCCCAGATTATATTTGTGGGCCTCGGACACAGACTCCTGCTTCACTGTGTCTTTTGGTGCTGGCATTTGATGTGCCGTTGTGGGGCTGAATAATTGGTCACATGAAACCACTCAGATGATGCTCGGAATGAGAAATAGTTCTGTCACACCATAGTTACCACATATATTAAGAGACCAGAGTCATTCTGTAATGTATTTACTCTAATATATGCACTTCTGCATTTGTGACTCATATTTTTGTTTGTGTGATCCATTGCCTAATTTAGTATCAATTTTGATCATTATCATCTTTTGAAATCTTTTAGGTACCTTCAGGATGAGAAAATTACAATGATGGAAGAGATTGTAACCAACTCTTTCTACAAGGCCCAATTTGAAGCCCTTGAACAGTGCTTCAAAGTCATTGGTTTCACCCTAGAGGTAAGCCTGCATCATTTACCTTGGAAACATTCTGGCACTGTCACTGCATCTTTTGAATGAGCTTACACATGTTATAATCTTATTTGATGAAGTAGTGTTGAACACATAGAATGGACTTCCAGATAGAGTAGTGGAGGCAAAAACCCTAGAATCATTTGAGAAATAAACAGATGTCTTTCTGGATGGATGTATTAAGATGAGCTGATTGGCCTCCCTCGTCCCTAATTATATTCTCATCTTGTGAAGTATTTTCAGTGTCTGTAGGTAACAGGTATACCTTTGTCAGCTGTGGCTCAGTGGGTAGCACTCTCGCCTCTGAGTCAGAAGGTTGTGAGTTCAAGTCTCACTCCAGAGACTTGGGCACAAAAATCTATGCTGACACTCCAGTGCTGAGGGAGCACTGCACTGTCAGAGGTGCCGTCTGAGATGAGACGTTAAACCGAGGCCCTGTCTGCTCTCTCAGGTGGACGTAAAAGATCCCATGGCACTATTTCAAAGAAGAGCAAGGGAGTTATCCCCGGTGTGCTGGCCGATATTTATCCCTCAATCAAGATAACAAAAACAGATTATCTGGTCATTATTATTTTACTACTGTTTGTGGGAGCTTGCTGTGCGCAAATTAATTGCCGCGTTTCCTACATTACAACAGTGACTATACTTCATAGGGACATTCAGTGATCATGAAATGTGCTATATAAATGCAAGTCTTTCTTTTTTTAACTGCAACACATTTTGTGGAACATTTCCCATTTTTTTCTCTCGCTTGACATTCCTACTGTCAGCCATTCTATCTATCAGCCACTTACTTTTATTTATACTGCCAATTTTTTTAAATGATTAATTCTCAGGATGGGAGCGTCACTGGCAAGGCCTGTATTTATTAGCCATCCCTAGTTGCCCTGAGCAGGTGGTGGTGGTCCTTCTTCTTGAACCACTGTGGGTAGCGGGTTGATCTAACTGAGTGGCTCACTAAGTACCTCGCTGTTCATATATTGATTGAGAGATATTAGATGAGAGTAACGATGAAGAACAGTCTTGCAATATAGGAGAATTTTACAACTGTAATGGGGTAGAAATTGGTCCTTGTTGAACCCGTTTTACAGGCATAAAACAGGCACAGAGGGCAAATTCTGGTGGCCAACGTCCTGCGCCCCAAGGACGCCTAAAAGATGTCCGAACCGATTGGGCCATTTTTCAGGTGTCCAGGGTAGCCACCTCGAACAGGGGTTCAGCTCCTTAAATATGATAATGAGGGGCCCAACAATTGTTTCAGGACCCCTCAGGGAAGTTGGGCTGAGGGGCCTGTTCCAAAAAGGTGGCATTATGCAGGAGTAATGCAAAGATGCAATATATCACAGTTTATGCACTGCATTGGCTGCACGCTGTGCCTAAGGGGCTTCAAGCTGCACTTCCCTCATAAAGAAACGTCAGCTAATTTAAAATATAACTTGCACTACCAGCACTTAATCTGCATGATGCCCTGGGAGCACCAAGGTTGCAGGGACAGAATACTGCTGTGAGGGGCTGCCGACTCTGCCTTTAAACTCTGCCTTTTTTATGTACAAAACTTGGCTGATGCCATTCACAGATTATTAGAGGTCATGATGCAGGAGGTTCTACAATGAAGGGTGGTCCTTTGTGGGGGGGGAAATGGGCAAGTCTTATCTGCGCTCCCTTGAAGTGGCCATTTCAAACGGGTTCTGAGCATCTCGAGTATTTCTCCGGCTTTCCAAATGCATTATGGAGCTTGCCCCTCATTTACATTGAACTTGGTGCCTTGATGAGCCTTCCAGCCCACAGAGAGTGAGAGTAAGCCTTAGGCCTCTGCACCTGATAACATATTGTTTGTAAACAAGAGGGAAAAAAATTGCCAGGTGCCTTTATGTGAAGGTCTTGGAGCAGGTCTTGACTTTATGCAATAGTGTAATTAAACTTGCAGGGCTACGGGAATAGAGCGGGGGAATGGGACTGACTGGATTGCTCTACAGAGAGCCGGCACAGACTCGATGAGCCGAATGGCCTCCTTCTGTGCCATTCTGACTCTATGGGCTCAATTTTCACCGGCCCGTGGAGGCGGGTTTGAAGGCGGGAGTGGTGTGAAAATAGCAGATTCGGGGGTCCCGAACCCATCCCGCCCTCAACCCGCCTCCATGCCAGTTTCCCAGGAGGTGGGTACCTGACCTGTGCTGGGACCCGCCTCCCCGAGGCGGGAAGGGGATTAGTGCCAATAAACTGCCTGTTAACAGGTAGTTAACAGGCAGTTTTTTGCCTAATCCCTATTTTTAGCCCTGAAGTGTGGGCTTCCCGACAGGTCCGAACCGCGCCGATTTAGCGAGGCGGACCGTCAGTCTGGAGGGCTTGAAGGGGTCGAGATGTCCGGTGTGCAGGTGAGTGATGGGTGCATGAGTGCAGAGGTAAGTGTGTTTGGTGTCTGTAAAGTGTTTTAAGAACTTTTATTTACCTTAACTTTGTCCTGCAGGCTAGCTTCCTTAAGGTGTCGGGAGTCCCTCACATCCACGGCACAGAAAGCAGAATGGCCGCGGAGCTGTCAAAAGCTGCAGTCTCTGCTTTCTGTGCTGGATTGATTTCTAACTGAGTCTAAGTACAGGGACTCAAGTTAGAAATCATATTGTCAGTGTTTGACAGCTTCACAGAGCTGTCAAACGCTGAAATTTCATCTGTCAAAAGCTCTTGACAGATGAAATTTCAGTGGCTGATGTCACTTGTATCCAAGGGACCCTTGATTGGCCTGCTAAGCCTGCTGGGCGGGCTTAACAAGGTCAATTAAGGGAAAATACAGTGGGTTGGCCACAAGTCGATGGAGGTGGGACTACAACCCAAAAAGTGGGAGTCCCGCCTCCATCACATCACCATTGACAAAATCCAGCCCTGTGACTCTATGACTCTACATAGTATTTACAGCACAGAAACAGGCCATTCAGCCCAACAGGTCCATGTTGCTCCTCCCACCCTTCTTCATTTAAGCCCATCAACATATCATAAGAACATAAGAACATAAGAAATAGGAGCAGGAGTAGGCCAATCGGCCCCTCGAGCCTGCTCCGCCATTCAATAAGATCATGGCTGATCTGATCCTAACCGCCAATCTACTATCTATCACAGAACCATCTCCTGCATCTAACAGAATTGCACACACGAAATAGGAGCAGAATCAGGCTACACAGTCCCTGGGCCCGCTCCACTACCCACAGGGCCATGACCGATCCGAACCTAGACTCATGTCCAAATTCCTGCCCGCTCCCCGTAACCCTTAATGCCCTTTACTTCTAGGAAACTGTCTATTTCTGTTTTAAATTTAATTAATGTTGTAGCTTCTACAGCTTTTTGTGGCAGCATATTCCATGGACCTACCACCCTCTGAGTGAAGTAGTTCCTCCTCATCTCAGTTTTGAAAGAGCAGCCCCTTATTCTAAGACTATGTCCCCTAGTTCTCGTCTCACCCGTCATCGGGAACATCCTCCCCGCATCCACCCGATCCAACCCCTTCACAATCTTATATGTTTCAATAAGATCGCCTCTCATTCTTCTGAACTCCAATGAGTAGAGT
Source organism: Squalus acanthias (assembly GCA_030390025.1). Classification (NCBI taxonomy): domain Eukaryota; kingdom Metazoa; phylum Chordata; class Chondrichthyes; order Squaliformes; family Squalidae; genus Squalus; species Squalus acanthias. Next base: position 141,643,549 of record CM059428.1, read on the forward strand.
CCCAATCTACCCAACCTCTCCTCATATGACCACCCCCTCATCCCCGGGATTAACCGAGTGAACCTTTTTTGCACTGCCTCGAGAGCAAGGATGTCTTTCCTTAAGTAAGGACACCAAAACTGTATGCAGTATTCCAGGTGCGGTCTCACCAATACCTTGTACAACTGAAGCAATACCTCCCTATTTTTATATTCTATCCCCCTAGCAATGAAAGCCAACATTCCATTTGCCTTCTTAATCACTTGCTGCACCTGCATACTAACCTTTTGAGTTTCGTGCACCAGGACCCCCAGATCCCTTTGCACTTCAGTACTCTCCAGTTTCTTGCCATTAAGATAATAAATTGCTCTAGGATTTTTCCTGCCAAAGTGCATCACCTCACACTTTCCAGTGTTGTATTCCATCTGCCAAATCTCTGCCCACTTACTTAGCCTGTCTATGTCCCCTTGCAGGTTTTTTATGTCCTCCTCACTCACTACTTTCCCTCCCATCTTTGTATCATCTGCAAATTTTGATATGTTACACTTGGTCCCTTCCTCCAAATCGTTAATATAGATTGTGAAGAGTTGGGGACCCAGCACTGACCCCTGTGGAACACCACTAGTTACTGATTGCCAGTCTGAGAATGAACCATTTATCCCAACTCTTTGCTTTCTGTTAGATAGCCAATCCTCTATCCATGCCAGAATATTACCCCCAATCCCGTGATTTTTTACCTTAAGCAATAATCTTTTGTGTGGCACCTTGTCAAATGCCTTTTGGAAGTCTAAATACACTACGTCCACTGGTTCCCCTTTATCCACTCTATATGTTACTTCCTCAAAGAACTCCAGCAAATTTGTCAAACATGACTTCCCCTTCGTAAAACCATGCTGACTTTGTCCTATTAAATTATGATTATCCAAATGTCCTGTTACTGTTTCCTTAATAATGGACTCCAAAATTTTACCTACCACAGATGTTAGGCTAACCGGTCTATAGTTACCAGCCTGCTGTCTACTGCCCTTTTTAAATAAGGGTGTTACATTAGCAGTTTTCCAGTCTGCCGGGACCTTAGCGGAATCCAGGGAGTTTTGAAAAATTATTACCAATGCATCTACAATCCCTACCGCCACTTCCTTCAAGACTCTAGGATGTAAGCCATCAGGTCCAGGTGATTTATCCGCCTTGAGTCCCATTATTTTACCGAGTACCACTTCCTTAGTGATTTTGATCGTGTTTAGCTCCTCTCCCCCTATAGCCCCCTGTTTGTCCAGTGTTGGGATATTCTTAGTATCCTCTACTGTAAAGACTGATACAAAATATTCATTCAGTGTTTTTGCCATCTCCATATTTCCCACCATTAATTTCCCGGTCTCATCCTCTAAGGGACCAACATTTACTTTAGCCACCCTTTTTCTTTTTATATAACTATAAAAACTCTTACTATCTGTTTTTATATTTTTTGCTAATTTACTTTCATAATCTATCTTCCCTTTCTTAATCAATCTTTTTGTTATTTTTTGCTGCCTTTTAAAGTTTTCCCAATCCTCTGTCCTCCCACTAGATTTCGCTACCTTATATGCCCTTGTTTTTAGTCGAATACTATCCTTAATTTCTTTACTTAGCCACGGATGACTGTCCTTTCTTTTACACCCTTTTCTTTTCAGTGGAATATATATTTTTTGGAAGTTGTAAAATAACTCCTTGAATGTACACCACTGATCATGTGTCGTCTTACCCTTTAATCTATTTTCCCAATCCACTCTACTCAATTCCGCTCGCATACCTTCATAGTCTCCTTTATTCAAGCTTAGCACGCTTGTTTGAGATCCAACCTTCTCACCCTCTAATTGAATATGGAATTCAACCATGTTATGGTCACTCATTCCAAGGGGATCCTTTACTAGGACATTTTTAATTAATCCTGTCTCGTTACACAGGACCAGATCTAAGGTTGCTTGCCCCCTGGTCGGTTCAGTTACATACTGCTCAAGAAACCCATCCCTAATACACTCAATGAACTCATCCTCAAGGCAGCCCTGCCCCATTTGATTTGTCCAATTAATATGATAGTTAAAATCCCCCATAATTATAGATGTTCCCTTATTACATGCCTCAACTATTTCCTGATTGATACTCCGTCCAATAGAGTTGCAACTGTTCGGAGGCCTATAGACTACGCCCACTAATGTTTTTTTCCCCTTATTATTCCTTATCTCCACCCAAACTGTTTCATTATCATGATCCTTCTATTCCTTTGTCCCTCATGTGTTTATCTAGCTTTTCCTTAAATGCATCTATGCTAGTCACCTCAACTATTCCTTGTGGTAGCGAATTCCATATTCGAACCACGCTCTGGGTAAAAAAGTTCCTCCTGAATATCCTATTGGATATATTAATGACTATCTTATAGTTATAGCCCTTAATTTTGGTCTACCCAAAAGTGGAAACACCTTCTTTACGTGTACTCTATCAAACACTTTCATAAGAACATAAGAAATAGGAGCAGGAGTAGGCCATTTGGCCCCTCAAGCCTGCTCCGCCATTCAATAAGATCATGGCTGATCTTCTACTCAACTCCACTTACCTACACTATCCCCATATCCCTTGATTCCCTTAATATCCAAAAATTTATCGATCTCTGTCTTGAATATATTCAACGACTGAGCCACCACAGTTCTGTGGGGTACAGAATTCCAAAGATTCACCACCCTCTGAGTGAAGAAATTTCTCCTCATCTCAGTCCTAAATGGCCGACCCCTTATTCTGAGACTGTGACCCCTGGTTCTAGACTCCCCAGCCAGGGGAAACATCCTCCCTGCATCTACCCTGTCAAGCCCTGTAAGAATTTTGTATGTTTCAATGAGATCACCTCTCATTCTTCTAAACTCCAGAGAATATAGGCCTAGTCTACTCAATCTCTCCTCATAGGACAATCCCCCCATCCCAGAAATCAGTTTGGTGAACCTTCGTTGCACTCGCTCTATGGCATGTATATCCTTCCTTAGGTAAGGAGACCAAAACTGTGCACAATACTCCAGGTGTGGTCACACCAGGGCCCTATATAATTGCAGTAAGACGTCTTTACTCTTATACTCAAATCCTCTTGTAATAATAGAGTCATAGAGTCATAGATTTATACAGCACAGAAAGAGGCCCTTCGGCCCATCGTGTCCGTGCCGGCCATCAAGCCCTATCTATTCTAATCCCATTTTCCAGCACTTGGTCCGTAGCCTTGTATGCTATGGCATTTCAAGTGCTCATCTAAATGCTTCTTGAATGTTGTGAGGGTTCCTGCCTCTACCACCCTTTCAGGCAGTGAGTTCCAGATTCCAACCACCCTCTGGGTGAAACAGTTTTTACTCAAATTCCCTCTAAACCTCCTGCCCCTTACCTTGAAACTATGCCCCCTGGTTAATGACCCCTCTACTAAGGGGAAAAGTTCCTTTCTATCTACCCTATCTATGCCCATCATAATTTTGTACACCTCAATCAGGTCCCCCCTCAGCCTTCTCTGCACTAAGGAAAACAACCCCAGCCTGTCCAGTCTCTCTTCATAGCTGAAGCGCTCCAGCCCAGGTAATATCCTGGTGAATCTCCTCTTCACCCTCTCCAATGCAATCACATCCTTCCTATAGTGTAGCGACCAGAACTGCACACAGTATTCCAGCTGTGGCCTAATTAGCGCTTTGTACAGCTCCGTCATAACCTCCCTGTTCTTATATTCTATGCCTCGGCTAATGAAGGCAAGTATCCCATATGCCTTTTTAACCACCTTATCTACCTGTCCTGCTGCCTTCAGGGATCTATGTATATGCACACCAAGGTCCCTCTGATCCTCTGTCCTTCCTAAAATCCTACCATTCATTGTGTATTCCCTTGCCTTGTTAGTCCTCCCAAAATGCATCACCTCACACTTTTCAGGGTTAAATTCCATTTGCCACTGTTCTGCCCATCTGACCAACCCGTCTATATCGTCCTGTAGCCTGAGGCTTCCCTCCTTGCTATTTACCACTCCAGCAATTTTCGTGTCATCTGCGAACTTACTGATCATACCTCCTACATTCATATCTAAATCATTAATGTACACTACAAACAGCAAAGGACCCAGCACCAATCGCTGCGGTACACCACTGGACACAGGCGTCCAGTCACAAAAACAACTTTCGACCATCACCCTCTGCCTCCTGCCACTAAGCCAATTTTGGATCCAATGTGCCAAATTGCCCTGGATCCCATGGGCTCTTACCTTCTTGACCAGTCTCCCATGCGGGACTTTGTCAAAAGCCTTACTGAAGTCCATGTAGACTACATCAACTGCACTACCCTCATCCACACACCTAGTCACCCCCTTGAAAAATTCAATCAAATTGGTTAGACATGATGTCCCCCTAACAAAGCCATGCTGACTATCCTTGATTAATCCTTGCCTCTCCAAGTGGAAACTAATTCTGTCCCTCAGAATTTTTTTCCAATAATTTCTCTACCACTGATGTTAGGCTCACTGACCTGTAATTCCCTGGGTTATCCCTACTACCCTTCTTGAATAATGGTACTATGTTAGCTGTCCTCCAGTCCTCTGGCACCTCCCCTGTGCGGAGATGCCGGTGTTGGACTGGGGTGGACAAAATTGAGAGGTCGCACAACACCTTAGGTCACCTGAGGAAGGAGCAATCGATAGCTCCGAAAGCTTGTGATTTCAAATAAAACTGTTGGACTATAACCTGGTGTTGTGCGACCTCTCAATTTTGACCTCCCCTGTGGCCAGAGAGGTTCTGAAAACTTGTGTCAGAGCCCCTGCAATCTCCTCCCTTGCCTCACACAGCAGCCTGGGATACATCTCGTCTGGGCCTTGGGATTTATCCACTTTTAAGCCTGCTAAAACCGCTAGTACCTCCTCCCTCTCAATACTAATTTGTTCAAGTATATCACAATCCCCCTGCCTGATTTCTATGCCTACATCGTCCTTCTCCAGAGTGAACACAGATGCAAAATATTCATTTAAAACCTCACCCACATCTTCTGGCTCTACACACAGATTGCCACTTTGGTCCCTAATGGGCCCTACTCTTTCCCTGGTTATCCTCTTGCCCTTAATATACTTATAAAACACCTTGGGATTTTCCTTTATTTTGCCCGCCAGTATTTTTTCATGCCCCCTCTTCGCTCTCGTAATTTCTTTTTTAATTACCCCCCTGCACTTTCTATACTCCTCTAGGGCTTCCACTGTTTTTAGTCCTTTGTATCTGCCAAAAGCCTCCCTTTTTTTCCTAATCCATTCTTGTATATCCCTTGACATCCAGGGTTCTCTGGGCTTGTTGGTCCCACCCTTGACCTTTACTGGAACATGTTGGCATTGTACTCTCTCTATTTCCTTTCTGAAAGACTCCCACTGCTCTGATGTGGATTTTCCTACAAGTAGCTTATCCCAATCCACTTTGGCCAGATCCTGCCTTATCATATTAAAATCGGCCAACATACCATTTGCTTTCCTAATTGCTTGCTGTATGTTAACTTTCAGTGATTCGTGTACAAGGACACCCAGGTCCCTTTGAACACCAACATTTCCCAATCTCCCACCATTTAAAAAATACTCTGCTTTTCTATTTTTCCTACCAAAGTGGATAACTTCACATTTCTCCACATTATATTCCATTTGCCATGTTCTTGCCCACTCACTTAGCCTGTCTATATCCCCTTGAAGCCTCTTTGCATCCTCCTCACAACTTACATTCCCACCCAGTTGTATCATCAGCAAACTTGGATATATTACATTTGGTCCCTCATCCAAATCATTGTGAATAGCTGAGGACCAAGCACTGATCCTTGCAGTACCCCACGAGTTACAAACCTGAAAATGACCCGTTTATTCCTACTCTCTGTTTTCTTTTTTTTTATTCGTATATGGGATGTGGGCATCGCTGGCAAGGCCAGCATTTATTGCCCATCCCTAATTGCCCTTGAGAAGGTGGTGGTGAGCCACCTTCTTGAACCGCTGCAGTTCGTGTGGTGAAGGTACTCCCACAGTGCTGTTAGGGAGGGAGTTCCAGGATTTTGACCCAGCGACGATGAAGGATCGGGGCTATACTTCTAAGTCAGGATGGTGTGTGACTTGGAGGTGGTGGTGTTCCCATGCGCCTGCTGCCCTTGTCCTTCTAGGTGGAAGAGGTCGCGGGTTTGGGAGGTGCTGTCGAAGAAGCCTTGGCGAGTTGCTGCAGTGCATCTTGTAGATGGTACACACTGCAGCCACGATACACCAGTGGTGGAGGGAGTGAACGTTTAAGGTGGTGGATGGGGTGCCAATCAAGTGGGCTGCTTTGTCCTGGATGGTGTCGAGCTTCTTGAGTGTTGTTGGAGCTGCACTCATCCAGGCAAATGGAGAGTATTCCATCACACTCCTGACTTCACAGAATCACAGAATCCCTACAGTGCAGATAGAGGCCATTTCGGCCCATCGAGCCTGCACCGACACCCTATCCCCGTAACTCCACGTATTTAATCCCCCTAACACTAAGGGTCAATTTTTTTATCATAGCCAAATCAACCTAACCCGCACATCTTTGGACTGTGGGAGGAAACCGGAGCACCCGGAGGAAACCCACGCAGACACTGGGAGAATGTGCAAACTCCACACAGACAGTCACCCGAGGCCGGATTCGAACCCGGGTCCCTGGCGCTGTGAGGCAACAGTGCTAACCACTATGCCACCGTGTTGCCCTCTTGTGCCTTGTAGATGGTGGAAAGGCTTTGAGAAGTCAGGAGGTGAGACACTCGCCGCAGAATACCCAGCCTCTGACCTGCTCTTGTTGCCACAGTATTTATGTGGCTGGTCCAGTTAAGTTTCTGGTCAATGGTGACCCCCAGGATGTTAATCAGTTCTCAATCCATGCTAGTATATTACCCCCAATCCCATGAGACCTAATTTTGTTTAATAACCTCTTGTGTGACACCTTATCGAATGCCTTCTGAAAATCCAAATGCACAAATCCACTGGTTCCCCCTTATCTATTCTGCTAGTTACAACCTCAAAAAGCTCCAACAGATTTGTCAAACACGATTTCCCTTTCATGAATCCATGTTGACTCTGCCCAATCCTATTCTTATTTTCTAAGTGCCCTGTTACCACGTCCTTAATAATAGATTCTAGCATTTTCCCTACTACTGATGTCAGGACATTTTCCCTACTACTGATATTATAATCTTACAGATTTCTATCAGGTCACCCTTCAGTCTTCTCCTTTCCAGAGAAAAGAACCCTAGCCTGTTGAATCTTTCCTGATAGGTATAAGCTCTTGGTTCTGGTATCATTTTAGTAAATCTTTTTTGCACCTTCTCTCGTGCCTCTATATCCTTTTTATAATATGGAGACCAGAACTGTTCACAGTACTCCAAGTGTGGTCTAACCAAGGTTCTATACAAGTTTCACATAACTTCTCTGCTTATCAATTCTATCGCTCTAGAAATTAATCCCAGTGCTTGTTTGCTTTTTTTGATGGCCTTATTAACCTGTGTCACTGCTTTTAGTGATTTGTGTATATGTACCCCCAGATCTCTCTGTTCCCTGCTCTCTGTTGGGGAGGGTTTAAACTAGCTTGGCAGGGGGATGGGCACCAGCATTTAGGAGTAGAAAAGAGGAATAAGGTGCATAAAAGAGTGCGTGTGTTGGATAGTACTAGAGAAGAAAATAGTACTTGAGGCGGAAGTAGTACCGTATTAGATAGGAGCAGACTCAGAAAGACTTCGAAAAATTCAAAAATGGGTTTAGAATGCATGTACGTAAACGCACAAAGTGTGGTGAATAAGGTTGGTGAGCTACAAGTACAATTAGCCATGTGGCAATATGATGTGGCAATAACGGAAACGTGGCTTAAACATGGTGAGGACTGGGCACTTAATATTCAAGAGTACAAGGTGTTCAGAAAAGATAGGTAAGGAAAAAAGGGAGGTGGGGTGGCAGTGCTGATTAAGGAAGATATTGCAGTGTTGGAAAGGGAGGATGTTCATGAGAAGACAAGGACAGAATCCATTTGGTTAGAGTTGAGGAGCAAAAAGGGTATGATCACGCTATTGGGGGTTTTCTACAGGCCTCCAAATAGTGAGAGGGAGGTAGAGGAGCTAATCTGCAGGGAAATCACAGAGATATGCAAGAGCTATAGAGTGGTGATATTGGGGGACTTTAATTACCCAAATATCGATTGGGATAATGCTAGAGTAAAAGGAAAGGAGGGGGAGGAATTTCTGAAATGTGTTCAGAAGAATTTCCTCGACCAGTATGTTCTTGGCCCAACTAGAAAGGAGGCATTGCTGGATCTGGTGCTGGTGCTGGGGAATGAGGTGGGCCAGGTCGACCAAGTGTCTGTGGACGAACACTTGGATACGAGTGCTCATCATATCATAAGATTTAGATTAGCAATGGGGAGTAGCAAGGAACAATCTAGAGTGGAACTTCTAAACTGGAATAGGGCTAACGTCAATGGGATGCGAAAGGATCTAGCCAGGGTAAAATGGAACCAAAGACTGACAGGAAAAACTGTAACGGAACAATGGTTAATCTTTAAGGAGGAGATGTTCCAAGTACAGGCTAGGTACAGTCCAACAAGAGGGAAGGGTAAGGGAACCAAAGCAAGGGCTCCTTGGATGACGGGGAAGATAGAGAAGATGATGAAACAAAAAAAGAGGGTGTGTGATGAATGTCAGGTGAATTCTTCAAGGGAGAACCAGACCAAATACAATAAGTTGAAAGGGGAAGTGAAGATGAAAATAAGATTGGCAAAGAGAGAATATGAGAGTAGAATGGCAGTTAACATAAAAGGGAACCCAAAAATCTTCTACCGGCATGTAAACAGTAAGCGGGTAGTAAGAGGCGGGGTGGAGCCTATTAGGGACAAAGAAGGTGTAATATGCTAAGAGGCGCAGGGCAAGGCTAGAATACTCAATGAGTACTTTGTATCAGTGTTTACTAAGGAGGTGGATGCTGACAAAATATCGGTAGAAGTGGAAAAGGTAGAAGCAATGGAAGGGGTGAAAATTGATAGACAGGATGTACTAGAAAGGCTGGGAATGCTTAGAGTGGACAAGTCACCTGGTCCAGATGGCTTGCATCCCAGGTTGCTAAGGGAATTAGGGGAGGAGATAGCGGAAGGGCTTGCCATAATTTTCCAATCTTCCATAGATGCGGGGAAGGTGCCTGAGCATTGGAAAGTAGCAAATGTGACACCATTGTTCAAGAAAGGGTGTAAGGACAATCCTAGTAACTACAGGCCGGTCAGTTTAACATCAGTGGTGGGTAAAGTTTTAGAAACAATAATCAAGGAAAAAATTAATGTGCACTTGGAGAGGTTTAAGCTAATTAAGGAGAGCCAACACGGATTTGTAAAAGGCAGATCGTGTTTGACTAATCTAATTGAATTTTTTGATGAAGTAACAGGGAGGATTGATGAAGGGAATGCAATGGATTTTCGGAAGGCGTTTGACAAAGTACCACATAGAAGGCTGGTTAACAAAATTGAGGCTCATGGAATAGGTGGGTCAGTGGCAGCTTGGATAAGGGATTGGCTTAAGAACAGAAAACAGCGAGTTGTGGTAAATGGCGGTTTTTCAGACTGGAGGATGGTAGATAGTGGTGTTCCCCAAGGGTCAGTGCTGGGGCCACTGCTTTTTTTGATATATAGAAATGACCTGGATATTGGAATACAGAGTAGAATTTCTAAATTTGCCGATGACACCAAACTTAAGGGTGTGGCAAACAGTGAAGATGATACCAATCGACTGCAACAGGACATAGAAAGGCTAGCAGAATGGGCAGACAAGTGGAATTTAATACAGAGAAGTGTGAGGTGATGCATTTTGACAGAAGGAACAGAGAGAGGCAATATACACTTAATGGCACAGTTTGAAGAGTGTGCAGGGACAGAGGGACCTGGGAGTTAATGTGCATAGGTCCCTGAAGGTGGAGGGACATATTGAGAGAGTGGTTAGCAAAGCATATGGGATCTTGGGCTTCATAAATAGAGGTATTGAGTACAAAAGTAGAGAAGTTATGCTGAACCTTTATAAAGCGCTGGTTAGGCCACAACTGGAGTATTGCGTCCAGTTCTGGTCACCACACTTTAGGAAGGATGTGAAGGCACTTGAGAGGGTGCAGAGGAGATTTACCAGAATGGTTCCGGGGATGGGGGATCTTAGCTACAAGGACAGGTTGGAGAAGCTGGATTTGTTTTCATTACAGCAAAGGAGGTTGAGGGTGATTTGATAGAGGTGTACAAGATTATGACAGGTTTGGATAGGCTAGACGGGGAAAGGCTGTTCCCACTAGTTGATGGTACAAGGACTAGGGGACACAGATTTAAGGTTTTGGGCAAGAGATACAGAGGGGATGTGAGGAAAAACTTCTTTGCACAGCGAGTGGTGAGGACCTGGAACTCGCTGCCGACGGAAGTGGTGGAGGCGAAGACACTCAATGTTTTCAAGGGGAGACTGGATAGGCACTTGAGGGAAATAAACTTGCAGGGCTACGGGGATAAAGCGGGGGAATGGGGCTGACTGGAATGCTCTACAGAGAGCTGGCACGGACTCGATGGGCCGAATGACCTCCTTCTGTGTCGTTATGACTCGTTGGGCTCGATTTTGTCATGGGGCGGGCTGGGGGCGTGTCATCCGCTTTTCGTGTTAGCCACCTGACTCCAATTTGATGTGGGAAAAATCTGCGATTTTCCCCTAATTGGGCAATTGATTTCCAGCGTGTGGGAACCCCTGGCCCAATTAGTCTTTCCATTCTGAAACTCGCCTCCGATGACGTCATCAATGCTGCTTGATTTAGGGCCTGCAAGCAGCCTTGCTTCTTCTGCAGACTGCAAACCTTTTGGCCTTTGCTCTGATAGTTTCTTCCAGGCAAAATGTCCAGCAGTAGACCTAAGTCTGCACCGAGGTTTGATGACGCCGCCCTGCAAGCTCTGGTGGAGGGAGCAAGAGGGAATAAGGAGGTGCTCTTCCCTTCTTCAGGGAGGAAGAAGCATCGCCAGCAGACGAAGGCCTCAGTTGAGGAAGCGCTCATTCAAGGTGGTGAGAGGGGTTTCCCAGGAGGTCACACTGGAGATGGGTGTCAGGCTCCAAACTTCCACAACAATGGGTATGCCTGCTAAAGTTCCCCCAGACCTGAGACAACAAAGTTCTGCCACCTGCAAATGATGATTGGTGAAAACTCCTTTTTAATGGTGGAGCTGCAGCTGTTAGTAAGCAATCCACTTGTGCTGCCGCCAGGATTCACTGGCATGTTTCAGAGGAGACGTGAACCACGTGGGAAAAGTGTTAAAATCAGAAAGGCCTCTCAAAATGGGATTATAGAGGCACTTAACTGGTTGTTAAGGGCCTTAAGGGCCTATCCCGCCTCTTGGAGGCGGGATGGAGACGGGGTCAGAAAACTCGCATTTGGGAAAATTGCTCGAAGGCGGGATCGGGCCCGCCCGCCATTTTTCGTGATTTTAACACCTCACACGCCTCCAATCCCGCCTCCTCGGGCCTGGCAAAATCGAGCCCGTTGACTCTATGGGCAGAATTTTCATTGAGCCGTGGAGGCGGGTTTGGAGGCGGGACTGGATTGAAAATAGCTGAATCAGGGGTCCCGACTCCATTCCGCCCCCAACCCGCCTCCATGCTAGTTTCGCTGGAGGCGGGTACCCGACCTGTGCTGGGACCCGCCTCCCCGAGGCCGGAAGGGGATTAGTGGCAATAAACTTCCTGTTAACAGGTAGTTAACAGGCAGTTTTTTCCCTAATCCCTATTTTTATGCCTGAAATGTGGGCCCTCCGACAGGTCCCAACCATGCCATTTCAGCGAGGCGGACCGTGGGTCTGCAGGGGTTGGAGGGGTCGATATGTCCGGTGGGCAGGTGAGTAATAGGTGCATGTGTGCAGAGGTAAGTGTGTAAGGTAAGTATAAAGTGTGGAAAAAAGTTTTACTTACCTTAACTTCCTCCTGCAGGTGTCAGCCCTTCAGGTCTTGGGAGTCAGAAATCTCACCGGCACAGAAAGCAGAATGGCCATTGAGCTGTCAAAAGCTGCAGCCTCTGCTTTTTGTTCTGCAGAGATCTCTAAATCAGCCTGAGAGGAAGGAATTAACTTAGAGTACAGATTGTCAGTGTTTGACAGCTTCAAAGAGCTGTCAAACGCTGATATTTCATCTGTCAAAAGCTCTTGACAGATGAAATGTCAATCTGTGACGTCACCTGTTGCCGGGTGGCCCTTAATTGGCCTGCTGAGCCCGCTGGGCGGGCTCAACAAGGACAATCAAGTGAAAATACAGTGGGTTGGCCACAAGTCGATGGAGGTGGGACTACAGCCCAAAAAGTGGGAGTCCCGCCTCCATCCCGTCCCCAGTTTCAAAATCCAGCTCTACGACTCCTCTACCCCATTCACACATTTATTTTCCAAGGAGAATGTGGCCTCCTTATTCTTTCTACCAAAATGTACCACCTCACACTTATCTATATTGAAGTTCATTTGCAGATACCTGCCCATTCTGCAAGTTTATTCGTGTCTTTCCGTATTTTTGACACAGTCCTCCTCTGTAATAACCATACCCCCTAATTCGGTGTTGTCCACAAATTTTGAAATTGTAATTTTGATTCCTGAGTCCAAATCGTTTATGTAAATGGTAAATAACCGTGGTCCCAGCACTGATCCTTGTGGAACTCCACTTCCCAATTTTTTGCCAGTCTGAGTAAGTACCTTTAACCCCTACTCTCTGTTTTCTGTTTTGTAGCCAGGTTGCTATCCATTCTGCTACTTGTCCCCGACTCCACGTGTTCTGACCTCAGTCATGAGTCTACTATGTGGTACCTTATCGAAGGCCTTTTGAAAATTAGAAGTAAAACGGGTGACAGCGAGTCGGCAGCCCGTTTTATATCTCTCCCGGTTTTTATTTACATTGTGTCTTATTTACCAATGTTTGAATAGGAAAAACTAATTAACTTTAATCGTATATGCACATTGATAAGTCCCGAATATACTAAAATTCTTTAAATTAATAATTTTCCTACAGGAGCTGGGGAACATATACAGCATTCTGGCAGCCATCTTGAATATTGGTAACATTGAGTTTACCTCAGTTGTAACAGAGCACCAGACTGACAAAAGCAATATTGTTAATTTTGGGGTGCTTGAAAATGGTAAGTTATCAATAACAACTTACTTTTCTACAGTACTGTTCAGAAGCATTATGTTATGCAAATTCTGCTGATAACCTAGCAAGCAGCAGAGTAAATTCAGCGAGACTACATTCCCAATGTGTAGCCTCACCCGATGGGAGCAGGAGTCACTCACTCAGTGGGTGCAGGGATCAGAGAGTTGGGTGCGGAGGTTAACGCACCTGATTGTGGCCCTCCTGATTTCAGGTGATTAAAATAAGGAGAGCGATTCAAATTGACTGCTTTGCCAGGCAGGTTCCTGTGATATCTTGAGACACTGCATATATATTCAACAGCACAACATGGCTTCCGGTAAGAACTGTACCTACATGGCTTTATTATTATATACATCAGTAGTCCACCAGGTGGCTCTATTACACTTCTCCCTCCTTATTGAAGAAGTTAATCATAGCAAATAATCATTGTACATGACTTGCATGGTATACACAACTCTTACATTTCTCAAATGGAACCCATTTTATGTTTCCAAATTCTACTATAGAATTCTGTAACACAAACAATTGATATGAACTTATTTTCCATATTTACAGATTAAACTTAACCACTGGTTTTCTGTTTCGAAGAGGATACCTTCTTTCTTGAACAGAACTTTCCGATCTTGTTGTAGGACTTTGACTCATTCTAGGCTGAGCTTGCAGAGACTTTTTCTCCAAGGGCTGACCTTGATCTACATTTGGACTCTCTACACTTTCAGACTGTTTGTCTGCCTGACTCGGGTACATCTAATGTAGGATTTGCTACTGGTACTCTACTTGTAACAAGACTATCTGACTCATCAGAATAAATTGAATCATCCCAGCTTTCAGCTCCTTCTACATCTGTAAGTAAGATATGATCAATGTGAACAAACCTAACCTTTCCATGATCAAACATCTTGACCAAATATGTGCGAGGGCCACATATCATCACCACTCTTCCTGGTAACCACTTTAACCATTTATGGTGACGGTTTTCACTCTTACCTTCTGGTTCAACTTCACACTTCTCTCTCTAACTCTATCTTTATCATGACTCTCTTTCTGCCTTGAGTGCGTATGGTACGGGACGTGGCTTGCAGTAAACTGGTCTTGCGTCCGTCTGCACTCTGACACTCGCCTTGAAGTCTTCGATCAGACTGCCCGTTTCGCTGAACACCTTTGGATACTGCTTGATGACATCACCTTTCGATGCAAATTTCGCTTCCACACGAAAAATCTCATTCCAATCCAGCTTCAGTGATCCCAACCAATTTCTACCTATCAAGGCAGGCTTGTCTCCTGCCACTACTATGAGAAGCAAGCTCTGACACTGATCCTCGTATTTCACTGGTATGATGACACTTCCTACTACAGGGATTTGCTCTCCTGAGTAGCCTCGCAGCTCTACCTTCGATTTCTCTAGTCGATAATCAGCAACTTGTCGCGATATAGTGATTCTGGTACTACGCTCATGGATATGCCAGTGTCGATTTCCATGGGTATCCTAGTTCCTGCGACATCTACTTGGATGATGATACCTCGCGAATCACATATCTTCATGCTCCTGATGACGTGAATCTCCAGAAACTCCTCCTTCTGCTGCTTCTCTTCAACGGTATGTAGTGTCTGCCGATTTCTACTTCTAGCATTGCCAGTCGGTTTACTCTTCTGTCGGCACGCCTTCGCAAGATGCCCAGTTTTCTTGCAGTAGAAACACTCTGCCTTCACATATGGACAGCTTTGAGCGATGTGTTGTCCCAAGCGCCGATAGCACGACTTCAATGCACTGTTACCTTGGCCAGTTGCTGAGGCCTTGGGGCCAACTGCCTTTTACTTTTAGCCTGCAACCGATTCACCTCGGTTGTCTGACGACTGGAAATGGCGCGGAACTCTCGGGAGTATCAGTCGGCCATATCCATCGACATAGCTGTCTGACAAGCTAAGTCAAAAGTCAAGTTAGGGGCTGTCACGCAAAGCTCGGTCCTGAAAGTTTCCGAAATGACAGTGAATGGATAGCTTTTTTAAAGCTACAATGTACTCACTGATAGCCTCATCAATTAATTGATCGCATGTTCCAAAACGATAACTTTCAGCAATTTCCGGGGCTCAGGACTGCAGTGCTGTTCTAACTTGGTTAGGATCTCCTTCAGTGGCATGTCCTTCGGCTTGGCGGGAACAAGCACATTTTTCAGGGTTTCATACACCTCGGGGCCTGCTTCAGTCAAAAAAATAGTCCGTTTCATTTCTAAAACCGCCCGGTTACGGTTTACATCATCGGGGACTTCGACGATACTATTTGTGGTGAAAAATATTTCTAGTCGCTCCACATACGCTCCGAAAGTCTCTCGGTCATGATGGAACTCACCCAAGCGCCCTATTATCCCCATAGGTGTGGCCATCTGGACTCTGGCAACGTCGACAGTTCAGCCAAGTGTGCTCAAAATTTACCTCGGATTTTTAAGTTCTGCAAAATGAAGAACCTCTAACAGTCCCTCCGTCAGATGGCAGGATTATCCTCCAACAAAAATTTCAGCTAGGGAATCCGCCATCGCATCCTCATCGCCAATTCTGTGATATCTTGAGACACAGCATATATATACAACAGCACAACATGGCTTCCAGTAAGAACTGTACTGCATATGGCTTTATTATTATATACATCAGTAGTCCACCAGGTGGCTCTATTACAGTTCCAAGCCAGAAGTGTAATCTTACTGAATTTATCTTAGCATTTTCTCATTCTACAGAATTTCACTGCATGTCATGTCTATCTATAATGAATTCTAATATTTTGGTATGATTTCATGGCCCTGAATTTCAGAGGGGTTCTCGCAATCTTCTGCTGTAACTGCGGTGGAAGATTGGTGAACCTGCAGAGAAACAGTATAGGTCATGTTTTGACCATTTGCGCCATATTTCCAGAGTTTCGGCCATTCTTCCTGCAGAGATTCCCGATCCCCACAGCCTCACAACTCTCCCGCCCTCTGTTCTAAATCTCTTAGATTTAATCTTGTATCAATGGCCCTTCGTTCTAAACCCCTCAACTACTAGAAACAGTCTGGTTCTATCTACCCTGTCCCATCCTTTCATACTTGTATATCTTCATACCAGGCAGTATCCTAGTGAATCTGTGTTGTACCCTTTCTAAAGCTTCAATATCTTTCCTGTATTGTGCCCAAAACTCCATACAGTTATCTAACTGAGTTATTCAGGTTTTATATAGGGTCATCATTACCTCTTGGCTTTTATATCTCCTGATAAAACCTGGAACTCGACTACCTTTTTTTACAGCCTTATTACCCTTTAATGTCCTGTGAACCTGTATCTTCAAATCCCTCAATTCTTCCAAAACGTATCACCTCACACTTATTGGTGAGGACCAGGAGCGGCCCTCGAAGAAAGGGGACATTTATTTTTAAATTCTTGCTGATTGACTCTTGCTTAATCAGGGGGTTGCTGCAGTCTGGAGGGTCCCCTGGGCAACAACCACCAACCACCAGGATTGCATATTGTATCCCAAGGAATTTCAGTCCCAATGGGGGGAATTTTAACCCATAAAAATGGATGGGTTTGGGCTGGGTGGGAAGTTAAAGTGTTAAAAGTCTGAATACCGCCCAGAATCCACCTCCAATCCTCCCACAGCAGGTCTTCCACTTAAATCTTATAATGAGGCTGCTGTGCCTCAGATTTAAACTCCATTTTAAATTTAATTTTAGCTGGTCGGGTTTTACAGGCCTCGTGAAACTCGCCAGCAAAAGTAAGGCAAGGACTGCTGGATCCAGGAGGTAAGTTACACTTACCTCCTGGATCCAGTGTCCCTGCCGAACCCCCCACCCACGATCGGAGATGGCCCCACGAGGCCTCCGATCCGCCCCAGGCCTCCGATCCCCCGCATGAGGCCTCCCGTCCATGCTCCTCTGGCCCCCACCTGCTCCTGATCCCCCTGAGCAGCTCCTGACCCCTCGATCTGCTGCTCCTGGCCCTCCGATCTGCTCCCAGCCCTCCGATCATTGCCGCCCGCATCCCCCCCCACACCCCGCTCTTCCAGCCCCAGATCGTTCCCTACCTCCCCCCCCCCCCCCCCCCCCGCCCCACCCCCAAGCTCCTCCGGTACCCAATCGTTCTGTTCCAGCCCCCGATTGTTCCCGACCGCACCCAACCCTGCTCCTCAAGCCCTCCGCGTGCTCCTCTGGCTACCCTCCCCCCCCCAGCTCCCACACGATCCCTCCCTCCTCTCTGCGATCTCGTGCCACGGGCCTACCCGCCCACAGCTAGTCAGCCTCTCAATCTGGCTGGCTGCGGGTGGGAAACAGAGGTTTCAGATGCAAATCAGGTCCTGCCATTAAATTCACCAGGGCCTGCGGGAAACCCGTTCTCCCAGGTTTCCCGACCGCTTCGCAACACCGCCCCCCCCACTCCCAACCTGCCTCCCCATTAAAATTCAGGTCCATGTTCATACCTCAACAAAACTGTTCCAAATTATTGTTCCACAGTTTTAATGGCTCCATGTTTGGGAACACTGCAGATTGGGTACACAGACCTCCATGCCCAATCCTCTGATTGAGCAAGGCCCACACCAAGCGTGCAGCCACACTGAATTTACCCTTAGATCCCATGTCTGCGTGGGTTTCCTCCGGGTGCTCCGGTTTCCTCCCACAGTCCAAAAATGTAGAGAACTAATCTACTAAAGGGCTGAGCTTGCTGGGTTGACTTGACTTTTCTGATCCCTGATTTTTATTATGATCTTACGTTCTAAGACTGGTTGGTACAATCATCGAATCATAGACTAGTACACCACAGAAGGAGGCCATTCGGCCCATCAAGTCTGCGCCAGCTCTTTCAAAGAGCAATCCAGTTAGTCCCCCTCCCCCGCTCTTTCCCCATATCACTGCAATTTTTTCTCCTTCAAGTATTTATCCAATTCCCTTTTGAAAGCTACTATTGAATTTGTATCCACCACCCTATCAGCATTCCAAATCCTAACCACTCGTTGCGTAAACAAAATTTTCCTCATGCCGCCTCTGGTTCTTTTGCCAGTCACTTTAAATCTGTGCCGTCTGGTTGTCGACCATTCAGCCATTGGAAACAGTTTCTCTTTATTTACTCTATCTAAACCCTTCATGATTTTAAACACCTCTATCAAATCTCCTCTCAGCTTTCTCTGCTCTAAGGAGAACAACCCCAGCTTCTCTAGTCTATCCACGTAACTGTAATCCCTCATCCTTGGAACCAGTCTAGTAAATCTCTTCTGTACCCTCTCCAAAGCCTTCACATCCTTCCTGAAGTGCGGTGCCCAGAATTGGACACAATACTCCAGCTGGGGCTGACTTAGTGCGTTATAAAGGTTTAGCATAACTTCCTGGTTTTTGTACTCAGTGCCTCTATTTATAAAGCCCAGGATCCCATACGCTTTATTAACTGCTTTGTTAACCTGTCCTGCCACCTTCAAAGATTTGCGCACAAGCCGCCCCCCCCTCCCCAGGTTTCTCTGTTGTTGCACCACCTTTAACATTGTACCACTTGGCTTGTATTGCCTCTCCTCATTCTTCCTACCAAAATGTAGCACCTCACACTTTTCTGCGTTGAATTTCATCTGCCATGTGTCCACCCATTCCACCAGCCTGTGTATGTCCTCTTGAAGTCTATTACTATCTTCTTCACTGTTTACTACACTTCCAAGTTTCATGTCATCTGAAAATTTCAAAATTGTGCTCTGTACCCCCAAGTCCAAGTCATTAATGTATATCAAAAACAGCAGTGGGCCTTGTATTGAACCTTGGGGAACTCCACTGTATACCCCTCTCCAGTCTGAAAAACAGCCATTCACCACAACTCTGTGTTTTCTATCCATTAGCCAATTTTATATCCATGCTGTTACTGCCCCGTTTATCCCATGGGCTTCAATTTTGCTAACAAGCCTAATATGTGGCACTCTATCAACTGCACTGCCCTCATCCACCCTCTCTGTTGCTCAAGCACATGGGGTGATCCCGTCCGAGCTGACCCCCGTTCGGACAGAACTCCTCATCGGCGCCAGGCCCCGAAACCCCTCTCAGGAGCCGGCGCCTCACAACTTGAAATCCCCCTCCGTGCCTTTCCATTCTGCACAGAGGGGATTCCTGTACTGTCTGCTCTTGCACACCCTCCACTTTGTCATCCTCGTCTGCCTGTCCGGACATGTCTTGGCGCACCATCTTGCTGTCCGGCGGAAGTGGGGGTCCCCAATGGAGGGCTTTCTACACGGGAGTCCTCCCTTTATCTATTGGGGAATTGGCCTGGGGGGTGTTGCACGGGGCAGTCCTGTGCAATAATGATTTAAGTCGGTTCACGGACTCCCAGGCCGTCTGCCTTTTCTGCGGCCTGGAGGGGTCCATGTTGCACATATACGTAGAATGTGAGAGGTTGCAGCCCCTTTTCCACTACTTGAAGGGGCTGCTCCTCGGCACTTCAATCCCACGCTCCTGAACTTTGGGAGGAACGGGCAGGTTGGAGGACCTCCTCGTAGGACTGCTCCTGGGCCTGGCCAAGGTGGCCATAAACAGGTCCAGGCAGCGGGTGGTCGAGGGGGTCATTCGGCCCGACTGCCTGCCTCTCTTCCGCGGCCACGTTCGCGCCCGGGTGGCCCTGGAGATGGAGCACGCGGTGTCCACCGGCATGCTCGAGGCCTTCCGCGACCGGTGGGCACCACGGGGACTGGAGTGCATCATCTCCACTGGAAATTGAATTATAATTTGATTTGTTAAGGTTCCTTTTTATTTGTTTTAAGTTACAGTCTTTATTGTTTGTGCCCCTTTAAAAAGGGGACACATGGTTGGCTTTGAATTGGCAATTGCCACATGAAGAAGAGGTCCACCTTCTCTGTTACCTTATCAAAAACTCAATCAAGTTAGTCAAACACGATTTGCCCTTAACAAATCCAAGCTGGCTCTCGTTTATTCGTCCCTGCTTGTCCAAATGGCTGTTAATTTTCTCCCAGATTATTGTTTCTAAAAGCTTCCCCACCACCGACGTTAAACCGACTGGCCTGTAATTGCCGGGTTTATCCTTCTCCCCTTTTTTGAACAAGGAACATTTGCAATCCTCCAGCCCTTTAGCCTCACCCCTGTATCGAAGGAGGATTGGAAGATTGCGGCCAGCACCTCCACAATTTCGACCCTACTTCCCTCAGCAAACTTAGGAAGCGTCCCATCCGGACCGAGTGACTTATTTACTTTAAGTACTGCCAGCCTTCCTAGTACCTCCTCTTTATTTATTTTTATATCATCCAGTATCCCGCAACCTCTTGTTTACCATAGCTTTGGCAAAGTCCTCTTCCTTGGTAAACACCGATGCAAAGTATTCATTTAGTACCTCAGCCATGCCTTCTTCCTCCACCAATAGTTCTCCATTTTGGTCCCTAATCGGCCCCACTGCTCCTCTGACAACCCTTTTACTGTTAATATGCCTATAGAAGACCTTTGGATTCCCCTTTATGTTAGCCGTTCTGCTTATAGCTGTCTAATTGCTGCCTAGTTTTGGTTCTGAGGGCAGAGGGTTACTGTCCGTCATTGGGTGGAATCAGAGCAGTAGTTTGAAAATATTAAACAATAATGTTAGAACTTTTTTTACATTTTTGATTTCACATTACAGCTCAATTAAAAATATATAATATATGGTTGAGCTTGTTCCCAGTAATTAACTCTAGATTATCGCTCAGTACATGTGCAGAGATTTCCATCACAACTATTAATCTTTGAATGTGGCATTCATGTCTCAGCTAAATGGGCTGTGTCCTCCATAATATCCACCACTGACAAAATGAAAGCAAAATAGAAGGAAGCACTCATTACAGACACTGCAGTGTCTATTATGAAAAGAAACATAGCCTTAAGGGAATGAATTCAACAGCAACAACTTAC
Source organism: Squalus acanthias (assembly GCA_030390025.1). Lineage (NCBI taxonomy): Eukaryota > Metazoa > Chordata > Chondrichthyes > Squaliformes > Squalidae > Squalus > Squalus acanthias. The sequence continues at coordinate 141,664,590 of CM059428.1, forward strand.
ATTTCTAACTAAAGTTTGTTGAGAAAGAATAAGACTTCGGTGTTATAATACCTAATAAGTGTCAGTCGTGGCTCCGTTGATAGCACTCTCGCCTCGGAGTCAGAAGTTTGTGGGTTCAAGTCCCACTCCAGAAACCTGAGCACAAAAATCTAGGCTGACATTTCAGTGCAGTGCTGAGGGAGTGCTGCACTGTCGGAGGTGCCGTCTTTCGGATGAGAAGTTAAACCGAGGCCCCGTCTGCTCTCTCAGGTGGACGTAAAAGATCCCATGGCACTATTTCGAAGAAGATCAGGGGAGTTATCAATGGTGTCTAGGCCAATATATTTATCCCTCAATCAACATCACTAAAACATCTGGTCATTATCAGATTGCTGTTTGTGGGAGCTTGCTGTGAGCAAATTAGTTGCCGCGTTTCTAACAGTACAACAGTGACTACACTTCAAAGGTACTTCATTGGCTGTAAAGCACTTTGGGATGTCCTGAGGTCATGCAAGTTGCTATATAAATGCAAGTCTTTCTTTCTAATTCTCTTACGGTTCATGACCAATGCCGTGAATCGATAGCCAAAGCAAATAAACTATTAGATTGCATTGCTAAGACGGTTCAATACAAAACAAAACACACCAGGGGCGAGTATAATCCTGCCCACCCAGTGAAAACCAGGTTAGCAGGGCAGTTAAAATTGCCTGGGAGACTCACCCGCCGACATCCCACTCATTTCCCGAAGGCTTTGATTTCAACCTGCTCTTCTGGTCAGGCAAGAAGGGCATCGGGGCCCGACTGCTATTTTAACCTGAGGCCTGAGCTGGGAAGCCATTGCGGCTTTCCCGTCAGGTCAACCTAGCGGTAAGAGCAGCCAGGGCCAGAAGTGACCAAAATAGGCAAGTCTTTTAAACATTTTTAAATTTTCCTTGTGGGGCCAAGAGGAGGAAGAGTGCTTTTCCGGGCTCCACAAGGAATGTTTAGACCTCCTCTGCCCTGGGCTCACTCTCTCCGATCGCGAGACCCTCCCAAAACCCTCTTCCCGTGACGTAGCTGAGTGCCGGGGACCATTCCTTTGGCCTCCTGCCACCCAACATTATGCTCTCGCTGGCCAGCCAGCTATCGCATCCCGCTGGCTTCGGGCTGGCAACTGACTGGAGGGCATTCAAATGAGGTCCCGGCCTCACACTGCTGAGGTCAGGACGCTTTGCCACTCACCTCAGCCTCCACCCACCAGATCCCCGCCCCGAATTGAAATTTGGGCTATCAATTTACCCTTGTGTAAGACTTTGGTTGGGTCTCACTTAGAATACTGTTTCCAGTTATCAACCCTTACATGGTGACTGTATAAGGGCTTTGAAAAAGGTTCAGAGGAGGGCCACAAGAATGATGACTTGCTTAAAACATCTCAGTTACCCAGAGAGGCTTAAAATGCTGGGCCTATTTACTTTAGAAAAGTGTGTGTTTTGGTGGGATCTGATAGAGGTGTTTAAAATCATGTTGGGTCTAGACTGTGCTCATGTGTATAAGTTACATATGGGCAGAATTAGATTAGATGTCAGAAGGGTCTTCATTTCCCAGAGAATAGTAGACCTATAGAACAAGTTGTCGGCTTGTGCAGTGAGTGTGGATTCACTGCATGCCTTTAAAAGAGAGCTGGACTATTTCCTCGCTGGGGTGGAAATCACGGCACATAAATGGTAGATGGAATTCTAAGTAATTCCATGGTCATTGTGGTCTCTACGGCTACTTTTGATCACCTGAGGTGGTTGGAGAGAGTTTTTCCTCCTTAGATTGGCCTTGGGTATTTTATCTTATTTTTGCCTCCCTCAGGAGATCACGTGGCTGCTGGTGGGAGCAGAGTGTTGTGACTAATGATGAGTCGGGCATCATAACTGTGCGAGGCAGACCCGAAGGACCAGCTGGCCTTTTCCTGTATTTCATTTTTGTATGTTCGTAGAGCACCTTTAACATAGAAAACATCCCTCGGCATTTCACTGAGGCATAAGGCAAAAATGGATGCCCAGCCATAGGAGGAAAGATTCGTGGGGGGGGTGGGGGGGGGGGCGAGGGGCGTGATCTTCAATGGAAATAAAATCGGGAGAGATGCATAATGGGCTGCTGATTCGCTATCACCTGTTTTGCACTATCTCACAAAGTCAAGATCAACCCCTATGTTTTGTTCTTAATTCCAGTAAATCTGTTGGTAACCAATCTATTCTTCACAGGTGGTGATGATGGAATTTACTTGGAACAGAGCTAAATGATTGAGATAAAGGGATTCAGTAGGTTTTGATTTTCTTTTTGAGCCGTGCCTTTTACCCTCTAATTTTCCAGTAAATTCGTTTAATTTCCAGCCTCGTCATTGCTCTGTATCCAAACTGATGAGCTGCAGGAGGCTCTCACCTCTCACTGTGTAGTGACTCGAGGAGAAACAATTGTGCGTCCCAATACAGTCGAGAAAGCAACTGATGTCAGAGATGCAACAGCCAAGGCTTTGTATGGTCACCTCTTCAGCTGGATAGTCAACCGCATCAATACCTTACTAAAACCAGAGACATTTCTGAGGTAATAACATCATCAATCATTTTTGCTCTGTTTAACTGACTTGCCATAAGTGGTGAATCGATGAGTAATAATACCACTTTCTAGGAAGCTACCTAGACTTATGCATTTCTGAGGCTTGTCCTTCATGGCTGCGTGTTTAGGTTAAACTGTCTTTCAATCAAGGAAAGAAAAAATATTAAGTCAGTCTTCTTTGCTGTTTACAGTTCTTCCTGTGAGGGTCAAATATTAAATTATATAAACTATATCGGCAGACAAACATTTATACACCTAATATGCAATTATGAGTGGTTAAGATATTTTTATTAAAAACAGACACAGCACAATACAAATAGAATATAGGCGACAAACAAGCCTGTATACCAACTATAGTCTAGACTTGCAATGTTTGTAAAAACTGAGATAATTTAAAAATAGATGCTATATTTTAGTATCAGGAAATAATGATTAAGGTGGTGTGCATATACTGGGAGTGGTACTCTGTCGTACAGTGAAGGTTAAAAATCCTGAGAAGTATCAACTCTTAAGTTTATATTCCTATTCATTTAGTTAATACTTTTGTTTCAAAATATTTTAGCTTTCCCAATCATTGGCACGTAACCCAATTTTTTATGATTTAAGAACGCCAAGATTATAGAATGCTGGTTAAGCCGGAACCAGTCACACCATGGTCTAATGTGAAGTTAGCTTATTACACGTGGACTGCAATGTAGAATGATTATCGATACCCTCTGTCACAGACAGTCTCTGGACTCCAACTGAGCATTGTAAAACGTGCTGAGTTCACAGGCCAAATTCAGAATTATTTAAAAAGCAGCAACAGGTACAATAATTAAATTAAAAGCAGGAAAGCTATTTGCAAAATGAACAAAATGTCTTTTGGCACTAGTCTGATGGGCCAAAAGTTAAAGAGGCACTGGGGGTGATTTTTGACTATCGCATAAATCAGGTAGGCTGTAGGTGGGGCATCCATTGACCTGCCTGGTGACATCAGCTTGAGGCCTATCCATTTCTGTGGTAATTTTAATATGCAGTGATAGCGCTGAGCAAGCGCTGACAGGAAATCACTGATCGGGGCGGGGGCGGTGGGAGGTGGGGTGGGGGTGAGGTAGATGGGAATACCAGCGCCTCCTCTGTGGAGCCAAGTCAGAACTGTATCATTAACGTGGGGGGGAGAGGGGGGGGAGGGCAATCTTGGAGGGAGATCACGGAGGGACTGGCAGAAAAAATCATAGCAAAAGCTGTTGCTAACCTTTGTTGGAGCAGCTCGCAGCAGTCCCTTGAAGGGCCGTTGGTTTGACCACTCAACACACAGTGTATGCTCTGACCAAAATTGCATCGGGGTCATAAACAAGACTCAGGACTCCGATTTAAATATTTTAATGAGGTTCTGGATGGGAGCGTTGGCGGCCTAAATTGAGGCCTGCTTGAAAATTACATTAATTGGGCACAAAATTGGTGAGACGTTTATTTAAACATTTCAGCATGCTAACACCCCATACACGGTGAAAAATGGGGCGCTAAACAGACAAAAATTACCCTCGCTGCCTTTATATCTGGGGAGAACACCAAAATAGCCATATATTATGTCATCGTCGCATCAGTCAGGCTACGACATTTTCATGTTTAACTGTTTTGTAAACAAACAAAAAAGCTTTGGCAAACAGCCTCTAGTACTGTGCCCATCTAATGGCCTCATTGTGCCATATGCCTGGAGTCCCTGGATGATGAATTGTTGACCTGCGGCCATGTCATTAAACACAGCACTAAGTAGAGATAAGCCGCTGTGTAAAAAGGGCCAGGAGAAACTCAGAAAGCAGCAAAACCCGGAGCAAATGAAGTCCAGGCTTCCAAGATCTATTTAAGTCGAATGCACAGGTGGAAAATGGGGGAAACATCAAAAATGATAAATAAAACTATACAGAGAACTTTAACTCATCCTGCCTAGTGAGAATGGACCTATGAAATGGAGTGTTCAGCCTTACCGGCCTATTCCTGCTAAATCCCGCTGGCCACCATTTTAACTGCTCACTGAGGTTAAGTGGCTGAGGCGCCCGCTGGAAGCAAATGGGAGCATCGCAAATTTATGCAAATCAGGTTCCCATTCCGTCAATGGGACACTGATTGCATTTTAACACGGGCCTGAGCGAGGAAGCTCGGCATGCTCCTGGGCTAACTGCTCCCTTCCCTCCCACCAGATCCTCCCAAATACCTTCCTGGCCTCTTACCTGGTTCGGGAGCCTCCGGCCACCCGATCCTCCGCTCCCGCCCACTGGTCAGCTGCCGCTTTCTGCCCGTTTCTAGTGAGCAGCTGACCGGCAGCATGCAGATGAGGCCTGGCAGTAACTTAGGCCTGCGAGTGTGTTTTGCACTCACCCAACACACCCCCCACCCACCTACCTGAAACCCGCTGGGGGTTAAAATCGACCCTTTGTTTCTTTTTCTCACGTGACCAGTTAAGTGTATTAATCTGTAAGAACAAATGAATCTGACCCTAATTCATTGATGTTGCCTTCCAGTGATGCTGATGAGAATGTTGACCAAGGAATCGAGATTGGAATTCTTGATATATTTGGCTTTGAGAACTTTAAGAGAAATTCCTTTGAACAATTATGCATTAACATTGCCAATGAACAGATTCAGTTCTACTTCAATCAGCACATCTTTGCCTGGGAGCAGGTACAGTCAGTCTATTTACTAGAACAGATGGCCAGTTAAGCTTGTCAAAAGACAAGGGTTTATTTTAAAGGTGCAATAATTAAATTAGAACTTACATTAAACATCGGTTTATCGGCATTGTGTTAATGAGATTTAATTAAAGGGAACAGTTAGGAAAATAACTCGCATTTATATACCGCCTTTCACATCTCGGGACATCCCAAAGCGCTTTACAATGAGTGAAATATTTTTGAACTGTAGTCACTGTAACTTAGGGAAATGTGGTTGCCAATTTGTGCACAGCAAGGTCCCACAAACAACAATGAGATAAATGATCAGATAATCTGTTTTTTTTGGTGGTGTTGCATGAGGGATAAATGTTGGCCAAGACACCGGGAGAAATCTCCTCTCTTGTTTGAATAATACGGTGGGATCTTTTACATCTACCTGATTTTGTCCAATCCAAAAGACTTAAAAATGCTCGCTCTCTTGAACTTTTTTGTGAAATCAGCATGATTTCAACTTAAAGGGCTGGATTTTCAATCTTTATGCCACCTGGAATCAGGTGGTATAGCAGCGGAAAATGATGGAAGCAGAGCAGGGGGGCCTGTCACTGCATCTGCCCTGCTGCAGGTAAATGACATCAGGGAGCTGGGACCGGGAACCCGGCCAATCTCTCTGCCTCTGGGCAATCGCAGGGACCACCAGGAGATGGGGTGGCAGTCGATCCTTTGGCAGTGCTGGATAACCCCCTCCTGGAAAAGGTTGGAAGGTGAAGGTTTGCTGCAGCACCATCGGGTTTAGCTGTGGTGCAGCAGTGGGCTCTGCTGGGAGCTGGCCCTGCCTATTGAATGAACTCTGAACCTGGAAAATGGCTTCGGGGTCAGGATGGCAAGAGGAAGTACCGCCCTGACTGGAGAAAAACCCAGCCCTGATTGTTTAGTTATAGACCCAGCCCTTAGCCAATTATGCAAAATATGTATTATTGGATTAAACAATCTGAGTACTTGAGGTAGAAGCAATAACCCTTAGCGTGCCGGGCTCCAGTACAGTACAGTCATTTGGCACAGTCCCTTCTTCTTTTGACATATGTTATGTATCGCAGGTTGACCTTCCTGGTCACATCCAGACCATGACATAGCCATGTGAATCTTGAGATTTAGGGCATTCCATTGGCTAGGAAATCAGCTTTGAAAAGTAAAATGGTTTAAAGTCAGAACAGGGTCAGAATAGATAGATCAGTTTACATTTGGTAAAAAAAAATTACATTTAAAATTGAGACAGAATGAGTATTGGAAAGGACCAAGTTTAAGAGTCGTTATTTCAGCAACAAAATCTTGCATTTATAATAGTGCTTTCAAAGGAGGAATTTCCCCAAAGAGAAATGGACACCAATGAGTAGCAGGGGAGCCACGCTGCATTTTTAAAAATTTGTTCCTGGGATGTGGACGTCGCTGGCAAAGCCAGCATTTATTGCCCATCCCTAATTGCCCTTGAGAAGGTGGTGCTGAGCCGCCTTCTTGAACTGCTGCAGTCTGTGTGGTGAAGGTACTCCCACAGTGCTGTTAGGGACGGTGTTCCAGGATTTTGACCCAACGACGATGAAGGAACAGCGATATATTTCCAAGTCATGATGGTGTGTAACTTGGAGGGGAACCTGCAGTTGGTGGTGTTCCCATGTGCCTGCTGCCCTTGTCCTTCCAGGTGGTAGAGGTCACGGGTTTGGGAGGTGCTGCCGAAGAAGCCTTGGCGAGTTGCATCTTGTAGATGGTACACACTGCAGCCACGGTGCGCCAATGAAATGGAACAAATCACTCCGAAGTTCACGTTGAGTTTGGAGACCCCATTAACACACGCTCCTCCATAGCCTGATCTGAGCTGGTGGGAAATACTTTTGTGATGCTTTTGTGATACCATGATGTATTATGGAAAAAACAGTTCAGTTAATGCTTTTTACCTTTAAAATTATTTTTAACTTTATATAGAAGTTACAACATGGAAATAGGTCATTTGGCCCAACCAGTCCATGTCAGGATTTACCCTCCACATGAGCAAATAGTTCGAAACACATTTACCCGCCTTGTTACCATATCCCTTCAAACCCTTTTCCTTCAACCACCTATACAATCTAATCTTGAATGCCGGCAGAGTTTCTGCCTTAACCACTAACCCTGAAAACTAATTCCACAGCCTCACAACTCTCTGTGTAAAGAAGTTCCTCAGTTCTAAATCTACATTTAATCTTGTATCTATGGCCCCTCATTCTTGACCCCCTAACACAGGCAGCTTCTATCTACCATGTCCTATCCTTTCATAATTTTAAGCACTTTGGGGGAATTTTAACCTAAAAGAAAGGGTGGGTTTGGAGCGTGGGGGTAGTTAAATTGTTAAAAATGGGATTCCCGACCTGATCCCGCCTCCATCCCACCCACTTCCGGTTTTAACAGAGGCGGGATGGGGGCAGGCGACCAACCCGCTCCCAGGGGGCGGAACGTCAATTTAAATATTATAATGAGGCTGGAAGCCTCTTTTTTAACCTCCATTCTGTTTTTAACTGCATGTGGACGGGTTTCACACAATTCGTGAAACCCGGCAGTTAAAGCAAGATGGGGACTGCTGCATCCAGGAGGTGAGTGTCTTTATACCTACCTCCTGGATCCAGGGTCCCTGCCTAATCCACCCCCTCACGAAGCCTCCGATCACCTCCCTAGGCCTCCCCTACCCACAGGCCTTTCCCCCCCCCCCCCCCAACGATGATGCTGAGACCGGCCACGATCCTCCGGTGGCTGGTCCTGATCCTCTCTCCCCCCCCCCACTTATATAAGATGTTTCAGTCTGGATTATGACATATATTTTCAGGTGTTCAGTGAGCAGCTTGTTAAGGTGCAGTTACCTGTTATACTTAATGACCTGTAGTGTCGGCTACAATTTGAGTTCAAATATATCACAGCAGATCATTATGATCGAACTTATCTGATTCATACATGTGGTTTCAATAAATTGGTCTGAACATTTCAACACGAAATCAAAAATATTTGTTTCTAATCCACTACAACCTTAAAAAGTGCAAGTTTGTAGGATTCCATTAAGGGTCATAAAGGAAAGGACTGACTGTATTTCTCCAAATGCGGTTTGCCTCCTTGCAATGCTGTCCATTTATAGACATCTTTCATTTAGAGGATAAATAATCTGGAACGGTTAATCATCATTATCTCGACAAGAGGGGAATCTCTTGGGGGAATTGAAGATTGTGAGGCAGATTTCAGTAACTATGCTGCTTAACAGCAGATGCCGAGCTACAACCACAAAATTCATCGAGGTTCGTATAAACTGTCCAACGCATCACGCAGGAAATTCTCGTTCGCCTCAACGCATCTCGCAGGAAAATCTCGTTAGCCTCAACGCATCTAGCAGGAAAATCGCATTAGCACCAACACGCCTGCTATAAGCGGTGGGGTCTGTACTAAAAGGATTCAATATACAGGAAGGAAGTAAAAGCACAAACTTGTAACACCATCAGGATCACCTCAAACTGTCATCAGTTAGAAGATGCCCACGAAGTGGACTGTTTAAAAGCCTTGCACATCTGACACTTGGAAATGCGTTTAACTGTGATCCAGGCAGAGCTGACTTAATATGGACTGTCATTCCAGAGCCTCCCTGAAGCCAGCAAAAAATCAAATGTGAAGGAAGCAGTTTAGAAAATAATAAAGAAGCTAATGGAAAACTGGAGCAGTAATCGTGCTGCTCCATCTGATCCTCACCTTCACAGATAGGATTAGAAACATTAACTGACCTATTTAAGGAGCTGCAGTTGTCCTTTTTATTACAGATAGAAGACAGATGATATAAAGGCTATTTTTTGTGGTGTTAATGTATTTGATTGAAGTTATGTGCTTTACAAGGTCTAGATGTCCCTGGGAGTTTGAAAACCCATTTGTCCTATAAAATGTTACTCTATTAATCGTTTGCTATGAGCAGTTGATTTGTTAAAAGGGCACCATAAAAATGTTTGGCAAGGTTGCATTCACTTGTTTACAAATACACAACACAATTAAGTAAATCTTGTTACAAGGCATCATTGTCACATTTGCAAGTGATGTTAACATGACAAAGTGACACATTGGGGGTAATTTTAAGCCCCAAAATCGGTGGGTTTGGGTCCGGTGGGATGTTAAAATTTAAAAATCTTAAACCTGAACCCAACCCGCCTCAAATCCGCCCACTTCCAGTTTTCTCAGAGGTGGGAAGCGGGTGTGAGCAACCAACCTGTTCCCAGGAGGCGGGCTGCTCATTGAAATATTTTAATGAGGCTGCACGCCTCTGATTTTATCTCTCTTCCAGCTTTAACGCTGGCCGACTGGGTTTCCCGGGCCTCGGAAAACCCGGCAGGTACAGGAAGGCAGGGTCTGCTGCGTGAAAGAGCTAAGTGCTTTTCCAGCACTGCTGGTGGGCTTGGAGGAGCAGGAGTGCTTCCCCCAGCCCACCAGGCTAACCTGCTTCCCTCCCCGTGATCAAACCCTCCCCACAATCGGAACCCCCCCCTCGCGATCGTGTCTCCCCATGATCGCCGCGCCCCAACCCCAGATCTCTGCCCCTGATCTCTCTTCGACCGCCCCGCGATCACCCCAGACCCTCCAAGCCAGAGTGTACCCACCCCACCTCGCGATCTCTACCCCAACAGCAGGAAACCTACCGGCTCCTGGGCTATGGCCTCTTCTGCAGTGCGTTCCCCACCTGACAGGGAGCCAACCCTGTCAATCAGGTTGGCTTCTGGGCGAGGACCCTGTTGGAAAAAAAAGCACGCTCGCTATGGAGTTAAAACTCCACAGAGACTGGGGACCAGAACTCCTCCCCACTGCTTGGAAATCCCACCCCAGTAAAGATCGAGGCCATTGCTTCTCTGGCCTGATCTCTGTCAAACCAAAAAAAAAAAAATTTGCCGAACATTTTTTCAACAATTCAGTGCCTCGTTAATGTCTTTTGCCAGATTCACAGGACAAGATTGTATTTGGAATATCAGCTCGTAAGAATACAATGGGATTGGATTGACATGTAATCTTTTCTTAATGGTACTCTAGAATGAATATCTGAATGAAGATGTGGATGCTCGATTCGTTGAATATGAAGACAATCGGCCACTGCTGGATATGTTTCTGCAGAAGCCTGTGGGCCTTCTCTCACTGTTGGATGAAGAGAGTCGCTTTCCCCAAGCCACTGACCAGACACTTGTAGGCAAGTTCTTAAAGTAACAAGTAGTAAAACAATCTGCAACTTCCAGTGAATATAAAATATAACACAACCACATTGTCTTTACAGGAGATAGCGTTAAGGTAGCGTGCTCATTTTGGCAAGTTTCGAGGTCATTTTATCACAGCATCTCAGCCACGGCTCATAGATTGTAGAATTATTTTTGTTCTTAAGTTACAAAGAATTAGACAATCACAATAACAAAATGTGTTTTGTCAACAGGGAAATTTGAAGACAATCTCAAATCAAATTACTTCTGGAGACCAAAAAGGGTTGACTTAAGCTTTGGAATTGATCATTATGCAGGAAAGGTGAGTGGCAGTCAGACATCAAAAATATTTCAATTATTACTACAGTAACACATTGGACGAAGCACAGGGCTCAATCTCATAGGTAGTTCAATTAACCAGGCAGTCATCTCGAATGGCTGGCCATAGACAGCACAGGACCTTATCACTGAACTCTATCCTTTGCCAACTCCCAGAGCTTTGCTTTTCCTTCCATCCAAATCTTGTTGCACAGAGTCTCAGGCCTAGAAATTCAGGTGCGCCCATTTTTGGTCACCTACATGGTGAGGCCCAAGGCGCACCTGACCTTAGGCCTCAGGCCTCATTGCCATCGAGGCGGTGAGTTGCTGATAGTAACAGGCAGCTCACTAGTGAAGCAGGACTGAAGAGCAAGTCGCTGCGATGGCAGCAGCGTCCCTCAGGTAAGGGATGAAGGGGGGAGCGACTGGGACAAAGGTAGCGGTGTCTGGCGGGGAGGTAGTGGTGGTGATCGGGGGGGGGAGGGAGTGGTGGTGATCGGGGGGAGGAGTGGTGGTGATCGGGGGGGGGAGTGGTGGTGATCGGGGGGGGAGTGGTGGTGATCGGGGGGAGGGAGTGGTGGTGATCGGGGGGAGGGAGTGGTGGTGATCGGGGGGAGGGAGTGGTGGTGATCGGGGGGGGTAGTGGTGGTGATCGGGGGGGGAGTGGTGGTGATCGGGGGGAGGGAGTGGTGGTGATCGGGGAGGGAGTGGTGGTGATCGGGGGGGTAGTGGTGGTGATCGGGGGGAGGGAGTGGTGGTGATCGGGGGGAGGGAGTGGTGGTGATCGGGGAGGGAGTGGTGGTGATCGGGGGGGTAGTGGTGGTGATCGGGGGGAGGGAGTGGTGGTGATCGGCGGGAGGGAGTGGTGGTGATCGGGGGGAGGGAGTGGTGGTGATCGGGGGGAGGGAGTGGTGGTGATCGGGGGAGGGAGTGGTGGTGATCGGGGAGGGAGTGGTGGTGATCGGGGGAGGGAGTGGTGGTGATCGGGGGGAGGGAGTGGTGGCTGATCGGGGGAGGGAGTGGTGGTGATCGGGGGGGGAGTGGTGGTGATCGGGGGGGAGTGGTGGTGATCGGGGGGGGAGGGTGGTGATCGGTGGGGAGGGAGTGGTGGTGATCAGGGGGGAGGGGTGGTGATCGGTGGGGAGGAGTGGTGGTGATCGGGGGGGAGGGGTGGTGATCGGGGAGGGAGTGGTGGTGATCGGGGGGGAGTGGTGGTGATCGGGGGGGAGGGGTGGTGATCGGGGGGAGGGGTAGTGGTGGTGATCGGGGGGGGAGTGGTGGTGATCGGGGGGGGAGGGTGGTGATCGGGGGAGGGAGTGGTGGTGATCGGGGGAGGGAGTGGTGGTGATCGGGGGAGGGAGTGGTGGTGATCGGGGGGAGGGAGTGGTGGTGATCGGGGGAGGGAGTGGTGGTGATCGGGGGAGGGAGTGGTGGTGATCGGGGGGAGGGAGTGGTGGTGATCGGGGAGGGAGTGGTGGTGATCGGGGGGGTAGTGGTGGTGATCGGGGGGAGGGAGTGGTGGTGATCGGGGGGAGGCGTGGTGGTGATCGGGGAGGGAGTGGTGGTGATCGGGGGGGGTAGTGGTGGTGATCGGGGGGAGGGAGTGGTGGTGATCGGCGGGAGGGAGTGGTGGTGATCGGGGGAGGAGTGGTGGTGATCGGGGGAGAGGAGTGGTGGTGATCGGGGGATGGAGTGGCGGAGATCGGGGAGGGAGTGGTGGTGATCGGGGGGGAGGAGTGGAGTGGTGGTTGGGGGAGTGGGGTGATCGGGGGGGGGTGTTGGTGATCGGGGGGGGAGTGGGGTGATGGGGAGAGTGTGGTGATCGGGGGAGGGAGTGGTGGTGATCGGGGGGGAGTGGTGGTGATCGGGGGGGGAGTGGTGGTGATCGGGGGGAGGGGGTATCGGGGAGGGAGTGGTGGTGATCGGGGGGGGAGTGGTGGTGATCGGGGGGGAGGTGGTGTGATCGGGGGAGGAGTGGTGGTGATCGGAGGGAGTGTGGTGATCGGGGGGTGGAGGTGGTGATCGGGGGAGGAGTGGTGGTGATGGGGGGAGGGGTGGTGGTGATCGGGAGGAGTGATGTGGTGATCGGGGGGGGAGTTGTGGTGATCGGGGAGGGAGTGGTGGTGATCGGGGGGAGGAGTGGTGGTGATCGGGGGGAGGGAGTGGTGGTGATCGGGAGGGGAGTGGTGGTGATCGGGGAGGGAGTGGTGGTGATCGGGGGGGAGGGAGTGGTGGTGATCGGGGGGGGAGTGGTGGTGATCGGGGGTGGAGTGGTGGTGATCGGGGAAGGGGGTGGTGGTGATCGGGGGGGAGTGGTGGTGATCGGAGGGGAGTGGTGGTGATCGGGGAGGGAGTGGTGGTGATCGGGGGTGATGTAGTGGTGTTGATAGGGGCGCGAGTGGCGGTGATCGCGGGGGTGGGTGGCTACGCTGGCTGGCTGTGGCCTGTGTTCGCTGACTGGGGGCTGGGAGGAGTGTACCTGCTCCTCCCGGCTTAACATTCAGCTAAGTATATTTTAAAAGCTTACTTTGTTGGTTGCGGTAAGGGCTGCCTGTTAGGCCGCATGTAGGCCTGGTTTTCCTGAGTGTAGCCTGCTGCCTCCGGGCCAACCAATCTTGTGGTCGGGTCCTCAAACATGCGTTAGACTGCTTATTTGCATAACGTGTTGATGTGGAAGCTGACCCCTTGTCTGTGGATGATGTCGCCACGGGGCAGCTTGTAGCTGAGGAAGGGGAGGGGCCCAAGAATAGATCAATGACGAACTCCCAAGGTGACGATGGGAAGAGAGTCCATTGGTGGAGAAGCTCTGCTTAAAATTGGATAGTTCAGAGTGGAACCAAGTGAGGGCTGCCTCATCAAGCTGGATAACGGAGGAGAGGTGTTGGAGGATGGTGTTGTGGTCAAACGTGTGGAAGATTGCAGAAAGCTTAAGGAAGATGAGTAGGGAAAATGCACCACAGTCAGAATCAAAAAGAATGTCATTCATGATTTTGGATTGGACTGTTTCAGTCCTGGAGAGAGACAGGAACCTGATTAAAGGGATTCAATTAAGCAGCAGTTTCCCCATGAAAATAAATTGACTACATATAACACTGCAATTTTGGTACATGCACTTGAGCAGCATAATATTTGACCAAGCTTTAAGTGTTAAATGTTTCAAAGACCTGTGAGAGAAACTCATGTAACAGTTAAGGTCTGTGAAAGTCTTCTTGCTGAGAACATTTCTGTGAGGAAAATAGACGTTCTTCTAACCTGGCTTTTCTGTATGTTTGGGAGGAATGAGCGTCGAGATTAATTTGACGTTTCAATATAGATCTGAACAACCCAAATTTCAAATGCCTTGGATTCAAAAACTGAAAATAAATGTCTGTTTTTTAGTGAGGAGGGGCCAGAAAATCCTCCAGTGCCACCAAGAAACTTACTCGCATGCATCCTCACACCGGCTACATTTCCATGGAAATCTCACACTGTTTTCTGCACTAAACCAGCAGGGGACTTTGATATACTTTGCTTATAGTCCGCAGTACGAAGGAGAATTCCCATACAAACTGCACAATTGGGTGCATTTACATCTTGTGCAAAGTTAGAGGATTGAGCCTAGAGATCCTGAAAAGCCTTTAAAGGGGGGTCTGTGTGATCTGTACATTACCTTTACAAAAAAAAGTGGCCCATTTATACATCAGTGATATAATGAGGAATACAACAGAATGAATAAAGAATAAACACATTAAACAACAGATGGTGCTCATTTTCACAGCTACTGAATCACTGATTAAAACTGGATGTCTTCTTTCTCTTCTGTTGTGCACCAGTCTAAAACGTAATGTTGAAATATTTGTTATATCAGCCTAGAATTTCCTGGAACTTTGTGGTATAACTACGGTGTAAGAGCAGCGTAGTGCCTTTTCTTTGAGAGGAAATTCTCGTGTAACCGATTTACGCCGGTTTTACGTTGCGACATCGGTACACGCGAATTTCCTCCATTGTTTACGCCACTTCCAAGACACGTGGCCGAAACCCTCTGCCGCTTATTTACTCACCTAACGTGAGTTTCCTGTACTTATGCCAGTAATGCGTTGGCATAGATTTACGCCCAAAAACTGTAGGTGCGGCACAACCTGTTGCCAGGGTAACCGAGATTTCTGGAGTTTGATAGTGATTTTCTTCACGTGGTTGTAATTTTCTTACCTGCACTATACGTAGTCAAAGTACTGTCAGTCTCAGTGCACCCAAAGTTTTTCGGACCCTTGACCTCCCCGCGGAGTCAGGAGGTCTAAGCAGCTGAAATAACCCTCGGAATAGGCATATCCCCGTTCTTCATAATAATGGAAGAGGGAGCCACAGAGGTAAAAGAGAGGGAGGCGCCATGACAGAAGACAGCAGCCCACTCGCTATTATCTCTATTGGTGACACTGCATGTGTGTTTGCTTTATGCCAGTTCTTCCATTCCGGCACAGGCAAATGAGCTCCACAGGAAATTTGGGTGCAAGCTCCCGCCAGCAAGATTGGCGTAGAAACCGACATAGATTTCGGCATCATTTCGGCGTAAATGGGGTTGAGGAAATTCCGGTGAAATATCCTTAATTAAATGACAAAGAAATCTGCATGGATTGTACGATCATTGCCAGGGTACAAGCATCCAATTTAAAGCTGTACATATTTCTCTCCAAATGGTGCCCCTGCCTCTCACAGCCTCGCTAGAATGGATATTCCTAGATGGAATGATCCCTCAGAAAACTTTTAAATGTTATAATAAAAATGGTGTTCTGGTTAATTGTAGATTTTTTAGGAACATCAGGAGCAGGAGTAAGCCATTCAGCCCCACAAGCCAGCTCCCCCATTTAATTAGATCATTGCTGATTTGCACCTCAACTCCAGTTGATAGGTTTTAAATGTAGTAAAATAACATCTCTGTTAATTTGTAAGAGGTTGGTCAGTAAAGACCTTGGGGGAAAAATTCGGTTGCTTTGCACCTCCCGTTAGCGCCCTAAGAGGGCGCTAATGGGTCGCAAAGCAACTAGCGCCCGGGCGCGGCGATGTTTACGCCGCTCACGAAATTGACTAGACATTTTGCAGCGGCGCTAAACATTACTGCCACGATCTCATGCGCCCACAGATCGTGACGTCAGTCGAGCGTGCAACGCCCCGGTTGCGCCCCGGACCGGATATTGAGTGGCGCCCCCTGCCTTACTGCCTGCCACTAGCAACGACAGGTTGAGGGGAGCGTTTTGCAGTCGGGAAGGGACTGGGGGAGCGCTATTTAAGGGCGTCCGCTTCCTGCCTTTTTTTGTCAGCGACATTTTTGCACCACGCATTCTGAGAGAGAGAGAGAGAGACTTCTGGAGAGATTCAACGCTGTGTGAAGGAGTTTTGGGTACTGAGCAGCACTTTGCAGCTTCATTTTGATTTGACCTTCCTTGCATCGATTTAGAAGAGACTTTGGGGGCTGCACTCTGAGCTCTTTACCTGGGCCTCTCCATTGATCTTTCCAACAGATTTGATGTACAGGTCTCTCCAGGCTGAGATTCAAGGCTGCAATGAGCAGGGTGTGGATGGAGAGCAAGATTGACCCCCCCCTTTAAGAACTGGCCGGCGCCAGTGTGCCTGTGTTCCATTGCTGACTGACATCACATGAGCTTCGCCAGCGCTCTGAGTTAGCGCCTCGCTCCTCGGCGTTAGCGCCTTAAGAGAGGTGTGTAGCGCTCCAATCACTTCCAGGGGCGATAGAAGTCGAGTTTGCAGTCAGAGGCGATAATTAGCGCCAGGCGCTAAACTTTGCGCCCGGCCGATAATTGCGCCCCAAACGGGGCGATACTGAATTTCTCCCCCCTTAAATTAGGTATTCAGTGTTACAAGGACAGAGTTCATCACTTTCTATTGTGACAGTTCATTAATATTGAATTAGGTCAATTTTTCCAATCATTTTTAATAATAGGCCCATCAGTATCTTAATCTACTCCTAATCCTAACCCAAATCTAACCATAACCCTAACCCTAAATTTAAATCTAACTCTAACCCTAAATCTAACCTTAGCCCTCGATCTAACTTTAACCCTGAATGTAAACCTAGCTCTAATATGAGGGGATTATGAAATAAAATCACCAGCACCGCGGTGTATATTTGTATTATTGTCACTAATTCCGAGACTGAGAGGAAAAGCCATCTGAAAGAAGTGCACAATTGCAGCTTGTGCGTTGCGTTGTCCATGTACGTTAGTTGTGCCTCCGACCAATCCACAGGAAGATTACGATGCATTGCTGCACTTGTGCAGTTTCAGAATCAGTGATTCACTGATTGTGCCGCTGTTCCCCTAATAAAAATACGTAATTATGGGCATTGTGTACGCCTCCTTACACCAAACATCACTGCTTCGTGAGTAGGTTCATCTGTAATCTGGTAACAAATGATAGCTATTGTCTCTTGGGTATCTTTATCCTCGAGTGAGTCATCATTCACGTAAGGCATGAAGTGTAAGTGGTTCTGCACTAAAACTTCTTCAACCAAATTCCTGAAAGTACAGCTTAAGTTAAATTCAAGGTCTTTTCCGTCAAACTCCTGTCCTTACATGTGATCTTGATCTAATTGTCACTTTGTCTTTAATACTACAGGTTCTTTACAATGCCAGTGGCTTTCTAGCAAAGAATCGAGACACTTTGCCAGCAGATATTGTCCTGCTGCTGAGATCATCTGACAATAAAATTACGAGGCAGGTTGTAACACAACCACTTACAAAATCAGGTATGACTCAGTGATTAAAATTTGCCAAGGACTGAAATTGCTTCTCAGTAAAGCCTGAAAGACTCAGTGTAAGAGCCACTAAAAGTCCGCTGCGTGGAATATTTTGAGAAAACGTGGATTTTTCAAGTTCCTGTGACTTTCAAGTTGCAATTTACCGTACTACTGAGGTTTTGGCAAACTAGAATCTGTTCCATGCAGCTTGGCTGTGTTTGGTACTATCCCTGCTCAGTTATTTGCATAATGGAGCCTGTTGTGAAGAAGGGCCCAGGCGGGGCCCAGGCCAAAATGTTGGCCTGTATTTTTTCACCACAGATGCTGACTGATCTGCTGTGGATTTCCAGCATTTTTTGCTTGTGTTTCAGATTTCAGGCAATTTTTATGTCTTTCGTTGAGGCCAATTTAGTCAGCCACGTAACTCACCGTGCTGACTGCTGACTTGTTTCTGTGCCATTAGAAACATTTGCAAAGCATAGAAGATAGGAGCAGGAGTAGGCCATTCGGCCCCTCGAGCCTGCTCCGCCATTTAATGAGATCATGGCTGATCATCCAAATTCAGTACCCTGTCCCTGCTTTCTCCCCATATCCCTTGATCCCTTTAGTCTTAAGAAATATATCTATCTCCTTCTTGAATATATTTAATGAATTGACCTCAACTGCCTTCTGTGGCAGAGAATTCCACAGGTTCACCACTCGCTGGGTGAAGAAATTCCTCCTCGTCTCAGTCCTAAATGGCTTACCCCTTATCTTTAGACTGTGACCCCTGGTTCTGGACTCCCCTGCCATCGGGAACATCCTTCCTGCATCTAGTCTGTCTAGTCCTGTTAGAATTTTATAAGTTTCAATGAGATCCCCTCTCATTCTTCTAAACTCTAGCGAATATAAGCCTATCGATCCAATCTCTCTTCATACGTCATTCCTGCCATCCCAGGTATCAGTCTGGTAAATCTTCGCTGCACTCCCTCCATGGCAAGAACATCCTTCCTCAGATTAGGCGACCAAAACTGCACACAATACTCAAGGTGTGGTCTCACCAAGGCCTTGTACAACTGCAGCAAGACATCCTTGCTCCTGTACTCGAATCCTCTCGCTATGAAGGCCAACATACCATTTGCCTTCTTAACCGCCTGCTGCACCTGCATGCTTACCTTCAGCGACTGGTGCACAAGGACACCCAGGTCTCGTTGCACTTCCCCTTTTCCCAATCTATTGCCGTTCAGATAATAATCTGTCTTCCTGTTTTTGCCACCAAAGTGGATAACCTCGCATTTATCCACATTATACTGCATCTGCCATGCATCTGCCCAATCACCCAACCTGTCCAAAACATATTGGAGTTTCTCTGCATCCTCCTCACAGCACACACGCCCACCCAGCTTTGTGTCATCTGCAAACTTAGAGATATTACATCTAGTTCCCCGTCTAGATCATTAATATATATTGTGAATAGCAGGGTCTTAATTATGATGTCACAATTTCATATGAGCATTGCTTAAAAACAAAATTATTCCATAGTAAATCACTTTGTCTTATGCTAAAGATACTTTTTTAAAACTGTAAATGCTGGAAATCTGAAATAAAAATAGAAGATGTTAGAAATAGGCAGCCCTCCACCAGTGTCTGAAAAGAGAAATGATGGGTTAGCGTTTTGGGTGTAGACTCATCATCAGAACTGCAATGTAAATGAGGCTGTGCTGCTGCCTCAGAAGAAGCCAAGACCCGACTCAACAGTGGGTTTCCCGTATGCCGTCAGAGTAGTGATGTAAATGGCTGTCGCTAAGGGTACTGCCTGTTACATTGCCTGGTCACAGCCCAAAACCATGGAAACAGAGGCCAGAAAAGCATTTTCCACTTGTTATACGTGAAGGTCCCCAGTGACTGGAAAACATCTGCAATTAGAAATGAAGAGTTGCGAACGTAATTATCAAACATAAAAACAGAACGTGCTGGAAGACACTCAGCAGGTCAGGCAGCATCTGAGGAGAGAGAAACAGAGTTAACGTTTCAGATCTTTCAAAGGTCAGCGACCTGAAACGTTAACTGTTTCTCCCTCCACAGATGCTGCCTGACCTGCTGAGTCTTTGCAGCGTTTTCCGTTTTTGTTTCCGATTTCCAGCCTCCGCAGCATTTTGCTTTTATAATTACCAAACAATTGCACACGCAAAGGTTTGCACGTGTGCAGTTGTCTTTGGGTGACTGCTAATACCGTGGACCTCACTGTAAATGGGGCCAACAGCCCCAACGTATAACACAGCCACTTTGGGTAGAATTGGTTCTGTTATATACATCCAATGTGAAAGGAGAGAGCTGAGCAGTGGTTGCATCAGCATTTATAACTCAGGCTGTGTCATGGGCTATCAATCAATTTATACCAGGACTGCACTCAACATGGCTTCCTTCGCTTAAATGTATTCTCTTCAGCTTCTAGACATTTTGGAGCTATCCGCAATAACTTTAAAATTGTGGACTGCGAGACTATGGATTGCCTGCTTAATAGGCTAAGTTCACACCTCATTAGCTGCCATTCCTGTACAGGTGACTGGGGAAATGAGCACTTATCTCCAGAAACTAATGGGATAATCAATATCTATTCGC
This sequence comes from Squalus acanthias, assembly GCA_030390025.1. Classification (NCBI taxonomy): domain Eukaryota; kingdom Metazoa; phylum Chordata; class Chondrichthyes; order Squaliformes; family Squalidae; genus Squalus; species Squalus acanthias. The sequence continues at coordinate 141,684,683 of CM059428.1, forward strand.
AGAGGTTACATTTAAAAGACCTCTTGATTATTTTGGAGTGCACTCGTTCTGCCTTGTTTTTTCCAAAATATTTTACAATATTGCCTTGCTGATACTGTTTAGCATTTATACTTCATCCAGGCTGTTACACAGAGGTCAAGTGTCTCATTCTGTTTGTTAAGGCAATAAATGTGAATCATTTTCACTTACTTAACCCTTACAGCTCTGGCAAACCCCTGGAAAATTCCAGTCTCCCTGGACCAGCAATTTAAAAAAAAATGTTTTCAGTTTACGCAGTAATATTACAGTAATAAAGCGACTCATATAAGAAATCATTTTAGAAGGTTGTTAGATCAGGCGTATATAACTAATATAAACACCAATTTTTTAAAAATTAATATAAATTCAACAGTTTACTTCTGTTCACTTTGGTCATTCCTTTTGTCTCTTCTCTATTCTCTCCATTAGTCTCTCGCTTCTATGTTATTTGCGTACATACTTGCTTTGTTTGGTAACATAACAGTCAGTGCTCTGCAAAGTATTCATTGTAGCTAAATTTCTTTGAGACTTTCCTGAGAGATGTGATGGAGCCTATAATGCAAGCTTTCCTTATATTTCTAACTTTACTTTATTTTATTTCCTATCTGATATGTTGTATTGTATCTATGTCCTACTCTTTAAGAGAAAGTCAATTTTAAATATTTTCCTTCCCTGTAATCGAGTGTCTCCCAGAGCGGGTAGGAAGTCCGCTGGTGGGATTTAAATGAGGCCCAAGAGTCAACATAGCTCGGGCCTTATTGCTGGAGCAGCGCTGCCCATCCAGCCAAAACCCGCCCGGACTTAAAATTGGGACCAAACGCAGATTGGGTGACCGCTTTGCGGAACACCTCCGTTCAGTCCGTAAGGGGGACCCCGAGCTCCCGGTGGCCTGTCACTTTAATTCACCGCTTCACTCCCACTCTGACCTCACCGTCCTCGGCCTATTACACTGTTCCACGGAAGCGCAGCGTAAGCTCGAGGAACAGCACCTCATCTTTCGTTTAGGCACGCTACAGCCCTCTGGACTCAATATCGAGTTCAACAATTTTAGATCATAACCTCAGCTCCAATCACATTTATATTTTATTTTTTCCATCCTTTTATTTGCCCCCCCCCACCTTTTTTTTCCTCCTAGAAGCTGGCAGCTGTCCTTCATTCTGCCAGTGGATTTCACACTTCTTTCAGCCTTAATCTGTCACATTAACACCACCTCTAGCCTTGCATATCTCTTAATGTCTCTTAATGTCTCTTCATCTCCCCCTTTGTTCTTTTATCCCCTCCCCCTTTTCCCAGCTTTATTCTGGCCTTAAATCTATTTGATTTCCGGCTCTTCACAGTTCTGACGAAAGGTCATCGACCTGAAACGTTAACTCTCTTTCTCTCTCCACGGATGCTGCCTGGCCTGCTGAGTTTTTCCAGCGTTTTCTGTTGTTATTTCAGATTTCCAGCATCCGCAGTATTTTGCTATCGTATTAAAATTGGGACCCATGGTCTTATTCTAGGTATGGCCAGATCCAATTTTCTCAGGTCAAGTAGACACAATCTACCACTGGACAAGTTATCTTGTCTGCGGCATTGGCAGCGTGATCATTCCTGGATGGCCCAGGGCAGAGTAACGACAACATACATTTCTAGGGGTTAACCTATTGCTGTAATTACGGTAAAGCTCAGTTGAGCTGGAAACTGAACACAATCAGTTCAGTAAACCTCTTGCACAGCTAATAAAAGTGTGGCAATGTCTGATATTCAGAAAATAGGCCCTTTTTTCTTTGTCACATTGGTGAATTAAAACCCTGATCACGTCTGAACAAACGCAAGACCTTTTGTTTAGGATTTCTGCTGTTGCTTGTTTCATACTTCCTGCATCACTGCATCAACAGTTCAAAACGTTTCCAGTACTTTTTATCCCCGGCCCTGTCTCAGGTTCAAGCAGACTGTTCGCAACCTCGCGGTTCTAGTTCACCCTCAGCTGAACTTCAGAACCCATATCCACTCCATCACAAAGACCGCCTATTTCCACCTCCGTAACATCGCCTGTCTCTGCCCCTGTCTCAGCCTATTTGCTACTGGAACCTGCATTCATGTCTTTGTCACCCCCCAGACCCGACTATTCCAAAGCTCTCCTGCCCAGCTTCACATCCTCCACCTTCCATAAACTTCAGCTCCATAAACTAAAACTTTGCTGCCCGTATCCTAACATGCACCAAGTCCCGCTCACCCATCATCCTCTGCTCACTAACATAAAATGGCTCCCGGTCCACCAACTATTCAAATTTGAAGTTCTCATCCTCCTGTTGAAATCCCTTCATGGCCTCATCCCTGCCTATCTCTGCATCGTCCTCCAGCCCAAAACCCTCTAAGAACTCTGCGCTCCTTCAACTCTGGTCTCTTGTGCATCCGCCACTCCTTTCACCCCAACATTGACAATTGTGTCTTCAGCTGCCTCGGCCTAAACCTCTGAAATTCCCTCCTCAAACCTCTCTGCCTCTCCATCTCTCTCTCCTCCTTTAAGGCCCTCCTTAGAATCTACCTCTTTGACCAAACGTTTAGTCGCCCATTCGAATATGTCCTACTTTGGCTTGTTGTCAATTTTTGTTGGATTACACTTCTTTGAAGCGCCTTGGGATGTTTTTCGATGTTAAAGGTGCTATATAAATGCAAGTTATGTTTGTTGAGAATACACTGCCACCTGATTATGCAGTAAATTTTAAGTTTTTCTTTAAACAGTAGGGATTGTTCTCCTAATTAGAATTTTTACACAGATATTGAGGAAGATCTTTGAACAGAAAGCACTCCTTCCCAAACGTTTCTTTCCCTTTAACCTGCAGTGTGGATATGTGAATAGACCAGCAGAACTCAGAATCAATTCTAGAATTTTACACAAATGCTGTCAGTCGTTCATTGTACCGAGGAATGAAAAAAACAAAACCCCCTTCCGTAATAATGGGAAACAGCACCAGAATAATTTAGCGTTCTGTTGAATAATGCTGCCTGGTGGCTTGATAAGCACCTCTATCTGTTCATGCAATATAGAAAAATTGTGCCAGGGGACTGGATGGGTGGCAACTATTACTCCGTTCTTCAACAAATGAGACAGGGACAAGATAGGAATTTAGAGGCCTGTTAGTTTAACTTCAATTGCTGATAAACTCCAGGGGGTGAAAATCAACTTTGGTGGGGCCACAAAATGGGTGATAGCAGATCAGCAGCCCGTTACACAGCCCACCCAATTTTCATTTCAGGCGGGTGTAAAAAAGAAAGACTTACATTTATATAGCGCCTTTCATTCCCTCAGGACGTCCCAAAGGGCTTTACAGCCAATGGAGTACTTTTGAAGTGTAGTCACTGTTGTAATGTAAGAAACGCGGCAGCCAATTTGCACACAGCAAGCTCCCACAAACAGCAATATGATAATGACCAGATCATCTGTTGATTGAGGGATAAATATTGTCCAGGACACCGGGCGGCCGATCCACTACCACCCAATTTGTGCTCCTGCTGAATTTGAATTTCATCCTGCCCCGCCCCCCCCCCCACCCCCATCCACCGCAGAGTCTATAATAAGTGATGTAATTAGTAAGCACTTGGAGAAACATAACTCAATGAGGACCATTCAGAGGGGGTTCCTAAAGGACAGCTCATGGTTGACCAACCTTATAATATTCTTTGAAGAATTAACAGAGGATCAGTAAAAGAAATGCAATGGATGATATTTATATGGATATTCAAGGGCATTTGATAAACTTCTACATAACAGATTTATGGCAACTATAATGGAACATGAAATTAAGGGGAGTGTGGTCACATGGGGAAAGAGGTCATTGTACGATAGCAAGCAATGGGAACGTTCTCATACTGGAAGAATGTGGTAAGTGGTATTCAACAGGGGCTGTGCTGCGCCAGTCTTATTTACAATATACATAATTGATCTGGACTTTAGAACTGGAGGAGCAATATCAAAATTTGCTGAAAGCAGCAAATTGTGAGGTTTGACAAATTGTGATGTAGATGTAAAAGACTGCAGGAGGCTGTAGATAGATCAGTAGAATGGGCTGATAGCTGGCAGATGCAATTCAGTCTAGAGAAATGGGAAGTCATATATTTTGGTTGTAAGAACAGGGGAAGGAAGTACACCACATTTTAAAGAAGTAGAGAACCAGATGGACCCTGCTGTGCAGGTGCACAGGTCATTAAAACATCTCGGGCTAGAAATTGAGCAGCGCCCCATTTGGGGCGGTAACTTTTGCGGGAGCGCAGAAGTATTGCCGGACGAAAAACATTTGAATCTGCTGGGTACTTCCGCTTTAGCGCTCCAAGAGGGAAAAGGAGCACTAAATCAAGCGCTACCACATCCCTTAGAGCGCTAAAGGGAGCGTCATAGCGCTTAGCAATGTTCCATGCAGCGCTGCCGGTTTTACAGGCTCCTTCCTTCCCTTAAAGGGAAGGGCCAATGCTGCGTTGAAGGAATCCTCAGGCTGTGTCTGTTGGGTGATGGCACCTGCGATATGCGTATTGCAGCCCCAAGCACTCTGAGAGTGCAGGGCTAAGCAATCGCGGGGTACAAAAAAATCAAAAAACACCAGATTGGGGACATAAATAAATTTTGGCCTACCTGACCACCACTGCCTTTAATTACCGCTCCCCAAGCGGCCATCCACGGTGACAGCTTCTCTTGAAGCTGCCGTTGTTGACGCCCAGCGATGCTGCAGAGGGCGGAAGCAAATTTAAGATCCGGGGCGATAACGGGGTGCTGCGCGCCGGATGACGTCACAATCTACAGGGCGCAACAGAGAGAGGCGGTAAGTGTTAGCGGCAGCGCAAAGCCAGCAGGGCAGTTCGCGGGCGTCGCTGATTTCGCCACGCCCGGTTGGTAACCCCTTAGCGCCCCATTACCACCCCCCGCAGGCGCTAACGGGAGACGCAAAGCAGCCGAATTTCTAGCCCCTATGATTCTGAGAGGTATTGACAAGGTAGATGCTGAGAGGTTGTTTCCCCTGGCTGGAGTGTCTAGAACTAGGGGGGCAGAGTCTCAGGATAAGGGGTAGGCCATTTAAGACTGAAATGAGGAGGAATTTCTTCACTCAGGTAGTTGTGAATCTTTGGAATTCTCTGCCCCAGAGGGCTGTGGATGCTGAATCATTGAGTATATTCAAGGCTGAGATAGATAGATTTTTGGACTCATGGGGAATCAAGGACTATGGGGACCGGGCGGGAAAGTGGAGTTGGGGTCGAAGTTCAGTCATGATCTTATTGAATGGCGGAGCAGGCTCGAGGGGCCGTATGTTCTTATTAAAGGTGCCAGCACAAATAGGCTATTGAAAAGCAAATGGAATCCTTAGTTTTGTGTTTAGAGGGGTAAAATACAAAGTAAGGAGATAATGGTGAATTTGCGCAAGACCTTAATTAGCGTATTATGTGTAGTTTTCAGCGCTCTCTTTGTAGGAAGTGTACAAAAACAATGAAAAGGTGGCAGAATAAATTCCCTGGGATTTTACCAGGGATAAATTATGAAGAGAGACTGAGAAGGTTTAACTTTTCTTGACTAGAGCTGAAAAGGTTAAGTGATTCACCGACAGAGGCCTGCCAGATTATGAAGGGTTATGATAAGGTAAGTAGTGATAGATTGTTTCCACTGGTCGGTGAGATGATAACAAGAGGGAACAAGTGTAAGATAATCACAAAGAATTAAAGGGGAGGTTAGAAATAATTTCTTTACACAGAGCGTAGCTCATGGGGAGAAAAACAGCAGCTCAGACTTGATGAGACTATTTTTGTGCTGCAACGTTCTATGAATACGTGCCGTACTAAATGGAATAATATTTTGCTTTGTCAGATACATGTATGTAAAATGGCTACCCCAGTACAAGTTAAATGTAGTTTTTATTATCTAAATGATCATCTTTTATTTTATCCTAGGAAATCTGTCTCATTCCAGGGGCAAAGGTGCAACAGTCCCCCGAATTCGAACTCCCCAACATTCCATGAACCATTCAAAGGTAGACCAGAAGCCTAGGCTATTCTAAGTAATGCTGAACTGTGCTTTCCTTCTTTAACACTGATTGCCACTGCCCACAGTGCCCTCTACAACATTTGTTTACTGTGAAATGGTGAATGTTTTTAAGTACGATTAACAGTGGTAGACTAGTTTTGGGCGGCTGGGGGTGGGGGATGGGGGGGGTGGAACTTAAGATTTGGCCGACTTGGGCAGGGAGGGGACGGAGTTGGCAACTGGGGAATGCCGACATAACTAGTCCAAAGGCTGAGCCGGAAACTGCATAGACTTACAGGCCAAACCTGGAGGCTGGAGACTGGTGTCAGAGGTTCCTGGGAGCGAAGTGGAGGTGGTCCTTTAAAGTCACGTTAGCCAACCTCAAATTGATTGGCGTTTCATGACCTCCTCCTGACCCCCACTGGCTCCACCACTGACAATTATATAAGTGTATGAAACCATTGAAGATTTTCAAGACAGGAATGGCATGTGGATCTTTTCATGTAGAAATGTTGTTGCGGTCATCAGCAGTTTAAAATGCTTAGGCTTAATTTTGGTACTGACTTGTTGCCACTGGATTTACACAATTTAATAGTTTGCAAGCCTGGCATTGCATTTTGCTCCTTCTACCTCATTAACAGTGTGACAGGATTATGGTGATGGCTTGTTTTAGAGGTCAGGAACAGTATTAATCATTATCATAGCTACAGACTCTGTAAATGTATTCATTTTATGGCACCCTTGCAGCCTGTTTACTGACCTATGCAGTCATTACCATCCCCTCAGAGGGGTGGCATTCTTAATAAAATCTTCAGAATAAGTAAAATAATTTACATATTGCTGACTGCAGTAGGAAGGGGCTTGCCAATGATTGGATGTGATGAAACAGCCCTTTAAAGTTTTTAGCATTATCAGGGGCCATTAACCCCTGCCACTCAATTATGATTCTGATGTGCTAAGGCCAGCCCACCCTGGACATGAATGTACAATCTTGGTAACTTAAAGAAAATTGTGAACAAAACACTTTTTTGGTCCATGGTGCCCTGAGCTGTACTTTGTGGTAATACGAACATACGAATTAGGAGCAGGAGTAGGCCACTTAGCCCCTCGAGCCTGCTCCGCCATTCAATAAGATCATGGCTGATCCGATTACTCCACATTCCCGCCTACCCCCGATAACTTTTCACCCCCTTGCTTATCAAGAATCTATCTACCTCTGCCTTAAAAATATTCAAAGACTCTGCTTCCACCGCCCTCTGAGGAAGAGAGTTCCAAAGACTCACGTCCCTCTGTGAGAAAAGATTTCTCCTCATCTCTGTCTTAAATGGGCGACCCCTTATTTTTAAACAGTGACCACTAGTTCTAGATTCTCCCACAAGAGGAAACATCCTCTCCACATCCACCCTGTCCAGACCCCTCAGGATCTTATATGTTTTAATCAAGTCACCTCTTACTCTTCTAAACTCCAGCGGATACAAGCCTAGCCTGTCCAACCTTTCCTCATAAGACAACCCGCCCATTCCAGGTATTAGTCTAGTAAACCTTCTCTGAACTGCTTCCAACGCATTTACATCCTTCCTTAAATAAGGAGACCAATACTGTACACAGTACTCCAGATGCCCTGTATAATTGAAGCATAAGCTCCCTACTTTTGTATTCAATTCCCCTCGCAATAAATTATAACATTCTATTAACTTTCCTAATTACTTGCTGTACCTGCATAGTAACCTTTTGCAATTCATACACTAGGACACCCAGATCCCTCTGCATCTCAGAGCTCTGCAATCTCTCACCATTTAGATTATATGCTTCTTTTTTATTCTTCCTGCCAAAATGGACAACTTCACATTTTCCCACATTATACTCCATTTGCCAGATCTTTGTCCACTCACTTAACCTATCTATATTCCTTTGTAGCCTCCTTATGTCCTCTTCACAATTTACTTTCCTACCTATCTTTGTGTCATCAGCAAATTTAGCAACCATACCTTCGGTCCCTTCATCCAAGTCATTTATATAAATTGTAAAAAGTTGAGGCCCCAGCACTGATCCCTGTGGCACACCACTCGTTACATCTTGCCAATCAGAAAATGACCCATTTATGCCTACTCTCTGTTTCCTGTTAGCTAGCCAATCTTCTATCCATGCCAATATGTTGCCCCCTACACCATGAGCTTTTATTTTCCGCAATAACCTTTGATGTGGCACCTTATCAAATGCCTTCTGGAAATCTAAGTACAGTACATCCACCGGTTCCCCTTTATCCACAGCACATGTTACTTCCTCAAAGAACTCCAATAAATTGGTTAAACATGATTTCCCTTGCACAAAACCATGTTGACTCTGCCTGATTACTTTGAACTTTTCTAAGTGCCCTGCTATAACGTTTTTAATAATAGCTTCTAACATCTTCCCTATGACAGATGTTAAGCTAACTGGCCTGTAGTTTCCTGCTTTCTGTCTCCCTCCCTTTTTGAATAAAGGAGTTACATTCACTATTTTCCAATCTAATGGAACCTTCCCCGAATCTAGGGAATTTTGGAAAATTAAAACCAACGCATCAACTATCTCACTAGCCACTTCTTTTAAGACCCTAGGATGAAGTCCATCAGGACCCAGGGACTTGTCAGCCCGCAGCTCCAACAATTTGCTCAGTACCACTTCCCTGGTGATTATAATTTTCTTGAGTTCCTCCCTCCCTTCCATTTCCTGATTTACAGCTATTTCTGGGATGTTACTTGTATCCTCTATAGTGAAGACCGATGCAAAATACCTGTTCAATTCAACTGCCATCTCCTTATTTTCCATTATTAATTCCCCAGACTCACTTTTTATAGGACCAATGCTCACTTTGTTAACTCTTTTCTTTTTAAAATATCTATAGAAACTCTTACTATCTGTTTTTATATTTCTAGCTAGCTTTCTCTCGTACTCTAATTTTTCTCTCCTTATTAATCTTTCATTAATTTTATGCTGTTTTTTATATTCTGTCTAATCTTCTGACCTGCCACCCGTCTTTGCACAATTATATGCTTTTTCTTTAAGTTTAATGCTATCTTTAACTTTTTTAGTTAACCACGGATGGTGGGTCCTCCCCTTGGAATTTGTCTTTCTTGTTGGAATGTATATATTCTGTGTATTTTGAAATATCCCCTTAAATGTCTGCCACTGCAACTCTATTGACCTATCCCTTAACCTAATTTGCCAGTTCACTTTAGCTAGCTCTGCTTTCATGCCCTCATAATTGCCCTTATTTAAGTTTAAAATACTAGTCTTGGACCCACTCTTCTCTCTCTCAAACTGAATGTAAAATTCAATCATATTATGATCGCTGCTACTTAGGGGCGCCTTCACTATGAGGTAATTAATTAATCCTATCTCGTTGCACAATACCAGGTCTAGTATAGTCTGCTCTCTGGTTGGCTCCAGAACGTGCTGTTGTAAGAAACTATCCCGAAAACATTCCATGAACTCCTCATCTATGCTACCTTTGCCCATCTGATTTTTCCAGTCTATATGCAGATTAAAATCCCCCATGATTATTGCCGTACCCTTCTGACAAGCTCCCATTATTTCTTCCTTTATACTCCATCCTACCATGTGGTTACTGTTAGGGGGCCTGTACACTACTCCCACAAGTGACTTCTTGCCTTTATTATTTCTCACCAAACCGCTTCGACATCCTGGTTTCCTAAACTTAGGTCATCCCTCTCTATTGTGCTAATACCATCATTAATTAACAGAGCCACCCATCCACCTTTTCCCACCTTCCTGAATGTCATGTACCCTTCAATATTCAGGTCCCAATCTATGTCATCCTGCAGCCATGTTTCTGTAATGGCTATCAGATCATATTTATTTATTTCTATTGGCGCTATCAGTTCATCTGTTTTGTTTCGAATGCTATGTGCATTCAGATGCAGAGCCTTTAGTTTTGTCCTTTTATTATTTTTGTAACCTCTAGCCTTATCTGTTGATTTACTCTTAGATTTGTACTCTCTATCCCTTCCTGTCACGGTCTGTTTATCATTTCCCATATTAATACCTTTCTCTATTGCTTTGTCTCTAATCTTTGAATTACCACATCTTCTCAAATTTGATCCCATGCCCCCAATATTTAGTTTAAAGCCCTCTCTACTGCCCTAGTTATACAACTCACCAGAACACTGGTCCCAGCATGGTTCAGGTGAAGACCGTCCCAACTATACAGATCTCACTTTCCCCAGTACTGGTGCCAGTGCCCCAGGAATCGAAACTCATTTCTCCCACACCAGTCTTTGAGCCACGCATTCATCTCTCTAATTTTATTTACCCTATGCCAATTTGCTCGTGGTTCAGGTAATAATGCAGACATTATTACCCTTGAGGTTCTGCTTTTTAATTTAGCCCCTAGCTGCTCATACTCTCTCAGCAGAACCTCTTTCCTAGTTCTACCTATGTCGTTGGTACCTACATGGACCACAACCACTGGCTCCTCCCCCTCCCACTGCAAGTTCCTCTCCAGCCCAGAGCAGACATCCCAAACACTGGCACCGGGCAGGCAACACAGCCGTCTGGACTCTCGCTTTTGGCCGCAGAGAACTGTATCTATCCCCCTGACTATGCTATCCCCAATTACCACTACATTCCTATTAACTCCCCCTGCTTGAATGGCTTCCTGTACCTCGGTGCCATGGTCAGTTTGCTCATCCACCCTGCAGCCACCGCTTTCATCCATACAGGTCGCAAGAACCTCAAACCTGTTGGACAATTGCAAAGGCTGAGGCTCCTCCACCTCCTAGATCCGCATACCTGCCTCACTCACAGTCACATCCTCCTGTCCCTGACCACTGACCAAATGTGAAGACCCTATCCTAAGGGGTGTGACTGCCTCCTGGAATAAAGTGTCCAGGTAACTTTCCCCCTCCCTGATGCATCACAATGTCTGCAGCTCGGCCTCCAGCTCATCAACTCTGAGCCGAAACTCCTCAAGCCACAGACACGTACCGCAGATGTGTACGTCCTGAATCACACTGGCGTCCAGGAGCTCTCACATACTGCAGTCACAACACATCACCTGCCCTGCCATCTTTATTGAGTCTTAATTAATTTATTTTTATTAATAAACCCTACTACACCTAATAAGATTTATTACTGCTAGTAAACTAGTACTAATGAAACCTTACAATTACTAATAAATTTCCTGGGCTTTAAAAGATAAGGGAAGTGAGCAAAATACTCACCAACCAATCACTTACCCTTTTCCCTGTGATGTCACCTTTTATTTTTCTCCAAATGTGGTTGGGGGTGTCACAGAGCCGAACTCCCGCTGGTTCTCTGTCCCCTCTTGTCCAGCTTTTTAATGCCTGCTCTCCTGGAAGCTGACAAAGATAGAAAAAGAAAGGAACACCTCCCTCCCCGAACTCCCTCACTCACCAAACTCACAGCTTTACACTCTGTTCCGAGCTGCACTCCGTCACAAACTGCACTCTAACCTGCCTTATTTATACTGCTGAGATTTAAATAAGTGAGCTCTCTGGCAGTTACAGAACCAGATTAGACCAGTTAATTAATTAATTACTCTCACCTGTTCTCCAGCGCAGAGCTTGCTTAGCCCTGCCCAAGCCTGGAAGAAACTTAAAACTTGAAACAGTAAATTTAAATTTAAGTTAAATGCTAATTGCAAGCACACAAGACTAGATTTTATAAAAAAAAGAGATTAACCTTTAAGATTCACTCCCTCACTCACCAAACTCGCAGCTTTACACTCTGTTCCAAGCTGCACTCTGTGACCACAAAAAGTGTTTAGCTACTTGTATCTCACTGGTTCAATAGTTCTTGAGTGTGGTCAAGTCTTAGCACCAGACCCCTTCATTATAAAAAAGATCAGCAAAGTAGTGAAGGCTTCATTTTGTGTTTATTTTTTATTGAGTATTATTTGGGCTGTAGGAGTTGTCAGACACCATGAAGTCCCTCTGTGAAGGTCAGTCATGTTTGCAGCTCCTTAACCTGGTTATATGGACTGATAAAAGCCAGACTTAATTTTGGGTGGAATGGTAAGACAACCTACGGGAACTCTACCATGCCATGCCAAGCAATAGTAGGATATAGATTCTCAATTCTCCACATGGATGAGCTCCTGATCTCAGAATGTAACCGTGGAAGGCACCAAGCAGTCACTTGGTTCTTCCCTATAGTGAAGGAGGAGAGTTGCCTCAGGCCTCTACTATCCATCTAGTTAATGGTTTCCTGCCCATTCTCTTGGCCTGGGAGACATACGGAGCTCATATGAAAATAAGGTTAACTACAAAAGAACTAATAATATTTTAATCACATTTTTTTCACTGAACTGCGACAAGAATCCAATCTTTTATCAGTAATAGTGTCTGGGATATCCTAGGGGTATAAAGCATGAAATGACACTGTATGCATATCAGTATACGAACACTGAACGGCCTAGAAATTGGCAGGCCGGCGCGAACTGGCCGCAGCGAACGATCCTTGCCCCATAACAGGTAGGTTCCAGGCACACCCGATATTGGGCCTCGGGACTCACTTAAATGAGACTGGCGAACTGCGAATAACCTGCCGGGCATCAGCAGACAGCTCACCAGCGAATCGGCATTGGATTTCAGGGCAGCAGCCCTCAAGTAAGTCCTGGGAGGCGATCGGGACAGGCGGAAGCGATCAGGAGGGAGGGGGCGATCAGGAGGGAGGGGGCAATCGAAAGTGTGAAGGGTAATTGGGAGAGGGGGGAAGCGATGAGAAGGAAGGGGGCGATCGAGAGGGAAGGGCGCGATCGGGAGAGGGTGGGAAGTGATTGGGAAGGGGCTGAGCGGGAGCTGGCAATGGTCTTCAGCACTGCAATGGAGGCCGGAGCAGCACTCCTGCTCCTCCTGGCTCCACATGCAGGTAAGTATTTTTTAGCAAACTCACGTTATCGGTGGCAGCCTCCAGCAGTCCCATTTAAGGACCACTAGTTAGGCCGCTTCTACAGCACATTTTCCTGAATGCAGCTGGCCCAGCACCAGCTGCTTTCAGGGCAGACCAATTTTTGCAAAGGGGGCCTCAAGCAGGCGTTAGGCTCCTTATTTGCATTTGTAAGGGGGTTTACGCCTGTTGCAAGTGTGGGCTGTAGACGCCTCTTTTTCTGCCTTGACCAATATGATGGCTACTTCCGGCGTAACATGTGCAAGTGCACACTGGCCACCATATTGTATACTGTGGCGCTTGTTATACGCCTGTAAAACGGACACGAGGGGGGCGATTTTCCCACTGGAGGCAAGATGGAGGCGGGTTTCAGTTTGGGTGGGTTTGAAACCCGCCTCCACTGATAGTTTTCAAAAAATTGAGATTTTCCCCTGATTGGCCACTTGATTTCAGAGGTGTGGGATCCCCTTGCTCAATTGGTGTTTTGGGACTGAAACCCGCCTCTGTTGACATCACTTTTTCAGTCTGATTTTATGGCTTCTTGCTCCCTTGGTTCATTCCACAGTATTTCTGCCGATGCTGCACCACCTGCAACACATTTTGAGAAACCACTATGTCCAATTCCAAGGCAAGGGTCTCCCCGAGGCTCTCAGATGATGCACTGCAAATGTTGTTTGAGGGGGTGACAGCTAGCAGGGAGGTGCTCTTCCACTCATCTCGGAGGAAGAGGCCAAAGAAACCTTTGTGGGTACAGCTGGCAAAGAATATAACCTCCAGATCTGTGTGCAGATTGGGAGAATGTTTCTGTGTATTGATGAAATGCCATCCCTGTTGGAAAGCATTAAAATGATTTGAAGCCAAAATGTTGGCGTTATGGCATCTGTTCTTTTGCCTTAGGCAGTTCCACATTGCGGGCTCCGCCACACTTGCGTTGTCAGGTTGGTGGCCTGAGTGAAAGGAGGCCAGAGAGTCATGTCCATTGTCAATGATGTCCTAGGATGGAACCAAGGACATGTGCCAACTTGGGCAACCTATGCAAATCTGGCCAGAATAAGTTCATCACTTGCATCCCGAGCAGCCATGTGCTCGCGTGCTGCCGCTGCCGCTGGTCGATATACCGGCGCTCTGACCTCCTCCTGCTCCTCCAGATCCTCCTCCTCCTCCTCCTGCTCCTCCTGCTCCTCCTCCTCCTCCTCCTGCTCCTCCTCCTCCTCCTCCTGCTCCTCCTCCTCCTCCTGCTCCTCCTCCTCCTCCAGCTCCTCCTCCTGCTCCTCCTGCTCCTCCTCCTCTCCTCCTGCTCCTCCTCCTCCTCCTCCTCCTCCAGCTCCTCCTCCTGCTCCTCTGCTCCTCCTCTCCTCCTGCTCCTCTTCCTGCTCCTCCTGCTCCTCCTCCTCCTCCTCCTGCTCCTCCTCCTCCTCCTCCTGCTCCTCCTCCTCCTCCTGCTCCTCCTCCTCCTCCAGCTCCTCCTCCTGCTCCTCCTGCTCCTCCTCCTCCTCCTCCTGCTCCTCCTCCTCCTCCTCCTCCTCCAGCTCCTCCTCCTGCTCCTCCTGCTCCTCCTCCTCCTCCTCCTGCTCCTCCTCCTCCTCCTCCTGCTCCTCCTCCTCCTCCTGCTCCTCCTCCTCCTCCTGCTCCTCCTCCTCCTCCTGCTCCTCCTCCTCCTGCTCCTCCTCCTCCTCCAGCTCCTCCTCCTCCTCCTCCTGCTCCTCCTCCTCCTCTTCCAGATCCTCCTCCTCCTCCTCAGCCTCCTCCTCCTCCTCCTCATCCTCATCTGAGGTCCATGAAGAAAGAAAATGAATGGTTCCCATGCTGCTTGCAGATGCCTCCTTTGGGGAAGCGCTCATTGCAAGCGGGGAGCGGGTCTTCCAAGGAGGTCCCACAGTTGATTGATTCAAGTTGCAGCACCTCTGACTTCGGAAGGCCTTCTAAAAGTGCTCAGAGACCTTTTAAAGCCAAGGTCTGGCACCTGCAAGTAATCCTTGCTGAAATAAACAATTTATTGTTAGACCTGCAGCTGTGAGGAGGCCACCCACGAGTCAACCCGCCAGGTTTACCTGGCGTGGTTTAGGAGGTGCGTGGAACACGCCGAAATCCTCGAAAAATCACGAGGGCCTCTCAAAATAGGCTTAGAGAGGCCTTTAACGAGCATTTAATGATCACAAGTATCGCTATGGCCAGCTGGAGGCGGGACCGTTTCCCGACCTCCAAAACCGGCACCGGCAAAATCCCGCGGAGGAGGGTTGGAGGCGGATTCCGAACCCGCCCTCATTGAATCTGATTTTCCTGCCTCCAAACCCACCTCCTCCGACGGCAGAAAATCGCTCCCAGTATCTATCAATTTCTAGTCCAATATCTCTGCATGAAATTCCTTTGTCCGTTATTTTAACAGAGCTGTTAACTCATTTGGGTTAATGCCTCAGCAAACCTGTTTATAATAGCTTGCTTTCAGTCACTGTGAAATTAGCTGAGAGAAGCCCAAGATCCAGATTACTGTGGGCAGCATCTCATGCCCGTCCTGTTCTTTTGCCAGATTACTTCCTCCCGAGCACTTAATCTAAAGAGGAGGCAGGGAACAAAAATATAAATAGGATGGCAAATGTAGCTTTCTGCTTGCCTTGAGGGCAACCTACATTTAGCCACACAACCAAGTAGCATTTGCCTCCACTGCAGCTAAATAAAGGTCAGAAAAGATCACTGCATCCGCAGTGCACCCGAGTGTTTATTTAGGGAAGTTACCATGAAAAATGACTCTACATCAGACAGCTATAGTCAAATCCCATTAAAAATCCACACACAGCTTTGAAGTCTCAAAATGAGAAAGAATCTGACTTGTTTGCAGTATGTCATTTTTGTTCTTTTGGTACAGAGCTTTGCTTTTTTCTTCACTGTAAAGTTATCAGGCGGTGCAAATGCCAAGGATTCAGTAGTGACGTGAATGATTAAGCGTAGTGCTCTGTTTGGTGAAGCCTGAGATCGAAAAAGGCTTTTGTTTCAATCTAAGCTACACGGCTTGTACTGCATAAGGCCTCTGATAAACATCAGAAAATGTTCCCTTTTTTGACTGAGCACTGAGAGTTGTTTAGACTTACTTCAGCAGGAGCTCACGAGCAAAATGTTTAGGGCTAATGCAAGATTGCACAAGATAAATACAAATGAGGTAGGCCAATCAGCCCAATCCAGCTCATCTATCCAGAAATGAAAGCTCGCACTCACCCTATCACATCATCTAACTGGATCTTGAATGAATCTTATGTTATCACCTCCATTATCCTACCTGGAAGACTGTTCAAGAGGTGATCACTTTTTGTAAGAAGCAACTCTCACTGATATCTATCCTAATTTTATCTTTCACCAATTGTCCGACTGTCCTGACTTACCTTGAAGCAGTAGTCCTCTATACAAGGTCCTCTCTCAATCACCTCCTTTCAAGACCCCCAGTTTCTCCACTCTTTCCTCTGACCTTATCCTCTGACACCAGGGATCCGCCTCGTGACTCTCCTCGGCACTACCTTTAGGGCCTAATTGTTCCTTTTAAATATCGTTAAACCGAACTGCGCAATTTAAGGTGCATCAGAATGACAAAATAATTCAAAAAACAATTTCAATTGATTTTCTTGCCTTGAAAAAATATTCAATAAAGTTACTTTTTCAATTGAAGATTTACTGCAGAAGTCATTTGATGATTTTCTGTTGCTTTGTGCTAGCAGTGGTGGCGTAAAGTAAGCATTAGGGGGCCAGATGGGTGAGCAGAAATGATGAAAGTTGATTGCTGCCCCTGTTTCAGTGGTCAACCATTTCCAATCTGGTGAAGAATGTGCTCAAGGTGGTTCTGGTCAAAATCAACAGCAGATTAATTTTAATATGATAATGAGCAGCAGAAGTATCTGCTCATGGCAGCGTACATACTTCTGCACTTCATTCTGGAGGACTCCTCCGTGTCCTGAATGCACTTTGAGAATGCATGTCCAAAAATGTAAATGTGACTGTCCTGAATTTTGAAGTGGAAATTTTAATTATTTTAGAAGGTATGTTCCATATGCCTTGATACTCTTACCTAATAAGAATCTATCTACCTCAGTCTTGAAAATTTCAATTGTCCCAGCATCCACAGCCTTTTGGGAGAGCAAATTCCATATTTCCACTACCCTTGTGTGGAAAAAGTGCTTCACGATTTCACTCCTAAATGGCCTAGCTAATTTTAACTTTGTTCCGGATTCCCCCATCAGAGCAAATAGAGAACAATGTTGTCTGTATCTACTCTATCAAATCCTTTTATCATTTTAAACAACTCGATCAGATCACCCCTCAATCTTCTAAATTCAAGGGAATACAAGCCAAGTTTTTGAAACCTGTCCTCATAATTTAACCCTCTGAACCCTGGTGTCATTCTGGTGAACCTGCACTGTACCCCCTCCAAGGTCACTATACGGTGCCCAAACTGAACACATTTCTCCAGATAGGGTCTGACCAAGGCTCTGAACAACTGAAACATAACTTCCTCCCCTTTGTACTCCAGCCCCCTTGAGATAAAGGCAAACCTTTTATGAACCTTTTCATTACTTTTTGCACCTGTGCACTAGCTTTTAGTAATTTGTTTACATGGACACTCAAATCCCTTTGCTCTTCCACAGTCCCTAGTCTCACGCCATTCAGCAAAATTCCAATTTGTCTTTCGTGGATCCAAAGTGGTTGACCTCGCACTTCACCACATTGAACTCCATCTGCCACAGTTTTGCCCACTCATTTAATCTGTCTATATTCCTCACAATTCTGTGAAGCATCTTGGGACACTTTTTCTACATTAAAGATGCTATACAAAGGCAAGTTGTTGTTGTTGTATCATTTGCTTCTTTGCTCAGGAAGCATCTTCTTTTAAGACAGTCTCTTTGAGGTCCGTATCCTTTGGTACCTCAGCTAGGTCTTTCAGCCAATAGGTTGCTGCTCTTCCTCTATCTTCACCATTACCTCATCCTGTTCAGCTAGGCTTTGAGTTAGCTGGTGCACGCTTGTGGCTGCCTCCAAACAAATCCTCCAGGTAGATGTGTTTGAGCCAGCTCTTGAGCAAGTCGAACTAAGGAACATTTACAAAGTGCTTGGTAGATCCAGGGCAGTGGCCTGCTGAGTTTTTCTTCCACACATACAAAAAGGAAGTAAGGAGATACATGACTGTGGTTGGATCTCACACAAAATGAGTTGCATTAGAATTCTTGTGGAGTGTGCATACATTGTAGTAGTGAGCAGGTGAGCGAGTAGATAAGAGAACAATGAGGATGATAAAAATTGTATTTTTGCTGGGGGTGGCAGGGGTGGGGTGGGGAGGGCTCTCAAGCTTCTCCATCTCCAACCCTCACATGCCAAGTAGCCTGCTGTCTCTTCAAAGCAATTGAGGGGCCAGTAATAGTGTGGCACTTCTCCTATGTGAGTCTGTTTTTGGTGGTTATACACCACCTTGTCCTACAAGGAGTGAAGCACAGATAGAAGTTTACACTTGTACGTGTTAAGTCAGGGCCATTGTGCAGGCAACAGTACAAGTGATTACACAGACATGCGTTAAGCAGCTCCATCGACTATAATCCAGTTGCAGATCGGTGGTTTTATAGGCTAATTCCATGACCACGTACCGTCAGTGGGGAGGCCCTGATCGCAGGAAGCATTAGTAGGTGAATCAGAGCTAAATGTTTGAGTGCAGCTTCCCTACTGGAAATTTGGAAGTAAGGAATTTGCCCCTATTTTCCTTCAGTCATATTGGCCGGGATTTTCCTTACCTCAGTGGGTCCGGGGTGGGCGATGTCGGTGGCGGGCCATGGCCCCCTGCTGGCTCCAACCCGCTCTGGAAAATGAATTTACGTTGATTGGGTTTGTGAAGCCCGCCCAGCGCGTTTCCCGGGCCAATTAGAGGAAGTGGGTCTGGTGACATCATTCATGACACGTCATCAGCCAGTTTCCTTAAAGAGACCATGGCCAACTTTCTTTTGACATTTGTGCTGTCCGTATTCTACAGCATTGAGGTGCTGCAAACAGTGACAATCACTGCACAGAGGTGCAGGGGTGCACCCAGGTTCTCCCATGACTCTCTCCATATGCTTATGGAGGGAGTCACAGCACGCAGGGAGGTCCTCTTTCCTGCCGTTGGGCGGAATAGACCTTCCCAGGAGAAAAAAACAGCCCGGTTGCACATTGCACAGGAGGACACAAGCATGCATGTGGTCAGGAGGACCTGGATACAGTGGTGCAAACCTTTCAATGATCTCAGTAGCTCACGAAATTTCAGTAAAAAACCACACTCAACCTCATCCTGCTGTGCCTCTCATCACATCTCCATCACTCTGCCTTCCCTACCCTACTCCTGCACATCCTTACACACACCAACTTACCTTGCACCTCCACCCATCCCTCTCTATCGTTTTTTTATTTGTTTATGGGTTTTGGGCGTCGCTGGCAAGGCCAGCATTTATTGCCCATCCCTACTTGCCCTTGAGAAGGTGGTGGTGAGCCACCTTCTTGAACCGCTGCAATCCGTGTGGTGAAGCTACTCCCACAGCGCTGTTAGGTAGGGAGTTCCAGGATTTTGACCTAGCGACAATGAAGGATCGGCGATATACTTCTAAGTCAGGATGGTGTGTGACTTGGAGGGGAACTTGGAGGTGATGGTGTTCCCATGCGCCTGCAGCCGTTGTCCTTCTAGGTGGAAGAGGTTGCGGGTTTGGGAGGTGCTAAAATGGCAGGGGGTTGGGAACCTGAGCAGGGTGAAAGAGGAAAGGGAAACAAGGATAGAAGCAAAAGACAGGAAGGAGAAAAGCAAAGGTGACAGTCAGAGAAATCAAGAGTTTAAATCAAACATGGCCACAGTAAATAATAATTCTAAAAGGTCTAAGAGTGTTAAAAAAACAAGCCTGAAGGCTTTATGTCTTAATGCGAGGATCATTCGTAATAAGGTGGATGAATTAGCTGCACTAATAGAGGTAAACGGATATGATATGATTGGGATTACGGAGACATGGCTCCAGGGTGACCAAGGCTGGGAACTCAACATCCAGGGGTATTCGATATTCAGGAAAGACAGGCAAAAAGGAAAAGGAGGTGGGGTAGCATTGCTGGTTAAAGAGGGGATTAACACAATTGTAAGAAAGGATATTAGCTCTGATGATGTGGAATCCGTATGGGTAGAACTGAGAAATACCAAGGGGCAGAAAACGTTAGTGGGAGTGGTATACAGACCCCTAAACAGTAATGCAGAGGTTGGGGATGGCATTAAACAGGAAATTAGAGACGCATGCAATAAGGGCACAGCAGTTGTCATGGGTGACTTTAATCTACATATAGATTGGGCTAACCAAATTAGTAACAATACTGTGGAGGAGGAATTCCTGGAGTGTATATGGGATGGTTTTCTGGACCAATATGTCGAGGAACCAACTAGAGACCAGGCCATCTTAGACTGGGTATTATGTAACGAGAAAGGATTAATTAGCAATCTTGTTGTGCGGAGCCCCTTGGGGAGGAGCGATCATAATATGATAGAATTCTTCATTAAGATGGAGAATGAAATAGTTGACTCAGAGACTAGGGTCCTGAATTTAAATAACGGAAACTATGATGGTATGAAGCGCGAGTTGGGTAGGATAGATTGGGGAATGTTACTCAAAGGGTTGACGGTGGATAGGCAATGGCAAACATTCAAAGATCGCATGGATGAACTACAGAATTTGTTCATCCCTGTCTGGCATAAAAATAAAACAAAAAAGGTGACTCAACCATGGCTGACAAGGGAAATCAGGGATAGCATAAGATCCAAGGAGAGGCCATATAAATTGGCCAGAAAAAGCAGTAAACCTGAGGATTGGGAGCAGTTTAGGATTCAGCAAAGGAGGACAAAGGGATTAATTAAGAGGGGGAAACTAGAGTACGAGCGTAAGCTTGCAGGGAACATAAAAACTGACTGTAAAAGCTTTTATAAATATGTGAAGAGAAAAAGATTGGTGGAGTCAAGCATAGGTCCCTTGCAGTCAGAATCAGGGGAATTTATAATGGGGAACAAAGAAATGGCAGAACAATTAAATACATACTTTGGC
Organism: Squalus acanthias; assembly: GCA_030390025.1. Classification (NCBI taxonomy): domain Eukaryota; kingdom Metazoa; phylum Chordata; class Chondrichthyes; order Squaliformes; family Squalidae; genus Squalus; species Squalus acanthias. The sequence goes on from CM059428.1 coordinate 141,705,668, forward strand.
TCTGTCTTCACAAAGGAGAACACAAATAACCTCCCAGAGATGTCGGGGAACATAGGGTCTAATGAGAGGGAGGAACTGAATGAAATCAGTATTTGTAGGGAAATGGTGTTAGGGAAATTGACGGCATTAAAGGCCGATAAATCCCCAGGGCCTGATAATCTACATCCTAGGGTACTTAAGGAAGTGGCCCTAGAAATAGTAGATACATTGCTGGTCATCTTCCAAAATTCTATTGACTCTGGAACAGTTCCCATGGATTGGAGGGTAGCTAATGTTACCCCACTGTTCAAAAAAGGTGGTAAAGAAAAAACGGGGAATTATAGACCAGTAAGCCTGACATCGGTTGTGGGGAAAGTGCTAGAGTCCATTATAAAAGATGTAATAGCAGAGCACTTGGAAAACAGTGACAGGATTGGACAAAGTCAACATGGATTTACAAAAGGTAAATCGTGCTTGACTAATCTACTGGAATTTTTTGAGGATGTAACTGGTAGAATAGATAAGGGAGAACCAGTAGATGTGGTGTATTTGGACTTTCAGAAGGCTTTCGATAAGGTCCCGCATAAGAGATTAGCGTGTAAAGTTAAGGCACATGGGATTGGGGGTAAGGTATTGACTTGGATAGAGAACTGGTTGGCAGACAGGAAGCAAAGAGTTGGAATAAACAGGTCTTTTTCCGAGTGGCAGGCAGTGACTAGTGGGGTTCCGCAGGAATCGGTCCTAGGACCCCAGCTATTCACTATATATATTAATGATCTAGACGAGGGAACTAGATATAATATCTTCAAGTTTGCAGACGACACAAAGCTGGGTGGGCGTGTGTGCTGCAAGGAGGATGCCAAGAAACTCCAGTATGATTTGGACAGGTTGGGTGATTGGGCAGAAGCATGGCAGATGCAGTATAATGTGGATAAATGCGAGGTTATCCACTTTGGTGGCAAAAACAGAAAGGCAGATTATTATCTGAACGGCAATAGATTGGGAGAAGGGGAAGTGCAATGAGACCTGAGTGTCCTTGTGCACCAGTCGCTGAAGGTAAGCATGCAGGTATAGCAGGCAGTTAAGAAGGCAAATGGTATGTTGGCCTTCGTAGCGAGAGGGTTTGAGTACAGGAACAAGGATGTCTTGCTGCAGCTGTACAGGGCCTTGGTGAGACCACACCTTGAGTATTGTGTGCAGTTTTGGTCGCCTTATCTGAGGAAGGATGTTCTTGCCATGGAGGGTGTGCAGCGAAGATTCACCAGACTGATACCTGGGATGGCAGGAATGACATACGAGGAGAGATTGGGTCGATTGGGCTTATATTCGCTGGAGTTTAAAAGAATGAGAGGAGATCTCATTGAAACTTATAAAATTCTAACAGGGCTAGACAGACTGGATGCAGGAAGGATGTTCCCGATGGCGGGTGAGTCCAGAACAAGAGGTCACAGTCTAAAGATAAGGGGTAAGCCATTTAGGACAGAGATGAGGAGGAATTTCTTCACCCAGAGAGTGGTGAACCTGCGGAATTCTCTACCACAGAAGGCAGTTGAGGCCAAGTCAGTAAATATATTCAAGAAGGAGTTAGATATATTTCTTAAGGCTAAAGGAATCAAGGGATATGGGGAGAAGGCAGGGACAGGGTACTGAGTTTGGATGATCAGCCATGATCTCAGAATGGCGGAGCAGGCTCGAGGGGCCGAATGGCCTACTTCTGCTCCTATCTTCTATGTTTCTATGTGCTGCCGAAGAAGCATTGGTGAGTTGCTGCAGTGCATCTTGTAGATGGTACACAGTGCAGCCACGGTACGTCGGTGGTGGAGGGAGTTCAGCTCTTTTGTCCATGTTTGGACCAAGGCTGTAATGAGGTCTAGAGCTGAGTGATCCTGGTGGAACCCAAACTGGGCATCAGTGAGTAGGTTATTGGTGAGTAAGTGCCGCTTGATAGCACTGTCGATGACACCTCCCATCACTTTGCTGATGATTGAGAGTAGACTGATGGGGCAGTAATTGGCCGGATTGGATTTGTCCTGTTTTTTGTGGACAGGACATATCTGGGCAGTTTTCCACATTGTCGGATAGATGCTAGTGTTATAGCTGTACTGGAACAGCTTGGCTAGAGGCGCAGCTATTTCTGGAGCACAAGTCTTCAGCACAATAGCCACGATGTTGTCGGGGCCCACAGCCTTTGCTGTATCCAGTGCGCTCAGCTGTTTCTTGATATCACGTGGAGTGAATCGAATTGGCTGAAGTCTGGCTTCTGTGGTGGTGAGGACCTCAGGAGGAGGCCGATGTAGATCATCCACTTGGCACTTCTGGCTGAAGATGGTTGCAAACGCTTCAATCTACTTTATCACATCCCCATTTCACTAGCCACCCCTCACACTCACCTTCATCCTAGTACAATCATACCAACTAACAACACACAAGGGTAGCCACTTCGGTGTTTTATCCAATGTTCATGTAACGTTTCTGTTAATGTGCTGTCAAACATTGAAGCCTTTATTTTCAACACTTTGCGTTCTTGGACAGATTTGTGTGCACCTTTGGAAGTGGCTTCGTGAATTGCAGTGAATGGTGAGACATAACGGTATCCCTGCAATGGTGATGAGTGTGAAAGGAATGGCTTGGCCATTGTAGGGATGCTTTATGTTGTTGATGTGGGGTGGTGCCAACCTGGCGCATTATGTGGCAGCCAGGGTGTACAGCATCAAGTGAAGTAAATCTGGCCATGGTGAGGCCATCCCTGGCCTCCCGGGCAGCAATGTGCTAGGATGCTGATGCCCGATGTCCTGTGCAACATCAGGTGATTGCGGAGAAGGTTGGTGTTGTTGTTGGTGCTGCTGGTGTTGGGGCTGATCATGGTTGGATTCTGAGGACCAATGTGAGACAGTATAAAGGTGACCCATGTTGATGGAATAGATGGCAGGTGAAGTAGAAATGACAGAAGCATTCTGTCAATGGTGAGAGAGTTCTTCCAATGAGGTGAGAGTGGATGGAGAGTGGAAAGTGAAAAGCCTGCAGAATCTGTGCTGGAAATGGACTGAGAAATAGCTTGTGGCTGAGGAAATTGATGATCTGTCAGGTGAGAGCTTTTACTGTACATTTAAAGCTATCAAGTAATCAGCTGGAGCAATGGCCATTCAACTCCCGCCTCAGCGACACAGATGTAGTCCCCGAGCAGCGTGGACCCCGTGGGCGAGCACTTAAAGTTAAAAGGTAAGGTTAAAAGCATTATTAAGGGTCTGTCAACAACCCAATAATTGGTTTAATTGGGTCGCCTGCCTCTGTGGGTCAGGTCGGATCGGAGATCACACATGCGCCATTGGGAAAGCCGCGTTGCAGCGGGTTGAAAGCGGGGTCCCGACCTGCTGTCAAAAAAATCAAATTTCCCACCTGACCTGCCACCGATCCCGCCCGCTGACCCCCCGGGAAATTCTGGCCTCTGTGTGTAAGAAATAATCAATGTGAGTTTAAAACGGAGAAATACTGTAGTTTCCTCTACAAGTAAATACCCTGAAGGAGAATTTCCATGGGGTATTCCTGATCTCCTGCCATTTTTAGCTTGTTTACATTATTTCTCCTGGGGTGATGCTGAAGTCACAGCAGCAGATCAGAAGGACATGGAAATTTCTCGCGCCTATCTTCATCATTTCTTATTTTCTTTTCTTGTAGGTGGATGACTCTGTATTTCACAGCTATTATTGCCTTTGTGAGGTAAACTCCTTTTTCAATCTTTCTAAATCATTTACTTATTTCACTTTCTAATTTCAAACAGATACATGTTAGCATAGTTTGTGCATCTTAACTTAGACAGAACAGTTTTATAGCTTTACAAAGTAAGTAGAATTGGGTATTAAAAGGGCAGGATTGGGTACTAAATATTCCTGGATATAGGGTATTCAGGAAAGATAGGGAAGGAAAGATAGGAGGTGGGGTGTCAGTATTGGTTAAGGAGAATGTTACAGTGCTGGAGAGAGAGGATGTCCTGGAGGGGTCAAGGACAGAATCTATATGGCTAGAGTTAAGAAATAATAGAGGTGCCATTACACTACTAGATGTATTCTATAGGCCACCACTAGTGGGAAAAATATGGAAGAGCAAATTTGCAGGGAAATTACAGAGAGATGCAAGAACTATAGAGTAGGGGGACTCCAACTATCCTAATATAGACTGGGATAGTAATAGTGTAAAGGGCAGGGAGGGGGAAGAATTTCTGAAGTGTGTTCAGGAGAACTTTCTTGATCAATATGTTTCCGGCCCAACAAGGAAGGGGGGATTGCTGGATCTGGTTCTGGGGATTGAAGTAGGTCAAGTGGAGAAAGTGTCAGTAGGTGAACATTTAGGGAACAGTGATCATAGTATCATAAGATTTAGATTAGCTATGGAATAGGACAGGGAGCAATCTAGAGTAAAAATACTTAATTGGAGGAAAAATAAATTCAGTAGGATGAGAACGGATCTGGCCTGGGTAAATTGGAATCAAAGATTGGCAGGCAAAACTGTAGTGGAACAATGGGCTGCCTTTAAAGAGGAAATAGTTTGGGTATATTTGAGGTACATTCCCACTAGGGGGAAAGGTAGGGTAACCAAAGTCAGAGCTCCCTGGATGACGAAAGAGATAGAGAGTAAAATGAAGCAGAAAAAGAGTGCGTATGACAGATGTCAGGTGAGAATACATCTGAGAATCAGGCTAAATAGAGAAAGTTCAGAGGAGAAGTGAAAAAGAAAATAAGAGGGGCAAAGAGAGGGTATGAGAATAGAATGGCAGCTAACATAAAAGGTAATCCAAAAGTCTTCAATAGGCATATAAATAATAAACAGGTAGTAAGAGGAGGGGTGGGGCTGATTAGGGACCAAAAAGGAGACCTACACATGGAGGCAGAGGGTATGGCTGAGATACTAAATGAGTACTTTGCATCTGTCTTCACCAAGGAAGAAGATGCTGGCATAGACATAGTAAAGGAGGAGGTAGAGGAGATACTGGATGGGATAAGAATTGATAAAGACAAGGTACTAGAAAGGCTGGCTGTACTTAAAGTAAATAAGTCACCAGGACCGGATGGGATGCACCCAACAATGCTGAGGGAAGTGAAGGAAGAAATCACGGAGGTACTGGCCATAATCTTCCAATCCTCCTTAGAATCGGGGGTGGTGCCAGAGGCCTGGAGAATTGCAAATGTTATACCTTTGTTCAAAAAAGGGTGTAAAGATAAACCCAGCAACTATAGGCCGGTCAGTTTAACCTCGGTAGTGGGGAAGCTTTTAATAATCAGGGACAAAATTAACAGTCACTTGGACAAGTGTGGATTAATTAAAGAAAGCTAGCACGGATTTGTTAAAGGCAAATCGTGTTTAACCAACTTGATTGAGTTTTTTGATGAGGTAACAGAGAGGGTTGAAGAGGGCAATGCGGTTGACGTGGTGTAAATGGATTTCCAAAAGGCGTTCGACAAAGTGCCACATAATAGGCTTGCCAGCAAAGTTGAAGCCCATGGAATAAAAGGGACAGTGGCAGCATGGATACAAAATTGGCTAAGTGACAGGAAACAGAGAGTGGTGGTGAACGATTGTTTTTCGGACTGGAGGAAGGTAATACAGTGGTGTTCCCCAGGGGTCGGTACCAGGACCACTGTTTTTCTTGATATATGTTAATGACTTGGATGTGGGTGTACAGGGCACAATTTCAAAATTTGCAGATGACACAAAACTTGGAAGTATAGTGAACAGTGAGGAGGATAGTGATAGACTTCAAGAGGACATAGACAGGCTGGTGAAATGGGCGGACACTTGGCAGATGAAATTTAATGCAGAAAAGTGCGAAGTGATACATTTTGGTAGAAAGAATGGGGAGAGGAAATATAAACTAAAGGGTACAATCCTAAAGAGGGTGCATGAAGAGAAAGACCTAGGGGTATGTGTGCACAAATTGTTGAAGGTGGCAGAGCAGGTTGAGAAAGCGGTTGAAAAAGCATACGGGATCCTGGGCTTCATGAATAGAGGTACAGAGTACAAAAGCATGGAAATTATGATGAACCTTTATAAAACACTGGTTCAGCCCCAACTGGAGTACTGTGTCCAATTCTGGGCACCACACTTTAGGAAGGATGCGACGGCCTTAGAAAGGGTGCAGAAAAGATTTACGAGAATGATGCCAGGGATGAGGGACTTCAGTTACGTGTATAGACTGGAGAAGCTGGGGTTGTTCTCCTTAGAGCAGAGAAGATTGAGAGGAGATTTGATGGAGGTGTTCAAAATCATGAGAGGTCTGTACAGAGTAGATAGAGGGAAACTGTTCTCATTGGCAGAAGGGTCGAGAACCAGAGGACACAGATTTAAGGTGATTGGCAAAAGAACCAAAGGCGACATAAGAAAAAACTTTAATACTCAGCGAGTGGTTAGGATCTGAAAGGGTGGTGGAGGCAGACTCAATCACAGCTTTCAAAAGGGAGTTGGATAAGTACCTGAAAGAAAAACATTTGCAGGGCTATGGGGAAAGGGCGGGTGAGTGGGACTAGCTGAAGTGCTCTTGCAGAGAGCCAGCATGGGTTCGACGGGCCGAATGGCCTTCTTCCGTGCTGTAACCATTCTATGATTCTATGAAGCCAAACATTCTCATATTAATAAAGGGGACAATTTTACAGGGGGTGCAGGAACAGAAAGACCTAGGGGGGTGTACGTACACAAATCTTTGAAGCTGGCAAGACAAGTTGAGAAGGCTGTAAAAAAAGCACATGGGATCCTTGGATTTATAAACAGAGGCACAGAGTACAAAAGGAAGGAAGTTATGCTTTTTTTAAATTCATTCATGGGATGTGGGTGTCGCTGCCAAGGTCAGCATTTATTGCCCATCCCTAATTGCCCTTAACTGAGTGGCTTGCTAGGCAGAGGGCTGCTAAGAGTCAACCACATTGCTGTGGGTCTGGAGTCACATATAGGCCAGACCGGGTAAGGACAGTAGATTTCCTTCCCGAAAGGACATTAGTGAACCAGATGGGTTTTTATGACAATCCGGTAGTTACATGATCACCATTACTGAGACTAGCTTTTTATTCCAGATTAATTTAATTAATTGAATTTAAATTCCCCAGCTGCCGTGGTGGGTTATGCTGAACCTTTATAAATCACTGGTTAGGCCCCAGCTGGAGTATTGTGTCCAATTCTGGGCACCACACTTTAGGATGGATGTCAAGGCCTCAGAGATGGTGCAGAGGGGATTTCCTAGAATGGTACCAGGGATGTGGGACTTCAGTTATGTGGAGAGACTGGAGGAGCTGGGGTTGTTCTCCTTCGAGGAGAGAAAGTTAAGGGGAAATTTGATAGAGGTGTTCAAAATCAGGAAGGGTTTTGATAGAGTAAATAAGGAGAAACTGTTTCCAGTGGCAGAAGGGTCGGTAACCAGAGGACACAGATTTAAGAAAATTGGCAAAAGAACCAGAGGTGAGATGAGGAGAAATTTTTGCTTCTGAGAAACAAACTTGTTTGTCATCAAGTATGATCACTAAAGTTAGTCTGGAAAATAATGTTTTGTGTAACGGAGCAGCAATGAAATAAATCCCAGACCAACTTTAAATCAAGCTAGCTCTGCATAGTGAGTCCTGAAAAGCCATAACATATACAATTGATATTTCTTAAATGTCTGCCTTCCTCAAGGCTTAGGCCCAAAATTCCGAAGGTTTGGTAGGGTGTAAACCTTCTCAGATCTATCTGGGGGGAGGGGTTGAAATTTGGGACTTGGAGAGGAAACGCCAATTTTATGCCCTGTTTACGTTCTGCCCTAGATTCCACTGGAAATTAGATACACCCATACTAGCTAAGGTGCAGTCATACAAATAATTGGTTAGCACAGGATGACATCATGGGGGTCATTTTGACTTTGAGCGATAATATAAAATGTGTGATATCAGCTCGGCCGCCTGTTAAACAGCTCTCCTGATTTTTTGTTGGAAATGAACGCAGCTAGATAAAGCCATAAAAAAGGCTGATGGTATTTTGGGTCTTATAAATAGGGGCATAAAGTGGAAGATTAAAGATAATGATAATTTTTTAGAAAACATCAGTTAGGCCACAGTTCGAGTACTGTGCAGGGTGGGTGATAACTGGACCTGGATGTGCAGATGTAATTCGGTTACCATTTTAAAGTCACATGTTATGTCCTTATGTCTATATTCCTATTTCCACATTTATAATGGAAACTGCCTACATTAACTTGTCATGCTGTAATTACTCTCTCTCACCAGTGGTAGCACTGCAGCACCTTCACTGGGGCAGGGTTTAATTACCGTGTGACAAGTTCACATCAGCAGATACCATTATAAATATGGACAGGATTTTACGATGGAAAAAGTTGATAGGAAGTATGAGCTGAGCAGATGTAAGATTTTTAATATATAATAGTTAGAGTTGTGCAGCTGTCAAAGGTACTTGGGTAGTAAATACATTTGTATCCAAATTACGGCTCAGGCTCCAATTCAATGTATTGCTTATCATAAGAACATAAATCGGAGCAGGAGTAGGCCATTCGGCCCTTCAAGCCTGATCCGCCATTCAATAAATCATGGCTGATCTTCTACCTCAACTCCACATTTCCACACTATCCCCATATCCCTTGATTCCCTTAGTATACAAAACCTATCGATCTCTGTCTTGAATATTCTCAATGACTGAGCCTCCACAACTCTCTGGGGCAGAGAATTCCAAAGATTCACCACCCTGTGAGTGAAGAAATTTCTCCTCATCTCAGTCCTAAATGGCCGACCCCTTATTCTGAGACTGTGACCCCCTACTTCGAAATCATGCCCTGATTTACCTTGATCACCAGTTATAGGCTCCACTGTCAGTATTTTTACTGAACTGATATTAAATCAAACCACTCAAAAATGGATCTGAGAAGAGAAAGCAGGGGAACTTACTCTGACATATAGAAGGTATAAGCATCCTGAAGGCTGAACCATAGGCATTGTCCTATCTATAACCAAAATTTGTCCACACTTGTTGGAAATCTATCTGGAAAAATTCCAATGGTTCCATTTTTCTGCTGGAAACGGAACGGGGAAGGACTTCCGCCCAATGAATCAAGAACACCCATTTCTGCCTGAACTTCTGGTCTGGCCACAAATTATATCTTCATGGTTAGCGCCTGCCCATGATGTGGATGGGGCTTGGGACTGCACTCTCATGTGTCCAGAATTTCGGAGTACCGATGCAGCAGCCTCCTAAAGTGGAGCAGAACTAGGAAGGAGAACATTATCAACTTTCAAGCTAAAGTGACTGAAGAACTTGGCAGTGCAGCATAAGTGAGCCAAATGGAATGACAGAGCTGCAGAACTGCAAGGTTTCAGTGAAGCAGCAACAGAGGTTCTGCTCATGACATGCATGCAAGGAAATCTGCCCTGTTTGTGATTCTGGGACAGGCTCCCCATAGGAAGTTGCCACAAGGGTAAACGTTGTCTCCAGTACCTGTAGGGTGTGCATCCAAATGAGAAAGAAAGTGTCAGACTTGAAGGGAGCAGTGAAGGTAAGGCAGCCAAGACAATAGATGGGCTGCATATACATGTCACAAACTGTTTGCTCTCAACCTGTTACACCTGCACGGCTGCCCTGTACAAAGCATTCAGACAACCTAACAGCTCTTTCAATGCTTGACATGCATGGTCATACAAATGCACAGCACAAAGAGTAAATTGCTACTCTCGCTATTGTCACATTCACTTCTTAAAAGGCTCTTACGCCAAAAAACCTTGCAACACACTGGAAGCAAGGTAGCCACTTGGGTGCCACAGTTCAAACTTACAACACATTTTCATTTACAGGCCGACATTACAAAATAGCTTACAAGAGAGAGTATACTGGCAACAGAGGAGGGCCCACTGGACCTCATTGGCTGTGAGTGCATAGAGTGAATGGAGCAAGGTGAAGCTGGAAGCTTCCCCCAGCTGAGGGCTAGTCCTGTGCTTCTTTTGTTATGTCCTTCATACCCTACTCACTCGCTCACTGTCAAGCACAATAGCATGCCACACAGTACATAAGCCCTGATTGAAGGGGCGTATTGCATGCAGTATGCTAACATTTCTTTCTCTCCCTCTTCTGTTTATCTAGACATGCCACCAGGAAAAGCGACAGCTCCTAGAGCCGTTCAAGAGGTCCTCACCTCACAGCAGCCTGCGTCACTCATTCCACCTGTCACAAGCACCAGTGCAGGTACATCCACCCTAGGGGATTCAGATAGTGGGTTTAAGTAAGGCGAATTGGGTAAAGGACTGAACATCAGTGAGGAGGAGCAAGTTGAGGGGGCAGTGGAAGAGCTGGAACCTGCTGCTTGGAGGGCCAGTTCGTTCCTGCCTCAGCAGGATGTCAGAAGGCCTGCTTATCAAAAAAAATTGCTGTCTGAGCAGGGTGGTATACTGGAATAACTTGAGTCTGATCAAATGGGGACTTCATTCCCATGCAAATTCCAGACCCCTCTCGCCTATTTCTCACTGGTGGATTCACGTGCACCAGCAGAATTTTTACCTTTATATTTTTGCTGTCTCCACCAGCCTTGCCGGCACTGGTGCTGCATAAGAAGTGCCATGCCAAGCAACTCAACTTGAAAGAATAAACAGTAACTATAGCTATCCCAGTGCAAACTACTAATTATTACGAGCATTAACGCATATCACATGCGCATATGTAAAAAAACCACGATGGCATACAATATTCTTGTGTGATGCTTCTTCTATAATCATTTTATATACATCAACTTACATTTCTTTGGTGCTTATTACACAGATCGCGATGTCTCAGCGATGTTACCTTCCTCAAGAGGACACCAAGCAGGAGAGATAAAGGGAAGAGGTTCAGGAGGGTCAATGGGAAGGGTCTTAAAGAAGCTTTTGAAAATAGGGAGGCGGGTGGCAAGGTGGAGATGTTGAGGAAGGGAGTTGCAGAGGGTGGGAAAGGGGGGCATAATGTATGGGAAGGAGCAGCTGCTGATGGTAGAGTAGAAGGGGCAAGGAACAATTGGAGGAGCAGAGTCTGTGCAGAGAGATATGGCTGGAGGAATTTGCAGATGTATAGAGGGGCATGACGGTGGAGGGATTTGAAGGATGAAGACAAGAATCTTAAAGTCAATTCTCTGGGACATATATGGCACTAATATTTTTATCTAGATAACCAAAGGCAGCCTTGTCTGCATGAAAAGTGTGGAACTTTAAGGGAATCACTTTCATGGTCCCATTTGTTGGAATTTTATATATAGTGTCATAAATCGCAAGTAACAACTCAGGAAGTACTACTGGGTGGCCAGCTGGGGCGCCGTCCAGGGAGTATAAATACTCATGCATGGGCCCACCTTGGGCAGAGACAATCTGGAAACAGGAAGCTAGTGACTGCTAACTAGACCTCCATGTTTTGTTACAAGTTGATTGAGATTTGGTCAACAAACAATTGTGTGCTTTATTCGGCAGTTATTCCCATTAGAGGAAGGATATCTGCAGTCTTTATTTTTTACTTTAGTTTGTATAGTGCCTGGATACATTTTTCCTGGCATGAAGAATATAGATTCATAGCTAAGTTAGTTTTTAGTCAGATAGATCCACCGTGATACCATGCTATTTAGCCACACGGTGGCATAGTGGTTAGCACTGTTGCCTCACAGCGCCAGGGACCCGGGTTCGAATCCGGCCTCGGCTAACTGTCTGTGTGGAGTTTGCACATTCTCCCCGTGTCTGCGTGGGGGTGCTCCGGTTTCCTCCCACAGTCCAAAGATGTGCGGGTTAGGTTGATTTGGCTATGATAAATTGACCTTTAGTGTTAGGGGGATTAAATACGTGGGGTTATGGGGATAGGGTGGGATATGTGTCGGTGCAGGCTCGATGGGCCGAAATGGCCTCTTTCTGCACTGTGGGGATTCTGTGATTGTTCTGTGAGTATTGTTCAGTAAATAGAATACAACAAATAACTTGCACAGATTCTCTGCGAAATATGAGCATCTGTCTGGACAATGGAACCATAGTTTAGGAGATTATTTATTCCTTTGCTCTGCAAGATTCTGTACATTATGTAGTAGAGTCATCATCCATGACTTAATTCCATATCCATTATCTCCCTCTAACCATCTATGTAGTCTACCTCAAATATTCTAGTCAGAGTGGATTGAGAAACAATAAGAAATTAATGTGTCGATCCTGTAACACTTGAACATTACAAACTATCAGCATAATTATAGAGCAGATTCCTTTCCTACTGAAGTAAACACAGACATATATGTGCACTTGATGGCACCAAATACCCTTGGAAAGTCATCTACAACATGGAACTGTTGAGTAGATAACTGTTGCTGTTCTGCTTTTGGTAAGTGTCTGAATTGAGATGCATCAGTCACCTCCAATATGTAGTGGAAACTAGTAGACTGGCAGATCTCTGCGTAACCATGGCCTGCAAAAAAACAATAAGATAGAAGTTTGCAACAGTGGCAGGCTGCACAACTACAGGTAAAACAATCACAATGACATAGGCCAGTTCTGATTCTGACCTTGTCTCTTTGCCTGATGAAGCAAAATTGCCTCAGACACTGCAGTTCTGATAAGCCAAATAACTTGGGAGATATACTTTGTATCTGACTCATGCTATACTTTACCAGTGAGTGTTAGATGCTAGAGACAGTTGTAAACATATGGAAGAATGTTCTATATCCAGAATTAGTTTCTTCAGCTTCATGAGTCATGCCCAAAAAGATTTTTTAAAGATAAACTGGTAACCATTATGTACATGATTTACCAAAACCTTCATACCTATAGGATGACCATCAAACTGTCTGCATCTGAGTAAAGTACATACTGTTTTTTCCTTTTTGTAGGGTGACAGTGGAGAGTCTGCACATCATCTCAGAGAAACCACTAACAAGAGAACACAAACCGTTGCCTCTTACTTCAGGGTATGGCACATTGCTTCTTTTACTAGTCACTGCTTTTAACCCCTTTTTAGGACCCAACTCACCTCACACACCATTCTTTGACCGAATGGGCAAGCAACCTACATCCTGACTTTTACCAATGGCGCTGTTGAACTGGGCATTTAATTCTCCAATTGTTGTTGCTTCCCCGTGGGAAATGACGAGGGAGTATTAGCACCTCCACCTGACAGCATGGCCACAGGTCAGAGAGTCACCACATGGGAAAATGTGGGTATGAATGTGTAGCTTATCACTCCATGGCACTGCACATGGCTACACCATTTCACAATATCACCATTTACTCATTATTTTAAATGGTGTTCTTCTCTCTTCATTTTCCGCCATACTTATTTTCATTCAATTAGATGAATCTGATTTTACTTGCCTTCCTCTTTCAATTATTCTGCTGAGCAGAACGTTATCATGCAATGAATTGGGATTGTTTTTCTTTTTGAGTTCCATTGTTTTACAATGATTCCTAAATTCTGTTTCTTTTCATCTCCTGGCTAGTATTCATGGCCGGAATTTTGCCGGCGCTCAGGGGGCGGGTTTGGAGGCGGGACATCCGGCAAAATCGCAAATAGTGACAGCGGGTTGGAAACCCACAGTCAACCCACCTCCAATCAGTCTTCCCAAGTGTCAGGTCCCCGATTTGCGCAGGGATCCAACACATAGAGGATTATAGCCACTTAATTGATTGTTAACAGGTTGTTAACAGGCAGTTAACAGGTTTTTTCCAATTTTGACACTTCTACTGCGGGCTTCCCGATGTCCGGACACCACGCCAGGTAAGTGTGGCGTGTTGTGAGTCTGCTGTAATGTTTCTGCATTGATGACCGTTGCAGAAGTGGTGTGAAGGATCCAATGGTGCACTGGTGAGTTTCAGAGGTAAGAAAATGTTGGGAAATTCATTTTTAATGCATTTAGACTTTTCTGTAGGTAACAAGTTTTGAATTGTATGTGTAGTCCCACCTCATTGGGAGAACCTCTCTCACCAGTGACAGATCGCTTCTGTAACCTCACCTGCAGCTGCCATCTGTTCTAGCCTAAGGAGGGAGTCACTGGAGAGCATGGGTGCAAGAGCTCATCTGTGAACAGTGATTGTCAGTGTTTGCAGCACCTCAATGCTGTCAAACACTGAAAAATCAACTGTCAAAAAAAATTGTGTGTGGTCCCTTTAAGAATGCCGGCAGATGACGTGTCATCAAATGACGTCATCTGACACCGGCTTCCTCTTAATTGGCCGGCAAGCCCACAGGGTGGGCTTAACAAGGCCAATTGATGTAAAATTACATCTGTGGGCTGGATGTAGTTGGGGGCTGAGCCGTTCCCAAGCCGCCTCAAAGCATAAAATCGCGGCCAATGTGTCTAGTGGAAATGTTGCCTTTTATAACAGGTGTTAAAGCTAATTCGACATCCTGATTTAGGACAGAAGTGTGTGTCTGAGGTTTTTATTCATCCCCGGTCATTTTTTGTGATCTACTCTTTGCTTTGGGTCCTCCCTATCCTCCCTTTCCCACACTGAGAGGCAGACAAGCTATTCCCTGGCTTATGTCAAACCTCTTCTCAAACCATTAGGAGCTGCAGGAGAGCAGCATAGGCTGTTTCCCTTTAAGTTTCTTTCCCCCTCCCTCTGAGAAAACACCTTGGGGTAACCTTCTGAGTATTATGACAGCAGGGAGGAATCTCGCCTGGTGCCTGCGCAAATCAGAAAATTGTGGGCGTACTGCTGTCGTTTTCTCAGCTATTGAAATCAATGGAGGAAAATTGTGATCAAAGCATAATGATGTGCTGATAGGCACTGGTGGCAGGTGTGGTTCCGCGTCACATGTACATACATTAGGCTCTCATCTGCGCCTGGTATCTGACCTGCCGGAGATTGAGAACTCTGTTGTAGAATTTTGTACTCTGATGGTTCTAGGTAAACTCTTGCTAACTGAAAATAATAACTGTGAACAGCCACATTACTGGTCATGCAGAAACTTTGCTTTGCACTAATGATTCAGGAATAGTAAGTGGTTGAAATGTATTTACACACTCAGCCAACCACTCAGAGTGTAGAAACTAGTCACTACATTTTGACAGTACAATCTTTTACAGGTTCTGTTTCTAAGGTTTTAAATCTAAAATATGAGGGAGACTGCACTGCCTTAGTGTAACCATGATTTTACATTCAGACTGATGAAAAAGTTGTCAGTTAAAATAAGTTATCAATAGGGTTCAGCTGAACACACCAGTGTACATTGTTTTTGTATCTGTATGAGGTTATAAACCCAAGGTTCCTTTTGTGAGAATCTGCATGGTTCTGTTAGTCTGAGTTTCAGTTCATCTCTAATTACTCCTTTCAGAGTCACTAACTCTGTGCCTAATTGATGTTAATTGGTATAATCAGGCAGATGCACTGAGAACTCTCAAACTAACCCACACGCCAGAGCATCTGGTGTTAGGGAGCTCACGATTCTGCCAGCATAATATTTCACTCTATCCAGAAACTCATGCTCCTTTCCACCACTTACTGTGGTTATTAAAAGACTGGAATATTAAAACCCAACTTGCAAGAGCCCAGAGGTATCAATGGTGAGACTGGAAGCTCCAGATTCAGTGAAGATCTCACGAGCTTTGAACTTACACATATCAACAGCAATAACAACTTGCATTTATATAGCACCTTTAAGGTTAAAAAAAAATCCCCATCCCAAATGGAAATAGAATGGGGAATGGCTGCTGGGCCATGGAGGAGGAAGTTAGGAGGGTGACTGAAAGCTTGGTCAAAAAATAGGTTTTTAAAGTGAGAGAGAGAAGTGGAGGGGAGAAGGGTTTAGAGAGGCAGTTCCAGAGAGAAGGGCCAAAGTGGCTGATGGCTCTGCTACCAATGTTGGGGGTGAAGTGAGGAGTCTACAGGCCAACTGTTGGCTTTTAAAGTTGACATTCAACTTTTCAACTTATGTATCAACTTGTCGGCATTTTAGAAGAAAAATCCGATTTTGTTACTGGCATTGGATGTGGACAACATCCCGGCTATCGTGCTGAAGACTTGTGCTCCAGAACTAGCCGCGCCTCTAGCCAAGCTGTTCCAGTACAGCTATAACACTAGCATCTATCTGACAATGTGGAAAACTGCCCAGATATGTCCTGTCCACAAAAAGCAGGACAAATCCAATCTGGCCAATTACTGCCCCATCAGTCTCCTCTCAATCATCAGCAAAGTGATGGAAGGTGTCGTCGACAGTGCTATCAAGCGGCACTTGCTCACCAATAACCTACTCACTGATGCCCAGTTTGGGTTCTGCCAGGACCACTCAGCTCCAGACCTCATTACAGCCTTGGTCCAAACATCGACAAAAGAGCTGAATTCCAGAGGTGAGGTGAGAGTGACTGCCCTTGACATCAAGGCAGCATTTGACCGAGTGTGGCATCAAGGAGCCCTAGTAAAACTGAAGTCAATGGGAATCGGGGGTGGGGGGGGTGGGGGGGGGTGGTGGAACTCTCCACTGGCTGGAGTCATACCTAGCACAAAGGAAGATGGTTGTGGTGGTTGGAGGTCAATCATCACAGCCCCAGGACATCACTGCAGGAGTTCCTCAGGGCAGTGTCCTAGGCCCAACCATCTTCAGCTGCTTCATCAATGAACTTCCCTCCAGCATAAGGTGAGAAATGGGGATGTTCGCTGATGACTGTACAGTGTTCAGTGTCTTTCGCAACTCCTCAGATAATGAAGCAGTCATGGCCGCTTGCAGCAAGACCTGGACGACATTCAGGCTTGGGCTGATAAGTGGCAGGTAACATTCGCGCCACACAAGTGCCAGGCAATGACTATCTCCAACAAGCAAGCATCTAAGCACCGCCCCTTGACATTCAACAGCATTACCATCGCCGAATCCCCCACCATCAACATACTGGGGGTCACCATTGACCATAAACTTAATTGGACCAGCCACATAAATAGTGTGGCAACAAGAGCAGGTCAGAGGCTGGGTATTCTGCAGCGAATGTCTTACGTCCTGACTCCCCAAAGCCTTTCCAACATCTACAAGGTACAAGTAAGTTGTGTGATGGAACACTCTCCACTTGCCTGGATGAGTGCAGCTCCAACAACACTCAAGAAGGTCGACACCATCCAAGACAAAGCAGCCCGCTTGATTGGCACCCCATCCACCAACTTAAACATTTACTCCCTCCACCACCGGCATACCGTGGCTGCAGTGTGTACCATCTACAAGATGCACTGCAGCAACTCGCCAAGGCTTCTTCGCCAGCACCTCCCAAACCCGCGACCTCTACCACCTAGAAGGACAAGGGCAGCAGGTGTATGGGAACACCACCACCTCCAAGTCCCGCTCCAAGTCACACACCATCCTGACTGGGAGTATATCGCCGTTCCTTCATCGTCGCTGGGTCAAAATCCTGGAACTCCCTCCCTAACAGTACTGTGGGAGTACCTTCACCACACAGACTGCAGCGGTTCAAGAAGGCAGCTCACCACCACCTTCTCAAGGGCAACTAGGGATGGGCAATAAATGCTGGCCTTGCCAGTGACGCCCACATCCCATGAACGAATAAAAAATAAAATCATCACTGCTGCTAACTGTGCTTTAGTGTACTTCAGTAAAAGTGATGGAATGTTGCATATACCTGCAGCATAGGTTATGCCAAACCCATATCCCACTGGGCTCTCAATCTAACTTCTTGTTTTCACATGTCATAGGTCTAGTTTTAGGGCTATTTTTGAGCTGTCAGTCTTTCGGGGCTGTGTCAGTATTTTTGAAGCTGTTCGTAAGCTTTTGCTAGTGTTCCACTTCATAGAATCATAGAATTATAGTACAGTACGGAAGGAGGCCTTTCGGCCCATCGAGTCTACGCCAGCTCTTTCGAAGAGCAAGCCAGTAAGTCCCACTCCCCCACGCTTTCCCCATATTCCTACAATTTTGGCATAGCGGGAGGTGGGTGCACACAACACTGGAGTCAAAGGACCGAAGTGTATGAGAAAGATGTAAAATTTTGGAGATGGTTTCAGAGGTAGAATGGGGTGAGTCCATGAATGGATTTGAAAATGAGGAGGAGAATTTTTAATTTAATAAGTTAGGGGACAGGGAGCCAATGTAGGTCAGTAAGGATAGGGGCGATGGGGGTGTGGGACTTATTGCAGGATAGGATACGGATGCTCAGTTTGGGACACGTTAAAGTTTAGGGAGTTTATCATTAAAATTAACTTTAAATTAAAATAGCTAGAAAAAGTGAAACAAAACACTTCTAATTTGAAGAAGTGGATGCATTGTGTCCTGGGTGGCAGACATGACTTAGTGGTATCTCAGTCTTGCCTTTGAATCAGAAAGTTGTGGGTTCAAGCCCCACTCCTAGGACTTGTGCACATAATCTAGGGTGATACTTCAGTGCGAGTACTGAGGGAGTGCTGCATTATCAGAGGTGCTATCTTTCAGATGAGATGTTAAACTGAGGCCCTGTCTGCCATCTTATTTGGATGTAAAAGATCCCATGACACTGTTCAAAGAGTTAAATAATCAAAAATGTCAATAAAATCTATTGTGAAACTTAAAATTTAAGCCTATTGCTTTTGTAAACATCTAATTGTGACTGCCGACTGTTTGAATTTCAGCATTCACTCATGGATCTCCTCTCCAAGATGGTGGGTGGTCTGCCTCATTTTGTTCGTTGCATAAAACCGAACAATGACCGCCAGGCCAAGAAATTTGATCAAGAAAAGGTGTTGGTACAGCTTCGTTACACGGGAGTTCTGGAAACGGCCCGTATCCGTAGACAAGGATATTCACACCGCATTCTTTTTGCAAATTTCATTAAAAGGTGAACAGTGCGACTGCTCAGTTGTCACTGTGTGATGTAAGCTTCAGTAGCATCAGGACATTGTTAAAATGCTGGCGGATGGAGGCTATTGAGCAAGCATAGGTGTGATTGGTATGCCTGACAGATTTATCTGTGTTTTATTCTTTGCAAAGCTTCATTTATTGCCTATTGCTAATTTTCCTTACAACACTAAGAGGCTCGCTTGGCCACTTCAGCAGATTTTCCTGATTCCATCCCAAAAGGATTGAGGTGGAACTTCTGCCAGCTGCCTCTACCTCCCCATGGCCCCAGTCCACTTTCCTGGGTCGAGGGCCATCAGGTTTTCATAGTGGGCTTCTGGCAGAATTCCAGCCAGCAAGCCAGAGGCCGCTAATGGCCCCCAAGGGAAATCAAGGTGGTGCTACAGTGGGTCTGCCACCGTACCACCTGAAGAGGTGGGAGTCACATTCAAGGGTCAAAGGGCTCTGATCAATGGAGTAGCACAGAGGCCTTCACCAGGTAAGCTATCAGATAGAGCGTATGCCTGTGAGTAATCCCTCTTCCCAATGTAGAACCATTCCCACCGCTACCCCAGACCTACCATCTGGGGTTTCAGGGAGCAGCAGGAAGAGGGGCAGATGGAGGTAAATGGAACCCACCAACCCCACCTTCCCCCCGCTCCCCCCCCCCTCCACTCCTGAATAGTCAAGTCTAGAGGTAACAAAGGCATGGATCAGGTGGAAGTAGGCGGTCTTGGTGATAGAGCAGAGAGGTGGTCGGAAGCTCATACCAGGGTCAAATAGGACGCCAAGGTTGCGGATTGGCTGGTTCAGCCTCAGACAGTGACCAGGGAGAGGGATGGAGTCAGGTGGCTAGGGAACGGAGTTCGTGCTGGAGACCGAAAACAATGGCTTCGGTCTTCCCAATATTTAGTTGGAGGTAATATCTGCTCACCCAGAACTAGATGTCGGACAAGCAGCATGACAAAGGTGAGAGAGGTAGTGCTGGATGCCGTCAGTGTACACGTGGAACCCGACATTTTGTTTTTGTATGATGTCGCCGAGAGGCAGCATGTAGATGAGAAATAGGAGGGGGACCAAGGATAGATCCTTGATCCGAGAACAGAGTGATGCCACATCTGTAACCCAACCTCCCTGCTTAAACAACTCTAGATATGACAGATAGTCTGCAGGATCAGACAGTTTTACACATGGTGCTAGCGGCTGTAGGGAAATCCACTGACCCAACATGCTCCCTACAATATTCCTTCCATTAATATTCATGGATGGAAAATTACTAAGAGTGTCCGTGATTTGGTAAAATCAGTCCTTAAAAATATGAAATTCTACAAAATATGTTTCAGTACACTGTTTATTCTGATTCTTTACAGGTACTATGTTCTTGCATTCAAGTCAAATGAAGAACCACCAGCGAATCCTGATAAATGCGTTGCCATTTTGGAAAAAGCTAAACTTGACAACTGGGTTCTGGGGAAGACCAAAGTAGGGTTATTCATTATTTTTTACTTACCTGTTCATTCAGTTGCATGCTTAATTTGCTATTTAAATTTTCTTTTATCAATTATGTGACTTCTCATTCTCATTGATTGATTCATTGGCATCAGCCTTGTGATAGCACTCTGGCAAATTGAGTCCGAAGGTTACATAAGAACATAAGAAATAGGAGCAGGAGTAGGCCATTCGGCCCCTCGAGCCTGCTCCGCCATTCAATAAGATCATGGCTGATCTGATCTTGGCCTCAACTCCACTTTCCTGTCCGCTCCCCATAACCCTTGATTCCCCTGTTTTTCAAAAATCTGTCTTTCTCCGCCTTGAATATATTCAATGACTCTGCCTCCACAGCTCTCTGGGGTAGAGAATTCCAAAGATTCACAACCCTCCGAGAGAAGAAATTCCTCCTCATCTCCGTTTTAAATGGGCGACCCCTTATGCTGAAACTATGCCCCCTAGTTCTAGATTCCCCCACAAGGGGAAACATCTTCCCTGCATCTACCCTCTCAAGCCCCCTCAGAATCTTATATGTTTCAGTAAGATCACCTCTCATTCTTCTAAACTCCAATGAGTATAGGCCCAACCTGCTCAATCTTTCCTCATAAGACAAACCCTGTGTATTTAAACCCCACTCCAGACATTTTATTTCATTCTCGGGATGGGGGGTGACGCTGACAAGGCTGGCATTTATTGTTCATCTCAAGTTGCCTTCTTTCTTGAACCACACAGCAGGTTTTTATACAATTGAGTGGCTTGTCAGGTCACTTCAGAGGGCAATTAAGAGTCAACTACGTTGGTGTGTGACTGGAGTCACATAATGCCCAGACTGGTTAAAGACGGCAGGTTTCTTTCCTTAAAGGACATTCATTAGCCAGTTGAGTTTTTTACAACAATCTGACAGGTTCACAGGTCTCTTTTGCTGATACCAGCTTTTTATTTCCAGTTTTTTAAAACCGTACCCCTTGAGCACATAATCTAGGCTGACACTTCAGGGCAGTAATGAGGGAGTACTGTATTGTGGTCTTTCAATGAAATATTGAACTCAGACCCTCTGCGCTCTCAGGTGTATCTAAAAGACCCCATGACACTATTCCAAGAAGACCAGGGAAGACTCTGTTGTCCTGGTGAACATTTGTCCCTTACCGTTCTCTACCGCCCACCCAAGTACCATAAAAATTTTCTCACCAAGATATCTTCACTGCTTTCCACCCTCAGCCTCTGCACCGAGCGACTTCTCATCCTCGGTGATTTCAACCTCCATCTCAATTCATCTTGCTCTCTCTCCTCTGAGTTCACTGCCCTCCTATCCTCCCTTAATCTCTCCCTCCATGTATACTCCCCAAGCCATTTTTCATGGCCACCCCCTTGACCTTGCCATCTCACATGGCCTCGCTACTCCCATCGTGCCAATCACAGATAAGGCCACCTCTGACCACTTGTATCGCTCTCCACCCACATCCCTCTTCCCCTCCCACCCTCCTGACCACATATCCGCGCCATAACCCCTAAGACTGCCTATTTCCACCTCCGTCCTCGCCCCTCCCTATCTCTGTAATCTCCTCCAGTCCCACAATCCCCCGAGATATCTGTGCTCCTCTAATTCTGGCCTCTTGAGCATCCCTGATAATAATCGCGCAACCATTGGTGGCCATGCCTTCTGTTGCCTAGGCTCTAAGCTCTGGAATTCCGTCCCTAAACCTTTCCGCCTCTCTACCTCTCTTTCCTCCTTTAAGACGCTCCTTAAAACCTACCTCTTTGACCAAGACATCTGCCCTAATTTCTCCTTATGTGGCTTGTTTTATAACACTCCTGTGAAGCGCCTTGGGACATTTTACAGCGTTAAAGGCACTATATAAATACAAGTTGTTGTTGTTGTTGTTTAGCCTTACTAAAAACAGATTATGTGGTCGTTTATCTCATTGCTGTTTGTGGGACCTTGCTGTGTGCAAATTGGCTACCAACAGCAACCATACTTCAAAAAAGTATTAATTGACTGTGAAGCACTTTGGGATGTTGGCGATCATGAAAGGTGCTATATATAAATGCAAGTTGTTTCTTTCATATCAATCCATTAAAAATCTGATAATATTGAGATTTTATCCATATTTTCACAAAACAAATCACCTTATTATGATCATTTTAAAGTTAAACTGCCGACTTTTCATTTCAAGGTTTTGGAAAAGTTAGGCAAGACTTTGTAACATGAAAACACACACAAATCAAAAGTGCGACTGGAGCAAATCTCTTTCAGATGCACAGTAAAAAAAAAGGGGGGAGAAATTGGGTGGCGCCCCTTTTGGGGCTCTAACGTCGCCGGGGCACTAACTTAAGCGCCCCAAAAATGTTTGCGCCCCTCTGCCATAAATTCCGTAGTAGCGCCCTAAGCAGGAGGCGGCGCCACCGCTGCAAAAACGCCCCCTGATCTACTGAAGATAGCAGCGCTACATGCAACAGCACCACGCACAGCGGCACCTAGCACCGCGTCATTGCAGGCCTACTACCCTGATTAAAGGGGAGGGGCCTAGCGCTGCGCACACCGGGGCCCTGCTGGACTACCGGGGAGCGGGGTACCGTGAAAACAGCTCGGCACTCCTCTTGAGTACTGGGCTGAGCGATCGCGGCCGGCACCCCGCATAAAAAAGGGAAAGGGGGCAGGTGCTGGTAGTCAGTCAAAATAAAAATGGCCGCCCGACACCTGCCCTTTAAGTTGCGCCACCGCCGCTGCAAAAATGCCCCCTGACCCTGTCGGACATAACCTCCCGCGATAGGTCAGGGGACGCTACCGGCTACCACCTGCCGCTAACCTCCCGCTGAATTTCGCGGGAGGTGTTAGTGGCAGCACGCCCGGGCGCTAAGGGCTTTGCTAACAAGAGGCACAAACCAACCCAATATTTCCCCCCAAGGACCTACAACCTAAACTTAGGCATATACACAAGACCTCTGGTAGATATCTGCTACTAAGCAAGGGAAAGCAAAACATGAAATATAAAAGAGGCAAATACAAAAGCAAAATACTGCAGATGCTGGAAATCTGAAAAAAAATAACAGAAAATGCTGGAAATACTCAGCAGGACAGGCAGCATCTGTGGAGAGAGAAACAGAGTTAATGTCTCAGGTCAATGACCTTTCGGCAGAACTGGAAAAAGTTAGAGATGTAACAGATTTTAAGCAAGTGCAGGGGCAGGGAAAGGGGGGAGGGGAGGAAAGAACGAAAGGGAAGGTCTGTGATAGGGTGGAAGGCAGGAGAGATTAAACAACAAAAGGTATGTTTGTACAAGGCAAAAGGAGATGGTTAAGGGACAAGTAAAGAAACAAAAGATGGGTCTAGAAGAGGTGTAAATGGGTATAGCAGAATCAACAGCTGCCATCTGAAAAGATAGGGGCAGAGGTTATGGTCTGAAATTATTGAACTTGATGTTGAGTCCAGAAGGTTGTAAAGTGCCTAATCGAAAGATGAGGTGCCGTTCCTCGAGCTTGTGTTGAGCTTCGTTAGAACAATGTAAAAGGTCGAGGATGGAGAGGTCAGCGTGGGAGTGGAGCAGAGAATTAAAGTAACAGGCGACCGGAAGCTCAGGGTCACCCTTACGGACTGAATGGAGGTGTTCCGCAAAGCAGCCACCCAATCTGCGTTTGGTCTCCCCAGTGTAGAGGAGACCGTATCGTGAGCAGCGAATACAGTATATTAAAATGCAAGAAGTACAAGTAAATCGCTGTTTCACCTGGAAGGAGTGTTTGGGGCCCTGGACAGTGGGAAGGGAGGAGGTGAAAGGGCAGGTGTTGCATCTCCTGCGCTTGCATGTGAAGGTGCCGGGCGAAGGGGATATAAAAGAGGGTTTGGTAATGCAAGGCTGATCTGAATATTGTAATCCTTCGGTGAGGAAGTAAACCATCAAGTGGTTCCAGATGGGAGTGGATGGAAGTTGCATCAGACCAGTCTCTACATGCTTTTGGCAAGATTCGCCTTTGCCGTAGTACAAAGCAAGCCATCTCCAAGAAGAGACATTAGTAATCCTCAAGGTACCATGTGACTGAGGTTAGAGCAGGGTTGTACAAGAACTTTCACAGCTGGAAAGCAAAGGATAGGAATAAAGGCCCAAGAGCAATTCAACCTGACAAATGTAATAAAGTCTGATCACTGAAATCTGTGCTGGTACATTTTCGCAGAAGGCATATTGTTATCAAGTCCAAGACCTGTAACTCATTGGCTGCCATCAATCTGTCACCCACCTGTCTTTGCAAAGTATATTCATTTTTCTCTACAATTGGGCAGGTTCCTGAGAAATCATTTCAGTTTATTTTATTCACTCCTGGGATTTTGGCGTCACTGGCAAGGCCAGCATTTATTGCCCATCCCTAATTGCCCTTGAGAAGGTGGTGTCTCCCATTGCGCCATGTCTCCCTCTGTCTCAGTGTCTCCCATTGCTCCGTGTCTCCCTCTGTCTCAGTGTCTCCCATTGCTCAATGTTTTTTTTTTTATTCGCTTATGGGATGTGGGCGTCACTGGCAAGGCCAGCATTTATTGCCCATCCCTAATTGCCTTTGAGAAGGTGGTGGTGAGCCGCCTTTGAGAAGGTGGTGGTGAGCCGCCTTCTTGAACCGCTGCAGTCCGTGTGGTGAAGGTACTCCCACAGTGCTGTTAGGGAGGGAGTTCCAGGATTTTGACCCAGCGACGATGAAGGATTGGCGATATACTTCCAAGTCAGGATGGTGTGTGACTTGGAGGGGAGCTTGCAGGTGATGGTGTTCCCATGCGCCTGCTGCCCTTGTCGTTCTAGGTGATAGAGGTCGCAGGTTTGGAAGGTGCTGCCGAAGAAGCCTTGGCGAGTTGCTGCAGTGCATCTTGTAGATGGTACAAACTGTATGTGATGGGGGGGATTCGGTGATGGTAATGCCATTGAATGTCAAGGAGCGGTGGTTAGACTCTCGATTGTTGGAGATAGTCATTGCCTTTTCACTTGCGTGGCGTGAATGTTACTTGCCACTTATCAGCCCAAGCCTGAATGTCGTCCAGGTCTTGCTGCATGCGGGCATGGAATGCTTCATTATCTGAGGAGTTGCGAATGGAACTGAACACTGTGCAGTCATCAACGAATTCCAGTCAGGCCATTTTTAGGTCACAGACGAATATTATCATAATCAAGCTATTCAAATGCCAGTTAAAGTCCACTACTGTTAAAGGCTCGGACATAGTTTGTCTGCCAACTACACCCTCAGCCAGGAAAGAGTCTGTGATGTAGGAGAATGTACAAGAGAAGAGAAATAACTAAAAATGAGATTAAAAATTCAATTTAACTATTTGAAAGGTTTCTGATAGTGCAGGAAATCTTTGTTTCAGTTTACAGAATCCAGCAGTATCTTGTGATTAAACATTTCAATGTGAGGAGCAACTTTCAGAGAAATGAATTTTTTTTTAAAAACCTCCTTCACTCCTGATATTATTTGATATTTTAGTCAGTGCCTTGCTCTTCACTTCCAGGTGTTTCTTAAATATTACCATGTGGAGCAGCTAAATCTCATGATGAAAGAAATGATGGATCGACTAGTGCTGGTACAGGCCTATGTGAAAGGCTGGCTTGGAGCTAAAAGGTACAGAAGGATGCAGGAGAAGAGACAGCAGAGTGCAGTCGCTATTCAGTCAGGTAAATCCTCATCTTTGGCCATGTTACCAACTTTCAGAATACCATAAACCTTGCTTACTTGTTGGCAATCAGATATACCAAGCCTATAAAGAGCACATAGGTCTCATTGATGGGGTAGATTTTAACTTAAGATGCCCGACATAAACAGGGCGGTAATGGTGTTAAAACAGCTGTGCAGTACTTACCGTCTCGTTCCCACCACCGATTTGCCCCCCCTCCCCCGCCCCCTCCCCCCCATGTATCCTGAAAGGGGCCTACCTTTGGGCACACCACCTGGTTCAGGCAGCGGGCCCTTTAAATATACAAATCAGGGTTCCATAATGTACATAGGATCCTGATTACCATTTTAGGACTCAACCGCACAGGCTTCGCCCAGTTGTACACATCAAATAGTAGAATTGGCCCAAAAAAGTAAGTATAAAATTAATTTTTGTTGGGCCCGAAGGAGCAGGAGTCATTGCCAACACCCACCACCCTGCCCCACAACCCCCCCCACCCGACTCCCCCCCCACCCCCCCGCCACCCCGGTGACCCTCAGACTACCTGATATTGCACTGAGCCAATTAGGATTGCGAGTTGCATCGTAATGCCTGTTTGGCACTCGCAACTCTTTGGTTTTATGCCTTAAAATGGCTCTGGCCTCTTCACTCCTGGAATGGGCAAGTGGCCAGCATGTTCCGCCAGCCAAGCACCCAAAACTTAAAATCTACCTCATATAGTCATAGTTGAGGGCAGATCTGGTTTTTGAAGTAGCTTTGGCTCCATCCTCATTAAAAAGATTCTCTGCTTTAGCACTTGTTTGTTGGGTCTTGGCTCCTGATTTATTCTGTGCTATGGGACATTCAAACCTCATTATAACGCAAAATATTTAGTCCACATAAACTGTGGTGCAACAAGGGTGGAGTCTACCATGAGCATATTATAAATCTTGTACCATGGGTCTTCATCAAGTATTCTGTTCATGCCATAATTAAAAATTAACACGGCTATTATGCAGTTTGGATTTACAACATTCTCTTCAAACAAATATTCAAGAGACAAATAGTTCCATTAATTCAAATGTCATTGATCATCATTTTCATGAACTTTAAAAATACTTCATAGAAATAACATCATGATGTGTGGTATATGAACACAAGCAAAGGCTGGAGGAGAATGCAAAGACCAGCTGAAAGATTCATTCTTACCATTGCTCTAAAGGCTGCACACTTTAGTTCATGAGAAATCCTGATAAGAATAAGTTTGCTTCATATTTGGAATCTTCCACATTCATTTCAATAAGATTAAATCTTATTTAAAACAGGAATTCCTCGTATTACCAGTTTCTTTTTATCTTCAGTTCCAGAGACTATGATAGCTGAGAGGTTGGATCTAACTGTCCGTTTTCCCATAATAATGAGGACATAAGAAAATAAGGAAGTAGAAAACAAGGGCATTTGTCCCTCAGTTCTGCTCCTGAGGGGTAGAAATTGGGGTCCCTAACCAGCGGTGTGCCTACAGCGTCCACCCAACAGGCAGGTCCAAGGCTGCCCCAAAATTGGTCCTCTGGCCTCATTTGCTTAATTTTGTTGAGCTGCTGCCACCTGTCGTGCCTCCATTGGCAGCTCGCCTTTTTTTCAAAGATAAATGTCGGGCCATTTGCAATGCCGGCAGCCGACCTGAAGGTAAGTCCCGGGGCGGGTGGGGAGGGAGGGGGTGGAGTGGCAATGGGTGGATGGGGGGTGGGGAGGTGCCAATTTCAAGGACTGTGGAGTCAGGGGAGTACTCTTGTTCCTCCTGGTATCACAGCAGTGACTTCTGATTGATATTTAAAAAAAGAAACTTGGCTGTCGTTGGCAGCCCCAGGGACCGTTGAAGAATTCTGTGCGGACTGCTCTGCTGATCGCCAACCAATTTTGGTGAGGGAACCTAAAACATGCATTAAGCCCCTCATTTACATATGCAAGAGGCCTAACGTCTGTTTTAGGCTGCCACTTGGGACACCAGTAAAGCTGTTTTTACCAATATGGCGGTGCCTATAATGCAAGCACTGATCGAGCGTTGGACATGTGCCTTGAAACTGGTCCTTTTTGCCCCCATTTGTCACCCAGAAAATGGGCGCAAAGGGGAGGACAAAATTCTACCCCAACTTATTTAATCTTCTGAGGGAAACATGAAAATCTCTCCCTGACTACCAGATAATCGAGAAAAACTCTTAGGTATTTAAACCCTAGTTTTCATCCATTGATAAAGTTCAGTTGCAAAGTATCATATTATGTGGAGTAAAGAAAGAAAAAAACTTGTATTTATATAGTACCTTTCATGTCTTAAGGATATCTCAAACCACTTCACAACCAATAAATGACTTTTGAATGTAGTCACTGTTGCTATTTAGGCAAACATGGCAGCCAATTTGTGCATAGCAAGGTCCCACAAACAGCAAATGAGATAAAGAAGGAGTTCATCTGCTTTTAGAGGTGTTCGTTGAGGGATGAATGTTGATTGGTAGACCAGGATTTCTCCCTGCGCTTCTTCACATAGTGACATGGGATCTTTTACACCCACTCAAACAGGCAGATGGGGCCTCGGTTTAATGTCTTGTCTGAAAGGTGGCACCTCGACAATTCAGCACTTGCTTACTCCCTCATTATTGCCTGAAGTGTCAATCTAGACTGTGTACTCTACTCCTGGAGCAGGCTTCAACCGTAACCTTTGAAAAACTGTATCTGCACGTACCTCTTAAACTTTGACTCTCATTCCTACAGCAACAACCTCCATCCTTGAACTCCCTACCCTTCAAATAGCTTCTGGACTTCACTCACCTGCTTTGGACAGCGGATCGTCGATGCTCCGTACCGGCCCCATCCTGCTCACGTTGGCTTGTCCTTCCATGGGACCTCTGTCTTTGACCCTGGTCTCCCTACTATTGTCCCCAACCTATTCCCTGCTACCAGGAAATATGTATTCCATTAATGACTACATTTAAACAGGCCTATGTAACCTGAGCTTTTCCCGTGTCCATTCGCGTGCGCACTTTGGCTGCTGCTCCGGACCCGAGCCATTCCACCTTTTCCCCCTATTTCCCTTTTCTCTCTATCCCTCCCTGAAAGCACTCTCCTGTCGTCATGCCTCCTTTCATCTCTCCTCTCTCGGATACACTGCCCTCCCAAATCCCTACCCCGATCCTTCATTACTCTTCCACCTTCCTACTCTCCTGCTACCGTCCCAGGCTTGACTCCCTCTTAGATAAGCCCACAGCTTCCCTCTGTGCCGCTCTTGGCATCCTACGAAGGGCCCATCGAGGCACTCGGCGCTGCCGCCTTACGAGCAGCAACCCCAACTATCCCATCCACTGGGGGCAAATCTTGCCAATCTCCTCCCCATCCAACTCATCCCCCCCCCCCCAGTGCTGACCCTGTGGATGCTGGCAGTGGGGCAGCCATCACCGACCCTTTCCGCATCTCCCTCCAGAATGTCCGTTCACTTGCGAACAAGGCCCTCGTCATCCATGAGCTTATCGTGGATAATTGCATCGATATCATGGCCCTGACGGAAACTTGGTTGAGGGGTGATGACACCTTACCCTTAAATGAAGCCTCCCCACCTGGCTATACCTTCCACCATTTGCCTTGGTGGCGGTGTGGCTCTGATCACCAAATCACACCTTGGTCTGTCCCCCTATTCCTCCGGCAGTTTCTCCTCCTTTGAACATCTCACCCTATTCCACCCCTCTCGCCTCTCATTTAAAATTTTCGTTCTCTAACGTCCACCCAAGTACCATAAAAATGTTATTACTGAGATATCTTCACTGCTCTCCTCCCTCAGCCTCTGCACCGAACGACTTCTCATCCTCTGTGATTTCAACCTCCATCTCAATTCATCATGCTCTCTCTCCTCTGAGTTCACTAGCCTCCTATCCTCCCTTAATCTCTCTCTCCATGTAAACTCCCCAACCCATATTCACGGCCACCCCCTCGACCTTGCCATCTCTCGTGGCCTCACTACTCCCATCATGTCAATTGCAGATAAGGCCATCTCTGACCACTTCCTCGTATCGCTCTCCACCCACATCCCCTTTCCCCCCATCTCCCCCAAACCTACTTCCTTCTGTGTCCGCCCCTGGAAAAACTCTCTCCCAACTGCATTTATGAAATCCCAACTGTCCAGCCTCTGGCCCTCCATTCACCATGACATTTCTGCAGCTACCGATCTGCTCAACCACACCCTCACCACCACCTTTGATGCCTTAGTCCCTACTAAAACAATTACCGTCTCTCACCCTGGCCGTTCCCCCTGGTACGGCTCTCATCTTCACTCCCTTAAGTCCAAGAGACACAGACTCGAACGGATATGGCGGACAACTGGTTTAGCCATTTACCGCCAGATCTGGCTGGACCACATAAAGCACTATCGGGCCCTGCTCTCATCTGCCAAAATTGCTCACTATTCCAGAATCATTCTGGAATGCAAAGATAAACCCCGGCTCCTATTCTCTACTGCTAACAGTCTTCTTAAACCCCTCTCCCCTGTCTCCTCCACCCTCACCTCCGATAACAAGTGTGAGAAGCTCATGGACTTCTTTGTCTCTAAGATTGAGACCATCCGTTCAGCTGCCTCTGCCACTTCCCTTCCTTCCCCTAGCCCACCAGGCCAAACTTCCTCTAAGATTCCCCCCTGCCCTAGCTCTGAACTCACATCTTTCTCCAGTTTCTCTCTGATCTCCCCTCATGACCTCTCTGCGCTCATCTAGTCCATGAGACCCACCTCCTGCTCCCTCGACCCTATTCCCACCAAACTGCTGACCACCGGACTTCCTTTTCTGGCTGATATTAGCTGATATTGTTAATGGTTCTCTCTCCTCAGGTACTGTCCCCCTCTCCCTCAAATTTGCCGTCATCACCCCTCTCCTCAAAAAACAAACCCTTGACCCCTCCGTCCTTGCAAACTACCACCCCATTTCCAACCTCCCTTTCCTCTCCAAAGTCCCTGAACGTGTTGTCGCCTCCCAAATCCGTGCCCATTTTTCCCGCAATTCCATGTTTGAATCCCTCCAATCAGGTTTCCGCCCTTGCCACAGTATTGAAACGGCTCTCATCAAAGTATGACAAAGGTAAACTATCCCTCCTCATCCTTCTTGACTTGTCTGCAGCCTTTGACACGGTTGACCACTCCATCCTTCTCCAACGCCTCTCCACCGTCGTCCAGCTGGGTGGGACTGCACTTGCCTGGTTCCATTCTTATCTATCTAATCGTAGCCAGAGAATCACATGCAATGGCTTCTCTTCCCGATCCCGCATCGTTACCTCTGGTGTCCCCCAAGGATCTATCTTTGGCCCTCTCCTATTTCTCATTTACATGCTGCCCCTTGGCGACATCATCCAAAAACACAGCGTCAGTTTCCACATGTACACTGATGACACCCAGCTCTATCTCACCACCACTTCTCTCGACCCCTCCACGGTGTCTAAATTGTCAGACTGCTTGTCCGACATCCAGTTCTGGATATGCAAAAATTTTCTCCAATTAAATATTGGGAAGACCGAAGCCATTGTTTTCAGTCCCCGCCACAAACTCCGTTCCCTAGCCACTGACTCCATCCCTCTCCCTAACATCTGTCTGAGGTTGAACCACACTGTTCGCAACCTTGGTGTCATATTTGACCCTGAAATGAGCTTCCGACCACATATCCGCAGCATAACAAAGACCGCCTATTTCCACCTCCGTAACATCGCCCGTCTCCGCCCTTGCCTCAGCTCATCCGCTGCTGAAACCCTCATCCATGCCTTCATTACCCCTACACTTGACTGTTCCAATGCACACCTGGCTGGTCTCCCACATTCTACCCTACGTAAACTTGAGGTCATCCAAAACTCGGCTGCCCGTGTCCTAACTCGCACCGAGTCCCGTTTCCCCATCACCCCTGTGCTCGCTGACCTACATTGGCTCCCGGTTAAGCAACGCCTTGATTTCAAAATTCTCATCCTTGTTTTCAAATCCCTCCATGGCCTTGCCCCTCCCTATCTCTGTAATCTCCTTCAGCCCCATAAACCCCCTCCTCTAATTCTGCCCTCTTGAGGATCCCTGATTATAATCGCTCAACCTTTGGTGGCCGTGCCTTCTGTTGCCTAGGCCCTAAGCTCTGGAATTACCTGCCTAAACCTCTCCGCCTCTCTACCTCTCTTTCCTCCTTTAAGACGCTCCTTAAAACCTACCTCTTTGACCAAGCTTTAGGTCACTTGCCCTAATTTATCCTTATGTGGCTTGGTGTCAAATTTTTTGTCTTATAA
Source organism: Squalus acanthias (assembly GCA_030390025.1). Lineage (NCBI taxonomy): Eukaryota > Metazoa > Chordata > Chondrichthyes > Squaliformes > Squalidae > Squalus > Squalus acanthias. The sequence continues at coordinate 141,737,796 of CM059428.1, forward strand.
TACTCCTGTGCAGCACCTTGGGACGTTTTATTATGTTAAAGGTGCTATATAAATACAAGTTGCTGTTGTTGTTTCTATCCTACTCCTTATCACATATTTCCATATGTTAAACGACTAAAGCCAGGAGTTGTCTTGGTCACTCTATGCTAAACTTTCTCAATACATCAAAGTCTACTTGAAGATACAGTTCCAGCAATTAAATACTGTGGCCGTGAATTTTCATGGGGGTTGTCCCTATCTCCCGCCGTACCTTCGGCAGATTGGTAGTTGAACTAGACTCACACACACAAAGAATGATACTAATGGTTGTCTTGTGCCCTTGGAGCCGTACCTCAGCTTCAATTACCTGTATTCAGGAGACAAGAAAATGGGAGAAATTGAAGGAAGGAAAGAAAGTATTGATGGTCAAGATATCACATCAATGCAGTATGTTAGCATCTAATTGAATGAAGAGCGTAAAACATACAGGGGAAAAACACAAAACTAAGAATAATACACATCATATACCAAGTCATATTAATAGGGTGCAGCAATGAATGAGTGTGTTGTAGTTCCTTTGGATAATTTGTACTCTGACTAATACTACACTAACAGTGCATATGAACATTTACTTAGACTCTATGGGCTAGAAATTCATTATAGCCCAGATTGGGCGGTATCAGTAGAAAAGTTGGGGAATTAGCGCCAGGCACGAATGCTTTAGACTGCACGCAGAGTTCATGCTCACTGCTCAAAGAAATGATTGGCGTCCTAATTCAAGTCTTAAAGCCCAAGCTCATTGGCCTTACACTCAGAGGGTGGACCAATATCAGGTGCAGTCTAATCACAACTCATAATTGCCACAGGCTTTTTTCAGTGCTTAAAGGGGAGGTTCATTTTTTTTTTATTCGTTTATGGGATGTGGGCCTCGCTGGCAAGGCCAGCATTTATTGCCCATCCCTAATTGCCCTTGAGAAAGTGGTTGTGAGCCAACTTCTTGAACCGCTGCAGTCCGTGTGGTGAAGGTAGTCCCACAGTGCTGTTAGGGAGGGAGTTCCAGGATTATGACCCAGCGACGATGAAGGATCGGCGATATACTTCTAAGTCAGGATGGTGTGTGACTTGGAGGGGGACTTGGAGGGGAACTTGGAGGTGGTGGTGTTCTCATGCACCTGCTGCCCTTATCCTTCTAGGTGGAAGAGGTCGCGGGTATGGGAGGTGCTGCCGAAGAAGCCTTGGCGAGTTGCTGTAGTGCATCTTGTAGATGGTACACACTGCAGCCACGGTACGCCGGTGCTGGAGGGAGTGAATGATTAAGGTGGTGGATGGGGTGCCAATCAAGCGGACTGCTTTGTCCTGTATGGTGTCGAGCGACTAGAATGTTGTTGGAGCTGCACTCATCCAGGCAAGTGGAGAGTATCCCATCACACTCCTTACTTGTGACTTGTAGATGGTAGAAAGGCTTTGGGGAGTCAGGAGGTGAGACGCTCGCCGCAGAATACCTAGCCTCTGACCTGCTCTTGTTGCCACTGTATTTATGTGGCTGGTCCAGTTAAGTTTCTGGTCAATGGTGACCCCCAGGATGTTGATGGTGAGGGATTCGGCGATGGTAATGCCATTGAATGTCAAGGGATGGTGGTTAGACTCTTGCTTGTTGGCGATAGTCATTGCCTGGCACTTCTGTGGCGCGAATGTTATCTGCCACTTATCAGCCCAAGCCTGAACATCATCCAGGTCTTGTTGCATGTGGGCATGGACTGCTTCATTATCTGAGGAGTTGTCAATGGCACTGAACACTGTGCAGTCATCAGCGAACATCCCCATTTCTGACCTTATGTTGAGGGATGTTCATTGATGAAGCAGCTGAAGATGGTTGGGCCTAGGACACTGCCCTGAGGAACTCCTGCAGCGATGTCCTGGGGCTGTGATGATTGACCTTCAATCACTACAACCATCCTCCTTTGTGCTAGCTATGACTACAGCCAGTGGAAAGTTTTCCCGCCGATTCCCTTTGACTTCAGTTTTACTAGGGCTCCTTCATGCCACACTCAGTCAAATGCTGCCTTGATGTCAAGAGCAGTCACTCTCACCTCACCTCTGGAATTCAGCTCCTTTGTCCATGTTTGGACCAAGGCTGTAATGAGGTCGAGAGCAGAGTGGTCTTGGCAGATCCTAAACTGGGTATCAGTGAGCAGATTATTGGTGAGTAAGAGCCGTTTGATAGCACTGTCGATGACACCTTCCATCACTTTGCTGATGATTGAGAGTAGACTGATTGAGCGGTAATTGGCCAGATTGGATTTGTCCTGCTTTTTGTGGACAGGACATACCTGGGCAGTTTTCCACATTGTCGGATAGATGCCAGTGTTGTAGCTGTACTGGAACAGCTTGGCTATAGGCGCGGCTAGTTCTGCAGCACAAGTCTTCAGCATGATAGCCGGGATGTTGTCAGGGCCCATAGCCTTTGCTGTATCCAGTGCACTCAGCCGTTCTTGATATCACGCTGAGTGAATCGAATTGGCTGAAGACTGGCTTCTGTGATGGTGGGAACCTCAAGAGTAGGCCGATACGGATCATCCACTCGGCACCTCTGGCTGAAGATGGTTGCAAATGCTTCAGCCTTGTCTTTTGCACTCACGTGCTGGGCTCCACCATCATTGAGGATGGGAATATTCATGGAGCCTCCTCCTCCCGTTAGTTGTTTAATGGTCCACCACCATTCACAACTGGATGTGGCAGGACTGCAGAGCTTTGATCTGATCCGTTGATTGTGGAATCGCTTAGCTCTGTCTATAACATGCTGCTTCCGCTTTTTAGCATGCATGTAGTCCTGTGTTGCAGCTTCCCCAGATTGGCACCTCATTTTTATGCACGCCTGTGCTGCTCCTGGCATGCTCTTCTACACTCCTTATTGAACCAGGGTTGGTCCCGTGGCTTGATGGTAATGGTAGAGTGAGGGATATGCCAGGCCATGAGGTTACAGATTGTGGTGGAATACAATTCTGCTGCTGCTGATGGCCCACAGCGTCTCATGGATGCCCAATTTTGAGCTGCTAGATCTGTTCTGAATCGATCCCATTTAACACGGTGGTAGTGCCACACAACACGATGGAGGGTGTCCTCAGTGTGAAGACGGGACTTCGTCTCCACAATGACTGTGCGGTGGTCACTGCTACCAATGCTGTCATGGAGAGATGCATCTGCTGACAGGTAGATTGGTGAGGACGAGGTCAAGTAGGTTTTTCCCTCGTGTTGGTTCTTGCCCCACCTGTCGCAGGCCCAGTCTGGCAGCTATGTCCTTCAGGACTCGGCCAGCTCGGTCAGTAGTGGTGCTGCCGAGCCACTCTTGGTGATGGACATTGAAGTCCCCCACCCAGAGTACATTCTGTGCCCTTGCTACTCTCAGTACTTCTTCCAAGTGGTGTTAAACATGGAGGAGTACCGATTCATCAGCTGAGGGAGGCCGGTAGGTGGTAATCAGCAGGAGGTTTCCTTGCCCATGCTTGACCTGAAGCCATGAGACTTCATTGGGTCCGGGGTCAATGTTGAGGACTCCCAGGGCCACTCATTCCCGACTGTATACCACTGTGCCGCCACCCCTGGTGGGTCTGTCCTGCCGGTGGGACAGGACATACCCAGGGATGGTGATGGTGGAGTTTGGAACATTGGCTGAAAGGTATGATTCTGTGAGTATGACTATGTCAGGCTGTTGCTTGACTAGTCTGTGGGCCAGCTCTCCAATTTTGGCACAAGTCCCCAGATGTTGGTGAGGAGGACTTTGCAGGGTCGACTGGGCTGGTTGTGCCGTTGCCGTGTCCGTAGCCAGTGCCGGGTGGTCCGTCCGGTTTCTTTTTTATTATTTCGTTTCGTAGCAGTTTGTTACAACTGAGTGACTTGCTAGGCCATTTCAGATGGCAGTTAAGAGTCAACCACATTGCTTTGGGTCTGGAGTCACATATAGGCCAGACCGGGTAAAGACAGCAGATTTTCTTCCCTAAAGGACATTAGTGAACCAGATGGGTTTTTACGACAATCCGATAGTTTCATGATCACCATTACTGATACTAGCTTTTTTAAAATTCCAGATTTATTTAATTAACTGAATTTAAATTCCCCAGCTGCCGTGGTGGGATTTGAACTCACGTCTCTGTATCATTAGTCCAGGCCTCTGGATTACTAGTCCTAGTGACATTACCACTACGCTGCAGAACCTCATTTTCAGCATTGCTGGCTGTGCAGCTGTCTCAGCAAGCAGAAGCAGGTCAAGGAGAAGGAGCCGGAGGACTGAACCAGGTGTACTCCTTGCAGATCCACGCCCCAGGGAGAGAGCCTGCAGATTCTGTGATCAAGCATTGGAGGCATTGGTGTTCGCTGTGGAGAGATGGAGGGCGGTGTTCTACCTGGCAAGTGGCAGGGGGCCCTCGCCACAAGTCTTCCGCACCATGTGGAGGGAGGTAGCGCAGCAGGTCTCGGCCAGCACTGTGGTCCCCAGGACCCACACACAGTGCAGGAAGAAATTTACTGACCTCACTCAGGTGGTCAGGGTGAGTCAATGCCTCAACAAATGCTACATACCACCGTCTGAACCACAGTCTGCACACACTGGCCAAAGCACCACACCCCCAGCGCTCACCCACCAACAATCTCTACCTACCAACACTCACACCCATATCTCATACCTTGCACACAAAGACAGCTATTCAACTATGGCAGGCACATCACCCAAACACATTGCTCCACACTCACTCACACACTTTCCTTTCTCTTGCAGGCCAAGGTGGCTCACAATAGGAGGGAGCAGGAGCACACAGGCGGGGGACAAGCCGACACCCAACCACTGTCTGCACTGGAGAATAGAGTGCTACAGATTATTGGGCACCAGGTGGTGGGCGCCATGGCCACTGGCGACATTGACCCCCTTGGGGACAACAACGATATGTTCATCCCTACTCCTTCTTCTCACATCCCACTTCCCCCTCACCCCACAAGCCTTTCGCACTTTCCAGCTAATCATGCTGTATACATGCATTTCTCCCTTCCTGCCACCCTCCCCTCACCTTAACCCGACTCTTGAGCCTTTATGCTTTCAGATAATGAGCAAGCACCTGAGCAGCCTGTCCTGAGGACACTGTAGAGAGTGAGGCAGGAGAAGAGCAGGAGGAAGAACACACCGCGTCACTGCATGTCTCCCCCGCAAGCACCAGCTCAGATACTGGCACTACACGTTCTTTAGAGGCTAGTATAGTAGCGGGATCTGCACAGGGTGAGGCACTGGGGACGAGTGGGCTGCAACAAGCCCAGGGGTAAAGGGTAGCTCGGGGGCCAGCTCCCTGGAGGGTGAGTTCGCGCGTGAGTTCTGCTGCACAGGACTCAGATGAGGACCTTGATGGGGAGGTCTTTAGAAGAAGGGTGATGGGCATGCACACGGTGCAATGGCAAGGGTGCCCGAAAGCCTCTCGGCAATGGTGAGGAGCATGGAGGAGTCCACCTCCAACATTGCACAAGGCTCTGCGCACACCATGGAGCTCATCATTTCCAGTCTGCAAAGGATGGTAGACTCCCAGAGAGACCGTGGCGACCCAGACCTGATGCCGCCTGTGATGGGCGATCTGGCAGCTTCCATTGCAGCACAGGCGGAAGTGACGCAAAGTTTTAGTGCTGTAATGCAGTCTATGGTTGGTGCCATTCAATCTCAGACTGCTCTCATGCAGTCTTAGTTTGATGCCACGCAAGCTCTGACTGCGGCCATCGTGACTGGGTCTACCACCATCAACCAGGGCTTTCATGGTGTCGCTGCAGGCCAGCAATCTGTGCTGCGACGGTGGGTCAGTGCAGCAGGAAGCTGCTGTCCTTTCTCAGGATGACAGCATTCCTGCTCCCACTACTGCCACTCCGCCATTGCACTTGTTGCTGCCTGTCATCTAGCCAGCCCAGACTGCTGCCGCCCATGCTGAGGTGGTGCAGTCTACAGCCGGGCCTTCCAGGCCCAGAGCTGGTCGAGGGCATCCTGCAAGGCCATCTGAAGTCTCCCGCATGGACACTCAGCAGCCTTCCACCAGCCCTGCTGCAGCCACTGGGCCAACTCTTCATAGGAGCACTAGAGTAGGCAACGGCACAGTAACAAGAGGCACTAAGGGACTGCACAAGGGTGAATAGTTAATATTTTTGTTGTAAATATGTGTTCACTGATTTTTGATAAATTTATTAATTCACTTACCATTCTTTTGTGGTGTCTGTCATTTCAGCTTGGCGGTGTGAAAGGGTCTGCGAGAGGGATGGAATGATGGGGATGTGGTGAGCAAAGGGGATCTGGGCTTATGTCATCCTGGTATGAGGCTGGAGGTCTGTTTGGAGGAGGTGGCAGAGTTCTGTGACCACCTCCTTGGTGAGGCGGACCCATCTAATACACTGCTCCTCACTTCATTGAAGGTAGGAGAAGTGCTCTCGGAATACCCTCAGAAGGTACGGCCCTGATGTCCCTCCTCATCTCTCTGCACACATGTTCCCATCATTCTCGCTACCTCTGCTCCCTCTGCCATAGATCCTGGAGGGCGAGGTCGACTGCCAGTACAGCCCCCATTAATGTTACCAAGTGTAGCAGTTTGATTTTTTTCAGAATAAATGTAGCTACTTTTAGTTGCCACAACACTTCCGATACAAAAGAATCTTGAAATTACTGAATGAAACTGTTGGACTATGTGAAACTGACTAGAAACCATTGAAACTCCACTAACCTGACAGCTGTGACTCATTACTGATGATCCCTTTAAATAACGTCCCTGGAGCTGGCTTCCTGGTGCTTCACGCCAGCTCTCCCTGTCGCTGTTTACTCCAGGCGCTAAGGTAGGTGGCAACAATCAATTTCACAGATCGGGCGGTCAGTGAGTGTTGCACACTCACTGATGTCACAATCCACCTGGCGTGGAGGCTCCCAGCAATAACTGTTACCGGCGGCGCTACGGTGGGTGTGGGATTTGGTGTGCGGCGCTGGATTCGCCTCGCCCCGGCGATAATGCTCTGCCGCTAACGGGAAGTGCTAAGGAGACGAATTGTTCCTCCTATAGATCTACAGTCAAGTTTTTGTTACATTCGTAGAATATGTCATTGCTTTACAATGTTTAAAACAGCGCAAGTACCAAACTCTAATTGCATTCTTGTAAGTGAAAGCTTTATTTCATGTAAGCTCCGCTTCTATTTATTAAGTTTATATAAAATCATGTTGCTGTTGTTACTGTTGAATTAATTATTAGATTTCTATCTTCTTTTTCACTCTGTCTCCAGGTTTAATAATACGTGCGATTCAATTGTTCTGTCGCCAGACAAATTGTTTTTAAATTTACTTAAATCATTTTCAAATTCAAACAGTTCACTGCATATTTGATATGCCTTTTGTGCACTCTATTCTGAACTGAGTACTACATTCTACTTCAGATCGATAGGAACTGGGGTGAAAAACTGGTCTTTTAGTTTAATGACCTCAGTGAATACAACCCAGGCTGATGGAATTGAAGTCTCCTCCGTCTTATAGCTGCAAGAGTGCAATATTAGGTGTCAGCCGTGGCTCAGTTAGTAGCCTCTGAGTCAAAAGGTTGTGGGTTCAAGTCCCACTCCAGAGACTTGAGCACAAAATCTAGGCTGACACTCCAATGCAGTGCTGAGGGAGTGCTGCACTGTTGGAGGTGCCGACTTTTGGATGAAACGTTAAACCGAGGCCCTGTCTGCTCTCTCAGGTGGGCGTAAAAGATCCCACAGCACTATTTCGAAGAAGAGCGGGGGAGTTATCCCCGGTCTCCTGGCAAATATTTATCCCTCAATCAACATCACTGAAACAGATTAATCTGGTCATTTATCTCATTGCTGTTTGTGGGTCCTTCCGCTGTAAATTGGTTGCCATGTTTCCTACATTACAACAGTGACTACACTTCAAAAAGTACTTAATTGGCTGTAAAGTGTTTTGGGATGACCTGAGATTGTGAAAGGTGCTATATACATACATGCAAGTCTTTCTTTCTATACAAAGTGTGTAATCTGATAAATCCTGTTCCTATGGAGCGTTGGCCCACAGTACAAAACATGCCTGAAATTAGTAATCTCACTCATGGAGGCCACAGGATGACTAGTACGGGAAAGGGGGAAAATGATACATTAGAAAGCAGCAGGGATGCTCTTGTAAGATTGGAGGCTGAGGGTTATTGTTGGGGCCAAGTAGAGGGAGCTTTACTCTGTACTGCTATACCTGGCATGGGAGTGTTTGAAACAAAAACAGAAAATGCTGGAAATACACAGTAGGTCGGTCAGCCAGCATCTGTGGAGAAAACAGACAAGTTAATGTTTCAGGTGTGATAACCCTTCTTCAAAACTGAAAGAAAAGAAAAAAAAATACTGGGACTGCTTGATGCTGATATTGAGAGCCAATGTGGTAAGTGTATTCCTTAGCACTGACATTCTTCAGCTAAATAAGCACAAATTTAACAGAGAAATAGGGAAAGATTTACACTTTACCCTAAATGCAAATTTATTGCCAATTAATATAAGTGCCAAATTCGGGGTACTTTTGCTCACTGTGCACACACACCCTAGGATTTAGCCATTACATTAACAGCACATCTGTAGATGAAAACATTAACATACTACCCTTCTCTCAGCTTACAGAGGGCACAAAGTGAGGAAGGACTTTGCACTTGAAAAACAGAAGCTAGATCAGACAATTATTAAACTCCAGGCTGGTAAGGACTTTTACGGGTCTTTTTATCATTTCCACTATAATTATTTTCAGTTATTATCTTTTAGAATGTACTTCAAATTCAAATGTCTGGTGTAAAAGGTGCATCTGACACTGAGACAGAGGGAGACAGTGAGACAGAGGGAGAGACTGAGACAGAGGGAGAGACTGAGACAGAGGGAGACAGTGAGACAGAGGGAGACAGTGAGACAGGGGGAGAGACTGAGACAGAGGGAGACAGTGAGACAGGGGGAGACAGTGAGACAGAGGGAGACACTGAGACAGGGGGAGAGACTGAGACAGAGGGAGACAGTGAGACAAGGGGAGACACTGAGACAGAGGGAGAGACTGAGGCAGAGGGAGACACTGAGACAGGGGGAGACACTGAGACAGGGGGAGAGACTGAGACAGGGGGAGAGACTGAGACAGGGGGAGACACTGAGACAGGGGGAGACACTGAGACAGGGGGAGAGACTGAGACAGGGGGAGACAGTGAGACAGGGGGAGACACTGAGACAGAGGGAGACAGTGAGACAGGGGGAGACACTGAGACAGAGGGAGACTGTCACTAAAGTAGGGTTCATGGCAAATAGAAGGAAAAAACATTTAAAGCAGCCTAAAATACAAACCAATGAAAATGTACCTTACTTTTATATTATGAGACTGTAAAATGAATATGTACAATTTGCTTGTCTCAGTTGCAAGAGGATATCTGATCAGAAAAGAATACAACGAAATGCTGGAGGAAAAGAGAAATGCCGCAATTACAATCCAGGCCCACTACAGAGGATATATGGACAGAAAAAAGTAAGTCCTGTTATTAAATAGAACGTAAACAAGAACTGTGAGGAGTAGATTTTGATTTTATACGATAGTGTAAAACTATTTTGCATCTTTTTACATCTCTCTTGATAGATGGCTTGACCGAGTAGATGCTGAGAGGTTGTTTCCCCTGGCTGGAGAGTCTAGAACTAGGGGTCAGTCTCAGGATAAGGGGTCGGCCATTTAAGACTGAGATGAGGAGGAATTTCTTCACACAGAGGGTTGTGAATCTTTGGAATTCTCTACCCCAAAGGGCTGTGGAGGCTGAGTTGTGAGAATATTCAAGGCTGCGATAGATAGATTTTTGGACTCTAGGGGAATCAAGGGATATGGAGATCGGGCGGGAAAGTGGAGTTGAGGTCGAAGATCAGCCCTGATCTTATTGAATGGCGGAACAGCCTCAAGGGGCCGTATGGCCTACTCCTGCTCCTATTTCTTATGTTCTCATGTTCCTGATTTTTATTTCCACTGATGTCAATTGGGAGAGATGTAAAACAGGCTGCTGACTCACTATCATTTGTTTTACACCATCACACAAAGTTAATATCTACCCCAGAGTGTGTTAGAAGGTTGAAAGAACCATGTGGGGTCACAGTGACATTAGAAACCGGAGAGTGAAGCTTGAGCAGTTTACATGCTGGTCGGGTCTTGAGACTATTTACATCCCGAATGAATTTATTTAAAAAAATAATTGGCAGTGTTTAGTTTGGATGCCCTTTTTGAACTTTCTCACTGGAGAGTGCCCGCTCCATATCTGGATCTTCCATTACCATCACCTTAGTGGCAGCCCAGTTTCTTCCCATGACTGACTATCGATTGCCCGAAAGAAAGGAGGAAACATTCTAACATCAGGGCAGGATGGAATAGGGCCAGCTTACAGGAAGGAAGCTGTAGGTAACTAAATCATGCACCATCTTTTACCAAATTGTGGCAAGCTGGTTTATTTGTCCACTTCCGGCTGGAAGCCTTGCCTGCTGAGCATGCATGTCGGGAAATCCCGGGTATGTTACCCATGATTTTTCAACTATTAATTTTAATGAGTGGTAAATCTTGGGTAGCGAGGCTGTGATTTCCTGATTTGGGTGGGCAGCAGGGGAAGTTCCCCACCAGCAGTGTGCAATCAGAAAATCTGCCATTTAAAGTATTAAAGAAACTACAGACTAACAAATACATTTATCTATAAAATATTAAGAGTCTTGTATCTCGTGTGCGCTTCCTGTTTGTCACACCTACTTCATGCGTCATAATTTTGTCATGCCTGGTTTTCATGCTATTTAAGGCTTCAATTTCCCTATTTGTTTCAGTGGTGCTGATTCAGTCTCCCAGCTGAATCTTCCAGTTAGCTGGCGTACTGACACCAATCTTTAATTATATGCTTGTGCCATTGGCTGGAGTTGATCACATGATTCTGTGACCCCTGACTCCTAGCCCTGTTGTGGCTCAGACGGCCTAGCTCCAACAACAGCTCTCTCCAGATGTGTTTCCCCAGCTTTACTGCTTCGTTGCCTGGGTTTTCCTTCTCCTTTATCTTTTCTGATGGCTCATGCTGTTTTTCACGCTGGTTGCCTGCTCTGTTTCTGTTCATTTTAGTTCCCAGTCTTTTTTTGTTGAAGCTCCATTGTCCCCAGTGTTTGTTTTTATTTGTTCCTTAGTCCTGCTATGTTTTCCAGGGTTCCATTGCCAACTTTTTTTCAGTTTGGTTTCCTGTCCAGCTCTTTTTTCAGAGACCTGCCTCCCAGCTCAATTTTTTAAATTATTTAAGAACATAAGAACATAAGAAATAGGAGCAGGAGTAGGCCATTCGGCCCTTCGAGCCTGCTCCGCCATTCAATGAGATCATGGCTGATCTTCTGCCTCAACTCCATTCACCAGCCCGATCGCCATGTCCCTTGATGCCCTTACTAGTCAGAAATCTATCGACTTCTGTTTTGAATATACCCAATGACTGAGCCTCCACAGCCCTCTGGGGTAGAGAATTCCAAAGATTCACCACCCTCTGTGTGAAGAAATTTCTTCTCATCTCAGTCCTGAATGGCCTACCCTTTATCCTGAGGCTGTGGCCTCTGGTTCTAGACTCCCCAGCCAAGGGAAACATTCTCCCAGCATCCATCCTATCAAGCCCTATAATAATTTTGTATGCTTCAATGAGATCCCCTCTCATTCTTCTGAATTCAAGAGAATACAGGCTTAGTTTACTCAATCTCTTCTCATACGACAGTCCCGCCACCCCAGGAATCAATCTCGTGAACCTTCGTTGCACTCCCTCTATGGCAAGTATATCCTTCCTTAGGTAAGGAGACCAAAATTGTACACAGTACTCCAGGTGTGGTCTCACCAAGGCCCTATATAATTGGAGTAAGACTTCTTTATTCCTGTCTCAGTCTCTTTCTTTTCCTCTTCCCGATCCTCTTTGGTCCGGCTCCCCAAGGATTCCCAGGGCGGCCTTTCCCCTGCCTAGCCCTTCTCCACTCACAGAGATTCCCAAGGTGGTATTTTACTCCACCCAACCCTGTCCCATTTCACATGACCAAATTTCTCTCTTCAAAACCCGTGTTTGTGGCCCTAACTGAGAACTAAATTTTGAATTCCAGGGTCAGGCTGCACTTTGAAATAATTCAATGGTTGTAAAGCATTTTGGGACATGCTGAGGATGTGAAAGGTTATGTCTTGTATTATTTTCCTTCTCAAATACTGTGAGACCAACTCAAGGGGGTAGTCAGACTAGATACGGTATATGTACAACTAATGTGAAGCTATCTCTTTTAACTTTGAAAATATAGGTTTAAGAAAATTCCAGGCAGTCCACTGGATCACCTTTATGTTTTAAAGTAAACAAAGAGTTGATAAGACATTTTGTTCTTTACTCACTTTAAAAACTTCACCTATGGATCTTAAGCATATGTTTAGGCCATCAATATAATTCAGTGCTGTCGCCTAACACCTCTATAAAGCAAGTACTGGTGTCAACAGTACATGCAACATAAAAAGGCCAATCCATTACCTCAACTATAAAATTCTTTACTATGACAAGACAAATGGGCTTGACAGTTGTTTTAATAATTGTCCTTGAAAGTCCCAGAATAAGACTTCCTTTTTTCTTTACTCTAATGTAGAGAGTATGTGATAAAGAATCCATACGAAGAACAAACAAATAGCTCTGATGTGAATGGCGAAGAAGAGGTGCGGGAAACAACAAGAATGGATTCTGTCGGAAAATGCTCCAGGAAGGTGGTGGAGGGTGACGGGAGCAAGGACACTAAAGGTGACATTCTGAGTAAGGACCGAGCGTCCAATAATAGCATTAAAGACAAGCATCAGGAAAATGCAAGAAAAGCAGCGACAGACCAGACCACAACGGCAACTGATGTGGAAGATGATGAAGACAAAGCAGCAAAAGTTATTCAGAGCAACTATCGTGGACACCGAGAGAGAAAACGCCTGGAGGGCGAAGGAAAGCTTCCCGAGAAGGAAAAGAAGCAAGGAAATCCTCAACAGCAAAAGCAAGAAGAGGTTCAAGTCATGAATAAAAACAGCATAAAAGAGCAGTCAACTGAGGGAATAGGCAACGAGGAAGAGGATGCCAAAGCCGCTATTGTTATCCAAAGTAATTATCGAGGTCACCAGGAGAGAAAGAGACTGCGAGAGAACAAAGTGCCAGTTAAAACCAAGGAAATAGAAGTGTCAGGAAAAAAAATCCAACCACAAGAAGACATTTTAGCCAGTGAAGATCCAGATGAAGAAAGGGCTGCAACAGTTATTCAGAGCAACTTCAGAGGGCACAAGGAAAGGAAACGGCTGAAAGAAAGGAAGTTAGATGGAACTGGAGAGATGACAGTACCTGAAGAAGTTACACACAATGAAGAATCTATATTACAGCCAACGACAGAGCCAGTCAGTTCTAATGAGGATGAAGAGCAAGCAGCTGTGAAAATTCAAAGTAATTACAGAGGCTTTAAGGAAAGAAAACAAGTTAAAGAATGTACTGAAAGAGAAGGAGAAATGTTTGGCACCTTTTCAAAGCAGGTGGGTGATATCAGGGATATTGTTCCTTTTCATCCACGGGACATTAATGCTCAAAGCCCAGCTTAGACAATGGGAATAATATACAGCATTACTATCTGACATACCAAAGAACAGGCCTGTGTTTTGTAAAGAACACTGAGATTGATACCCTAACAAGACAAATCCTTAACCCCTTCACCTTAACTCCTTATCAAGAAATTGCCTGGGGTTTACTGTCCAGTCGATGCCAAGGATTGAATGATGCCTAAATTTGCATGTTTACATCAATCAATTCGGATTGCATTTACATTTACACTACCAACCTCCAATTAGGATACACACAGCTGTTGGGTGAATTAATTAACCCCTTTTTGCTAAATCATCAAAGAAGAAGTCAGACAACAAGTCATAAACAATTGTTTATTAACCTCAAAATCATAAATAGCTGCACTTAACCTGAAAGATTGGGTAGGAAAATAACTAGTAGATAGGGTTAACTAATGAAGTAAGTATTAGAGATTACAAAGGCTGTTCAGTTATGTCACAGTAATTCAGCAGTAACTCATAGGGGGAAAAATTAGGTCGCGCCCCATTTGGGGCGCAAATATCGTCTGGACGCAAATATTAGCGCTTGGCGCTAATTATCGCCACTGACTGGAAACTTCACTTTTACCGCCCCGGGAGGTGAGTGGAGCGCTAAATCAGGCGCTGCACACCTGTCTTAAGGCGCAAAGGCCAAGGAGTGAGGCGCTAACTCAGAGCGCTGGCGAAGCTCATGTGATGTCAGTCAGCAATGGAACACAGACACAATGGCCAGTTCTTAAAGGGGATGGTTAATCTTGCTTTCCATCCACATCCTGTTCATTGCAGCCTTGAATCTCGGCCTGGAGAGACTTGCACATCAAATGTGCTGGAAAGAACAATGGAGAGTACCAGGCAAAGAGCTCAGAGTGCAGCTCCCACAGTCTCTGCTAAATCGATACAAGGAATGGCAAATCAAAATGAACCTGCAAAGTGCTGCTCAGTACCCAAAACTCCTTCACACAACGTTGAATCTCTCCAGAAGTCTCTCCCTCTCTCTCTCAGAATGCGTAGTTCAAAAATGCCACCAACAATAAAAGACAGGAAGAGGCCCCCTTTAAATAGCGCCCCCCCCAGCCCCACAGCGATTGATAGCGTTCCAGTCTTCTGGTCGTTGGATGCGCCAGGCGGTAAGGCAGGGGGCGCCACTCAATTTCCGCTCCGGGGCGCCACAAGGGCGTTGCACCATGGAATGACGTCACAATCTGCGCGCGCAGGTGGTCGCAGCGGTAAAGTTTAGTGCCGCCGCACAATCTCTAGTTAAGTTCCCGAGCGGCGCAAACATCGCTGCGCCCGGGCGTTAGCGGCTTTGCGCCCCATTAGCGCCCTCTTAAGGCGCTAACGGGAGGCGCAACCAACTGAATTTTTACCCCATAGAGTCATATCGGCACAGAAGGAGGCCTTTTGGCCCATCGAGTCCGTGCCAGCTCTCTGTAGAGCAATCCAGTCAGTCCCATTCCCCCGCTCTATTCCCGTAGCCCTGCAAGTTTATTTCCCTCAAGTGCCTATCCAGTCTCCCCTTGAAAACATTGAGTGTATCCGCTTCCACCACTTCCGTCGGCAGAGAGTTCCAGGTCCTCACCACTCGCTGCGTAAAAATGTTTTTCCTCACATCCCCCCCTGTATCTCTTGCCCAAAACCTTAAATCTGTGTCCCTTAGTCCTTGTACCATCAACTAGTGGGAACAGCCTTTCCCCATCTAGCCTATCCAAACCCGTCATAATCTTGTACACCTCTATCAAATCACCCCGCAACCTCCTTTGCTCTAATGAAAACAAATCCAGCTTCTCCAACCTGTCCTTGTAGCTAAGATCCTCCATCTCCGGGACCATTCTGGTAAATCTCCTCTGCACCCTCTCAAGGGCCTTCACATCCTTCCTAAAGTGTGGTGACCAGAACTGGATGCAATACTCCAGTTGTGGCCTAACCAGCGCTTTATAAAGGTTCAGCATAACTTCTCTACTTTTTTACTCAATACCTCTATTTATGAAGCCCAAGATCCCATATTCTTTGTTAACCACTCTCTCAGTATGTCCTGCCACCTTCAGGGACCTATGCACATTAACTCCCAGGTCCCTCTGTCCCTGCACACTCTTTAAAACTGTGCCATTAAGTGTATATTGCCTCTCCCTGTTCCTTCTGCCAAAATGCATCACCTCACACTTCTCTGTATTAAATTCCATCTGCCACTTGTCTGCTTATTCTGCTAGCCTTTCTATGTCCTGTTGCAGTCGATTGGTATCATCATCACTGTTTGCCACACCCCCAAGTTTGGTGTCATCGGCAAATTTAGAAATTCTACTCTGTATTCCAATATCCAGGTAATTTATATATATCAAAAAAAGCAGTGGCCCTTGGGGAACACCACTGTCTACCATCCTCCAGTCTGAAAAACAGCCATTTACCACAACTCACTGTTTTCTGTCCTTAAGCCAATTCCTTATCCAAGCTGCCACTGACCCACATATTCCATGAGCCTCAATTTTGTTAACCAGCCTTCTATGTGGTACTTTGTCAAACGCCTTCCGAAAATCCATGTAGACAACATCCATTGCATTCCCTTCATCAATCCTCCCTGTTACTTCATCAAAAAATTCAATTAGGTTAGTCAAACACGATCTGCCTTTTACAAATCCGTGTTGGCTCCCCTTAATTAGCTTAAACCTCTCCAAGTGCCCATTAATTTTTTCCTTGATTATTGTTTCTAAAACTTTACCCACCACTGATGTTAAACTGACTAGCCTGTAGCTACAAGGACAGGTTGGAGAAGCTGGATTTGTTTTCATTCTAGCAAAGGAGGTTGAGGGTGATTTGATAGAGGTGCACAAGATTATGACGGGTTTGGATAGGCTAGACAGGGAAAGGCTGTTCCCACTAGTTGATGGTACAAGGACTAGGGGACACAGATTTAAGGTTTTGGGCAAGAGATACAGGGGGGATGTGAGGAAAAACTTTTTTACACAGTGATGACCTGGAATTCGCTGCCGACGGAAGTAGTGGAAGTGTTTTCAATGTTTTCAAGGGGAGACTGAATAGGCACTTGAGGGAAATAAACTTGCAGGGCTACGGGGATAGAGTGGGGGAATGGGACTGACTGGATTGCTCTACAGAGAGCCGGCATGGACTTGATGGGCTGAATGGCCTCCTTCTGTGCCGTTAAGACTCTATGGGGGAAAAATTCAGTTGGTTTGCGCCTCCCGTTAGCACCTTAAGAGGGCGCTAATGTGCCGCAAAGCAACTCGCGTCCTTGCGCGGCGATGTTTGCGCCACTCACGAAATTAACTAGAAATTTTGCGGCGGCGCTAAACAATACCGCCACGATCTCCTGCGCTAGCAGATTGTGACGTCAGTCGAGTGCGCAACACCCCGGTAGCGCCCCGGACCGGATATTGAGTGGCGCCCCCTGCCTTACCGCCTGCCGCTAGCAACGACAGGTTGAGGGGAGCGTTTTGCAGTCAGGAAGGGACTGGGGGAGTGCTATTTAAAGGCGACTGCTTCCTGCCTTTTTTTGTTGGTGACATTTTTGCACCATGCATTCTGAGAGAGAGAGAGAGAGAGAGACTTCTGGAGAGATTCAACACTGTGTGAAGGAGTTTTGGGTACTGAGCAGCACTTTGCAGGTTCATTTTGATTTGCCCTTCCTTGTATCGATTTAGAAGAGTCTGTGGGGGCTGCACTCTGAGCTCTTTCCCTATGGTCTCTCCATTGTTCTTTCCAGCAGATTTGATGTGCAGGTCTCTCCAGGCCAAGATTCAAGGCTGCAATGAGCAGGATGTGGATGGAGAGCAAGATCAACCCTCCCCTTTAAGAACTGGCCAGGCGCCATTGTGTCTGTGTTCCATTGCTGACTGACATCACATGAGCTTCGCCAGCGCTCTCAGGTAGCGCCTCGCTACTCGGCCTTTGCGCCTTAAGACAGTTGTGAAGCGCCTGATTTAGCGCCCCAATCACCTCAGGGGCGATAAAAGCCAAGTTTGCAGTCGGAGGTGATAATTAGCGTCAGGCGCTAATTTTTGCGCCCGGCCGATATTTGCGCCCCAAATGGGGCGATACTGAATTTCTCCCCCTATGACTCTAGGGGGGTGATTTTCTCAATGGGGAGCTTTTGGAGGCGGGACTCTCACTTGTCGGGTTTCAGTCCCGCCTCCATCAACTTCTGGCCAACCCACGCTATTTTCCCTTGATTGACCTTGTTAAGCCCGCCCAGCGGGCTTAGCAGGCCAATTAAGGGAAAGCCGGTTGCAGAGAACGTCAACGTATGACGTTTCATCTGTCAAAAATTTTTGACAGACAAATTGTCATCATTTTGACAGCTCTGTGAAGTTGTCAAACAGTGACATTCTCTGTAGTTTGATGAGATCTTGATTTCAAGACCTCATCAAACTTCTTTCTTTTGCAGAAATGAGATGGTTGTTGCATTGCAGGCAGTTAATAGGCTTTAATCCCTTCCCGCCTCCAAGGAGATGGGACCCGGCGCGGGACGGCTACCCACCTCCTGGCAAGATGGCATGGAGGTGGGTTGGGGGCGGGTTGAGCACCCGCCCCCAAATTCTGCCATTTTCCCAGCAGTCCCGCCTCCATACCCGCCTCCCCAGGGCTGGCAAAATTGTGCCCTATGACTGTGCGTTTACGTACGTGCATTCTAAACCCATTTTTGAATTTTTCATAGTCTTTCTTAGTCTGCTCCTATCTAATACGGTACTACTTCTGCCTCTAGTACTACTTTCTTCTCTAGTACTATTCAACACACTCACTTTTTTATGCACCTTATTCCTCTTTTCTACTCCTAAATGCTGGTGCCCATCCCCCTGCTAAGCTAGTTTAAACCCTCCCCAACAGCACTAGCAAACGTCCCCACGAGAATATTGGTCCTGGCTCTGTTGAGGTGTAACCCGTCCGGCTTGTACAGGTCCCACCTTCCCCAGAAATGGTCCCAATGCCTCAGGAATCGAAAGCCCTCCCTCCTGCATCATCTCTCCAGCCACGCATTCATCTGTTCTATCCTCCTATTCCTGTACTCACCAGCACATGGCACTGGGAGTAATCCAGAGATTACTATCTTTAAGGTCATGCTTTTTAATCTCTCTCATAGCTCCCTATAGTCTGCCTGCAGGACCTCATCCCTCTTTCTGCCTATATCGTTGGTACCGATATGGACAATGACCTCTGGCTGTTCACCCTCCCCCCTCAGAGTGTCCTGCAGCCGCTCAGTGACATCCTTGACCCTGGCACCAGGGAGGCAACATACCATCCTGGAGTCACGTCTGCGTCCACAGAAACGCCTATCTGTTCCCCTAACCAATGAATCCCCTATCACTATTGCTCTTCCACTCTTCTTCCTCCCACCCTGTGCAGCTGAGCCACCCGTGGTGCCATGGCCTTGGCTCTGGCTGCTCTCCCCAGAGGAGCCATCACCCCCACCAGTTTCCAGAACTGTGAACCGGTTAGCGAGTGAGATGCACTCTGGGGATTCCTGCCCTACCTGCCTGCTCCTCCTTCTCTGTCTGGCGGTCACCCATTCCCTCTCTGCCTGCACATTCTGAGGCTGCGGGGTGACCACTTCTAGAAACGTGCTTTCCAAGTATTTCTCAGCCTTGCGGATGCACTGTAGTGACTCCAGTTGCCGCTCAAGCTCCAAAACCCGGAGCTCCAGTTGCTGCAGTTGGCGACACTTCCTGCACACATGGTCGTCCAGACCGCAAGAAGCGTCCAGGATATCCCACATGGCACAGGATGTGCAAATCACGGGACTGAGCTGCTCTGCCATGCCTCTATTTACCAGACTATGGAGTTAATTTAGCAGAAATAAACTTAAAACTTAACAAGAAACACTCAACAGCTACCCACCAATCAGCACTTCCCTCTATTAGATAGGCTATGATCTACTTAGCAGAAATATACTTAAACAGAACAAAGAAAAAACTTACCACAAGTACTCACCCTATACTCAGCTCTCAGCTCCCTTGTGCCAGCGACACCTTTGAATTCTGACGTCACTCCTTCGTTGTGTCGCTTGCCGACTGTCTCCCTCGCAGGTAGTCCGCTCACTCAGACTCACAGGCCTTGCTCCGCGCTGCCTTTATCCCCAGTCTCCGACTCCGTTCCTCCAGCAGGTCCACTCGCTCAGACTCTAACTGCTTGCTGATGATAACTTAATGGTTGAGATCAGTGTCCAAGATTGATATAAATTGTTGAGATTAATTTAGGATTAGATTCCTTAGACAGCTGACAAGCTAACATCATTAGCTAGCCAGTCTGTTCAATAGGTTAAAGTCTATATGCTTGTAATTAGAAATGTTTCTAGAACTTATATGATCTCATCCTTATGAGCTTGTGTAGATGAAGTGGTTGCCTCGTTTTTCTCTGAGAGGATGGTGTTAGCCTTTTGAGACATCAAAGTGATGAAACTCCATCTGCAAAGGTTCTGCCAAGTTGCTTCCTGGTTTCCCCTAAAGATAAACCAAGTGAAACTCTAGAATATCTCTCTAAACTCACATCCTGCATTGTACATCTTTCACTAATTGCCATTCCATGCACTCAGCAATTGGGGAGCCATGACATTTCATAAAGCTAATTGCATTTGTCTCTATCTGTACTTATTCTTCTAAACCTCAGTCCCATTTGCAACCAAATAATTATCCAGTTCTTTCTTTCATAATTTGAGGAAACATTTTAGATCGTGGCATAAAGATGAAAGACTCACTTCAGGATGATTGGTTTTTATTCCTAAAAGATATTGTATATTTACATGGAATGATACACAATCTACTATTTTTTTTAACCAAAAAATGTTTTTGTTCTTATTGTCAGATAACAAAACGTTCTGATGAATTCTTGATTGTCCAGAAGAAGCTGAATGATGTTATTGCCTCACACTGTCTGAGATCTAAGGGCCAGAATCCACAGCCTGTGAAAAAGCAACCAAATGAGAGACCTTTGTCACAGTCTCAGCCAGGTTTGTCTGCTGTTGCCATTTACTGTAATATGCTACAGCAATAGGACGTTTAGTGGGAAATCAGCACCAGAAGAAACAGTAGGTTGCACTTTTATAGTGCTTTTCCCATATCAGAATGCCCAAAGACACTTTACAGGGGTTGGGGTGAGGGGAGGAGGTCGGAAACCTAAGCAGGAAAAGGGAGAGGAGTTAGTGGAACTGATTGAAGGTGAAAAAGTTAGATTTGGAAAAGGCTTTTGAAGGTGGTGAGAGAGGTAGAAAAGCAGGAAGGTTTGGGAAGAGAATTCCAGGGTGCACGCTGAGATGGTGGAATGAAGGGAGCAGGGTATGCACAATAGATCAGAGTTAGGAGAGTAGAAAGTGCATACAGAGACATGAGATTGAAGCAAATTGCAAAGCTAGGGACTAACAAGACCATAGAGGTGTAGGGATTGAGAAGAAAATCCAAAAATCAGATATTCCAGAAAAGGTAGCTGTCACATTTCAGAATCGTCTGACCGTTTTCTACAGAAAGGATTTGAAAATAGGAGTTACTTTTAATGTTTTGTTCAAACAAAAAGTATTTTCACATCTTTTTTTTAAAATGCACCTAAATAAAAAGTGGTTAATAGGCTAAATGGAGGATTTTTCCTCATAAACAATAAGCAAGTTGTTAGCTTGTCTAAGTAATCGAAGAACACCTCATTCCCATTGTTCCTTGATCCCTATTTGTCTCTGAAGAGACAGATAAATAGAGCTAGATCTTTAAAATAAGGAGGCTGCGAGAACAGTCAGGCTTTTAAACAGAGAGCTGCAAAAGCTTTAGGCAGGCTCAGAAAGTCAGAAATGCAGCAGGAATAGTTAGAAGGCACATACCCAGATTTTGAAGGCCTGTGCCTGGCAAGAACAAGGCAAAAGCCATCTGAAAATCTTAACAAAACACATACCACCCCGTTCCTGCTCCCGATCAACCTGCCGGCATTTCTGTTGGGGAATTCATTCACATGGGTGGCCCAGGCACCCGCCTGTTACAACACATGGGTGACCCAGGCACCCGCCTGTTACAGCACATGGGTGACCCAGGCACCCGCCTGTTACAGCACATGGGTGACCCAGGCACCCGCCTGTTACAACACATGGGCGGTCCAGGCACCCGCCTGTTACAGCACATGGGTGACCCAGGCACCCGCCTGTTACAACACATGGGCGGCCCAGGCACCCGCCTGTTACAACACATGGGCGGCCCAGGCACCCGCCTGTTACAGCACATGGGCGGCCCAGGCACCCGCCTGTTACAACACATGGGTGGCCCAGGCACCCGCCTGTTACAACACATGGGCAGCCCAGGCACCCGCCTGTTACAGTACATGGGCGGCCCAGGCACCCGCCTGTTACAGCGCTC
Organism: Squalus acanthias; assembly: GCA_030390025.1. Lineage (NCBI taxonomy): Eukaryota > Metazoa > Chordata > Chondrichthyes > Squaliformes > Squalidae > Squalus > Squalus acanthias. The sequence continues at coordinate 141,759,738 of CM059428.1, forward strand.
ACAGCTCGCCAGCAGTAACCAAATGAGGCCCAGCCCTCAAAATGGCTCGGGCCTCGCAGCAGTGACTTCAGGCAGGCAGCGCGAGCACTCCTCTCACCGCCTGACTTTAGCCCTCTCAAATTGAAAATCGCGTAAGATGAGGTAACATGGGCAAGTGTGGCATTTTTTTTGTATCATTGTTCATGGGTAGTTTGGACAAAGCGAATCTGATCGTAACTGTTCTTCTGTATATTCACCCGCTATGAAATGAAGTCGTTTAACGATTTGTATTAAGCCTCACCTCACCAAGCGTTTGCTCGGTCTGTCTCCAGAGAGATTGAAGAAGTACACATGCCAAAGACGTGAATATCCAGACCATGTCACAAGGGAGCATTACTGTTACACCCCTGGGTTACACTGTCGTGCAAGTAGATGTAGGGCAGTGTGCGTCAACTCCCACTGTATCTTTTAAAGCATTTTTGCTTGTTTTTGCTTCCATCTCACCTCTTTTTTAAACCACGAAAGCCTAAAGATAGCACATAGCAGGTGCTGACATCATTTAAGCAATGCCCTAAAGATCTGTGTAATCAAACAGTTCTGGTGTAACCTGCACTAATGCGCTGGCACTGAGGTATTCTGAAATAGGTTGCAATAGAGTTGCTAATTTAAGCAGCAAAGAACAGAATAAATTGACACTCCATATGGAGCGAATACACATGTAAGGGCAGACTTAGATTTTCAGACAATGCAGCCCTCTCAACTGTAATAATTTATTATTGCACATATATAAAATGAACATATATGGCCAAGTATACAATAGGCTATTTCTGGAATAAATCACCTCCTTAATTATGTGAGTAATATGAGCAAAGGGATAAATAAGCCTGTATTGAAGCAATCAGGAAATTCTACAAGATTGCCTGTTACGAGTGTCATCTGGGCTTTCCCATTGGCAGAAGTTGCTCTTTACAACCAAAGGCATTAATCATAAGATGCCGGAGCTAAGTCTATCTTACATCAACAACATAGGTCACATCTTCATGTTTATAATTAACATGTTAATCTGAACGATAGTTGTCAAAACACGTCTTCACTCCCCCTCCCCCCCGTCCTTTATTCATTGAATGCAGTTTGTTGCCTCATTCCTGCCCAGAAGATTATGGTGTTCTCCGTGCGTGCAGCTCTCTGAACTGGCTCTTTCACTGGCTTCAATACGCCGCCGAGCATTTCCTAGCTGCAAATGTTATGCTTTAGGATTACTGGTCAACTCACAATACCCCTTCCATTTGAAACAGATAAGAAAACAGACCATTAATCTAATAGATGCAGTAAAAATATAGTTAAAAACCTCAGTCTTTTACACAAACCTAAAACCTAATTCTGTTATTATAGCTGTAAATGGCTGGGAGAAGACAGTGCAGATTTTGGCAAGTGAAAACAAGCAGTGCACACAAATGGCTGCAGTTATACTGCAGATACCTGTCTCAGTATCTGTATAGGTCCATGCTTAGCCAGCAAACCCAAGTTATGGTACTGACTACAGAACTCTGTGCATGGGATACGCTACTTCTTAATGCTGTGAGTGAGCAGTGACAGTGACCCTTACAACGTTGTCAAGTCTGTCCAGTGGATCACCAGGACACTTTCAAATTGTGGCTTCACACCAGAATGGAATCGTCCTGCACTCCATGTGAAGCCCAAGCAGTGAGAGAGTGCCTACGTGAGATGGTCTCACACATTTTTGTGCACTTGGGAGACGGACCACTAATGGCACTATCAAAATATCTGAGATTTAAAAATGTCTACAATGATAGGTGGATGTGCCCCTCAGACTGATCTATGCTTATGCGTACGGTCAGCGGCCATTCTTCCTCAGTGTTGAATTTCAAAATGGCAGCAATTGCATGAAAATCTTTTCAAATGCTAATTTTATTTTCAACATTCTCCCTTCCTCTCCAGAAGACTCTGGCCGTGAAATTCGATAAAGCCCGAAAACAGGCGGGGGCACTGTGGCGGGGGGGGGGGGAGATTTGCTCGCCCCCATTTAAAAAGCACAGGCAGCACATTAATTTGGTGCTGCCTACTAAGTTAAATGATTTTAGTGCACAGCCCAGCGACTATCGTGCTGCTGACAGGCTGTGCGCTCAGCAGGAGACCCAAGGTTGCGTTGCTGGAGCGACGCTGGATTTCCTTGAGCAAGGCTGATAGTTTTGAAGGCAGTCGCTAGTCCTTAAGGGTTAACTGCTATCTGGAAAAAAATTAAAAATCATTCCAAACTAGGCAGTCTGCAGCTCTTAAAGCTGAACTGCCTTCTGCACATAAAAAAAAATCGTAAAAGTGCTTCAGCACTAACACATATGGCTCAATAGGCCAGGGAAAGGGCACCCAGGGTCTCACATGCAGCACTCCAGCTTTGTGCAGGAGGTCAACACTGGAAGAGAGGTCCTCTACCCACAGGGGGTCAGCAGAACCTCCAGAAAGAATGATGTTGGACCAGATCACCAAGGCCGTCACTACCACCAGTGTCGCCCCCAGGACCTGGCTCCAGTGCCCAAAGAAGTTTCATGACCTCAGACGAGTGGTCAAGGTCAGTGAATGCATCTTCAAAAGCCGTCTCCTACCAACTGCACCACTAGCCTCACACACTGCTCAATGCACGATCCCCACCCCCATCACTCACCTTCCAATAATCTCTACCAAACACGAGGCACACCTCACATTCCTAGCTTCACCTCACCCCCTTGGAGGAGATGGTGCTGGCCATTCTTGGCAGGGGCATGGCTGAGCCCTTGGCCAGCGGCAGGGCAGAAAGAATACAAGATGCTGGTATCCTCATACGTTATCCTCCTTCTCACATCCCACTTCCCCCTCATCCCACAATCTCTTCTGATGTACAAGCTCCACATGGTGTAAGCATGCACCTCTTGCTTTACCCCTCGCCCCTCACCACAACCCTACCCTTGTGCCTTCCTCATTTCAGACACCCAAGAAATGCAGTCTGCCCAGCCAGTGGTTGACCAAGAAGAGGGAGAGGAGAGTGAAGAGGAAGAAGAAGAAGAAACACTGTCACTCGATTTCACACTCCCAGTCGCCAGCTCCTCAAGGTCGTCCTGCAAGGCCATCTGCAGTGTCCCCCACTGAAAGTCAGCAGCCTTCCTCCAGCCATGCTGCAGGCTCTGGGGTAGCACTGTGTGACATCACTAGGATAGGCAAAGGCACACACAAGACAGTCACTAAGGGAATGCACAAGGGTGATTAGCTGATTTTTTGCTGTAATATTGGATGCATATATGTTTAAAGTTAGATTGGAAAGTTTGCTTTGTGGTGGCTTTTATCTCTGCATCCTGGCCAAGAGGACGCTGTGATGGTCAGTAACAGAGGGAGGGTAAGGTGTGGGATGAATGTTGAAAGGGGAATTGGGGTTGTGGTCACTGGTACCGCAGGCGGATGATTCGATCCCAGATATCCCGGCCAGAAAGGGGCTGTCTGGGTTGCCTCCTTCCTTCCACTTCCTCCTCTTCTGCTTTGTCCTCATCGGCTTCTTTCTCTTCCCTCGGCGAGCAGCTTGTCCCTTTTGCTGCCTCTGCTTCATCTCCAAGGGTGACTGCAACTAGAGCCCCCAGGACTATGAGCAGGTGGTGTTCACAGAGGCCTTCCTTTAACATCCAAAGCTTTGCAAGCATGCAGCAGCACTCCCTGTACTACCTGCACACTTTAACAACTTTTTTAATGTATTGCACCAAGCCACTACTCCAATAAAATGTAAAAAAAAAGTCCAAAAGCTGAAATCGAAACTTATCTGAAAGATGTGTGTGTCCCTTTAAGAAGCAGCACCTCTGCAGTACTGCTGCACATATGTCCTTCTGTGCGAGGTTTGGAGAGGCCGGTATGGAGAGCGGCAACGTCTAAAATCGCAGTCGTGCGTCAATTCAGACGTTGCACGCCGATTGACATCACAATCTGCATATTTACAGGTTAGAGGCGAGCGCAGGCAACGGCAACACTAATGACCACTCCAAAATGGCGGCTACCGTGTTCCGTGCCGGAAGTGGGTGGAAGTGAGGCAGCCGCCATTTTTTCAACAAAACCGGCCTTATCGGCCGGTGCTACACCCCCGAATTTGGCGGCCTCTGACTTTTACTGGAGTATGGTTCTACAGATTCCAGTATCTCCTCCAATTGGCTGTTTAAAAAAATATATTTATCGGCCCAGATAATAATGTGTTGGAAGGCAATTTGATTGTGGGAGACATCATAGCTGACCCCAATTCTATCCTCCCCCAACATCCACACACTTGCAGTAACCAGTATGGGCCATTGGATAGTGATCAGCATTGGAAACCCTGGCTGAGCTTTCCTGTCCGCAGCTCAGGGGTGCTGGGCCAATTGAAGCAGCAACCCACTGCTGGCCCATCTGATTAGGTCATTTAACATCGACCATTAGCACTGACCTGAAAACTTCCGCTCTCAAGGGCTCACTTCCACACAGGGCAGTGAACTTACCAACTGCGCCTTTGGGAGAGCTCGAGGAAGTACCATTGCTAATAATTTATATATGTAAGTTGTTACAAAATGAGGTTATGTATTGGATATCAAAAGCACAAATGATTCTGGATAATAATGAGGACTCCTCCAATTCTGGCCTCTTGAGCATCCCCAATTTTAATCGCTCCACCATTGGCGGTCGTGCCTTCAACTGCCTCAGGGTCTAAGCTCTGGAATTCCTTCCCTAAACCTCTTCGCCCCTCTACCTCTTTCTCCTCCTTTCAGACACTCCTTAAAACCTACCTCTTTGTCAAGTTTTTGGTCACCCGTCCTAATATCTCCTTACGTGGCTTGGTGCCAAATTTAGTTTGTTAATCGCTCCTGTGAAGTGCTTGGGACGTTTTACTATGTCAAAGGCGCTATATAAATGCAAGTTGTTGTTGTTGGAAAGGATGGCAATCCCAGTGTATCATATGGAAAAATCTGTCAACAAACCGACGTCAGTGGAAAGGCTCTCCAGCCACTGTCATATGCAAAATATCACGGCTCCCTGAGGCTGCAGGGAGGGAATCAAAAATTAAATTCCTTCTGAGCCATCTGTTTTCCTTTCCAATCTGTGCTCTCAATGACATGACACAGGCAATTTATTTTAAACTGCGGCAGTTTAAAGGAATGTTATAAAATAACAACCGAGGGGGGTGAGATTTCTCTTGATACGCAGATAGTGGTAAATGTGAGTTGAAGCTTTTGCCCTTTTTTTTTAAGTAATCACAGGAACATCAAACTTTATTCTGTGCCTTCTGGAAGCATACATGAAAAATATATCTGTCTGGTAAATCAAGGAGCACCTGCAGCTATAACTAGCTTAACTAGCTAATCAACCATTTAACCAGTATAGATAGTGCACTGTGGGTGCATATAGCTGTGAAGTGCGTAATCTGTAAGCAATTGAGGGAAAGCACAGAAGGTGTGAGCAGAATTTATGGATCAAGATCTTCTGAGTGTAGTCGAAGGCATGAGGTGCCTGAGAAAGTGTTCTCCACGGAGCAGTGTTCTCGACAGTGGGCATCAAGCATGTGTTGTGGCTAGCGAGCAAACATGAGGAAATTTGCACTCTCACCTTTAACTACTGCTTAACAAATGAAAACATTATTAATGCAGGGTCTGCTCATTAACAAGCATTAATCTAGTCTGGTGCAGGACAAAATTTGGCAGTGTGTGCTCCATTAATGCCAAAGTCAGATTATTACTCCGCCTCACAGAATAATTGCACCGTTTGAGGGTGGATAACTAAAATTTATATGGTGAGGTAACATTAGAAATAGAAAAAAAGAGAACTCCCTCTGCTCTCTCACATGTTGTCATAAAGAGAGTGAAAGCCATTTCTCAGCATGTTTGAGATCATTTAAATTACAATCAAGTCTGCAATCAAGATGTCCGGACATGTCTCTCTTTCTATTGAGGCTCAGTTCCAGAATAAAGTCTTCTGAACAGATAGGGTTGTGCAAATTACACTGATCCTTTTTAACATCCCCACGTGATCGTTTTGATGCAATTGTGCTACCTTTCTTGCAGGAGCAGTGAATTTCCAGTTACAAAGTCTTGAATTAAGCCATATTAAAGGGGCATAGTATTCCATTGATAAAATGTTTGGTAAAGACACTTGCACACTGACATAAATTGCATCAAAAAGCACTGACACTGATAAATAAAATAAGACATAACTCTTATGGCTGCTCTCCCTAAAGGGATGAGATTTATCTTTTCTTTCATGAAGACAAATGTCACAATATTTCTGACTCGATTTTACTGCATTAAATTGGGATTCGTTTGGATTTCTTGACTGCCAAATGAATTATTCTAGTTGTTTACAGAAAGTTAACAATTCTAATTACCTTTGTGCTTCTGAGGTTTTTGCTGGGAAGTTTTGTGATGCTCCAAAGTTAAATTTTCTTCATTGCTCAGCAGAGCATTGATTCATGTCCAGCTAAGTTACAGAATCAAATGCCCTTGCTCTGATTGTTGGTAAGTGACGCTATTTACAACAGCCTCAACGCAGTTCCTGGTGGCTAACAATCCACAGCAGAAATACCGATCCTTCAATCAACACGAGCTCATCAGTGTCACAGCAAAGCTTGAGGTTAGAGTGAAGGTTGATTGGAAATGCTTCCAGTGCATGAGTTATGTTCTTCTGAGAGTGAGGCACATTATCTGATTTTTTTTTTAAATCAGTGATAATCAGCAGTGATGCTCACTACAAGTGATTTAAAAAAAAAAGTAACCTGATAGTAATGGTAAAAGTCGAGTCACTGGGAGGTTCATATTCATTCCCACTGGCACCAGTAGTAGCAAGCCATTGCCAAGGTGAAGAGAAAATGGAAGGCTTAAGGAGCAAGAGGCCTAAATTATGTTATCACCTGATCTTTTTTATTCCCTTTCTTTGTTATTGACAGCTGCAGCGGAGAAAATAGCCGCTGCAGACGAATTTGATTCGCAGAACAACAACAACAACAACAACAACTTGCATTTATATAGCGGCTTTAACATAGTAACATGTTCCAAGGTGCTTCACAACAGCGTGATCAAACAAAATCTGGCATGCAGCCACATAAGTAGATATTAGGATAGGGGACCAAAAGCTTGGCCAAAGAGGTAGGTTTTAAGGAGCGTCTTAAAGGAGGCGAGAGAGGCAGTGAGGTTTAGGGAGGGATTCCAGCGCTTAGGCCTAGGCAGCTGAAGGCACGGCCACCAATGATGGAATGATGAAAATCGGGGATCAGCAAGAGGTCAGAACTAGAGGAGCGCAGCGATCTCGGAGGGATGTAGGGCTGGAGGAGGATACAGTGGTAGGGAGGGCCGAGGCCATCGAGGGATTTGAAATCAAGGATGAGAATTTTAAAATCGAGGCGTTGCTGGACCGGGAGCCAATGCAGTTCAGCGAATACAGGGGTAATGGGTGAACGGGACTTTTTATTTTTACTGGTTAATCTCTCGTGGTGTTGCACACAGGGAGTGGAGACCAAATGTAGTCTTCAGGTGACACAACTTCCTTTTCTGGCTCCCATGTTAGCTGACATTGTTAACGGTTCTCTCTCCTCAGATACTGTCCCCCTCTCCCTCAAATCTGCCATCATCACCCCTCTCCTCAAAAAAACAACCCTTGACCCCCTCTGTCCTTGCAAACTACCACCCCATCTCCAACCTACCTTTCCTCTCCAAAGTCCTTGAACGTGTTGTCACCTCCCAAATCCGTGCCCATCTTTCCCACAACTCCATGTGGGCAACACGGTGGCATAGTGGTTAGCACTGGTGCCTCACAGCGCCAGGGACCTGGGTTCGAATCTGACCTCGGGTGACTGTCTGTGTGGAGTTTGCACATTCTCCCCGTGTCTGCGTGGGTTTCCTCCGGGTGCTCCGGTTTCCTCCCACAGTCCAAAAATGTGCGGGTTAGGTTGATTTGGCTATGATAAATTAACCCTTAGTGTTAGGGGGGGATTAAATATGTGGGGTTATGGGGATAGGATGGGATATGTTAGGGGGAATTAAATACATGGGGCTACGGGGGTAGGGTGGGATATGTGTACTGTGGGAATTAAAGCAGGGACAGGGTACTGGACTTGGATGATCAGCCATGATCGTATTGAATGGTGGAGCAGGCTCGACGGGCCGAATGGCCTACTCCTGCTCCTAGATTCTATGTTTCTATGAATCCCTCCAATCAGGTTTCCGTCCCTGCCACAGTACCGAAACGGCTCTCATCAAAGTCACAAATGACATCCTTTGTGACTGTGACAAAGGTAAACTATCCGTCCTCGTCCTTCTTGACTTGTCTGCAGCCTTTGACACGGTTGACCTCTCCAACCTTCTGCAACGCCTCTCCACCGTCGTATAGCTGGACTGCACTCACCTGGTTCCATTCTTATCTATCTAATTGTAGTCAGAAAATCACCTGCAATGGCTTCTTTTCCTGCTCCCACATTATTACCTCTGGTGTCCCGCAAGGATCTATCCTTGGCCCCCTCCTATTTCTCATCTACATGTTGCCCCTTGGCGACATTATTCGAAAACACAGTGTTAGTTTCCACATGTACGCTGACGTCACCCAGCTCTACCTCACTACCACTTCTCTCGACCCCTCCACGGTCTCTAAATTTTCAGACTGCTTGTCCAACATCCAGTTCTGGATGAGCAGAAATTTTCTCCAATTAAATATTGGGAAGACTGAAGCCATTGTTTTTGGTCCCTGCCACAAACACCGTTCCCTAGCCAGTGACTCCATCCCTTTCCCTAACATCTGCCTGAGGCTGAACCACACTGTTCTCAACCCTGAAATGAGCTTCCAACCACATATCCGCAGCTTAACTAAGAACGCCTATTTCCACCTCTGTAACATCACCCGTCTCCACCCTTGCCTCAGCTCATCTGCTGCTGAAACCCTCATCTATGCCTTTGTTACCTCTAGACTTGACTATTCCAACACACTCCTGGCTGGCCTCCCACATTCTACCCTACGTAAACTTGAGGTGATGCAAAACTCTGCTGCCCGTGTCCTAACTCGCACCAAGTCCCGTTCACCCATCACCCCTGTGCTCACTGACCTACATTGGCTCCCGGTTAAGCAACGTCTCGATTTCAAAATTCTCATCCTTGTTTTCAAATCCCTCCATGGCCTTGCTCCTCCCTATCGCTGTAATCTCCTCCAGCCCCACAACACCCCAAGATATCTGCGCTCCTCTAATTCTGCCCTCTTGAGCATCCCTGATTATAATCGCTCAACCATTGGTGGTCGTGCCTTCTGTTGCCTGGGCCCCAAGCTCTGGAATTCCCTGCCTAAACCTCTCCGCCTCTCTTTCCTCCTTTAAGACGCTCCTTAAAACCTACCTCTTTGACCAAGCTTTTGGTCACCTGCCCTAATTTCTCCTTATGTGGCTCGGTGTCAAATTTTTTGTCTTTTAATACTCCTGTGAAGCGCCTTGGGATGTTTTAATATGTTAAAGGCACTATATAAATACAAGTTGTTGGTGTTGAAGTGGTGTTAATCGCTCCACCATTGGCCACCGTGCCTTCAGCTCCCTGCACCCTAAGCTCTGGAATTCCCTCCCTAAACCTCTCTACCTCTCTCTCCTCCTTTAAAACGCTCCTTAAAACCCACCTCTTTGACCAAGCTTTCAGTGATCTGTCCTAATATCTCCTTATGTGGCCCGGTGTCAAATTTTGTTTGATAACACTCGTGTGAAGCATCTTAGGACATTTTACTATGTTAAAGGTGCTAGATAAATGTAAGTTGTTTTTGTTGTTGTTAAAGAGCAGGGGATGATTGGTCCAGGGTGCGCAGATGTAATTCAGTCCCCATTTTTAGTCATACATTCTGTCCTTATTTTTGTAATTGTACCGTGCTGCCTCTGCATTAGCTCCACTGGGAGTTGGGTGTAAGTTCAGACAAACAAATTTTACATAGATAGCCTCCATTATAAATGTGGGCAAATTAATTCATACTGGGTAAAGTTTACAGGAAGTGTGGGCAGACATAAGATTTTTAATATATTTACTAGTCATTCTCCCTTGATAATGCACATCGATAGTGAAGACCAAGTCTAGTCCTCAAGCAAAGCGAGGAGAGAGGCTGCAGGATATTTGGACCAGGGTGTACAGATATAATTCAGTCCCTATTTTAAAGTCACACATGCTGTCCTTATTTTTATATCGCCATTATAATTTCCTATACCCACATTTGTAATGGAAACTGGCTATGTAAACTTATGCTGCAGTTACACGCTAACTTACAGCACCTCCAGCAGCAGGAGGGTGTTATTACAGCGTGACAAATTATAATGGAAAAAGTTGACAGGAAGAGTGCGCAGGCATAAGATTTTTAATATATTGTAGGTGTTTTGTGTCACCTGTTCCTGCATGGCTGGAGTTCCCCTCATTAGAGGGATTCCATAACAATCGTGGTAGGATGTATTACAATCCACTCACAGCAATGCTTCCGGTAATTTGATTGCAAAAAAAGTTGAAATAATACCTTGTAAAATATTAATCACTTCTGATCAGTTTTAAAACTTTGGCATATTTATTACCTCAATTCAATTTTTTATCAATTGATTGAAAATTTGAATAATTATGTCATCAGAGCTGATTATTTTCTGTGAAGTAGAAAACGGATTGAACCCCAACATTCTCTTAAACCTACTCTGATGATAAATGCTCTGGTCACATGATTTATTGGGTTGCTTCTGCATTGAAATTTTTGAATTTTCTATAAGTGAGTTGTACAAAATAAAACATAAGAATGTGCATTAAAAATTGCAGAATTTAGCAGCTTTAAAGAGATTTGGGATATTTTCAGTGAATTGCTCAGTCCAAAGTCACTGTGGGCACGATTGTATATTCCCTGTATTTATTTTCCAAGAGACATCAAAAAAGGTTGTACCTATTCTGCGATAGGATTATTTTGAAGGAGGAAATTAAAAATGGTAAGACCAAACTCAAAGTTTTGAATTTTAATTTTTTTTATTTTTGGGTCTTTTTACCTTTTTGTTTTTTGTCTCTCTTGAACAAGAATTCTGCCAAGAAATCTTAAAGGATGATTTTCCTGTTTCCAATCTGTGAAAATCTCCCTGATATTACTTCCTTTCCGGAACTAGATTTCAACAAAGAAAGTTATCCTGAAGTCAAAATTTCCAACGGTACTTAAGCCTGATAAAAAAAAAATCCTGTAATATTTCTAAGCTCCCACTTTTTATTAATATTAAACCTTTTTATTCGATGTAATTATATCTTGACAGTGCCACTCAATTAGAAATAATGTAGAAGAGCAATATGTTTTTCCCAACAGAAAATGTATGTTTAATTGGATTTGTGTATTATTGCATTCTTCTGCAACTCCTGTGAAAGGCTGTTAGTTGGTGACACAAAACCTGATGAAGAAATGTAATAATTTAATACCAGTGTAGCTTTAAATTACCATCATCCGTCATAGCATTGTTATACCTGTTATATCTCCGATTATTACAGGAAGCAATGATATTTGAATGCAGCTAATATAGTTAGTTCAGACAATGAGTTAGCACACAGGGAGGGGGAGTGGGCGAGTCTGATGAGGCAGACAAGGACTTGCAAATGGAATGAGATAAAATCTGTAACCGGGCGGAATAATGGCAGCTGAAATTCTACATGAATATAGTAAAAACAATACTGCAAATTTGAAGAATAATTGGGTGATATCTGTATTGTATGAATGGTGTCAAACCAGGTGAAGACAAAGTTGAAAGGGATGTAGGGATAGGAGTAGCATGACACGGAAAGGACCCAGAATTCTGTAGCCCTGGGGCCACCGAAGCAACATAATATGGGCAGGGGCGTGTGGAATTTGGAGCAGGACCCAGTTACAGCAAGTCCCCACCCCATTTCACATGATGTATTTCCCACTATTTACACACAGGAAGCACTGGGTGGAAGGGATGTCCCTGGTGCTCAGCATTACGAAGGGTGCTGGGCTGGCATTCCAAATTTAAAAAGTTGATTTTAACTGGCCTCTAACAAATTTGGAACAGGGTCAGAACACATCCAGTCCTCCAAGATGTGTCCTCAAAAGCACTTCTCTGGGTCAACATGATTTTTTTTTTAATGTTTTTGTTATTTGTTCTCAGGATATGAATAAAGCTGGAAAGCTGATTTTGTCCACTCCTCTTTCCCCTGTGAAGGTGGTGGTGAACATTTTTCTAGTGATTGTGTGAGAGATGTGCCAGGCCACTTCAGAGGGTATTAAGACTCAACCATGTAGTGTAGATCAGAGTCACGTGTAGGTCAGACTAGGTAAGGGTGGCAGGTTTAAACATGTCCAGTCACTGTGGAGTAGCAATCAGAAAACTAAACAGAATGCTACATTATATTGCTAAGTCAATACAGTGTTAGTCAGAGGATATCACATTGAAACTAGAGCTTGCTCTACTCAGACAAGATGACCAGTTTTGGTTACCAAGAGATAGGAAGAAGATTCATGTCTGTGATTTCCTACACGTGATATCCTATGCTGTAATTGTGAACTGCCCAACAGAAGACAGGCATTTACCTCAGGGATGGAGGCAATATAGAATAGCCAGACACTGCAGGACGCTTCTGTGCACCTCCAGGCAGATGGTCACAGGGTGGCATTGGCAAAGGCCGGGGCAGTTTGCCCGCTTGCACTCACAATGGGGGTTGGTGAATAGCACAGGGAGGCCACAGTGTGAAAAATAAGAAATGAGTTATGATACTATTTATTAAATCTTTTATGATGAATTGCTTTATTTACTGGTAATCCATCATAAAACCAAAGATGTGTGGTACCATACATTACTATATATCTATCAGCTTTTGTACCTTTCCATTATACATCAGGCAACCTCAATCATGTTCAACACTACCATCATATGTCAAGGATTATCAAAAACCAACTAATATGGATTCAACTTAAATTAATAACCTGTTTGCAAACAAAACATGTTTGTTTATCAAGACTACTCGACAAAGTGATTTTTTATCCCCATTTACAGCACTTAGGTTGTACTAAACTCAATCATTAGTAGAGCACTCTGCCAGGCCAGAAGCAAGACAGACTCATGGAGAACAGAGTGCTTGAGTGGGCCAGCAGTAGGATGAGTCTCAAATGGGAAATGGAGCTGGCGAGGTCGGGAGCGGGACAAGTCTCATGTGGGGAGAAGAGCGCTTGAATGAACCAGGAGCAGGATGAGATTCAAAATTTAAGATTTAACTCCTTCTTCATTAGTAGGAACTTGTACTACACTGGACTTTAAACAAGTGCTTGTGTAAGGATATCTTCATCACCTCTGAAATATATTTAATCTTGGGAAACTTGAGGGGGGAGATGGTGTCGGAAAATTAACTCTTGTCCGCTTCTTTAGGTCCCAATAAAGGATGTGATCAGAAACAGCAAAGAACCCCCAGACGAACCCAACCACCGAAGACTTTAAATACACCTGAAGACAACACCTACTACAATCTCATTCATGTAAGTCAACAAGCAGCTGAAATATGTTCAGATCTTGTTATGCTTATAACTAATTTCATAGAAATTACAACCCATTGTGCCTGTGCTGGTGCTACCTGTTCACCTGGAGCTTTTTACTCTAACCCTCATTCTCTGCCCTTTCCCTGCATCCTATTATATTCTTCCTCTACATATACTTATCCAATTCCTTTTAAATTGTATTATAGTCCCTACCTCTGTGGTAAATAGCCCTTTTGTGAAAAATTTCTTCTAACTTTCTCTTTTAACCTTCTTGTGATAATCTGAGTCTATGGGGGCGGAATTGGGCTCGGCAGTGCCCGTTTATTGGGCACAGCGAGTCCCCTTAGGGTTCCAAAATGGCGTCCATGGTGCATGTGCACACTTCTGAATTGAAGCGCGCCAGACGCCATACTGGTTAAGAGGTTACGCACGCGCACTTAACGTCCACTTAACGTCCACCGGAAGAACGCAGAGCAGGCAGATTATGATGTCAATCAGCATGCAACACTGATTTGACACCAGCACTGTCATTTTGGAGCTCTACACTCCAGCCGACGCCCTCTCTTAACCTTACACAGCTGAACGTGCGTTAAGCTGCAGGAAGGAACCCCCACCAGCACTATTTAAAGGGATCATCAACTACTTACAGGTTAGTTGCTGGTTTATTTCTTCTGGCTGTTGCTACAATTCTACACTGGGGCTTTCGATAGTTGTTTCAAGTTTCAAAAGTCTACAGGGAGTGGTGTGGCAGGTGCTGAAGTACTTTTTGATGACTTCAAGGCTTCTGCACAAACCAGTTGCTGCCAGACATGGGTGCAGTAGTAGACATTCCCCTTGGAACAGAGCATGACTGGGAGAATGAGCAGAGGCCACGCAGAGCAGGACAAGATGCTAGAAGAGGGAGGACAGGGGAGAAGGGCTCTCAGCAGGAGGCCATATCTGCCCTGGGTGTTCAGGGAGCAATTTTCCTATCTGAACCTCAGCAACGACCAATGTTTGAGATGTCTGCGCTTCACTACGAAGGTTATCACTGAAATCTGCCACCTGCTGCAGACATAACTCCAACCTGAGAGCAGGGCAAGGACCGCACTGCCAGTGGCTGTGAAGGTGACCGTGGCTATGAAATTTTATGTGTCTGGCTCCTTTCAGGCTGGTGCTGGAGATATTAGCAACATCTCGAAGTTCCAGTGCACTGTTGCATAATGGAGGTCACTGAGGCTCTCTATTCAAAGAGAGATAACTTAATTTCATTCCCTCTTGCTAGAGAGAAGCAGGCGGAGTGAGCACGAGGGTTTTCAAGGATTGCAGGCTTCCCAATGCACCAAGCATTTCGTTGTGTATGCCCATCAGCCTTTTTCTGTAGCCTGGCCCATCAAAGTCCTCATCGGAGTCCTGTGCAGCACAACCCATGTATGACCTCGCCCTCTGGCGAGCTGGCACCTGCACCCTCCTTGCCCCCTGCCCTGGCTGCAGCGCACTCGTGCCCGGTGTCTCACCACGTGCAGATCCCGCCTCTAATCTAACCGTCTAAAATAGGTGCAGTGTCAGTATCTGAGCTGGTGGCTGCGAGTGTGAAATCGAGTGATGGTGTCGCTTCATCATCACTGTCTTCTTGGTCTTCGATCACTGCCTGGCCAGGTTGCAGTTCTTGGATATCTGAAAGGAAAAAGGGACAAGGGTAAGGCTGTGGTGAGGGGAGAACAGAAAGTAAGAAGTGCATGCTTACACCATCTGCAGCTTGTAAGACAGAACAGTTTGTGGGATGAGGGGGAAGTGGGATGTGAGAAGTAGGATTAGGTATGAGGATCAATGTTCCCTTTAATTTTTTTTTTGGTGCGTGGGCCCTTTAACTGGCTGCGCGGCCCATTCAGATTTTGCGCAGCTTCGAGGGACCATTCATGAGGATACCGTCATCTTCAATGGATGCAGCCCCACCGGTGGTCACGGCCTCAGCAATGGCCCTTCCAATAATGGCTAGCACTGTCTCCTCCATGGGGGTTAGAACATGCAGGTGTGTCTCTCCCCCTCCGGTTAATTCCTGCTGCCTCTGGTTGTGAACTACCTTCTCCTGCAAGAGAGACGGAAGTGTGTCAGTGAGGGTCGTGTGATATGTTTGGGTGATGTGGCCATCATGGTTGAATAGCTGGTAGTGTGTGCAAGGTGTGAGACGTGGGTGTGAGGCTTGCAACAGTGTTAAGCGTGTGAGGGTGAGATGAAGCAGATGTTCGGTATGAGTCCTGATTGATAGAGATTATAAGAACATAAGAACATAAGACGTAGGAGCAGGAGTAGATCATTTGGCCCCTCGAGCCTGCTCCGCCATTCAATAAGATTATGGCTGATATGATCTTGGCTTCAACTCCACTTCCCTGCCCGCTCCTCATAACCCTTGACTCCCTTACCATTCAAAAATCTGTCTATCTCCACCTTAAATATATTCAATGACCCAGCCTCCACAGCTCTCTGGGGAAGAGAATTCCAAAGATTCACGACCCTCTGAGAGAAGAAATTCCTCCTCATTTCCATTTTAAATGGGTGCCCCCTTATTCTGAAATTATGCCCCCTAGTTCTAGATTCCCCCACGAGAGGAAACATCCTCTCTGCGTCTACCCTGTCAAGCCCCTTCAGAATGTTATATGTTTCAATAAGATCCCCTCTCACTCTTCTAAACTCCAATGAGTATAGGCCCAACCTTTCTTCATAAGACATAAGATTGTTGGTAGGTGAGTGATGGGGATGTGGTGAATTGAGCAGTGGCTGAGGCTAGTGGTGCAGCTGGTAGAATATGGCATTTGAAAATGCATTCACTGACCTTGACCACTCATATGAGCTCATTAAACTTCTTGCGACACTGCATCCAGGTCCTTGGGGCTAAACTCCTGGCATTGACCTCCAGTGCTACTGTTCCCACTACCTTCTCATCATGTGTCTGGAGGGCCTCCTGCCCGCCGCCCCCCCCTGCAGATACAGGACATCTCTCCTCTTTTCCACCTCCTCCACCAAGACCTCCAGTGCAGCTTCCGAAAACCTTGGTGCACGCTCTCTCCCATGGTCAGCCATTGTTGATTGTTGCACAACTCTATTTCCAATGATCTCAGCACCTCCAGCAGCCACAATGCACCTTGCCTTTAAGAGGTGCTGGCTAGCTTTAAGTGGTGCTGGGACGTAACGATACTGGGCCCCCTGCTGATGCGTGCAGCCAATGAACAGAGCGGTTAGCGCTGGCTGCACACAGAAATCATTGTAATAAGCAGGCAACACGAAGTTGGCGTGCTGCCTGACATACACTGAATGGGCGTGGGGTAATCGCGCATCGCGATCCACGAGCCCGTTTTCGGGAGCTATCCAATTTAGCCCCCACACACCCTTATTACCAATTTACCAACTAGTGGAAACAATCTTCCACTATTTACCCATTCAAAACCTTTTAGAATTTTAAAATCCTCTATTAGATCCCCCTTAACCATCTTTGTTCCAGTGACAATAACCCCAAATTTTTGAAATGTCTTTACGTTTATAGGGGGAGAAATTCAGTATCGCCCCATTTGGGGCGCAATTATCGGCCGGGCGCAAAGATTAGCGCCTGGCGCTAATTATCACCTCCGACTGCAAACTTGACTTTTATCGCCCCTGGAGGTGATTGGAGCGCTAAATCAGGCGCTTCACACCTGTCTTAAGGCGCAAAGGCTGAGGAGCGAGGCGCTACCTCAGAGCGCTGGCGAAGCTCATGTGATGTCAGTCAGCAATGGAACACAGACACAATGGCGCCGGCCAGTTCTTAAAGGGGAGGGTTGATCTTGCTTTCCATCCACATCCTGCTCATTGCAGCCTTGAATCTCGGCCTGGAGAGACTTGTACATCAAATCTGCTGGAAAGAACAATGGAGAGAACCAGGGAAAGAGCTCAGAGTGCAGCCCCCACAATCTCTTCTAAATCGATACAAGGAAGGGCAAATCAAAATGAACCTGCAAAGTGCTGCTCAGTGCCCAAAACTCCTTCACACAGCGTTGAATCTCTCCAGAAGTCTCTCTCTCTCTCTCTCAGAATGCGTGGTTCAAAAATGTCACCAACAATAAAAGGCAGGAAGCGGTCGCCTTTAAATAGCACTCCCCCAGTCCCTTCCTGACTACAAAACGCTCCCCTCAACTTGTCATTGCTAGCGGCAGGCGGTAAGGCAGGGGGCGCCACTCAATATCCGCTCCAGGGCGCTATCGGGGCGTTGCGCACTCGACTGACGTCACGATCTGCCGGCACAGGAGATTGTGGCGGTAGTGTTTAGCGCCGCCGCAAAATGTCTAGTTAATTTTGCGAGCGGCGCAAACATCACCTCGCCCGGGCGCTAGTTGCTTTGCGCCCCATTAGCGCCCTCTTAAGACGCTAACGGGAGGCGCAACCAACTGAATTTTTCCCCCATAATCTCTTATTCCTGGCATAATTCTGGCAAATCTTCGCTGTGCCCTTTCCATGGGTCCGTGCTATAATGGGATCCTCAGAACTGCACACAATATTCTGACTATGGCAGAGAGGGTGCAGAGAAGATTTACTCGAATGGCACCAGGGATGAAAGACTTCAGTTACATGGAGAGACTAGAGAAACTGGGGTTGTTCTCCTTAGAGCAGAGAAGGTTAACGGGAGATTTGATAGAGGTATTCAAAATCTTGAAGGGTTTTGATAAAGTAAATAGAGAGAAAATGTTACCAGCGGTAGAAGGGTTGGTAACCAGAGGACAAAGATTTAAGGTAATTGGCAAAGAACCAGAGGCGACATAAGCAAAAAAAACAAATTACCCAGCGAGTTGTTATGATCTGGAATGCACTACCTGAAAGGGTGGTGGGAGCAGATTCAATAATGACTTTCAAAAGAGAATTGGATTAATACTTGAAAAAGAAAAATTTGCTGGGCTACGTTGGAAGAGCAGGGGAGTCGGACGAATTGGATAGTTCTTTCAAATGGCCAGCAGAAGCACGATGGGCTGAATGGCCTCCTTCTGTGCTGTATCATTCTATGTTCTATGAATCTATGGCCCAGTGCCAGCGTTACAGGACCTTTGCACATAAATATTCTTAAGTAAATCTCAAGCCTGGTGGTTACCAGAAATATGATTTTCAATCTGGCCTCTGGTTCTATGTTAAGCTTCTGTAAGTACGAAATGGAAAAGGTTAAGTATTGAATGTTGAAGTCCTTGACATCAATATTTATCATTTGCAGCCACTCCAATGCCCAGAGGATATTTTACAAAAACAATAAACTGTCACAGTGACAAAAAGATGTCTTTACATTTTATCTGTCTATAGTTTCATTAAATGTAGCTACAAGACCAATACCAACTATGTAAGCTATGATAATGTTGGGAATGCGGCCAAGGTTTGACTATCTAGAGGCCTAAGGGCTTCGCACAGTGTAATTTTCATCGGGTAGAAGATATATGCCAAAGCATATAAAATCAATTTAACTTACCTAAAATGTACATTTAGGCATTTTTAATTAAAGTGATTGCAAGAAAGCATAACAGAAGCAGCCGTACGCTAAGAAAAACAAAATCATTTTTATAGAGATGTACACACTTATAAGCAAGCTCAAGTAAATGCAATATTAACTGTCTTGTACTTGACAATAAGGCTGCAACATTTTTAGACAGCTGCGATCTTGTTCTGTGATCTTTGTAATGACATACCTCATCTCACGATACCAAAATCTTATTCTTTTATGTACTCATGCACATCATGACCACACCAATGCAATGTCAGGCCAGGAGGAGCAGAGTGTGGACCCCACAAGGAATTTTCTTCCCACCCTGCCAGCTCCATGCTCACCTCAGGTTAAAATCGAGGCCAGGGGGGAATTTTAACCCCCAAAAATGGGCAGGTTTGGGTCGGGTGGGATGTTAAAATGTTAAAAATCTGAATCCCGACCCCAACCCGCCCACTTCCGGTTTTAACAGAGGTGGGGCAGGGGGCAGGAAACCAACCCACTCCCAGGAGGTGGGTTGACAATTTAAATATTATAATGAGGCTGCTTGCCTCATATTTAACCACCATTTTAAATTTAACCCTGGCCGGCTGAGTTTTCCGGGCCTCTGGAAACACGACGGCTAAAGGAAGGCAAAGACCGCTGGATCCAGGAGGTAGGGCCTTTACACTTACTTGCTGGATCCAGTTTACCTGCTTCACCAACCCACCCCCTGTGAACAGATCCCCGCCCCCCAACCCTTCCGATCCCCTCCATGAGGCCTCCGATCTCCCCCCGACTCTTCCGATCCCCTCATGAGGCCCCCCGATATCCCCTTGCGCCGGACACCGATCTTCCCTCTGGCCTCCGATCTTCCCCCTCCGGCCTTTCCGATCCCTATTTCCCTCCTCTCCATTGAATCTTTAACATGTTCGCTTCCTTTTTCCACATTTTGACCAAGTCAACATTCCCAATGCCGAGTGGCAGTCTGCTCTATAACTGCAGTCTGTTGAAGAACACCCTATCAACTGAGTACTGGTGTATACCCACAATCACCTCCTAGGTTGGTGTAAAATACCAATCCCATTTTAATGGAGAAAGAAAGACTTGCATTTATATAGCGCCTTTCATGACCACTGGACGTCTCAAAGCGCTTTACAGCCAATGAAGTACTTTTGAAGTGGAGTCACTGTTGTAATGTGGGAAACGCGGCAGCCAATTTGCACACAGCAAGCTCCCACAAAACAGCAATGTGATAATGACCAGATAATCTGTTTTCGTTATGTTGGTTGAGGGATAAACATTGGCTAGGACACCGGGGATAACTCTCCTGCTCTTCTTCAAAATAGCGCCATGGGCCTCTGTTTAACGGCTCATCCGAAAAACAGCACCTCCAACAATGCAGCACTCCCTCAGCACTGCACTGGAGTGTCAGCCTAGATTTATGTGCTCAAGTCCCTGGAGTGGGACTTGAACCCACAACCTTCTGACTCAGAGGCAAGTGTGCTACCAACTGAGCCACAGCTTACACTTGAGTGGAAGAACCACTCTGGAATGCAGATGGTTCCTCTTCTAATGGATGGCATTGGAGCAGATTAGACCAGAAAGATAACAATATTTTACCTTTAATAAACTAATATTTTTGAAATGTACTGGGGAGGGGTGCTAATACTCTCAGCGGAAAGTATTCCTTCTAGACGTTCCTTTCTCTTTAATATCATAAATACTGAACGTTCTAAGCTAGTTTATCACAGGGAGATTTTCCTGGCTCTGAACCTGGATCACTGCTGCGAATAGCAGAAAATCGGCAGGGTTAGAGCGCACACCTGTGAAGGAACCCACCCAAATTTTCTCCCAATTAAACGAATACAGCAAAACTGTACGGGTTCCCTAACAGACATGCATTCCGACACACTCGATTCTCTGATATTGGCTGCTCCCAGGCGATCCAATGCACCTGGGTGCAGAGTCAGGAACATCTCACCTTATATCTTACACAATGGAATTCATTAGTCTGCATAGGTTAGAACAGATAGAAAGACAGACCTAGGAATGTCTCTGCTCCGTTTTTGTCAGTGAAATTGTCAACATGTTCTTTGTACACACGGTTACAATTTCACAACTAATATCAAACAGAGGACATCTCCTCCCTAACATGACTACAGACCAAGATAGAAACAAATTGGGACTTGATAATAGCTTTGACCTTTATCTTAATAACTTTCCAGAAATTATACAGACTCAACAGAGCTGCAAATTTAATATGGGAATTTGAATTGTGGACAGGTTTGCTTTATTTGAATCTGATTAACAATGCTTTTATATATTGGAGAACAAAACATGATTAGATTGCATGGGGCAGATTTCCGTCCTTGTCATCTGAGCATTATAAAGAATGCATTGCCCGAGTGGAGTGCAGAGAGGAAAATCTGTCGGGGAGACAGATATTGGGATGTCTCACACAGGTATTGGGAACCCCCCACCACCACCTGATTTTCCTTGGCAGGAAAAGCAGAAGGGTTCTGTAACAAAAGCAAAACACTATGGATGCTGTAAATCTAAAATCAAAAAATGCTGGAAATACTCAGCAGGTCAGGCAGACTCTGGAGAGAGAAACAGAGTTAACGTTTCAGGTCGATGACCTTTCGTCAGAACGGGAAGAAGTTCTGTAACAGGTGCGTGAGCCTCACCACCAGACTTTTCTCAATCTGCTCCACTGAGGCAATGCTTAACACTCAGGCAATAAAGACAAAACTCTACCCCCATATATCTGTAGAGCTACAATACTGTTATAAATGATTTTTAATGTTTATTTTTTAACAGAGGTCAGTGCAGGATGGGAAACGAAAACCTCGGAAAGACAGGTAACCTCACCGTATTCTTCCAATCGAAGAGCACAACGCAGTTATACTACTTGGAATCCTGCATGGGGAAGATTTCCTCTGTTTGCTATCTGTAGTGAAACTGTAAACATGTTATTTATACATGAATTCATAAACTTGGTAAAAGTAACAAATGGAGGAAATCTTCCCTTCAGGTCATCGAAACTTTCCCTTTGTAACATGTAGTAGCATTTCCTCACCAAATGATACGGGTAACAAGAATACATTTTCTTCATGGCACAGTGGCTTAGGGTCAGTGCCACACTCCTGGGATTCTCCCCACACAGTAGGTTTCTGATCTCAGCTAGGTTGTCAGAGACAGGCTGAGAAGAGGGAGTGCTTCCCTTTCAGGATGGAAGGAACACTGGGATGTGAGCCGCTCCAGGATTCTCCCAGCCGTTTTCTTGTGGCCAGGTAAATGCATGTCTTACCAAGACCAGATAACAGCATGGGGGAGACAGCAAAATTAATTGGAAGGAGAGGATTTTCCTTTTAGAAAATACAATGTTGTTTGATGAGTCTAGTGCGTTTAGTGAGCTCACAGAATCAGTCTATGATGATGGTGCCTAACTATATAACAGGAAAAATCTTCTAAAATCTTAATTTGGATATTAAATTACATCATGGTAAAAAGTAAGATTCTGGCAGATTTTCACCACATGTTTAGAGTTACATAATTTAAAAAAACACTGTTAGTGGTTAACTGTATATTTTGTAGAGGTTCGTAATAATTTCCGAAATTTAAAAAAAAGCCTTTAAAATTTTGCAACCCCTCCCCCAAAGTGAAAATGATTGATTCTGACTATTTTGTTTTTCAATACGTGTATCTCTGCAAATAAATTCTAATGTGAACTGTTAAATAATATTATGATATTGCATCTTAACAGTAGATCTCGGGAAATAACTCAAGGAAAGGAACTAGAGCTACCAAGAAGAAAACTAAATCAAACAGCTTACAGTCCCATATGAATTCCTTCCCGAATCTTAATTAGAGTAAATGCTTTAAAGTTTTAGTGTTGTGTAGCAATAATTTCTTACGCAGAATGAATCCCTTAGTAATTCCATTTGCTTCAGTGCGATCTGCAAGGCTGCACCTTTTCTGCACTCATGCTCTTCTTGTTAGTTATGATTTCTTTATTAGTATTTTTCCTCGGATCGTTGCGTGTCGACCATTAGCGAAAGCTTGTTGGGATTTCATATTGTAGCTTCACTTGTTTTCTTATGGATTTGCTTCCCAATAGTTCACCGAGCTGAGCCAGTAAATAGTGAAGCCATATGGACCAGGAAAGTCCTGGTATCAACTCCCTGTCTGTATTGAATTGACTGCTCTCAGCCAGAGTGGCAGTAGAGAGGCTACAATTAGCCTCAGCACTCCTGGCTTAGGAAGGGGAAAATTGAGCAAGGTCCCTGCCCCTGATCTGACTATTTTCTCCGATAGCGACTCAAGCTGCAGATATACATCTGGATTTCAGGTGGGGACAGAACCAGGCTTGGTTGTGATATCTCCAAATATGAAATAGCTGCAGCCACTCACTGTCTACGCTCCCACTTGAAGTATGCCCGCTTGGGAGAGGCGCCTGAGGCCAGTCAGAGATCACAGAATTGTACCGTCGAAACGAGTCAATGCTGTCAGGAGAGGAGCAGAGGAAAATAGAAAAAAAAACTTACATTTTAATTGCTGGATTCCTAAATACTTATATTAAGGAGAATAATTATCCTTCGTAAGAACTTGTCAGTTGATAGCTAATGAATTATCAACAATGTGCGAAGCATTTAGAGATTGTCAAAGTCACCAAAGAGCCCAAATAGTCTGTGATGACAGATGAATAATCTCACTTCAAATGTACAGAACTTACAGTTTTGTTGAGAATTGAGTGCTCATAGGCTGTTTGGTTTACTTTTTTTTGGAAACTTTTTGATTTGTGTTTATCAAAGTGAGCAACTCTGACTATTTCAGGTACCCGGTGTCAGCATCAAATACTCCCAAGCCAGGTATACCATAGTTATGTGCAGAGTAAAGCTCCCTTTGCCCAATGAGGTGCCTCAGCTCTAACCTCAGAAGAGCATCCTCCACTGCACCAGTGTGAAATGGTTTCCATTTGCCACATTTTATCTGAGTGAGGATGCTAAATTGGCGTTGAATAGTGATATGGGGATGAAATTCAATTTCGGCGGGGAAGAAAAATGGGCGGCACTAGATTGGCCATCCATTATACACCCCACCCATATTTCCTTTCCATTGACTTCAATCTGTCAGGGTGTCTAGCGGGCAGCTGATTCACGACCACCCGTTTTAAGCCCCCCGTCAAAGCTGAATTTCATCCCCATGGACTCATTTCACATTAATGCTTCATAGGGCTAGCCCTGGATAAAATTCTGAACTGTTAGTTCATTCTTACAGGCTCAGTTTTAATTGTTTGCTTCACTTACTCAAATATGTGCATTACCATTGCCCTAGGAACGAATGAAACAACTTAACTAAGGTGATATAATTACAGTTAATATATTCATTATTTTCTCTGTAGCCAAGTAAAGTTGCTGGATGCAGATGATCGTTACTACAGACAAATTACACCCAGTGATTCAATCTCTAAGGATAACGATATTGAATCAACAGAGAGAATGCTATCTTCAAAACCCAGATCCACAACGCCCACCCGCTCCAACAGGTAGATCTCCAGATAGTGAACATTTGTTGCAAGTTGTAAAAATGTAAAATCCATTTAAAATGACCATTAATGAGAAAGCAAGATTCAAGTCAACATCTCCTACCCTAACTCATTCTTATCCAGGCCTCAAAACCGTGGGACTCTTTGCCTCCCTCAGTCTCACCTTCCTCCTACAATCTACTGGCTTTTAAAATCCAAATTCGAGCACGGATTTTAACTCGGCCCACCCTGTAGAAACGGGACAGTGGCGGAGTTAAAATAGCTGTGCACCACTTACCGCCCAGTTGCCGCTCTGCCGCCATATTTACTCAGGACTTCCTCTGGGCGTTCCAGGCACCTGCCTAAATCAGGCAGAAGCCCCATTACTGTATGCAAATGGTACTCGTGTGACATATACAGGACCACAATATCATTTAGAAGGACAACTGAGCGGGGGAGGAAGAGGCCCCAAAAACGTAAGTAAATTATTATTTTTATGGGGCCAGGAAGGAGCACGTGCTCCTCCGAACTTCACAAGAATAACATGGGCCACAGCATCCAAAGGCTCCACCTCCTCCGCGATCAGCTCCCTCGCCCACCCCATCCACCCCACGGACCTATTTGCCTGCCACCAGATATTGCACCAGCCCAAAGCCGGCAAGCTGCATGCATCAGGATGCCCGCTCAGGATGTATATCTCACCGTTGGCATGGTAATGAGCTGCGGCCCTCAAGGTGGACTGGGCCTCCCACCAGCAGGAGCAGGTGGGTGTTCTGCCCACAGCCCACCTCTTCATTGCCTGGAGTTAAAATCTACCCCCATCGGTGTCCATTAACCACTACTTCTTGATTTATTTTGGGAAAGTGAACTTGTCACTATAGAAAAGAGTTCCATTTTGTTGCGAAATGATTGTCATGAACTTCATTAACTCAACCATAAAAAAACGATCATTATAAAGTTATCAGTAGGTAGAAAATTCTGTCAAATGGATTCATGTGTGTTGTGAAATTTTACGTCTGCATGATTTTAGCTCAACCAGAAAAATAGATTTCAAAGCAATTGACAATTTTGATCTTATTTGCATACATTTGAGTGGCAGGAATCGTTTACATGAAGTAGCATCAAACTTTACCTAGTATATTTTATGTGACTATCATGGATTTCTTTGAGTTCATAGACTTGTTGAAACCATTTTTGCTGTAGCAGTATCGGTAGTGTAATTGGTGCATGACAGTTTGAAATATTGGAAGGATATTCTGGCCAGTTTTGTGAAGATCTTGCAGACCCAAACCATGTTCAAATTACTTTCAGTTATATCCGTTGACTACAAATAACCTTACAATTTCCAAAATACAATGAAACTGAGAGCTAACCCATTAATCTGTCGAGAGGTATTCTGAGACAGTGACACCCCACCCCTCTTCTTCACAGAATGAGTGATTGGTAGCAACCTGTAGTACCCTAAATTATAGAAAGTTGTGGTAGGGTCCCAGAATATTCTTACTTTTGTTTAGATCTTTTCCTGTTGTTACTTTCTTAAAGATATATTAACGAACCAAACCAAATTTATTGGAGGTAATTTTAACTTGTATCATCGGGTGAGGTGTAAAACAGGCTGCCGATTCGCTATTACCTGTTTTTCACCTGGGGATAAAGGTTAAAATTAACCCCAATTGTATATTTCTTTTCTATTCTCTTTTTCACTGTATTAGCCTGGATTCACTTATATTAGCCTGAAAATCACTGTTGCCGATATTAGTGGGCAAACACATAGCATGTTCTTATGCCATTCCTTGGTCTGCTATTTTAATGCAGGCATTAACAAATTTACATATCTTAAAAGAGTTAAGGCCCAAGTTAAAATAGCAGACCAAGGAATGCTATAAGAACACATTCATTATTTGTCGCTAACTGTCATTCTAGGCTCTCATGCCTCTGATTTATCTTTGTAATAGCCAGACGAAACAATGAGCTGTAACTTTCCATTTGTTTTCTGAGTGTATGTTTTGTATATTTTGTTTTAGGAAAATAATAAAGTGGTTTAATTCCTCTCACAGAAAAACACGTACTCCACAATATTCCCTTTAGTTATCAGTAAATGGTTCCCATGACAATGTGTACGTTTTCTATACGGACGTAGACTCTTTTCTCCATGGACAAAATGTGAATCATAGATAATCCAATCTATTTTATCGTCGGGGAAATAATACGTTATTCTGTCAGTCAGAAAAGTATGTTTCGAGGGAACATTGGGGCTTTCTATTAAGATTATCTTGACGTCAATTATAAAAGGGTGATAACCACATCTGCACAGCTGTAGGCTGTGTTTCACTGCACATTTACACAGGAGGGTCCATTACCGCATGATATCTCCCTGCAAACATCTAATACAAATGTAATTGAGCTTGTGGCTAGATATATGATAAGCTCAGACTTGAATCTTTCTTGGGATTTTCATTGGTCCTGTGGACATAGAAGTGCTGGTGTCAATAATCGCTAAATTTGTAAAAGGTAAACAGCAAATTTGTATGTTCTTTTAAACCATCTCTGTATATGCATCAACAGGATTGTTACCTAAACTGACGTTTAACAACTTCCTAATTGCAAATGGCCAACTAGTCTCACAGTGTTACATGGGGCAGATTCTGCGGTGCTTGGTGCCATGACAGCAAAAGTGCCACAAGTGCAGGAGATCGCAGAGGTGGAGGAGTAGGCCCAGTGCCCATTTCTTACTGCGCTGCAGTTCTGCAATCTGCTGCATATTATCTGCTAATTTGCTTGCCCCGTTTCATGCCTGAGCCTCATTAAGGCCCCAGATTTGATGCAAAAATATTTAAATGAACACCTGCCACAATTCTGAGGGATTAGCCCCAGTTTTGCTCTTTTTTTCTTTAGCACCCATTCGGAATGGGTGATGGAGCTCTAAAATGGGAGCGGGCTTTGTATGCTTTGTTTTTAGTCACCAAATGTTTCCATATTTCTGACATTATAACTATTTTTTACAAAACCTTCCGTACCTTTTTTTAGCTCCTTATGGTCAAGTTTTTCAAATCGAGTACTTCATGGTTAAGGTGGTACAAGATGAAAGAAAACATGCCAGGGAGATTAGCAATCACCAAAACCATATTTGCTGATCTTGGCACAACCACCAACCAAAGACCATGGACAATTGCCTCAGCCTGCTTCGGGTCAGCAGGGAGCCATTTGCAGCTCTTTGCCATCTGCAGCAAGGACACCTTTCAGCTAAATTGCCACATAGGGAGAGCACTGCCATCACTGTTACGCCTGCAGCTTATTCACAGCGAGCACTACAATATCAGCAAATGTGCGGCTCACATATGGATGAAACAGGTGACTGATGCTTTGGTCAGCATGGCCAACATTTTCATCTTCTTTTCGACTGAGTAAGATGACATGGCTGTCCCATGAGACTTCCAGCATATAAGTGCTACTGCATTACCCAAAGTACAGGGGTTACTGGAGGCTGCCATATGCTCGACCTGTCAGTAAGCAACCACAGTTGTGTTACAGTGCTTTGGTACATTAGAACATGTGACTGTGATCAGACTTTAAAATGTAAGTTGCAGCTTGAATGTGTGCCCTGCTGAGGAATGTCTATGTATGAGATGCACTGAGAGAGCTGTAAGGTTGTGTGAGAGCTTGGTATGGGTGAACAATGCATGTGAAACAGGTTGACAGACATTGGCCCAAAAATTAGTGTTGCTACCCGAGAGTACGCACTGTGTACTCTCGCGTATTCTGTCTCCAATTGCCGGTTTTCTGCATGCACTGCGCATGCGCTGAAAACTGGCACTTGGTGATTTCAAAAGGGGGCGGTTCCTAGGTGAACCGCATGCGCGCTACAGGCTGCGCGCACGCAGTGCACTTAGTGCTTTGAACGCGCAGGTAAGTATGGAAGATTTTGCACATAAAGAAAGGAGGCGTAAGACCCTCTTTAAACAAGGTAAGTAGTTAATTAAGTATTATTTTGAATTTTTTTCAACAGGTATATCTTTTTTAGAGACTTTAAAGAAAGGTAAGTTTATTTTTATAACTTTTTAAAAGATTTTAAATTTTTTCAAAAATTTAATTTTTTGTTTAAAATGGTTAATTTATTTAACTATACTTATTTTATTAATGTGATGGTTTTTTTTAAAAATTTAATTGAGGTTTAGCTGTTCTTTTGGGGGGGTATAGATTCATAGCTTTCACAGCACTTGTTGTGAAAGCTATGAATGAAAGATGGTGTGCTGCCATTGGCTCTAACTGAGTCACGTGATCCCACAGCTCGCACGACTTAATTGCGCCTGTGGGATACGGAAGCCCTGCACAGCTGCTGTCTAGAACATCAAGTTCGTGCGAGCTGGGAATGAAAAAGCCAGCGCGCAGTGAGAGATCGCGGGGAAGCCTTACCCTCGCACGAAGGCTCCCTCACTAATTTTTGGGCCAATATTTTGCGCCATACACTCTTGAGTCATATATCTGATTTCTTAAAGTATGTTGTCTTTTCCTGCATCTGTTCCTGGATCCTGAAGGTACAGTATAGTGTTAAGCCTGACTGCTACCTCCTATCATACATGGTGTACAGCTGTCTCGTGGAGAAGATGCTCAGGAGGGGAAAACAGAGCAAGCCTTGCCTTACACCCATTTCATGCAGAAGCAGGTTCAGTTCTCCACACATTGGGGCCAGCTATCCTACCCTTTCCAGCTGCATGTTTTCTCCACCAGGATAACTTGTGTTGAAAGAATATTATAATCATATAAATGATCTAACCTCATGGCCACAATATTTACAGGGAAGCGCAGAGGGAGCGGAGGGCGCGTGTTTGTGGCCGGGTAGCCCAGAAAGGCCTGGAATGCGGAGGTCATGCCAAATTTAATGGCAGGACCTTATTAGCCTATTTTTACTCTGTTTCCCGCCCAGCAGCTTGCCAGATTGAGAGGCTGGTCGACTGCCGGGCTGCTAAGCCAGCGGTAGAAGATCCCCAGCAATCGGAGAAGATTAAGAACATAAGAACATAAGAAATAGGAGCAGGAGTAGGTCATAAGGCCCCTCGCACCTGCTCCGCCATTCAATAAGATCATGGCTGATCATCGACCTCAACTCCACTTTCCCGCCCGATCTCCATATCCCTTGATTCCCCGAGAGTCCAAAAATCTATCTGTCTCAGCCTTGAATATACTCAAAGACTCAGCATCCACAGCCCTCTGGGACAGAGAATTCCAAAGATTCACAACCCTCTGAGTGAAGAAATTCCTCCTCATCTCAGTCTTAAATGGCCGACCCCTTATCCTGAGACTATGCCCCCTAGTTCTAGACACTCCAGCCAAGGGAAACAACCTGTCAGCATCTACCCTGTCAATCCCCTTCAGAACCTTGTATGTTTCAATGAGATCACCTTTCATTCTTCTAAACTCCAGAGAGTATAGGCCCATTCTACACAATCTCTCATCATAGGACAACCCTCTCATCCCAGGAATCAATCTAGTGAACCTTCGTTGCACCGCCTCCAAGGCAAGTATATCCTTCCTTAGATAAGGAGACCAAAACTGTGCACAGTACTTCAGGTGTGGTCTCACCAAAGCCCTGTACAATTGTAGCAAGACTTCCTTACTCTTATACTCCAACCCCCTTGCAATAAAGGCCAACATGCCATTTGCCTTCCTTATTGCTTGCTGTACCTGCATGCTAGCTTTCTGTGTTTCTGTTCTTCCTACCAAAGTGAATAACCTCACATTTCCCTACATTATACTCCATCTGCCACCTTACTGCCCACTCACTTAGTCTATCTATATCCCTTTGTAGACTCTTTGGCTGGAATTTTGCCGGTCCTCAGAATGCGGGATTGGAGGCGGGACCGCTGTCAAAATGGCAAAGATTGACCGCGGGCAGGAAACCCGCTGTTAACCTGCCCCCAATCAATCTTCCCAAGTGTCGGGTCCCCGATTTGCGCATGGACCCGACGCCTAGCGGCGGGAAGAGGATTATAGCCACTTACCTGGCTGTTAACAGGTACTTGATACTTGTTAACAGGCTCATTTTCAATTTTGCTTCTGCCTCGGGTTCCCCGATGTCGGGACACTACATTTGCGACCTTCCAAACCGTTGGGACCGTTCCTGAATCTAGGGAATTTTGGTAGATCAAAACCAATGCATCCACTATCTCTTCAGCCACCTCTTTTAGAACCCTAGGATGTAGGCCGTCAGGTCCAGGGGATTTGTCGGCTTTTAGTCCCATTAGTTTCGCTAGTACGTTTTCTCTATTTATATTAATTACGTTAAGTTCCTCACCCTCATTAGACCCTTGGTTCCCTACCATTTTTGGTATGGATTGGGGCTTGGTCAGGGGACTCACAGCAAGGAAGGAGAGATCGTTGGGGGGGTGGGGGGGGTCGACTTATCTCGGGTAGGAAGAGATCATGGGGGAGGGGGGATTGACCGATCATGGGAAGGGAGAGATCGCGGTGGGGGAGATCGCGGGGACGGGGAGATCACGGGTTGGGAGAGATCACGGGATGGGGGAGATCGCGGCGTGGAGAGATCGCGGGGAGGGAGAGATCGCGGGGAGGGAGATCGCAGGGTGGGGGAGATCGCGGGGAGGGAGAGATCGCGGAGATGGAGAGATCGCGGGGTGGGGAGATCGCGGGGAGGGGGAGATCCCGGGGAGGGAGATCGCAGGGTGGGAGAGATGACGGGGAGGGAGAGTTCGCGGGGAAGGTAGATCGCGGGGAGGGAGAGATCGCGGGGTGGGAGAGATCGCGGGGAGGGGGAGATCACGGGAAGGGGAGATCGCGGGGAGAGAGAGATCGCGGGGAGAGAGATCGCGGGGAGGGAGAGATCGCAGGGAGGGAGTGATCGCGGGGAGGGAGAGATCGCGGGGAGGGAGAGATCGCGGGGAGGGGGAGATCACGGGGAGGGGGTGATCGCGGGGAGGGGGAGATCGCGGGGAGGGGGAGATCCCAGGGAGGGAGATCGCAGGGTGGGAGAGATCGCGGGGAGGGAGAGATCGCGGGGAGGTAGATCGCGGGGAGGGAGAGATCGCGGGGTGGGAGAGATCGCGGGGAGGGGAGATCACGGAGACCGGAGAGAGAGGGGAGATCGCGGTGAGGGAGAGATCGCGGGGAGGGGGAG
This sequence comes from Squalus acanthias, assembly GCA_030390025.1. NCBI lineage: Eukaryota > Metazoa > Chordata > Chondrichthyes > Squaliformes > Squalidae > Squalus > Squalus acanthias. The sequence goes on from CM059428.1 coordinate 141,791,325, forward strand.
ATCGCGGGGTGGGAGAGATCGTGGGGTGGGGAGATCGCGGGGTGGGAGAGATCGCGGGGTGGGGAGATCGCGGGGTGGGAGAGATCGCGGGCAGGGAGAGATCGCGGGGAGGGAGAGATCGCGGGCAGGGAGAGATCGCGGGCAGGGAGAGATCGCGAGAAGAGGTAGATCGCGGGGAGGGGGAGATCGCGGGGAGGGGGAGATCGCAGGGAGGGAGAGATCGCGGGGGGGAGATCGCGGGGAGGGGGAGATCGCGGGGAGGGGGAGATCGCGGGAAGGGGGAGATCGCAGGGAGGGAGAGATCGCCGGGAGGGGGAGATCGCGGGGAGGGAGAGATCGCGGGGAGGGAGAGATCGCGGGGAGGGGGAGATCACGGGGTGGGAGCGATCGCAGGGAGGGGGAGATCGCGGGGAGGGGGAGATCGCGGGGAGGGTGAGATCGAGGTGAGGGGGAGATCGCGGTGAGGGAGAGATCGCGGGGAGGGGGAGATCGCGGGGAGGGGGAGATCGCGGGGAGGGGGAGATCGCGGGGAGGGGGAGATCGCGGGGAGGGAGAGATCGCGGGGAGGGAGAGATCGCGGGGAGGGCAGATCGCGTGGAGGGGGAGATCGCGTGGAGGGGGAGATCGCGGGGAGGGGGAGATCGCGGGGAGGGGAGATCGCGGGGAGGGGAGATCGCGGGGAGGGGAGATCGCGGGGAGGGGGAGATCGCGGGGAGGGAAGATCGCGGGGAGGGGGGAGATCGCGGGGAGGGGGAGATCGCGGGAGGGGGAGATGGCGGGGAGGGAGAGATGGCGGAGAGGGGGAGATCGCGGGAAGGGGGAGATCGCGGGATGGGGGAGATCGCGGGGAGGGGGAGATCGCGGGGAGGAGGAGATCGCGGGGAGGGGGAGATCGCGGGGAGGGGGAGATCGCGGGAAGGGGAGATCGCGGGGAGGGAGAGATCGCGGTGAGGGGGAGATTGCGGGGAGGGGGAGATCGCGGGGAGGGGGAGATCGCGGGAAGGGGGAGATCACGGGGAGGGGGAGATCGCGGGAAGGGGGGGATCGCGGAAAGGGGAGATCGCGGGGAGGGAGTGATCGCGGGTGGGAGATCGCGGGGGAGAGAGATCACGGGAAGGGGAGATCGCGGGAAGGGGGAGATCGCGGGAAGGGGGGAGATCGCGGGAAGGGGGAGATCGCGGGGAGGGGGAGATCGCGGGGAGGGGGAGATCGCGGGGAGGGGGGAGATCGCGGGGAGGGGGAGATCGCGGGAAGGGGAGATCGCGGGAAGGGGGAGATCGCGGGAAGGGGGTGATCGCGGGGAGGGGGAGATCGCAGGGAGGGGGAGATCGCGGGAAGGGGGAGATCGCGGGGTGGGAGATCGCGGGATGGGAGATCGCGGGGAGAGAGTGATCACATGGAGAGAGTGATCGCGGAGAGGGAGAGATCGCGGGAAGAGAGTGATCACGGGGTGGGAGAGATCGCGGGGAGAGAGTGATCGCGGGGAGGGGGAGATCGCGGGGAGCGGGAGATCGCGGGGAGAGATCGCGTGGAGGGGCAGAGATCGCGAGGAGAGGTAGATCGCGGGGAGGGGCAGTTCGCGGGTAGCGGGAGATCGCGGGGAGAGAGATCGAGGGTAGGGAGAGATCGCGAGGAGAGGTAGATCGCGGGGAGGGGGAGATCGCGGGGAGCGGGAGATCGCGGGAGAGATCGCGGGGAGGGGGAGAGATCGCGAGGAGAGGTAGATCGCGGGGAGGGGCAGTTCGCGGGGAGCGGGAGATCGCGGGGAGAGATCGCGGGGAGGGAGAGATCGCGGGGAGAGAGATCGAGGGTAGGGAGAGATCGCGAGGAGAGGTAGATCGCGGGGAGGGGGAGATCGCGGGGAGCGGGAGATCGCGGGGAGAGATCGCGGGGAGGGGGAGAGATCGCGAGGAGAGGTAGATCGCGGGGAGGGGCAGTTCGCGGGGAGCGGGAGATCGCGGGAGAGATCGCGGGGAGGGAGAGATCGCAGGGAGGGAGAGATCGCGAAAAGGGGGAGATGGTGCCGGAGGGAGAGATCGCGGGGAGGGAGAGATCGCAGGGAGGGAGAGATCGCAGGGACGGGGAGATCGCGGGGAGGGGGAGATCGCGGGGAGGGAGAAATCGCGGGGAGGGGGAGATCGCGGTGAGGGAGAGATCGCGGGGAGGGAGATCGCGGGGAGGGAGAGATCGCGGGGAGGGAGATCGTGGGGAGGGAGAGATCGCGGGGAGGGGGAGATCGCGGGGAGGGAGAGATCGCGGGGAGGGGGAGATCGCGGGGAGGGGGAGATCGCGGGGAGGGGGAGATCGCGGGGAGGGAGAGATCGCGGAGAGGGAGAGATCGCGAGGAGAGCGATCGCGGGGTGAGAGATCGCGGGGAGGGAGAGATCGTGGGGAGGGAGATCGCGAGGAGGGAGAGATCGCGGGGAGGGGGAGATCGCAGGGAGGGGGAGATCGCGGGGAGGGAGATCGCGGGGAGGAGGAGATCGCGGGGAGGGGGAGATCGCGGGGAGGAGAGATCGCGGGGAGGGCGAGATCGCGGTGAGGGAGAGATCGCGGGGAGAGAGATCGCGGGGAGGGAGAGATCGCGGGGAGGGAGATTGCGGGGAGGGAGAGATCGCGGGGAGGGGAGATCGCGGGGAGGGGGAGATCGCGGGGAGGGGGAGATCGCAGGGAGTGGGAGAGATCGCGGGGAGGGGGAGATCGCGGGGAGGGAGAGATCGCGGGGAGGGGAGATCGCGGGGAGGGAGAGATCGCGGGGAGAGAGATCGCGGGGAGGGGGAGATCGCGGGGAGGGGGAGATCGCGGGGAGGGCGAGATCGCGAGGAGGGCGAGATCGCGGGGAGGGAAAGATCACGGGAAGGGGAGATCGCGGGGAGAGAGAGATCGCGGGGATGGAGAGATCGCGGGGAGGGCGAGATCGCGGAGGGAGAGATCGTGGGGAGGGGGAGATCGCGGGGAGGGAGATATCGCGGGGAGGGCGAGATCGCGGGGAGGGCGAGATCGCGGGGAGGGGGAGATCGCGGGGAGGGGGAGATCGCGGGGAGGGCGAGATCGCGGGGAGGGGGAGATCGCGGGGAGGGGGAGATCGCGGGGAGGGGGAGATCACGGGAAGGGGAGATCGCGGGGAGAGAGAGATCACGGGGAGGGGAGATCGTGGGGAGTGGCGATCGTGGGGAGGGGGAGATCGCGGGGTGGGGGAGATCGCAGTGAGGGAGAGATCGCAGGGAGGGAGAGATCGCAGGGAGGGGGAGATGGTGCCGGGGGGGAGAGATGCGGGGAGGGAGAGATCGCGGGAAGGGGAGATCGCGGGAAGGGGAGATCGCGGGGAGGGAGAGATCGCAGGGAGGGAGAGATCGCGGGGAGGGGGAGATCGCGGGGAGGGAGAGATCGCGTGGAGGGGGAGATCGCGGGGAGGGGGAGATCGCGGGGAGGGGGAGATCGCGGGGAGGGGGAGATCGCAGGGAGTGGGAGAGATCGCGGGGAGGGGGAGATCGCGAGGAGGGAGAGATCGCGGGGAGGGGGAGATCGCGGGGAGGGAGCGATCGCGGGGAGAGAGAGATCGCGGGGAGGGGGAGATCACGGGGAGGGGGAGATCGCGGGGAGGGCGAGATCGCGAGGAGGGCGAGATCGCGGGAAGGGAAAGATCACGGGAAGGGGAGATCGCGGGGAGAGAGAGATCGCGGGGATGGAGAGATCGCGGGGAGGGAGAGATCGCGGGGAGGGCGAGATCGCGGTGAGGGAGAGATCGCGGGGAGAGAGATCGCGGGGAGGGAGAGATCGCGGGGAGGGAGATCGCGGGGAGGGAGAGATCGCGGGGAGGGGGAGATCGCGGGGAGGGGGAGATCGCGGGGAGGGGGAGATCGCAGGGAGTGGGAGAGATCGCGGGGAGGGGGAGATCGCGGGGAGGGAGAGATCGCGGGGAGGGGGAGATCGCGGGGAGGGAGAGATCGCGGGGAGAGAGATCGCGGGGAGGGGGAGATCGCGGGGAGGGGGAGATCGCGGGGAGGGCGAGATCGCAAGGCGGGCGAGATCGCGGGGAGGGAAAGATCACGGGAAGGGGAGATCGCGGGGAGAGAGAGATCGCGGGGATGGAGAGATCGCGGGGAGGGAGAGATCGCGGGGAGGGCGAGATCGCGGTGAGGGAGAGATCGCGGGGAGAGAGATCGCGGGGAGGGAGAGATCGCGGGGAGGGAGATCGCGAGGAGGGAGAGATCGCGGGGAGGGGGAGATCGCAGGGAGGGGGAGATCGTGGGGAGGGAGATCGCGGGGAGGAGGAGATCGTGGGGAGGGGGAGATCGCAGGGAGGGGGAGATCGCGGGGAGGGAGAGATCACGGGGAAGGGGAGATTGTGTCGGGGGGAGAGATTGTGCCGGTGGGAGAGATCGCGAGGAGAGCGATCGCGGGGTGAGAGATCGCGGGGAGGGAGAGATCGTGGGGAGGGAGATCGCGAGGAGGGAGAGATCGCGGGGAGGGGGAGATCGCAGGGAGGGGGAGATCGCGGGGAGGGAGATCGCGGGGAGGAGGAGATCGAGGGGAGGGGGAGATCGTGGGGAGGGGGAGATCGCGGGGAGGGAGAGATCACGGGGAAGGGGAGATTGTGTCGGGGGGAGAGATTGTGCCGGTGGGAGAGATCGCGGGGAGGGCGAGATCGCGGGGAGGGAGAGATCACGGGAAGGGGAGATCGCGGGGAGAGAGAGATCGCGGGGAGAGAGAGATCGCAGGGAGGGAGAGATCGCGGGGAGGGCGAGATCGCGGTGAGGGAGAGATCGCGAGGAGAGCGATCGCGGGGAGAGAGATCGCGAAGAGGGAGAGATCGCGGGGAGGGAGATCGCGGGGAGGGAGAGATCGCGGGGAGGGGGAGATCGCGGGGAGGGAGAGATCGCGGGGAGGGGGAGATCGCGGGGAGGGAGAGATCGCGGGGAGGGAGAGATCGCGGGAGAGAGAGATCGCAGGGAGGGAGATCGCGGGGAGGGAGAGATCGCGGGGAGGGCGAGATCGCGGGGAGGGCGAGATCGCAGGGAGGGAGAGATCACGGGAAGGGGAGATCGCGGGGAGAGAGAGATCGCGGGGAGGGAGAGATCGCGGGGAGGGCGAGATCGCGGTGAGGGAGAGATCGCGAGGAGAGCGATCGCGGGGAGAGAGATCGCGGGGAGGGAGAGATCGCGGGGCGGGAGATCGTGGGGAGGGAGAGATCGCGGGGAGGGGGAGATCGCGGGGAGGGAGAGATCGCGGGGAGGGAGAGATCGCGGGGAGGGGGAGATCGCGGGGAGGGAGAGATCGCAGGGAGGGAGAGATCGCGGGGAGAGAGAGATCGCAGGGAGGGAGATCGCGGGGAGGGAGAGATCGCGGGGAGGGGGAGATCGTGGGGAGGGGGAGATCGCGGGGAGAGAGATCGCGGGGAGGGAGAGATGGCGGGGAGGGAGATCGCGGGGAGGGAGAGATCGCAGGGAGGGAGAGATCGCGGGGAGGGAGATCGCGGGGAGGGGGAGATCGCGGGGAGTGGGAGATCGCGGGGAGGGGGAGATTGTGTCGGGGGGAGAGATTGTGCCGGGGGGAGAGATCGCTGGGAGGGGGAGATGGCGGGGAGCGAGAGTTCGTGGGGTGGGGGAGATCGCGGGGTGGGAGAGTTTGTGGGGAGGGGGAGATTGTGTCGGGGGGAGATGGTGGCGGGGGGAGAGATCGCGGGGAGGGGGAGTTTGTGGGGAGGGGGAGATTGTGTCGGGGGGAGATGGTGGCGGGGGGAGAGATCGCGGGGAGAGGGAGTTTGTGGGGAGGGAGAGATCGCGGGGAGGGGGAGATCGCGGGGAGGGGGATATCGCGGGGAGGGAGAGATCGCGGGGAAGGGGAGATTGTGTCGGGGGGAGAGATCGCCGGGAGGGGGAGATCGCGGGGTGCGAGAGTTCGTGGGGTGGGGGAGATCGCGGGGTGGGAGAGTTTGTGGGGAGGGGGAGATTGTGTCTGGGGGAGATGGTGGCGGAGGGAGAGATCGCGGGGTGGGAGAGATCGCGGTGAGGGAGATCGCGGGGTGGGAGAGATCGCGGGGAGGGAGAGATCGCCGGGAGGGGGAGATCGCGGGGAGGGGGAGTTTGTGGGGAGGGGGAGATTGTGTCGGGGGGAGATGGTGGCGGGGGGAGAGATCGCGGGGTGGGAGAGTTTGTGGGGTGGGGGAGATTGTGTTGGGGGGAGATGGTGGCGGGGGGAGAGATCGCGGGGAGGGGGAGTTTGCAGGAGGATCGGCTGATTGCGTGACAGGTTTGGTTGAGTAGCTGGGAGGGAAGCACTCCTGCTCCTCCTGGCCCACAAGCAGTGCTTGGAAAAGAACTTCCCTGCTGATCTGGCAGCTTCCGCCTCCTTTTAGCTGCTGTGTTTTCCGACTCCTGGGAAACCCGGACTGCAGCCATTAAATTCAAATGCCTTCTTAAATCTGAGGAACGGAGCCTGATTTAAATATTATAATCACAGACTTGCCTGTCCAGAGGGATTACTCAGACCCCCTCAAATCCACCGCGGTTAAACCGGAAATCGGTGCGTTCAAGGCAGATTGCCGTCGGGTTTCACATTTTTACCAATTTAAAACCCCCCCAACCCTCTCTTGCCCATCATGGGGGTTAAATTCCCCCCATAACTCTACCGAGGTCAGATCACTGCATTACCTGGTGGTGCCATTACCATTGTAACGGAACAATATAATCAGCTGCATAGTTCTGGAATAATCTGATACTAAGGGGTAAAAATTCACTTGGTTGCGCCACCCGTTAGCGCCTTAAGAGGGCGCTAATGGGGCGCAAAGCCGCTAACGCCCGGGCGCAGCGATGTTTGCGCCGCTCGAGAACTTAACTTGAGATTGTGCGGCGGCGCTAAAACTTACCGCTGCGACCACCTGCGCGCGCAGATTGTGACGTCATTCCATGGTGCAACGCCCTTGGGGCGCCCCGTAGAGGAAATTGAGTGGCGCCCCCTGCCTTACCGCCTGGCGCTTCCAACGACCAGAAGACTGGAACGCTATCAATCGCTGTGGGGCTGGGGGGGGCGCTATTTAAAGGGGGCCTCTTCCTGTCTTTTATTGTTGGTGGCATTTTTGAACTACGCATTCTGAGAGAGAGAGGGAGAGACTTCTGGAGAGATTCAACGTTGTGTGAAGGAGTTTTGGGTACTGAGCAGCACTTTGCAGGTTCATTTTGATTTGCCATTCCTTGTATCGATTTAGCAGAGACCGTGGGAGCTGCACTCTGAGCTCTTTGCCTGGTGCTCTCCATTGTTCTTTCCAGCACATTTGATGTGCAAGTCTCTCCAGGCCGAGATTCAAGGCAGCAATGAACAGGATATGGATGGAAAGCAAGATTAACCATCCCCTTTAAGAACTGGCCCGTGCCATTGTGTGTGTGTTCCATTGCTGACTGACATTACATGAGATTCGCCAGCGCTCCGAGTTAGCGCCTCACTGCTCGGCCTTTGCGCCTTAAGAGAGGTGTGCAGCGCCTGCTTTAGCGCTCCACTCACCTCCCGGGGCGGTAAAAGTGAAGTTTCCCGTCAGTGCCGATAATTAGCGCCAGGCGCTAAAATTTGCGTCCGGACGATATTTGCGCCCCAAATGGGGCGCGACCTAATTTCTACCTCTAAGTGTATACACAAAGCCAGGAATCCTTAAAGCATAATTCAAGGTGGCAAGTATGCAGGTGTCTCCAGATGAATCCATATAGACCTAGACACAGAGAGCAAACATTTTCCTCACATCCACATCTATCCATGTTCAGTTACCAGTTTGTGCTGTTCGTTGATCTCGTCCAGATGGTACAATCGACTTCCATGTTCCTGGGTTAGAAAGGGGAAAATTCAGCCTATTTAACAACGTCCGAAAAGAATATGATTGGGCTTGGGTATGATCCTATCCATGACTGAAGATGCTGTCGACATTCATTGTCTGGACGCACAACAAAAGTCAGAGAACATCTGTGGGTCATCTATGTGTGCCTTCATGAGAGAAAGGCAGCAAAGTGAAAGGTAGGGTGGATTATAAAAAAAAGGGGAAGCACCAACTTCAAACACACGGCTAATAATTGCAAATCTATAGTTGATTGACTGGCAGAGTCCAAGGGGTCAGCCGTGGGTGGGTTGAGGGGGACAGGAAGGAGATTAGCCCCCAACAGGCAGACTGGATGGGAAGTTCAGCAAGAAAGGAGGATGGGGCACTTGGTTTTGCTGCTCATAAGGAAGCAGCGACGGGTGCTTCAATGACCTTTGAGAGAAAGCCAAGAGAAGCACAGATGATATCTGTGGGCTTTTCAAGAGGGATTCAAGCCTGGTAATGTGGCAGGAGCATAGGAAAGCACAGGAATAGTGAAGGGCTGGTGTAGGGATTTGGGGGTGGCAAAGTACCCAAGAGGGGAGAAATGAAAGGTGGCATGACTAAGGGGAGGGGAGAAGGGCCTGAGAAGAGAAAAAAAGGGAGATGGCGGTTATGGGCTCGAGTCCAGAGTGGGAGCCAAAATGAGCACGTGAATGGACACAGGAGAAATTCAGGTTACATAGGTACGGCAAAGATTAGGACTGCTATGTCTTGGTTGTAAACAAAGGATAGGGAGGAGACGATATGAGAGAGTCCAAAGTTAAAGTCAGAGGTCCCGTGATGGGATGAAGTTAAGGGAGAGTTAAAGTGGTGATCGCTTTGCCAAACACCTCTTTCTTTCTGCAAGTATGACCCTGAGCTACCTGTAGCTCACTACTTTTAACTCCCCTGTTTTAATTTAATTCTCAAGTTTTCTACCTTTTCCATCTCTCCCATTCTCTTGCATTTCCCCAGGCTTCCCACTTCCTCAGCTATTTACAAACCCTTTGTCCCCAATAATAATTCAAACGTGTGTTGGGAGTGGCAGGGGGGGGAGGGGCGCGTCCGATATCGCATGCGAAACCCAGATAAGTTAATCGCGTCTGTCAGTGGCATTTTAATGCTGCCATCTCATTATCGTTTTACTTCCGGGTTTGGCGTCGATTGTGCGGCAGCGGGCGTGTGCGGACCCACGTGACGCGATCTCAACTGGAGTATTTAAAGGGCCAATCCAAAGATGGAATTTGGAGGAGTTGGGAGCTGGAAGCAAGAGAAGATGAACTGTGAGAATGGATTCAGGACGGTCAAAGGCTGCGCCCCGCTTCAATGATGCCTCCCTTGATGTACTGCTGGGGCAGTGAGGAGCCGGAGAGAGATACTCTCTCCGATGGGAGGAAGAAGCTAGCTGTTGCCACAAAGAAGCATGGCTGGAGGTGACCGAGGAGGTCAACAGCAGGAGCATTGTGCCACTCTCCTAGACTCAGTGCAGGAAGTGCTTTAATGACCTAAGCAGGTCTGGAAAGGTGAGTACAGTTGCATATTTTCCTACATCCTGCCGTGCACATCAACCCCCCCCCCCCCCAACAACTCTGCCTTGTCAAGCCTACTCCATCACAGCACTCCTCACATCCACTTAACCTGCAAGCACACCCATCCTTCTCTTTCTATACACTTTCTCACATCACATTTTATCCATCCATCACTGCCACTCACCCTCATCCTTATGCAATTCGATGCCTCTCCCTGATAGTCACCTTCACCAAAGGCACTCCATCCATCAGGTGAACATATGCCAATACAGTCAGTCATAGGTCTGCTCTTTCCCCCATTGCAGGAGAAAAGAGCGCAAAACACAAGGGAGAGGGAGAGAACTGGAGGTGGTCCTCCACAGATCACACAGCTGATAACTGCACAGGAGAAAGGAAGGAAAGACTTGCATTTATATAGCGCCTTTCATGAGCACTGGACACCCCAAAGCGCTTTACAGCCAATGAAGTACTTTTGAAGTGTAGTCACTGTTGTAATGTGGGAAACGCAGCAGCCAATTTGCACACAGCAAACTCCCACAAACAGCAATGTGATAATGACCAGATAATCTGTTTTTAGTGATATTGATTGAGAGATAAATATTGGCCAGGACACCGGGGATAACTCCCCTGCTCTTCTTCAAAATAGTGACATAGGATTTTTTACATCCACCTGAGAGAGCAGAAGGGGCCTCGGATTAACATCTCATCTGAAAGACGGCACCTCCGACAGTGCAGCACTCCCTCAGCACTGCACTGGAGTGTCAGCCTAGATTTTTGTGCTCAAGTCCCTGGAGTGGGACTGCGAACCCACAGCCTTCTGACTCAGAGGCGAGTGTGCTACCAACTGAGCCACAACTGACACACAGTGCTAGAGATCAGTGGTGTCTCGGCATCCCTGACCATCAGAGATGGGGAGCCCATATCTACCTGGTGACAGAATCAAATATAATGTCATACAACGCTCAGTCATGCTGACTTGATTTCAGCAGGGAGTGAAATATGATCATCTTCATAATGATAAGTTGCAACATTCTTACCTTGCCAGTACTAATTCATATCTTTTATCTCCGACAGGGCCTTCACGCATGCAGCAGGAGTCCATGGACCTCAGAGGAGATGATTTGTTCTGAGGATGCACCGTCACAGGACTCATGCTTACCATCCACCAGCTCAGATACTCACACTTCAGTGGGGCCAGTTAGACAGACAATTGGGTTTTCACCTGGTGACTCACAATTTACAGGTGAGCAAGACCAGACACAGGGACAGCTAAGGTCAGTGCACGTTAAAGAGCGCAGCCCTCTCCAAGCTCTGCTCAGCTGGACACAGATGCTGCACCCCGGGAGCTGTTGATGAAAAGGATAATCATTGAGGAGCAGCAGGAAGTGTGTGATGTACTGACAGCCTTCCAAGCACACTGACCACCAGAGAATGGAGAAGTCTGCCTCAAGCATGAGTGCGTTGATGTCTTCTTGCATGATTAGAGTGGCCAACTCTGTGGAACATCAAACGCTGCAATCAAATGCACCAAAGTGCTCTCCAGCAGGATGGTAGGAGTGAAGGCTGACCCATGAGAGGGATGATGGCAAAAGGGGACATAGAAGTGGGGACTCCACTCAAAACGCTTCCACTTCTAACCGGTTACCATCCCCTCGCCCACTTACCCCCCGCCTCTGTCAGTACCCAACATGCTGTCTCGTGTCCCAATGGTCGAGTCTGCCCCTGCACAGGTGCAGGTGGAGCAGTCTTTGGCGGGGCCCTCACAGGCTCCAAAACCCAGAGGACATCGGCCAAGAGCATCTCATCATTCAGAGCAGGGAGCTGGGCAGCCTGCCTCTACCTCTGCTGAAGCCACAGGGTTTGCACCACGTCGGAGCGGTAGGAAAAGGAAGAGTGAAGCTTTGTAGTTGCACAAGGGTAGGCACATGGGTGTTTGAGAAAATGTTATGTTGTAAAGTTTCCGTTCTTTGGTAGAACCACATAAATTTTATTAGTTTGCACCACTTTCCCGTCTTGCCCTTCAGTACATGCCAGCCAGGGTCTCCAGAATGGCTGTGGTGTGCTGTGCTCTGCACAGCAGTGTGCAGCAGAGAGGTTTGGACCTGCAGGAGCAACAAGACACAGAGCGCAAATCGTCTGTGGACGATTCCAAGGAGGAGGAGGAGGAAGACGAGGAGGAAGAAGGTGATGTGGGCAATGCAGCATCCGTCTAGCCCATTCTTAGTTGCTGGGTGGCAAGTCGCCTTTTAACTTGCTTGATGATGAATGGGAAGACCTGAATTGACGGGGACCAATGAGGAGATGTGAAAGGGGAGGTGGGTTACATAGAAGCATAGAAGATAGGAGCAGGAGTAGGCCATTCGGCCCCTCGAGCCTGCTCCGCCATTCAATGAGATCATGGCTGATCATCCAAACTCAGTACCCTGTACCTGCCTTCTCCCCATATCCCTTGACAACTGCAGCAGGACATCCCTGTTCCTATACTCAAACCCTTTCGCTATGAAGGCCAACATACCATTTGCCTTCTTCACCGCCTGCTGCACCTGCATGCTTACCTTCAGCGACTGGTGCACAAGGACACCCAGGTCTCGTTGCACTTCCCCTTCTCCCAATCTATTGCCATTCAGATAATAGTCTGCCTTTCTGTTTTTGACACCAAAGTGGATAACCTCGCATTTATCCACGTTATATTGCATCTGCCACGCTTCTGCCCACTCACCCAACCTGTCCAAATCATACTGGAGTTTCTCGGTATCCTCCTCACAGCATACACGCCCACCCAGCTTTGTGTCATCTGCAAACTTGGAGATATTACATTTAGTTCCCTTATCTAGATCATTAATGTATATTGTGAATAGCTGGGATCCAAGGACCGATCCCTGCGGTACCCCACTAGTCACTGCCTGCCACTCGGAAAAAGACCCATTAATTCCTACTCTCTGCTTTCTGTCCGCCAACCAGTTCTTTATCCAAGTCAATACCTTGCCCCCAATCCCATGTGCCTTAACTTTACACGCTAATCTCTTATGCGGGACCTTATCGAAAGCCTTTTGAAAGTCCAAATACACCACATCTACTGGTTCTCCCTTATCTATTGCAGGACTGTTTTGTGTCAGTAGCGTGGAGGGGGGGTGGACGTTGCATGTGGTTCTGATGTCCACTGATGCAATCTAGTGAACCTTGCAATAATAAGGGCATCCCTGGCAGCAATGTGAGCAACTGGTGCTGCAGAAATATCTTTTTGTGGTTGCACACCAATAGAGTGGAAGCCATTGTGGTTCACAAATACTCCTGCTTGATCTGGGGTTGTGCAGATTGCCACATGTGTGAAGTCGATGATGTCCTGCTCCTGTGGGAAGCCAGCCAGAGCCGCAAACCCAAGCGCCTGCTCATTCTGACTGGCATCGCAGGTGAAGTTCACATGATTGCCGGCCTTGGCAAACAACCCATCAGTCACCTGTCTTATGCATTTGTGGGCCGCCGACTGGGAGATCCTGGATATGTCTCCAGCAGAGCCCTGGAAGGATCTGGAGGAAAATCGGGTGGCTCTTGGCTATCTACCTGAACTCAGGTAAGTGTGGGAAAGTGGGTACCGGGGGATCTCACGGTAGGGAAGGGGTGAGTCCGGGACAGAGCAGGCATCAACTTTCCTGTGGGACCCAGAGAAGCATTTCTTATCTTTTGTGGCCTCTTCATCCTCCCGTTGGGTCCTGACTGGCTTTCACCTGGCGTAAAAGCCACAGCGGCTTCCCACTCAGGCCCGAGTTAAAATTGCAGTCAGGGCTCAATGACATCATCAGACCAATCTGCATATTTAAGGAAAGTCCCCACTGGCTTTAGATGGCGGCTCAGATGCCTGTCCAGAAGCCTGAGTGAAAGTCGTGATTGACGAACCCAGGCAGCTTTTTGACGGGTAAGTAACCCAGGTCATTTAACTGCCCACCCGCCCAGTTTCTGCCGAGCAGATAGGGTTAAAATCGCTACTATTTTGTTTAATTTATAGTCAACTGCAACTGTGGTTGGGTTGAGTCAGGTTAGTAGATGAGCGACGGCTCGCATCTCAACCAGACAAGATTATAGAGCTTAGCTACTAATGTAGGATTGAGGCTCATTGAAGCTAAATATGAAGGGGGAGGGACTATGGGGTACAAATTCAGTTGGTTGCGCCTCCCGTTAGCGCCTTAAGAGGGCGCTAATGGGGCGCAAAGCCGCTAACGCCCGGGTGCAGCGATGTTTGCGCCGCTCGGGAACTTAACTAGAGATTGTGCGGCGGCGCTAAAACTTACCGCTGCGACCACCTGCGCGCGCAGATTGTGACGTCATTCCATGGTGCAACGCCCTTGTGGCGCCCCGGAGCGGAAATTGAGTGGCGCCCCCTGCCTTACCGCCTGGCGCATCCAACGACCAGAAGACTGGAACGCTATCAATCGCTGTGGGGCTGGGGGGGGCGCTATTTAAAGGGGGCCTCTTCCTGTCTTTTATTGTTGGTGGCATTTTTGAACTACGCATTCTGAGAGAGAGAGGGAGAGACTTCTGGAGAGATTCAACTTTGTGTGAAGGAGTTTTGGGTACTGAGCAGCACTTTGCAGGTTCATTTTGATTTGCCATTCCTTGTATCGATTTAGCAGAGACTGTGGGAGCTGCACTCTGAGCTCTTTGCCTGGTACTCTCCATTGGTCTTTCCAGCACATTTGATGTGCAAGTCTCTCCAGGCCGAGATTCAAGGCTGCAATGAACAGGATGTGGATGGAAAGCAAGATTAACCATCCCCTTTAAGAACTGGCCCGTGCCATTGTGTGTGTGTTCCATTGCTGACTGACATTACATGAGCTTCGCCAGCGCTCTGAGTTAGCGCCTCAATCCTTGGCCTTTGCACCTTAAGAGAGGTGTGCAGTGCCTGATTTAGCGCTCCACTCACCTCCCGGGGCGGTAAAAGTGAAGTTTCCAGTCAGTGCCGATAATTAGCGCCAGGCGCTAATATTTGCGTCCAGACGATATTTGCGCCCCAAACGGGGCGCGACCTAATTTTTACCCCTATAGACTTTAAATATAGAAAAGCAGAGTTTGGATGGTTTTCATGAAGTAAGAATTACAATAAGGAAAAGTAAATATATGCAATGTACAAGGAGTTAAAATCACACTGCATGATGTTAGTAGCAAATGTTAATGTATTCATATGAAATTCTTTTGTCCACTAGTTTAACAAAGGCTTTAACCCCTTTATTTTGATTAACTGGGAAAGATCTCTGAAAGATACCTCAGTTGCATAAAAATGGAACACCTTGAAAACTAAAATGTTGGGATGGAAGATAAGTACATGTATCCAAGATAAATGGTGCTTAAAATGGGGCAACCTTATCAAAGTGAGTCAAATATTAAATAAGATAAGCCCAGAATATTATATCACAGTAAGCCATAAGATAAAAGGTAATTTAAAACAGACATCAGGAAGAATTTCTTAACTCAAGAATGATAAATATTTCAAATGGTCTGCCAGACAGACTAGTAAAGGCAAAAATATGGGGGTTGCTGATGATACAACTGGATGCTGTGATGGGAGAGTTAGAGCCTTTTCCCACCCCTGACTTTTCTTATGTTCTTATGCTTATAATGACCGGAGGAAAGAGGCATAAATGCCTTCACTAGTCCTCACAACCAGAGTAATCCTTTCCCACAGCAAGCTTGCTAAAAAAATTAAAAATGTATCATTTGGTTTGGACATGTGATGACTTAAAATATAATAGGGGGCATATACTTATTTTGAAAGAACCAGTTTAAGCACAGTAGAAGAGTAAGGGAGAGATATATATTTTGACAGATTCAGTTTAAGCATGGTAAAACAGTAAGGGACCAAATTTCCAGTTGGGCTGATAGCCAGATTGCCCGTGTTGACTAGAATTCAAGCGTAGCAGGACTCTTGGAATTTCAGGCCCTAAGTGTCTACGGTAAAATGTATTGAAGGCTAGTTGTTAGTGCTGAGATCACTGCAGTAAGGAAAGAACTGATTGTTCCTTAAGTTATGACCATAATCTAAATTTAAATCCTTTTTTTCTTAGATTGTATCAGATTTGCCTCGGCATAATATAATTAACCCATTTATTACATCTAGTATTTGGAGCACCAGCACGTTTGATTTAGGACCATTGCACATATAATAAACCCTTGGAGAGAGGCAGAGTTTGCGGGAAAAATAGATAACTGTATTATCTCAGGCATCACATGCACACACACAGGACCCAGTTGTCGTAAACCTATTTGTTATCTCTCTTCCATCGAGTGCGTACATTGAAATATTCTGTAACTATTTATTGCAGAAGTCCAGTTTCAATTCTCGTTTATAATTGCATTGTGAAGATCCAAGATCATGGTGCAGGACACCACCACAGTTAAAATGAGTACAAGAGAAAACAAGATAAATCAAGATGTAATAATTAGATGACACACAGCTTAGGTTTTAAAAGCCCGAAGACTGTAGGAGGAAGGAAAAACTAAGGGAGGTAATGAAGCCTTAGGAAAAAATGAGTTTGAGTAGGAGTCAATGCAACATCCCTTGATTTAAACACAATGGGGATGAAGGAAGAGCATTAAGATGGCATGTTGAAGTGTAGGAAGAACAAGAGAGCAAAGCTTTCACTTATATCCTATCCAGAAGTGTAAGAGAAGTTAAAGAGCCTTCCCAGCTATGGGATCATTTTTTAAATTTTGCATCACCAATTTTCTCCCACTCTACTGAAAGCAACGTGCCAGCCTCCGGTGCCTCAGCCAAGTAGGCACTAGTTATGTGTTGAACATGGGGAGGGAAGTCCATCAGAGCTAAGCCTAATCCTGTCCTCATTAGATATCCACTCATTTATTCCTAGCAGGGGCTCTGATAGCAGTCAAGAGCCAGAAACTTGACTGATTGCCCCCTCCCTAACCCAAGGTGCTGAGGCCAATTGTAACTCCAGCTGAGATTAGCTCTCAGTATTGAAGCTTAGACCTTCCTGCTCTGTATGGCTCTACTGCTCATTGGGTAATCTTGCTGACTCGTTAGGAGGGCAATATTCAAACAGTGGCTCGATTTGGACTTTACAAAGAGTTAAAAGTTGCAGCGGAAAATAGTAATGTTTGGCTCAAAAAAGGAAAGTGAGCTTCCTGGAGGCAGCGTTAGCAATAGGATGAGATCCGGAAATGTAAACCCAAGACTGACAATAGATGAAGAAAGAATCAGAAGCCATCAAAAGCAGGAGGTGCTAGTTGTTGGTTGGAAGACATATAGGGCGGCTTCCCAAATTGGTGTTCTTGACAAGAAACAATGCTCAGAGCAAGTGCTGGCTGAGAAATTGCACACCCACAGCCTAATTGTCCATCTAATTTAATTTGGAATTGGAAAACCACAAATGTAACACCCCGATTTAAGAAAGGAGGGAGACAGAAAGCAGGAAACTATAGACCAGTTAGCCTAACATCTGTCGTTGGGAAAATGCTGGAGTCCTTCATTAAGGAAGCAGTAGCAGGGCATTTGGAAAATCATAATGCAGTCAAGCAGAGTCAGTATGGTTTTATGAAAGGGAAATCATGTTTAACAAACTTGCTGGAGTTCTTTGAGGATGTAACGAGCAAGGTGGACAAGGGTGAGCCAGTGGATGTGGTGTATTTAGATTTCCAGAAGGCATTCGATAAGGTGCCACATAAAAGGTTACTGCATAAGATAAGAGCTCACGGAATTGGGGGTAATATATTAGCATGGATAGAGAATTGGCTAACTAACAGAAAGCAGAGAGTCGGGATAAATGGGTCATTTTCCAGTTGGCAAATGGTAACTAGTGGGGTGCCACAGGGATCGGTGCTGGGGCCTCAACTATTTACAATCTACATTAATGACTTGGATGAAGGAACCGAGTGTAATGTAGCCAAGTTTGCGGATGATACAAAGATGGGTGGGAAAGCAAGTTGTGCAGAGGACACAAAGAACCTGCAAAGGGATATAGACAGGCTAACTGAGTGGGCAAACATTTGGCAGATGGAGTATAATGTGGGAAAGTGTGAGGTTATACACTTTGGCAGGAAAAATAAAAAAGCAAATTATTATTTAAATGGAGAGAGATTACAAAATGCTACAGTTCAGAGGGACCTGGGGGTCCTTGTGCATGAAACACAAAAAGTTAGCATGCAGGTACAGCAAGTAATCAAAAAGGCAAATGGAATGTTGGCCTTTATTTCAAAGGGGTTGGAGTATAAAAGCAGGGAAGTCCTGCTACAACTGTACAGGGTATTGGTGAGACCACACCTTGAGTACTGCGTACAGTTTTGGTCTCCTTATTTAAGGAAGGATATACTTGCATTGGAGGCAGTTCAGAGATGATTCACTAGGTTAATTCCAGAGATGAAGGGTTTGACTTATGATGAAAGGTTGAGCAGGCTGGGCCTATACTCATTGGAATTTAGAAGAATGAGAGGTGATCTTATTGAAACATATAAGATACTGAGGGGGCACGACAAGGTAAATGCAGAGAGGATGTTTCCCCTCGTGGGGAAATCTAGAACGCGGGGGCACAGTTTTAGAATAAAGGGTCGCCCTTTTAGAACTGAGATGAGGAGGAATTTCTTCTCTCAGAGGGTCGTAAATCTGTGGAATTCTCTGCCCAGAGAGCTGTGGAGGCTGGGTCATTCAATACATTTAAGATGGAGGTAGACAAATTTTTGCAAGATAAGGGAGTGAAGGGTTATGGGGAGCGGGCGGGGAAGTGGCTTTGAGCCCAAGATCAGCCATGATCTTATTGAATGGCGGAGCAGGCTTGAGGGGCCAGGTGGCCTATTCCTGCTCCTATTTCTTATGTTCTTATGTAAATGATAGTAAATCAGGGGTTATGTGGCCGTGATTTCCTGACCAGCATTTCCTGCAAACACCACTTTTCACCAATAGCACCTGATTTTATTTTTATTTGTTATGGGATGTGGGCGTCGCTGGCAAGGCCAGCATTTATTGCCCATCCCTAATTGCCCTTGAGAAGGTGGTGGTGAGCCGCCTTCTTGAACCGCTGCAGTCTGTGTGGTGAAAGTACTCCCACAGTGCTGTTAGGTAGGGAGTTTCAGGATTTTGACCCAGCGACGATGAAGGATCGGCGATATACTTCCAGTCAGGATGGTGTGTGACTTGCAGGGGGACTTGGAGGTGGTGGTGTTCCCATGCGCCTACTGCCCTTGTCCTTCTAGGTGGAAGAGGTCGTGGGTTTGGGAGTTGCTGCCGAAGAAGCCTTGGCAAGTTGCTGCAGTGCATCTTGTAGATGGTACACACTGCTGCCACGGTACGATGGTGGTGGAGGGAGTGAACGTTTAAGGTGGCGGATGGGGTGCCAAATAAGCGGGCTGTTTTGTCCTGGATGGTGTCGAGCTTCTTGAGTGTTGTTGGAGCTGCACTCATCCAGGCAAGTGGAGAGTATTCCATCACACTCCTGACTTGTGCCTTGTAGATGGTGGAAAAGCTTTGGGGAGTCAGGAGGTGAGACACTCGCCACAAAATACCCAGCCTCTGACCTGCTCTTGTTGCCACAGTATTTATGTGGCTGGTCCAGTTAAGTGTCTGGTCAATGGTGACCCCCAGGATGTTGATGTTGGGGGATTCGGCGATGGTAATGCCGTTGAATGTCAAGGGGCGGTGGTTAGACTCTCACTTGTTGAAGATAGTCATTGCCTGGCACATGTGTGGCGCGAATGTTACCTGCCACTTATCAGCCCAAGCCTGAACATCATCCAGGTCTTGTTGCATGCGGGCATCTGAGGAGTTGTGAATGACGCTGAACACTGTGCAGTCGTCAGCGAACATCCCCATTTCTGACCTTATGTTGGAGGGAAGGTCATTGATAAAGCAGCTGAAGATGGTTGGGCCCAGGACACTGCCCTGAGGAACTCCTGCAATGATGTCCTGGGGCTGTGATGATTGACCTTCAACCACCATAATCATCTTCCTTTGTGCTGGGTATGACTTCAGCCAGTGGAGAGTTTTCCCCCCGATTCCCATTGACTTCAGTTTTATTAGGGCTCCTTGATGCCACACCCGGACAAATGCTGCCTTGATGTCTTAGGCAGTCACTCTAACCTCACCTCTTAAATAAATCTGGAATAAAAAGCTAGTATCAGTAATGGTAACCATGAAACTATCGGATTGTCGTAAAAATCCATCTGGTTCACTAATGTCCTTTAGGGAAGGAAATCTGCCGTCCTTACCTGGTCTGGCCTTTATGTGACTCCAGACCCACAGCAATGTGGTTGACTCTTAACTGCCCTCTGAAATTGCCCACATGCAACAAGACCTGGATGACGTTCAGGCTTGGGCTAATAAGTGGCAGGGAACATTCGCGCCACACAAGTGCCAGGCAATGACTATCTCCAACAAGCGAGAGTCTAACCACCGCCCCTTGACATTCAACGACATTACCATCGCTGAATCCCCCACCTTCAACATCCTGGGGGTCACCATTGACCAGAAACTTAACTGGACCAGCCACATAAATACTGTGGCAACAAGAGCAGGTCAGAGGCTGGGTATTCTGTGGTGCGTGTCTCACCTCCAGACTCCCCAAAGCCTTTCCACCATCTACAAGGCACAAGTAAGGAGTGTGATGGAATACACTCCACATGCCTGGATGAGTGCAGCTCCAACAACACTCAAGAAGCTTGA
This sequence comes from Squalus acanthias, assembly GCA_030390025.1. Classification (NCBI taxonomy): domain Eukaryota; kingdom Metazoa; phylum Chordata; class Chondrichthyes; order Squaliformes; family Squalidae; genus Squalus; species Squalus acanthias. The sequence continues at coordinate 141,811,339 of CM059428.1, forward strand.
CACCATCCAGGACAAAGCAGCCCACTTGATTGGCACCCCATCCACCACCTTAAATATTTACTCCCTCCACCACCGGCGTATCGTGGCTGCAGTGTGTGCCATCTACAAGATGCACTGCAGCAACTCGCCAAGGCTCCTTCGGCAGCACCTCCCTAACCCGCGACCTCTTTCATCCTAGAAGGACAAGGGCAGCAGGCGCATGGGAACACCATCACCTCCATGTTCCCCTCTAAGTCACACACCATCCTTCATTGTCGCTGGGTCAAAATCCTGGAACTCCCTACCTTACAGCACTGTGGGAGTACCTTCACCACACGGACTGCAGCGGTTCAAGAAGGCGGCTCACCACCACCTTCTCAAGGGCAAGTAGGGATGGGCAATAAATGCTGGCCTTGCCAGTGACGCCCACATTCCATAAACGAATAAAAAAAAATTACTGAATTTAAATCCCCCGGCTGCGATTTGAACTCGCGTCTCTGGATCATTAGTCCAGGCCTCTGGATTATTAGCTGAGTGACATTATCTCTATGCTACCGTTCAGGCCATATATATTTAAAGGTTGAACCCACAAAACAAGATTTGCATTGCCCCATTGAAGGATTGAAAAAGAAGCTCCAATTTACTGATAATAGTATAAATGGCGCATGAGAAGCTTGGTCCGTGGCACACTTGGCTAGGGAGCCGAAAATCCATAGAGGCAGCAGCTGTTAAAGGACTACAGCTCAACATTAAAGGGGAAATTGTGTTGGTTACAGAAAAATAAACTAATTTGTCACAGTGGAATATGGGCAGCACTGCTATTGTTGATGCTGAAACGTTGGATGTGCTGCTGCAGGAAGTACACCAAAGGAGGGTGGCTCTTTCTGGGACTGAAGGCCACTTGCCAGTAAAAGCACAAGTGAAAGCTTCATGGAGGGAAGTTGCTGACCGAGTCGATGCACTCACCCAGGTCCTTTGTACCTAGTTGCAAAGGAGAAGAGGTTTGCTGGTATCAGGAGGAAGGTGAAGGTAATTGTATTCCTCAATTTTGCTCTCATTCCTTGTGGGGCCCAACAATCATAGCACAAATTTAACTCGGGAATTTCCACACCCTCTGTGGAGTACCACCTGAAGCATTATGCACAATCATTGCCCTTTTTCACACACTTGCTTAGTATGGCAAAGCTGCATGGCACACTATTGATGGGAGTGGAGATAGCAGCAAACAGATGCTGATGCACCCAGACCAAGTTGGTCCTCTGTTTTCGGGAGTTTTTCAGTGGAGTCAGCAGCCACAAGTGCAGATGATAGCCCTATTCATCTGGGCCGTCCCATGCAGTGTTTCTTCTCCTTCAAATAATGCAGACACCATGGACTGCCACACAGTGAAGGGACCATGGCTGCTTCCTAGATAATGCCCAGTGACATGCATAACGATGTTGCTCTGGTCTAATAACATCTGAACAGGAATTGAGTGCACGCCCTTTCTAGTTATGCAGGCCATGGGGTTGGCATAAAGAGTCTTAATACCCACACGGGTGCCATGTACAATGCATGGGGCTTTCATTCCATGGTAACCTTCACTTCTAAGGAAAGAGCTGTTCCTGTTGCAGATGTTGTCTGCAGCTTATCCCAAAGCAGATGGTACAGCTCTGTGGTAGCCGCTGTAGTGAAGTGAAGACAACAAAGACAAATCTGCTCTGACATGTTCATGTAAATGTGGAGGGGTCTATAAATGCAGATCCCAGAGTAGTAACAGGTGCAGACCAAATGTCTCAGGTGTCATTGCACCTGCATTTGTTTGCTCTCATTATCTCCTCTTCCTCATCTCAATCATGCAGCACATTTGAGGCTCCAAATGCCAATCCTCACCACTTTGTATGGCGCAACTTAAATGTCAGCAGTAACCGAGAATAATGGAGGAAAGGAGAACCCACCAAACTGGCTAACTACCCAGCAAAACCAGCTAATGCATGAGCAAGATGCAGAAAAATGTAATTGAAAACACAAAAGCAGTAAAGTTTTACCATCGGCAGAAACTTTACATATCCCCTTCAGAAATCTAAATGAATCAGCCAGGTCCCAGGACTCTTCATACACCTATGTTATATAGTTGAGTTGCACACTGTGAGAAGAGACCCGCTCAAAGTCGTGAGATTCAACCAGGGACTCTTTCTAAACATCATTTAAATATGGAAACGAAGCATGCACATGCCAGCAGCACTGCCTCATTTCCTCACCTCAAATTGCCTGATTTTCCAACCGATGACCAACACCAGCAAGGCACTATGCTTTGGGTGGAACCTTGGAAATCTAGGCCGTGGTGTTAATACAGAGGAGAAATTTCAGACTTTATTTTACGGAAAGCATTGAAAACCATCTGAAAGGAAAGAACTCACTGTACCACTATTGTCGTCAAAAACAACAACAACTTTTATTTATATAGCGCCTTTAACATCATAAAACGTCCCAGAGTGCTTCACAGGAGCGTTATCAAGCAATATTTGACACTGAGCCACATAAGGTGATATTAGGGCAGGAGACCAAAAGCTTGGTGAAGAGGTAGCTTTTAAGGAGCGTCTTAAAGGAGGAAAGAGAGGCAGAGAGGTTTAGAGAGGGAGAGAGGTTTAGGGAGGGAATTCCAGAGCTTAGGCCTAGGCAGCTGACGTATTGGCTGCCAATGGTAGAGCGATTAAAATCAGGGATGCTCAAGAGGCCAGAATTGGAGGAGTGCAGATATCTCGGAGGGTTGTAGGGCTGGAAGAGATTACAGAGATAGGGAGGGGCGAGGCCATGGAGGGATTTGAAAACAAGGATGAGAATTTTAAAATTGAGGCATTGCTTATCTGAGAGCCAATGTAGGTCAGTGAGCACAGGGGTGAGGGGTGATCGGGACTTGGTGCGAGTTAGGACACGGGCAGCCAAGTTTTGGATGACCTCAGGTTTACGTAGGGTAGAATGTGGGAGGCCGGCCAGGAGTGCGATGGAATAGTCAAGTCTAGAGGTAACAAAGGCATGGATGAGGGTTTCAGCAGCGGATGAGCTGAGGCAAGGGCGGAGTCGGGCGACGTTACGGTGGTGGAAATAGGCGGTCTTGGTGATGGCACGGATATGTGGTCGGAAGCTCATCTCGGGGTCAAATATGACACAGTCTGGTTCAGCCTCAGACAGTTGCCAGGGAGAGGGATGGAGTCGGTGGCTAGGGAACGGAGTTTGTGGCGGGGACCGAAGACATTGGCTTCGGTCTTCCCAATATTTCATTGGAGGAAATTTCTCCTCATCCAGGACTGGATGTTGGACAAGCTGTCTGACAATTTAGAGACAGTGGCGGGATCAAGAGAGGTGGTGGTGAGCAGGAAGAGAAGACATTGCAGGTGATTCTCTGGCTACGACTGGATAGATAAGAATGGAACCAGGCGAGTGCAGTCCCACCCAGCTGGATGATGGTAGAGGGGCATTGGAGGAGGATGGAGTGGTCAACCATGTCAAAGACTGCAGACACGTCGAGAAGGACAAGGTTACATAAGATGTCATTTGTGACTTTGATAAGAGCCATATCGGTACTGTGGCAGGGACGGAAACCTGATTGGAGGGATTCAAACATGGAGCTCCGGGAAAGATGGACACGGATTTGGGAGGCAACAGCAAGTTCAAGGACTTTGGAGAGGAAAGGGAGGTTGGAGATGGGGCGGTAGTTTGCAAGGACATAAGGGTCAAAGGTTGGTTTTTTGAGGAGAGCAGTGATGATGGCAGATTTGAAGGTGAGGGGGACAGTACCTGAGCAGAGAGAACCGTTAACAATATCAGCTAACATGGGAGCCACGAAGGGAAGTTGGATGGTCAGCAATTTAGTGGGAATAGGGTTGAGGGAGCAGGAGGTGGGTGTCATGGACAAAGTGAGCTCGGAGAGGGCATGAGGCGGGATAGGAGAGAAACTAGAGAAAGATACGAGTTCAGGGCTAGAGGAACCTTAGGAAACCTGGTTGTTGACAGAAAAAGGCTGTGCCACAACAATCACCACAATGTCGCCTGACCATCTAAATAATAAGCAGAAAAAAGGGGGGGGGAATCAAGAAAATAGATTGAAAATGGCTTGCAAATGCTCCTAGTAATCTTCAGACAGACTGGAAAACCATGTTCCCATATAAATACCATCAGCAGGACTTAATTTCAATATTAAAATTAACGTCAAGCAGGAATTTTCTGTGCCCTTGTAACCTGGAACCAGAAATTTGCGTCATGGGCAAAATAGGCGGAGATCCCGCTTTATGGAGCCCCAGCTCAATTTTCAATTGATAACGTCGACTTGATGTCCAAGAAATGGGTGTTACCAATTGAAGAATCTATCTTTTTAGACTACAGCTGACCTGCAACCGATCCATTGCAAAAGTTAGTGCTGAATCTATGGTCAGAACAATAATAACTCACGTTTATCAAGTATCAGAGTTGCTTCAGCCACAAAGTGAATATGTTGGCACCAAAATTCTTATGGCTTGGTAGGGCGTAAACATATGCCACTATACAACAGGGGTAACTTAGACCAGCAAGGCTGATGTTGGGATATTAAAGGTCGATTGCTGTGTTTCATTCTGCTGCTAGAGGCTCATAGCCTTACTTTGGATTGGTCTTTTGTCAAACATTTTTGTGTTCTTAATTTTGGAGGTTACAAGCTTCATTTGGAAATCTCCCTTGAGACTGCTTCTTGTATAGGGAGAAGGCTGAAAAAAGTTTTTCCTCATGGGGAATACCGTCTATGTGGTTATGATGGAGCAGGAGGAATAGTAGGTAACCTAGGCAGCCAGGCACATAAAGACAGCACTGCAGGACATCTAGACCCTCATCGAGCTACCCAACCATCAGGTATATGGCCCCAGAAGATTATTCCCTAATATATCTGAGAAGTTGTGTCAGTTGGCCTGTGTTCATAGGATGTTTGTAGAAGTTCTTGGAGTTGTCCCGCATTGCAGAGATGCTCTCTCAGATGGTGCTTTGAACTTGGATGGCATTGGACTCTATATATTCACACGTACATATTCATTGATTTAATAAATTCAATTAACAGTCTAAACCTAAAATGAAATCTGATGTGACTCTCTGTCACTTCTCAAGGACTGGAGTAAGATGCTGTGGAATAATTTCATAGCTTAAAAATAATTACCAGACAGGATTTTCTGTTCAGTAACCTAGGTGCATTACTGAACATTTACCTAGGTATTAAGGCTAGTGAAAACATTGGTGGCAGTTTGGGAATTGGGACTCATCAATAAGAGTGATCCAAGATATTAGAGCCAAAAAAAAATCTGGAGGAAAGAAGGGCAGAAAAGACCTAAAAAGTGTTAACAGACCCCTTTAGTGACCAGAACTGTACACGGTGGGAGAAAACCAGTGCTCGGAACAAGCTCACTATTTCCCCCGGGGACTTTTGTTCTATCATTCTGCCTACACATCCCAAGATCCTGCTTGCCTTCTTTACTGCTGTTAAACACTGCGCTGATGTTTTCAATGAGTTATCGACCAGTACTGCCAGGTCTCTCTCCTGTGTCATGCCCTATACATCTCATATTCTCTCCATTTATTCCCCTTCCCCAGTCTTGGCACTTTCTACTTGTTCACATTAAACAACATCTACCACTTATCAGCCCATTGTATTTGGACCATTATTCCTCAGTTCTGTATCATCAGGAACTTGCACAGCTTTATTTCTGTCCGCATTTCCAAATCATTCATATACAATGTAAACAATAATGACCCAAACAGTGACCTTTGAGGCACCCTGCTGATCTTCCATTCTGATGCAGCTTCATGTATAACTACCCTTCGCTTCTTTTAATTGAGTCAATTTCCAATCCACTCCAGAAATTGAGTGAAGTCAGCATGAAAATTAGAGCAGCCACGTCTCTCAATTTGCTGTATCCTCCTGAGCCAGATCCCGCCTAAAAAGTAATGGAAGTAGCACTTCAATAACCTTCATTCAGAATCCAACACTTCAGACAACACAGCTTTCGCATTCAGACCACTCTCTAACTAAATGTGTTTCTAAATGTGTTTCCCATCCCTTTGGTCTCTATTGCGATAAGTAGACAGAACAGGTTTTCCTGGTCCAACGCCTGTGCATTTTGGATCACCTGCGTGCAGGGAATGAAGGAAAATTAGACAGGGAGGATAACATCCAAAGCCAAACCATCCAAATATTTTTGTCCATTTAAATTAATGGATGGTAAATCAGACAAGCTCCCTTATGGATGTACAGTCCTCCCTGCCCAATTTTCCGCTATTCACCGAGCCCAGGCGACTCAATACACCTCAGTATAAGAATAGCCACAGGGAGAGCAGTGCGGGCAGATGGGCATAACTGCAGGTCCTCGTGTAGTAGGTGACAGAGCTGCCCTGTTGCCTCTTTGGTGAAGTACAAGCTCAGAAGCAGGTTTGTGTCGGCATAATGGTTAAAAAAAAACACTGTAAAAAGTATTTCCCAGCTGCTGAAATTGCTAATGATATTTTCCAGACTCAAACGTCTCACTTTCACCTGTCTCGACTAATCCTGGCAACAGCTGCACCTTATAATGCTCAGTCTACTTTACCCTGAGTGCACTGCGAGTGTAAAAGCAGGAAGCTCATAACTGCCCTCATTATAACATATGTGAATGAAGGCACTTGGGATTGAGCAGGCAGATCGCCAGAAGGGCCAAAAGCTGCAAAGGGACTTGGAAGGAGTAATTTTTTTAGCAGGCAAGGCTTCTGCCCGAATTTCCTGCCCCGGATATTTACTTGCCCCAAATATTCTCCAGAAATACGCCAAAGCCAATGAGATGTTTTGCACCTGCCTATCTACCTTTACTTTTATCCCAGTGGATCTTCCAGGTTGAGGCTGGTTATGATGTTGGTGGTGGGCTGCTGGTGGTACACCCCCCTGCCGCCAGGGCACTTGCCTCAGGTGGGGTGGGGGGGGGGAGGAAGTTGGCTCTGACACTTGCTGCTGTGTAGTGTGGCTAGTGATGCCAGCTGAAGGAAAAAACTAGATTTTTTTTTACTTTTTTTATAAACTCCCACTTTACATAGTGTGATGCAGCCTTTTAAACTTTAAATCCTCTTTCACCTCCTTAGCAATATTGAACAGCATTCCTGATGCCCAGCATTGCTGAGGTGTTAATAACAGAAAATATGACAAATGATGTACGACCATCATTAACCTCTCATCTGAATATGCCCACCCAAACGTGGGCAGATGTTTTCGGAGTCCACCGTCAGTTCCAGCAGAAAATCCTGGAGAACCAGGGAACAGCTATTTGCCACCAAAACAGGCAACAAAAAAAAGCAGAAATCTGGGTCATTCCCTTTACCCCCTTACATGCAATAGCTCTGTATGTTTTTTTTCTTTATTTGTATTTGCTGCTGTTTTGTAAATTCAAACTTTAAGAAAAATACAATTTAACAAATCAGGAATCTAATGGCATCTAATCTTCTTGCCCTGATTCATACCAGTTTTTCTACAGTATTGATTGATGTCACTTAATATTCTATGTCTATCATCCAGTTAGTGAATAACCCAGAATGGCAACATGATATCACAAGATTGCATCAGTTGGATGACGATCCTAAAAAATGAAGCAGCCAGCTAATCATTAACCAGATTATTATTCCTCTGCTTTCTTTCTTTCAGATGCTGATTGACCTGCTGTATATTTGCAGAATTTCCTGTCTGTTTCAGATTTCCAACATTCCCAGTTGTCTTTTTACCTGTAGTATCTCTGCCAATGGAGCCATTGCACCTGAAAGCAAATTCTTAATGCAATCTTCATTTTCTGTCATTTAGTGCCACAAAAACCAGCCTTGCTCCTGTCTTGTGAAACAGATATTGGTGTGTCTCCTTCTGCCATTTCAGGACACTGCTACTACTGTGTGAGAGAGCTGTGAAACACAGCTGGTAATTATGTTGGCAAAAATGCTGCTCTGTAAAGTGGCTGGTTAAAACTGCTTATTTCCCAAATGAGTACAGATATGTAAATAGCTTTTGAATTAATCTGTGTGCCTAAAAAATGAGCTAGATTTGTCTGGTTCCATCTATGTCTGGATTGTGCTATTACTCTTTCCTCTTGTCCTATGTCTCTTGTCCTATGTTCATTGTATTTCGTGTTCCAATTCAAATTCATGAAAATGCTTACCAGACAGAATCTCCTCTCATAACCCAGCTTCAGGTGGTGCAGAAACAACAGCTGTATACTTATTTTGGCATGTATCGCTGCCAATTTATATCAACATTTATTTTGGTAGATGTTCTATGAATAATCTTTCAAAGATAACAGAGATGTGAAGAGACATTGTTCTGTGGTTGAGTCACACAGAGTTGAACAGGAGGATGAAACATTTCCGATATGTGGGTACAATTTCCTGCAGTAAATGTACGCCTAATTATTACATTTGACTTCAATCCTTAGACCATCAGTTCCAAAAGAAGAAAGTCAAGATGAAGATAATCCATATGACTATAGAAAACTGCTTCGTAAAACATCCCAAAGGAATCGTCTTATCGAGCAGTGTTAGTTTATAATCTTACAGCCTCTTCCCTTGTGTGCTGTTTAAATAGATTTCTGGCATTGTCCTGTAAGTTAACTGTTGTACATATGTTCATACTGTGCAGTAATAGCAATAGCCACATGTATTAGTAGTTTGCTTGAGTGTAATCAAGACACAAATAGTAAAATATTTTGTGTTAATTTATAAGCTGAATCTTTCCATGGTCATAATTAATGTTCTTTGTGAAAATGTAAAGCCAAATATTAATATTTCAAAATGGAGAAGTGAAGTAAGCTGACTCATGTTACAATAATTTAAATAGTAGGAAATATGAAACGCTCAAGGAAAGAAACAAATTAAATTGTATTTTTTAAACAGAAAATGTGTGGTTCTCGTGCTATACCTTATTGAATGAGATCCTCTGTGATCTGCCTGTTTCTTCCTCAAAGCAATAGAAAGAGAAACTACAAGTTCTCCTCCTGTACTGATACAGACAAACACACATACCCACCTACCCCAATACAGAGATATGTTATTTTTACACCAAAGTATGCACTAAATTAGAGATAGATGCAGTGAGGATACATATTGTGGATCAAAGATTTATGCAGAAGCAAACTACCAAATTACACCAGCTTCATAACTTAGGAAAACCAAAGATACGGGTGAGTTGTGATTTAACTTTCCAGTAGACCCACAGCACATGTTATATAAAATACAATATTCCACATATTAAATAGTCAGATACAGTACAATATTACGAGAATGACAGAGCTCGGAAAAATGCTTTAAGATGACCATTATTATTATACCAGACTGTGGAGCTGATTTTTTTTTATTCAATGGCCTGGAAACGACGGCGCTCACCGCTGACCTCAAAGAAAGCTGCCCACAAAGATCTAGCGATCTCTGTGTGATGAATTTCAGCTCTCCCGATGTTAGTTTGAATCTGGCACCAAATCAAGTGAATTGCCAGCGTCCAGCAACAGTGATGTCATCAAGCAGGCTAACCAGCCAATCATATTGAAGAATTCTCACAGACAGCAAACCAGGAAGTAAAATGCACTGTTTCTAATTTATTTTTTATCAATTTTACAGTGAGCGAAATAAAGACTGGGACATACATATAGGATTAAGGTAGAAACTGAAATATCATAAACAAACTTTAAAAAAATTAGATTAAAAACCATGCAATTCTTATATTAATGGAAAAATCTGACATTCCACAAATATAAAATTTGTTTTTCAGGGCCAGAATGGTTGTTCAGCAGTCAATACACCGTTAAATCTCAGTTACACCTCTTTCAACAAGGCTTAACTTTTTCGGGGGGAGGGTTTAACAGTGATGTTCCAGCGTAATAGGGGAAGTTTTCATCAGAAACTACATTTCAGTGTGATTTGAATTGATTGGCGGCTCGAGGGAGTTCCACAGCACAACCTGTGGAGGAGCAGGGAATGATTGACAGCAACTTCTGGATTTCTCGGTTTATCTGCGCATGCGCTGACTCCAGAAGTTGCTGTCACTTTCAGAGGAAAAAATGAGAAGTCGCACAACACCAGGTTATAGTCCAACAGATTTATTTAAAATTACAAGCTTTCGGAGCTGTCGCCCCTTCCTCAGGTAAAGTTACAATGAGTGAATCTACAATATTTCACAGTATATAAACACAGAAACTGCAGAGATACATTCTTTCAGGGAAGGTGTCCTTACATCAAAGACACACCAAGAGCACAGCCAGAGACAATAAGATGTGTCACAGGGGGTCCAACGTGTCAAATCCTGCTGTCTGCAGTTTTTTTTTGTGTTTGTTTTTTTGTGTTTTTTTTTTAAACTGGAAAGACAGACAACGATGTCGAGTCACGTTCTGTAATGTGACATGAACCCGATATCCCTATTGAGGCCGTCCTCATGGGTGCGGAACTTGGCTATCAGTTTCTGCTCGATGATTTTGCGTTGTCGTGTGTCTCGAAGGCCGCCTTGGAGAACGCTAACCCGCAGATCCGAGGCTGAATGTCCTTGACTGCTGAAGTGTTCCCCAACTGGGAGGTGACAATCCTGCCTGGCGATTGTTGCGCGGTGCCCGTTCATACGTTGTCTCAGTGTCTGCATGGTCTCGCCGATGTACCATGCTCTGGGGCATCCTTTCCTGCAACGTATCAGGTAGACAACGTTGGCCGAGTCACCTGATACGTTGTCTACCTGATACATTGCAGGAAAGGATGCCCCAGAGCATGGTACATCGGCGAGACCATGCAGACACTGAGACAATGTATGAACGGGCACCGCGCAACAATCGCCAGGCAGGATTGTTACCTCCCAGTCGGGGAACACTTCAGCAGTCAAGACATTCAGCCTCGGATCTGCGGGTTAGCGTTCTCCAAGGCGGCCTTCGAGACACACGACAACGCAAAATCATCGAGCAGAAACTGATAGCCAAGTTCCGCACCCATGAGGATGGCCTCAATAGGGATATCGGGTTCATGTCACTCTACAAAACGTGACTCGACATCGTTGTCTGTCTTTTCAGTTTTAAAAAACAAACACAAAAAAAAACACCAAAAAAAACTGCAGACAGCAGGATTTGACACGTTGGACCCCCTGTGACACATCTCATTGTCTTGGCTGTGCTCTTGGTGTGTCTTTGATGTAAGGACACCTTCCCTGAAAGATTGTATCTCTGCAGTTTCTGTGTTTATATACTGTGAAATATTGTAGATTCACTCATTGTAACTTTACCTGAGGAAGGGGCGATAGCTCCGAAAGCTTGTAATTTTAAATAAATCTGTTGGACTATAACCTGGTGTTGTGCGACTTCTCATTTTTGTCCACCCCAGTCCAACGCCGGCATCTCCGCATCATGACTTTCAGAGGAGTAATGGAGGCGAACACTGACAGTTTCGCTGTCATTACCACCGCAAAATCTGGGCCATTGTGGTTACTGTTTTGGTTTCTTCAAAGATTTGAAGTTATTTTAGATCATACATAGGAAGAAATAACTTGTATTATAAAGCGCCTTTCACGATCTCAGGACATCCCTAAACACGTTACAGCCAATGAAATACTTTTGAAGTGTAGTCACTGTTGTAATGTAGGAAATGCAATTGGGCACAGCAAAGTCCCACAAACAGTAGGATAGGCGAGATTAATTTGTATTAACAGCGTAAATCCTGCAATTTCATGGCACACAATGGGGAGGCTCATGGTGAGATAGTAATTGTTTTGGTTTTGGAGAGGCTATCGGTGGAGCAGCACACACCGTACAGCAATTTGTGGAGAATTGGAACTCATGGTGTATCTCTTCTTCGCCACAAATTGTTGGATTTATTCGGAACTAATAATGGCGAGCACCATGAACACGCCATTGTTTTTCCAAACACAACAACTTGTATTTATATAGCAGCTTTAAAGTAGTAAAACGTCCCAAGGTGCTTCACAGGAGCAATTATCAAACAAAATTTGACATTGAGCCACTTAAGAAGATATTAGGACAGATGACCAAAAGCTTGGACAAAGAGGTAGGTTTTAAGGAGCGTCTTAAAGGAGGAAAGAGAGGTAGAGAGGCGGAGAGGTTCAGGGAGGGATTTCCAGAGCTTAGGGCCTAGGCAGCTGAAGGCGCGGCCGTCAATGGTGCAGCGATTAAAATCGGGAATGCACAGGAGGCCAGAATTTTTAAATCTAGGCGTTGCTGGACTGGGAGCCAATGTAGGTCAGTGAGCACAGGGGTGAAGAGTGAATGGGACTTGATACGAGTTAGGATACAGACTGGATACAGACTGCAGAGTTTTGGATGAGCTCAAATTTATGTAGGGTGGAAGATGGGAGGTCGGCCAGGAGAACATTGGAATAGTCAAGTGTCGAGGTAACAAAGGCTGAGGGTTTCAGTAGCAGATGATCTGAGGCATGGGTGGAGGCTGGGCCATTATCACATGCTTTTGTGATACATCTGATAGCAGACACAGGCCTTAATTTTTTGGGGTGGTAGCGGGCTCGATTGGTGGTGGGTTGGGTGGGAAACTTGTTATTGTTGACAGCGGGTTCATCCCGCCCCCATGCGACCCGACCGGCAGTGGCGGGTGACCCAATTGAGATGATTAACAGCTAGTTGTCAGTCCCTTAATAGGCTTTTATAACTTACTTTTTAAATTTAACTGCATGGCCATGGCAACCACGCTGCTCGGGAAGCATGTTTGTCAGTCTGAGGCGGGAGTTACTTGGCCATTGCTCCAGCTGATTACTTCACAGCATCAAATGTACAGTGAAAGCTCCCACCTGACAGATCACTTTCCTCAGGCTGAAGCTGTTGCTCAGTCCATTTCCAGCACAGATTCTGCAAGCTGCAAGTGTTTACAGCAAATTCTCCATTCAGTCTCACCTCATTGGGAGAATTCTCTCACCATTGACAGAATGCTTCTGTCATCTGTACTTCACCTGCCATCTATTCCATCAACATGGGTGCCCTTTATACTGTATCACCTTGGTCCTCAGAATCGGACCACGATGAGCCCCAAGACCAGCAGCACCAGGCACACCAGCAACACAAACCTTCTCTGCAATCACCTGATGCTGCACAGGACAGAGGGCATCAGCACCCGAGCACATTGCTGCCAGGGAGGCCAGGGATGGCCACGTCATTGCCAGATTTAGTTAACTTTATGCTGTACACCCATATGGCTGCCACATGATGTGCCAGGTTGACACCACCCCACACCAACACCATAAAGCATCCCTACAATGCCCAAGCCATTCCTTTCACACTCATCACCATTGCGGGGGGTACCGTTATGTCTCACCATTCACTGCATCTCACTAAGCCACTTCGAAAGGTGCACACAAATCTGTCCAAGACCAGAAAGTGTTGAAAATAAAGATTTTTATGTTTGACACCACATTAACAGAAACTTTATATAAACATTGGCTACCCTTGTATGTTGTTAGTTGGTATGATTGCACGAGGATGAGGGTGAGTGTGAGGGGTGGCTAGTGAGATGGGGATGTGATAATGTAGATAGAGAGGGATGGGTGGAGGTTCAAGGTAAGTTGGTGTTGGTAAAGCTGTGTGGAAGTAGAGTAGGGAAGGCAGAGTGATGGGGATGTGATTAGAGGCACAGCAGGATGAGGTTAAGTGTGGCTTTGTACTAACGTTTCCTGTGCTAATGAGATCATTGAAACATTTGCAGCACTGCACCCAGGTCCTCCTGAACACATCCCTGCTTGTGACCTCCTGCAATCTGCAACCAGGCTGTTTTGGTCTCCTGGGGAGGTCTCTTCCACCCATATGGAGGGAGTCATCGGAGAACCTGGGTGCAGCCCTCTGCCTCTGTGCAGTCATTGTCAGTGTTAGTGTTTGCAGCACTCCAATGCTTTAGTACACTGACAGCACTATGTTAGATTAAACGTCAAATCTAATGTGGCCATGGTCCCTTTAAAGATCCTAGCTGATCATAGCATGGTTGAATTTCAAATTCAGTTGGAGGGTGAGAAAGTTGTATCTCAAACCAGTGTCCTAATCTTAAACAAAGGCAATTACAATGGCATGAGGGCAGAACTGGCTAAAGTGGACTGGAAAAATAAATTAAAGGGTAAGACAGTTGAAATGTGATGGCGGACATTTAAGGAGATATTTCATAACTCTCAACAAAAATATATTCCAGTGCGAAAGAAAGATTTTAAGAGAAGGGAGCACCATCCGTGGCTAACTAATGAAGTAAAGGATGGTGTCAAATTGAAAACGAAGGCATACAGTGTTGCCAAGATTGGTGGGAGGCCAGAGGATTGGGAAATTTTTTTAACCAAAAAAATAATAAAGAGAGAGAAGATGAATTATGAGAGTAAACTGGCAAGAAATATTAAAACAGATAGTTAGAGCTTCTACAGGTATATAAAAAGGAAGAAAGTAGCTAAAGTAAACGTTGGTCCCTTAGAGGATGAGACTGGGGAATTAATAATGGGGAACGGGGAAATGGCAGAGACTCTGAACAAATATTTTGTGTCTGTCTTCACGGTAGAAGACACTAACAACATCCCAATAATGGATAATCAAGGGGCCATAGGGAGGGGGGAACTAAAGACAATCACTATCACTAAAGAAAAAGTACTTGGTAAAATAATGGGACCAAAAGACAACAAGTCCCCTGGACCAGATGGCCTGCATCCCAGGGTCTTAAAAGAAGTGGCTGCAGAGATAGTGGATGCATTGGTTGCAATATACCAAAATTCCCTGGACTCTGGAGAGGTCCCAGCGGATTGGAAAACCGCAAATGTAACACCCCTATTTAAGAAAGGAGGGAGACAGAAAGCAGGAAACTATAGACTAACATCTGTCGTTGGGAAAATGCTGGAGTCCTTCATTAAGGAAGCAGTAGCAGGGCATTTGGAAAATCATAATGCAGTCAAGCAAAGTCAGCATGGTTTTATGAAAGGGAAATCATGTTTAACAAATTTGCTGGAGTTCTTTGAGGATGTAACGAGCAGAGTGGACAAAGGTGAGCCAGTGGATGTGGTGTATTTGGATTTCCAGAAGGCATTCGATAAGGTGTCACATAAAAGGTTACTGCATAAGATAAGAGCTCACGGAATTGGGGGTAATATATTAGCATGGATAGAGAATTGGCTAACTAACAGAAAGCAGAGAGTCAGGATAAATGGGTCATTTTCAGGTTGGCAATCAGTAACTAGTGGGGTGCCGCAGGGATCGGTGCTGGGGCCTCAACTATTTACAATCTACATTAATGACTTGGATGAAGGGACCGAGTGTAATGTAGCCAAGTTTGCGGATGATACAAAGATGGGTGGGAAAGCAAGTTGTGCAGAGGACTCAAAGAATCTGCAAAGGGATATAGACAGGCTAACTGAGTGGGCAAACATTTGGCAGATGGAGTATAATGTAGGAAAGTGCGAGGTTATACACTTTGGCAGGAAAAATAAAAAAGCAAATTATTATTTAAATGGAGAGAGATTACAAAATGCTACAGTTCAGAGGGACCTGGGAGTCCTTGTGCATGAAACACAAAAAGTTAGCATGCAGGTACAGCAAGTAATCAAAAAGGCAAATGGAATGTTGGCCTTTATTGCAAGGGGGTTGGAGTATAAAAGCAGGGAAGTCCTGCTACAACTGTACAGGGTATTGGTGAGACCACACCTTGAGTACTGCGTACAGTTTTGGTCTCCTTATTTAAGGAAGGATATACTTGCATTGGAGGCAGTACAGAGACGATTCACTAGGTTAATTCCAGAGATGAGGGGGTTTGACTTATGAAGAAAGGTTGAGCAGGTTGGGCCTATACTCATTGGAATTTAGAAGAATGAGAGGTGATCTTATTGAAACATATAAGATACTGAGGGGGCTTGACAAGATAGATGCAGAGAGGATGTTTCCCCTCGTGGAGAAATCTAGAACTCGGGGGCATAGTTTCAGAATAAAGGGTCGCCCTTTTAGAACTGAGATGAGGAGGAATTTCTTCTCTCAGAGGGTCGTAAATCTGTGGAATTCTCTGCCCCAGAGGCGTGGATGCTGGGTCATTAAATACATTTAAGGTGGAGATAGACAGATTTTTGCAAGATAAGGGAGTGAAGGGTTATGGGGAGTGGGCGGGGAAGTGGCTTTGAGCCCAAGATCAGCCATGATCTTATTGAATGGCGGAGCAGGCTCGAGGAGCCAAGTGGCCTATTCCTGCTTTTATTTCTTATGTTCTTATGAAAATGGGTCATGAATGATGTCACCAGACCCGCTCCATTTAATTGGGCCGGGTAACGTGCTGGGTGGGCTTAATAGGCATGTTCGTTTTCAGCAGCGGGATGGCAACCCGCCGTGGCCACCGCCCACACCAGACCCCGGCGAGGTCGGCAACATTTTGGCCACAGTGGCTGAATACGTGTAATGAATGGTCATCAGTCACATTCAAACCCTTTTCCAGATTTTGATAATGAACACCTTTCATCGCACACACATGCACAAATATCTCCCTTACAATTCAATAAAATATATTTATACTTACAATTCAATAAAATATATTTATACTTTAAGAAGAATGAATTAAAACTAAAGTGCAAACCTACATTTTCCATGTTCCAGAGCCGCACAGGCAAGGTGGCTCCATTTTCATCAAGTTGAAAGAAGATTGACCAAACAATTGCCTTTCTTAACTAGGAGTACACAATAGAATAAAATGCAACAACCATGAATTTTTTAATTAGTTTGAGGATGAAAACTTTTCATCTGTGTTTTATGTCCTGGACTATGTCCTAACATTTTTTTAATTTCAACTTCTATATGAATAGTTTTGACCGGTGAATAAAAATGTTTTATCGTGGTTTATTTGGGAGGAAACCTCTATGAAAATTATGAAAGCTTGTGCTTGCATTTTGTTTTGGCAAATTGTTGGATACTGGTTTACTGCCTAATTGTGTACCTAGAATAGAGAATTTCTTCTCTGGTATAGAGTGTAAGGAGATGGTTGAAGGTTAGTTTCTGGAGGCTGGTTCTGGAAGAAACAAGAGGATAAGCAGATACTGTGGTTGATATGAAATTGTATGCTGACACACCTGCTCCCCACTGAACTAACCTCACTCGATAATACAAGGTCAGCTCAATTAAATATTGGTGGCATTCCTGGCACCTAACACATAACACACTGGGAATGCCATAGGAGTCAGAAGGTCAGCCATTAGCAGTTTTTAAAGGGCTGCTGACTTCACAAAGACCTCTTTCAAAAATAGGTCATTTGAGACCAAATAAAAGCTGGGTCAGTAATGAGGAAGAAGTATCGCACAGGAATATGTAAGGAAAGCCAAAAAGCAAGACTCGAGACTATGCTACCTGCTCCACATGCAAAACCAGACAGGCAGAAGAAGATTAGACAACTGAACATGTGGTTGAAAGAGTGGTATAGGAGAAAGGGTCTTAGGTTTGTTAGGGCCAGTTTTGGAACAGGAGATAACTGTACAGAAGGGAAAAACATTACCTGAACTGCACTCTCACCAAGATTATATAGAGCTGATGGTGAGAGTTTAAACTAGTAAGCTTGAGGGCGGGGGTGTGGGGGCGCGGCTGTAGATACAGTACTTATCTTGGAAGTGATAAGGGAGGGTTAAGAAAAAGTATAGTTGAGGAAAGAATATGGAAGAAGTAGAAGGGAAGAGTGTACCAAGATGTAATAAACGGACAGGGTTAAAGTGCCTATAGATGCATATGGGAAGGACTATCAATAAAATCATGGAACTAGAAACACTAATTCTGTGGGGAGATATAATACTATAACTTAGACACAAATGTGGCTTCAGCTGAGACAGTACTGGGACTAAACATTTCAGGCTATAAAGTGTTCAAAATAGATAGAGAAAACAACAAGGAAGGATGAATGGTATTACTAAAGGAGGAGATGCAGCATTAAAAAGAAAGGGTGCTATTGAAGGTGGTGTTCAAATTGGGCCTCTCCGGATTGAACTGAAAAACAAGAGTTCTGCAATAATATTGAATGTTCATTCCAGACCGCAAAATAGTGAGAAACAAACAAAGGGAGAGATTTGCAGACAATTCAGAGAAGCTTGTAATAATTGGGGATTGTAACCATCCAGAAATTGACTGGGTTTGACTAAGAATGATTGACAAAATGGGGGGAGGTCTGTAGAATAAAATTCAGAACTGGTTTCCGAGTCAGTATGTTGCAAATCCAGTGAGGGAAGATGGAATTCTAGACTTGGTTCTGGGTAATGAACTGTGGTAAGCAAATGACCTGAATATTTAGGGGTCAGTGATCAGTATATAATTAAGTTTACAGTCAGAATAGGTAAAGAAAAAAACAGAGTTGAAAGCAACGGTTTGGACTGAAAGAGAAAATATTTTAGAGGAATGAGAGGGGGATCTAATCTAGATTAACTAGATGGAAAAGATTGCAGATAAAATAGCAGAGTAGCTGTGGAAAATATTTAAATAATAGGTGGGTAAGATACAGACTAAAAGTATCTCGAGTTGAGGTAAAGGGTTGCATCAAAGTCCAGAGTTCCATGGATAAACAAGCAGAATATAGCAAACAAAGTTCAAGAAGAAAGAATACGATAAAATTAAGGCAAATAATAAAGAAGATAACTCAAGAAAAATACTGAAAGCTGGGAGATGAAAATTAGATTAGAAAGGCTAAGAAACTATATTAAAATAAGTGGTGATTAACATAAATGATGATAGCAAACGCTTTTATAAGCACATGAGAAACAAGAGGACAAGGAAGAGGTGGATCAGGCAGGGTCAGAGATCCTTAACAAGTACGTTGCCTCTGTATTGACAAAGAAGTGAAGGAAGGACTGCAGGATCCAGAGGAAGCACAAATAGATAGAAATAATGGCCCAGAATTTCCGGTCGGGATGACAGCGAAAGCCGTTATTCTGCCTTTGAAACTGACCACAACTTCGGGATTTGGTGCATGCGCAAATTCCAAAGTTGTGGTCAGTCACTGATAGCTCCGAAACAGGATGCGCTGTGCGCCCCCACTCCGGCAATCTGTGTAATCAGCCAAATCATTGAAACTGACGAAGACTTCGGCTCTTCCGCAGTAAGTACGCTGTTAAATTCCCCACGAAAAGTTAGACCCAAAGGGATTAGGTGTAACTGGTGTTTAGACAGTGTTATTACTGCTGAACAAAGGTTAAGGGCCTGGAAAACTAATTTTAATTTTCTGCAGTGTGAAATTTGTCCATTTTAATAAAAATTAAAATTAAGAAACTTTTCAAAAATACTTTTAAACTTTTTTTTTAAGTTTGTCCATCTTTATTTCAGGTTTGCCTTTTCCCCATGTGAGAGCCCCAGTCTCTCTTTTGTTCTCTCTAACTATTTAAAAAGTTCGAATTTTAAGGACTTACTCACTTCCTTGTTCGCTGGTTGTTAGAATTCTGCCTTTTGATTGGTTGTTTAGACAGCCTGTTGACATCACAGCAGTTTGCACAAGGGGTTCCCCATTAAGTTCTGTTGATTTGAATTGAAGGTCGGAAAGCCCAAAGTTCTCGACACAGGGATCGTGAAGATCCTTGTGTGAAGCGTACTTCGGGGCCGGCAGTGAACGCCTTCATTTCACTGCTGACCACAAATTCTGGACCATTAAAAACAATAAAATGGTTTAGCGGGTGCTACAAATTCAGATCTGCTTTCGATACCTTCTTGGGTTCAGTGGCATCAATCACTCCCATATATAGATCCCATACCCCTTATATACTGGAGTAGACTCACACTGCCCAATATCTACTTATAGAATAGAGAAAGCCAGGGGTGTAACAATGGTACCCCCTTGTTTTTGTAGGTCTGGGGAAAATAGAGTGCCAGCACAGCTAGTATCTCTGTGCGAGCCAGAACTTCACAGTACCCTGTCACTGTTGCCATCTTTACAAAGCACCAGCACAATTATATGCATTCTAGTAGAACTTACCATTCAAATTTTCAGGACGTTCCAAATTGCATCACAACTAATGAATTACTTTTTCTTAAGTGTAGCCATCATTTTAGCACTAACCCATGGGCCGTTTTCCCAGTGTTGGTGAAGAAGTTTAAATCCCTGTTTAATCCATTTAAGAGCAGTTTAATTGATCTCGTTGCTCTATTGGACAACCCACTGTGGTGGCAGATCACATGGTTTACACGTGCTGCTGAAAATAGTGATATGGCGGGTAAATGAGCGGTGGGAGTTGTCCCAAAGAACTTTAGGAACCCACAGATACCACAGCAATACTTTTTTTTAGCATTTTAATGATCGACAAATCACCTCTCAAGCTTATTTTCTCCAATAAAAACACGTTTAAATATGCCAGGTTCTCTTCATAATTTAGAGCTTTATGTCCCAGAAGTTATCATGTTGTTCTTTAAACCCATTCCATTGATGTGGTTTTGAAGGTAGCATAAGTAAACCTATACATACTAGTCCAAATGTGCCCTTCCAATGGATTATAAAGGGTTAAAGCGGGTTGTTTTTCACTATCAATTGCCTTGGAGATATATCTCAGCACTTGAGTCACCTTGTTGATAAAAAGCATTCTTTCAAAGGATGGCCGACAATCACCTTTTCCTATTCTTTGCCACCTGTAAAACTCGAATATTTCGAGTAGTTTCAGATGTGGTGCATGTGTGAAAGGATTTATCATATAAAACCGTCACGAACTGCACACAAAACAAAAGCATTTGAATCAGATGGGGACTCTCGAGGCCGACCGTTTGTTGAATTTAGAATAATTGTGTTCAGCCTTTCCCACCACAGCCAAGAACACGCCGGTTCTTTCCAAAATGCAGCAATATTGCTTCATGATGCTACTCTAAATCACCCAGCATATATCATGTGCCTGTGCTGGGCTCATAAACTTTATAGTATTTAAATTAAACGAGAGTGGAGGGGCGATGAAACCAGCATAAGCACAGAAAACTAAATTCGGACTCAAAAAATGTTAAACTTGGTTTTTTTTTAAACGTGTGTTTGTGTGGGGTGTGGGGGGGGGGAGGAATCTTCGTGAGATTAGAATTTGCAACATCACGAGAAAATCGCTCTGCGAACGAGTTTGCCTTGTTTTAAAAAGGAGACGCCGATTTTTTTTTTTAAAACTGGAATGGATGAAGTGGTGTTTCTATTATTATTCTTGGTCCGGTGCACAACACCAGATCACGAGCAGCGAGTTCACATTTAGACTTCATCATAATGAATCTGACTGAGCCAATCGGCCGGTTGCAGCCAGCGCGGTGCTGAAGGCGGTGCCGGAGCCGACGGGGCTGCCTCCTCTCCTCTCTCTCTCTCTCTCTCCCTCTGACTGACGTGAGCCGCGCAGCGGGAGAGCGAGTGAAGCCTGGTCCACTGGCCCCGAGGGCTGGATGCCGGAGCTCGCCATCCCGGGCAGACTCGTGACTCCTCCACAGGCTCCGGCGGCCACGTCTCTTCACATCTGCCAAACACGGGGGACGGACTGGCTGACTCATTGAGATTCACACCCCTGCCCCGCATTACGTCAGAACGCCTCGAAACCTTTCCCAGTTAAAAAAAAAGAGAGAAAGTTTGTGTTTCAGAGCTGGATACATTCCTGAAGCGGTCTCCATCCCATCCCATCCCTTCCTTCCTTCCTCTCTCCCCCTTTTGCGCGCCAAAGATTACTGGGTTTCGATGCAAAGTAGCTGAGATCGATCTGCGCTTCAGAGAGAAAACCCAACCACCACCCAACCTGGAGCCTTTCCCGACCCGAGGAATATCTGATCGAGTAGGTGCGAGCGGGGCTCCAGCAGCGGCCGCTGCCCCCTCTCGGTTAGCCGGTGTCTGGAGCAACGCCCGTCCCTCGCGTTCAGCACCAGCTCCCGGACAGCTCCCTCCCGCTCGGATGTGGCTCTGAGCTCCGGATGAGAAGCGCCGCCACGTCTCCAGCAGCTCCCTCCTCTTGCACAAGCTCAGCGTGGAAATGGCATCTCTCGGCTTCTTCTCCAACGAGTCGGGACAGCGGTCCGGCGCCGGGGACAATTCGGCTGCAGGTAAATCAAAGGCAACACGTGTAAGAAGCTGTTCAAGGAGGCGGGGAGGGAGAGAGAGAGAGAGAGAGGGGAGGGGAGAGAAAGAGTTCAAGGAATCGGAAGCCACAGAGCAGCGATCGGTTTGAAAGCTCTTCTCCCCTGGGTGACAGGACAAAGTAGACTTCATGTGATTTCTTAATTAAGAAATCACACGTTTGGGTTCTATTGAGTATTTTTTTCCCCAATAGATCGGCTGTGTTTATGGTGTAGTGACCCAAAACAACTTAATGGGCTTTGGGTTGTTCGGTGAATGGAACAGGTTGTTTAGACTATGGGTAAAATGATCCAAAGGAGATGCAGGAAGCCGCTATCTGATACCCACAACATCTAAAGCATCACTTGCTGTGTGCAATAAGAAGCTCCTTTTATTAATATCGCAATTTGTATGTTTGTATTTATTTCCTGCAACTGCTGTACACGGGATATTCATCGTCCCCTTCGGCTAAAATCTCCAATGGCAGAATTAGCTTACAGTTTTTTAAAATTCAATTTCTGAAGCTTGATTTAACTATTGACTGATAATTTCCTATATAATCCAATCTATGGCAATCATATCATCGTTTAACACACTTGACTGTATAGTGGAGGGAAACTGGTCATAAAGGGTCTGATTAGGCACTTAATGTTTTTAAATCATCCATCTATAAGAGCTATTGTTTTGATTTATTACTTTTACAAATGACTTTTTCAAAGGATGCTAGAGTTTCTGTCCATCGTAAATCCCAGCCAAGCGGCCCAATCCAGCGGAGACCCGCCGGCTCATTGACCACTCGGTGACCTCTTGCAGTTTCACTGACCGATTTCAAAGTGTGCAGTTTTTAGCGGGAATATACACAGAGATCATGTTGACTCGGGGCCCTTCAGAGCAGCTTTTCTTCAGCCGTTTCAGACCGACTGAAGTAACAGGTCTATGAGCCGAAATCGGTGCACAGGTAGAACCAACAAAAGGGGGGCGGTTTAATACATTGGTGATTGTTTTGTGTGTTTTACAGCCCCAGCCTGGTGTCAGATGGCTCAAAAGTTCACAGGCGGCATTGGAACAAAGCTGTGTGGTGAGTGTTATCATTTGAATCTGTTCTCATCGGCTTACGAGAAGTTTAGGATCAATTTACCAACCCCTTCATTGATTTTTAAAAATATATATATTTTGGTTAAAACCCATGACTGCCGGTGATATGCCCGGATATATTCTTTTGGCCGAGTTGCGAGGGCTGCCAGTATGAGTGAACTGGATTAAACGCCCAGTTGAAGTGACCTGCTGGTCGGAGTCTCCTCCCCTCTCCTCTCCTCCCTCTATATTAACCTACCTACGAAGGGGTAATTTACACGTCTCAAACTGCAAGCCCAATGGCCTCTCCTAGTCCAAGGCAAAAACCCCAATTGAAAATAGAAGTAAAAAAAATCCGTTGGTGTTCTGGGAAGTTGAATATCAGGATAATTTAAGGTGACAGTTCCCCCAAATGGACCAGATCGGTGAATTTCCCAAGTGTCGATTGCTCCGACGTTGCCTCATCTTTTAAGCCAGAACAGGATGTGTGCGCGGTGATTGCAGCGAATGGGCTGGTTTTCTATCACACATCGTGAATCCTAAGAGCTACTTGTTCGTTAAATGGAGAGGTGAAGAGATTTAATACCCGAGTAGCTGGGTTACAGGCAACATTGTAAGAGATTAGCACCGCCAAAAGACCAAAGTGTCCTATTCAACATCAATGCTCTAACAACTGAGCAGTTGTTGCAATAAAATTCCTTCGATTTCTTTGGACTGCAGCAACCCATATTTATATTTGAAAATGATATGTTCTGATTTTGTGCTGGTTTCCAAAAGATGGTTACTTATGAAAAGTTACACGCCTTTCCATTAATAACTGCCCGCAATTGTTATAGAATCATCGTCAAAGCTTCTGTCCGAGAGCAGAAAATCGAATAAAGTACTTTAAATTGCCAAGGACTGCATTCGATGTTTGGTTCTTGTGATAAAGCAGAAGTAGAATGTTTGCTCTGGTGCAGCATCCGGTTTAAGTGATGCCCAGAAGGACAGTCCTTTTCACATGTCACCAATATAAGAATTCAAGGTAAAGCTGGTGAACGTTGTTACCGTTTCAGTCTCAACATTTTGGATTTTAGTGGGTGCAAGCCTATAAAATAAATGTATTCTGTCCAAACAATACCAGCAAAAAAAAACATTTGTTAAACTGGAATATTCTTTGCATTATTTTGCCATGCTTCATCAGAGGCAATATTAATTTAAATTCATACATTCCTCACTTTTCTTTCACACTTATTTTATTTTTACTCTTGAAAATGGAACAACTGAATTCTGTTCCTCGTCAGTGATGTCTCAGACTGTTTCATCTAAGCTAGCAGTAGATAATTTCAGTCAATTTGTCAGACTGGCTATCCATTTCTGTGAGATGTTTTGAGTGCAGTACAGCAAAAAGAGATTCTTTTCAGCATTGCGTTGTCAAGATATGCTGTTTACAATCTTGGTCTGCCTAACCAGACAAACAATCATTAAACAATCATTACACTACCACTAGCCTACCCAGATGCATCATTATACCACTGCTAATGCACCCAGTCATATCTAAACTCGAGCACTACCCTTCCAGACAGAGTTATTGTACCACGACTCTACTCCGAGAGAATGTTATGCATCCACTCGTCTATCCAGTCATTATCCTAGCATGACACACTATTACACAATCACCACTCTACCCAAACACATCATTACATCACTATCACCCAACAATGACACAATTTTAGGCAATCACTAGCTTATGCTGACCAGCCACTGCATTAGCATTATCCTACCCAACATACCATCATACCACTGCTACCCAATCCACACACACCACGATACCACTACTATCCTACTCAGACACACGATTGTACCCCTACCCTATGCAGTCGCAGCACTACACAACCACCGCCCTACCAAGATACACTTGTATACCTTGATTATCCTACACAGCCAAAACATTAGATCATTACCACCATATCCAGACACAATAGTGTCACTACAATAATTACTGAATATCCGCCCACCTCATGTTGCAGAACTCTGTATATTGTTTTTCCTGGAAAACTACAAAAGTTCACTTTTTCCATAAATAAAAAGTAGAAACACAGCATGCAAAGAAAACACAATCTCCCAATGATAATATTCAGAACTTCAGCAAAACAGGCAGTCTCTGAAAGAATATCCACACTGAGACCCTCTACATCCTGCCACCACATCCTCTGAGAAATGGCACAACTTCGAGGGGCATTGCTTCCATTGCAGCAGTAATGAATGAGTACACCAATGTAATTGTGATCAGCAATAGTATCATTTGGTAGAATGTCATATTCTGACCTCATCACACACAATTAATGAATATTGTATATCATGACATCATTAATTTAACCTTTCATGGTTCACTCTGTGTTGGTAGTGCAACAGTTTGGTTTTAATGTTCCAGTTAAGTTTAAAACATAGTGAGCCTACAGCGTAGATTCACCAGCATGATGCCAGTGATAGGAAACTATAGATATGAGGAGAGACTTGAGATACTGGGGGTACTTCCACTGGAATGGAGACATCTAAGAAGAGATTTACTGGAGGTTTTTAAAATTGTGAAGGGTCTTGATAGAGCGAATAGGGAAATATTATTTCCTCTAGTTATCAACTTAAAATTGTCACTAAGATAGCGAGGAGAGAGTTTAGAAGAAATTTCTTCCTGTAGATATATTTTTGGAGCATGGAATGTTTTGTCACAGGGGACTAGTTGAGGCAGAAACCATTGTAGCTTTTAAGGGAAAATCAGATGAATATTTGAAGCAGAGGAAGATCCATGACTATGGGGAGAGAGCAGGGCAATGGGATTAGTTATGGATTTCTCTAGCGAAGAGCTAAGACAGACACAATGGACTAAATAGCTTTCTCCTGTGCTGTGATCTTCTATGGTGCTAACTCCACTAATAATTATAAACAAACATATTCAAAGTTAAGATTTTCAGTTAGTTTACAATATCCGCTTTGAAAAGCAAGTAGAAGAAGAAAGCATGCTAGGGACCCTGTGGATGGGTTATTTATGGAATAAGCAGACTTGATGTCACAACGAACTGCAACACTTGTTATTTATGCTTGCTGGATAAATATATCCAACAGGACCTTCTGTGTCCATGTACATGGACTACTGTGTGCATCACTGTGTCTGTAATTGTGTTCAGCAATAGTAACATTTGTTAGAATATTCTGACTTCATCACACGCAATTAATGAATATTATGTATAATATCATTAGCTTAACAAACCGTCATGGTTCACTCGGTATTGGTAGTGCAATACTTTGTTTTATACTGAACTGGACCTTACTAGGCATTCTTATAAACTTTACACCATATTCTGTTTTCTTTCAAATACTATAGGAACGTCTGTGGCGTATAAATAAAAATATTTAAAAATGCAGCTGTCATAATAATGGGGAAGCTTCCAGGCTCAATTCCGGGTCTGTGCTGAGTTAACTGATCTCAGCCAGGATGGTGATGGGAGCGCTACAGTAGCTCAGCATTCCTCGGTTAAGGAAGGGGGAAAAACCTCCTGATCACCAGCCAGTGACTCCTGTTGGAAAGTGTAGATCATCGGGTGATGACCAGGATTGAGCTCGGCTCTGATGCCTCCCACCCTCTTCCCCCACTGACACTGTCTATGCTCACACATGAGGACAGGCTGAGACACTGCTGGGCTGAGCCACAGTGGACCATGTCCCAATTTTCCTCCAATTGAGGAGGGGGAGAAAAAGAGCAAAAATGCCAGCTGTGACATAAAGTAAAAGAGCTGCTAGTAGCACGTGAATGTGAATAGCATTATGAATGTGAATAGCATTGTGAATCTTCTGTTTTTGCTTTCAATACTAGCATTCTTGTACGGTGATGGGCAGAGGCCCACGGATACTGTTGTTAAGGAGGAAACAGCGGCCCTGGAAACCAATCTGGCCTGTACCTGCAGGAAAACCCCGTGTGCTTGTCAAAAAGTTCAATTCAACTTTTCTGTCCTGCATGCAACAGGTAAGATAATCTCTGAAAATAATGGACTACCTTCAAATTTAATTATTTGGCCTTGTTCTTGATTATTTGTGGACTACATGGATAGATTGACATCATTACAGTGATAGACTATGGCTGCAAATCTAAGTTGGTGTAATGCAAAACATTATAGATTTTGAATCCTGTTCGGTAAGGCCAGAGGGAGGAAAGGGCTAATATTTCTGGACTAGTATTTTTGGAGTTCCAAGTGTGAGGCCACATTTGAAAGCTATTATCTACCAGGCACTAGATTGAGACTAACTAAACTCACTTCATCTAGAACTTTTAATAGGCATTATATTATCAAGATATTGATCTTATCTATGTTTATTGGCTTCTGACCCAGGTTGTAGATTGAACGGAAAGCATTGCGACACACTTATAGAAGCCAGCCAAGTCAGAAAATTCAAAAAAGTATTACTGTTGAATCTAATGTGTTGATAAAACTATATGGAAACATTTTTCTCCATTGCTATACTACAGATGCTGCAAAATATCTGGAAATATTGTGTAGCAAGAGTTGTATTTGCATTGCCTTACTCTCCTTATAGTGTGTCACCCAGGATGTGGAGACCTATTCACCATCAGCACCACATTAGAAGTCAAGCCAGTTAGGAATAACATTAACATAATTTTATTTGTTACTGACCATTATTGTTGATTTTGCTAACATACTTCCATTAAGTGCTGGAGGTAACAGCGAGGGAACTAGCTGGGAATGTAGCAACAAGTAAGGCACAGTGGCCAGAAGACAAGAATATATAAAAAGAGCCTGAGAGAGTCAAAAGATAAGATGGGGGGAAATCAAAGGTTGATTAACTGAAATGCTTTGTGGTGAAAGAATAACTCTGCACTGGAATCGGTGAGAGAAGGCAGCAAGTACTTTGAGAATCACTAAGCTGTTAATTAATTTAAGTCCTTATTTACAGTATCTCAATGAAAATTAATGGACTCACAAAGCTAGTGAATAGACTGGAGTATTTTTTGTTTGTAAAATTTCACTACAAATCCTCATTACAATTTATTTATTGATTAATGTCAGAACTCTAAACTCTAAAAATCTGACATAACAACAGAAAATGCTGGAAACACTCAGCAGGTCAGGCAGCATTCGTGGAGAGAGAAACAGAGTTAACGTCTCAGGTCTGTGACCCTTCGTCAGAATTTCAGATTTCCAGCATCCGCAATATTTTGCTATTGTCTAAAAATCTGACCCTGTACTTTGTTTTTAAACTGGAGTGATACTGTCTTTAAAGGGATCTCATCTTCACTGAAAAGGTAAGAAAGTAATTATCAATTCAAAGAGGGATCTGAAGAAATTTTTAGCTGTATCCATAGTAGACAGAGGGTAAAAGACAACATAACTTCCAAAGGGATGAGTGGGGAAAATACGACAGGATCAGGAAATAGCAGAGGTGTTAAATAATGACGTCCTCACTTCAGTCTTCATGAAGGAAGGTCTGACAGATTCTGGATCCAGTTATTTTGATACAATGTGCAAACATCAGTAAAGCATCTGCTGTGAAGAAACTCAAGGAATTACAAGTAAACATAGCACCCAAACTAGACTAGACGCACTTTATAAACCTCAAGGAACTGAGAGTGGAAATAGTCACAGCAATGGTTTAGGAGTCCAGTAAATACAGGGGATGTAGTTGAGGACTGGAGGACAAAAAAAAGTTCAATTCTTGACTTTTCTCCCAGTGGGAACCTAACCCACCAAAATCAGAAATTTAAGCATACGTTGCATTCATTTAAATGATCAGAGAGTCATGCACAGCAAGTATCCACATTTCCAATATACTCTCCAGGTGGAAAAGGCTAGCTGCCAGGTGTGCAAAGTCGGTAAATTAACCCTTTGCTGCCCTCCTGTTGGAAAGTTACTCTTCAAGTGTTTTCCTGATATACAGGAAAAAAAGGAGGTATGGATTTGGGAATTATACAGAATGCGATCAGTGTTCATCTAAAGAGCTGATAGGCCATAAAGAAAGGGCAGCCTCACCTCATTAAACTCCTGGAATTCGGTGAGGATGGACAAAATCAGTCAAACGGATATAATTTAAAAATGAGAAGTCGCACAACACCAGGTTATAGTCCAACAGATTTATTTAATTTTACAAGCTTTCGGAGCAGTTCGCTCCTTCGTCAGGTAAGTTAGCAGTGAGAGAATCTCCCAGACTTACCTGACGAAGGAGCGAACTGCTCCGAAAGCTTGTAAAATTAAATAAATCTGTTGGACTATAACCTGGTGTTGTGCGACTTCTCATTTTTGTCCACCCCAGTCCAACGCCGGCATCTCCACATCAGGATATAATTTAATCAGGACTTTCCGAAGGCATTTGATACAGTTACACATGTGAAGCTTTTTCAGAAGACTGAGACATGTGGAATTCATTGTAAATTTGATAGTTTGAGACTGACAGCAATATGAAGTAGAAAATGGTGATACATGGAAAAAACTGTTACTGGAACAGTGGCTGGTAAAATTCGAAAGGGATCTGTTCTGGGTCGCCTGCTGTTGAAACTGTTCATAAAGTGTTGTGGAGGACCGTATTGTAATATTGTTTAAAAGTGCTGATGAGAGGTTGGGATAACCAAGCTATTTGATCCTGCGATGAATACAAGAGGGATGGATAGCATTGTAATGGGCCCAGAGCAGTTAAGGAAATGGAGCCAGGATGATGGATGAACTGTAATGTAATTAAATAATATTATGTATATCATCAGTTAACAACTTTCAGAAAGAGCTGGATAAATATCTGGTTAAGGATGGGATTGATGGTTAACAGAATAAATACAGGTAGAGATTATCGATAGAGTGTTGTGTGAAATGTGATAAAGCCTGAGCTGTAGGGACTCTGCAAAGGTCATGTCAATCAATCACAAATGAATAATCTATAATGTAAGGTTCGATAAATATTCTGAAATTTGACTTGATGTAGGGGAAAACTTTGTCGCGTTGCTCAGGAGCTTAAATGGGTTGAGTTCCATAATAAAGTGAGCTGCTTATCGTCTGTGGAAGGAGCAGGAACAATAGTTCAAAATGGCCTTTTTTCATTCCACATTTTCTTATGGTCCTATCAAAAAGCATTTGAAGAACGTCTTTATTTAGAAATACAAGATGCAATGAGAAATTTGTTGAAATGTTCCATTTGTGCTGTTATGACAAAAACCACACGTAGCTTTTCTGGCTCTTTTCTCCTCAAACAAAAATGTTGCCAAACATCTTTCATGAAGACAGTAACCTTTAAAGGTCTTAATTTGGGTTTTCTCATCCTACAGGAGATAGCTCCACTAGTACACACTTATCAATACTTCCCACATTGCCAACACACAAGGGGAAAGCAAGATTTCCTCGTCAATATTTGTGGCCACATCAGAAATGTACTCCTTATAAATATTACACTATAAACAGCCCACAGAGTAAATCTTCCCCCCAAGGTGACTGAGAGCGAGAAATATGTTATAGAAATGATTCGAACTTTTATCAACAATTTGTTTATTTTACAAATATTGTTACATGAAAATGATGTAGAGGGAGAGTTCTGAGGAACAGCTTAATACACAGTATTTGGGCCTCCACCTTGAAAATGTGACCCAAATATTAATCACCAATCGTAGCAACCTGTTATGCAGCTTGGAACTGAGTTGAAAAATATACTGGCAAACCTTGAGATCCCTGATTCCACATATAAATTAAAAAGAAGAAATCAAAGCACGATGAGATTAAGACGATAATTAGAAAGATCAAAGGCAACACACCAATAATATTAATGGATGAAAGGTGCACC
This sequence comes from Squalus acanthias, assembly GCA_030390025.1. Taxonomy (NCBI): domain Eukaryota; kingdom Metazoa; phylum Chordata; class Chondrichthyes; order Squaliformes; family Squalidae; genus Squalus; species Squalus acanthias. The sequence goes on from CM059428.1 coordinate 141,842,209, forward strand.
CAGCCAAGCGTGAAAGATCTGTTAATAGACACAACTGTTCGAGCCAGTAATAGGTTACATACAGAGGCTGCTTCATGTGTTTCCAGTATCGACTGGTAAAGGTCCACAATTTGCCCAAAATTTCTCCACATGAGGCAAATGAGCTGCAATTTCTTATTTACCAAGTGGATCAGCTTATTGCAGCACCAATGAATATACCGTGTAATGAGTGCTTTTTTAACACCAGCAGTGTCATGTATCACTGAGTTCACAATCACGGCTGTGTTGCTGTGAAGTGATCGGGGAAGGGGTAAAGGGAACAAAAGGGTAGTTACTGAGGAATTCTTGTGTATCATCGGTGCTGGCATTGGCACAAGTCTGGAAGTTTTTATATATATGAAACTAGAGTGCTTGATATCCAACATGATTATTAAGAATAAAAAGAGTATGCAAATCAATGACGCTAGAAGATTGAGGCTGTGGCAGAACTTGTTCTCAGCCCGTTTGAATCAAAGGAGCTGCCAGAAGATTGTTCAATAACTACGGTGATTTGAATAGGCGGTGACTGTGACAAAGGTAAACAATCCCTCCTCGTCCATCTTGACTTGTCTGCAGCCTTTGACACGGTTGACCACTCCATCCTTCGCCAACGCCTCTCCACCGTCATCCAGCTGGGTGGGACTGCACTCGCCTGGTTTCATTCTTATCGATCTAATCGTAGCCAGAGAATCACCTGCAACGGCTTCTCTTCCCGTTCCCGCATCGTTACCTCTGGTGTCCCCCAAGGATCTATCCTTGGCCCCCTCCTGTTTCTCATCTACATGTTGCCCCTTGGCCACACCATCCCAAAACACAGTGTCAGTTTCCACATGTACGCTGACGACATCCAGCTCTACCTCACTACCACTTCTCTCTACCCCTCCACGGTCTCTAAATTTGAGCAGAAATTTTCTCCAATTAAATATTGGGAAGACCGAAGCCATTGTTTTCGGTCCCCGCCACAAACTCCATTCCCTAGCCACTGACTCCATCCCTCTCCCTAAGATCTGTCTGAGGCTGAACCACACTGCTCACAACCTTGGTATCATATTTGACCCTGAAATGAGCTTCCGACCACATATCCACGGCATAACTAAGAACGCCCATTTCCACCTCTAACGTCGCCCGTCTCCGCCCTTGCCTCAGCTCATCCGCTGCTGAAACTCTCATCCATGCCTTTGTTACCTCTAGACTTGACTATTCCAACACACTCCTTGGGCTGGCCTCCCACGTTCTACCCTACGTAAACTTGAGGTCATCCAAAACTCGGCTGCCCGTGTCCTAACTCGCACCAAGTCCCATTCACCCATCACCCCTGTGCTCGCTTACCTAGATTGGCTACCGGTTAAGCAACGCCTCGATTTCAAAATTCTCATCCTTGTTTTCAAATCCCTCCATGGCCTCGCCCCTCCCTATCTCTGTAATCTCCTTCAGCCCACAAACCCCCGAGATTTCTGCGCTCCTCTAATTCTGCCCTCTTGAGGATCCCTGATTATAATCGCTCAACCATTGGTGGTCGTGCCTTCTGTTGCCTCGGCCCTAAGCTCTGGAATTCCCTGCCTAAACCTCTCCGCCTCGCTACCTCTCTCTCCTCCTTTAAGACGCTCCTTAAAACCTACCTCTTTGACCAAGCTTTTGGTCACCCGCCCTAATTTCTCCTTATGTGGCTCGGTGTCAAATTTTTTTGTCTTTTAATAATCCTGTGCAGCACCTTGGGGCATTTTACTACGTTAAAGGCGCTATATAAATACAAGTTGTTGTTGTTGTTATTTAGAAGGGTCTGCTTCTGTATTATGGTAATTATAGATCTGTTACTTTGACATCTGCAGCAGCCAAGATTTTGAAAAATATTGCAATGAAATTATTTAATTGTATTTTCTCCATGACAGGTTTGTGAAAGGTTGATCATATTGACCATATTCATTGCAATTCTTTGAACATGTAACACAATTGGTGGATGAGGATAATATGGCTGACCTGATGGTCTGAATTTTCCAATCGGCAGAAATCCCACCAGATTGAGGACAGCCCCAACCAAAGGTGGTTGGAAGGATTCTAGCTTGTATTACATAGAATTACATAGAATTTACAGCACAGAGACAGGCCATTCTTCCTAACTGGGCTGTGCTGGTGTTTATGTTCCACACGAGCCTCCTCCCACCCTATCTCATATAACCCTATCTGCATATCCTTCTATTCCTCTCTCCCTCATGTGTTTATCTAGCTTCCCCTTAAATGCATCTATGCTATTCGCCTCAACTACTCCTTGTGGTAGCAAATTCCACATTCTAACCACTCTCTGGATAATGAAGTTATTCCTGAATTCTTTATTAGATTTATTGGGGACTATCTTATATTTATGGCCACTAGTCTTACGGCTACCCTATCAAACCCCTTCATAATTTTAAAGACCTCTATTAGGTCACCCCTGTGATTGACTAGTAAATATGCATAATAGGAATTGGAGAGTGATGATCAATGTTAGCAGTTATAATTCAGCCAAAGAGTGCCCAATTGATTTACCCTGGGAATTATGGTTTCCGCAATATTTTTTTAAATTAATGTTTGTGAGGACATTGAAAATAGAATGTACTAGTTGATAGGTGACGCCAAGCTGTATGGGAAAATAGGATGTTTAGGGGGAAAAAAGGATAAATTCAAAGAAATAAAAACAGAAAATGCTGGAAACATTCAGCAGGCTAGGCAGCATTAGTTTCAAGTTGATGACCTTTCATCAGAACTTGAAGATGTTGGAGATGAGTAGCTTTTAAGCAAATACAGAGTCAGGAAAAAGGGGGCAGGAAAACAACAAAAGGGAGAGGTCTGTGATCCACATATCTTAAGCACAGAAGGAAGCCATATAGCCCATTGCATCCATGATAGATCTCAGAAAACACTATTCACTTTACTACATGGCCAGTGGCACCCCAACGCAATAGTGCAATTTGGCAGAGGCTTAGGCCTGGACATAGAGAAGGACATCAGGGCCTTCTGGCTGCTATCCAAAAACAGAAGCCTCAAGGCCTCCACCTTCTATGTCTCCCTTCTATTGACCCTGTGGAAGGAAAAAATGTACCTACTGGCTGGCTGCAAGACTTTGCATCCAGGCCATTCTCCGCTCCTCTGATCTGAACAGGTTGGGCACAAGGAGGATGGCCCACTACCAGTGGGAACGCCTATAACTCTATAGATGGGCCATCACCAAATGAAGACCAAGGAAAATGGGGCAGGAAGCATCATGTGATCACTCTCAACTTATTAGCATGGGATCGCCATGATTAACTTGCTCAAGGGGAATGGGAATCCTGGAAGTACCTGGACAACACAAAGGGGGAAGAAGAGATCTGGCATTATAGTTTCTGCACCTTTTTCCTCTGCTTTGTGCTAGGGGATAAGCATTCCCCAGGAGCAAACCAAATGTATATCAGCCCTGTGGTCTCCAAGATCACCCTGCACCTCTTTGCAAATCCCCTCCCCACATTTTTGAGAGCCCCCACATCCCTTATTTCTTTCCAAGTTTCCCTTCCCTCTATGTCTCTGAGATCTTGCTCCTCATTGTTTTGAAATATGTCCTTCCCAGTGCAATGTCAGATTCACATATCTCCTCTTGCCCACTCTATTTTCTTTCTTTTGATCGGTGCTTTATCAGTTTTGTAGCTTTGCTGTCACAGAAAGCAAGGAGCACTTTATTGGCAAGACTGCCTTAATCCTTAATGCCAGGGTTATTACTCTATTCCCTTTGCAAGCACACAGGAAGATCAGAGAGTTCTGCCCTTGTCACTGAGAGCAAAGCTAAGTGGAAGTTGCAGCACAACATGCACAGAGAGAAAGACAAAAGTGGGCATGGGGTGGAGTGGAGGGATTTAAGGTAGACATGGGACAAACACCAGGGTGCAGGGTTCAAACTGACAGCAGGAAAAATTTAGATCAGACATGCATTGGGTAAGCAACTAGGTCAGATTCATTGAAAAGATTTACAAATTAGTAGGAGTTCACAGTACTGCCATGTATATGACAAGTATTCAGTTAAAAAGGCGCATAGTCCTGGATAGAAATTACTGAATATAGTTACCAAACTTCCCATCTATGTTGTAATCTTCCGAGCTTGGACATACATTGGAAGATAATAAAATGTGCTTCTTAAAAGTCTAGATACGGAAGCAAAATTCTCCTTATGGTTCCTAGTAATTTGGTGCTCAATGAAGCATCTTATTAAGATGAAAATTTTAAGATTGCATTGTTGTATCAGGGTGGCAGGTCCAGTAAACAACTGCTGAATACAGCAAATCCAACCCAGCCAATTACCGCCCCATCAGTCTACTCTCAATCATCAGCAAAGTGATGGGAGGTGTCATCTACAATGCTATCAAGCGGCACTTACTCACCAATAACCTGCTCACGGATGCCCAGTTTGGGTTCCGCCAGGACCACTCAGCCCCCGACCTCATTACAGCCTAGGTCCAAACATGGACAAAGGAGCTGAATTCCAGAGGTGAGGTGAGAGTGACTGCCCTTGACATCAAGGCAGCATTTGACCGAGTGTGGCATCAAGGAGCCCTAGTAAAACTGAAGTCAATGGGAATCGGGGGGTGAAATCTCCACTGGCTGGAGTCATACCTAGCACAAAGGAAGATGGTTGTGGTGGTTGAAGGTCAATCATCACAGCCCCAGGACATCGCTGCAGGAGTTCCTCAGGGCAGTGTCCTAGGTCCAACCATCTTCAGCTGCTTCATCAATGATCTTCCCTCCAACATAAGGTCAGAAATGGGGATGTTCGCTGATGACTGCACAGTGTTCAGTGCCATTCACAACTCCTCAGATAATGAAGCAGTCCGTGCCCGCATGCAACAAGACCTGGACGACATTCAGGCTTCGGCTGATAAGTGGCAGGTAACATTCACGCCACAGAAGTGCCAGGCAATGACCATCTCCAACAAGTGAGAGTCTAACTACCTCCCCTTGACATTCAACGGCATTACCATCGCCGAATCCCCCACCATCAACATCCTGGGGGGTCACCATTGACCAGAAACTTAACTGGACCAGCTACATAAATACTGTGCCAACAAGAGCAGGTCAGAGGCTAGGTATTCTGCGACAAGTGTCTCACCTCCTGACTCCCCAAAGCCTTTCCACCATCTACAAGGCACAAGTAAAGAGTGTGATGGAATACTCTCCACTTGCCTGGATGAGTGCAGCTCCAACAACACTCGAGTAGCTCGACACCATCCAGGACAAAGCAGCCCGTTTGATTGGCACCCCATCCACCACCTTAAACATTCACACCCTCCACCACCGGCGTACCGTGGCTGCAGTGTGTACCATCTACAAGATGCACTGCAGCAACTCGCCAAGGCTTCTTCGGCAGCACCTCCCATACCCGCGACCTCTTCCACCTAGAAGGACAAGGGCAGCAGGCGCATGGGAACACCACCACCTCCAAGTTCCCCTCCAAGTTACACACCATCCTGACTTGGAAGTATATCGCCGATCCTTCATCGTCGCTGGGTCAAAATCCTGGAACTCCCTCCCTAACAGCACCGTGGGAGTACCTTCACCACACGGACTGCAGCCGTTCAAGAAGGCGGCTCACCACCACCTTCTCAGGGCAACTAGGGATGGGCAATAAATGCTGGCCTTGCCTGCAACGCCCACATCCCATAAACGAATAAAAAAAAAACAATAAATACAGTGTATGAAAGTAGTGCCAGAATTTCATTGCTGTCTTGATGCATATGTATAATTAAAAATGTCCAGCCAAGTGCAACGATGAGTGATCAACTCTTTTGGCAGTATCCAATATAGCCAAAGGGCAAGTGGCTTGTCAATAGTTGATCTGTTACTTTTGTCAATTTCATGGCTGATGATACTATTAGAAATATAAGCACAATATTAAAAAAAAAAGCTGTGACATTGTGACTGGAGGCATGCGATGTAGCACCGTCCTGTCTCTGTATTGCAGATAAGATCCTGTTGGTCAATATTACAATTGATCCTAAACGGCAACATCCATGTATATCGTGCCTTTAATGTGGATGTCCCAATGTACTTCACTGAGGCCAAAGAAAGAAAGATTAGGCGGGCTTGCCAAAGAGTTGGTTTTGAGAAGAGTCTGAAAGGAAGAGAGGGTAATAAAGAACCAGGGTGGTTTAGTGAGGGAATTCTAAAGGGTGGGGCCTAAGAGGCTGAAAGCACAGCTGCCAGTTGTAGGGAGGGGGGAGGGGGTGCTGGTGCACAAAAGGCTGGAGTCAGAGGAATGGAGAGTTCAGAGAGGCAGGAGGATGTTACAGACAGGGAGAGGCAAGACCATGGAGGGACTTAAACACAAGGATGAAAATGTTAAATTTGAAGCATTGGGGGACTATGAGCCAGTGTAGGTCAGTGTGGATAGGAGGGGTGGGTTGGCAGGGGACGGGGGGGGGGGGCAGTGATGGCTGAGAAGGACTTAGTGCAGGGTAGGATAACAGCAGCAAATGTTTGGTTGAGCTGAGCTTTATGGAGGATGTGAGGCCAGCCAGGAGAGATTAGAGTAATCAAATCTGAAGGTGACAAAGGCATGAAATCAATGCAAAGGAAAATCAGGCAGGGTATATAAGGGCAACCCATCCTCTACCATCAGTTTTGCTCCCCGATTGAAGGTGAATTATATCCCTTTGTTCATTTGATACACCTCCTTCCTACTGTGTTCATTGACCTACAGAGGCTGCCAACACCACCTCCCTCACCTTGAAACCACAACTTGCATTTCTATTTGTTCCTCGTATAACAGAATCTCTCCGCACGCTTCACAAGAGGGGCAGTTGGTCATTGAGCAGAAGTTAACAATAACTGGGCGGAGATGACGTGTAGGGAAAGAGGTAACAGGCTTTGGAAGATATTCCCAGACAGTAGAGGACTGCAAGATCTGATAGTGATGAGAAGTGGGTGAAGTGATTCCGTGCAGTAATGAGCAGTCAGAGGAACAGAGGGTGTGGGCTTAGGTGTATCTTTTGTAAAAAATATTCTATTAGCATGCATTGAAGAATCTACAGGTAGCGTGCACTGAGGTGTATGTATTCGTAATGCTGTGATTGTTTATTTTATCATCCCTTGTTAATATTTTTACTTTTTTATGAATGACTGCTTGTTCAAATTCTACAATGTAGAGCCGTTAACATGGCATGCGAAACTTGTGATGACAGAGAGCAATTCCCTTATTTTGTGATTTAATGAAAGTGAAAGATGTAATTTCTAGGAAAGGAAATGTGTTAGTAATTTAACACCCAGCCTCGGCATCCAAGAATTCCTTCAAGGTGAGGTATTGCACCACGTAGACACAGGGGAACACTCCTTGCACTATATCCCAACGTGGTTCCTTAATCTACATCTGAACATCACCTTGACTCTGTTCGATAATCATGCAGTGTATCTTTAAATATAATTTGGGCTCAGGCCTGTTGAATCAGACACAATTACATATATTTGTATTTTAAAAATCAGTTTAACCTCAATGATACACTTCACACGTACCAGCAAAGCTTGCAACATTTCATAGTAGCAAGAGGACATTGCATTACTTTCTGCTATGAGGCAACTTAACTTACGGGATAGAATAGTTATCATCCCAGGAGTGCGGCCAGTCAAGGTCTTCTGTGGAGGATTCACTTTCGCTTTCAATCTAGGAGCAGACCCTCTCTCTTTATACCTTTTCTTCATCGTCACTTTTCTTATCCTGCTCCAGCAGCAACTTCCCTTTGTTTCACAGACTTTACATAAACTTTATTGCATGAAGAAAGGATGTCTAATTTAAGGAAATGGTTCCCTTTTGTTGAATAAACACTCTGGTATCCTTGCAATTTCGATTAGTAAGTACCAGTTACCCGATCATACAACACATTCTTCCTGCAGCCAATTGTTATTCAACATGTGGATCTGCTAACTATAAGTTTGATTACTATTCATTCTTAGGAACCTGTCCCCTTCCAAGTCTGTCTGTCTCATCCTGTAGTGCAGTATTTCATTGCAAAGACATACCCTACTTGTTTTTCCAACCTCAACATTCTTATCATTGCCTAACCACAGATTCCACTTCCTTATTCATTCAGACACTCAAAAACATCTGTTTAATTCATTTCCTTGCACACAATTGTAAAAGGGTAATTAAGCACTGATTAGTTACTTTAAGACACTAGAATCATTGAAACTTATAGCACAGAAGGAGGCCATTCAGCCCCTTTGTGCTTGTGCTGGCTCTTTGAAAGAACAGTCGTGTTTAGTCCCACACCCCCGCTTTTTGTCCGTAACCCTGTAAGTTCCTCATCCTCAAGTACCTGTCCAACTCCCTTTAAAATTATTACTGGAATCATCTTCCACCACCTTTTCAGGCAGAGCGTTCCAGATCCCGACAACCCTCTGAGTGAAAAAAATTCTCCTCATCTCCCATCTAGATCTTTTGCCAATTATTTTAAATCTCTGACCTCTGGTTATTGACCCACTCACCAGAGGGAACAGTTTCTCTCTCGCTACTCTATCAAAACCTCTCATCATCTTGTAACCCTCTGTTAGATCACCTCTTAAGCTTCTCTGTTCCAAGGAGAACAGTCCTAACTTTTCCAACCTCTCCTCATAACTGAAGTCCCTCATTCCCGGTAAACCCCCTCTGTACCCTTTCTAAGGCCTTTACATCTTTCCTGATGTGTGATGCCCAGAGTTGTCCACAATACTCCAGCTGAGGCCTAACCAGTGATTTATAAAGTTCGAGCATGATCTCATTGATTTTATATTCTGTGCCTCTATTTATAAACCCGAGTAAGCCATCTGCTTTTTTAACCACCTTATCAACTTGCCCAGCCACCGTTAAGGATTTGTGTATATGGACACCAAGGTCTCTTTGCTGATCTATACTTTTCAAAATTGTGCCATTTATAGTACTGTATACTGTTTTTCCATATTAGTCCTCCTAAAGTGCATCACTTCACACTTCTCCACATTGAACTCCATCTGCCATGCTTCTGCCCGTTTCACCATCCTGTCTATGTCATTCTGAAGTCTACAACTATCCTCATCACTATCTATTACGTTGCCAAGTTTCATATCATCTGCAAACTCTATAATGCTGCTCTCTATACCCAAGTCTAGGTCATTTATAAAAATTAAAGAGCAATGGACCCAAAACTGACCACTGCACATTGTGGCTTAAGGATCATATCATCATGTTTGACGAATAAAAGTTAAAATTTACACACATAAATCATAGCCTAGCAATGCTAAACTAGAAGGTTCTCTCATCAATCAGAGCCTCAGAATTTCTGCAGCTGTCCCGATTAACCCTTCCCATACTGGTCTATTACAATCTCCATATCTTTTATCGATCAGCTGCACCTCAACACTTCTATTTAAACATAAGCCATGTTTATGATTTCTGAGTGATAATTAGTGTGAACTCACCTCAAGGCTGGATTGCCATTGTCCAAACCTGTTTCATTTACATCCGTCAGTGAGAATAGTGACTATAATATGATTGAATTTGATATTAGTTTTCAGAGGGAGCAGGTAGAGTCACAAACCAAGGTTTTAACTTTAAGTAAGGCAAACTTTGAAGGGATGTGAAATGAGTTGACCGCAGTAAACTGGACTGAACTGTTAATGGGTAAACCTACAAACTGTGGGAAGTATTCGAACAAGTATTTGGTACAATAAAAAACAAGTACATACCCCTAAAAGGCAAAGGCTCTACTTGTGTAGTTGAGCAGCCATGGTCAAGAAATGAGGTAAGAGACAGCATTGAGCTTAAAAAAAAAAGGTTTACATAAATGCCAGGAAAAGTGGAAAACAAGCTGATCGGAAGAGCACAAAGGGATACAAAGAAACTAATAATAGCTGCAAAAAGGAAATATGAAAAAACTTGCAATCGATATCAAAGCTAACAGCAAAAGTACATCGTATCTGTTTTCACAGTGGGGGAAGAGGACAAAATACCAGCGGTACAAGAAAACCTAAATATAAGTTAAGGGGAGGAACTTAGTGGATTTAATATCAGTTTTTTAAAATGGTAATAGGGAAAATAATGAAACTGAAGATTGACAAATCTCCGGGACCTGATGGTTTCCATTCCAGGGTATTAAAATAAATAAGCGAGTCAAGTTAAGTGTGGTAATGTAATGGCTGCTTTTATTTCAGACTCTCTGGAACAATCCGTTTCGATATAACAAACAGTGTAAGAAGAGATCCTGGAGTGTACACTGACGACACCCAGCTCTACCTCACCACCACCTCTCTCGACCCCTCCACTGCCTCTGATTTGTCACACTGCTTGTCCGACTTCCAGTACTGGATGAGCAGAAATTTCCTCCCAACTAGATTGGAAACTCCGAAGCCATAGTCCTCAGTCCACGCCACAAACTCTGTTCCCTAGTCACCGACTCCATCCCTCTGCCTGGCCATTGTTTGAAGCTGAATCAGACTGTTCGCAACCTTGGCGACCTATTTGACCCTGAGCTGAACTTCCGACCCCATATCCACTCCATCACCAAGACCGCTTACTTCCACCTCCATAACATTGCCTGTCTCCGCCCCTGTCTCAGCTCATTTGCTGCTGAAATGCTCATCCATGCCTTTGTTACCTCTAGATTTGACTATTCACCCTCCATAAACTTGAGCTCATCCAAAACTCTGCTGCCAATATCCGAACTCGCACCAAGTCCCGTTCGCCCATCACCTACTGTGCTCGCTGACCTACATTGGCTCCCAGTCTGGCAATGCTTCGATTTTAAAAGTCTCAAACTTGTTTTCAAATCCCTCCGTGGCCTTGCCCCTCCCTATTTCCGTAACCATCTCCAGACCTACAACCCTCCGAGATTTCTGCGCTCCTCTAGTCCTGGCCTCTTGCGCATCTCGATTTTAATAGCTCCACCATTGGTGGCTGTGCCGACAGCTGCCTAGGCCCTAAGCTCTGGAATTCCCTTCCTAAACCTCTCTGCCTCGCTACCTCTCTTTCCTCTTTTAAGATGCTCCTTGAAACCTACCTCTTTGACCAAGCTTTTGGTCCTCTGTCCTAATATATCCTTATGTGACTCGTTGTCAAATCTTGTTTGATAACGCTCATGTGAAGCGCCTTGGGATGTTTTACTACTTTAAAGGTGCTATATAAATGCAAATTTTGTTCTTGTATTTGCTACAATATGCTTACTGCTATCAGGGGCCCTCTAGTATTCAATTACCAACATGCAGGTGCAGTACACATCAGTGAGGAAGTTGAAAATGCAATAGTCATTATTTTCCAAAGCTTTCTAAATTCAGGAATTGTGCTTCTGGTTTGGAAAATTGCTAATTATTTATGAAGGGAGGGAGAAACCAGGTAACACTGACCTTTACGTTAACATTAGTTGTGGGGAAGTTACTAAGATCTATCATGAGAGACAGAGTCATGCCCTGAAGATGCGAGAGGCACTATATCAGTGCAATCCTTTCTTTTAAATCATACATTTATGAAACAAATGAAAATGAAGGACAAAAACGATCAGCTGGTCCATCAATCCTGTTCCATACTGTCATGTTATAACCACCAGAATTTTAGTTAAATTCCAGAAGTTTCAGCAATTTGGAAGCAGATAACTAGAGCATAGCAGTTTTTCTACAGTGCAAGCTGATGAGCTGGGAGACAAAAAACTGAAGTGCTGCAGCACCATCACTGATGGGAGGTTTTAATTACAGCGTGACCTGTTTACATGGCAGTTTCCATTATAAATCTGGACACAGAAATGGGAAAAGTTGACTCCAAAGTGTGACAGAAACTTGACAACAGGATAATCAGGAGGTGCACACAGGCATAAGATTTTTAATTAGGTGTAGATATTGGCTTAATTAGATCCTTCTCAAATGCCGTGGTCTCCTTATCTGAGGAAGGATATACTTGCCTTAGAGGTGATGCAACGAAGGTTCACTAGATTGATCCCTGGGATGAGAGGGTTGTCCTATGAGGAGAGATTGAGCAGATTGGGCCTATACTCTCTGGATTTTAGAAGAATGAGAGGTGATCTCATTGAAACATATAAGATTCTGAGGGGGATTGACAGGGTAGATGCTGAGAGGTTGTTTCCCCTGGCTGGAGAGTCTAGAGCTGGGGCATAGGGGCATAGTCTCAGGATAAGGGGTCGGCCATTTAAGACTGAGATGAGGAGGAATTTCTTCACACACAGGGTTGTGAATCTTTGGATTCTCTATCCAAAGGGCCGTGAATGCTGAATCATTGAGAATATTCAAGGCTGAGATAGATAGATTTTTGGACTCTAGGGGAATCAAGGGATATGGACATCAGGTGGGAATGTCGAGTTGAGGTCGAAGATCAGCCATGATCTTATTGAATGGCAGCACAGGCTCGAGGGGCCATATGGCCTACTCCTGCTCCTAATTCTTATGTTCTAAATTGTTTATATTGCAAATCGCACCTAAATTAATGCTAAAATTGTCACTATTGTCCTGGTAACATCTGTGGAAAAATATCATCTAACTTTAAGAAATCTGAAACTATTTCCTTTCTAGGATACTTAACAGGACACTCCTGCTCTTCTTTATATAGTGCCACGGGATCTTTGACACCTACCTGTACACAAGGCCTTGGTTTAATGTCTCATCTGAAAGATGGCACCTTGAATAATGCAGTACTCTCTCAGTACAGCTCTGAAGTGTCAGTCTAAATTATGTGCTTAACTCCAGGATTGGGGTTTGAACCCACAACATTCTGACTCCGAGGTTAGAGTGCTATCAATTGAGGTGGTACTAGATAACGTAAGTAAAGACAGCTCTTCTTGTAGGATAGTTTGGCACAGTGTAAACCAGTAATCATTGTCTTTTTGCTGAAATGTGCATTAATAGTATGTCAAAGTATACACGGATTTTTTGCCCACTGCCCAAGATGCTTAAACATCTATTTTTCCGAGGACAGTTCTTCATATATTTTAACAGAAACCATGTTGACTGCTATTGCTTCTATGCATATATAAGGAGGCCATTTGGAACCATTCAAAAAAGTGTTTTTCATGCAATGCAATTTTTCTGCAGAGTCCTGTATATCTGTGAAGTCAAGGGAACCCAATGATATGCACAGAAGTGTTTCATATGAATTTTTGGAGATTTTGTTTCTAAAACAATGTAAAATATCTCAGTGGAAATCATTGGGTTCCTGACTTCATGGAGTTTCAGGGACTTAAATGAAAAATACACGCCGTGAAAACATACAGGCCTAGTTATAACAAAGGGTCTGTTTTATAAGGAAGGAGGAGCTATACATATTTCAAAGGTGGAACCATTCTCACTAAATAAATCAAATATTGTGACAGTGACAGGAAAGCCAGGATATTAAATTGTTTGTTTCACTGCAGAGTACATTAAAAAGTCTCTAGAGAAAAATAAATCTATCCGAGTTAAGTCACCATACTGCTGTCATTTGCTATTATCATTTGCTGCTTTGTTAAACTTAGTGTGTGTGCAGAATGTGCACAGGATCCATATATTTTCTGCAAAGCTCTGTGAAATATTTGGCCAGAAAATTCTTGGACCCACTGTGAAATGGCAGCACAAATTGGTGGTTAGGTCCCCAGGGGGATGAGAATTCAGGTGGGATCCAGAAATGCCAAGTCTCCACCCAGAAGACGATTGGCAGGCAATTTGCACAGGGGCCTGGGGTGGGCGTAACTTCCACCTGTGACATCAGCGGAGACGAGGCCAAGGGAAGGCCTTTCCCATGTGGAATTTCCTCAGCTCCCGCATTTACTCTGCCCAGCAAACTGGACACCAGGAACAACTCAAGAGTTTGGGTCGGTGTGCCTGCAGAAGTGCGGCTCCATCGGAGTCTCCAGGCTGGGGCATGTCCTGGAAGACCCCAGAAATCCTGGACGTGCATGTTTGGATTGGCCCTCCTACAAAGGGGATTGATCAGCTTGCTCACCTGCACTTTTGAAGAACATGGGAAAGTCAATGGAGGTTGGTGAGGACGGAGGTGAAAAGAGTGCAGGGCTTAGTATGAGATAGGATGTCAACTGGAATTTTAACAAAAATCAGATGCCAAAATTGCTGTTCTAGATACCATTCATCATTTGTGAAAGACAGCCAGGTTATTTTTGAATATCAATAATAATGTTGGCAGATCAATGTTTTGTGTGTTAAAAGTATGTTAAATCTGTAAAACCCATCTGAACCACCAGATAGACCTTGGTTTAAGTTTTCATTTGAAAGGCAGTGCCTCCGACAATGCAGAATTTCTCAGTACTGCAACAGATTGTCGGCCTAGATTAGAGCACTAACCCTAGGATGGGGCTTGAACCTTCAGTCATCTAACTTGAAGAAAGGCGAGTACTAATTGAGCCAAGCCCATAATAAAATATTTGGACAGACTTGGGCTTGTTAAACGTTCATCATATATAATAGCTAGAAGCAACACAGAAACTCCTCCATATGTTACATTTAACCCACTGATAAAGTCATGTACGTGCAATGACTTTGCCATTGGGATAAATGTAATGTACTGAGGAATTTCTACACACTAGCAGCTGGGTAACATTTTAATAATATTACTGGATTTGATATTTTGTTGAGCACAGATTAAAAATGACATCAAAATATCATGTCAAAAAAAGAGTAAGACTTAATGCTACGGGGCAGTGGTAAGAGTGTATCAGATAAGAAGGCATCAATCAAGAAGGGGGTTAACATCTCTGTTAAAATAGCAGATGGAGGAATGTCATTTGAATGCACGAACTATTAGTCAACAATAATCACTACTGGTAAATATTAGTCTATTAAAAAAATCTCAGTACAATGTCACACTAATTGTAAGAAATTTTTAACAAAACGGAAGTTGTTCTTGGTGTCAGAACGAACACTACGGCGTGTTTTGCAATAATCATGGGAAAACATTATAAAGGGTAGAATCTTTTGAATTTAATTCTTTTATTTCATCGGCATTCCAGGGGTTTCTTGCTGTTCATGCAAATGCCACTCTATTCTAGTTCCTATGTTATGCCTACTAGTGCTCCACAAGGAATGTATGTGCCTCCCCTTCCCTTCCCTGGGTTTCCCACCTTCCCCGACCCGAAGCCCGCCCAAACTTTCTCCCAACCACTTATCAGAGTGCTGGAGACCATTCCTTCTGGTCCCCGATGACGGCCTCCTGCCGCCAGACATCCCGCTCCTGGCCGTCGGCTAGCTGCCACTTCCCGCTGGGTTCGAGCGGGAGACTGACGGGGCCTACACAGATGAGGCCCGGGAGTTAAAATCTATCCGCCTTGGCCTCTGCCTGCACAAGTAAAACTGAAGTCAATGGGAATCGGGGGGAAAACTCTCCACTGGCTGGAGTCATACCTAGCACAAAGGAAGATGGTTGTGGTGATTGGAGGTCAATCATCACTGCCCCAGGACATCGCTGCAGGAGTTCCTCAGGGCAGTGTCCTAGGCCCAACCCAACGCCCACATCCCATAAACGAATTAAAAAAAAACTCCCACCCCAAGTTAAAATACGGGCTATGGGAATGTGTTATCAGGGAAGGCTATTGAAACAAATATTGAAGTTGGGTTCAGGAACGAGCTAATTATGTTTCTGGAGAAAGGGGATAGATGTATGCGATGAGAGGGTGGGATGGTTAAATAAAAGCAGACCAGTTAGGCCAAATGTCTTTTTTATGTTCCTAAAATTTCCTATGTTCCTTATCATTTATGTGGACTTCCATAAGCCATTTAAGCAGCTAATAAAAAGATAATGGCTCAAGTAATGCAAAGGCATCTTACCAGTTAGATAGGATATTACATTAGTCAATGAAAGTCGCATCTCATTTAAGGGAACTAGTAGATTTATTTGAAAAAGCTGAACAGGTTTTTGAACCAGAAGGAAAGTGAGGGTACGCATTTGGAGTTCAAGCTGGAGAACAGTGGACATAATCTATGAACAGAGTCATAGGAGCAGAAATAGTCAATTAAAAATACTCAAGAAGGACAGGGTAGAAGTCATTGGGCGCAATATTTGATTCAGAAAGCTGGAATTGAGCTAGAAATGAGGCTCAGATTGAAGGAAAGAAAGAAAGACTTGTATTTATATAGCGCCTTTCACGACCACCGGACGTCTCAAAGCGCTTTACAGCCAATGGAGTACTTTTGAAGTGTAGTCACTGTTGTAATGTAGGAAACGCGGGAACCAATTTGTACACAGCAAGGTCCCACAAACAGCAATGTGATAATGACCAGATTATCTGTTTTTGTTATGTTGGTTGAGGGATAAATATTGGCCAGGACACTAGGGATAACTCCCCTGCTCTTCTTCGAAATTGTGTCATGGGGGATCTTTTACGTCCACTTGAGAGAGCAGACAGGGCCTCGGTTTAACCTCTCATCCGAAAGACGGCACCTCCGACAGTGCAGCACTCCAGATTGGGTGTTCACTTTGACCTAAATAGTCCAAATATTGAAGCTTGGATTTTACTGAATTAAACTGAGCTTCCACAATTGAAAAAGAAATTCATTTAGAAAGAAGTAAATGTACAGCTGACTTAAAATCTCTTGAGTTAAAGGAAAATCACAGATATTCATGTGCAGAGTTATTAAATAGTTATCTGACTACTGTCATTTTACATTCTGAAGATTCTGGTCCAAAAATCCATGGCTGTTCCAGCATACTCCCTCTGTAACTTCGGCAGAATGGCTAGAAGCTAGGCTGAGACCCGGATATCCTGGGTCCTGGATAGTGCAGAGGTTTCTGGGATGGCCTGTTAGGAGTAGAGCCTCCACTCAGCCCAAACATGGCCATTGACGTAGGGAGGTGGGTTCGGGGGGCAGGGACTTAGAATGTCAGAGTTTCTGCGCCCTGGGTTTTCATTGGGACCTAGTATATGGTCATTGGAGGTATTCCTGGTGAGACCAGGTGTACCTCCCTAACGAGACCAGAAATGGGGCCCACCCAGGAGTCCAAGCCTGGAATCCAGGGGACAAGGTGCAAGACTTTTCTCTGCAGTTTTTAAAGCAGCTTCCTTACAAAAAGGGGGGCACTCAGTTTTTTCCAGGGGACCCGGCACACCCTCTCCCAACCTGGCACTCCTTGGCAGGCGCTCCATTTGTGTCCCTAGTGGCGCGGGCACCCACCATTTCTCCTCTTCTTAGGCAGTCCCTCGGAACCGAGGATGACTTGCTTCCAGACTAAAAATGAGTTCTCAGGTGACTGATGAGTCCAATGCGGGACCTACAGTCTCTGTCACAGCTGGGGCAGACGGTGGTTGAAGGGGCGGGTGGGTGGGGTGCTTGGGTTGATGTGCGCTCCTTGCGCTTGGCTTCCGCTTGCTCCCGGCGAAGAGACTTGAGGTGTTCGGCGCCTTCCCGGATGCTTGTCCTCCACTTTGTGCGGTCTTGGGCCTGGCATTCCCAGGTGTCGGTGGGGATGTTGCACTTTTTCAAGGAGGCTTTGAGGGTGTCCTTGAAGCGTTTCCTCTGCCCACCTGGGGCTCTCTTGCTGTGTCAGAGCTCCGAGTAGAGCGCTTGTTTTGGGAGTCTTGTATCGGGCATGCGGACAATGTGGCCCATCCATCGGAGCTGATCAAGTGTGGTCAAAGCTTCGATGCTGGGGATGTTGTACTGAGCGAGAACACTGACGTTGGATTTGCAGGATCTTGCGGAGGCAGCGTTAGTGGTACCACTCCAGTGCTTTGAGGTGCCTGCTGTACATGGTCCATGTGCTGCTTATGGAGGCCTTGAGTGCAGACCAGGCACTGTGGACACTCTGTGTCTCTGAATCACTGGGAGTCGTCAGGTTGGTTGTGAGGCGCAGGCTGAATAGGGCTTTCTTAGCAGGGTCTTTGAGTGCTTCAGCGTTGATTTTCCTGCGGCATTGCTTCTGTTGCCGCTGCTGTTTTGGGGCTACGTTGATGGAGATGACAGAGCGGATTAGGCGGTGGTCTGTCCAGCAGTCGTCAGCTCCTATCATGGTGATGTGGACGTCCTTGCGGTCCCTCGCTCGGACGATGACGTAGTCAAGCAGATGCCAGTGCTTGGAGCGAGGGTGTTGCCATGAAGCCTTGTACTTGTCTCTCTGATGGAACAAGGTGTTGGTTATGACAAGGCCATGTTCTAAGCATTTTGTCAGGCGGAGGGTACCGTTGGAGTTGGTTTTCCCTACCCCTTCTCTGCCGATCACACCTCCCCAGAGGTCTGTGTCCTTTCCAACTCTGGCGTTAAAGTCGCCAAGGAGGATCAGCTTGTCGCCTGTTGGGACTCGGGACAGAGACTGTTCGAGGCTGAAGTAGAATTCCTCTTTGGTCTCGTCTGTGGCTTCCAGTGTTGGGGCAACGCACTGATGAACGTAGCGCACTGGTTCCGGGCTAGGGTGAGCCGTAGAGTCATGAGGCATTTGTTTATTCCACAAGGGGAGTCTCTGAGACGTTCAACTAGCTCATTTTTTATGGCGAAGTCTACCCCATGGAGGCGGCGTTCTTCTTCAGGTTTGCCTTTCCAGAAGAAGGTGTAACCACCGCCTTGCTCCTTGAGCTGGCCTTCCCCTGCCCGCCGGATCTCGCTTAGGGCGGCGATGTCTATGTCGAAACGTCTGAGCTCCCAGGCAACGATAGCAGTATGGCGCTGTTGGGGTTGTCCATGAGGGTCCTGACATTCCAGGTCCCGAACTTCATTTTAAAGGGTGGAAGATGCCTGTACGTGAATTCTTTTAACGTGGGGTGGCCGTTGCACACCAGCTACCACATGGGCTTGACAGAGCAAGGTCTTGGTCCAATGGCAAGGGGATCCAAGACGATTGGAGACCAGGCTCTGCTACATCGGCCTAGCACACACACAAACATACTCCAACTGTCGTCCTCCCTCCTTCCCGCAGGTCCTCTCTGCCTGGGTTTCATAGGCTGCAGTGTGGTCCTCCCGACCCCGCTGCTGGTCCACGCTGCACCACTCCTGGGCCCCGTCCTCGCCCCTGGGCCCCGACCTCGCCCCTGGGCCCCGACCTCGCCCCTGGGCCCCGACCTCGCCCCTGGGCCCCGACCTCGCCCCTGGGCCTCGCCCTCGCCGCTGGGCCTCGTCCTCGCCGCTGGGCTCGCCCTGGGCCCCGTCCTCGCCCCTGGGCCTTGACCTCGCCCCTGGGCATCGTCCTCGCCCCTGGGCCTCGACCTCGCTCCTGGGTCCCGACCACCATTTAAAGGAAAATTAAGGAACCTCTGCCTGTCTCCAGAAAGTTCATCGGGATCAATGGTTCTCAGTGGATGCGATTCTAGTGTACGTGCTAGAATTGCTGGCCCTGGATTTCCGTAGCCTCTATTTTCCTAGTACCCCAGTCTTATTCTAATGAGCAGCATCTCATGTTTAACACTAATGCTTTGACACTCTATTTAATTGATCTGGATAGTCACCTTAGTCATACTTCATAAAGTCTATTTTCTGACAATATACCCAAAGCTCTAATAAATTATCTCCGGACAGAACCATGCTTCTTTCCACTGTAATATGTTTAGGTTTTAATGTTAGTAATGATTTGGCAACATTAATAGGACAAATGCTTAATGTGCTTGTATGACATTCCTTTATCTGCTATTTTAGTAGATGGAGTAAGCAACTTAAAATAAGTGGATTAATGCCTGTGTTATAATAGTAGGTAGTTACGCACTTACCTGCTAATATTGCCGACAGGCATATCTAGGCTCAGATGGCATCTTCCATTTATTTACATTTCTATTTTGATTTGATAATATTAGATAAATAGGTATTTTAGAAACAGAGGCATTATCCAGTTGATGGTGAATAAATGATTAGTTAATATGGTTGTTCAAGTAAATGGATATTTGGCTCCTAACGGGATAGCTATGAGGTTAAGTTTGAGAGCTGCGCATCATTCAACATCGGTTGAGAGTGTTTTGTCAGATCTCAGCCAGAAGCATTCCTTCCCAGAGGAGGAAGCCAATTGACATAATTAGATTCAGCCCACTCAGATATCATCTCCTGCTGGCAGCTAATGGACGGTCATTGATACCAGATGTGGAGGTGACTGGAAAGGCTTGTCTCCTTCCCTGAGGAGCGGTGTTGGGGAGCATACTGCCAGGACGTGTAAAGGGGATAAAATGGAAAACCAATTAAGTTGTTTTTCTTCTCGTTCTATCTCTACAGACCTCCTGCCAGCATGCAATGGGGAAGGAGTAACTTTCACTTTCTTGGAACAAGTTTTGGACATTCTACTTGAATACATTTTGAAAACATTTGACAGATCGACAAAAGTAATAGATTTCCACTACCCTGATGATCTCCTCGAGGGATTTAACTGGATGCTGGATGAACAGCCAAACTCTTTAGAAGACATTTTGGTGACTTGCAGGACAACACTAAAATATGCTGTGAAAACAGGTATCAAGAGGCATGAACTCAAAACTCTTCATTGTGTGTTGTGAGCCAGAGTGTAATGTAGATTTCTTTTTAGTGTAGTTTTTGCCTAAATATTACTGTACAGTTTGAGCAACAGACAAAGCACATGTAATAATTGTCACAAACATTTCATAATGGTTTCCTTTAAATCATCATAGCACATTACTTTTAAGATGGATGATACATGGTAACAGCAGATAAAAACTATGTGACTGTGGCAACCCAGCTGAGAAATGGTATAACTCATCACACAGGTTTTCTGGATTGGTGTATCATTCACTGCTTGAACTCATGGCCTGAATTCACGGTAGTGTGAAAATCATTATCTACTCCACTGACAGGCTATTTATCAAGAGCATTCACTCTGCAAGCCTGGTAGCACTATCTACAAAGTACTTGGTTCCGATCTGCAGCATCATGTGGGTTGAATCCCAGTCTTGAGCGACATTCAGGCTCTTTTGTCTTTGTTGACTGAATTTTTGGCAGTGCTCAAGAGTTTTGAGTGCTGCGTGTCACGGAGAAGGGGGAACGGAGAGGAGGAACAACAAAAAAACTCAGAAGGAGGAGTGGGCATCCTCCCAAGCTACTGCTTTCCAGTTAGTTTATTTGCTGCTTCCCAAGTTCTGTGAGATGTGCCCCCACCCCAGAAACGATGGGTTAGGCCTCGTTCAGAGATGCATAGCTCCTCTTAACTAATCACTGAGCACCATTGACCACAGATCACCCAACCTCGCAGCATGGCGGGAACAAGCAGCAGTGAAAGAATGAGGACTATAAAATGTAAAATATGCACAATGAGTTTAAAGTTACTGCCACTTTTTAAAATGCTTTTGTTTATTGCCCATCCAATTTTATGAATTTTCCTCCCATTTTGGAGATGGGAGCAAGGTGTCACGCTTCACCATTCCGCAACAAAGGGGATGGTCAACCTACCCACACCTAGGCCTCTGCCAGTCATGCTCTTCAGCTAGTCAGGTATGGGTGCATAAATGGTGATTTGGCCATTAGTTTTCCTTGTCTCCTTATATGCGTGGCATCTGCTCACAGCTTCCTCCAAATGGAACTGCTTTGATCAGCAGCTCACAACGCAGGAAACAGCAGATGTAATTCTTTTGTTTCACCATTCTATGGTAGAATGGAGTGAAGAAGTATCTGCTACACACCCTACTTTTTATTATTAACAGGCTCTGGGGTGAATGGGTAGATACAGAGAAACTATAACCTCTGGTGGTGGAATCTAGAACAAGGTGGTACAGTCTCAAAATTAGAGCTAGGCCATTTAGGAGTGAAATCCGGAAGCACTTTTTCATTCAAAGGGTGGTGGAAATCTGGAACTCGCTCCCCAAAACGCTGGAGATACTGGGTCAATCGAAATTTTCAAAACCGAGATCGATAGATTTTTATTAGGTAAGGCTGTCAAGGGACAGGTAAATAAAATTGAGGTAGAGATCAGCCATGATCTGATTGAATGGCAGAATAGCCTCGAGGGGCTGAAGGGCCTACTCCTGTTCCTATCTAATAACCGAGATGAACACATTTGTGTTTTTCCCATTTATTCCTCTGTTTTTAGAAACGTGTTCTCACTTGCAGTTTCTACATTCATCAATGAGCAGGGATCAGTTGATGGTCAAAGAGAGAAATAAACTGTAGCCCGAGTGGACAATGATTTCTTTTCAGCTTGTATATTGAGTAGATGATTTGATTGTAGCATTGAAGAAGCACTGTGACACTGAGGCTTAGGGCTGCATTAGTAAATCTGACATAAGCAATGTCTCCAGCCCATGTTTAACATCCTCTCCTGATAATATTCCTTTAACAAGCGCTGACTAGCTGACTTGACAGTTTCTCAGCTGGCACAGCAAATAAAAACCAGAACCTTGGAACAATCTGTTCCTTTATTCGTACACTTAAAATAACAACCAAAGCCAATTATATTGCTGCTCTTTCGCACATTGGAAGGTCTGAGCTTGGCTTTCCAGGTCATTTTGCTATAGCTGTCCTTTAACACACAGACAGATTAAAAAAAACTAAAAGGCCAAGTGTGCACGGCGAATGTTAATGAACTTGCATCACCATGGTTACGAAGAGCTAATAAATTATAAGTATCAACTCATTTGCAATAGTTATACAACATAATGGCCCTCTTCACACAAGAACAACACAATTCTCGAACGCTGAACGGCATAATAGCTTCTTTCATTGCGTTACAATAAGTTGAGATCCATTTAAAATTATTTCAACTTTCTGATATCATTGTCGCACTTTAATCTTTTTAAACACATGGGCAAAATTTTCCACGAGCTTGTGCCAGAAGGTCGTCGCACTGGTGGCGCTGGGTCTGGGACAGCATTGCCCACGGTGTTTAAAAAGATGGAACTGCAACAAGGACATTAGAAAGTTGGAATGAGTGCCATATGGTCTTTGAAAATATGGCAACATTTCTCTCTCACAGATAAGCCACACTGCACCTTGTGATCTGAGAATGTATGTCTGAGGTTGCATAGCCCAGAGCTAACCGTTTAATAGTAGCACCAGGAGGGGGGATTTGTTTAGTTTTCTCACCAAATCTTCTGTGGATCTAAAAGATGGAAAACACTGAGGACCCAACTTGCAAAGGCTAAAACAACTGATCGAATTCCATTACAATTAAAGAACTCAAAAAACAAGGAGAGAAACAGCTACAATTTATCCTTTTCAAGCGTTAAACTTTCTTCAGGGAAATTAATCAAGCTAACTCCTTCCTCCATTTTCTCCTCCTATACAAGGCTTTCACACTGGCTGTCCTATTAAAGGACTGGTCAGCTGTGCTCCAGGCATGACGCTCAACGTTTCTCTGCTGCAAAATCAAAACCGATTTTTACACCATATTTTCCGTTGCTTTACTTCTTCAAAGAATATCAAACAGAATTTAACAATCTTACCAATTTAGCACACAATGAGCTGATGCCTTGTAATATCTGCATTGCCCCACCTCCAGCTTTCACACATAACACCCAGTCTGTTTTAACGTGCTAATAATCGTAAATAACCTTTTAGTCTGCTGTTACACTGGGATGAGTGCACATAAAACATGTCTGAAGAGATTCCATGGAATGCTAATGAAACGGTAAACGTACATTGCCTGAAATCCAAGCTCCACAGCACCTGTTGACAATCTAGTACACAATAATTAAAAGTACAAATCTAATTCACACACAGATCAAAAGAGAACCATGTCTTTATGCCAGATGTGTCTCTGGGCAGCCATTTAACAAAGCAAGTAGAAGCCATGTTAGATTCAACCTTTATACCAGGTATTTGAGCCTGATAAGACACAAAAAAAATCTATGACGCAGTTATAGATATTTTGAAGCCCTTTTATATTCCAGCGTTACTGCCAATGACAGCCTGAGGTTGATGGGAGTGCTGTAATATAAATGATGCAGTACTGCCATCGCTGCAGGTGGCGTTCTGCCACTCCTTGGGAGTCGGTAGTTGTCACTAGTTTTTGCATTGCTGGTCTGTATGATCTTTCCCCAGCAGCCACAGTTACCCTTGCCCAATCGTGCACACGTATCCTTGTTTCTGTGTTGTCCCCCGGAAATGTAGAATCTGCTACACCGTGTAAAAGGGACAGATTCCACTGCACCAGCCGCTCTGATGTATTACAGAAATGTTTCTATTTTAAGCAGTTTTGTAATACAGAGCGGATATCAAATACTGAGCTTGGTGTTGAAACTTTTTACTGCAATCAAATTATGTGTTTGTTAAAGTCGCAATTATGGTGCATTATACTTGTATCCTAATGCCAGGTTGAACCACGATATTTCTTTTCCAACAGTCATGCGTGGACCAGCTTTCACCCTTATAGTGCACTAACTTTACAGCATTGCTCCTCCCACAGGAAATGTCCAACAGCTAGAAAAAGAAAGTCACGAATCATGACTTTCAAACAACTGTGCGTGTGCAAGGTAGTTCATTGGCTGTCACTCCTGTGCCATGGAATGTACAATGCAATATAAATGGTGCAGAGTCAAAAGTCAAGGACATTATAGAATGGATTGTTCTCGTGGTTCTATGAGACAAACATACTATATTATAACAGACTTCATTAGAAAGGGCCTTTTTAATTCAACACACTTAAGGAAAACAGCCACAAATTAAAATTAATATCCAGCTGTTATTGTTTGTTCATAGGTCATCCCAGATATTTCAACCAGCTTTCAACAGGATTAGATATGGTTGGCCTTGCTGCTGATTGGCTTACCTCCACTGCTAATACTAACATGTAAGTGTGCCTTTGTTGCTGTGAATTGTATAAAGTGCCTTGTTTTGTATCGAGGGTCAGCAATTAATTTTACACCTCCTCAACCTGTGAGATAGCAGAATTAATTTGCTCAGTGCAACTGTATTCCCAGTGAAATTATTTGCATTACAATGTGAAAGAAAAGCACATATGTGGATGTTGGGTGAGGACCAGAACAGATTCAACTGTGAGGCCTGTCCTTGGTTGATTACCTTGCCAACACTCGAAGCCTGAGTTCACCCATGAAAAATGGCCGACTGCACCCATGGAGCCTTGCCCAAACAAGAGTGACCATCTTCAGGACAGGAAGGGGATTTTATTTTTAAATCTTACTTCTATTGGACTCTGACAGCTCTTAGTTTCTGAAAGAATATATGGCTCCTATGCAATGAATTTGTTCAGAGAGGACCCGTTGTCAGAGTTCAGTGTGTTTTTTTTAATTTATTCATTCATTCAAAGGATGTGGGCGTCGTTGGCAAATCCCATCCCTAATTGCCCCTGAGAAGGTGGTGGTGAGCCGCCTTCTTGAACCGCTGCAGTCCGTGTGATGAAGGTACTCCCACAGTGCTGTTAGGGAGGGAGTTCCAGGATTTTGACTCAGCGATGATGAAGGAACAACAATATATTTCCAAGTCAGGATGGTGTGTGACTTGGAGAGGAACTTGCAGCTGCTGCCCTTGTCCTTCTAGGTGGTAGAGGTTGTGGGTTTGGGAGGTGCTGCCGAAGAAGCCTTGGCGAGTTGTTGCAGTGCATCTTGTAGATAGTACACACTGCAGCCACGGTACGCCGGTGGTGGAGGGAGTGAATGTTTAAGGTGGTGGATGGGGTGCCAATCAAGTGGGCTACTTTGTCCTGGATGGCGTCGAGCTTCTTGAGTGTTGTTGGAGCTGCACTCATCCAGGCAAGTGGAGAGTATTCCATCACACTCCTGACTTGTGCCTTGTAGATGATGGAAAGGCTTTGGGGAGTCAGGAGGTGAGTCACTCGCCGCAGAACACCTAGCCTCTGCAATCATCACCGAACATCCCCACTTCTGATCTCATTATACAGGGAAGGTCACTGATGAAGCATCTGAAGATGGTTGGGCCTCAGACAGTGCTCTGAGGAACTCCTGCAGCAGTGTCCTAGGGCTGAGATGATTGGCCTCCAACAACCACCTTTTTTTTGTGCTGGGTAAGACTCCAGCCAGTGGAGAGTTTTCCTCCTGATTCCCATTGACTTCAGTATTACTAAGGCTCCTTGGTGCTACATTCGGTCGAATGCTGCCTTGATGTCAAGGGCAGTCCTTCTCACCTCATCTCTGGAATTCAGCTCTTTTGTCATGTTAGGACCAATGTCTGGAGCCGAGTGGTCCTGGCGGAACCCAAACTGAGAATCGGTGAGCAGGTTATTGGTGAGTAAGTGCCACATGATAGTACTGTTGGCGACACCTTCCATCACTTTGATGATGATTTAGAGTAGGCTGATGGGGCTGTAATTGACTGGATTGGATTTGTCCTGCTTTTTGTGGACTGGACATACGTGGGCAATTTTGCACTTTGTCGGGTAGATACCAGTGTTGTAGCAGTACTGGAACAGCTTGGCTAGAGGCGCAGCTATTCCTAGATGTAAGTA
This sequence comes from Squalus acanthias, assembly GCA_030390025.1. Lineage (NCBI taxonomy): Eukaryota > Metazoa > Chordata > Chondrichthyes > Squaliformes > Squalidae > Squalus > Squalus acanthias. Next base: position 141,868,493 of record CM059428.1, read on the forward strand.
ATCCTTTAAAATAAAATTACCATCATTTTCTGAAGATAGTCACTCTTGTTTGGGCACGGCTCCATGGGTGCAGGCAGCCATTTTTCATGGGGTGCTCAGGCTTCGAGTGTTGCCAAGTTATTCAACAAAGGACAGCCATCACAGTAGAGGCTGTTCTGGTCCTCACCCAACATCCACAAATGTGCTTTTCTTTCATATTGTAATGGTTATGTTCTAGGCTTCACATGTGTATTGGTCTTAAATTACATGAACCTTTATGTGACAGCAGCATTGTCTTCACATAATCTGTTTTCAAACTTTTTCCCGTCGGAGTATCATCAAGACACAGTGAACTGATCATTTTATCACACTGACAATGTGTGCAAGTGATGCAGTCCTACCGTTGACATGATCTGCAATATTGTATTGTGTGTTTGTAAGCAATGGGTTGCAAAACACTAAAAAAAGTTTATATTGAGCGGCTCTTTGTGTGTGTGAAAAGACCAATTTCAAGCATGATAGATTGTACTGATTATGCACCTGTAGCAGCTTTTGTCGGGATCATCTTGTATTTCTCGAGCATCTTTAATGTAGAAAACATTCCCAAGGAGTTTCACAGAGGTGTAATGAAAAAAATGGATGCTGAGGCAATGAAAGAAATATTCAGAGAGGTCACCAAAAGCTTGCTCAAAGAGAGAGATTTTAATCTATCTTAACAGAAGAGTGGGAGAAGCAGAAAGATTTCGAAAGGGAATTCCAGAGTGTGAAGCTTAAGGACTGGAAGTTACAACCACCAATGTTCAGGCGTAGGCTGGTGATTTTACTTCACCTGAGGAAGGAGCGATAGTTCCGAAAGCTTGTGATTTCAAATAAAACTGTTGGACTATAACCTGGTGTTGTGCGACCTCTCAATTTTGATGCACAAGAGGCCATTATCAAAGGAAAGGAAAGAAGAGTTTAGAGGTTGTACTACTGGAGGAGGTTACAGATAAGGAGGGACAAGGACGTGGAGGGACCTAAATACAAGGATGAGTTTTTTAAATTTAATGCACTGGGGGACTAGGAGCCATTGTAGGTCAGCGAGGACAGAGTGATGGGCAAGCAAGACTTGGTGCAGGATAGGATATGGGCAATAGATAAACAGAAGCTTACGGAGGGTAGAGGATGGGAAGCCAGCCAAGAAAGCATTGCAGTAATCGAATCTGGAAATGACAAAGACATGGATGAGCGTTTCAGTGGCAGATGGGCTGAAGTAGGGGCGGAGGTGAGCAATATTATGGTGGTGGAAGTAGGCAGTCTTTATAATGGAGAGGATATGGGGTCAGAAGCTCAGTTCGGGGTCAAGTAGCACACCGAGGTTGTGGACGGTCTAGTTCAGCCTGAGACAGTGGCTGTGGAGGGGGACGGAGTCAGTGGCAAAGGTACGGAGTTTGTGGTGGGGGTTGAAGACAATGGCTTCAGTCTTCCCAATGGTTCACTGAAGGAAATCGCAGCTAATCCCAGACTGAATGTCAGAGAGGCAATCTGGCAGCGCGGAGGCAGTGGAGGGGTCGTGAGAGGGTAGAGCTGGCTGTCATTAGCATACATGTGGAAGCTGACCCCATGTCTGTGGATGATCTCACCAAGGAGCGGCATGTATACAAGGAAGAGGAGGGGTCAAGAATAATTATCAAAGAACAGCAGATTGCGATTAGCCTGGATTGTATTATTTTTATGTCCCATTATCACTTCAGTACTTCATTGCAAAATTACTGCTGTAGATATCTCCAAACTACTGCTGCTTGCAAACATACACACATCCTCCCCATGCATGCTCCCCCAGGTACATTGACATGCAAAACACCCATGAATGCACAAACATGCATACACATCACAAATTAATGCATGAACATACATACTAAGACACAGGCATGCACACGTCACACACACATCCAAGCATGCTCATTTCCACACATGCACACACAAGCATGTGCACTGCATCCATGCACACAGAACCAAATGCACACACAGTGCATGCACGCACATATACACACAAACACAAATGCGTTCAAACACATCAATGCGCACACAGACATATGCATGCGTACAAATATTTATTCCTCTTTTATTACTTATTTTCTTTTTTTTCTCTTAGTTACACATGTACTCATTGCACTAACTGATTAGGCCTCACCAAGCTGCTAAGCTTGCTGGCAGTTAAAATAAATTGCATAATGCACTATATTGTTCACTTCTGATTAGGTGTTTGTTTCAGTTGGCCAACGATTGATAGGATTGGGCAGTGCCAATAGCAAAATACTGCGGATGCTGGAAATCTGAAATAACAACAGAAAATGCTGGAAACACTCAGCAGGCCAAGTAGCATCTGTGGAGAGAGAAACAGAGTTAACGTTTCAGGTCTGGGACCCTTCATCAGAACTGGAAAAAGCTGGAGATGTAACAGATTTTAAGCAGGTGCAGAGACAGGGAGAGGGGGGTGGTGGGGGTTGGGAGGGGAGGAAGGAATTGAAGGAACATTCTGTGCTAAGGTTTCTTTCGATTAGGCATTTTACAGCCTTCTGAACTCAACATTGAGTTCAACAATTTCAGACTATAACCCCTGCTCCCATTTTTCATGCTGTATGATTTTGCCATCCCCATTTGCAACATTTTGGCCCAGAAATTAAACATCGATGGTTCCCGCGGGGGTAAGGATTCCCCGCGATATCGCACTCCACGCCTACCTTTTTGTTTGGGGCCCACACGAACTTTAGTTTCAGGGCCTCTCCCTGTTGCAACCGTGCAGTGCTTGTGTGTCCCAGAGGCGCAATTAGTTCGTGCGAGCTCTGGGATCACGTGATTCAGTTAGAGCCAATGGCAGCACACCATCTTTCATTCATAGTTTTGACAGCGAGGGCTGTCAAAGCTATGAATACTACAAGCCCCCAAAAGAACAGCTAAACCTCAATTAAACTTAAAAAAAAAAAGCCATCACATTAATAAAATAAGTATAGTTAAATAAATTAACCACTTTAAACAAAAAATTAAATTTTTGAAAAAATTTAAAATCTTTTTAAAAGTTATAAAAATAAACTTACCTTTCTTTAAAGTCTCTAAAAAAGATAAACCTGTTGAAAAAAATTTAAAATAACACTTAATTAACTACTTACCTTGTTAAAAGGGGGTCTTACGCCTGCTTTCTTTATGTGTAAAATCTTCACCACTTACCTGCGCGTTCAAACCTGAAAAAATAACTAAGTGCACTGCGTGCGCACAACCTGTAATGGGCACGCGGTTCACTTAGGAACCGCCCCCTTTGCAATACACGAAGTGCCGGTTTCCCGCGCATGCGCAGTGCATGCAAGAAACCGGCAATTCGGGACCTAATACGCGAGAGTACACAGTGCGTACTCTCGCGTATTAGGTTTAATTTTCGGGCCTTTATCTTTCCTGCCTCTTACCTTAGCACTGAATATTCCTTCAATTCCTTCCTCCTCTCCCTGTCTCTGCACCTGCTTCAAATCTGTTACATCTCCAGCTTTTTCCAGTTGAGTGTTCCCAGCATTCTCTGTTGTTATTTGGGCAGTGCCAAGTTTTACTTGCCTCCTCTTTGACAGGAAGGACATCATACACACTTTAGTGAGATGTGTGGAGAGGGCTGTCAAAGCTGGTACTGGGAGATATTCAAATATAACAACAATGAGCTAATTGCAGCATCCACAGGTCATGGAATATAACAGGAGGTGTAATGTTAGTCAGATAAGATATTTTGATGTGGTCTGACCTGCTGGGTATTTCCAATATTTTCTGATTTTACATAAGATATTTTGATTAAATGATTCTGGTGTTTTCCTTCATAGTGTGTTTAATGCTACTAATGGCAGTTCCATTAAGTATGATTGACACCTTTAAATGAGTGAGTGTTAAACTGCCCTTGCCTTTCTGATCAATTCATTCAGAGTAAGCACAGTGTTAAAAGCTTTTCCTATTATGATTTTGTTGTATGCATATGTGCTCTTGTTTGCTGACGATCATGATTATTGATTTTATTGAGTTTTATTCATTTGGGACGGTTTAATAATTGTTAAGGGGAGAGGTCTTTATTAATGTTTTCTTAACCAAACGTGCTGCATTTATATTACTTCAATGCCACCATTGGCAACCCCACTTCAAGCAGCACCACTGTAGTAGAATCAAAGAATATTACAACACAGAAACAGGCCATTTGGACTGTCAAGTTTGCACTAGCGTTTCCCGATGAGCTGACCCGTCTAATCCCACTCTCCCACTCTATCCCTTTAATGATCACAAGATGCTTAGGGATGATGAAGGCCATTTGGCCCATCTAAATGCATCATCCAGGAAGACCCTATAGCACCCCCCCCCCCCCCCACTCACTATCTAGCTGAAGCTTGAGGAACTTCTTTGGAAACATTTCTCTTTAAAGAGTAACCTCCATTACCTGTTCTACATCTATTTCTGTGTTGAATTGTTTCTTAAATGATTCGAGGGTTTTTGCCTCCACTAATCCATCTAGAAGTCCTTTGCAAGTGTGAAGAAGAACTGCCTGATCTGTCATAAATTTACCTTTTATCAGTTGAGCCTGTCGTCCCTTATCCTACTCTCTTCACTTAACTTAAGGTAGTATTTGGACTTACCTTTTCCATAAAAACCACATCCTTTGAATTTCCTTTACTTTATTCCATTTTCTTCAAGGAATCCTATGGTTGGTCAAGCACGACCTTCCCTTTAGAAATGCGTGCACACTGCCCCATAATAAATCTCATTCCATCCCTTATTATAGACTCTAGGGTGTGGAAATTCACCTTGGGTGGTAGTGCAAATGGGCAGGATCGCATCACCCCAGGGTGTATAACAAGCAGTTGATGCGATCTCACCCATTTCTCACTACCACCCAAGGTGAATTTCTCCCCCATGTAATTTTCTAACAACTGAAGTAAAACTAACAAGCCTCAACTTTCCTGGCTTGCAGCTGTCTCATTTTATGAAGCGCAATGTCACACTTGGACCCTTCAATCTTCTGGCACAATTTTCTTTGCCACAGAATTTTGGAAAATCATAGTCAAAGCCTCCATTATTTCTTCCCTAGCTTCAATCAGCATCCTTGGATGTAAACCACCGGGTCCCAGTGATTTATCTTGCTGAAGTTTGAGTAACCTCTTTGGTAACATTTCTCTTCGAACAGTAACCTCCATTACCTGTCCTACATCTATTTCTGATGATTCTGCAATCACCATATCCACCTCCTCTGTGGAAACTGAGACAATATTTTTTACTGTCACTGCTGTTCCCTCACTCTCCACTACATAAAGCTAGGCTGACACTCCAGTGCAGTGCTGAGGGAGTGTTGCACTGTCGGAGGTGCCATCTTTCGGATGAGACATTAAACCGAAGCCCCGCCTGCTCTCTCAGGTGGACATAAAAGATCCCATGGCACTATTTCAAAGAAGAGCAGGGGAGTTATCCCCCGGTGTTCTGGCCAATATTTATCCCTCAACCAACATAACAAAAACAGATTATCTGGTCATTATCACATTGCTGTTTGTGGGAGCTTGCTGTGTGCAAATTGGGTGCCGCGTTTCCCACATTACAACAGTGACTACACTTCAAAAGTACTTCATTGGCTGTAAAATGCTTTGGGACGTCTGGTGGTCATGAAAGACGCTATATAAATGCAAGTCTTTTCTTTTACAACCTTGCCTCTTTCATCTCTTAGCTGTTCTGACCTTATTTTAACTATCCTATTATTACTAATGAGGCAATGAAAAGCCTTTTTAATTGCTCTTTATTTTATTTGCTAATTGTTTTCATTCTTCTCTCTCTTTGCCTTTCTAACCTTTTTGTAGCTTTCCAATAGTCGTTATATTTGCTCAGGCTTTCCTTTTTATTATGCTAAATGCTTCTATTTTTTATTTTTAAATTTGGCCTAGTCTCTGTCACCTGTGAAATCCTAGCTTCAACACACTCGCTTACTGCAATATACTTGCTTTATACCCTTTTTATCTCCCATTTAAATATTCCCTATTGCTGATCTACAATTCTGTTTGCCAGTTTTTCCTTCCAATCAATCTGGGCAAAAGTCCCATCTCATCTTGCTATAGTTTGTTTTTTTCAAGTCAGGTCCTTTTCTCTTCTTACATTGAACCTAATTATATTCTGCTCACTGCTTCCCAGATGTTCCCCTACTTTTATGTTGCCCATTTTCTCCACTTCATTACCCAGAACCATGCCTAATAGTGCTGCCTATGTTGGAGTAACGCTAATGTCTCTGGCTGTACGCATCCCCAACTCAGTGGGCAATTTCTTCTCATGCATTGAAGGCAAAGAGTCAAAGGCAGCAAATATAATAAGTGCCAGGCAGAACACCGTGGGTCCCCATTTTATTCTGGCTATGGACTGGCTCTCGCAGCAGTTTTCACATTATTGGACTACGAATTTCTTCCTGCTATCGCGAAAGCACCATGCACAGAAAATCACTTTGAAAAACTTTTAAGCAACGTGCAGGAAGACACAAAAAACCTCCCAGAAATACGAGAAAATCAAGGGTGTGACGAGAATGAGGAACTTAAAGAAATTATTATTCGTAAAAAAACAGTACTAGCAAAATTAATGGGACTAAAAGCCGATAAATCCCAAGGACCGGATGACCTACATCCTAGGGTTTTGAAAGAGGTTGCCATTGGAATAGTGGACGCATTGGTTGTCATCTTCCAAAATTCTATAGATTCTGGAACGGTTCCTGCAGATTGGAGGATAGCAAATGTAACCCCGCTATTTAAGAAAGGAGGGAGAGAGAAAACGGGGAACTACAGACCTGTTAGCCTCACATCAGTAGTTGGGAAAATGCTGGAATCTATTATAAAGGATGCAATAACTGGGCACTTAGAAACTAATAGTAAGATTGGGCAGAGTCAACATGGATTTATGAAAGGGAAATCCTGTTTGACAAACCTATTGGAGTTCTTTGAGGATGTAACTAGTGGAGTAGACAAAGGGGAACCAGTAGATGTGGTGTATCTGGATTTTCAGAAGGCCTTCGATAAGGTCCCACACAAGAGGTTGGTGAACAAAATTAGGGCACATGGAATTGGGGGTAATATACTAGCATGGATTGAGAATTGGTTAACAGACAGAAAACAAAGAGTAGGGATAAACAGGTCTTTTTCAGGATGGCAGGCTGTGACTAGTGGGGTACCGCAAGGATCGGTGCTTGGGCCCCAGCTATTCACAATCTATATCAATGATTTGGATGAGGGGACTAAATGTAACATTTCCAAATTTGCTGATGATACAAAGCTAGGTGGCAGTGTCAGTTGCGAAGAGGATGTGAAGAGGCTTCAAGGGGATCTCGACAGGCTCTCAGTGAGTGGGCGGGAACATGGCAGATGGAATATAATGTGGATAAATGTGAAGTTATCCACTTTGGTAGAAAAAACAGAAAGGCAGAGTATTTCCTAAATGGTGTAAGATTGGGGAATGCAGATGCTCAAAGGGACCTGGGTGTCCTTGTACATGAGTCACTGAAAGTGAATGTGCAGGTGCAGCAAGCCATTAGGAAGGCAAATGGTATGCTGGCTTTCATTACAAGAGGATTTGAGTATAGGAGTAAAGAAGTCTTACTCCAATTATATAGGGCCTTGGTGAGACCACTCCTGGAGTACTGTGTACAATTTTGGTCTCCTTACCTAAGGAAGGATATACTTGCCATAGAGGGAGTGCAACGAAGGTTCACAAGATTGATTCCTGGGATGGCGGGACTGTCGTATGAGAAGAGATTGAGTAAACTAGGCCTGTATTCTCTTGAATTCAGAAGAATGAGAGGGGATCTCATTGAAGCATACAAAATTATTACAGGGCTTGATAGGATGGATGCTGGGAGAATGCTTCCCTTGGCTGGGGAGTCTAGAACCAGGGGCCACAGCCTCAAGATAAAGGGTAGGCCATTCAGGACTGAGATAGAAGAAATTTCTTCACTCAGAGGGTGGTGAATCTTTGGAATTCTCTACCCCAGAGAGCTGTGGAGGCTCAGTCATTGGGTATATTCAAAACAGAAGTCGATAGATTTTTGACTAGTAAGGGCATCAAGGGATATGGCGATAGGGCCGGTGAATGGAGTTGAGGCAGAAGACCAGCCATGATCTTATTGAATGGCGGAGCAGGCTCGAAGGGCCGAATGGTCTACTCCTGCTCCTATTTCTTATGTTCTTATGTTTCAGCATTGGTGCCAGTGCTCTGAATTCCACACCACCTTGAGAACAAGAACACCATCACCTTTACAGACATGGTTAATAGGCACACAATTAATAAAAAAACAGGACTTTTAAGGCCTCCTGATCCCCAGACATATTGCATGTGGGCATAAGACAAGTGAATGCAGTCCACTAATTAGGGACAATCAGATTTGTTAAACAGATACTTGTTTCAGCCACAGGAGGGATCTGTGAGCATTTTGTCACTTTGTATGCAAAGAGAGTATTCTATTAATAGTTTACTCAGGCCATTAGACATAAAAGTTATGTAAATTAGTAAGACAATGCATAACTGGAAAAATCTGTTGCTGTTTTTCTCCCAATTTCAAGGTGACATAGAACATGAATATATTAAGACGTTTTACAAGTGTTTCCTGAAACTGTGATGTATTGTGTACCTTTTTGTGGTCTTCACATTTTACAGTCCTTCGGGGGACTAAGCCTGTTAACATTGTTAAGTATTGTATTGAGGTACGCAATTTAAAAAAAAAAGAATTCTTCCCTCTTGTCCTGAAGGCGCTGACTGTTGTTGGGGGACAGTTCCAGGAGCAGGGTTTCCCTCTGACACGTCAACCAAATGTCCATTCTTCGTGTGGGCCTAGACGATGAAGCCCTAAACTTGGGGAGACCAGGGAGGGTGGTTTCATGGAACTGTGTCTGCAGGGGGACCACAATTTGAGCCGGAAGCAAGACCCCATTGGAAATTCCGGGACTTCTGGGGGCAGGCCTGTAATATCTGTGGGCATATTATCATCCAATGTAAATAAAGGAATACATCAGACAGCGGATTTCCTACGTTTATGTACTTAGCAACATCAGGGATGCTTCTGACTCTCTGGCATTCCCCTTGCTAGTGCTGCAGTGGAGGGGGGGGTGGCGGGGTGGGGATTTCTGCATTCAACGGCCAGTTTCTGACACATCTAACTAAAGAAGGCACCAGGGAAGCGTTTGAATTTTGGACTCACGACACGAGAGCCACACACACCTGCCCGCAATGCAAGTCAAAATTCCTCATCTCTCCCCCGCCCCAACTCCTCGCCTCGAGCTGGGTAGGCACCCCAGCAGAGCTCAATCCTGTCGTCACTTGGCATCCACAGAGAGGGGGTCAGTGGATAAAATCAAGAGTGTTTTAACCCCTGCGTCACCCAGAGGACCAATTATAATACCCGACCTTTTGCGCAGGCTAACATAAGATAATCCAACAGAGACCAAGGGTCAAACCTGAGACTTTTTTATTCGTTTATGGGATGTGGGCGTTGCTGGCAAGGCCAGCATTTATTGCCCATCCCTAATTGCCCTTGAGAAGATGAAAGTGAGCCGCCTTCTTGAACCGCTGCAGTCCGTGTGGTGAAGGGACTCCCACAATGCTGTTAGGGAGTTCCAGGATTTTGACCCAGCGACGATGAAGGATCGGCGATATACTTCTAAGTCAGGATGGTGTGTGACTTGGAGGGGAACTTGGAGGTAGTGGTGTTCCCATGCGCCTGCTGCCCTTGTCCTTCTAGGTGGAAGAGGTCGCGGGTTTGGGAGGTGCTACCGAAGAAGCCTTAGCAAGTTGCTGCAGTGCATCTTGTAGATGGTACACACTGCAGCCACGGTATGCCAGTGGTGGAGGGAGTGAATGTTTAAGGTGGTGGATTGACTGCCAGTCAAGCGGGCTGCTTTGTCCTGGATGGTGTCGAGCTTCTTGAGTGTTGTTGGAGCTGCACTCATCCAGGCAAGTGGAGAGTATTCCATCTCACTACTTACTTGTGCCTTGTAGATAGCGGAAAGGCTTTAGAGAGTCGGGAGGTGGGACACTCACCATAGAATACCTTGCCTCTGACCTGCTCTTGTTGCCACAGTATTTATGTGGCTGGTCCAGTTAAGTTTCTGGTCAATGCTGACCCCCCAGGATGTTGATGGTGGGGGATTCGGCGATGGTAATGCCGTTGAATGTCAAGGGGCGGTGGTAAGACTCTCGCTTGTTGGAGATAGTCATTGCCTGACACTTCTGTGGCACGAATGTTACCTGCCACTTATCAGCCCAAGCCTGAACGTCGTCCAGGTCTTGGTGCATGTGGGCATAGACTGCTTCATTATCTGAGGAGTTGTGAATGGCACTGAACACTGTGCAGTCATCAGCGAACATCCCCATTTCTGACCTTATGTTGGAGGGAAGGCCATTGATGAAGCAGCTGAAGATGGTTGGACCTAGGACACTGCCCTGAGGAACTCCTGCAGCGATGTCCTGGGGCTGTGATGATTGACCTTCAACAACCACAACCATCTTCCTTTGTGCTGGGTATGACTCCAGCCAGTGGAAAGTTTTCCCCCCCGATTCCCATTGACTTCAGTTTTACTCGGGCTCCTTGATGCCACACTCGGTCAAATGCTGCCTTGATGTCAAGAGTAGTCACTCACACCTCACCTCCCCTCTGGAATTCAGCTCTTTTGTCCATATTGGACCAAGGCTGTAATGAGGTCGGGAGCTGAGTGGTCTTGGCAGAACCCAAATTGGGCATCAGTGAGCAGGTTATTGGTGAGTAAGTGCCGCTTGATAGCACTGTCGATGACATGAGATCTGGTGTTTTAAGACATTTTCTCTGCTCATTATATCCCCTTGTGTCTCACACCAATTCCTGGCTGAGGGTTGGCTCTGCACCTCCAATTGGTGGAACCACCATTGGCTGCGATATCATATGTGCCCATGCTGTGGGCAGGAGGATGGTGGCAATGCACTCATATATTTTGGTGAATTGTGCTGTTCATTTATGCTGCTTGTGGACAGTTCTGGTACCCACTGTCCACCCAGTGAGGGCTGAAGCTAGCACTTGTCTGTGCCTAATGACCAACTAGTGATTATCGTTCTGGGGGGAGGAGGAGTAAATACAGTCTCTTTGACCTTGTGGTGGTCCCAAGATGCCAACGGAAGTTCAGAATGAAGTCAATCCTTTGTGGCAGATTTGATAATTCAATACGTGAACCAAGCAATTCTGCTGTACTCCAAGACACGATAGACGATTGGCCAGCTATCATGGCTCATTGGTGGAATTTGGAGGAGTGGACCTTTCACTGGTGGTGGAATTATTCCTACTACATAGAAACATAGAAGATAGGAGCAGGAGTAGGCAATTCGGCCCCTCGAGCCTGCTCCGCCATTCGATGCGATCATGGCTGATCATCCAAATTCAGTACACTGTCCCTGCTTTCTCCCCATATCCCTTGATCCCCTTAGCCTTAAGAAATATATCTAACTCCTTCTTGAATATATTTAATGAATTGGACTCAACTGTCTTCTGTGGTAGAGAATTCCACAGGTTCACCAGTCTCTGGGTGAAGAAATTCCTCCTCATCTCAGTCCTAAATGGCTTGCCCCTTATCCTTAGACTGTGACGCCTGGTTCTGGACTCCCCCGCCATCGGGAACATCCTTCCTGCATCTAGTCTGTCTAGTCCTGTTAGAATTTTATAAGTTTCAATGAGACCCCCTCTCATTCTTCTAAACTCTAGCGAATACAAGCCCAATCGACTCAATCTCTCTTCATACGTCATTCCTGCCATCCCAGGTATCAGTCTGGTGAATCTTCGCTGCACTCCCTCCATGGCAAGAACATCCTTCCTCAGATAAGGTGACCAAAACTGCACACAATACTCAAGGTGTGGTCTCACCAAAGCCCTGTACAACTGCAGCAAGACCTCCTTGCTCCTGTACTCGAATCCTCTCGCTATGAAGGCCAACATACCATTTGCCTTCTTAACCGCCTGCTGCACCTGCATGCTTACCTTCAGCGACTGGTGCACAAGGACACCCAGGTCTCGTTGCACTTTCCCTTTTCCCAATCTATTGCCATTCAGATAATAATCTGCCTTCCTGTTTTTGCCACCAAAGTGGATAACCTCGCATTTATCCACATTATACTGCATCTGCCATGCAGCTGCCCAATCACCCAACCTGTCCAAATCATACTGGAGTTTCTCTGCATCCTCCTCACAGCACACACGCCCACCCAGCTTCGTGTCGTCTGCCAACTTGGAGATATTACATCTAGTTCCCTCGTCTAGATCATTAATATACATTGTGAATAACTGGGGTCCTTGCACCGATCCCTGTGGTACCCCACTAGTCACTGCCTGCCACTCGGAAAAAGACCCGTTTATTCCAACTCTTTGCTTCCTGTCTGCCAACCAGTTTTCTATCCAAGTCAGTACCTTACCTCCAATCCCATGTGCTTTAACTTTGCACGCTAATCTCTTATGCGGGACCTTATCGAAAGCCTTCTGAAAGTCCAAATATACCACATCCACTGGTTCTCCCTTATCTATTCTACCAGTTACATCCTCAAAATATTCCAGTAGATTAGTCAAGCATGATTTACCTTTTGTAAATCCGTGTTGACTTAGTCCGATCCTGTCATTGTTTTCCAAGTGCTCTGCTATTACATCTTTTATAATGGACTCTAGCATTTACCCCACTACCGATGTCAGGCTTACCGGTCTATAATTCCCGTTTTCTCTCTACCACCTTTTTTAAATAGAGGTGTTACATTAGCCACCCTCCAATCCATGGGAACTGTTCCAGAGTCCATAGAATTTTGGAAGATGACCAGCAATGCATCTACTATTTCTAGGGCCAATTCCTTAAGTACCCTAGGATGTAGATTATCAGGCCCTGGGGATTTATCGGCCTTCAATCCCGTCAATTTCCCTAACACCATTTCCCTACAAATACTGATTTCATTCCGTTCCTCCCTCTCATTAGACCCTATGTTCCCCGACATCTCTGGGAGGTTATTTGTGTCCTCCTTTGTGAAGACAGAACCAAAGTATGTATTTAATTGGTCTGCCATTTCTTTGTTCCCCATTATAAATTCCCCTGATTCTGACTGCAAGGGACCTACGCTTGACTTCACCAATCTTTTTCTCTTCACATATCTATAGAAGCTTTTACAATCAGTTTTTATGTTCCCTGCAAGCTTACTCTCATACTCTATTTTCCCCCTCTTAATTAATCCCTTTGTCCTCCTTTGCTGAATCCTAAACTGCTCCCAATCCTCAGGTTTGCTGCTTTTTCTGGCCGATTTATATGTCCTCTCCTTGGATCTTATGCTATCCCTAATTTCCTTGTTAGCCACGGTTGAGTCACCTTTTTTGTTTTATTTTTATGCCAAACAGGGATGAACAAATTCTGTAGTTCATCCATGTGATCTTTAAATGTTTGCCATTGCCTATCCACCGTCAACCCTTTAAGTAACGTTCCCCAATCCATCCTGGCCAACTCGCGCCTCATACCATCGTAGTTTCCTTTATTTAAATTCAGGAGCCTAGTCTCTGAGTCAACTACTTCACTCTCCATCTTAATGAAGAATTCTATCATATTATGATCACTCTGACCCACGGGGCCTCGCACAACAAGATTGCTAATTAATCCTTTCTCATTACATAATGCCCAGTCTAAGATGGCCTGATCTCTAGTTGGTTCCTCGACATATTGGTCCAGGAAACCATCCTGTGTACACTCTAGGAATTCCTCCTCCACAGTATTGTTACTAATTTGGTTAGCCCAATCTATATGTAGATTAAAATCACCCATGATAACTGCTGTGCCCTTATTGCACGCGTCTCTAATTTCCCGTTTAATGCCATCCCCAACCTCAGCATTACTGTTTGGGTTTCTGTATACAACTCCCACTAACGTCTTCTGCCTCTTGGTATTTCTCAGCTCTACCCATACAGATTCCATATCATCCAAGCTAATATCCTTCCTTACTATTGTGTTAATCTCCTCTTTAACCAGCAATGCTACCCCACCTCCTTTTCCTTTTTGCCTGTCCTTCCTGAATATTGAATACCCCTGGATGTTGAATTCCCAGCCTTGGTCACCCTGGAGCCATGTCTCCGTAATCCCTATTATATCATATCCGTTTACATAGAAACATAGAAGATAGGAGCAGGAGTAGGCCATTCGGCCCCTCGAGCCTGCTCCGCCATTCGATGAGATGATGGCTGATCATCCAAACTCAGTACCCTGTACCTGCCTTCTCCCCATATCCCTTGATACCTTTAGCTTTATTTGTGCAGCTAATTCATCCACCTTATTACGAATGCTCCTCGCATTAAGACACAAAGCCTTCAGGCTTGTTTTTTTAACACTCTTAGACCATTTAGAATTATTGTTTACTGTGGCCATGTTTGATTTACACCCTTGAATTCTCTGACTTCCACTTTTGCTTTTCTCCTTCCTGTCTTTTGCTTCTATCCTTGCTTCCCTTTCCTCTGTCTCCCTGCACAGGTTCCCAACCCCCTGCCATTTTAGTTTAAACCCTCCCCAACAGCACTAGCAAACACTCCCCCTAGGACATCAGTCCTGGCCCTGCCCAGGTGCAAACCGTCCGGTTTGTACTGGTCCCACCTCCCCCAGAACCGGTTCCAATGTCCCAGGAATTTGAATCCCTCCCCCTTGCACCATTCTTCTAGCCACGTATTCATCTGAAATATCCTTCTATTTCTACTCTGGCTAGTACGTGGGGTAGCATTCCTGAGATTACTACCTTTGAGGTCCTATTTTTTAATTTACCTCCTAACTCCCTATATTCAGCTTTTAGGACCTCATCCCGTTTTTTACCTATATCGTTGGTACATATATGCACCATGACAACTGGCTGTTCACCCTCCCCCTCCAGAAGGCCCTGCAGCCGCTCCGAGACATCCTTGACCCTTGCACCAGGGAGGCAACATACCATCCTGGAGTCTCGTTTGCGGCCGCAGAAACGCCTATCTATTCCCCTTACAATAGAATCCCCTATCACTATAGCTCTCCCGCTCTTTTTCCTCCCCTCCTGTGCAGCAGAACCACCCATGGTGCCAGGAAGTTGGTTGCTGCTGCCTTCCCCCGATAAGCTATCTCCCCCAACAATATCCAAAGCGGTATATCTGTTTGAGAGGGGGATGTCCACAGGGGACCCCTGCACTACCTGCCTGTGCCTACTACTCTGCCTGGCAGTCACCCATTCCCTTCCTGCCTGTGCAGCCTTTACCTGCGGTGTGACCAACTCATTAAACGTGATATCCACGACATCCTCAGCTTCGCGAATGCTCCAGTATGTATCCATTCACAGCTCCAGCGCCGCAATGCGGTCTGCCAGTAGCTGCAGCTGGATACACTTCCTTCACACATGGTTGTCAGGGACACAGGAAGTGTCCCTGATTTCCCACATAGCGCAGGAGGAGCATGCCACGGGGCCGAGCTGTGCTGCCATGACTTACCCTTTAATTAATTTAAATTAAATTAAATCAAATCAATACCACCAATTACACTACAATTAAATGTTATACTCAAGGGCCCTTGTTTACTAGCACTCCCCGCTACACAACAGAGACCTTACAAAGTATAACCACAAAAATTAAGGCCTTCTAAACTTTATAAACTATTAACTTTAACTGTCAAACTATAGAGTAGTATAAATACTCACCTGGCCGTACTCACCCAATCAGCTGCTTCCTCTTGCCCACGTCACTTTTTGAATCGTGACGTGGCTCTGGAACGCCGCCGCCGGTCTGCGAGATTGGTAAGCCTCGGAAAAAAGCCCGCGACAGTGAGTTTAAATACTCACTGAACCGCCGCGCTCTGCTCCTCCCGACTCCGGCCTCTTTACATCTGATAACTCTAAAAGTGAAGTTCTGAAAGTTCGGAGTCTTGGCCAGGCAAGCAGCAGTAACTCACCAGTGTCCTGCGTGCTGGTAAGCTGCACGGTTTTAGCTGGTTAATTCCAGCAGTTATTCTGTGCACACTACTCCCACTGCTACTACTCCCACTGTTGTAAGACGTGCGGAATTACCCTTGTCCCGTCCAACAGGTTATAGAGTTCGGACTTGAGACTTATGAGAAATTACACCAGACACACGGGTTCTGTCTTTAACCTTTTATTGTTCCTAAGACAGATTCAAAACCCCAACTGCTATTCGAGCAGTTCACCAATAATATTACACGAAATCAGACATACAACCACCTGCCGATGATCGGTCCAGCGTTGATTGTAGGTCCTCGTAAGCGAAAAGACTGGCCAGGCCGCTCCTGCAGTGCTGATATTCTTTAGCCACTGTGCTTTATACAGCTTTCCTTGCGTTTTGCATTAAATCAATCATTCAGAGATAGTGAAATGTTCCTTTAATGTTGGTCTGAGCTGTTTGAGCTGTCAAACGTTCACACTCACACATCCTGTGTGGTTATTATTCAGTTTGTGCTCATCACAGCCCAGAATTGTTCATTCACTCCTAAAGTTTACAAAAGTGGCAGAAAACCACTTGATTAGGTTCATGAGTTATGTCGTATTCTGCATTTCAAAACTTCACAAAGGTTTGATTTCTCCCCTTTAACCTCACAAAAAGCCATCAGAGACACTTGTCTGGAAATCTAAGGGGGTTTGTTTATCTCTGTTGTCTATCACTACCCCCTGCAGTCACAACCATGTTTCCTGCCTTATCAGTTAAAGACTGCTTGTTACATTCACCAATTTTATTTCACTTTGAAAAACCTTTTTGCCTGGCAAAGCATTTCAAGAAATATAAAAAATTAAGGGTCTGTATATACTTTCTACACCGCTACTATTACCACTGCTACTGATACCACTGCTACTACCACGACAAAGACTAATACCACTCCCACTTCTACTACTACCGCAACTTGCATTTATATAGTGCCTTTAATGTAGAAAAACATCCCAAAGCAACTCACTGGAGGTTTCTAAGCCTTGCTTGTGCCTAAGCTCTTTGGACTTGGGTAAGTAGACTGTGTCCCGATGGGAAGAGTCCGGATCAGACAAACAAAAATCTCCCTGTGTGGATTCCTCAGTAACTTTGTTTGGAGTCTTTTCAACCGGGTGATGGGTTTCCACTTGTCAGACACCTGGGTGACTAAAGAAAGAGTCATTAAGGTTAAGTAATTTAGTTGAATACAATAGTAAATGGATTACATCATGGCCAACTGTGGGATACAATGTCTGCACTTCTGAAAGTGTCCATGACTTGCTCACTCTTTAAGTACTCTTGAGTACTGCAGTCAGTCTCACTCCAATAGAATGATATGTTTTTCACCTATAGTTTCTTTTTCTAAATTTATACAAATTGAATGTCGATTTCCCTGAGTTGTCTACTAATAGAATTCAATTCCAAGTTTCTTTCATGCACAATGACCTTGGAAAGACACATTGATCCCCTTGTGGCTGAAATCGCTTTTTAAACAAGGTATTTTATTTCCGATGTATTTTACAACAATGAGATGTTCAAGATTATTTCCCTTTAATTTTGAGCTGCTGATATCCAAATGCCTCTTGCGTTGTTGCACGTGATGACACACACACAAGCTATTCTCCATTACCGAAGGCCCCCTCACCTGAACAGTTAGTCCTCCCAGCTCCACAGCAGTTTCAATGACCGTTTCTGGCCCACTCCTGATCGCCTCCCTCCAATTTCCGAAATCACGAGAGATGTTTAACGGGCGGCTGATCCCATATTGCCTGTTTTATACTATCGCCCAAAGTCAAAATTACCCCCAGTTTCTGTTTTATACAGACTCCTCTTATCAGCTCTGTGTTGTGTCATGTTACTTTAGGATCAGCTGCTTGGGAAACAGAGTTGGGCCAGCCCCCAGGAGCATTTTGTCCACTGAATACACACACTGTAATGCTTTTATTAATGAGAAATCAAATTCAGTTTCCATGAATAAACAAGTACCAGCTCCATTCAGAGCACGTTTTGTTTTTCACATGCTCTGCTGTTCATTCCTGGAAAAGGTATTGCATCACTTCCTTACCTGACATTCTTTTGTTAAAAGGTACAGGTGCATAGGAGCTATCTTCCTTTATCTGGAGGTACCGTTGGGTAAGGGGACTGGGGTGTCTGGAGCCGGTGGTGGTGTATTTCATCTTCCCTCTTGTATCAGCTTGTCCCTCCTTCTACGGGATGTGCTGTGGGGTCGGTAAGGCGGAATTTGAAAGTTAAGGCCTCTACAAAGTTGGGGGTGGGGTTGGGGGGGGTGGGTGCGTCCAGATTCCTTTGTACTTTCCCAACCCTAAGCAAACACCATACCTTAGCATGTAAATTCTGCGCTCCCATGCTCCCAGCGCTGAGCCATGCTCGGAGGGATTGTTCATCAGAGATTGTGCTACAACATTGTTGATCCTTTCGAAGATGGCTCAAATCTGGAATGCACTGCCTGGAAGGGTGGTAAAAGCAGTTTCAATAATAACTTTCAAAAGGGAATTGGATAAATACGTGAAGTTGAAAAAATTGCAGGGCTATGGGGGAAGAGCAGGGGAGTGGGACTAATTGGCTAGCTCTTTCAAGGAGCCGACACAGGCACGATGGGCCGAATGGCCTCCTGTGCTGTATCATTCTATGATTCTAAGTGCTGAACTTTCCCTTACATGCTCTACCTGATGTATGCCCACAGGCGCTTAATCCACATGTTTGTGAGGAGAGGAGACAGGAGCTTTGCTGTGGCATGAGGGTACATTTTCTCACTCCGTATATTGCAGGGGGTCTTTCGATCCTCTGGGGGCAAGGCCACATTATTTAAGACTGACAAGAGTCAGTATTGCACTTCACTGTGCCTTCTGGAGTATAGTGGAGCATCCATCCCCTCATGAATACAGATGGGAGGTGGATTGGAGGTTACTGAAGTGACACGTTTGTTGCTACTTGATAAATGTAAACCGTTAGAAGATCTTCAGGCTCACTGCACTTTGTAACCCTTTCAGCAATTCTTGTGAAGTTCTCGCTGTGCTGCAGACTTGTGATATCAGATGTGAGAAGTGTACTCTGTTATCCTCTTCACACTCAGATAACACTCTCTATATTGGTCGATAACTGCAGTTCAATCTCCTACTGTTCTTGCCTCGTTCATTTGAAAGATTTTGTTCTCTAATTAATTTATTATTTATATTTTGATTATGTTTATTTTTCTTTCCTCATTATTTTTACCAAATAAGTTCTGTGGGCCTGAACCCCAGTCAGTTCCTTCCAGAAAGGGGGAAGCAAAGTGGGAGAAATAAATACAAAAACTGGGTGGTGAGGCCCACTGCCACGTACTCGCCCTGATTTCCATTCCTCTTGCCCCGCCCCTGCTAGGACAGATTATGTTGAGGAGGCAGGGCCCAGCAAGCTGCCTCATTTCCCGGCCTTTCACCACTGATTCGGCCATTTCTGGGGACCACCAGGAGAAGGGCTATGCTAGTCCCTGGAGCAGCAGTAGCACAATTCCTGATGCTCCTTATGGAGGGAGTGGGCCCCATTGTAGGTCCCCATTATGCCTCAGAGCCATACCTTTTTTAGGTTTCCTTGATCTTCAGGGCTTTTCTGCAACATTTAAATGGCCCCACCTCTTCAGGGCCGTGATGGACTCCTGCTTGCTGGTGGGAAGCCCACCAAGAGTTTGCCCTGCATGACTAATGAACCCTGACCCATTGTGCAATGAGGGTGCTGGTCAGAAGTCCCTCCCTGACACACCTCTGATGAGAAGAGGAAAATCAAGTCTTGGATGAGCCAGAACTTCTTCCAATTAAATGACAGCAAGACTGAAGCTATCCTGTTCAGTTCACATCAGAAACACCAAACCATCACCCCAATTCCACCCCCTTCACTGGCTGCTCACTGAAGCTAAACCTGACAAAATCAGTGACCTCTTCGACCTTGATCTGGGCTTCAAATCCCACATCCAGTACGTCACCAAGATTTATTTCTAACTTCCAAGCATTGCCTGTCTCTGTCCCTACTTCATCCCCACCACCTGTAAAACATTTATTTACACCTTTGTCAGCCCCAGGCTCAATTTTTCCAATGCCCACCAAGCCAGCCACCAGAGCAGCACCTACACAAGCTCCAACCGATCCAGGGCATCGCCATGCACACGCATCCCATCCTATACTAAATCCCGTTGGCCCATCATAACTGTTCTCACCAACCCCCATTGATTCAAAATCGACATCCTTGTTTCTAATGTCCTCCACGGCCTCGCTCCACCCAACCCCGCAAGCTGCTTCAGCCCCACATCCCGCGCCACACTCTCTGCCCTTCTGAGTGTGGCCCTCCGTGTCTCCTCCCCACTCTCCCATTGGAGGCAGAGCCTTTAGCTATTAGAACCTTACATTCTGGAATTCTCCTCATTCCTTGAAACCTTTCTCTCTCAACCTTCAAAAGCATCCTCATGACCCACCTCTTTGACCCGGTCTTCAGTCGCTTCCGTTGAATCGTTGAAGGTGGCAGGACAGGTTAACAAAGCAGTTAATAAAGCGTATGGGATCCTGGGCTTTATAAATAGAGGCACAGAGTGCAAAAGCCAGGAAGTTATGCTAAACCTATATAAAACACTAGTTCGGCCCAGCGGGAGTATTGGGTCCAATTCTGGGCATCACACTTTAGGAAGAATGTGAAGGCTTTGGAGAGGGTACAGAAGAGATTTACTACAATGGTTTCAAGGATGAGGGATTACAGTTATGTGGATAGACTAGAGAAGCTGGGGTTGTTCTCCTTAGAGCAGAGAAAGCTACAAGGAGATTTGATAGTGGTGTTTAAAGTCATGAAGAGTAAATAAAGAGAAACTGTTTCCAATGGCTGAAGGGTCGATAACGTGAGGGCACAAATTTAAGGTGATTGGCAAAAAAAACAGGCAACATGAGGAAAACTTTTTTACGCAACGATTGGCTAGGATTTGGAATGCACTGCCTGAAAGGGTGGTGGATAAAGATTCAATAGTAGCCTTCAAAAGTTATTTGGAAAAATACTTGAAGGAAAAAAATCGCAGGGATATGAGGAAAGAGCGGAGGAGTGGGATTAACTGGATTGTTCTTCGAAAGAGCCGGCACAGACTCGATGGGCCGAATGGCCGCCTTCTGTGCTGTAATATTCTATGATTCTATGATTCCCCATATCATCTCCCACTTGCTGCTCAATGTCTGGTAAACTCCTCCCATCCCGCCCACCCTCTGTAAAGTGCCTTGTGACTACATTGGTGCTAATTGTTGTTGTTGTTCTTAAACAGTCTTTATTTATCCACTAGAAAGTAATATGCTCCATACTAATGTTTTATTTTCTTTGTTATGAATTATCTTCAGGTTTACATATGAGATCGCACCAGTGTTTGTCCTGTTGGAATACATCACCCTGAAGAAAATGAGGGAAATGATTGGCTGGCCAGGAGGATGTGGAGACGGAATATTTCACCTGGTATATAACCCTTAAAGGTCTCTCGGGGACTCAGTTCTCTGGTGCAGTTGAATTAAGGAGAAGAATATCCATGGAATGGTGTGTCACTTGTCACTGCGTTAAAAAGGAAAAAAGGGCTAGACTTTTGTGCAACCAGTCTCTTCCAAACCGTAGCAAAATGTAAAATGGATAGGAATCTAGATTGGACCTTCTCGAATTTTATCCATTGCTTTTAAACAGATGAGAGAAGTTTATGTTCTGCTCAGAGTCCGATTAAGTCTATAATTTCAACTAGTTTGAACATAGTTAGCAAAATTTGGTGAATCATTTCTCAACATTTACTAATAACAGCTAAAGATTTAGGCCTGGAATTTCCTCGTCATTTTTGGTGTAGCATTAGCGTAAGGGCCGCAATGCAGCTGGTTTTTCCGAGGTAATAAATGGGAAAGTGATTTTTCGCTGGTTTTACGCCAGGTCCTCGCTGCGTTCGAACTTCTTCAATCATTTGTGCTGCTCCAGAGTTACATCCGCTCAAACGGAGTTACATTAGCCTCCACACAAAAGACCAGAGAACGCGAGTCTCCTGCATTTACACCTGTTCTGTAAACTTGTGCCCAAAATTTTAGGTGCAGCAGGACCCAAAGTCACTATTTCTGATGTTTTAAATCAGTCTTTTTTTGGGAGATTTTAAAAAAAATTCTCCTGACTGAGACCTCGCCTATATTTTCTAGATCTTTGAATGCTTTTTATGGCATCAGAATTTGTTGCATTAAAAAGAAAAAAGCTTCCACAATTGCATTTTCTTAAACATGCTGTACTTAATGTGCATTAATGATGGTTTGATGACTTCAAGCTTTAATTTTACTGACTAAAAAATAAATATTCCTGACTGCCCCATCAAAATGCATAAACCAGTAAATTACTCGTTAAAATAGCCAAACTATTCAACAGCAAATTTTATGTAATCAGGTTCAATGATGCTTAACCTTTTATGAGGAAACTCTCACAAAATGGCCCAGTTGCTTTCACTGTTTGGTTCCATTTCATTGAGAGTAATTTGAAGCCAAACCACAAGAGTCATTCAAACACCCCCAGGCACATGTTTCGCTGGAGTTCAGTCTGGCTATTAGATTCAACACTTGATGAAAACAGACTGCTCCATCTTGTTGGGGAGAGGGTGCCAGGAGAGGCTGTCCGGCATCTCTATCAGTATTGTAAGAGTAGCTCCGATTTGCCAGTCATGGAGCGGTGCAAACCATGGCAGTGGTGCTTGTCTATGACTCTAAACCAACCATCCACCCTATCCAGCTGATGAGAGAATAGCAGGGCAGTGGTGAGTGGAGGGGGTGACAAAGTGGCAATACAACAAATGGTTAGTTAATTTTTTTTTTTTAAATAGTTAAAAATAATATTCTCAGTTTCACTATAGCTGCCTGACAGTTTAATCGAGAGAATTCTTTATAATTGCAAACTGTACCCTAAAGGTATTGGCACTGTTATTGCCACTTATAAATAACACTTTTTTTTAGACTGATCCATTTGAAATCAGGTCAAGGAGAGTGAGAAGGCTTGTGGCATTGTACTGTAAATGATTTACTCCTGTGAGCACAAAGGGGGTCAAATTCAATTCTGGCGGGGGTGTAAAATGGGCGGTAGCAGAACGGCCGCTCGTTCTATACCGCGCCCGAATGTCCTTTTCATTGAAGTTAATCAGGTGGGTGTATAACGGCCGCAGATCCCCAACCACCCGTTTTGCCCCCCAAATTCTTTGTTATTAGGTACACAGAGACTGGGCACTGTAGGAATAACTGAATACAGAGTAAATTATCAAGAAGAGTGTTCAGTAATTCTTGGTTGTCCATGAATCGATTAGCCAAAAGATGAGGTCATGCATGCAATTGGAATTTGAAAGCGTTTTAGTCATTTCATCGGACATCCCAGGCTTTTCATTTTAAGGGGTGGGGGGGGATGGGGGGGAAGCTGCAAATGTTTCTTTTGCTGTCAGAAAAAGCAATTATCCAGTATCGTGTGGTTGAAGATGGAGTTCATGTCTCATCTGGTCATGGGGCTCTATATTCCACTCAAGCTCTAGAACACACACTTTTTCAATTCTTGCATACCCTTTGTTTGGAAAAAATATTAATTTACACTAATTTTCAGAATAATAAATTTCAAAGGAATTTGTTTCAACAATTTTCTGCCCTTATACTCATGTTCCTTTCATCTGCTTGGGTTCATTTTACTAAATAAATGCTAGTTAAATGTTAGTTAACTTGATCTACTGGTATAACCCATTTCATATCGTGGAAAAATCTCAGATGTTATTGTCTAGATTGTTTTGGTTCGTTAGCCTGACCCGGATTAAGCCTGGCTATTTTATTAACAAATGCACGCCACAAATCAATGAATTTTATTTTACGCACATTAACTTTGATTTATTTAATCAAAAGGAAAATAATTTTATTGTGAGTAAAACAAATGCAAATTCTTCACTTTGCAAAACTGCTGTATTTTAACTGTTAGATTACTGAAATACTAAATTACTTCATTTACTTATTCATGCCAGTGATTTATATAAATTTTCAACCCAGGATATACCTTTTCACAAAGAATATTTCTAGAGATTTGTAATTATCTTGAAATATTGTGTGAAAACTCAACCATAATTCAGGGGTTTACTGTAAGCTATGTGTTCACTTCTGTAGTATAGCTGTATAATTCTTCAGGAATTGGAAGTGATCGCATTGTTAGTGGATAGACTGTAATACACTTATAGTGCCAGCTTTAACCACACAGTCTTTCTCAGACTTTTATTTAGATACACATCTTGATCTTTCTCTTATCACTTTGCAGGGTCAGATAACTTTATTTCGCCAGCTTAAGGCAACCAGTTGATGCTGGAAAGTTCTATTTCCTTGCCAGATCCAATTGTATGCGGCATATTTTGAGTGAACACGCAGCAGTATTCCCTTTGTTAGCTTACAATGAAGTTGGAAACTCGGTGGGGCCGATATGCGCTTGGTACGCCTGCCGTTAACAGGGCGGTAACGGACTCAAAATGGGGGCGATAGCCTTACCACCCCTGTTCACCTTGATGATGCGTCGAGCACCATTTTGAAAGCCTACCAACGGGCTCCCAAAGTACCTGCCTGCTTCAGGCAGTAGGCCCCTCTTAATAAGAAAATTAGGGTTCTAGGAGCCCAATTGTCAGTTTAGGTTGGAACTGGTCGGAGCGTGCGCCGTGCATGCTCCAATCAGTTCCACGGGCGAAAGATTAATAGAATCATAGAATGGTTTCTGCACAGGAGGCCATTCGGCCCATTGAGCCCCTGCCGGCTCTGCAAGAGCACTTCAGCTAGTCCCACTCCCCTGCCCTTTTTCCATAGCCCTGCAAATTTTTTTCCTTCAGGTACTTATCTAATTCCCTTTTGAAAGCCACGATTGATTCTGCCTCCACCATCCTTTCAGGCAGTGCATTCCAGATCTGAACCACTCACTGCGTAAAAAAGTTTTTCCTCATGTCACCTTTGGTTCTTCAGGCAATCACCTTAAATCTGTGTCCTCTGGGTCTCGACCCTTCCGCCAATGTGAACAGTTTCCCTCTATCTACTCTGTCCAGACCCCTCATGATTTTGAACACCTCTATCAAATCTCCTCAAAACCTTCTCTGCTCTAAGGAGACAACCCCAGCTTCTCCAGTCTATCCACGTAACTGAAGTCCCTCATCCCTGGAATCATTCTCGTAAATCTTTTCTGCAACCTCTCTAAGGCCTTCACATTCTTCCTAAAGTGCGGTGCCCAGAATTGGACACAATACTCCAGTTGAGGCCGAACCAGTGTTTTATAAAGGTTCATCATAACTTCATTGCTTTTGTACTCTATGCCAGGTTGAGGGGAGCGTTTTGCAGTCAGGAAGGGACTGGGGGAGCGCTATTTAAAGGCGACCGCTTCCTGCCTTTTATTGTTGGTGACATTTTTGAACCACGCAGTCTGAGAGAGAGAGAGACTTCTGGAGAGATTCAACGCTGTGTGAAGGAGTTTTGGGTACTGAGCAGCACTTTGCAGGTTCATTTTGATTTGCCCTTCCTTGTATCGATTTAGAAGAGACTGTGGGGGTTGCACTCTGAGCTCTTTCCCTGGGCCTCTCCATTGTTCTTTCCTGAAGATTTGATGTACAGGTCTCTCCAGGCCGAGATTCAAGGCCGCAATGAGCAGGATGTGGATGGAAAGCAAGATCAACCCTCCCCTTTAAGAACTGGCAGGCGCCATTGTGTGCGTGTTCCATTGCTGACTGACATCACATAAGCTTCGCTAGCGCTCTGAGGTAGCACCTCGCTCCTCGGCCTTTGCGCCTTAAGACAGGGGTGAAGCGCCTGATTTAGCGCCTATGATGGAGCCAAAAAGCTCAGCAAAGGTAAGTTTGAATTTATATTTGTGGGATCTGGAGGAGCAGAAGTGCCTTCGGCCCCACAAAATTAATCTGGGCCGCTGACATCCTGGCAAACCCCTCCACTCCAATATCTGGTTGTAGATAAAGCTGAGGAAAAAAACAGTGAGTGAGAGCATGCTGCAGAACATGAGCTGTGACCTGACGGCTACCAGATCATAAAGTGAGTTTGAGTATAAGGCAGTAATTCATGGGGAGAGGAACATGGAATTAACTGCTGTATGATCCAAGCGCTAGTTTAACTAAACTACATTTCTTCACTGTTTATTTTATGGATAACAGTGATGTCAACAATGCACACATGACAGTATCACATAGTGTTGATACACCCAGAAAAATTGGGCCATTTTCTTAAAGGAAGCATTGGCCATTTAAGGCACAAGATTAGAATGAACAAAATGGTGGAAGTGGGATTCAAGCCACGTCCAAGACGAACTGCGGCTGATATTTAAAGCAGTAAATGAATTATCGTGTCCGTGTGTCAGATACGAATTGTTATTCTTTAACATCTTTATAATGAAAACTGATTGTATCTCATATTCTACTTTAGGTGGAGCCATATCAAACATGTATGCCTTGCTAATCGCACGCTACAAGCTGTTTCCTGAAGTTAAAGAAAAAGGAATGGCCGCCATTCCCAAACTGATTGCCTTCACATCAGAACACGTATGACTTTTACTGTTTCATGTTCTTGTTAAAACGTTCTCCTAATCGATATCTATCATATGTACTACAGTGGAGGCCCCTTAAGGAAGCAGCGTTACCCCATCCCAGCCACATCATGAGAACTGTCCTTTTATTTAGTGTCTCCTATTAAGCAGTCATTGATGAGCATTTGCAGAATAAACTGGTGTCTGCATAAATGCTCCTTTTAAACATTCCTATTAGCAGACTGTCATTTGGCTTCTACAGCAAAGCTACCCTACTGCTTCGGGATGTACTGCAGCCTAAAACAATATTGTTCCAATGCCTGCATGTGAAAGGTCATTTATTTAACTAATATTAATATTTAGCCCTATGACAGGATAAACACCAATCACTATTAGAGTTATTATATTTACTTATTTTAATAACAAGAAGGTATTTTATTCAATAACTGATTAAGGTCCCAATAAACAATTACGAATCAGACAGCAATAAAATCACTAACCTATTCCCTCCTCCACCTAATAATCCATTTGCACATTCGGAGAAATAGGTGTACACAGTACAACACTTGGAGGTACATTCAAACATGAACTCTGCTCATTAATGAAGGAATTAGTTTAAAGTTACTGCTCTGCTGAGAGCGTCAGTGAGGAGGCTGTTCATGGAATCGCTGGAGGTGAGCCTTTAGTGAGGGGTTGGTGTCGGTGGAACATCTTTAGCTAGCTCTGTCAGGTCTGTAGTGCATCTGCTGGTTGGGGATACGATCTTGTGTGCGAGGATCTTTGAGCTGTCATATCAGTTGTTCCAGCACCCACTGATACCAGTAGGAGCAGAAAGGGCATGAAGAAATTCAGGAAGAAATATGCTGGCAGCTGCGTCACCCATTAAGCATGAAAATCCTTGCGGATGATCAAGGACATGGCTAGCGAGAGCACAAGCAATTCAGATTCACAGTTAAATTATGCTAAATAATAGTGAAGACATATTATTACAGCACGCTTTGGTAGGAAACAGTACTGTCTTATTCAGATACTCAGGACCTGAAAATATGCAGGCTGTGATCCCAACAGTTACGTTAGGGATCGAGCC
Source organism: Squalus acanthias (assembly GCA_030390025.1). Classification (NCBI taxonomy): domain Eukaryota; kingdom Metazoa; phylum Chordata; class Chondrichthyes; order Squaliformes; family Squalidae; genus Squalus; species Squalus acanthias. Next base: position 141,896,083 of record CM059428.1, read on the forward strand.
TGCCAGTTGCTTCCCAGCACTGACCCCACCAGTGTATTCAGAGTCACTGGAAGGGCACCTGGTTTTCATGGTGCCAAGGGTGCCTGCAACACTATGGGCACATCTTGGGTACCTGCCTGCCCACTCACTAACTGTTCGACGTGCTTCAAGCCCACCCCCTCCCCTCCCTCCCCCCTTCAGCCCTTGCAAAGGGGACCAATAGTAAAACTTTAAAATGATCCTCCAGGCCACTGCCCTTGTATTCTTTTTTTAATTCATTTCTTCAGAGACTGAGACCACTTCCCTAGCCTGGACCCATTTCCCCACCCCCCGCCCCAGTTGTGGGTCCTTCTGGGGGCCGAATACCTCATCTCTTCAGCCTCCAGTGTTATACCAAGTCCTTTCTCATCCGAGGAAGTGGGAACTCCCGGTATGGGGAACTCCCGGTACGGGGAGTCCCTGCCCCCGGCTCCAGCCCCATGTGATGGGCGGAGGTGCCACCCCTGGCGCAGCAAACTGGGAACACCTGGAGTCGGCAGGGCTCCAGTATATCCGGGTCCATGCCATTTTCCCATATGATCTGCTGGACTCCTGCCATAATTATAACAGGATTCCAGCAGAACTCCTGAGGAAAACCGGGGCCTAAATATCGAAGTAATTAAAAATCTGGGGGTTGAATTTGAACAGGGTTTCTCTGGATCATCGGCTCTAACCTCGGCAGAAGGTTGGCGGAAACGCCGGAGAAGCGGTGTACACGGCATTTACGTCATTTCTCCAGGGTTTATGTGGATCTTCCGCCAAAGTTGTGGCGGCCGATCGGAAGAACCCTCGGAAATTCAACCCCCCCCCCCCATGTGCATAGCTTGTGCCGCACATTAAATATGGAGGGTGGCACATTTTATTACTTATCTGGGCTAGAAGAAAAGTCAGCCAGGGTTCTCACTCCTGATTGGTAACTAGTAACTTCATAGAAACATAGAAACATAGAAAATAGGTACAGGAGTAGACCATTCGGTTCTTCGAGCCTGCACCGCCATTCAATGCGTTCATGGCTGAAATTGTGTGGCGGTCAGTGAAGACAGCACCAAACTTTCATATGATGCTCCTGTGGTTGAATAGTCTGGAGATACTCACCATCTCGAATCACACACAAAAAATGGCCACTTGGGAAAGTACCAAATGGTGGCCAGTGCTCATGGAACCATATTTCAATAACAAATCAGCATCTTCAAGGGAAGAGAACAGAAAGAATAGAAGGACAAAAATAACTCGGTGCAAGGCCCATTGTATACTTGTTAAGTGTCATATGTAGTCACTAGAATCCTATTGATGTTACTCTCTTTGTGTATTGATGCTTACAGAGTCATTTTTCAATAAAGAAAGCAGCAGCAGCTCTGGGGATCGGGACAGATGGAGTGGTTCTGATCAAGTGTGATGTAAGGTAGGTCACATTATACGCAGCCTGCAGAGTTTTCCACTCCTCAAATAGTGAGAGCCTGCTTCTGCTTTCAACCAAATTCGAGGTCTCTGCTGATAGGCAATCTGCATGTACATTCGCTCAGAGCTCTAACTGTAGAGTGCTTGCAGGCAGCACCGCAGTGAAACACAGGCAAAAGATGCCAGTGTGAATCAGAAACTGCAAGCTTCAGAGATGTTAAACCGAGGCCCCGTCTGCCTTCCCTGGTGGACGTGAAAGATCCCATGGCACTATTTCGTCAGAGAGCAGGGGAGTTCCACCGGCCAATAGTTATCCCTCAATCAACATCATTAAACTATTATCTGGTCTTTATCACATTGCTGTTTGTGAGGTCTTGCTGTGTGCAAATTGGCTGTCGCGTTTCCTACATTACAACAGTGACTACACTTCAAAAGTACTTAATTGGCTGGTTCAATATCATCTGTCACTCCCATGAGCAGACCTCACGTCCCCTACGATCTGGAGTGCATCTTCAGTGCCCAATGTCTAACTAAATGATAGCATGACCCTTATGACGTAACAGGGAACCCTTGCTCCATATACTGAAATGTTGCACAAGGTGCCACATTTGTTCTCCTTTCTTTACAGAAGGCAGACTAAAGTACACTATCGAGGCAAGGAACAACTTCAAACCAATAACTGATTCATTTTACATAAAATACATGAATGAACAGAGAACAGTTTTCACAATGAGAGCAATAGATTCCCTGCATACCTTGGTTATGGAAAATGATAAAGACACAGCTTACTACCTCCACAAATGCCAGCCCATTTCTCTTGCTAAGCTGTTCAAAGCTGGCTGATTCAGACCTCCTTTTTTAAAAAAAAGCTAGCCTTATCTGCTGCTCCTTGCTGGAACACAGCTCAGTCTGTGTCTGGAAGATAGAGAGACAGGATTCACTGTCCCCAGGCTCAGATCTGTGTGGTGTTCGGCTCATCGAGCTGTCAGTCAAAGTTATCACCCTTTGACGTGTGAGCACCAGGTTCCTCAGCATCTGCCGTAGCTAAGCCCCCGACTATGCAAATGAAATGGAACAACATGAAAAAAGGCCAACAGAATTTGGGGTTTTCTAAGTAGGAGTGTAGAGTACAGAGGTAATGACAAATTCTGTGCTGTAAACTGTGGTTCTATACGACCCTCGGATGTCACAGGGGATCCATCTTCTCAAAGTGGCTTAAAATTGCATATAATTACTCTACTTTTGCTCACTAATTATCACTGCAAATCGCTATGGCAACCAGTTTGATTTCAGGCCGCTGGCTTATTGTTGAGAAAAGAAATGATGAATTTAACCTTACAGCAATATTAAGTTTAAAAGCTTCAGGTCAGGCAACACAGGCAAAACCCAATTTTTTATAGGGTCAAGAAATACAGATTTGGTGCATCGCTGTCAGGACCACTGCTCCTCAGGCACTCTGTATGCCTGGACCACGATAAGGCGAGTTCAACTCATATAAATATTTTTGGTCCAATAGCACATTTTGCACTGGGAGTGTCACAAGGTTTGGGGCCAGAATGCCAGGTGCCAGCAGCCAGTGAACAGAAGCAGCAAAGAAGGATGGTTCTAGAAGAAGGAGAGGGCCACTCAGGAGCAACGTTTGTATTTTTAAATGCAGGTGTCATATTTTGGGATTTTTGATATTTTATTTCTTCATGGAAAGGATTTAGGAAGGAGTGAAAATGTTTAAGTGTTGTGTTTTAAAACAACAGAGTGAGTGGCTGACACAGTGTTGTGTTGGAGGCGGGGCAAAACTTACAGCAAACGGAGTCGATTTAAGCAGAGTCTTTATGCATTAGAGGGGGAAAATTACCCAATCATCTCCATTCTGGCCGGGACTTGTAGGGGGTGATTTTGCCAATGGGGGAGCGTTGGAGGCGGAACTGCTGCTTGTCGGGTTTTAGTCCCACCTCCAACGACTTGTGGCCAACCCACGCTATTTTCCCTTGATTGACCTTGTTAAGCCCGCCCAGAGGGCTTAGCAGGCCAATTAAGGGGAAGCTGGTGACCGAGAACGTCAGCGTATGACGTTTCATCTGTCAAAAATTTTTGACAGATGAATTGTCATCGTTTGACAGCTTTGAGAAGCTGTCAAACACTGACATTCTCTGATGTTTGGTGAGTTCTTGTACTCAAGGCTCACCAAACCTATTTTCTGAGCAGAAAGCAGATGGCTGTTGCATCGGAGAATGCAGCAGCCATTCTGTCATCTCTGCCGCGGAGATGCCGGAGCCTCCGGATCCCCAACGATTGAAGCCTGCAGGAAGAAACAAAGGTAAGGAAACTTTTTCTAACACTTTTCACTCACCTCACAGACTTACCTCTCCACATTTGCACCCATCACTCACCTCCACAGCACAGTTTCGGACCCCTCCGACCCCCGCAGACCCACTGCTCGCCTCGCTGACCCTGGCGGGGTTTCCCGACGTCGGGGAAACCTGCGCCTCTGCTGGAAAAATGGGGATAATCCTCTTAACTGCCTGTTACGGAGGCGGGTTGGGGGCGGGATGAGCACCCGCCCCCAGATTCTGCCATTTTCCCAGCAGTCCCACCTCCAAATCCGCCTCCCCAGGGCTGGCAAAATCGCCCCCGTAGTGTCACTTTACATAGCCTTTAAAACAAAGTGAATTTGCTACAGGCATTGACGATGTGTATTAGAGCCAGATGAGTCAGTTCGAGGAATGTCACAATCTACTTCAAATGGAGACAGTGAGAGTCAATTAGCTCTTCCCAGACTTATTAAGACATGATGGTCCCTATTCATTTTGAGAATAGCAGGATATGTCTTGAGACCAAAACCCCAGGGGAAGGAGAGGTCGTCGGGTTTCATTGTCAAATCTATTGGCAAATTACTGAACAGGGAAGAAGTCATAGGGAAAGCCCTCCCACTTGCTCGGAACCCAGAGAGATACAAGAGCAGAGAGACACGTCGGCAGTGAGTCAGCTAGCTAGCTCTGGAGAGAAAACCTGTCCCAGCGAGGGGAAACTCGCTTACGGCCAGACACAGTCAGGATACAGGTGTCCAGGAAAAGTTAAACAAGCCCGTTTTTTTTTGTTCTTGCGGAGGGTTCTGTTGTTAGTTGAATTAAGGGGAAATTTGATTACAGCTGTTACTTTGCACAGTCACTTGTTATCTGTAAAATAAAGCAGCTTAATGAATTATATCTGGCCTCGTCCAGTCCACCTTTGGAAAGATTGGAGAAGTGTACATGAGGGTGCATGTGAAGGTTATGATATCCATTTCAGATCACAAGGCAATGTATTGTTACACCCTCAGGGTAATACTATTGTATAATTAGCTATCGAGCAATATAGGCACACTCATGCCTAGGATGCTCGGACCACTTAGGGGGGTGACTAGTACCGCTGTTCCCAAGAGAATTTCTGCGGCATACCTAAAACTAGTAACAATGGGCGTCTGCTGAAGTATCCATTCCAAACGTGTGCTTAGCATCTGGAGCTCCACTCCGGTGCACCAGCCAAGTTATGGGGCTCTGGCCGAATGTTTATAGAAAGTGGCGATCCCATAATCCTTTTGCATATTTACTGTTCAGTCTCTATGCAGTGGCTCCATAGTAGGCGTACATTATGGAGCATGGAGGGGGCCTTGAACAATGCATTATCAACCTCCGATTAAATGGCAGAAGTGCACAATGTCAATCATAGTTGTGACAGATCATTTTCCACTATAATAACTCTGTCTGTGAAACAGGAATGTAGTCAAACTCCTCAATGGAGACTTCCTACCCATTCCTAGAACCAGTTTCCTGTGGCTGGTGTTCAGAAATTAGGAAAATCAACTCCCTGCCTGTAATATGATTTTTTTTAACCAATAGTAGCCAGACACTAACGCTGGGCAGAGACCTCCCTCCTTCAATCTCTGTGAATGTGTTGAATATCTGCTCATTTTTTCAATGTTTCAGGGCACATTTTTTCCCAATTAACTGTCACTAGTTGAAGAATTCCCCCCCGCTGCCCCCAATCCCCAAATAATCCTGTGTGACTGAGATTAGAACATGTTTTTTTCCCCACTGGATGCAGGCAAGAGGTGAGCTGGAGTAACACGCACGGCAAAGCCACAGATTTCAACTTGCTTTTATAAAAGATGCAAATATTTTAACCTCCAATTGCAGATGTGTAACACACTTCAAGATATGAATGTGCTTTTCTAAAATTGCAGAGGGAAAATAATCCCATCAGACCTTGAGAGAAGAATACTTGAAGCCAAGCAAAAGGTCAGTTCGTTTTTTGAATTAAATACAACCCCAATTAAAATTATTGCATGTTTCCTACATTCAATTATAAATTAGGCATGAATTTCCTGTGGACACAGTGGCAGGACAGGACACTCAGCTGTCAGCTGTCAGATATGTTTCTAGTTGCAGTCAACCTACCATATAGTCAAGGGCAGGGGGTAAATTTTGCGATCGGTATAAAAATTCAACACCCCAACTGGCTCTTATGGGTTTGGATTTCGGCATGTTACTTTCCGGGGCCAGTTTACACTGCTGCGTTGGTATTCCAATGCCTTTGCTATGGACTGGTAAGATGCATTGTATTGGTTAGCAATTTCCACCAAGGAATCCTCTAATGTCAACTGTCTTTTTTTGAAAACTGTAGCAGACTTCAGTTACCAGGTAGAGAAGCGAAATCAGAGTAAGTTAGCCCAGATACAGTACTTACACACATCTCCCGTGATTGGTAAAAGCCATGGGGCAGATTACTTGCCCATCCTTTCAATGAGGACTTACCAAAGGGCAAGGACCAAGAAAAAGCCTCATCAACCCCACTCCTTCCACAGATCATATATAATTTACGGTATCACAGACTCTGAATCCCTACCAACTCAATCTCCTGAGGGGAAATTTGTATGATTTTTCCCCGACGCTAGATGTAAGCAAGCAAAAGTGTAAAATGTTTTTCCATCCCCAAATCTCCACAGACAACACCCTCCCTATACTCACAGCAGCACAACACGTTGTGTGTTCATAGGGGCATTTGATTAGCTCAGGCCATCACATCCATTTGCAACCAGATTCTAACACACCGCTTTTTTGAAGTTGTCAATTATTATATTAACTGCTCTTGCTGGGACTTTCTTTCATGGCATAAATATCAGCGTGACTGTTTTAGACTCGTGTGGAGCATAAACACCAGCACAGGGCCTAATGGCCTGTTTCTGTGCTGTAAATTCTATGTACTACTTCGAGTCTCAAGGTTGTAATTTGTTTCATGGTATGAATATCAACGTGATTGTTGAATCAGTCTCAAGGTTGTGCTTGGAATAATCCTGGATCAATCATTCAGCATGTACATTAGGATATTATATTGTGTCCTCTGTATGCCTCTCCCAAGGATTGTCAGTAATCATCATGGGTTTGTAACAGGTGTAATGAGAGGAATATGTCATGGATATGCATGAATTGTGACAGTATAGGGGTAATTTCACCTTCACTGCTTGGGCGGTAATCTAGCGGAGCGAATCACACAACCATGTAGAACCCTATAGAACACTCAGGCCGTGAGTTAGATATATTTCTTAAGGCTAAAGGGATCAAGGGATATGGGGAGAAGGCAGGTACAGGGTACTGAGTTTAGATGATCAGCCATGATCACATTGAATGGTGGAGCAGGCTCGAGGGGCCGAATGGCCTGCTCCTGCTCCTATCTTCTATGTTTCTATGTGATCTTGCCGACTGAGGTGGGTCCGGTGTGGCCGGGGTCAGTGTCTCGGTCCCAGCCCGCTGCCTACTGCAGCCCGCACTCTCCGCACAGCTCAAAAGTGTCTTCCAAGTCCTGAAGGCTCAAGCTTCTGACATTGGAAAGTGACCAGCTGTGAAATGGTAGCTTTCATACCACTTTTGCAGCTGTCACCTATTCACAGCAATGGGGAGACATAGAGAACCCGACCTACTTACCTGACGTGATCTCTGAACGATGTGAACCCCGTTAAAAAAGTGAGAAAATAGAAATAGGCTGGCAAAATAGTAGTAAACAAGCGTTTAACTATCTTAAATGCCTCCCCCGCCGCTTGGTGTCGGGTCTGTTCTGAAATCGCAGACCCGACACTTTGGAAACTTACATGGAGGCGGGATTGGGGTGGGCTCCCAACCTGCTGTCAATCATTTCGATTTTGACAGCGGTCCCACCTCCGAACTCGCTCTCTGAGCGCCGGCAAATTCGCGGCCTCAGTTTTCATTCGGTCGAAGTCAATGGGATGAAAGTCGGTGGGTTCCACAATGGGCGGGTGATCCATTTCGCCAGGTTACTGCCCGGGTGGTGAAGGTGAAATTAACCTCCAGGGCAAATATCTTTGAATAATTACTTTACAAAGGAGCTGGATGAATGTATGTTTTAAAGTAGGGTTGAAAGTTACACAGTTAAGTATATTATAAAAATCTTCAAATAGTCTAAAATTGTAGTGGTAAAATTCTACCTGGTAAAATTGGGGGTAGTTTCGCAAGGCTCCATTCTTGGTGTCGAGCTTTGCTAGCAGCGGCCGTGGTAGCAGCTAGCCCCAATATTTTGATGCACACACATTGCTAACGAGGCTCAGCACCGGGAGCAGAGCCTCACAGAATAACCCCCATCATCTGTAGATTACAGGCAGTTAGGTTCCAATTTAAGGGGAGCGATACAGCCATAATCTCAAGACAGTTATCTTTGCTTTGCTCATTGCCAGAACTTGTCAGCCAGGGGCCTACTCATCTGGGTTAAATCAGCGAATTTCCCACGCTCCAGCAAACCGCGCCATCAAGTACCTAGAGTGCGGGAAATCTGAATCCAGTGATTTTAGTGCGCACTCTGCCGTTGAGAACTCTCACGCTGCACACATGAACAGCGTCTCAGTCCTGATCCCCCAGTGTTGCCTCTAGAATCGATTTCCTTTGCAACCTTTCAACTTCAAGACTTTAACCAGCCCATAATGAAAGCCGTAAATACTCTCAGCGGGCGGGAGAACTTTTGGACGGGAGAGGGGTGCAATTCCCAGGAGATCCCGGAAACACCCCCCAAAATGTGTCTGACATGTAAGTGGAGTGGGCAGAAAATGAACTTCATCCCCTCTCTCCCCAGTCGGGGTAGGTTAGGGTGGGAAGCTGCCAAATTGGGATTCCACCCCTTCCACTATATCTAGTATCTAGGTCTGAATTCCCACCTCCCAGGGTCGTAGACATTCCTTAAATGGCCCGGAGGATCACTCCTTCTCCTCCTGACCCCACTACAGAAAGTTTTTTTAACTTTGGTTAGCAGGCCTTGCTGACAGTCTCAACAGCTTTACTGTCGAGGTCCCACATACGTCATGGGACCCCGAATTGCATTCCTTATCAAGGCTTCTGCTTGACTCCGCCAAAAGCAGCGGAACAGGCTCGAGGGGCCTACTCCTGCTCTTATGTTCCGTCCTATGTTCTCAGCTAATTTCTAGATTTCACTTGTGGCGTGCAATTTTGTGGCTTGTGAGTTAAGAGTTCGACCCACACAATGAGAAGTTGTGGGATACAATTAATATCCCAAAATGGCACTGACCTGATAACTCATGAGCAACAAAATCACAAGTAAATTATGATCATCAGAATGAATGGGAAATACATCTACATAGCCTATGGTTCCTCACTCAGGGTTCTGTTTGTACCATTTATTTGGTAAGTAATTAAAATAATAAATTAGATGTAAATTTAATTTAAAATGGGCACTGACTTGAAAACTGGCTCCATTCGCAAGGCGGTCACGATTTGGACGTTCTCCAATGAAAAATCCTCAATCCCTAAGAAATGAAATGTAAACTTGTCTGCAAAGTAGCCTAGGAAAGCAGGCTGCATAGTGAACAATATTAACTATTAAAGTATGCTCTGGAAACGAGATGGATTATCACCACGCCCTCCTAATCTCACCAATTGATAGACACTCTGGCAGACAATGCATCTTAGGCTACAGCAACGAATTAGATTTAGCAGAAAACAAGATTAAAACAAAGTAGTCTTGGGATAGTAAAAAGAATATTTGGTTTCTCGCCGGCACTTTAACACCAAGCCCAATTTTAACTCCTGGAGTGAAGCAGGCAGGAGGGGTCAGCAATCCCGTGCGGGAGTCTTAGTCAGAAACCTGGCCGATTTTAACCGCTGGGCCTCCTTTGAACGCTGTCGGTCAGCTGCTCGCTCATTTCGGGCAGAAAGAGGTAGCTGGCCTGACGGGGAAGGGATAAAAATCAGGAGGCACGTGGGGGAGGGGTGCCCGGCAGCTGCTTGCCGGCGCCAAGAGAAGGCTGCCGGTAACAAAGTAAGTCCAAGTTGCGAGGGTCTCGTGCCACAGGAGTTTGGGGGGGGGGTGGGGGGGAGGGGGTAGCCTGGAGAGCAGAGGCCTGGACTTTCCTTATGGGGCCCTGACCCCCCACTAAGGAAAGTTTTTTAACTCATTGGTTTCCCCCTAGCTTTACCCGGCGGGGTGGCTGTGGCAAGTAGCGGTTAAAAATACCATCGAACTCCCACATACGTCATGAGACCTCGGTTTGCATTCATTAATGAGGCTCCCGCCGGACTTCGCCAAAACCAGTGGCATTAAAATAGGGAATTAGCAGAAACAGAGTGGGAAATGGAGCCGCTCCATTTTAACTTTGCCCCTGCTCCTTTCCTGCCAATTGTGGAGAGTTAGAATCCCCCCCCCCCCACCCCGAACTACCGTTTCAAAACAATAAAAGTCCTGAAACCTTCAATAACTCAGATCATGAGTTTGATACAGGCCTGATACAACAGCCCCAACCGTGCCAATGACCCCGTCCCTGCAACTTGGGATGGGGTTTGCAGCTACTGGCATGGAGAGATAGAGAAAAGGAGGATGAAAGGAGACACTCCACTGCCGGCAGAGCGAGCCCCCAGGAATTTTAGGGCTATTGGCAAACTCCCTACTTTGTTTACAAGAGGAAATCTTCCCTCTTTGTTTACGATGTTGGTAAAACGTAGCAACCAAAAGAAATCAATCTGCCATCATGCATTAATTTCTCATGCTCCTGAGTTTTAGGGATTTTAAAACTAGGTCATTGCAGGGTGTATGGAACAGAACATGTGAGATGTGAGCACTCCCCAGGAGAGAATCAAGCATCACCACACAGGCAATTTTCAATGCAAGAGCCAATCGTGGGAATGGAGTTTGTGGCTAAAGAGACAGGCCAGTCTCGACCAGGGTAACTATAAAGGGGTGGAAATTCCACAGTCATTTTGAGGGGGGTGGGTGGGTGGGTGGTTGGTGGGTGGGTGGGGGGGGGGGCGAGTGTTACAGGCACTGCTTTGCCCTATCGCTGACCCCATCACAAATCCCGGAATAGGTTCATTAGGTTATACGGGGCAGGCAGCCCGCGCCTGTAGCGGCACAAAGAGGCACCAGCCCCGCTCAGGAGACAGAATTCAGAGCGGTACCCTGCCCTTCCAAAAATAAAGAGCCTGAGGCCCAGATTGGACTAAAGAAAATTGGCCACAGGAATAGTTCCTCCTGCTGAATCTATCAGGGACAAGCTGGGAGGAATTCCTGGGGTAGTCCAGGAACACATCCAGACATGCTTCCAAAGTGCTGGGTGAACAAAACCGGGCAAGCAGAAGAAGCGTCCGCCCACCTTCCCTTGGCATGTGATGTGTGGGGCAAGTTTACAACGATGGAAACCCAGTGGATTTGAGTTCTGTCCCAAGTTGGAGCCCCCACCCCCCGGTTAAATATGTACATCCGTTGCCACCCTCCCCCACAAGATAGTAAGATTTACAGGTTTATATTTCTTCATAATTTAAATAATAATAATAATGGGCAGAAACATGATCCAGGGTCTTGTCTCTTTTCTGTTTCCCAGGATTGTTGGGGTTTCCCCCAGGGGTGGGACTGTTCATGCAATAGGAGCAGGCTATGGGCTGCTATTGAAATGAGGTGTGAGGTGCCATACTCGGCCCTGCCACCTCAGTTTCCTCCAACTAGAAGTGCACCCATTTTGAGGGGGTGCCCAGAAGAAGTGGGCTTTAGGCCCTGTGCCCGGCCCTGCTCCAATCGGAGGACCTTAGAGGGGTGGGCAGCAAAGAACAGAGGAGCGGAACAGAACCCGAGCTCCCTTTGTCTTTCAGATCAGGGGTCGGTGCTGGAGGCCTGCTGCTGTATACAAAGGAAAAATATTCCTATTATCTGGTAGCTACATCAGAGTATTTTAGTACTTCCTTTTAACAATTCATGTGACTGTCTTTAATCAGTCTCCTTTTATTTTGTCCAGGGCTTTGTGCCGTTCTTTGTAAATGCTACGGCTGGCACTACGGTGTATGGCGCCTTCGATCCTCTTGCAGCTATCGCTGATATATGTAACAAGTACAAGGTCTGGATGCACGTTGATGTAAGTGAGTCCGTCCACATGAACCACCTTCATTGGAGCACTAATCCAGTCCACACATCCCAAACTGATTGATCGGAGCTCTTCACTGAGTCTTCTTGCGCTTATAAATGTTCATATTTCTGATGACACTTAATAATTAGTAATAAGTTTTACAATTCAGTGCTCCCACCTTCACACGGCAGGAGAGAAGGTCAGGAATGCAGGTGTAGAGGCCTGCGTGCCGCCATGCCTGGATGGAAAATAGTGTCGGGCGCCAATCAGGTGCACTGACCTCCCAAGCTCAAATTCCCAATATATGCTGCTGTCACAAAAAGTGCTAAACCTTAAACTTTACCCCAATATCTGTAGCATTTCATTGTAAAACCATGGAATGGAAGGACTACTTGCACTTAGGTCAGGTCAGCATCCAAGTGGATCTTCCTGTTACAACTAATTTACAACACAACTGTATCTGTCACAATCTGGTCTCTCGTCTGGCAGCTTCTCAATTTCCTATTCGGCCACTCTCTCTTCCTTAGTATTTTCTTCTCTTCCCCTTCTTTGAGCCTGTTTCTCTACCTCATTATTAACCAATTCCCATTTACCTTTCCTTCCTCTGTTTCTTTCCTAGTATTCTCCATTACAGCCTCATCCATAAGACGTTCCCATCCCATAATGTGAACAATGATGTCTATAATCACGGATTTAGCTTGCCTTCGACAGATTGCAGTATCAGCACTATCTACCCCACCCTGTCCAACCATCTCATCTCTGCACAATGTAGAACACCAGAAATATTTTAAAGAAATAAAAACAAAAGCATTGAATAGTATTTGGTGTATAATACTCCAAAGAATTGGAGTGGGGTAGAAACTGCGAAAAATAATCTGACAGTGGCACTAACACATGGGTGGCAGGTTATTCAGCCCGTGCCACTGAACTATTATGTGGATAGCTGCGGGGGTGGGGCATTTGTTAAAGGAGTGACTCAGGCATTTGTGCTATATGAGTATCTGGCACAGTCTTCCTGGCTGCTTTGTATTGCAAAAATTATACAGCAAGCCTGGCTTCTGACCTGCGGAAGCATGTGAAACGCCGCTTCAAGATGCCAATAATATGGTCTACAATGACCCTAGTAGCTGCATGGGCCTTACACTATCTGCATTCTGCTTCTGTCTGTGGCTAGTAAGCGTGCCCTTCACCATGGCTGTAGATGGTTGCCTTGGTCTGCGAGAAGCCACCCTTGCAAGTTGCCTTCACTCTCAAGTAAGCCTGGCAGGTCTTAGAATAAAAGAAATATGACTGCCGCCTGCTAAGGGGGCATTGCCCTGCAAGATTCAGAGTTAATGATCACAGACCATCCAAATATTGATGGAATGGAACTCCCTTTTGATCATGAAGGCCATGGGATTGTGTCTAGCAGCTCGAACAGACTTTAGGGGAATTCAACAATGCGATGAAGTTGGGCAGCCTTGTCTTGCTGCTGTTGCTGTTCAATGGGACAAAGATGAAACTGTTGCCCTGTTAAATAAAAACAATCTGTTTGATACATCTACAGACAATACTTTGGCTGGTACCACAGATGCCTTCTGTGCTACCCTGAAACAAAGCATGACAATTGAGGGAAAAGAGGCTGAAACAACATTTGCCTCCATATACAGCCACTTATCATTAGGTTGTCCCGTCCCCTTAAATTTGAGCTGCTAGCCAGATTTTCTGCATCTCCTTTAAGTTCACTACTGGTGCAAAGCCAGAGCTGTGCTGGGAGTTCATTATTTATCTGAGCAGACCCTATAAAATTGCACTCAGTCCCCTCAGTGCAGGTTTAGTTTACTTTGTGCTGGCAGCTAGACTCTCTCAGCACAACTTTGCTGGGGCCAAAAAGTCAGGGCTGAAGACTTTTGGAGCCCTCGATCCATCAATTGCAGGGTAGTTTTTACTTTTTAATTCAAAGGCAATTTTTAACGAAATGCTGGCCTCGTCCCACTTAGGTTACCAGCAAACAACAAAATGAGTCCCTTCTCCTTCCGCCAGTGTCACCTCGGCCCATTTCCAGAATTTTTCGCTTGCCTTGAATGTTGTGAACTGTTGGGATTACAGTGATTCACTGTGTGTTTTGTCTTCATTCAGGCGGCCTGGGGTGGTGGTTTACTGATGTCTAGAAAACATCGCTGGAAGCTAAGTGGAGCCGAGAGGTAAAGGACTGTGTTGTCACTTTTCCAGATCTAGTGCACAGCTTTGGCCTGCTGGTTCTCAGACGGTCTGGCCCTGAATTTCCACGTGAGTGGTCTCAATCTCCCACTGCAACCTTGGTGGGAGATTGATGGAACCCCTGGAGAAACAGTAGAATTTATGGTGGAAATTGGGTCATCTCCGTGGAAATTCAAAGCATTTTGGGCTCGATTTTTAACTCCCAGACACGAAGCCATAGCAGTGAGGCTTGGCCGACTTTAACGGCCTGGGCCTCATTAACAGCCGCTTTCCAGTCGAAACGGCCGAGAACCCAGGTGAGCAGTCTCCGGCGCAAGGTAAGTGCTCTGGGAAGGGAATCCCGCTCGGGAAAGGGGGGAAGCCTGGGACAGGAGGTGTAAGGTTCCTTCGTGGAGCCCAGAGGAAACAAAAACAAATGACTTCGCTAGGCCTCTTCTGGCCCTGGTTCCTGTTCTTGGCAGGTTTGGCCTGGCGGGGAAGCCATCAGTGCCTCACCTCTCAGGCCTCTCGTTAAAATAGCAGATTGGGCCCCAATGACATCATCAACACCCCCCCCCCAACCCCGATCTGCATACGCGATTCCCTTGTGTCTGTAAAGTCGTTTGCAACAGAACATGCTTCTAATTAGTCTTCCCGTTGCTGTCACTGCAGGCTGAAAGAAACGACTGGGTTTGATGAATGTTATTTTCTTTCTTGATGGTGTCATAAAATCTGCTGCATCAGCTGCACTTTCATGCTGAACTAATAACCTCTATAACTGGGGAGTTGACTTAATGGATACTGACTGTAGGCAGGTTTAAATCATGTGACTTCTACGCTGCTGTGGCCAGCCCACTAGATTTTATGGTAATTGTGGGAGGTCTGGTTTGTCTTATGGTAATATGCTTTACTTTGCGAGTTACCGTCACGGTATTAGTAGCTTACCTGTGCCTGTCTCCGCCCCTGCCTCAGCTCATCCGCTGCTGAAACCCTCATCTATGCCTTTGTTACCTCTAGACTTGACTATTCCAACACACTCCTGGCTGGCCTCCCACATTCCACCCTACGTAAACTTGAGGCCATCCAAAACTCGGCTGCCCGTGTCCTAACTTGCACCAAGTTCCGTTCGCCCATCACCACTGTGCTCGCTGACCTACACTGGCTCCCGGTTAAGCAGCGCCTTGATTTCAAAATTTTCATCCTTGTTTTCAAATCCTCCATGGCCTTGCCCCTCTCTATCTCTGTAATCCCCTCCAGCCCCACAAACCCCCCGAGATATCTGTGCTCCTCTAATTCTGCCTCTTGAGGATCCCTGATTATAATCGTTCAACCTTTGGTGGCCGTGCCTTCTGTTGCCTAGGCCCTAAGCTCTGGAATTCCCTGCCTAAACCTCTCCGCCTCGCTACCTCTCTTTCCTCCTTTAAGACGCTCCTTAAAACCTACCTCTTTGACCGAGCTTTTCGTCACCTGCCCTCATTTATCCTTATGTGGGGATCGGTGTCAAATTTTTTGCCTTAAAATACTCCTGTGAAGCGCCTTTGGAATGTTTTACTACATTAAGGGTGCTATATAAATACAAGTTATTGTTGTTGTTGTAGCCTGTCGGAGCCCATTTGGCTCACCCAGAGTTTAATCTTCAAAGATGTTGTCACTACTTGTGATGTTTATCATCGACCGGTCCCTCAGCCTAATTGGTGACTTTTAATAGGGATAGGGTGGATGAAAATGCATCCTTTTGTTCACAATATCTGGCTGTGGTGCAAATAAAAGCATTATCGGGGTCAGGTTCAGATAAATAAGACTTGAAGCACTAACACTGCAGAAGAAGTCACATTTACCGAGAAATTCAACTTGCATTCAAAACGGAGCGTTGAGCGTTGTGTCTGTGCCGACCTGAGGCTCGAGCCAGATTTGGGTTTGGAGCTCATTTAAATGCTGCCAGGGAGCTGTGGGCACCAGACGGGCATCGCGCTACAGCTCACACCGGGGGGGGGGGGTGCATTTTCCGGACATTTTTTTGAGAGGCCCGCAGTGGTTCCTTCAGGGAACACTGGTTAGTCCTCTCAATGCCTGTTTGCGCTTTAATTTTACGATGGGTCCGACAACCAGGGTAGGATCCCGATTAGCATATTTGAGCAGCCTTACGCCTATTTCAGACGGCCAAGCTGCTCGACCATTTACAGGCCTGCCTAATATCGCACCGGCGTGCCTTAGGTGTTTAAGGGGTGGTCGAGATGCCACCTCCCCGCCCCGTCGATTTCCAATTGCTGACTAACTGCTTTTCAAGCGCAGAATGGTGGCTGTGAGTTGTCTTCTCCCCTTGGTTGATTTATGTTTATTAGTTTCATTAATAAATACAGTTGATATTTTTATTTCCAGGGGCAATTCTGTCACTTGGAATCCGCACAAAATGATGGGAGTTCCGCTTCAGTGTTCTGCTCTACTTGTTAGGGAAGAGGTAGGGGCTGTTTTATTGCAAAGGTCATTGACTATGACTCAGTAATGCAGTTGGAAACTGTAAATGTCATTTACGTATACAGACCAGGATGTTCCCAGATGTAATCTCTGCTCAGTGCTGACATTGATAATCTTACCCAAGGTGGTGGTAGAAGCCCTACATCAACCTGGGCTTTCTGTTCCTGCTTGTTATTTAGTGACCCAGCTGGAAAATGCATGTGCATGTTCGACAACATTGGCTGAGTATAGCATGGAGCTCGAGTGTGACGTTCCTCACAGTCAAATAGTCTGCAGCCACTCACTGTCTTGGTACAACCATGAAGATCTGTCACTTAGACAAGGCACAATGACCGAGGGCTGTCAGTGCCTGTGCAATTGCATTCCAGAAAAAGTCATCAGGCCTGAAATTCCAGGACTCCCACTTTCCTGGGAGAAGTGCAGTGGAGTGGAACTCTCAGCTGCTGATGGACTGGGTCACAGATCTCCTAAACTGTGGGGCATGGGGGTTATTAATATTTTCAGTGCATCAGAAGCACCCACCCGATTCCAGCAGTAGGAGAATTTGAACAGTGCCCTGCGCTCCAAGGACGGTCTTGAGGCCTGCGAAAGGCCGAAAAGATGGCACGTAAACTTTATATCTGCTCCCAAGGGAGCAATCATTGAATCTTACAGCACAGAAGGAAGCCATTTGGCCTGTCGTGCCTGTGCCAACTCTTTGAAAGAGCTGTCCTATTTAGTCCCACACCCCAGCTTTTTCCCCATAATCCTGCCGATTAGTCCTCTTCAAGTACATGCCCAATTGCCTTTTGAAATTTCCTATGGAATCTGCTCCCATTTCACCCTTTCAGTTAGTGTGTTCCAGCTCTTAACAACCCTCTGTGTGAAAAAAATCCTCATCTCCTCTCTACTTCTTTTGCCAATTATTTTAAGTCTCTGACCTTTGGTTACCGACCCACTTGCCAGAGGAAAAGTTTCTCCCTACTTGCTCTATCAAAACCCCTTATTATTTTGATATCAATTAGATATCCCCTTCTTAATCTTCTTTGCTCGAAGGAGAACAATCCCAGCTTCTCCGATCTCTCCACATAACTGAAGTCCATCATCCTGGTAAACCTCCTCTGTACCCTCTCCAAGGCCTTGACATCCTTCCTAAAGTGTGGCTCCCAGAATTGGACACACTACTCCAGCTGAGGCCTAACCAGTGATTTGTAAAGGTTTAGCATGACTTCCTTGTTTTTGTATTCAATGCCTTTATTTACAAAGCCAAATATCCCATTTGCTTTCTTAACCGCCTTATCAACTTGCCCTGCCACCTTTAAGAATTTGTGAATATGCACCCCCAGGTCCCTGTGCTATTGCACCCCCCTCAAAATAGTACCATTTAAATTATACTGCCTTTCCATGTTGTTCCTCCCAAAGTGCATCACTTCTCACTTATCCACATTAAATTGCATCTACCATGTGTCTGCCCATTTCACCAGTATGTCTAAGACCTCTTGAAGTCTGCTACTATCCTCCCCACTATTTACTACATTGCCAAGTTTTGTATTATCTGCAAACTTTGAAATTGTACTCCCTATATCCAAGCCCAGGTTATTTATATAGAACAAGAAAAACAATGGTCCAAATACCAACCCCTGGGAGACCCCACTGCATGCTTCTCTCCAGTCAGAAAAACATCCGTTCATCACTGCACTCTGCCTCCTATCCCTTAGCAAAGGGGCCTCTTTTTGAACATCATTAATCCCTTCTGGAATCGATTATCTTTGGTCCTGGGTAGTCTTGGGATCACTCATAAGGCCCTCTACAAAACTTCCACCAGGCCTCAAGTTGGGCCTTATGGGGTATAATAGCTGGAATTTCTGTGGTAGCCAAGGAATACCCCTAAACCTGCCCCCTTGACATGAGGAGACAGGCAGAAGACTCGTCCATTCTTCCTGACTGGAATTTACAACGCTGGTTACAAGGAGTGGAATCCTGGCAAAACTTGGTTTCACCCCAAATTCCAACACCCCCACCACCCCCACCAGCAGGTGATGTGCCTGCTTTCCACCCTCTCCAGCCCATGGAATTTGGGGCCAGTGGCTTTAGGAGATGAAGGAACAAAAGGGGAAAATTGAGTGTCCTCATTTAGAACTTGGCTCAATTGGTAGCACTCTCACCTCTGAGTCATAACGTTGTGTGCTCAAGTCCCACCCCAGGACCTGAGCACATAATCTAGGCTGATAGTTCGGTGCAGTAGCAAGGCAGTGCTGCATTGTTCGAGGTACCGTCATTTAGATGAGACATTAAACCAAAGCCCTGTCTGCCTTTTCAGATGGATGTAAAAGATCCTATGACAGTATTCAAAAAGCAAGGACTTCACCCTGTCTCCTGGCCAATATTCTCAGACATTGCTCTGTACCAATGATCTGCCGTATTAGCCTACATCACAACAGTGACTGCACCATTGGTTGTGAAGTAGTTTGGAACATCCTGGCGATGTGATATAAATGCTTTCTGAGACAGAAGTAAAGAAAGTTTGTGTAATGCACACTGGTGTTTGTGAGATATTTTCTACTTGCTGTTTAGAGTGTTGTCAGATCAAAAATTCTACAGCTCGAAGATTTCTTAACATCCAAACTCTTCTCTTAAAAAATGTTGGATTGTAATTAGAAAACGGCAGCACCACTCATCGAGGGTGAAAGTGCGAAATGGTCGACTGCGAATCGGCATTTACACCGCACAAGATTTTCTTTCCTATTGAAGTCAATGAGAAAGAAAATTGGGCTGGGTGTAAAACGGGCTGCTGAGTCACTGTCGCCCATTTTGTGCTATCGCTCATTCCACCTCCATTGTCTAAACAGGTAGCCACATACTGGGATAGACTGTGCTGCTGGCAGCTGCCAGCACGGAGTCATCTGTGGCATTTCTCCCTGTTAGTCCTTCTCCACAACACCAATGGCAGGATAAAACCTCTTGAGAATGGGCAGGTTAGTCTCTCATACCAACCTAACTTGACGATTTTCCCCAGAGTGTGGAGCTATCGCTGGCAGTGGCGGTAAAACCAGCTGGAGGCCCAGTCCTGTCATCATCATCATACAGTCTGTGCATATCTTATTTTTTTTTTCTCTTTGATTACATGAACTGCTACAGATGGAAAAAGTAGTGCCACAGCATAGGAAAATGGGACAGGTGGGAGAAGTAATAACAGGAAAATGGGATATAAATGGGAAAAGTAACCCCAAAGCAGAGATTCCTGGAATAAATAGGAAATTCGAAGCTTGTGCTGTCAACCAGCTACCATTCAAATACGGTGGGTGCTGAATCCCAAACAGAAATCTGTATCTCACAGGGCACTCCTCCCTAACCAGCAAAAGCTGCTCTTTTGGGTCCAGTTATTTGGAAAAACAGACATTAGTGACTCTGATTATTACTATCAAGCATCTGGACTTCGTGAAGAAGTGTGACATTTTAAATTTTCTTACATAACGTTATTTTTGTCACAGAAGTAGAAAATCAGTTAACATCTGGAAGCTTCATGAGGGGAAAAATTAGATAACAGTAAAGTTAATTTAAAGAGATAATATAAATTGTGGAAACCAGGGACTGGTCCCGAGGAATGATTCAAAGCCAGGTTAATTCATGGGAACATTTATTACATTCAACAATACTCTATACAGATCACTTAATTATTGTCTGTGTTGTTTAAGCTAAGCTAATTAAAATTTATTTCCTACTGATTTTCAATAAGGTTCTACTGATGAGCACATCAGGTAAAGGCAGCAGGCTATCAGTTCACAGGTGTTATTGGCATAAGAATGGATAAGGGAGGGAAGTTTTTTTTAATATGCAATTTTGTTTCCTATTCACAATAAATTGTAAATGTCACAATATCATGTAGATAGTGCATTCCAGTCATGTTCACGTCCACCAGAGACATTATTCATATAAAGTTCAAATAGTCCCAGGGGCTATAATCTATTCAAATCTTACAATTAGTTGTTCTTTTCTGCAATATTTAACTCAATTTTCTTCTTACATGGCTATTTTGTTTGTCAGCCATGGCTCGGTGGGTAGCACCCTCGCCTCTGAGTCAGAAGGTTGTGGGTTCAAGTCCCACTCCAGAGACTTGAGCACAAAAATCTAGGCTGACACTCCAGTGCAGTACTGAGGGAGTGCTGCACTGTCGGAGGTGCTGTCTTTCGGATGAGGTGTTAAACCGAGGCCCCATCTGCCATCTCAGGTGGACGTAAAAGATCCTATGGCACTATTTCGAAGAAGAGCAGGGGAGTTATCCCCGGTGTCCAAGCTAATATTTATCCCTCAATCAGCAATAACAGAAACAGATTATTTGGTCATTTTCACTTTGCTGTTGGTGGGAGCTTGCTGAGCGCAAATTGGCTGCCGCGTTTCCTACATTACAACAGTGACTACACTTCAAAAGTACTTCATTGGCTGTAAAGCGCTCTGGGACATCCGGTGGTTGTGAAAGGCAGCTATACAAATGCAGGTCTTTCTTTTTTGTATTTTTTCACTCTCCGTTACTATCTCTATCTTCTTTCTCTCCTTCCCTTTTCTCATACATTCCTTACATTTTCATTGTTATTCCATCTTCTTCCTTGTCCTTTTTAATTCTAGTTCATCATTGTCGTTCTTACCCACCCACAACCCCCCAATCCATCCGTTTGCCCTCAGTCATGACGCTAACCACTATTACAGTGACGCATGTACTTTGCACTATTTTAAACGCACGTTGGACAGGATTTTTAGTGTTAACTAGCACAAGTTCTGCCCTCGGTTTTACCATGATGGAGTGTAATAGTATTCACATGCCCCTGCCTGGCACGTTAATGATAGTAGGAGACTGTAGCTGGGTATAGATTGTGATGTTTGAAGGAATGTTTAGGTCCCACATGTTATCCTGAGAATTCTGCCTCTCAGCATAGTGGCGGGATCGTGTGGCAGTCAGTACACCATTAACAACTGCCTTCTAGGTTTAAAACCTTCATTTTTTTTTTAGATTCTCAGTCATATACATCCAGTGGACTTTGCTTTGCTTTGTGAGGTCTAGCTGGCACAACTCATATTCACACTTGTTTTGATCCTTTTGCAGGGGCTGCTTCAGAATTGTAATCAGATGAATGCTTGCTACCTCTTCCAACCTGACAAACAGTACGATCTGTCCTATGACACTGGAGACAAGGCATTGCAGTGTGGGCGGCATGTGGATATTTTTAAATTGTGGCTGATGTGGAGAGCTAAGGTAGGCGTTTCAATTAGTTATTTTTCATTAATTATATTTTCTTCAAGTGAACAAAGTAGAGAGCACGGATTGTGATAACGTAAGTGTGATGGATTTTTCGCATTCACTTTTGTGAATTTTGGTATTTTATTGTATGTAGTGCATCGACCACTGAAAACCGGTTTGGTGTACCAATATGTGATGCAGAGTTAGACCCATGTTTCCCGCACACAGTAGGGCTGTGCCAGCATTGCTGTTCATCGGATGCTGCACGTGCCTGTGCTCCAATGAGCAGACTTCACACAATAGAGTACCGTCAGCTCACATGAATACTTTAATATTGCTCCAAATGCAGTGCTCAGGACATATTGAGAGAGCACTAAGGTTGGGGGGGGGGAGCAAGATTTCCAGCCCATCCGCTGCTGAAACCCTCATCCATGTCTTTGTCACTTCCAGACTAGACTGGATGACACCCATCCTCCATTTTTCATAAACTTCAGCTCATCCAAAACTCTGGTGCCCGTATCCATCCCGCACCAAGTACCACTCACCCATCACCCCTGTCCTTGGTGGCCTACATTGCCTCCCGATCCCCCATTGCCTCAAATTTAAAATTCTCATCCTCATGTTTAAATCCCTTCATAGCCTTGCCCCTCCCTATCTCTGTAACTTCTTCCAGCCCTACACCCCCCCCAAACTCTCCGTTCCTGCGACACTGGGCTCTTGTGCAGCCCCACTTCCCTTTGTCCCATCATTTGGTGTCCTTGCCTTCAACTGCCTAGGCCTCACGCTCTAGAATTCCCTCCCTAAATCCGTCTGCCTTTCCACCTCTTTCTCCTCCTTTAAGACCACCCTTAAATCCCACTTCTTTGATCAAGCTTTTGGTCACCCCTCCTAATATCTCCTCCTTCGGCTAAGTATCCATTTTTTTTTTCTGATTACGCGTCTGTAAAGCACCTTGGGAAGTGTTTCTACATTAAAGGTGCTATATGAATGCAAGTTGTTGTTGTTTCTCCATCAGAGAACCGTGCTCGGAAGAATCCCGGCTCTTTGAGAGGAAATGGTTAGATGACTCACCCTAATGAAGTGCATCTCCTACAAGCCAGTTTATGAGATGGATTGATATGGGCTTGGGAGCAGGTCTGCTATCAGCCCTCTTGAATGGTGCGTGGGATGAAGTGTAAAATCTGTAAAATTTGGGAGGGAACTGAGTTAAAAGAACAATGCAAGTGAATGTGTAGGCAGATAATAACAGAGCCTCCATTTTCTGATGGTTGTTTTATTATTTGAAATGATATAGCTTTGTGGCATGTTGCAGCAGTGTGTTGGAGCACCACAGAATGCTGGGACATGGTATTACAATTCAGCCTATTCCCAATGTTCCTTAATTCTCCACAAAAGTCACTTTCCGTGGGCAAACCTGCACTTCCTAGGACTCAAAAATGTGCCAAATATCTGTGACAACAAACCATGGGGCAAACAATGGGACATGTGTTGGAAATGGTGCAGGATACCATTCTATTCTTCTAATCTCTCCAAACCAGCAGGAAAATATCATACTGACAGAGCAGGCAGCTCAGGCTAAAGCTACTGATTCATCTTTATTGAAGATGAAAAACGATATTGGAGGAAAAAGATAAGCCAACAGATAAAAGCAATGCACTCCTTAAAACAGTTTTCTGAGGTCAACAATGTAAGCAGTTCAGAATCCTTATAAACTTTTTGTTTCCAGAATTATCAACTGAGTTTGTGTACCATACATGGGCTTATAGGACATTGGAGTCACGGCTCATTGCTGCAATGTAGCTAAACAGATTAATTATGTCAATTCAAGCAATTGCCACAGCTGTCATATTTACTCCCAACCTGCACTGTTTCAGAGGCGTAAGAATACCTGATGTCAAGTAGATTCTTACACATTCAGGTCAAAGCATACTCTGCTACAATGGGCTAGAGTTTTGCGATTCACCAGGACACCCTGATAGAACAGCTATTACAGTCTGACTTTTATTGACACACACTGGGATTATAATTTTTGTGATTAACTTTCTTGGAGGCCCGCAGCATTTTCATGGGCTTCATTTTAATATTCACGGCGAGGTGCCCGCGCATTTGGGGTGCTGACAGGCATATCTCCGATTGGGAGGGGAAGGGCCAGGAAATCCATCAGCTCCTCCTTGGATCCGAGGCAGCATTTTCTATTGGTGGGGGGGGTGGGTGATCTGGGGGGGGAGGGAGGGGCGCGGAGCATCTGGTATCGGGCGAGTCCTTTCATTAAATAAACTTACCTCTCATGTTTTCGGAGCAGCCTCCAGCGGTCCTTTAAGGACTGGTGATTAGGCTGCTCTACGTAGAATGTCACTGGGCGGAGCTTGCGCAGTGTACACCCGCCCATTGGAACTCCACAATGGCATCCCGAATAGCATAACTTTATGAGACTGCCGCCTGTTTCCCGGCCTGGGCCAAAGAGGGAGCGGGCAGGATATTGGCGATAAGAGGGAGCTAAGACACCTTTCGTGATTTTTGTTCTCACTGTCCAGTTCCTGCCAAAAAGTGGGGCTGTAACTATTTGTAACACCAAAATTCTGATTGGTCCCCTTGGATTGCAAGACCAGATTTCTGATTGGTCCCCTTGGATGACAAGACACACCAGCAGTTTGTCTGGAATGTGTAATTAGATCCTGCCTGCCTGAGTAATCAAGTACTTTGCAATGTGTAATATGATCCATTCATTGTGACAGCCAGCTCCAGAGCTCAACAGTGCGGTTAGGAGCACTCACACTGACGAGTTCAGATAGGAAGGGGTGAGACCATGGAGGGATTTTAACATGAGGATAAGAATTTTAAAATCAAGGTGTTGATGGACAATGTTCCCCCTAATACGAGAAATCCAGGATGCTTCCCGTGTCCTGGACACCCATGTGTGCAGGAAGTGTCGTCAGCTGGAGGAGCTCGAGCTTCGGGTTTCGAAGCTTGAGCAGCAGCTGGCATCACTGCATGCATCCGTCAGGCTGAGAGCTTCGTGGATAGCACGTTTCAGGCGGTGGTCACCCCGCAGTGTAAGAGTGTGCAGGCAGAGAAGGAATGGGTGACCTGTCAGACAGACAAGGAGGATCAGGCAGGTAGTGCAGGAGTCCCCTCGCTCTCCAACCAGTATTCAGTACTAAATACTGGTGAGGGCGATGGTTCCTCTGGGGAGTACAGCCGGAGCCAAGTCCACGGCACCACGGGTGGCTCAGCTGTACGGGGCGGGGGGGGGGGGGGGGTGGTGCAGGGGGGGGTTGGAGGAAGATCGGGAAGGCAATAGTGGTAGGGGATTCGATAGTTAAGGGAACAGACAGGCGTATCTGCAGCCACAGATGTGACTCCAAGATGGTATTTTGCCTCCCTGGTGCCAGGGTCAAGGATGTCACTGAGCAGCTGCAGAACATTCTGAGGGGGGAGGGTGAACAGCTAGAGGTCATGGTCCATATCTGTACCAACGACATAGGTAGAAAAGGGATGAGGTCCTGCAGGCATATTTTAGGGAGATAGACGAGAGATTAAAAATCAGGACCTCAAGGGTAGTAATCTCTGTATTACTCCCTGTGCCACGAGCTAGTGAGTATAGAAATAGGAGGATAGAGCAGATGAATGCGTGGCTGGAGAGATGGTGCAGGGGAGAGGGCTTCAGATTCCTAGTACATTGGGACCAGTTCTGGGGGAGGTGGGACATGTACAGGCCGGACGGGTTGCACCTCAACAGAGCCAGAACCAATGTATCAAGCGGCACTTACTCACCAATAACCTGCACACTGATGCCCAGTTTGGGTTTCGCCAAGACCACTCGGCTCCCGACCTCATTACAGCCTTGGTCCAAACATGGACAAAGGAGCTGAATTCCAGAGTTGAGGTGAGAGTGACTGCCCTTGACATCAAGGCAGCATTTGACCGAGTGTGGCATCAAGGAGCCCTAGTAAAACTGAAGTCAAAGGGAATCGGGGGGGAAAACTCTCCACTGGTTGGAGTCATACCTAGCACAAAGGAAGATGGTTGTGGTGGTTGAAGGTCAATCATCACAGCCCCAGGACATCGCTGCAGGAGTTCCTCAGGGCAGTGTCCTAGGCCCAACCATCTTCAGCTGCTTCATCAATGACCTTCCTTCCAACATAAGGTCAGAAATGGGGATGTTCGCTAATGTCTGCACAGTGTTCAGTGCCATTCACAACTCCTCGAATAATGAAGCAGTCCATGCCCGCGTGCAACAAGACCTGGATGACGTTCAGGCTTGGGCTGATAAGTGGCAGGTAACATTCGCGCCACAGAAGTACCAGGCAGTGACTATCTCCAACAAGCTAACCACTGACCCTTGACATTCAATGGCATTACCATCGCCGAATCCCCCACCATCAACATACTGGGGGTCACCATTGACCAGAAACTTAACTGGACCAGCCACATAAATACTGTGACAACAAGAGTAGGTCAAAGGCTAGGTATTCTGCGGCGAGCGTCTCACCTCCTGACTTCCCCAAAGCCTTTCCACCATCTACAAGGCACAAGTAAGGAGTGTGATGGAATACTCTCCACTTGCCTGGATGAGTGCAGCTCCAACAACACTCAAGAAGCTTGACACCATCCAGGACAAAGCAGCCTGCTTGATTGGCACCCCATCCATCACCTTAAACATTCACTCCCTCCACCACTGGCGTACCGTGGCTGCAGTGTGTACCATCTACAAGATGCACTGCAGCAACTCGCCAAGACTTCTTCGGCAGCACCTCCCAAACCCATGACCTCTACCACCTAGAAGGACAAGGGCAGCAGGCGCATGGGAACACCACCACCTCCAAGTTCCCTTCCAAGTTACACACCATCCTGACTTGGAAATATATCGCCGATCCTTCATCGTCGCTGGGTCAAAATCCTTGAACTCCCTCCCTAACAGCACTGTGGGAGTACCTTCAGCACATGGACTGCAGCAGTTCAAGAAGGCGGCTCACCACCACCTTCTCAAGGGCAATTAGGGATAGACGATAAATGCTGGCCTTGCCAGCGACACCCACATCCCATAAACAATTTTTTTTTTTTAAACGTCCTCGTGGGGGGGGTTTGCTAGTACTGTTGGGGAGGATTTAAACTAATTTGGCAGGGGGATGGGCATCAGGATGTAGCATTAGAAAGGAGAAACGAAGTACACAAAGGATGGGGAGAGACAGATAGCACTAGCAGTAAGAAATAGTACGGTATTAGGTGGGGTCAGACTAAGAGAGAATACAAGAAGGTCTAAGACAGGTTTACAATGCATGTGTGTAAACGCACGAAGCGTGGTAAATAAGGTTGGTGAGCTGCAGGTGCAAATAGACACATGGGAATATGACGTTGTGGCCATAACGGAGACCTGGCTCAAAAAAGGACAGGATTGGGTTTTAAATATTCCTGGATATAAGGTGTTCAGGAAAGATAACGAAGGAAAGAAAGGAGGTGGGGTGGCAGGATTGGTTCAGGAGAATGTTACAGTGCTGGAGAGAGAGGATGTCCTGGAGGGGTCAAGGACAGAATCTATTTAGTTAGAGTTAAGAAATAATAGAGGTGCCATTACACTACTAGGTGTATTCTATCGGCCACCAAAAAGTGGGATAGATATAGAGGAGCAAATTTGCAGGGAAATTAAGAGAGGTGCAAGAACTACAGAGTAGTGATAATGGGGGACTTCTAATATAGACAGGGATAGTAATAGTGTAAAGGACAGAGAGGGGGAAGAATTTCTGAAGTGTGTTCAGGAGAACTTTCTTGATCAGTATATTTCCAGCCCAATGAGGAAGGAGGTATTTCTGGATCTGGTTCTGGAGAATGAACTGGGTCAAGTGGAGCAAGTGTCAGTAGGGGAACATTTAGGGAACAGTGATCATAGTATCATAAGGTTTAGATTAGCTATGGAAAAGGACAGGGAGCAATCTCGAGTAAAAATACTTAATTGGAGGAAGGCAAATTTCAGTGGGTTGAGAACGGATCTGGCCCGGGTAAATTGGAATCAAAGTTTGGCAGGCAAAACTGTAATCGAACAATGGGCTGCCTTTAAAGACTGGTGGTTCAGGTACAGTCGAGGTACATTCCGGTGAGGGGGAAAGGTAGGGCAACAAAAGCCAGAGCTCCCTAGATTACGAAAGAGATAGAGAGTCTGATGAAGCAGAAAAAGCAGGCATATGACAGATGTCAGGTTGAGAATACAAGTGAGAATCATGCTGAATATAGAAAGTTCAGAGGGGAAGTGAAAAAGAAAATGAGGGGCAAAGAGAGAGTATAAGAATAGATTGGCAGCTAACATAAAAGGGAATTCAAAAATCTTCTATAGGCATATAAATAATAAACGGGTAGTAAGAGGAGGGGTGGGGCCGATAGGAAACCTACGCATGGAGGCAGAGGGCATGGCTGAGGTAGGAAATGAGTACTTTGCATCTGTCTTCACCAAGGAAGAAGATGCTGCCAAAGTCATAGTGAAAGAGGAGGTAGTGGAGATACTGGATGAGATAAAAATTGATAAAGAGGAGGTACTTGAAAGGCTGGTTGTACTTAAAGTTGATAAGTCACCAGGAGCGGATGGGATGCATCCTAGGATGCTGAGGAAGGTTAAAGAGGAAATCGTGGAGGTACTGGCCATAATCTTCCAATCCTCCTTAGATACGGGGGTGGTGCCAGAGGACTGGAGAATTGCAAATGTTACACCCTTGTTCAAAAAAGAATAAACCCAGCCAGTCAGTTTAACCTCGGTAGAGGGAAAGCTTTTAGAAACGATAATCAGGGACAAAGTTAACAGTCACTTGGACAAGTGTGGATTAATTAAGGAAAGCCAGCAAGGATTTGTTAAAGGCAAGTCGTGTTTAACTAACTTGATCGAGTTTTTTGATGAGGTAACAGAGAGGGTTGATGAGGGCAATGCGGTTGACAGTATATATGGATTTCCAAAAGGCGTTTGATAAAGTACCACATAATAGGCTTGCCAGCAAAGTTGAAGCCCATGGAATAAAAGGGACAGTGGCAGCATGGATACGGAATTGGCTAAGTGACAGGAAACAGAGAGTAGTGGTGAACGGTTGTTTTTCAGACTGGAGGAAGGTATACAGTGGTGTTCCCCAGGGGTCGGTACCAGGACCACTGCTTTTCTTGATATATATTAATGACTTGGACTTGGGTGTACAGAGCACAATTTCAAAATTTTGCAGATGACACAAAACTTGGAAGTATAGTGAACAGTGTGGAGGATAGTGATAGACTTCAAGAAAACATAGACAGGCTGGTGAAATGGGCGGTCACGTGGCAGATGAAATTTAATGCAGAAAAGTGCGAAGTGTTGCATTTTGGTAGGAAGAACGAGGATAGGCAATATAAACTAAAGGGTACACTTCTAAAGGGGGTGCATGAACAGAGAGACCTGGGGGTATATGTGCACAAATTGTTGAAGGCGGCAGGGCAGGTTGAGAAAGTGGTTAAAAAAGCATACGGGATCCTGGGCTTCATAAATAGAGGCATAGTGCTCGATTTTACCAGCTCTGAGGAGGCAGGTTTGGAGGTGGGTCAGGTGGTAAAATGGCTAAAAATGGCAGCGGGTTCCGATCCCGTCGTCAACCCGCCTCCATGCAACTTTTCCAAAGGCGGGCTTGCAGACTCCCATTCGGTCCCGCCACCAAGCTGCGGGATAGGCCCTTAAGGCAGTTAACTGGTTGTTAACTGCCTGTGTAATCCTATTTTGTCTGCCCTTTTAAATTTTACCACATTTTCAGCATGTTCCACGTCATTCCCAAACCACGCCAGCTAATTGTGTCGGGTTCACAAGTGGCTGGCTTCTTGACAGCTGCAGCTCCAGCATAAAAACGGAGCTCTCAACAAGGATCAGTTGCAGGTGGCAGAACTTTGATTTTTCAGGTCTTGGAAAACTTTTTGCAGGTCTACTGATCTTGGAAGTGGTGAGGCTGAGATCCATCTCCACTGTGACCTCCTGGGAAAACCCTCTCCCCACATTGACTGAGCGCTTCTTCAATGGAGATATCTACCAGCAGCATGGGAACCATTTATTTCCTTTCATCCTGGTCCTCAGATTCGGAGGACATGCAGCCGCGGCAGCAGCAGAACCAGGCACAACAGCAGCACCAACAGCAGGAGCGCCAACCTCCTCTTTACCCTTAGCCTTGGGCCTTGAGCTAGACATTTCAGGAGTATCAAACAATTAGCAAAGTATTCAGAGGTAGAAAATGAACCAAGGCTGCTTGGAGCCCTTAAAAGCAGCTGGATAAATGACGTCAGCAGAGGCGAGTTTCAGACCCAAAAGACTAATTGGGCCAGGGGAGCGCGCACGCAGCGACCCGCCGACCACCTGACCCGCACCCAACCCGCCTCCATTAGTAAAATCGCAGCCATAGAGTACAAAAGCAAGGAAGTTATGATGAACTTTATAAAACACTGGTTCGGCCTCAACTGGAGTGTTGTGTCCAATTCTGGGCAACGCACTTTAGGAAGGATGTGAAGGCCTTAGAGAGGGTGCAGAAAAGATTTACGAGAATGATTCCAGGGATGAGAGACTTCAGTTACGTGGATAGACTGGAGAAGCTGGGGTTGTTCTCCTTAGAGCAGAGAAGGTTTTGAGGAGATTTGATAGAGGTATTCAAAATCATGAGGGATCTAGACAGAGTAGATAGAGAGAAACTGTTCCCATTGGCGGAAGGGTCGAGAACCAGTAGACACAGATTTAAGGTGATTAGCAAAAGAACCAAAGGCGACATGAGGAAAAACTTTTTTACTGCAGCGAGTGGTTAGGATCTGGAATGCACTGCCTGAAAGGGTGTTGGAGGCAGATTCAATCGTGGCTTTCAAAAGGGAATTGGATAAGTACCTGAAGGGGAAAGAAAATTGCAGGGCTACGAGGAAAGGGCAGGGGAGTGGGACTAGCTGAAGTGCTCTTGCAGAGAGCCAAAACGGGCTCGATGGGCCGAATGGCCGCCTTCTTGCTGTAACCATTCTATGATTCTAATACAAAAGCAAAATATCGTGGATGCTGGAAATCTGAAATAAAAAGAGAAATTGCTGGAAATACTCAGCAGGTCAGGCAGCATCTGTGGAGAGAGAAGCAGAGTTAACGTTTCAGGCCGATGACCTTTTGTCAGAACTGTTCTAATGAAAGGTCAATGACCTGAAACGTTAACTCTGTTTCTCTCTCTCCACAGATGCTGCCTGACCTGCTGAGTATTTCCAGCACTTTCTGTTTTTACTTCAATGTTCCCCCTAATTTTTTTTGGGTGCGCGGTCCCTTTAATGGGCTGCATGGGACCTCCAGACAGCTGCGCGGCCGTGCATCTTAGCGAGCACAGGGGTGATGGGTGAATGGGACTTGCTGCGTGTTAAGATACAGGCAGCAGAGTTTTGGATAAGCTCAAGTTCATTGACGGTGGAAAATGGGAGGCTGACCAAGAGAACATTGGAATAGTCAAGTCCAGTAAATAATACATAAATGTAATGATGTGCATGTTGTAGGACCAACACAGAATACGCTCTCATTTTTAAAAATTCATTTATTTATTGCCCATCCCTAGTTGCCCTTGAGAGGGTGGTAGCGAGCTGCCTTCTTGAACCGCTGCGGCGTGGGGCAGGGGAGGAGAGGGAAAACATGGTGCAGGTGGAAAGGAGGTGGGGGTGGAAGAACATGATCCAGGCCTAATAGAGGGCGGGGGAACGTGATCTATCTTCTCATCTGGATCACGTTCTTGCTCTCATTCACCCCCCCACCCCCACCCCCTTTAGACCTGGATCACATTCTTCGCCCCTCCCCACTGTTCTCACTGTGCTCTCCCCCAACAAGTTCCTGACCTTCTCTTCCCGAGTTCCTGGCCTTCCCCCTCCTCCCCAGCTCCTGACCTTCTCCCCCCCTCTCCGAGCACATCTCTCTCCAATCCCCTCTCCTCCCTCCTCCGATCTCCTATCTCTCTCTCTCTCCGATCTCCTCTCTCTCCCCACTCCGATCTCCTCTCTCTCTCCCTCCTTCGATCTTCTCTTTCTTCCACTCCCTTTCGATCCTCTGTCTTCCCCCCCACCCCCCGGCCACCAACGAATCCCCTGACCACCTCCGCACAGAGCCGAGGAAAGCATGGTGGTGCAGGCCGCAACTGTGGCACCGTTGGGTACTGCGCATGCGCGACTCCGGTATACCGCACGCATGCGCAGTAGCCTGCAAAGGTGTTCGTGCAAATCATCACAGCGAAAAGTGGAGCAGTAGAGGGAGCAAAATCAGTCCCATTATCTGAGCAAACAAACATGCCATTGTGTCCTAACAAGAGAATGTCTACAGGTAATCAGTAGAAACAGAAGTGAGTCATCTTTCTTTGAACCTGTCAACAACACTCTAAATGGGGGTTATATATTCCTGACGCCCCTTAAACACAAAGGGGGAAAAATTCGGTTGATTAGCACCTCCCATTAGTGCCCTCTTGGCAATTAGCGCCCGGGTGCGGCGATGTTTGCGCCGCTCGCGAAATTGACCAGACGTTTTGCGGCAGCGCTAAACACTACCGCCACGATCTCCTGCGCCCGCAGATCATGACGTCAGTCGAGCGTGCAACGCCCCAGTAGCGCCCCGGACTGGATATTGAGTGGCGCCCCCTGCCTTTCCACCTGCCGCTAGCAATGACAGGTTGAGGGGAGTGTTTTGCAATTGGAAGGGGACTGGGGGAGCGCTATTTAAAGGCGGCCGCTTCCTGCCTTTTTTTATCGGCGACATTTTTGCACCACACATTCTGAGAGAGAGAGAGAGAGACTTCTGGAGAGATTCAATGCTGTGTGAAGGAGTTTTGGGTACTGAGCAGCACTTTGCAGGTTCATTTTGATTTGACCTTCCTTGCATCGATTTAGAAGAGACTACGGGAGCTGCACTCTGAGCTCTTTCCCTGGGCCTCTCCATTGTTCTTTCCAGCAGATTTGATGTACAGGTCTCTCCAGGCTGAGATTCAAGGCTGCAATAAGCAGGGTGTGGATGGAGAGCAAGATCAACCCTCCCCTTTAAGAACTGGCCGGCGCCAGTGTGTCTGTGTTCCATTGCTGACTGATATCACCTGAGCTTCGCCAGCGCTCTGAGGTAGCGCCTCGCTCCTCGGCCTTTGCGCCTTAAGAGAGGTGTGTAGCGCCTGATTTAGCGCTCCAATCACCTCCAGGGGCGATAGAGGCCAAGTTGCAGTCGGAGGTGATAATTAGCACCAGGCGCTAAACTTTGCGCCCGACCGATAATTGCGCCCCAAACGGGGCGATACCGAATTTCTCCCCCATAGACAAAACATTCTCTTCAGAATGCTTCTTGCAGAAACCCAGTTATCGACACAATTGTTGCGCTACTTGGCCTAGCTGCAAATTCATATAAAAAGATAAAATGTAGAATTTCTTCTGAATTGAGACAAGCTGTAGCTAGGATCCATCACACGTGACTAAATTCTGCATGGCGTTACCATGGAGAAGTAGTGAGAAAAGACCAGCCACTTTCTCTCAATAGGAGAGAGTCATCCTTAATCTCTGCTACCTACCTCCTGTGTTGGAGTTTCAGAATGGGACTGGTCCACATCTAGCCTCCTCCTCACCTCCCCCACCCACACTTGCCTGTGGTTGGTTACTGGTACAGAAAGACCCAACTAGGAGAAGCAGGGAGCAGACAACTTCCAAAGGTGCTCGATGGATGGTAGATGTGTTTGCATCACGACTGACTAAAGGCAAACTGATCTTTCACCTTTCTTGCAGGGCACCATGGGATTTGAGGCACAGATTGACAAATGTTTGGACCTCTCTGATTACTTGTACAACAAAATAAGGAACAGAGAAGGATTCGAAATGGTGCTCGATGGGAAAGTATGTTTGAATTTGTTTTCATTTACTAAGGCAGAAAAATGTTTTACAAGTTTAAGATGAAACTCCATCAAATGGAGGACATGTAAAATCCTATTTGACACTAAATATAAATGTGTTGTTAAATGCAGTTTACTCCAGCTGCCACGTGCAAGCAGTTCTGTTCGCGTATAGAACCTACGCAACAAGTCCTGTTATATTTTGATAAAGTAGAGCAGATATTTTTTTCCAGTTGTGCTAAACTGTGTGTTGCTTCTGTTGCTGAGCCAGCTTTCAGCGTTCTGAGCTGCCCTTGACCACCTAAGCTCCGAGCTGCTGTCAGCCTCACTGAGCTGCCCCTGAGCTAAACAATCTGCCTGTTCCCTCTGAACTGCCTCTGACTCCACGGAGCTGTTTGGCAGCCTTCTGATCCAGCTGAACGGCCTCTGCGAGGTGGGAGGAGGGGGGTTACCACATCAGCAGTTGTTTTGGTATAAAACAAAGCCCGAGTAATGCAACATCTCTAGCGTGGCAGTATTGATGCAAATAATAACCTCTTGCCATTCATTGTTGGATTGCATCTCAAACCTTGCTGTCTGATCTGTAAGTAAAGAACAATTACAGCTCTAAGGTAAAAGATATAACTACTTTCACCTCTTAACAATCGAGCTAAATGGAATTGGGAGCCTCGCCAGGTGCGAATGTGAGGCGGTGGGGGCGGGGGTGCAGAATTGGGGGCTCCGTGTCTAGTGAAGCTCAACACCAGCAGTGCAGCCTCACAACTCCTGTTCTAGACTATCAGAAAAAGCACACAGTCGCAATTGTAAAATTAAAAGAGTGACAGCCAAGCGTCAGAAGCAGAGTTTTAATCCAGTCAATGTAAAATTCAGTGCAAGATTCAGAGTAACAATCAGCATGAATTAAGATTAAAAAATTAGAGCGAGACAGTAACAATCAGAGGATGAATCAGAATAACAATCAAAGTAAAAATCAGAGTGGGAATCAGGGGGAAGATTTCCTCCACTTCATTATTTGTAGTGGAATCAAATACAATTTGTGCTTTTGCTACCTAACGCACACAGCGGAAACCATCTCTTCAGTATATAAGAAGCTGAATAAAAGCATTTGAAGGAATATTGTTTAAATATCATTTAATGAAGGGTTGGATGTATTCTGAAATGCTTTCAGTACTTGCTATTCACTTTACGCAGTTTAATCCTCAGCTTCCTCCCGTTCTTACCGAATGATCATTTTTGCCATTTCTGTTGTTCAGCCACAGCACACCAACGTCTGCTTCTGGTATTTGCCTCACAGTATTCGCCACCTACCAGATAATGAAGAACGAAGGAGTTTGCTCATGAAAGTAAGCCAGTTTTCATTTATTTTGTGTCAATACAAATACAATTTAGGGTTTGCAATCTATAGAAGAATAAGATGAGGCAATTAAGCTGGATTCCTGTTGTGTAAAGGTGAGGGGAAGGGGTTGGCTCAGTGAGGTAATTGTATATTGTAACGCAGGCCATTCTAGAGAATTAAAACAACAATAAGGTGGGAGCACCAGTATGTGACATCACAGCAGTGGTTGAAAGAAATTTGATCCTACGTCATTGAGTTCCTGATCTCAGACCTATCACTGTTGTAGTGTATTCATCCAGACACTAGAGGGGGAAACTAAGAGGGTTATTTTGGTGAAAGGGTGAAAAGAGGCGCTAAATGTGTGCTGTGCTAATAAGGCACACCTGTTTGAAAGTCTGGATTTAGCACGCAATTTTGGTCCTAATTGCTGATTACCATAATTTGAACTTGCCTGGAGGCGCTAAATCAGACACCTGGAGGTTTAGCACTCAAGTGCTGATTAGACGCAATTTCCGTGGAGCAGTGTATGTGGGCTCCACGCACCCACTTCCACTGGAGGAGTGGAGTGGGCTGGCTGGCACACAGCAGTACGTTTCAGGATGGCTCAGGGACCAAGTGAGAGGGCACAGAGGTTCTCTGATGCGGCACTGGACATCCTGGTGGAGGAGGGACACTAGCAGGCAATTTAAGCGGCAATCAGCTGCTTAATGATCCTCCGGGCACCTGTTCCTAGTGCAAGCTTCAAGTCCTTTACCGAGATGGCATCTTGTGCTAAATGCGGACTAAACCGGTGTTTCAGCTTAAGACCCATCTTGGTGACCGCGGAGGCTCTTTAGCCCCTAATGTATCCGGGGAAATCGCCCCTCCCCCCCCCCCTTTGTTTTCTGATGAAATAAAGATCATACGGTGATTGAAACACTTCAGTGTTTATAGAGACAACATGACATTGTGGTGGCAAAGATGGTACACGAATGTTAATGAGAGGTTTATGGATAATATGGAGGAAGTAAGGAAAAATACACGAGGTACAAATGTGATTTATTAATTCCTGTACATTACCCAGGTTTCCCTTAGCTGTAGGCCCTCCACAGATCGACTGTATCCCATGTATCTATAGCCAAGTAACTGTACAGTTCTTCTAGTAATGTGGACTCAGGATTACCTCATATACCTCATTCGACTTATATGATAACCTTATTCCAGTCTCTTCATGGTGGGAGAAATGGGTGAAACAATTCGAGTGCACTGTGATGAGTTTTGATATCACCAATATTATGTGAAAGAGAGCTATGCTTTTACATTTTGGCAGAAACATTTGCAAGATATATTTGGCACACTGTCCGATACTGGAAATGATGCAGACCATAATAAGGCCACGAAAGCCCTAACTGATCATTCATTCCCAAGAAAAATACAATATATGAATTACATATTTGAACGGGCTGAAAACACAAGAATAAACCTGCTGATGTTTATAACATGCATTAAGCATAGGTTAAGCAGCAAAATCTAGTTTCATTGATGTAGGTCAGTCAACCAAAACAAAAATGAAAGTAGGATGTTCTTCAAACATGTTGTCCTTCAAGTCCTGAGAGGGTGTGCATTTTGGATGAGCGACTAGAATTGGCGAAAACACTTGAACGAGCTGAAAGTTGTGCACAGATGTGGATTCTAAGCAACACATCACTATCAACTGGATAAACTACATCATGCAAGCCAAAATCATAGCCAAGTCAGTGTGTTACAACTGCAGTGGAAAATTCACCCATAATGTCAGTGGCCTGCAAATGACAAAAATTGTTGTGATTGTGGTAAACAAAATCACTTCTCCTGGTGTTGTCAGTCCTCTAGGTACAGTAACTTACTGTTCCCATTTTAAATCCGAAGTGTCTAGAATTATAGCACTGTTGCAAGGACTATAAATTAAAAGTAGCATCTTAAAGTGTGATCACATCCACCTTCAGATCAACCAATCACTATTTACTAAACAGTGATGGCTCATCTAATGTCCTTCAGGGAGGAAAACCTGCCGTCCTTACCTGGTCTTCTCTAATGTGACTGTAGACCTACACCAATGTAGTTTATTTACCAGAATGGTTCCGGGGATGGGGGATCTTAGCTACAAGGACAGATTGGAGAAGCTGGATTTGTTTTCATTAGAGCAAAGGAGGTTGAAGGGTGATTTGATAGAGGTGTACAAGATTATGACGGGTTTGGATAGGCTAGGCAGGGAAAGGCTGTTCCCACTAGTTGATGGTACAAGGACAAGGGGACACAGATTTAAGGTTTTGGGCAAGAGATACAGGGAGGATGTGAGGAAAAACTTTTTTACACAGTGAGTGGTGAGGACCTGGAACTTGCTGCCGACGGAAGTGGTGGAAGCAGAGACACTCAATGTTTTCAAGGGGAGACTGGATAGGCACTTGAGGGAAATAAACTTGCAGGGCTACGGGGATAGAGTAGGGGAATGGGACTGACTGGATTGCTCTATAGAGAGCCGGCACAGACTCGATGGGCCAAATGGCCTCCTTCTGTGCCGTTATGACTATATGGGGGAAAAATTCAGTTGATTTGCGCCTCCCATTAGCGCCCTAAGAGGCACTAACTAAGAGGCAAAGCAACTAGCGCCTGGGCACAGCGCCGCTAATGCCTCCTGCGAAATTCAGCGGGAGGTTAGCGGCGGCGGTAACCATTAGCGCCCCGCGGCACTGCGCCTCCGGTGATGACATCATTGCCACGCGCAGCGCCCAGCCGCGATCTTCGGGAGCGCCCCCTGACTTACCACCGGATGCTATGTCCGACGGGGTCAGGGGGGCCTACCTGCGGCCGGGGCGCGCAAATTAAAGGGGAGGTGCCGGGCGACCATCTTTGTTGCTGGCCGCCTGCCAGCACTTGCCCCCGTTGCTGTCCCCGGCCTCCTGTGCAGCCCCCCCACGAGGTGCCGGCTGCACTCCATGAGCCCGGCACTTCTCTTGAGTGCCAGGCTCTTTTGTCGGCACTCCGATCCCTGGTGGCCCAGCTGGGCCCTGGGTCATGCTGCGCTAGGCCCCTCCCCTTTAAGAAGGGGAGGAAGGCCTGCAGTACCGCAGCACGTAGCGCCGAGATATTCACTCACAGCGCCTCAAGAGGGAGGCGGGGTGCTTCCAGTAGCCCTCTTGGGGTGCTACCAGTGAATTTCAGGTGCGGGGGCGCTAACTTTTTCAGGGTGCTAAAAGTAGCGAAGTGCGCGGCCCAATTTTGCCCCCTATGACTTTTAACTGCCCTCGGAAGTGGCCTAGCAAGCTATTCAGTTGTATCAAACCACCAGCGGTTCAAGCAGAAGGCACACCACCTTCTCGGGGAACTAGGGCTGGACAATAAATGCTGGCCTGCCAGTGACACCCACATTCTGAGAATTTTTTTTTCTAACTTTGACACTGATAGACCAATGGAGATCCATGTTGGGTGAGCCAACCTTTATGCAAAAAAATCATCAATGCCAGTCATTCACTCAGTTCTGCAGAGTAACACTACAGCCAGATTAGGCGTGAAGCGTTGTCAATTATATGGGCTGTGCAATGATTCCACCTCTATATCTATGGTCAACAATTTATGGTGTTTACAGATCACAAGCCTTTGATCCCCATATTTTCCAAGACAGCTGAACCTTCCAGAATCCAGCACAGGTTGTTAAGATCCAGATATAAGGCATGATGGTTAACAATTTCATTGAATCTGGTATACCTGCTTATTACATATCATACATCCAGATCAGAATGCAGCCATAAACTGTTATTCAAGGAGAGCCGATGAGTTCATTAAATTTGCAGTTCAACACTTTACACCCAAGGTAGTCACTGTAGCTGATGTTAAACAAGCGATATGGAATTTTGCATGTTATATCTTAGAAAGTCTACTTATTTGATTTAAAAAAAGGATATGCATCAAGAGTTTCCTTTTTGAAGCCATACCACTGTAATATGATGTGGTGCAATTTCTGTCCCCACAGCAGACACACCTTTTACTCGGATCAATTTCCTGGGGTCAGCCTAATTTAATGATTTTTGGTGGACTTCATCCAGGGCTTGCTTGGCAGGAGTGCAGAAAGTCTTTGCTACTGCAGGACTCTGACACCCGCGACAGCTTAAAGGGGCGGGCCATGCTCCTTCAGGCCATCTGGACTCGGTTACATCCAGCATGAAATGCCAATGAGGGAGTGTGAGTCAATCATCACGCAATCAGTTTTATTCCCTGGAGTGGGCCTTCTCATTTATAAAAGGCCTCCATTGGCCCTAGCAACAGGTGTTCATTATGTCCAGTGTTGCTACTGTAGCAACGATGCAAAATGTGACGTATGACATTATTACTGCCTTATTTAGTTAAGCCTTCACCAGCTAATCGATGGATGGAAAACCGGTGTAACTGGAGATGAACATCCTTCCTATTTTGTCAGCTTATCTTAAAGGATGGAAGGGATGCAGTGCATTCATTCAGACTAGAGGGGCAACAAAGACTATGCAGTAAAAGAAAAAAGACTCGCATTTATATAGCGCCTTTCACGACCTCAGGACGTCCCAAAGCGCTTTACAGCCAATTAAGTACTTTTGGAGTGTAGTCACTGTTGTAATGTAGGAAACGCAGCAGCCAATTTGCACACAGCAAGCTCCCACAAACAGCAATGTGATAATGACTAGATAATCTGTTTTTGTGATGTTGATTGAGGGACAAATATTGGCCAGGACACCGGGAATAACGTTTTATAAATATATTAAGAGTAAGAGGATAACTAAAGAAAGGGTAGGGCTATTAGAGATCATGAGGGTAATCTGTGTGTGGAGGCGGGAGACGTCGGTAGGATTCTTAATAAATACTTTGCGTCTGTTTTCACAAAGGAGAGGGGCGAAGCAGACATTGCTATCGGGGGGGAGGAGTGTGAAATATTAGATGAAATAAACATAGTGAGAGAGGAAGTATTAAAGGGTTTAGCAGCTTTAAAAGTGGATAAATCCCCAGGCCCGGATGAAATGTATCCCAGGCTGTTAAGCGAAGCAAAAGAGGAAATAGCAGAGGCACTGACCATCATTTTTCAATCCTCTGTGGCTTCAGGTGTGGTGCTGGAGGACTGCTAATGTGGTACACTTGTTTAAAAAGGGAGAAAAGGATAGACCGAGTAATTACAGGCCAGTCAGCCTAACCTCGGTGGTGGGAAAATTATTGGAAAGAATTCTGAAGGACAGGATAAATCTTCATTTAGAAAGACACGGATTAATCAAGGATAGTCAGCACGGATTTGTTAAGGGAAGGTCGTGTCTGACAAACTTGATTTAATTTTTTGAGGACGTAACAAGGAGGATAGATGAGGGTAGTAGCGTATATGGACTTTAGCAAGGCTTTTGATAAGGTTCCACATGGCAGACTGGTCACGAAGTTAAAAGCCCATGGGATCCAGGGCAAAGTGTCAAGTTGGATTCAAAACTGGCTCGGAGACAGGAAGCAGAGGGTAATGGTTGATGGGTGTTTTTGTGACTGGAAGGCTGTTTCCAGTGGGGTTCTGCAGGGCTCAGACTAGGTCCCTTGCTTTTTGTGGTATATATCAATGATCTTGACTTGAATATAGGGGGTATGATTAAGAAGTTTGCAGATGATACTAAAATCGGCTGTGTGGTTGATACTGAAGAAGGAAGCTGTAGACTGCAGGAAGATATCAATAAATTGGTCAGGTGGGCAGAACAGTGGCAAATGGAATTCAATCCGGAGAAATGTGAGGTAATGCATTTGGGGAGGGCTAACAGGGAAAGGGAATACACATTAAATGGTAGGACACTGAGTAGTGTAGAGGAACAAAGGGACCTTGGAGTGCATGTCCACAGATCCCTGAAGGTAGCAGGCCAAGTAGATAAGGTGGTTAAGAAGGCATACGGAATGCTTGCCTTTATTAGCCGTGGCATAGAATACAAGAGCAGGGGGGTTATGCTTCAACTGTATAAAACACTAGTTAGGCCTCAGCTAGAGTACTGCGTGCAGTTCTGGTCACCACATTACAGGAAAGATGTGATTGCACTAGAGAGGGTACAGAGGAGATTTACAAGGATGTTGCCGGGAGTAGAGAATCTTAGCTATGAGGAAAGACTGGATAGGCTGGGTCTGTTTTCCTTGGAACAGAGGAGGCTGAGGGGAGACCTTATTGAGGTGTATAAAATTATGAGGGGCATAGATAAAGTGGATAGAAAGGACTTATTTCCCTTAGCAGAGGGGTCAAAAACCAGGGGGCACAGATTTAAAGTAATTGATGGAAGGTTTAGAGGGGATTTGAGGGGAAATTTCTTCACCCAGAGGGTTGTGGGGTCTGGAACTCACTGCCTGAAAGGGTGGTAGAGGCAGGAACCCTAACCACATTTAAAAAGTACTTGGATGTGCACTTGGGATGCTCTAACCTGCAGGGCTATGGACCAAGAGCTGGGAAGTGGGAATAGGCTGGATAGCTATTTGTTGGCCAGCGCGGACACGATGGGCCGAAATGGCCTCCTTCCGTGCTGTAGCTTTCTATGATTCTATAACTCCCCTGCTCATCTTCGAAATAGTGCCTTGGGATTGTTTACGTCCATCCTGAGAGAGCAGACGGGGCCTCGGTTTAATGTCTTATCCGAAAGACAGCACCTCCGACAGTGCAGCACTCCCTCAGCACTGCACTGGAATGTCAGCCTAGATTTTTGTGCTCAAGTCTTTGGAGTGGGACTTGAACCCACAACCTTCTGACTCAGAGGCGAGAGTGCGAACCACTGAGCCACAGCTGATACTATCACCTGATTAGATCACCTGCAAAAATCAAGAACTTTTCCTGCAAATAAAAATGTGTTTATAAATACAAACAAGACATCCATGGCAAGGTGCAAAACAGAGGCCAAGAACCACCCCACAAAGAAAAATCATTCCCACACCAGTCTTATATATCAGTCTGTGTTGGGTTCGTGGCAGCATTTGCAAAAGCCTGGGGATGTGTTAGCTGTAGTCTCATGCTCACTAGCACCAACGTCTAGACTGATTCCACCTAAATGAATTTCATATAGAACCCTTACAGCCAAAGGGATGTGAGGATTCCCCATTAATTTGGATTAGCTTCAAATCCAGGTCCCAGAGATGAAAAGCTAGTGCTCAAACTCTACAGGGCTGATTTTGGTCTCCGTCGTTCCACTTGTTGGTGGGAATGGGACGGGAATGAAACCAAAATCGTGATGAAAACTCACCGCTGTCTTCCCATCCACTTCAATTTTGGTCCATGCCTTGGAACGAGGCAGCCAAGGCTCCCACCGGATACGGACGGCAGCTTCATGATGAACATAGAACCCGCTGCAATTTTGATGGATAAGCGCACAGCATCCGTACTGCGTGTGCCCTACCCACTACAACATAGAATGTGGCCGAACCAGAATCCTTTAAAGGCT
This sequence comes from Squalus acanthias, assembly GCA_030390025.1. NCBI lineage: Eukaryota > Metazoa > Chordata > Chondrichthyes > Squaliformes > Squalidae > Squalus > Squalus acanthias. Next base: position 141,938,351 of record CM059428.1, read on the forward strand.
GGAGGCCGCTGAGAAACGAGATGTTGCATGGTTTTTGGAACATTTTTTGGGGGGTTAGGGTGAGCAAATTAGCTCTTCCTGCACTGCCAAAAAAACGCTGCACCTGTTTACTCATTTTCCACGGCCCCCCCTCCCCCACAGCCCGGCCCTCCCCTTTAGGTTGGACCTGCCAGCTTGGATCCACAGATGGGCCCCGGATTTCCCGGCCCCCCTCAGTTATTGGGCTGACTATCTTTGCTGGAACATGTGAACAGCTCACTTGTCAAATTCAGATGAGTTCTGACTATCAGAATCGAGCAGGCTTCTCGCTGGTCACATTGAGCGGCCTGCCCCCTGATGTGCACCACAGATCAACATTTGTCCTTATGTGCCCTTCAGTTCCTCGCTGAAAGATCATTTCTAAAATGTTTCTTTTGCAAAATCACCCTAGAACTGCCTGCGTTACCAGTCATATTAGAGCGTTCTTTTCTGGTTTTCACACTCTGGGCGAGGATCTGAACAGACCACCCACTCCCAGTCCTCTCTCAATGCCACTGTTGATCTAGCTAGTAGAAGCTGGACAAGAGCAGAATGCAATTGATTTGAGCCTCTGATTTTTCTTCCTCCCTCACATCTGCGCACTTTTTCCGATGGTCACAACCTCACTGTTTGCAACCTCGGCATCCTATTTGACCCTGAACTATGCGTCCGACCCCATATCCTCTCCACGACAAAGGCCGCCTACTTTCACCTACGCAACATCGCCCGTCTTTGCCCCTGCTTCTGCTCACCTGCTGCTGAAACCCTCATCCATGCTTTTGTTACCTCCAGACTATTCCGAAGCTCTCCTGGCTGGCCTCCCATCTTCCACCCTCCATAAACTTGAGCTCATCCAAAGGTCTGCTGCCTGTATGATAAATCGAATCAAGCCCCATTTACCATCACCCCTGTGCTTGCTGACCTACACTGGCTCCCAGTCCACCAACATGTCAATTTTAAAATTCTCATCCTGGTGTTCAAATCCCTCCATGGCCTCGCCCTTCCTTATCTCTGTAACCTCCTCCAGTCTTACAACTCTCCGGGAACTCCACATTCCTGCAACTCTGGCCTCTTGTGCATCCCATACTTCCTTCGTCCCAGCAGTGGCAGCCGTGCCTTAAGGCGTCTAGGCCCTAAGCTCTGGAACTCCCTCCTTTAACCTTTCCTCCTTTAAGATGCTCCTTAAAACCTACCTCTTTGACCAAACATTTAGTCGCCTTTCCTAATGTCTCCTTCTTTGGCTCGGTGTCAGTTTTTGTCTGATTATGCTCCTCTGAAGTGCCTTGGGACATTTTTGCTAGGTTAAAGATGCTGTATAAATGATAGTTGTTGCTGTTGTTGACTTGGCTGAGAGAATGTGGGGAACTGCATGTGCAGAAGCCCCTCCCTTCCATTTCCTGGCACAGTACATTGATGCAACAATATTCTGCACTGCTGGGTTTATAGAAAGAATGCAGATAATCCAAAGATTTTAGAGGAAAATAAAAAGACTGTACAAAAACACAAGAGTATTCTCAGTTTGCAGCTTAGTTGCTCTTTGCAGCTGGCCTTCCCGCTCTGTTGGTGAAATAGTGATTTTATTGAATGTGTGTGTGAGGTATGTGTGTGGGGGGTGGGGGGGTAATTGGTCTGTTTAGCAGACACTGCTTTCAAGAGGAGAAGGGACAAAAAGTCTGGTTCAGCCTGAGACAGTGGCCAGAGAGTGAGGTGGAGATTGTGGTGAGGGCCTTCCCAATGATTCAGATGGTTTGGTGATTCAGTCTTCTGGTGGTATCGATCATTTTATTTGTTGTGTGGTTCGTCTCAAGCTCACACCATGTATATCCTATAAGGTTCAAACTTCAAGCCAACAAGTGTCAGCCTTGGCTCACTGGTAGTACTCTCGCCTCTGAATTAGAAGGTTTTGGGTTCAGGTCCCACTCCAGAGATGTGAGCGCGTAATCTAGGCTGACACTTCAGTACAGTTCTGAGGGAGTACTGCACTGTCAGAGTTTCAGATGAAATGCTAAACTGAGGCCTTGACTGACCTCTCAGATAGACTTAAAAGATCCCATGGCACTATTCAAAGAAATCAGGGGAGTTCTCCCAGTGTCCTGACCAATATTTATCCCGCAACCAATATCACTAAAAACAGAATATCTGGTCATTTATCTCACTGCTGTTTGTGGGACCTTACTGTGCACAAATTGGCTGCAGCGATTCCCTACAATTTTTTTAAATTTGTTCCTGGGATGTGGGCGCTGTTGGCGATGCCAGCATTAATTGCCCATCCCTAATTGCCCTTGAGAAAGTGGTGGTGAGCCGCCTTCTTGAACTGCTGCAGTCCGTGAGATGAAGGTACTCCCACAGTGCTGTTAGGGAGGGAGTTCCAGGATTTTGACCCAGCGACGATGAAGGATCGGCGATATACTTCTAAGTCAGGATGGTGTGTGACTTGGAGGGGAACTTGCAGGTGGTGGTGTTCCCATGCGCCTGCTGCCCTTGTCCTTCTAGGTGGTAGAGGCCATGTTTCGGGAGGTGCTGTCGAAGAAGCCTTGGCGAGCATCTTGTAGATGGTACACACTACAGCCACGGTGCGCCGGTGGTGGAGGGAGTGAATGTTTAAGGTGGTGGATGGGGTGTCAATCAAACGGGCTGCTTTGTCCTGGATGGCGTCGAGCTTCTTGAGTATTGTTGGAGCTGCAGGCAAGTGGAGAGTATTCCATCACACTCCTGACTTGTGGCTTGTAGATGATGGAAAGGCTTTGGGGAGTCAGGTGCAATAAGTCAGTTGAAAAACCGCACACACGCGGAAGCTTGAATGGGCCTCGCAGCCCCTTAAAGGGGCCGCACCCCCCCCCAAAAAATTAGTAGGAACACTGGTCAGGAGGTGAGTCACTTGCCACATAATACCCAGCCTCTGACCTGCTGTTGTAGCTACAGTATTAATGTGGCTGGTCCAGTTAAGTTTCTAGCCAATGGTGACCCACAGGATGGTGGGGGATTCGACGATGGCATCCCGTTTGTCAAGGGGAGGTGTCTAGACTCTCTCTTGTTGAAAATGGTCATTGCCTGGCACTTGTACACTCTCAGATAGAGTTAAAAGATCCCATGGCACCAATCAAAGAAATCAGGGGAGTTCTCTGTGTCCTGACCAACATTTATCCTGCAACCAATATCACTAAAAACAGAATATCTGGGCACTGCTGTTTGTGGGACCTTATTGGGCACAAATTGCCGCAAACGTTACTTGCCACTTAGCAGCCCAAACCTGAATGTTGCCCAGGTCTTGCTGCATGTGGGCACGGACTGCTTCATTATTTGAGGAGTTGCAAATGGAACTAAACACTGAGCGAACATCCCACATCTGATCTTATGATGGAGGGAAGGTCATTCATGAAGCAGCTGAAGATAGTTGGGCCTAGGATGCTGCCACACTCAGTCAAATGCTGCCTTGATGTCAAGGGCAGTCACTCTCACCTCAGCTCTAGAATTCATCTCTTTTGTCCATGTTTGGACCAAGGCTGTAATGAGGTCTGGAGCTGAGTGGTCCTGTCATCATTTTGCTGATGATTGAGAGTAGGCTGATGGGGCGGTAATTAATTAAAACAGATTATCTGGTCATTATCACATTGATGTCTGTGGGAGCTTGCTGTGCGCAATTTGGCTGTCGCGTTTCCTACATTACAACAGTGACTACACGTCAAAAAGTACTTCATTGGCTATAAAGCGCTTTGGGACGTCCGGTGGTCGTGAAAGGCACTATATTATTGCAAGTCTTTCTTTAATTGGCTGGATTGGATTTGTCTTGCCTTTTGTGGATAGGACACACCTGGGCAATTTTCCACTTTGTCGGGTAGATGCCAGTGTTATAGATGTACTGGAACAGCTTGGCTGGAGGCGCGGCTAGTTCTGGAGCACAAGTCTTCAGCACTACAGCTGGGATGTTGTCGGGGCCCACAGCCTTTGCTGTATCCAGTGCGCTCAGCCATTTCTTGATATCACATGGAGTGAATCAAATTGGCTGAAGACTGGCTTCTGTGATGGTGGGGACCTCAGGAGACCGAGATGGAGCATCCACTTGGCACTTCTGATTGAAGATGGTTGCGAACGCTTCAGCCTTGGCTTTTGCACTCACGAACTGGGTTCCGCCATCATTGAGGATGGGGATATTCACCACCATTCACAACTGAATGTGGCAGGACTGCAGAGCTTTGATCTGATCCGTTGGTTGTGGGATCGCTTAGCTCTGTCTATAACATGCTGCTTCCACTATTCAGCATGGATGTAGTCCTGTGTTGCAGCTTCCCCAGGTTGGCACCTCATGTTTAGGTACACCTGGTGCTGCTCCTGGCATGCTCTTCTACACTTCTTATTGAGCCAGGGTTGGTCCCCTGGCTTGATGGTAATGGTAGAGTGAGGGATATGCGGGGCCATGAGGTTAGAGATTGTGCTGGAATACAATTCTGCTGCTGCTGATGGCCCACAGTGCCTGTTTTGAGCTGCTAGATCTGTTCTGAATCTATCCCACTTAGCACAGTGGTAGTGCCACACAACACGATGGAGTTGTCCTCAGTGTGAAGACAGGACTTCAGCTTCATAAGGACTGTGTAGTGGTCACTCCTACCAATACTGTCATGGACAGATGCATCTGCGACCGTTAGATTGGTGAGAATGAGGTCAAGTAGGTTTTTCCCCTCGTGTTGGTTCTCTCACCATCTGCCGCAGGCCCAGACTGGCAGTTAAGTCCTTCAGGACTCGACCAGCTTGCTCAGTAGTGGTGCTACCGAGCCACTCTTGGTGATGGACATTGAAGTCCCCCACCCAGAGTACATTCTGTGCCCTTGTTACTCTCAGTGCTTCTTCCAACATGGAGGAGGACTGATTCATCAGCTGAGGGAGGGCGATAGGTGGTTATCAGCAGGAGGTTTCCTTGTCTATGTTTGATCTGATGCCATGAGACTTCATGGGGTTTGGAGTCAATGTTGAGGACTCCCAGGGCTACTTCTTCCCCTGTGCCACTGTGCCGCCACCCCTGGTGGGTCTTTCCTGCTTGTGGGACAGGACATAACCAGGGATGGTGATGGAGGAGTCTGGGACATTGGTTGAAAGGTATGATTCTATAAGTATGACTATGTCAGGCTGTTGCTTGACTAGTCTGTGGGACAAGTCCCCAGATGTTAGTGAGGAGGATTGAGCATTACGGCAGTGGCTACACTTCAAAAGTACTTAATTAACGATAAAGCGCTTTGGGACATCCTGAGGTCGTGAAAGACATGATATAAATGCAAGTCTTTATTTTCTTCCTTTATCATCTTTGACCTGATTCTGTCTCACAAGATCATTAATTAAAGGGGAAATAAGCATTTAGATAAATTTAGACTTTGGGTTAAGTTTTGGAACAGGATTCTGTGAAGCTGAATCTGACCTTTGAATTTAACCAATGTACAATCAGAAAAGAACCTTCACTGAATATATAATCGCACTGGACAGTGATTCATACTCCAACACTCGGCTGCCAAACATCGTCTCCAAATTTTAAAAAAATACAAGGTGATAGCAAAGTTTAGTGGGATGAAAACAATGGTGTCATGCATCCACAAAGAAGGATGCTTCAGTAAATGGAGATAAATCTCAGTCTAGACTGGTTTTAAATAGATCAAATTTTCATTTTAGGTTAAATTTAAACCCTCTTCTGAATAACGCTCCTTTCTACAATTCTATCATTACTTACATGCTACATTTCAAGATGTGCTACACTTGTGATCTTACACACACAATTAGGTAGTTCCATTCCCTGGAGCTCATTCTATCTTCTTCTGCCTTATGCTTCATCTTTGAGCTTTGCTTTCACCTTTCTCCATATGTCATAATATGTAGTGTTAATTTCATGTACTATTGACAGGAAGGATTTAAGATAACCCAGTTAGTGTTGTTTGTCCTTACGCTGTCAGCTCGGCCTTCTTTATCGGTATAACATGCCCTAAAGTCATTCATCATCTCCTTGCCACATCTTTCACTCCTATTCATGCACCTACCTGCCATATCGCTGGTTGTGCATATCACAACATACACTTGAGTTTTCTCCTCTTCTACAACCACAGGTCACATTCTGCTGCGGTGATTTTCAAACGTTTGTGTGTTGGGGATCACCTGCAAATATTAACACGCTCCCAGGGTCCTCCTTCTTGAACTTCTGAGAGACCAGGGTCGATTTGTGCTCCCGGGCAGGAGCGCGGCCTGCCGAGCAACCGGCCCATTCGGGAGCTGTAGCAGGGAGGGTTGATCTATTTTAACAGGCGGGCCTCATTAGCATGCCGCTTGCCAAATTTCCGATCAAATTAGCCAGGAAGTCGCTGGGAAGCTGCTGCCCGGCTCAGAGGCATCTGAGGGGAAAGCCTGGGGCAGTTGAGGCCCAAGGTTTCCTTGTGGACTCCAGAGGAGCATTCCTGCACCTGCTGGCCCACAAGGAACCTGTAAAAAATTAAAAATGTGCACTTACCTGGGCCTCTGCTGCCTTTGAATCCAGATCCCAATAGCTTTGGCCTGGCGGGGATGCCATCACTTCTCCCCCACTCAGGCCTCAGGTAGAAATAACAGTTGGGCCCCAATGACATCATCAGAGCCTGATCTGCACATTAAGAGAAAAAGCCCCGCTGGCTTTGCGTGAGTGTCCTTGCTGCCTACAATTTAAAATTTCAGTCTGCCAGATCGGAGATCCGTTTTAACTATCCTCCCCTTCCCACCTCATGCAGGGAGTTAAAATCAACACCAACAGTATCAGCTACCCAAAGGAAAGCAATTCTGTTATTGCAAAAAATATTTTTTGTTAGTATACCGCAACAGAAATAATATGGTGATATGTCAATAATTGGTAAAAATAAGAAATCTGATGACAGATGGACCTCCTAAACCTCATCGACCCCTCTAGAGTCCAGGGATCCCTATGTTTTACTGTGTTCATACCAATCTCTTGTGGTTTGCTTCTGTCTGTGTTCACTTAGTATTCAGAAACATCATTAGCATGCTAGTAAATCCAATTGCTGGATTGTATTAAACCACAGTCTCTACTTTATTGTGATAAACCTACAGCTATATAGTGCCCCAAGTGATATTGTTTAGATGGTAATGGATGAATCATGACCAATATGTGAGCAACTGAGAAATTCAGATTTGCTACATATTGGTATTCCATTCACAACCAAGAGTTGAAATGTGTTAAAACTCCTAAAAAGGAGACAGATCCTAACTTGCTGTTTGCTGTTTTAGGTGGCTCCACAGATTAAAACTAGGATGATGACATTTGGGACCACAATGGTAAGTTATCAGCCACAAGGTGACAAAGTTAATTTCTTCCGCATGGTCATCTCAAACCCAGCGGCCACACAAGAAGACATTGATTTCCTCGTTGAGGAAATAGAGCGACTCGGACAGGACCTGTAACTGCAAGGTTCAAGACATCTGCCCCAATACAATGGAGATGTTGCTATTGTGTGAATGTATTTCATTGTTTACCTCCCCCAAACTAGTCTTGTTTGACATTAGCCCTTCCTACAGGGATTGGAGCTGAAGACTTCCAATGTGGAATTATGGGTGTTAGAAGTTATTTAATGCAATTATACATTTTCTGAAGTTAAAAAAGGTGCGAGTCATCAATGATATGTCACACTTCAGGCAAGTTGTCCTAAGGCATTAAGTACTGAAACGATGTATTAACAGTAAATAGAGCACTTTAGAACCCATTTAGATATTTTGTTATGATCCCTCGGCAGCACTCCTTCAGGCACACATTACACACCAATAACACGCACCATTTCAGTTGTTACTCGTGAAAGCCTCTATTTACAAAGCATTTTAGAATAGTAAAAGTGCAGGTTACTGCAATTTTCATGGATCTACAAAAGATTCAATAATGGAGGCTTGTTCCTTATTTTACTCTCTAGGTGTGATAAAATCATTTAAAAGGAGATCTGTGCTTCAGCTCTGTGAAACCTTTATTCTATTATTTAAGCTCTGCATTAAAGTGTCAAATTCAAATATTCTATTTATTTTGATAGAGAAAAAAATGCTTTAATACTTTTAATTGCCATACTTGAATTTGTGAGTTCAATGTTTGAAATCTTCAGACCAGGAGTTTACACATGCAATGTATAGCTGTGATGTTGCTCTTCATGCTGTAAAGAAATGGCAAATGACAACTCTGTTGACAACTGGATAGTGATCAGTGTCTGTGAAAGTGTTTCCTTTGTAGAACGTTGAGTAATGTCTAGTTCACCTCAGATTGAGGCTGTGCACTTTAGATTCAAACGGTACTGTGTTGAATGACAATGTTTTAATGTACTAGTATATTGTTATCACACTCGGTACACTTGGGTTTGGTAACGGGAAGCTTTGAATTAAAACTCTGACTTGGTCCTCCACACCCAACATGGTCAAATTTGCATTAAATCTTATAAGCCAGTTATGCTATATAGTTTGTTTCAATCGGAAGGTCTTGGCTACGCATGAGCGCAAAATGTGGCATGTAAAAAATCAGCCAAAGCCACACTGAGGCAAGAAGTGAGAACACTGCCAAGGGGTAGTCTCAAGCCACTTGGGCTTCACTCATGCTGCAATATAACAGCAACCGGTGCGAAGGCACATTTAAAAGGCACGCAGACAGGTCCATCTGGAAACTTATCAGCTTATTTTTGAATGGTTTTAATATTAGCTCAGAGCTGGCAATCTGGTCAGCTCTCTCCTGACATTAAAGTTGAGCTGGCCTTCAGGAGCTGGTAGGCATAGCCTTTTATCTGTGCGCACACAGGTTCTAAATAGCAGAAGGAAAATTTAACACTGATATCAAGAAGTTCTTTTTTACACAAAATGTGGTCAACCCTTGGAATGGACTCCCAGATAAAGTAATAGAAGCAAGAAATCTAGAATCATTTAAGAGCCAATTGGATAATTCAATGGTGGGACCTTAAGGTCACTCTAGATGGACGAATCAAGGTGGACCAAATGGCCTTCCTCATCCATATCTATCTTGTATTCTTGTGGTGCGTAGAGTCCCATTCTCCCAGGATGAGGATCAATAGGAACCAGCAGTGTAACTTGGTTTTGCCAACCCCATGTCCTACTCTGAGACCAGCAGCAGTAGCTTAATGATCTCCTAAGTATAAGTACTGCCATTTCTAAGTAAGCACAAAATAATCATCTCCTTCACTGTTTTTAATCATAGAATTTTACAGAACTGAAGGAGGCCATTCGGCCTATTGCACCTGTGCTGGATCTCATAAAGAATGATCTCCTAAATCCCATTTCCCCCTGCACTTCCCTGTACCCTTTATTTTTTTTATTTTCCAAATATTATTCCCCTTCCCTTTTAGAAGCTATTATGGATTCTGCTTCTACCACTGTTTCTGGTCAACTATTCCATGTCCTAACATCCCTCTGTGTAAAAACCTTTCAACTAACCTCTCCCTTTGTTCTTTTGGTGATTTTAAATTTATGAAGGTTGAATTTCCTAATCGTCTGCTGCAACTTTGGCACAAAATCCACGGAAGACCCGGAGAAATAGCGTGAACGCCATTAATGCCATTTCACAAGGGTTTCCATGGATCTACAGTGGATGATTAGGAGAATCCCTGTGGAAATTAGCTCCATGCTCTCCATTGTTATGGATGCAAGTCCATTACAAACAACCCTTGAAGCTACTGCTTTCCAAAAACCAATGACAAGCTAAAGTGCTTAATGCTGACCTATTCCAGTTTACAGAAATACCAGTCTTTCATTAGGAACCCTAACCCATCCCCTCACCTGGAATTAAACAATACAACTATCCTACCTTCAGTTTCTGGGCTCAAGAATCAGGTCTAGACTTCCTGATGACTCATCTCCATCAGTAGTTTCCCAGATTAGATTCTTTCCTGGTACCTGCCTTGATATTGGTTGTATTATTTTGCATAGATGTCCATTTTTGGTAGTTGTTCTTACCTTCTGGTCAGATTATCTCAGTGGCATAGTCACATTGCTATTGTCAGACCATTAAACAAACGAAAGCTCAGTTCTAGCCCCATCCTGGTAAAGCAGTCTTTGCTCAGACATCTGTAGCAGGTCCATGTCTAACATGGATATAGTGATTGTCTTGCGATGCCTACAGCTACATTGGATGTGTACAGTACCTACTGTGTAAAAGCTGGATGTGCTGCACCAAACTGCATGTCATTTGTATGGGGACATGCACCATTTGTATGGTAGAGGTATGCCATTTATATTGTATTTTTCTGAGGCACCAGCTAAATGAATACTGCCTCCTCCATCACCAGCAAATAGTGCTTACTTGATTTGCAGAATGCATGCAAAATAGTTGGCACTGAGACATTCCTGAGCCACATAGTACACAACTGTTACACATCACCCTGTGTGGACTGTACATTAAGTAATTTAGGTGATCATCAGAGACCAACTGCACAAAATGCTCTTGCCGTATATATTTTTAAATATATAATCACTTATCCAAAAATATGCTTAATGATCCTCCCTAAGAAGAGTACGAGAGCACTACACGTTTTCATTGCAATACTGCCTCCAGAAGATAGTGAAAAGCGTTATCATAAAAGGTCGGTGCCCAGAATGATAACATTACAAACAGAACTTTAGAGCAACTATTGCCTCAAGGTCTCCTTAACACCGCTTTACATATTTGTGCTAAAAGGGTGATCAGAAGAACAAAGGGCGATCTGGAAAAAAAAACATAGCAGTTGAGGCTAAACATAACAGTATAAAAGAAATTCAGTACCACAACAGGAAGAAGGCAGTCAGAGAAGAAGTGAAAATCATAAAAAGTACAGAAGGACTCAAAACTGAGGACGAGCATGAAATAGTAAATATTCTGAATTCTCCAATATATTCACAAGACAAGGGAATGACATGAGTAACATGTCTTTCCCAAACAGATATCCCAAGTAAAATCAATGACTTCAATATAAATGAGAATGACGTCCTAGAAAGGCTAAAAGGGAAATCCCCGGTGACAGATGATATTTACCCAGGAAATTTATGAGTCACTGATGATCATTATTAGAGAGTCACTGGTGGGGTCAGTAGATTGAAAACAGACTAATGTGGTGTCCATATTCAAAAAGGGTGACAAAACAAAGGCAACATCAAACCCATTAGTCGTACTTCCATTCCACGTAAAATAATGGAATCAGTTATCAGGAGTAAACCTGAGGATCATCTGTACAATAACAACATAGTAAACATAGCAGTGAACATGGATTCAGAAGGGGAAGATCCTGCCTGGCAAACCTCCTCAACTTCTTTGAGGAAGTGAACAACCTAAATGAACTGTGGGAGGCCCGATGACATAATTTACCTCGACTTCCGAAAGTCTTTTGATAAAATTCCACACAAAAGGCTATTAATGAAACTCAATGCTGTTGGGAATCAGGGTAAACCCCTAATTTATTGGGTTAAAAAAACAATGAGGACTTGTTAGAGGAGTGGGGGCAAGTACTGAATGGGGTGGCTCAATGCTGCGACTACTGTTTCTAATGTTCATAAATGACCTGGATTCACAAACTCAATGAAAAGTGGTCAGATTTGCAGATGGTACCAAATTAGGAGGGACAGTGGAATTGGAAGAGGCAGCTCAGAAATTACAGTGTGTTGGACCAGGTATGTAAATGGTCAGAACAATGGTAGATGAAATGAATGCAGACAAATGTAAAGTACTGCTCATAAGAAGAAAATATAGTCTACACACATACTCTTATGAGTTGTGTTGAAATAGTTAAGTATGAAATTGAAAGAGACCTCGGAGTCTGAATAGATCTGATATTAAACATGTCCATCCAATGCAGAACAGCAATCAATAAAGCCAAACCAGTAGAATATCAGTCGGAGGAGGTAGTGATTAAACTGCATCGTGCTCTAGTCAGGTTGTACCTTGAATACTGTATCCAGTTCTGGTGACCAAGAAACAAGAGTGACGTTCAAGCTCTGGAGGCAGTGCAGAGAAGAGCCACAAGTCTGATGTAGCAGGTTCTAAGTTATTGGGAAAAACTGGAGAAACTCAGCCCAGAAAGGAAGTCTCCGAGAGGTAATCTTATGAAAATAAATAAGATGTTTCAGGGTCAGGACATTTAATCCAGAATATTACTTTAAATTGTGGGAGTATAGAAGAAAGAGACACAGGTTCAAACTGGTGAATGGTAATTTTAAGACTGATATCAGGAAACATTTCTTCACACAAAGAGTGATCAACTTGTGGAATAAATTTCCGGATGGAGTAGTGGAAGCAAAATCCCTGGAGTCATTTAAGAAACAATTGGATGTACAATGGTGGGATGTTAGGATCTCTCTGGGTGGATGAATTAAGATGGGCTGAATGGCCTTTTTTGTAATTATCTTGTGATCTTGCCCATGTGCAATTATTCTAGCATTACTGCTAACATTCAAATCTCTTCTATAAATTCGATGAATTCAGAAGCATAGTGTGAAACTCCACAGTAGACACAGTAGAGTAAGCTACAATTTGGACATGCTGCTGCCTAATCTAGTTCAAAGCTTGCTCGACCGTTCACTAAAAAGTACTTGGATTACTTTGCTAATCTGATTATGCCACTGTTGCACTAACATCTGTGAAATTCTACATTGTTCACACTGACCTCATACGTTGCATTGTGCTGAAACATTACCAGTTGCTGATCCCATTTAAACTTGCAGCTTTAGCTTATTAAGACTGAATGTGAATTAGTATTTGTTGGGTTGGAGATGACCACTGACTGAACAAACTGTGTAACTGTCTTAGTCATGTCCATTTAACAGGCTAGGATGTGCATTCCATGTATTTAGCAGGATCTACAGAGTCAATCAAAAAAAGTTAAAAAAATCTTATTGTGCAGTGACTTTCTTGCATCTGATGTATATTTTGCAGCATTCCTGCCAATATGGAACTATGTGTTGGAATCTGAATAGTAAACACTGTCCTGTGTCTATGCTGTTAAGATGCTTGTTGTATATCCAGCCAGCTACAGGTAGAGTATTACCTGTAATAAAGAACTTGAGTGTTGAATACTTTGTCTGTCTTTAATTTTTCAGGAAATGCAGTTGAGAGCATGCTGAGGTTGGGAAATGGATATTGTGTGTTACAGCAGATTCATATTCTACACACAAAAAATTGTAATGTGCAGACAGTGTGGCACAAGAGGTTAGAACTTTAGACCCAATTTGTATGCAAAGTCACAATCAAGCTTGTGATGCTTTAACCAAAGTTAATGACTGGAAGAAGACAGTCATCATGTCTTTGTAAGGCACAATCAGACTCCTGTTACTTTAATTAGATGACTTTACGAACTCCAAGAAAACATATGAAGGCTGAATCCCCTGCCAAGGAGCAGCATGCACAGGGAGCAGTTTGGGAAGTCCTGATTTTCTATCTAATAATTTAAATGAATAGAAAACTAAGGGCCAGGGGCCACAATTTCCCGACCCACACTCCATGTGAGCACTACTCCTCGCCAGGAGCTTCCGATCAGGGAATCGGCTCTACTTACATCACAAGCAATGCAACACATTTAAAGAACATAAGACATAGGAGCAGGAGTAGGTCATTTGGCCCCTCGAGCCTGCTCCGCCATTCAATAAGATCATGGCTGATCCGATCTTGGCCTCAACACCACTTTCCTGCCCGCTCCCCCTAACCCTTGACTCCCTTATCGTTCAAAAATCTGTCTATCTCCACCTTAAATATATTCAATGACCCAGCCTCCACAGCTCTCTGGGGAAGAGAATTCCAAAGATTCATGACCCTCTGAGAGAAGAAATTCCTCCTCATTTCCGATTTAAAAGGGTGCCCCCTTATTCTGAAATTATGCCCCCTAGTTCTAGATTCCCCCACGAGGGGAAACGTCCTCTCTGCATCTACTCTGTCAAGCCCCTTCAGAATCTTATATGTTTCAATAAGATCCCCTCTCATTCTTCTAAACTCCAATGAGTATAGGCCCAACCTGCTCAACCTTTCTTCATAAGACAACCACTTCATCTCCGGAATCAACCTCGTGAACCTTCTCTGAACTGCCTTAAATAAGGAGACCAAAACTGTACACAGTACTCCAGGTGTGGTCTCACCAACGCCCTGTACAGTTGTAACAGGACTTCCCTACTTTTATACTCCATTCCCTTTGCAATAAAGGCCAACATTCCATTTGCCTTCCTAATTACTTGCTGTACCTGCATGCTAACTTTTTGTGTTTCATATACAAGGACCCCCAGATCCCTCTGTACCTCAGCATTTTGTAATCTCTCCCCATTTAAATAATAATTTGCTTTTTTATTTTTCCTACCAAAGTGGATAACCTCACATTTTCCCACATTAAACTCTATCTGCCAGATTTTTGCCCACTCACTTAGCCTATCTATATCCCTTTGGAGATTCTTTGCGTCCTCCACACAATTTGCTTTCCCAATCTATCTTTGTACCATCAGCAAACTTGGCTGCATTACACTCAGTCCCTTCATCCTAGTCATTAATATAGATTGTAAATAGTTGAGGCCCCAGCACTGATCCCTGCGGCACCCCACTAGTTACAGTTTGCCAACCTGAAAATGACCCATTAATCCCGACTCTCTCTTTTCTGTTAGTTAGCCAATCCTCTATCCATGCTAATATATTACCCCCAACCCCGTGAGCTCCTTTCTTGTGTAGTAACCTTTTATGTGGCACCTTATCAAATGCCTTCTGGAAATCCAAATACACGACATCTACTGGTTCCCCTTTATCCACCCTGCTCGTTACATCCTCAAAGAACTCCAGCAAATTTGTCAAACATGATTTCCCTTTCATAAAACCATGCCGACTCTGCTTGACTATATTATGATTTTCTAAATGTCCTGCTACCACTTCCTTAATGATGGACTCCAGCATTTTCCCAATGACAGATGTTAGGCTAACTGGTCGTTAGTTGTCTGCTTTTTGGTAGACTACAACCAATGCATCCACTATCTCTGCAGCCACCTCTTTTAAGACTCTAGGATGCAGGCCATCAGGTCCAGGGGACTTGTCCACCTTTAGTCCCATTAGTTTGCCTAGTACTTTCTCTCTAGTGATAGTGATTGTTTTAAGTTCCCCCCGCACCCCAACAGCCCCTTGATTATCCATTATTGGGATGCTTTTAGTGTTTTCTACCGTGAAGACCGATACAAAATATTTGTTCAAAGTCTCCGCCATTTCCCTGTTTCCCATTATTAATTCCCCAGACTCATCCTCTAGGGGACCAACATTTACTTTAGCTACTCTCTTCCTTTTTATATACCTGTAGAAGCTCTTACTGTCTGTTTTTATATTTCTTGCTAGCTTACTCTCATAAGCTATCTTCTCTCTCTTTATCATTTTTCTAGTCATCCTTTGCTGGTTTTTTTAAATTTCCCAATCCTCTGGCCTTTCACTATTCTTCGTAACATTGTATGCTTTTGTTTTCAATTTGATACCATCCTTTACTTCCTTTGTTAACCATGGATGGTTCCTCCTTCTCTTAGAGAACAAGTTCACCGATCCTGCACTCCCAGCAGAAGGATGCATTCAAAGGGAGTGTAGGTCAGAGTTAGGATTACAACACCGCAGTACTGATGTTCCAACTTGTACGCCCTTCGACTGAAGTCTTGGCTGGGACTGCAGGATCCGTGAATTTATCCTAGAAAGGTAATCTGAACCCACCCCCACTATAAAAACATTTCCAGCCCTGAATATTTTTTTTAGATTTGATCTCATATGTGAACGTAAGAACATAAGAAATAGAAGCAGGAGTAGGCCGTTCGAGCCTGCTCCACCATTCAATAAGATCATAGCTGATCTTCGACCTCAACTCCACTTTCCCGCCTGATTCCCATATCCCTTGATGCCCCATGAGTACAAAAATCTATCTATCTCAGCCTTGAATATACTCAACGACTCTGCATCTACAGCACTTTCGGGTAAAGAATTCCAAAGATTCACAATCTGAGTGAAGAAATTTCTCCTCATCTCAGTCTTAAATGGCCGACCCCTTATCCTGAGACTATGCCCCCTAGTTCTATACTCACCAGCCAGGGGAAACAACTTCTCAGCATCTACCCTGTCAATCCCCCTCAGACTCTTATATGTTTCAATGAGATCACCTCTTATTCTTCTAAACTCCAGAGAGTATAGGCCAAATCTACTCAATCTTTCCTCATAGGACAACCCTCTCATCCCAGGGATCAATCTAGTGAACCTTCGTTGCACTGCCTCTAAGGCATGTATGTCCTTTCTCAGATAAGGAGACCAAAACTGTTCACAGTACTGCAGGTATGGTCTCACCAAAGCCCTGTGCAATTGTAGTAAGACTTCCTTACTCTTGTACTCCAACCTGCTTGCAATAAAGGCCAACATGCCATTTGCCTTCCTAATTGCTTGCTGGACCTGCTGTTAACTTTCTGTGTTTCCTATATGAGGACATCTAAATCTCTCTGGGCGTCGTTGGCAAGGCCGGCATTTATTGTCCATCCCTAGTTGTCTTGAGAAGGTGTTGATCGGCCTTCTCCTTGAACCACTGCAGTCCTTGTGGTGATGGTGTTCCCACAATGGTGTTAGCTGGGGAATTTCAGGATCTTGACCGAGCAATGATGAAGAGACAGAGGTGTACGTCCAAGTCAGGATGGTGTGTGAGTTGGAGGTGATGGTGTTCCCACAACATTGCTGCTCTTGTCCTTCTCGGTGGTAAAGGTCACAGGGAAGGGAAGTGCTGTTGAAGTAACCACAGTGAGTTGCTGCTGTGCGTCCTGTAGATCGTACATACTGCAGCCAAGGTACACTGCTGGTGGAGGAGGCTTGTATTAAGCTTGGTGACATGGGTACCATTCAAGTGCACTCTCTCCTGGATGATGTTTAGCTTCTTTTGTTGCAGTTGCACCCATCCAGGTGAAAATTTGAGTTTTGTCTTTACAAAGACTGTGCATTGGTCACTTCTACCAATGCAATCATGGACAGACATGTCTGCGACAGGTAGATTGGTGAGAACTATGGCAACTAGGTTACTTCATTGTGTTGATTTCCTCGCTACCTGATACAGGCCCATTTTAGGAACATAGGGGGAAAAATTCGGTTGCTTTGCGCCTCCCGTTAGCGGCCTAAGAGGGCGCTAACGGGACGCAAAGCAACTAGCGCCTGGGCGTGGCGCCACCAACGCCTCCCGCGAAATTCAGCGGGAGGTTAGCGGCAGCGCTAACCGTTAGCGCCCCACGGCGCTGTGCCGCCAGCGATTACATCATCGCCATGCGCAGCGCCCTACTCACGCCCCGGCCGCAATCTTCGGTAGCGCCCCCTGTCTTACCGCCGGACGCTATGTCCGACAGGGTCAGGGGGGCCTACCTGCGGCCGAGGCGGTTCTATTTAAAGGTGAGGTGCCAGGCGGCCATTTTTGTTGCAGGCCGCCTGCCAGCACCTGCCTCCGCTGCCGTCCCGCCCCCCTTCTCTTGAGTGCCGGGCTCTTTTGCCGGCACTCCGATCCCCGGTGGCCCAGCTGGGCCCCGGTTCATGCTGTGCAAGGCCTCTCCCCTTTAAGAAGGGGAGGAAGGCCTGCAATACCGCGGCACACGCGCTGCGGCACGTAGCGCCGCGATATTCCCTCACAGTGCCCCAAGAGGGAGGCGGGGCACTTCCAGTAGCGCCCCGCTTCCCTCTTGGGGCGCTACCACTCAATTTCAGACATGGGGGTGCTAATTTTTCCCCCCGGCGAAGTTAGCTCCGCTTAGGGGGTGCGACTCAATTTCTCCCCCATAGGAACTGGAGTAGGCCATTCAACCCCTCCAGTCTGTCCCGCCATTCAGTGAGATTATGGCTGATCTGTGACCTAACTCCATATACCCGCCTTTGGCCCATATCCCTTAATACCTTTGGTTAACAAAAAGTTAACAATCTCAGATTTAAAATTAACAATTGATCTAGCATCAATTGCCATTTGCGGAAGAGAGTTCCAAACTTCCACCACCCTTTGTGTGTAGAAGTGTTTCCTAATTTCACTCCTGAAAGGTCTGGCTCTAATTTTTAGACTATGGCCCCTAGTCCTAGACTCCCCAACCAGCGGAAATAGTTTCTCTCTATTTACCCTATCTGTTCCCCTTAATATCCTGAAAACTTCGATCAGATCACCCCTTAACCTTCTAAATTCTAGGGAATACAACCCTAATTTGTGTAATCTCACCTCGTTATTTAACCCTTGGAGTCCGGGTATCATTCTGGTAAACCTACGCTGCACTCCCTCCAAGGCCAATATATCCTTCCTAAGGTGTGGTGCCCAGAACTGCTCACAGTACTCCAGGTGTGGTCTAACCAGGGCTTTGTATAGCTGCAACATAACTTCTACCCCTTGTATTCTAGTCCTCTAGATATAAAGGCCAGCATTCCATTAGCCTTTTTGATTATTTTCTGTAGCTGTTCATGACATTTTAATGATCTATGTACCTGGACCCCCACGTCTCTTTGGACATTCACTGTTTTTAGCTTTCCACCATTTAGAAAGTACCCTGTTCTATCTTTTTTAGATCCAAAGAGGATGACCTTACATTTGCTTACATTGAAATCCATTTGCCACAGTTTTGCCCATTCACCTAATCTATTAATATCCCTTTGTAATGTTATGCTTTCATCTACAATGCCTACACTGCTGCCTATCTTTGTGTCATCGGCAAATTTCGATATATGACTTCACCTAAGTCGTTAATAAATATTGTGAAAAGTTGAGGCCCCAACACAGATCCCTGCGGGACACCACTAGTCACATCCTGCCAATTAGAGTGCCTGCCCATTATCCCTACTGCCTGTCTCCTGCCGCTCAACCAATTTCCTAACCAGGTCAATAATTTGCCCTCAATTTCATGGGCTTCTACCTTAGATAACAGTCTCTTATGTGGGACTTTATCAAATGCCTTCTGGAAGTCAATAACATCCATAGACATTCCCTTGTCCACTACTTTAGTCACCTCTTCAAAAAATTCAGTCAGGTTTGTCAGGCATGACCTACCTTTCACAAATCCATGCTGGCTCTCTCTAATCAACTGAAAATTATTGAGGTGTTCAGTCACCCTATCCTTAATTATAGACTCTAGCAAGTTCCCGACAACAGATGTTAGGGTAAGTGGTCTATAATTCCCTGGTTTCCCTCTCTCGCCATTCTTAAATAGCGGAGTGACATGCGCAACTCCTCGCAGGTCCGCGCTGCCTCTCCTCCTGTTGTATTTATGGTCTGCCTCCTCCAGTCGCGACTCCTCGCAGGTCCGCGCTGCCTCTCCTCCCGTTGTATTTATGGTCTGCCTCCTCCAGTCGCGACTCCTCACAGGTCTGCGCTGCCTCTCCTCCCGTTGTATTTATGGTCTGCCTCCTCCGGTCCCGACTCCTCGCAGGTCCGCGCTGCCTCTCCTCCCGTTGTATTTATGGTCTGCCTCCTCCGGTCCCGACTCCTCGCAGGTCCGCGCTGCCTCTCCTCCCGCTGTATTTATGGTCTGCCTCCTCCGGTCCCGACTCCTCGCAGGTCCGCGCTGCCTCTCCTCCCGTTGTATTTATGGTCTGCCTCCTCCGGTCCCGACTCCTCGCAGGTCCGCGCTGCCTCTCCTCCCATTGTATTTATGGTCTGCCTCCTCCAGTCCCGACTCCTCGCAGGTTCGCGCTGCCTCTCCTCCCGCTCTCTTTATGGTCTGCCGCCCCGGGTGCTGCTGATTCCTCGCGGTTTGGCCCTAATGTCCTTCAGGACTCAGCCAGCTCAGTCAGTGGTGGTACTACCAAGCCACTCTTGGTAGAGGACATTGAAGTCCCCCACCTAGAGTACATTCATAGGAGGTCAACTTTATTTTCTTAAAGTGGAAGCTAATACTACAGCAGCTTATCTGATGAATGCCAGATCGAAGAAACAAACTTGTATTTATGTAGCACCTTTCACAACCTCTGGATGTCCCAAAGCACTTCACAGCCAATTCATTATTTTTGAAATGTAGTCACTGTTGTACAGAAATACGGCAGCCAATTTGCAAAGTCCCACAAACAGCAATGAGATAAATGACCAGACAATCTGTTTTAGTGATGTTGTGTTCTGAAGCTGTCACTGGTTGTTAAGCAGAAACATCTTTAATTCTCCATTCCTGTTATCCCTCATCTTGTGAAATACAAAAACAAATGTAATTCAAAGCAAATTGTGAATAACTGCCTCTGTTTAACTTGTGGCCACAAAACTGGAACTGTTCATGATGAGTCTGAAAAGAAAGAACGACTTGCATTTATATAGCGCCTTTCACGACCACCAGACGTCTCAAAGCGCTTTACAGCCAATGAAGTACTTTTGGAGTGTAGTCACTGTTGTAATGTGGGAAACGTGGCAGCCAATTTGCGTACAGCAAGCTCCCACAAACAGCAATGTGATAATGACCAGATAATCTGTTTTTGTTATGTTAATTGAGGGATAAATATTGGCCAGGACACCGGGGATAACTCCCCTGCTCCTCTTCGAAATAGTGCCAGGGGATCTTTTATGTCCACCTGAGAGAGCAGACGGGGTGTAAGCATCAACGCAGGCCCCAAGGATTTTTTTTTTGTATCGGACATTTTGAATGACTGTTACTGCTGATTTGACCAACAGCCTGTTTGGATAAGATGAGAGGGGCCCAGGTGTTCGTGATGGACAGGAGATTCCAGCCAGGCCTACAAACTAATTATGGGAGAATGTCTGGGCAGACAGAATTCTCTGGGAAGACAATGGGTCTGGGTAGGTGACTCATACATTAACGAGCACCTAGATGGGATAGCCCTGAAAGGCGGGAACCGGACAAAAGAGGGCCATTGTAAATTAATGGAAAGCCACTTAACCCAGGATCAGGAGAGAAGTGCGGCCCATCATCTGCCATTAACACCAGCACCTAGATGGGATAGCCCCGAAAGGCAGGAAACCAGACAAAGAAGGGTGATTAAAAAGACATCACTGCACTACACAGAGCTGAATGAACTTTCAGGGTATACAGAGAAGGCAGTTCCGCCCATTCGCTCTCTCTCTCGCTTGCTACCAAGAACCAAGCACTCCGTCCGGGATGGAGAGAAGAAACCACCACGAGCGACAAGAGCCTCGCCTTGCTCTTCGACTGCAGGAACAAACCTCGAAACTGGGACTTGGATACTGCATCGGCGATACAGAACCAGGAGACACGCTCTACACAGGGGAGCAGCGAGCAAGAAAACGGACAATCGGGGTGAGCATTGTCCAAGCCCACGCATCCTTAAGACCACCGGTACTGTGTGAGGGGGTGTTGTGTGTCCCAACCAATCCAGAGGGGTTTAGTGGGGAGGTTCTGTGTGTATTTTATACTCTGTATGCAACACAGTGTGATTTTAGGCGTCTTAATACGAGTCAGGGGCCTGTTTGACGGGCCAAGTTGTATTGTTGTACTGTTTGTTTTACGCCACCAGGCATTTTATGTACTGGAGGCGGGTGTGTGCGTTAACCTTATTAAACACTGTACGGTTGAGTCTGAAAAGCTTGTCTGTGTCCCAATCCTGTTCATCATAATTCCTGTCGTATAGAACTAAGTAGGGGAGGTGATTCGAACCACCAAAGCAAACCACCTACAGGGGCCTCGGTTTAACGTCTCATCCGAAAGACGGCACCTCCGACAGTGCAGCATTCCTTCAGTACTGCACTGTAGCTAAAAGAAAATTTACCTTTTATTTTACTATCCTATATCAATAATGTGTTTGCAAAACTGTCTCAGGGGAGGAGAATTATATCAAAAAAATGTACAGTTAAGTGAGGAAAAGCTTGCAATTGATAAACCATGCCTGCTGTGCAAAATTGGTTTCTTCTATTTTAAATTGTGTAGAACCTTTGGCAGATTCTCCTGCTGTTTTCAATCCCTCTGCAGAAAGCCAAGAAAACATTTTTCTCTGCTTCAAGCCGCAGGAAGCTGCAAATAATTCTGGATAATGGCATCCCACTGCATAAATATTTATTTTCCTAAAATGAAATTGCCATGAGTCATTAGAACTGTAGGTGGTGCTGTGGCTGCATGTTACAGATGCTGTGCCATTCTGACAGCATCCCTGATAGCTCACACCTGCTTTTCTCAAGTTTATTTAATCTTTAGGCTTAAAAATTGAGTTATAGTTTTTGCAAGAAGTGTAAAATCAAATGTAAGATTTGAGCCTGAGATTTGCCCAATGCAATCTTCCTAAGTGTGCAATTCATTTTTCATAATTTTTGACATACTTTATTTATAGAATTGCACGCATTGGCCCCAAAATGCCTGTACCATGGGTTACAGTGTGGCACAGTGGAACCCCCATCCACCCCAGGCCCAGGATTCCTGATTCTCTGCCCGATAAGCAGTCACGTGGAGTCCTGGAATGTTGGGATGAGGAATCTGGAGAATCCATCTCTGCCTGGCCACCAATGAGGTGAGCTTGAGTTCCAACCAACACTGCATTTTTCAATTGTGCTTGTGTCCCCAGATTGACATCCAGGAACAGGAAGGATGTCCAATTCTCACTTCAACACAATAACAAGTGGCCATAGACCTGGATGCATCACCAGCAGTGATTTTCAGTGAGGACTTGGCTGTTATCCATTAGACTGCATTTGAACTGACTCAAATGGCTGTACTCCATCAGGACAAGAGGTGAGGGAGATATGTTAATTCTTTTCGGCAGTATACCGAGAGGGAGTATCTTACCTTGAAAATGCTGCCTGCATAGTGAAGTTCCCCGTTAATAGATTTGTAGTTGCCATGCTGAGAAGGGAGTGGACTGAAAAAATATCAACTCTTATTATCAGGAAAATAAATAGGGGTATTTTTGCCATGATTAAACTTACTTAATAATGCACACGTACAATAAACTGAAATGAGTTAGATTACAGATGTTTATACTCTGTTAGATGTTACAGTGATACAAGGAGGAAACAGAAACACATGAGACCATTTCTCCAGTAAAAGAAATGTAAAATTACATTTTATCTCATTGGACTTTTATAGTTTGAAGGAATTAAGTTTGGCTATGTTTAACCTTCACATCCCATTCTGTTGACAGTGCTGCTTTTAGTCAGTCTCAAACTCCAAAAGCACTAATTGTCTTCACTAAAACTTCAACTTTGGCGCTGTGTCATACATAATTGTCTTCATTTGATGAGTGTTCAAAGAGCACTCTGGGAGTAGGAAGCCAATGCTAAATATGCACTTGTATGTGTATATACAGGAAACTTTCGTTTATCCGGCACCCAAATATCCGGAATTCTCGCTTAACCGGCAAAAATCATCCTCCGAAAACTCCTCTCAAATAACCGGCAATGTTGCCGAGTCGCAGTCGAGTCTCCGCGAACGCCGAGTGCTCCGAAAACTCCTCTCAAATAACCGGCAATGTTGCCGATCCCGAGTCCGAGTCCGCGAACGCCGATTTAGTCAGTAGGGGTACTTTAAAAAGTGCCACTACTCGGCCTCCTGGCGCTGTCGGAAGTCCGAAACACTGCAGTAGCAGGAGTTGATTCTCCCGCGCTGCCTGGAGTCTCTTTGTTAAAAATAGCCTCGGTAGATATAACTCTCCGTTATCCGGTACTTTCGATAAACCGGCACCACGCCGGTCCCGTCGATGCCGGATAAACGAAAGTTTCCTGTAAATTGATCACGTACCATCATGTTTCAATTTGCTTTTGGCAAGAAAATTTAACAAAGAGAACTTTAAAAAAATATCCTAGCTAAGCAGCTAACTAGAAGAAGAAAGAAAGAAAGACTTTTTTTAAATTCATTATGGGATGTGGGCATCACTGGCAAGGCCAGCATTTATTGCCTATCCCTAGTTGCCCTGAGAAGGTGGTGGTGAGCCGCATTCTTGAACCACTGCAGTCCGTGTGGTGAAGGTACTCCCACAGTGCTGTTAGGGAGGGAGTTCCAGGATTTTGACCCAGCGGCGATGAGGGAACGGCAATATATTTCTAAATCAGGATGGTGCGTGACTTGGAGGGGAACTTGGAGGTGGTGGTGTTCCCATGTGCCTGCTGCCCTTGTCCTTCTAGGTGGTAGAGGTCGCGGGTTTGGGAGGTGCTGCCGAAGAAGCCTTGGCGAGTTGCTGCAGTGCATCTTGTAGATGGTACACACTGCAGCCATGGTACGCCGGTGGTGGAAGAAGTGAATGTTTAAGGTGGTGGATGGGGTGCCAATCAAGCGGGCTGCTTTGTTCTGGATGGTGTCGAGCTTCTTGAGTGTTGTTGGAGCTGCACTCATCCAGGCAAGTGGAGAGTATTCCATCACACTCCTTACTTGTGCCTTGTAGATGGTGGAAAGGCTTTGGGGAGTCAGGAGGTGAGACATTTGCCACAGAATACCCAGCCTCTGACCTGCTCTTGTTGCCACAGTATTTATGTGGCTGGTCCAGTTAAGTTTCTTGTCAATAGTGACCCCCAGGATGTTGATGGTGGGGGATTCGGCGATGGTAATACCGTTGAATGTCATTTATATAGCGCCTTTCACGACCACCGGACGTCTCCAAGCGCTTTACAGCTAATGAAGTATTTTTGAAGTGGAGTCACTGTTGTAATGTGGAAAATGTCCCTGTTTAATGTATACATTCTGGGGTCTCAGATCACATACACAGCCATGCTTAGTGCCAGGGTTACTGGGCCATGCAGAGAGACATGTGTCTAATTCTTGTGCAGTACACCAGCCATGATTTAATAAAGCACTTAAGTTTAACATTGTAATCTTGAACACTTTAAACCTCTTCTGCTGATTGGTAACTGAAGGCAGTTTCCTACCAGATGGAAATGATCAAATCTGATCCAGGTGTTCTGCAGATTCCCAGAACAAAGGATAATGCTGAAAAATGAAAGCACATACGAAATGAAGCATTCCAACACATGCACATAAACACACGTACACACAGACTCTCTTGCCAAAGTATGGGCAGGGTAGATGATTGAAAGAGAGCATCAAAGGTCACTCATTACCGCTGTTTAATTTATATCTTGCCGATTTTTACATTTAAATTGTCTCATTTCTCAGTATTTTTGGCATGTCTACAGGGAAATTTATAGTTCTTTCCGCAGCCGTGGCTGAGGAGTTTCCGATGGAAAAGGTTCTTGGCTTGTGTGACCTCAACAGCTTTGCCACCAAGACAATTAGCCACTAATTATGTTAAAGTGGGTGTGTCCACATGTCAAAATCAATCTAAAACTCGCCATTCTTGCGCATGTGATCTCACAGATATGTTAAACTCTCCACTGGAGCTGCTATCACTTCATGATGTATTGTGTGAACGTCATCAAATCATCTTAAATAAGCCTCATTGGTTCTCAATACTGATATGATGTCATCAAACTATCCCCCAGCTTTAAGTCAAAATCAAGAATAGCCTTCAGCTAATCACACTGAGCTTCCCTAATAGCTCATAAGTTTATGTATAGCTGAGCCATACAAAGCAGGCAAGTCCCAGATTCAATGCCCTGTCAGAACTGATCTCAGCTAAACTATGGTAGGGGCACTTATATTTGTGTCAGGGAAGGGAAAAGTGATCGAGATACCTTCTTCTGATCACCATCTACTGAACCCTGCTGCAAAGAGGCTGTGTATGGGCATTGCGAGAAGATAGGGTCTAGCGTGGCTGCAATGCCCCCTGGTCAAATAGCCTGACAACATTCACTGTCAATGCTCACACATGAATAATATTCACGTGAATAAGGTACTGGAAAACTAACAGTGCCTGGGGAACTGTAGCTCAGCAAGGAACCAAGAAGGAAGAACATTGATGGAGCCTAGATTATGTGCTCAAGTCTCTGGAGTGGGGCATTGAGGGACTAGAACCTAACGTAGATCAGTGAGGGTAGGGATGATGGAGTTGGTGCAAAAGCGGCTACGGACAACAGAGTTTTGGATGAGCAGCAGTTTACAGAGGGCGGAGGATGGGAGGTCATCTAGGAGAGCATTAGAATAGTCAAGTTTCAAGGTAACAAAGGCATGGATGAGGATTTCAGTGGCAAATGGGCTGAGGTTGGAGATTTTGCGGAGTTGGAAGTAGGAGGTCTTTGCAATGGAAAGAATGTGGGGTCATAAGCGCAAATCGTGATCATATAGGACACCAAGCTTGTGAACAGTCTGATTCAGTTTATCCAAGACTAGATTTCGGACAAGCAGTCTGACAACACAGAGGCAACGGAAGGGTAGAGCTGGGTGTTGTCAGCGTACATGTGTTATGCAGATGATATCGGCATGGGCAGCATATAGATGAGGAAGAGAATGACGCAGAAGGGGCCAAGGATAGATCCTTGGGAGACTCTGGACACTCACTCAAATATCTATTCAATTCTCGCTTCAATTTTTGCATGCTATCTGATTCCACGGTGTAGTTCATTCGACACATTCACCACGCATTGCATAAAGTAAATTTAAACTGTCTGCGCCTTCCCTTGTCTAAGTTTGAGCCCATGTCCCCTGATACTAGGGCTGTGACAATCTTGAACATATTATGCGGACTAAATTTATCTATTCCTTTAAGGATCTTGAATTCTTTAATAATATCCCTCCGGAGCCTTCTCTCCTCCAGAGAAAACAATCCCAGGCTCTTCAACCTCTGCTCGTAGCTTAAATGCCTTAAGCTAAGTGCCAGTTTATTTTCCTTTTCTGACTGCTTCCAATGCATAGTTATCTTTGCTGCAGTACAAAGAGCAGAATCATATACAGTAGTCCAGGTGCAGTCATTTCACTACCTTCTATAGACTCATTACCACCTTCTGGGATTTGTGCTCGTCTTCTCTTCTTCTTAGGCAGTCCCTCGATGACTTGCTTCCACATTAAAACTGAGTTCTCAGGTGACTGATGAGTCCAATGTGGGACCTACAGTCTCTGTCACAGGTGGGGCAGACGGTGGTTGAAGGGGCGGGTGGGTGGGGAGCTTGGGTTGACGTGCGCTCCTTGCGCTGCTTGCGCTTTACTTCCGCTTGCTCCCGGCGAAGAGACTCGAGGTGTTCGGCGCCTTCCCGGATGCTTCTCCTCCACTTTGAGCGGTCTTGGGCCAGGGATTCCCAGGTGTCGGTGGGGATGTTACACTTTTTCAAGGAGGCTTTGAGGGTGTCCTTGAAGCGTTTTCTTTGCCCACCTGGGGCTCTCTTGCCATGTCGGAGCTCTGAGTAGAGCGTTTGTTTTGGGAGCCTCGTATCAGGCATGTGGACGATGTGGTCCGTCCATCGGAGCTGATCGAGCATGGTCAAAGCTTCGATGCTGGGGAAGTTGGCCTGAGCAAGAACACTGACGTTGGTGTGCCTATCCTGCCAATGGATTTGCAGGATCTTGCGGAGGCAGCGTTGGTGGTACCTCTCCAGTGCTTTGAGGTGCCTGCTGTACATGGTCCATGTCTCTGAGGCATACAGCAGGGCGGGTATCACTGCTGCTCTGTAGACCATGAGCACAGTGCCGGGTTTGTTCCCCTGTCTATAGGGCCCTGGTGAGACCACACCTGGAGTATTGTGTACAGTTCTGGTCTCCTTACCTAAGGAAGGATATACATAGAGGGAGTGCAACGAAGGTTCACCAGACTGGTTCCTGGGATGGGGGGATTGTCCTATGAGGAGAGATTGAGTAGACTAGGCCTATATTCTCCAGAGTTTAGAAGAATGAGAGGTGATCTCATTGAAACATACAGAATTCTTACAGGGCTTGACAGGGTAGATGCAGGGAGGATGTTTCCCCTGGCTGGGGAGTCTAGAACCAAGGTCACAGTCTCAGAATAAGAGGTCGGCCATTTAGGACTGAGATGAGGAGAAATTTCTTCACTCAGAGGGTGGTGAATCTTTGGCATTCTCTACCCTAGAGGGCTGTGGAGGCTCAGTTGTTGCGTATATTCAGGACAGAGATCGATAGATTTTTGAATATTAAGGGAATCAAAGGGTAAATGGGGATAGTGCAGGAAAGTGGAGATGAGGTAGAAGATCTTATTGAATGGCAGAGCAGGCACGAAGGGCTAAATGGCCTACTCCTGCTCCTATTTCTTATGTTCTTATACATCCAAAGATCCATTTTGCTCTCTTTACTGCTACTGCACTATTACTACTTTAAAGGTGCTATATAAATGCAAGTTGTTGTTGTTGTGGTGGTGAGGGGAGAGGTGAAAGTAAGAAGTGCGTGCTTACACCATCTGCAGCTTGTGAGTCGGAAGAGATTGCGGGATGATGGAGAAGTGGAATGAGAGAAGGAGGATTAGGTATGCAGATACCATCATCATCGAGCCATCCAGCCCTGCCAGTGGCCACAGCCTCAGCGATGCCCCTTCCCACGATGGCCAGCACTGTCCCCTCCATGGGGGTTAAAACATGCAGGCGCGCTTGTCCTCCTCCAGTTCTTTGCTGCTACCTGCTCTTATGCACCACCTCCTCCTGCAAGAAAGAGCAAGGCCTTCACCAGTTAAGTGATCAGGACGAAATGGATGGAGATGGGACCTCGACTTGGCTCTCTCCCTCCATTTACAACATTCAGGGACTTTACTGTTGCTACCCCAAGCCTACCACCACCTTTCACCAGGGTGGATAGGAGGGAAATGTAGCGGGAATGGGGGCCCTAGCAGCATTTACATATGATGGGCTGGGAAGGGGTGGCAGAGGGAGGAAAGTCATGGTTAAGGGATGTGGCATTTGTTCTTGCTGTTTGATTTTGATGATGTCTATTGTGATAGTGGTATATCGAAAGAAAAGATTTAAACTTAGTTAATGAAGGAGAAGCATTGTATAAATTCAAAGTGTTTGGCAAAATAAAAAATCACAAAAGTACATGAACATGAACATAAAAATCTTGAAGGATTGACAGAACATTAATGGTAGGTTTCACATTTACTGTTAGATGAAGGATAGTGTGGAAGGATAACTGAATTGCCCTTTCACCATGTCCTTCATTCAGCCTTTCCTGTTTGACACGTGTGGCTGTTCATTACTGCTTAATGAGTCCCTTCCGCTAATCAACTTTCATCTATTCACTCAAATGGCATGGATTTTTTTTAACTGTTTATTATCCGTGTAAATTCATATCTACAAGTTAAATCCAGATGGAAATATACAGAACATACATTATGTATTTTATTGTAATTTTCTATTACAAGTAACAAAGAGACATCTCATCAATATTTAGAGAAGTAAGATAACTGCTCCTCCGCACCCGCCCCCTCCACTCCCAGCTGAAATGAGTGGTCATGTCAAAGATGGTGAGAAAGAGGGGGTACAAATCCTTGTCCTTGATAACTATACCCACCTATAACAATTCTTTTTGATCAGATGTCCATCTCCTCTCAGGAGTCCTCAGGTGGGCTGTCAATCACATTGTATTCCGCGTGTGATAGATGGCTCCTAGCCTCAAGTCTGCAAAGTATGTCAAAAATCCGATAAAACCCAGGATAATCTTCCACCACCAACAACAACTTGCATTTATACCGCATCTTTAATGTAGAGAAACATTCCAAGATACTCCACAGCAGCATAAGGGCAAAATGGGCAATGAGTCAAAGGAGCGATTAGAACTGGTGACCTAAAGCTTGGTCAAACAGATGGATTTCATAGAGGATCTTAAAGGAGGATAAGGATGGGGAGGCAGGGGGTCTTAAAAAGAAATTACAGAAAATGGGTCTAGGTGGCTGTCAATGGTGGGGCGAAGAGAGGGAGGGAGCCACCAGAGGCCTGAGTTAGAGGAATAGAGAGTTTAGGGGGGTCATAAGGTTAGAGACATGGCCAAGACAGGGAGGGGTGAGGATATGGAGGAACTTAAACACAAGGATTAGAATTTTTAAATATAGGTGTTGGAGGACCGGGAACCAGTATAGTCGAGGACAGGGGTGATGGGTGAACAAGACTTGGTGCGGGTTAGGATATGGCTAGCAGAGTTTTGCAAGAGCTGAAGATTACATGCAGTGGAGGAGCTTTACAGTAGTCTAGTCTGCAGGTGGCAAATGCATGAATGAGGGTTTCAACCCAGATGGGCTGTGGTAGAGCCACAAGCAGGCAATATTACGGAGTTGGAAGTGTTTGTGATGGGGTCAGAAGCTCAGCTCAGGGTGGCACAGGGCACCAAGGCTGCACACAGGCTGGCTCAGCCTGAGACAGTGGCCAGACAGTGGCATGGAGTCAATGGCAAGTGTACAGAGTGTGTTCAGGGATCAATGGCAAAGATTTTAGTCTTCCCAATGTTTGCAAAGAGGAGACAGGAAGTTGTACCAAAAGGTATTTTATTTAATTATACATCTAATCTGTGGCCAAATCAGAGTCACCGACCCCGTCCCATCAATGCCATTTTAAGGTGCTCTACCCACAACCAACTTCATGTATACACCTCGCTTTTGACCATTCTTTTCCACAGTGGTTCCTGTGTTCCCATTTGGTTGTCCATCTTAAGTACTGACATAACTGCACCAAAGGGCTCCAGGTACTTGTAGAGATCCATTCTAAAGTGCAAGGGGTGAAATTCGATAGTGCAAAAAACTGGCCGCGGGCACCGCAATGCGAGGTCTGCCTGCGTCCGTTCTGAAAGCGCAGGCAGCACGTCAATTTGGTGCTGCCTGCTAATTAACATGATAGGAGTGCACAGCCTAGCCAGGAACGCTCTGCTGACAGGCTGTCCGCTCAGCATGGGGCCGAAGTACACGTCGCTGGAGCAAGGCTAGCTTTACTTAAAGCTAGCCTACTCCTCTTCAAGGCAGTCTGCAGCTTTTAAAGCTGAACTGCCTCCTGCACATAAAAAAAATCAAAAATCCTTCAGCATTAGGCAGTCTGAGCTGCCTTCTGCATATAAAAAATTAAAAATCCTTCAGAACGAGGCTGTCTGCAGCTCTTAAAGCCGAGTTGCCTTCTGCACATCAAAAAATGCAAAAAGTGCTTCAGCTCTAGCACAAATGGCTCAACAGGCCAAGGAAAGGGCACCCAGGGTCTTGGACGCAGCACTCGAGCTTTGTGCAGAGGGTCAACACTGGAAGAGAAGTCTTCTACCCACAGGCGGCTAGATGCCATCCAGAAAGAAGGATGTGGGACCAGATCGCCGAGGCAGTCACTGCCAGCGGTGTCGCCCCCCCAGGACCTGACTCCAGTGCCCATAGAAGTTTCATGACCTCAGACCAGTGGTCAAGGTCAGTGAATGCATCTTCAAAAGCCGTCTCCTAACAGCTGCACCACTAGCTTCACACACTGTTCAATGCACGATCCCCCCCAGCCCCATCACTCACCTACCAACAATCTCTACCAAACACGAGGCACACCTCACATTCCTAGCTTCACCTCACCCCCTTGGAGGAGATGGTGCTGGCCATTCTTGGCAGAGGCATGGCTGAGCCCTTGGCCAGCGGCAGGGCTGAAAGAATACAAGATTCTGGTATCCTCATACGTTATCCTCCCTCTCACATCCCACTTCACCCTCATCCCACAATCTCTTCTGATTTACAAGCTGCACATGGTGTAAGAATGCACCTCTTGCTTTACCCCCTGCCCCTCACCACAACCCTACCCTTGTGCCTTCCTCATTTCATACACCCAAGAAATCTAGCCTGCCCAGCCAGTGGTTGGCCAAGAAGAGGGAGAGGTGAGTGAAGAAGAAGAAACACTGTCACTCGATTTCACACTCCCAGCCACCAGCTCCTCAAGGTCATCCTGCAAGGCCATTTGCAGTGTCCCCCACTGAAAGTCAGCAGCCTTCCACCAGCCATGCTGCAGGCACTGGGGTAGCACTGTGTGACATCCGTAGGACAGGCAAAAGCACACACAAGGCAGTCACTAAGGGAATGCACAAGGGTGATTAGTTGATTTTTTTGATGTAATATTGGATGCATATATGGATAAAGTTGGATTGGAATGTTTGCTTTGTGGGGGCTTTTATTTCAGCATTGTGACCAAGAGGACGCTGTGATAATCAGTAACAGAAGGAAGGTAAGGTGTGGGACAAATGTTGAAAGGGAAATTGGGGTTGTGTTCACTGGTACCTCAGGTGGGTGATTCGATCCTAGATATCCCAGCTTCACGACGACATGCAAGCCGTGATCCTGACCAACGAATCCACCACAGACCCAATTCACGTACGGACCAGGGTCAAGCAAGGCAACACACCAACGCGCTTCTCGATCTTCCTGGCTGCAATGCTCCATCTCACCCTCAGTAAATGCCCCGCTGGAGTGGAGCTAATCTACAGAACAAACGGGAAACTGTTCAACCTCCGTCGCCTCCAGTCCAGATTCAAGATCGTCCCATCCTCTGTCATCGAATTACAGTATGCAGACGACGCTTGCGTCTGAGCACACTCTGAGGCCGTACTCCAAACCATCGTCAACACCTTCACTGAAGCATACGAAAGCACCTATAAGACAAAGGCCCTCTACCAACCTGCCCCTGCCACACTGTACTGCTCCCCGATTATCAAAGTCCATGACGAGGCATTGGACAACATGGACCACTCTCCATACCTTGGGAGCCTACTGTCAACAAGGGCAGACGTCGATGACGAAGTCCAACATCGCCTTCAGTGTGCCAGTGCAGCCTTCGGTCGCCTGAGGAAGAGAGTGGTTTGAAGACCAGGACCTCAAACCCAGCACCAAGCTCATGGTCTACAGAGCAGTAGTGATACCCGCCCTCCTGTATGCTTCAGAGACATGGACCATGTACAGCAGGCACCTCAAAGCACTGGAGAGGTACCACCAACGCTGCCTCCGCAAGATCCTGCAAATCCATTGGCAGGATAGGTGCACCAACGTCAGTGTTCTCGCTCAGGCCAATATCCCCAGCATCGAAGCTTTGACCACGCTCGATCAGCTCCGATGGACGGGCCACATCGTCCGCATGCCCGATACGAGACTCCCAAAACAAGCACTCTACTCGGAGCTCCGACACAGCAAGAGAGCCCCAGGTGGGCAGAGGAAACGCTTCAAGGTCACCCTCAAAGCCTCCTTGAAAAAGTGCAACATCCCCACCGACACCTGGGAATCCCTGGCCCAAAACCGCACAAAGTGGAGGAGAAGCATCCGGAAAGGCGCCGAACACCTCGAGTCTCTTCGCCGGGAGCAAGCGGAAGCCAAGCGCAAACAGTTCAAGGAGCGCACATCAACCCAAGCACCCCACCCACCCGCCCCTTCAACCACCGTCTGCCCCACCTGTGACAGAGACTGTAGGTCCCGCATTGGTCTCATCAGTCACCTGAACTCATTTTTAGTGTGGAAGCAAGTCATCCTCGGTTCCGAGGGATTGCCTAAGAAGAAGACCTCAGGTGGATGATTCGATCCCAGATATCCCGGCCAGAAAGGGGCTGTCTGGGTTGCCTCCTTCCTTCTGCTTTTTCTTCTTCTGCTTTTTCCTCTTCAGCTTCCTCCTCTTCTGCTTCCTCCTCTCTCTGCGAGCAGCTTGTCCCCTTTGCTGCCTCTGCTCCATCTCCATGTAATGCTGCAGCCCAAGGGGGACTGCAACTAGAGCCCCCAGGACTGTGAGCAAGTGGTCTTCTCAGAGGCCTTCCTTTAACAGCCAAAGCCTTGCAAATGTCCAGCGACACTCCCTGAACCCCCAGCACACTTTAACGACTTTTTACATGTATTGAACCAAGCCACTACTCGAATAAAATGTTAAAAAAAGTCCAAAAGCTGAAATCTAAACTTACCTGAACATTGTGTGTGTCCCTTTAGGAAGCACTGGCAATGTCTCTGTTGTACTGCTGCACGCATGTTCTTCCGTGCGTGGTTTGGAGTGGGCAGTATCAAGAGCGGCAACGTCAAAAGTCACAGATCGTGCGTCAATTCAGGCGTTGCATGTTGATTGGCGTCACAATCTGCATCAGATCTGCCTCATTAAATATGGGTGGCGAGCGCAGGCAACGGCAGCGCTGCCAACCTACCCAATATGGCGGCCACCACGTTCCGCGCCGGAAGCGGGCGGAAGCGAGGCGGCCGCCATTTTTTCTGCAAAACCAGCCTTAACGGCCTGCACTAAAGCTCCCAATGTCACGGCCCAGGTCTTGTATGTCTACCTATCTGGAGTGCCTCCAAAAGTAACATTGTCGGCAGGATATTGTTCATTTGCTTCTTAATAATTATTTTAGGCACCAAAACTAATTGTATTCGTGTGATGAGCTGTGTGATTAGAGTTTAGAAACACTCTAGAACCTCCCTCATCCACAGCCTTTTGGGGGAAAGAGTTCCAGATTTCCACTACACTTTGTGTGAAAAAGTGCTTCCTTACTTCACTCCTAAATGGCTTAGCTCTAATTTAAGATTATGACCCCTTCTTCTGGATTCCCCCACCAAAGGAAATAGTTTCTCTGTGTCTATCCCATTTATCATTTTAAGGATGTTGATTAGCTCTCCCCTCAACCTTCTAAGCTCAGGGGAATACAAAGCAAGGTTTATAACTGTTCAAGGTTTGCTCTCTGTTTGTGAATTGATGTGGTCTTCCTCTCATCTCGGCTGTATGTTATAGTCTCATAGGATGCTCCAACATGTCTCTGCGTGTCACGCTTAGTTTGAATCAGCTCAAATTGGATTAATTGCCTCAAATTACTTGCCTCTTTAAAATAAAACTTTCAGACTGCCGCCTAAAGTATCTCAAAGCAGCCTTGCACAACGTATCGCTTTGAGGTGATATATCCTTGCCACTGAGGGATCACCTGGATAACACAATACACAGGAGCCATTTGATTTGATCACTACACTGTTGAAATGTTGATACTGCCGGAGCTCAAATCAAACAGTGACTGATTGCCTGCAAATCTGGAACATGAAGATAAGTGTTTTTGCACCATGTCAATTGGGGATTTATTTTCCCTGTGTTGTCTGCATTTCAGAATTGACACAAATTTTAAGCTGTAGTATAAAAAATATTACTTGAAAATAAAAGTCCAGCCAGCTACACTAACTAACCCCATGAGAATAGTTCACAAAATGTATCTATATTGAAGAGAAGGTGGATACATCAGTACAAGGAGCAGGAGATGAACCAATGGTGGTTGTACCTGTAGGAATTAACATCATAAGAGAGACAGAGCCAGATGTACTCAAAAGTAGGTTTTGGCATCTTAGATAGAAACTGAAGAAAAATATGGGTCGTTTTCAGTCTTTGGTGGATGTTATGAATTCCCGAGTAGAGTTTTTTTCAGGAAATGAGTGATTGTCCAGATGTTGCTTTTCAGAAGGAATTGCATATTAAGATAACTGACTTTTTTGAGGGGGTAGACAGGGTAGTAGAGGAGTGACAGGATCTACTTCAATCTGGCAGGTGTCTGTAGACTAGAAAAATACCTAGCCAGTTTTTGATTCCCATGCTTGGAGAGGTGGGGGAGACGCAGTAATACTGAAAGGATGTCTGAGCTATAAAGGAAACAAGTGGGTAAAAAGAACAAAGGGCAAAAATGAGAGGGGGGAAATAATAAAGAAGAGAGGAAAGCAAAGTATTTTATATTAACATTAGGAGCAAATGAAACAAGTTTGCAGATTGGAAACTTATGTGTTGAAAGAAAACTGAAATGTAATAGGAATAACAGAGGCCTAGTTAAACCAGGATGTTGAGTGAGAGAATAAAATACCACCATACAGAACCTATAGGAGGGACAGGCATAACACGGATAAGACAAAATCATGAAAGTAATTATTGGTTATGGCTATAGACTGAAGGAGAAGATAAATAAGGAAGTGTTTTTGAAGATTAGCTGAAAAACAGAACAATAATCATGGGGAAGTAGTGAGGATAAATTTTCCAACTCCACGCCCCCAATACAGTGCTTTGCCCACCAGGATTACAAATTGAAAAACCACATTTGGCTGCCCACGATTTTCCATCTGTTAGAATTAGTGGATGGAAACTTTAGGCTGTGCATACACGATTTCCTGATAAGCACTCCTGATAGGCAAGGCTCCCCACCAGGAGTGTGCAATTAGAACATTTAGCCTACCACGAAGAGTATTGGGAATGTGCAGGAGGCCTACAAAATATAAAAACTGGATGAATGATAAAGATAAGCAAAAGCAAATATCATCATTCTTTTTGAATTGGTCAGGGATATACAGCAGAGATGCCTTCCTTTTACTATTGTAATAGCTTTGGAACCACTAGTGATTACAATTGGGCAGACCATCTGCTTTCAAGCACATGATTAAGGGTTAAAGTGTACAAAATATGCTTACATGCAGATGACATTTTACTGTTAGCACAGAAGCCATGGTCATCTCTTCCTATCTATTAATTTTGATTCAGGATTAAGGCCTGATTTCAGAGCACAAGGTTATCTGCAGAAGGTTAGAGAGAATCCAGTTAAATAGCACCAGTCAGGTTGAGGGATGTCTTCTTATCAGGTCTCCTGAGGGAATATTTTACTTGGACGTAATCATTGTCTGAAGATTTATTAGAGGTTAATATTTCTAAACTGGCAAGCATCAGGAAGGACCTTGAGGAATGGAAAGTTCTCTGTCTCTCATTGTGCAGTGATGTGAGTATTCTGATGATCATAATGTGCAGGCTGAACAGTGCCGTGACACTGCAGGTAGACTGGTTCAGGAAAATCAAGCACATATTTCCGAGGGGAAATCCCCTAGATTGAGTTTAATTAAGCCGTAGAAGGACAAAACCATGTGGAGATTGGGCCTTCAAATGACAATATATACTGCAATGGGTCTTCCCTCTCTTGGGCTATCTTGGCTGGGTGGAGCTGGAGAAGAATGCAGCATCCAAAATCATACCACTGAAGGATTTATTTTATACCTCTAGCACAGGTTTAAAGTCTCAACATGAAATAATATGCTTCTCTCTGAATAATTGTGTTTGTATGTCTTTACCTGACTAATTGCTAGGTAAATGATAGCAAGACCAATGTCCATGGGTTTACTGAAATGCATCGCATGCCACAACGTGATTCTCCTTGTTTTCAATGGGCCGATTGAATCAAATTAAGGCTCAAGTTATAAACCAACAGACAGTTTATTTAATAGCAAAATACTGTGGATGCTGGAAATCTGAAATAACAACAGAAAGTGCTGGAAACACTCAGCAGGTCAGGCAGCATCGAGGAGGGAGAAACAGAGTCAACGTTTCAGGCCAAACCCTTCGTCAGATTAATTTAATATGGAACAAGTAAATGAAAAGTACTCAGTGTAAAAGAGTGTATTTATAGTAATTTGCAATCTTTTCTATCCTTTGTGATCTATCGAAACAGCAAAGACATTTTCCCTGGGCTATTTTTCAACATAACTAGATCCCTGAAAATGTTTGCTCACTTCTGCAAAAGATATGCAAAACATAGCCACAGAGCCACACTAACCTGGGCCTTCTGTTGGCTGTACCTTAGACAACACCAGATATATTCACATTCAGAAGCCCTGGCCACAAAACTGTCCATCAAAGGACTGCAGCCAATCATAGACCCTGCCCCTTCTCACAAGTTTCAAGCACAGTAATCAATCAAAATCATCGCCCTAGGCTGGCTTAGCTCCTTGATCTGTGCCAGATAACTTGTACTAACTGTTCAAGAATCGGTTAAGACATGTCAGAACAAAAGACATTAACAATCTCTAGCACTTCTAATTACATATGATGCGGAGATGCATCAGGTGACGAAGGAGCAGCAGCTCCGAAAGCTTGTGATTTCAAATAAAACTGTTGGACTATAACCTGGTGTTGTGCGACTTCTCTAATTACATAGATTGGCTGGAATTTTGTGGTAGTCAATGCTTGTGGAATAGGCCTGGAACGTCTTTGATTCAGAAGCTTTGAAATGAAAAGCTTGTCCATTTAAATAGTTAACATATTACTCTCTCTATTGTCCAACAAGAAAAAAAGCTCAAACACATAACCATTGACTACCAGGGAGAAGTGTATATTCCTCTGCCTTACAGAAATAGTCATGATGCGGAGATGCCGGCGTTGGACTGGGGTGGACAAAAATGAGAAGTCGCACAACACCAGGTTATAGTCCAACAGATTTATTTAAAATTACAAGCTTTCGGAGCTGTCGCCCCTTCGTCAGGCAAAGTTACTGTGAGAGAATCTATCAGAATTCACAGAATATAAAAACACAGAGAAAATGCATAGATTAAATCTTTCCCTACATCAAAGACACACAATTTTAAAAAAAACACAAGAAACAAACACAAAAAATGGAGAGGATATGCAGCCAGCAGGTGTTCTGACGCGTTGGACCCCCTGGGACACATCTCATTGTCTTGGCTGTGCTCTTAGTGTGTCTTTGATGTAGGGAAAGATTTAATCTATGCATTTTCTCTGTGTTTTTATATTCTGTGAATTCTGATAGATTCTCTCACAGTAACTGCCTGACGAAGGGGCGACAGCTCCGAAAGCTTGTAATTTTAAATAAATCTGTTGGACTATAACCTGGTGTTGTGCGACTTCTCATTTTTTACAGAAATAGCTCACAGAAACCAGAATTAACCCTGTGTGTATCCACAATAATAAAAAAACCATAAACTAAGACAAACGAACATAATTCATTGTTCTTACAGTGGTGGAAAGCTGGGTGTCATCACTGTGCATATGAATGTTGATCCCATGGTTGCAGATAATGTTATCGAGAGGCAGCATGTAGATTAGGAAAGGGAAAGGCCCAAAAATTGAAAATTGGGGCAGTCTGGAAGAGACTGTGTGGACATGGGAGGAAGCGTTATTGCAGGAGATATGCTGTCTACTATGGAAAAAGTAGGAAAGGAACCATGAAAAGGTGATGCCTTGGAGGTAGATCACAGAGGAGAGGCTATGGACTAATCAATGATTTAATAGTCTGAGAGAGGTCAAAGAGGGCAAGGAGAGATAGTATGCTGTAAACACAATCACACAGGATACTTATCCCTCAACCAACATTATCAACACAGGTTAACTGGTCATTTTTCTTATTTGCTGTTGGTGGAACCTTGCTGTAGACAACTTTGGAATGGTCTGAGAATGTGAAAGACACTATATAACTGCAAGTTCTTTCTTTCATCTTGTTGAATAGTTTGGCCAGGGGAGAGTTCAGTGCTGTGAAATGGAAACCAGAATGAAGGCATTCGAACAGGGAGAGGTGAACACAAACTGCATTCAGAAAGCCTGGAAATTGACATCTGTGGAGGATACGTCCTCCCATGTATTAGTTCAGGACTCAGTTTCTCTTCCTGGGTCGAATATTGTAGAACTGTGTTGCCTGTGCCAATCAAGGGGCACAGCATAATTTTAATGAGACAACCGGGGGGGGAGGGGGAAGGGGAGGGGGGTTGCTAGTGCTGTTGGGGAGGGTTTAATCTAATTTGGCAGGGAGATGGGCACCAGGATGTAGCATCAGAAAGGAGAAACAAAGTGCACAAAGGATTGGGAGAGACAGCTAGCACTAGAGTAAGAAATAGTACGGTATTAGTTGGGGTCAGACTAAGAGAGAATACAAGAAGGTCTCAGATAAATTTATAGGCTGAGATTTCGCCAAACATGGCAAGTCCGGTGCGGCCGGAGCAGACAGCAGCTTCAAACCCCACTCCCGTCTTCCAAGTGATTTTGCCCTGATTGGGCTTGTTAAGCCCACCCTGCGGGGTTCCCGGCCAATTAGAGGAAGCGGGTCTGATGACATCATCTGATGACGCGTCATCAACCGGTTTCCTTAAAGGGGCCATGTCCACATTCATTTTGACAGTTGTGCTGCCAGTGTTCTGAAGCATTGAGGTGCTGCAAACACTAACAAACACTGCACAAAGGTGCACGGCTGCACCCAGGCTCTCCCATGACTCCCTCCATATGTTTATGGAGGGAGTCACAGCATGCAGGGAGGTTCTCTTCCCTTCCAATGGACAGAAATCAGTTCTCTTTTAAAGAGGTTGGTTTCAAACGTCAGTGTGGTTTGAAGTTGGTCCTATTGGCTTTGTCCACATTTGGTTTGTAAGCACCACATTTTGCCAGAACCCAAGATGAGCCAATACTGACATGGGTGCTTGGCTGAGTTTTGCAAATGGCCTGGCCCCAGACACTCCAGCAGGGTTAGGCTCACATCTCACCGGTGGGGTGCAATTCCTGCTCTGCTATTGTTACAGCGGCAGAACGGGATAATTACGGATATTTGGGGCTAAATAGAAAATCGCCTTAAGAACAGGAACCACAGAGTAGCCATTATTAGGAAGCTTCAGATTGGAAAGGAGTTACAAGTGGTTTAGTCCAGAAGTCTTGGGACCCGTGCTATTTGTGGTATGCGTCAATGATTCGACCGAGGTACAGGAGGGAAAATCTCCACGTTCGCAGATGATATAGAAATAGGAACCAGGCAAATAATGAATAACAATTTAACCAGATTCAGAGGATTTAAATCTTTTAAGTAACTGGAATAATTGGTGGCAGATGCAATTCAATGTGGATAAGTGCTAAATAGTTAGTAAGGCAGCTAGAAAGAAAGAGAGATATTTTGCCTTAAAAAGAATAAAGGTACAGCGCACTAATCTGGAAATAATGTAGAAGTTACAGTGGATAACTCTACCAAACCATTAGCACAGTGTTTAGTTGCAGCGAAAAGACAAATAAGGTAGTCAGTTGCATTAACAGGATGACAGAGAACAAATCAAAAGATGTTTTATTGTTTTATACGACACTGGTCAGGGCACATCTGGAGTACTGCGTACATTCTGGCCACCCTAATCATAGGAAGGATATCATTGTTCCTGAGAGGGTACAGAAGTGAGCAACAAAGTTGAATCTGAGTCTCAGCAATTGCTGTCCAACGTTACCAGGTGAGGACACTGACACAGACATTATTAATGGGTTCGAGAGACAATTGGATTTATTTATGAAGAGAGAAGTGTTTGAGGGATATGGTGAGAAGGTGGGGTGCATCAATGATAAATGGCCAGGTTTATGCCTGGTGGACATTTCCTGTTTCTAAAGTATTGTATGTTCTTTTGAGACATTCATGTGTTTTCTCTCACAAGGCTGCTGTTGGGGTTGCTTTGAAATTTACACTTCTACGCTTTTGGAGGAGAGGACATGGTTATGACTATGAATGAGAACTTATTATATTGATAATCAATTGCTACATACCATTTCTCTCTATTTCAATAACTAGACAAACAAACAGCAATTCCTATGTACATGTGGCAGACATATTGGGCATGTACTTAGCATAACTCCTTTGAATGTGTCACTTTGTTCACATCTTTCCAGCGACTTTGGAGCATGTGTTTCTCAGCCTGTTTCAAAGTTACTTCAGAAACTGATGTCAAAGGGCAACTTGGTGGGAGGATTTTTAGGAAGTAGCCATAATCCTTTCATAATCAACTATCGTCTGAGTCTCTGCGATGTGTTTTTTGAATGAAAGTCTTTCAGAAATGATTAAATCATAGGTAGGAAAATAATTAAAACAATTATTTGACCAGCGTTTAGTCAATCATGGCAAAACAAAGCTGAATTGTTTGTATTCCTGTTTCCCTTAGGTTATCCCACTTCTTAGTTTTTGTTCTCAAAATAAACATTCTTCATTTCTCAAGGACATTTTCTCCCTGAAGCTTATAGGCAAAAAGCTTTCCTTTAGAGACGGTTTT
This sequence comes from Squalus acanthias, assembly GCA_030390025.1. Taxonomy (NCBI): domain Eukaryota; kingdom Metazoa; phylum Chordata; class Chondrichthyes; order Squaliformes; family Squalidae; genus Squalus; species Squalus acanthias. Next base: position 141,979,851 of record CM059428.1, read on the forward strand.
GTTCCCTGCTGCTCATACAAACTGCTCAATTATGAGACGAGGTTTGCAGACAATGCCACAAACCCAAGACTCAAACCTGGCAACGCATTCCTGCATTGTATAGTCACACTGTGTCTGTGTGTTCCTTAAACAGACTGAAGACCTGATTTAGTATGTAATTGCAATCAATCATCATAATTCACCACCGCCACCTTTAAACCATTGTAAATAGAATCAGTCTGGCAACAGTAAATCTCAATAACGACTGTCATCAATCTGTGGAATAAATGGGGAAATAGAAAAAAACTTGAATCTTATTTTTTGGGATGCAGCCCCCGGCAGCGCGGCTGCTGCACGCCTGAAAAAGCTGACCACAGCATGCATAGTGGCAAACCAATTTCAAAAAGGGGATTGAAATAGGAGATAGACTCCAGATTTGCATAATCAATAGGCCTGATGCCGGTTTCAGGCAGGTACCCTGGACGACTACAGGGAGCCCTTACCAATATGGCATGTTCTGTACTTCTGGTGAGGAATGAGCGCGTGCACACTGCATGCCATATTAGGTCCTGCCGCGCCTGTTTTTCACCTGAAAAAATGGGCGGCACAATCAAATATCTAGGCCTGTATTCCACATTATCCCATTCACCGACAGAACCATTAATCACGGTACTGCGATGTTACACTCATGCGACATGCTGTTCTGAGGAACACTCTTTGAGGTAGTTTGAAGTCATAATCAGACATTCAAGTGTAGTCACTGAATCACATAGTTGTCTTTATTTCAGATCTCGAGATGGTTTCCCAGGTTATAAGAAGTCTAGCTACAGCTAAAATTAATACCCTAATTGTGGTATGCTTTATTTGCTTGATATCTTAATTTTAATTTCCTTTTTAAAAATTCAAAAGATCTGCTTTTTGACTTTCAGCTTATATCTAAGTTCAGCCATCAATTTATTTGGCTTTTTCTTTGAAGAATTCACAAAATGCTCAGCATTTAAAACACCTTGAAGTTTGCTGAAGCTATAAATATAGTAACCATGTTAAACATGAAGTCGTATATATCTTCTGCCTTGATATATAATCGTGTGACGCTTTATGCTCCCTGGGGGAACATGTCAAGGGTAGCGTGGTCCAGGTCACAGGCCTATATACAGACACCATGACTGTTGCCTCATATTGGCAAAGTGACAGTGCTCCTGACTGTTCTTTTTCAATCACATTATCATTGGCTTAGAAAAATACAAATTAAGCTGTTAACAAAGCCAAGAACAGAAATGAAACACTGTGTAAGAAAATATTAAGTGTTGGAATTGCTGATTACTACTTTCCAACTGACTAAACATCATCTGTCACACCTGCCTAATCCTGCTGCTTTGCAGATTTCTGCACAATTGGCTGCACGAAGGCTGGCCGTTAAAGCTGTTGGTAGCTGGTGTGAAACATAGTTGGCCTGCTGCGAAGCAATGTTGAGCTAATGAAGTCTGGCTCCTCTCTTTATGTGCAAAATGCTCTCCATCCTTCCTCAGATTCTATTCAACTGCTGTAACTTGCTTTGCTGCTGTTTTGTTACAAGTGTGAAGTGCTCCCACAGCTTCACAGCACAGTGTAAGTGCTGGAAATTGGTACTCTCCATAGAAGTGTAGAATTTACAGCACAGAAGGAGACCATTTGGCCCATTGTACTTGTGCCAGTGGCGGCTCTTCCAATGGATCTTCCTCCTGTCATCACATTTCCTGCTTTTTGGGGCTGTGATATTTCCCTCTTCACCACAGATCTTGCCATCATCATCTTCACTCTGCTCCTCGGAAGGGGATTCTCTGTTCAACTCCAAGGAACTGGATGTGTCTTTGGTCGCATGAAAGAGAATTTTCATTAATTGACTTTGAATAAATATGGATTCATTGATGACAGAAAATCCATAATTGATTTATTTACTTCAAGCACAGCAACAAACATGGGCACAGGACAGTAATCACGTGATTTCAAAGGCTACTACATATTATGGAAAGCTGAGAATATAGAAACTTTGCCATGATAGTATTTGTATATTGACTTATTTGAGTCAATTTTTAAAAATAGTTTGTAACAATGACCAGAACTGGAAGAAGCTGTCCGTCTCATCCAAAAAGCTGAACAGTTTAGTCGGCTTTTTTCTGACCGAAAAGGATCCTTTGTGACCTATGTAGCTAGATGTTTTAAATTTTAAAAACCACGGGTGAAGGGCCACGGCAGGACACTGCCAAGGTTGAATAGAGTAAAAAGAGATGAGGTAAATCAGGAAGTATTGATTAGGTGATGCAAACTTGGTTTCTAAAAACCTAAAGATTCCAGGAGGATGAATCCATTACAGATATTTTTCTCTCCTAATTTTATCCCTCCTGACCTGAAGACAGTAACTCAAGATGAGGGTAAATTGACGGATCCCACTCTCAGCGAGGAGCTGAGCTCAAAGGGAGAATTTGCCTGAGAAACAGCGCTACAGTTTGATTGACCTGTCTCCGATCTCTGGTCCAGGCAAGCGCAGGCCTCCATTGTGGGTGAAGAATAGGTGAATTTACCTGCTAGATCCCATTCACTGGCAATTCTCTGTCGCCACACCCAAGTGGGCATCCTTCATGTAGGAACCTAGTCAGTGAGGATCAAGAGTCTGTTTGACTGTCGAGGGTACCACAATGACCCGGTATCTTAGAAATGAATAAGAAATTGCCTGAAGGGTAGAAAACAACAGGTGCTTATTAGAGGAGTTATGTCAAGGGTGAGAGGAAGTTCTGAGTGGGATGCCTGAAGGCTCACTGTTTCTAATTTACTTCAATGACTCGGATTCAAAAACTGAATGCAAATGAGTCAAGTTTGCAGATGATACTAAATGAGATGGAGCAGTGGAATCAAAGACGGCAGCTCAGGAATTACAGAATGAGTTCGACAAAATAAGCAAGTGAGTCAACAATGGCAATTGACACTTAATGCAAACAGGTGTAAAGTACTGCACAGAGGAAGGGAAACAGAAGCAGCACATGCATTCCTTGCATGAGGTTGAAATAGCTGAGAAAGAAGTTGAAAGAGCCGTGGGAGTCTTAATCGACACGTCCAGCCAATGCAGAGCAGCAATTAACAAGGCCAATAGAATGTTCAACTGCATAGCCCGATAACAAGAGAATACAAGTCAGAGGAAGTTGTTATAAAAACGGTACAGTACTGTGGCCAGATCATACCTTGAGCACTGGGTTCAGTTCTGGTCACCAAGAAACAAAGGAGACAATCAAGTGTTGGAGACAGTGCAGAGAATGTCTTTAAATTAAATTGTCAGTGTGGGACAAGAGATCACAGATTCAAACTAGTAAAAGATAAATTGGAGACTAATATCATGAAGTACTTGTTTACACAAAGCATGATCAACATCTGGAATGGAATCCTATTCCAAGATGAACACACTGGAAACACTGAAGAAATAATTAGATGCTAAAATGGGGGGATTGTAGCAAAGTTCCCTTTAATTGTATTTTGGGTGCACGGCCCCTTTAAGGGGCTGCGCGGCCCATTCCAAATACCGAGCATGCACAGTTTTTCCCATTTAAAAGCCGGTGAGCCGGCAACGCTGGAGCTGCAGAGTGCGCGGCCGCGCAGCTTAAAGGGAACGTTGGATTGTAGTGACTTTCTGGATGAATGAATTAATCTGGGCCAAATGGCCTTCCTCTAACTAATAGACCTAGAAATTCGTCTCGGGCAGTGGCGCAAAACAGGCGGTATCAGATCAGCCGCCCGTTATACACAGCGCCTGATATACTGACGAATTTCCAGGCCATTATCTTTTGAACCAAGACGAGAGATTGAACCTTGGACCTTCCATCTGTATGACTCAGTACCACAGAGCACATTTACCATTGTGGGGGATGGAGAATGGTTGTTTCATTGGGGGTAATTTTGACTTTGGGCAATAGTGTAAAATGGGCGACAGTGAGTTGGCAGCCCGTTTTACATCTCTCCCGATTTTTATTTCCATTGACTTGTATCGCAGTCAAAAAAAGGCCTGCTTATGCAGTTAGGGAACATAAGAATTATCGGAAGTTTGATTTCAGACCAGTTATCTGCATCTAGGCCGACTAGCAGTGTTGGCAATCTGGCCAATTGCCCCAGCTAATCATGAAATATTGTACAGTACTTCTGTTGGATATTCCACTAATTTTGACAATTTATTGTGATTGTAAAAACATAGTAATGAATAGTCAGCATGGATTCCAAAAGGGAAAGTCTTGCTTGACCAAACTCATTAAATTTTTTGAAGAGGTCACAGAGACAATGGTAATGCAGTAGATGTAATTATCTAGCTTTTCAAAAGGCCTTCGATAAGGTACCCCATAATAGACTGATGAACAAGGTCAGAGAATGCCGAGTCAGGGGATAAGTAGCAGAATGGATAGCTAGCTGGCTTCAAGACAGAAAGCAGAGAGTAGGGGTAAAGGGTAGCTATTCACAGTGGCAGAAGGTGGGTAGTGGTGTTTCACAAGGATCAATGTTGGGACCACAATTGTTCACAATTTAGATTAACGATTTAGACTTTGGAATCAAAAACACAATTTCTAAATTTGCGGATGATACCAAATTGGGTGGGATAGTCAATACTGAGGAGGACTGCAACAAGTTACAGGAGGACATTAATAAATTTGCAGAATGGGCATATAATTGGCAAATGAAGTTCAACACAGATAAATGTGATGTATTACATTTTGGTAGGAAGAATAGGGAGGTCACTTATTACTTGGAGGGTGTAAGTCTATGTGGGGTAGAGGAACAAAGGGATCTCGGAGTACAAATACACAAATCACTAAAAGTTGCGACACAGGTTAGCAAGGCCATAAAAAAAGCAAACCAAGCACTAGGATGTATTTCTAGAGGTACAGAATTGAAAAGTAGGGAAGTTATGCTAAACCTGCATCGAACCTTGGTTAGACCACACTTAAGAGTATTGCGTACAGTTCTGGTCGCCATATTATAAAAAGGATATAGTGGCACTGGAGAGAGTAGAGAGAAGATTTACAAGGATGATACCAGAAATGTGTGGGTATACATATCAGGAAAGGATGAATAGGCTGGGTCTCTTTTCTCTTGAAAAAAGAAGGCTGAGGGGTGACCTAATAGAGGTCTTTAAAATTATGAAAGGTTTTGATAGAGTGGATAGAGAGAGAATGTTTCCACTTGTGAGGAAGAGCATAACTAGAGGCCATCAATATAAGATAGTCACCAAGAAATCTGATAGGGAATTCAGAAGAAACTTCTTTACCCAAAGAGTGGTGAGAATGTGGAACTCGCTACCACAGGGAGTGGTTGAAGCGAATAGTATAGATGCATTTAAGGGGAGGCTGGACAAGCATTTGAGGGAGAAGGGAATAGAGGGTTATGCTGATAGATTTAGATGAGGAAAGATGGGAGGAGACTCGAGTGGAGCATAAACGCCGGCATGGACTGGTTGGGCCGAATGGCCTGTTTCTGTGCCGTATATCCTATGTAATCCTATGTAAAGTGTGAGGCAAAGGAGAGAAAATGCATTTAGAAGTGGCTGAAGAAAGCAAGTTCCTTTTGGAATGTAGACTGCACCTAAACCATAAAAAGCTTCTTCTGTCTTGTTCTTTGTTACAGAAATTCTATTCATTCAATGAAGATTATCAGCCTAAATCACAGCAGTATGATTAAGGCAAAGGGTAATTTTTGTCCACGGTAATTACCTCATTCTGTCTCGCACTCTCTGTCTATGGCTGCAAGGAATAATTTCGCACTTAAAAGGCTGTTCAATGGAAGCTGTCAAGTTGACACCTTTGGTGAGAACAGCTCTGCTCGATTGTCATCACTGTCAGTTATCCCTGAGAGCAGCAAAGCTTTGCTGAATTCCATCTTTCCTCTCACACGTTACCTCACAAGACCAGGCAATGTCACCGGACAGCACTTGCAGTCATTAAATTTGAAGCTGTCCCTGACTATGGACTCGATATTAACCTCCCCACAATGGCTGAGAGAGGGTTGGGGGGGGGGGGTGGTAATTAGAAAGTGAAACTTGCAGAACCTGGCCTCAACACGCCGCGCACACGCCTGCTGCCATTTATACGGCAGTGGATATCGGAGTGCCCGAGTATCCTGCGGTGCTGCACTGGTTTCCCAAGGGTCGGGAAACTCAGCAGAGAAACGGAGGCGGGAGCTACCGGCTCCACAAAGTAAGTGGCTCTTTCAGCACTCCATGTGGGCCAGGAGGAGCAGGAGTGCTCTCGCCAGAACTCCCAGCGACCTTCCCAAGCCCCGATCCCCAGCCTTCCACCACCCGTCCCGTCTTCTAGCTAGAGGTTCTTACCAGTGCCGACCCACCCCCCACCTCCTGATTGCCGACCTTCTCCACCACCCGCCCCCCAACCTCGATTGCCAATTGTCCCTTCCTCCCAATTGCCCACCTGAGCTTCCTCCCCCACCTCCCCAAGAGTTCCTGTCTGCGGCCTCCTGCCCCAATATTCCCTCCCACCAGCCGACTGGGGCTATCCATTTGGCTGGCTGCCGGGCGGGAGGCGGAGCTCTGAGATGCCAATGAGGCCCTGCTGTAAAGATCGGCAGGACCTCCCCGGCCTTGCTGGGATCTACGCCCGTTTTCGGCCTCGTCTGCACCCTCGCTGTAAATATCAGGGCCAATATTTCAGAAGAAGAGACTTTTTCCAAGTAGGAGCAGTTCAAAAGCACAGAAGCTCCTGGTGATAACAGTTTCCTTTAACTGAAACAAATTACATTTTAATGCCTTCTACTCTTTTTACACAGCTCCATGTGTAGTGTAGCGCTTAAATGTTTATATTCTAGCTCCAATACAGACATCTAAGAGCATTTACAGGGGTTTAATTAATTGGTGATTGAGGTTGCCTGTAAAAATTCTTGAAAATATGTGGAAGTACTTTCTTGCATTAACACTCGCCCTACTGAAGAAAACGGGCCAAATTTGTAGTTATAGAAGGGTGGAAAAGAAGATTTCCTGGGGGACAGGAATTTGAGGTAGAACATGGTTCCACCAAGCTTCTGCCCCGTTTACAGTATCCTTTTCAATTCCACTAGGGGTGGGATAGAGGCAGATATTCCACGTGTTCTCTCTACATCAAGGGGTTGTGTCTGGGGGAATTTCCTGGCTAGCCCAGAAACTCTGCCTAATAACACCCTTATAAGGTATATACCCTGTAACCTTCCTGTTTTCAAAGTAGCTGTCTAATTCCCTTTTAAAATACTTTATAAACTCTGCTTCAACAATGGTTTGTGGCAGAGAATTTCACATTCTAACCACTCTCTGCGTAAATTCTAATCTCCCCTTATTTCTTTTTCTAACGATCTTACATTTGTGCTCTTGTTACCATCTTGCCAACCAATGGAAATAATCCATTATTATTTATCTTACAATAACCCTTCACAATCTTGAAGCCCTCAATCAGGTGGCCCTTTAACCTTCTTAGCTGTAAAAAAAGAAAGTCCTCACTTTTCAACCACATGCAAAGCATTACATTTATATTGAATTATATCTGCCAGACACCAGCGTCTGATGGAGGTAGCTTTTTCAAATCTAAGGTCCGAACACATGCACAAATCTTTGTATCATCTGCAAACTTGCAGACAATTCCTTCAACACCTGTATCCAGATCATTAATAAAGATTGTGTTGAGCAACAATCCTAATACTGATCCCTGTGAGATTCCATCAGTAACTGTGGAGAACATTACCATTAATAACAAGCTTATGTCTACAAGAATGCAACCAATTCCTTATCCAACCCAATATCTGCCCGCCAATCCCGCAAGACTCTATATAGGGCTAGAAATTCGTTATAGCCAAGGCATGGGCAGTGTTTAGACTAAAAATGGTGAATTAGCGCCAGGTGAAAATCATCTAGGCTGCACGCAAAATTCGTCCTCACTCCTCATTAAAATGATTGGAGCCATAAATTTAGTCTAAAAACCCAAGCTCCTTGGCGTTACACTGAAAAGATGGACCAATATCGGGTTTTCTCACTGCTTAAAGGGGAGGTCATTGATGCTGCAGCACCTCATTCTCAGCATTGTTGGGTATACAGCTGCCTCAACAACCAAAAGAAGAAGGACAATGAGATGGAGCAGTTATTTACAAATGCTGATGGTCGATCGCCGCCCCAGGGAGAGAGCCCAGGGGTTTTCTGAGGAAGCTTTGGAGGCATTGGTTTTAGCGGTGGGGAGAAGGCGGGCAGTCCTGTACCAACTGGCAGGAGGCCCTCGCCACAAGTCTGCCGGACTATGTGGAGGGAGGTGCCACACCACGTCATGGGCAGCACTGTGGTCCCCAGGTCCCACACACAGTGCAAGAGGAAGTTTAATGAGCTCACAGAGGTGGTCAGGATGAGTGAGGACTTCAACAAATGCTAAATACCACCATCTGTACCACAAGCTTCACACACTGCTCAATGCACTATACCCCCAGCTCTCACCCACCAACAATCTCTACCTATCAACACTCACACCCACATCTCACACCTTGCACACAATGACAGCTATTCAACTATGGCAGGCACAAGGGTCATTAATTATTAGAATGCATGTGATATGTGTAATCTATTTATGCATAAATTTATTGATAGAGTTTGGAATATTTTGTGGTCTCTCTCATTTCACCTTTGCGCCCAGTAGGATGCTGTGATATGGCATGACACAGGGATGCTATGATGGGGATGAGGTGAGCAACGGGGATCTGGGGCTTCAGTCATTTAAATTGGAGTCTGATGAACTGGCCGTCAGGAAGCCCGATTGTCCGGCTGCCTCCTCCCTGCCTCCTGTTCCTCGTCTTCTTCCTCCTCGTCTTCTTCCTCCTCATCTTCTTCCTCCTGCCTCTGCTCACTCCACTGTAGATCCTGGAGGGCGAGGTCGACTGCCAGTACAGCCTCCATGACTTTTAGCAAGTGTTGTAGGTTGACTCGTTCAAGAATAAATTGTGCACTTTTCTCCTTGCCACAACACTCCTGATAACAAAGAACCTTCAAATCACTAAATAAAACCGTTGCAGTATCAGGAACTCAGGCACTGAAACTTCACTCCCCCTACATTGTCCGGCCTACACATGACTCCAATCCCACACTACGGCCGGAATTTTCCCCAGGAAGGCGGGGAGGAGGCGGGGGGCCTCCGAGGCAGGCAGGAAACCCGGGATTTGCATGTGAGGCCTCGGATTCCCGGCCGCAGCCAGCCAGATTGAGAGGCTGACTGGCTGCGAGCGGGTAGGCCTCAGGTACGGAGGGAGCGAGGGGTCGGTCCAGGGGAAGGATCGCGGGGTGGGGGGAGAGGGGGGTCGGGGAATGGCTGGCTTGGTCAGGGATCGGCGGGGGGGGGTTCGGGGACAGGGAGGGGGTAATCGGGGATTGGGGCAGTCGGGGATTGGCGGGGGGGAGGGGAATGGAAGATTGGGGGTCGGTCGGGGATCGGGGGGGTCAGGGATCGGCAGGGGGGATAGAGGATCGGGACCGGCCACCGGTGGATTGTGGCTGGCCTCAGCATCATCGGTGGGGGGGCCGGGGGGGTCCTCATAGTGGGGATCAGAGGCCTGGGAACGCGAGGGGGGAGTCTCCGATCGCAGGGGCTGGGTTAGGTTGGGACCCTGGATCCAGGAGGTAGCTTAAAGCCACTTACCTCCTTCATTTTGAATTTAACTGCCTGTGGACAGGTTTCACACAATTTGTGAAACCCAGTAGTTAAACCGAGGTGGGGACTGCTGCATCCAGGAGGTAAGTGGCTTTATACCGACCTACCCGTAGTCCATGCCTAAACCACCCCCTGCGATCGGAGACCACACAACGAGGCCTCCGATCCCCACCATGAGGCCTCACCTCTCCCAGCGATGATGCTGAGGCCAGCCACCAACCTCCGGTGGCTGGCCCTGATCCTCTCTGCTCCCTGCCGATCCCCGACTCCCCCCCCGCCGAACCCCGGTCAACCCCCAATGGCCGATCCCCCCTCCCCATCCCCGATCCTTCCCCGCGATCCCTGTCCGAGCTCCCGGACCGACCCCTCGCACCCTCTCCGCAACTGAGGCCTACTCTCAATCTGGCTGACTGCGGGCAGGATACCAAGGCCTCACATGCAAATCAGGCCATGCCGTTAAAGTCGGCAGGGCCTGCGGGAAACCCGGCCTCCCTGCAGAAAATTCTGGCCTTAATGCCCCCAGGGCAACTAGGGCTGGACAATAAATACTACCATGCCAGTGTCACCCATGTTCCAAGAATAAATTAAAAAATGCGTTATTATAATTTTAAAAAGAGCAGGGAGCTTTCCTGATGTGCTAGCCAACATTCCACCCTCAATCAATGCCATCAAAAACAGATTATCAGTTAATCCAGGATTTTGACCCAGCGATGATGAAGGATCGGCGATAAAGTTCTAAGTCAGGATGGTGTGTGACTTGGAGGGGAACTTGGAGGTGGTGGTGTTCCCTAGCATCTGCTGCCCTTGTCCTTCTAGGTGGAAGAAGTCGTGGGTTTGGTAGGTGCTGCTGAAGAAGCCTTGGCGAGTTGCTGCAGTGCAGCTTGTAGATGGTGCACACTGCAGCCACGGTACACCGGTGGTGGAGGGAGTGAATGTTTAAGTTGGTGGATGGGGTACCAATCAAGCAGGCTGCTTTGTCCTGGATGGTGTCGAGCTTCTTGAGTGTTGTTGTAACTGCACTCATCCAGGCAAGTGGAGAGTATTCCATCACACTCCTTACTTGTGCCTTGTAGATGGTGGAAAGGCTTTGGGGAGTCAGGAGGTGAGACACTCGCCACAGAATACTCAGCCTCTGACCTGCTCTTGTTGCCACAGTATTTATGTGGCTGGTCCAGTTAAGTTTCTGGTCAATGGTGACCCCCAGGATGTTGATGGTGGGGGATTCGGTGATGGTAATGCCATTGAATGTCAAGGGGAGGTGGTTAGACTCTCGCTTGTTGGAGATAGTCATTGCCTGGCACTTGTGTGGCGCGAATGTTACCTGCCACTTATCAGCCCAAGCCTGAACGTCGTCCAGGTCTTGCTGCAAACGGCCATGGACTGCTTCATTATCTGAGGAGTTGTGAATGGCGCTGAACACGGTGCAGTCATCAGCGAACATCCCCATTTCTCACCTTATGTTGGAGGGAAGGTCATTGATGAAGCAGCTGAAGATGGTTGGGCCTAGGATACTGCCCTGAGAAACTCCTGCAGTGATGTCCTGGGGCTGTGATGATTGACCTTCAACCACCACATCCATCTTCCTTTGTGCTAGGTATGATTCGAGTCAGTAGAGAGTTTTCCCCCCGATTCCCATTGACTTCAGTTTTACTAGGGCTCTTTCATGCCACATTTGGTCAAATGCTGCCTTGATGTCAAGGGCAGTCACTCTCACCTCAACTATGGAATTCAGCTCCTTTTTCCATGTTTGATCCAAGGCTGTAATGAGGTCGGGAGCTGAGTGGTCTTGGCGGAACCCAAACTGAGCATCAGTGAGCAGGTTATTGGTGAGTAAGTGCCGCTTGATAACACTCTCGATGACACCTTCTATCACTTTGCTGATGATTGTGAGTAGACTGATGGGGCGGTAATTTGCCGGATTCGATTTGTCCTGCTTTTTGTGGCCAGGACATACCTGGGCAGTTTTCCACATTGTCGGATAGATGCCAGTGTTGTTGCTGTACTGGAACAGCTTGGCTAGAGGCGCGGCTAGTTCTGGAGCACAAGTCTTCAGCACGACAGCCGGGATGTTGTCGGGGCCCATAGCCTTTGCTGTATCCAGTGCGCTCAGCTGGCTTCTGTGATGGTGGGGACATCAGGACTAGGCAGATATGGATCATCCACTCGGCACTTCTGGCTGAAGATGGTTACAAACGCTTCAGCCTTGTCTTTTGCACGTGCTGGGCTCCACCATCATTGAGGATGGGGATATTCATGGAGCCTCCTCCTCCCGTTAGTTGTTTAATGGTCCGCCACCATTCATGACTGGATGTGGCAGGACTGCAGGGCTTTGATCTGATCCGTTGATTTTGGGATCGTTTAGCCCTGTCTATAACATGTTGCTTCTGCTGTTTAGCATGCATGTCGTCCTGTATTGCAGCTTCCCCAGGTTGGCACCTCATTTTTAGGTACGCCTGGTGCTACTCCTGGCATGCTCTTCTACACTCCTTATTGAACCAGGGTTGTTCCCCTGGCTTGACGGTAATGGTAGAGTGAGGGATATGCTGGGCCATAAGGTTACAGATTGTGATGGAATACAATTCTGCTGTTGCTGAAGGCCCACAGTGTCTCATGGATGCCCAGTTTTGAGCTGCTAGATCTGTTCTGATTCTATCCCATCTAGCACGGTAGTAGTGCCACACAACACAATGTAGGGTGTCCTCAGTGTGAAGATGGGATTTCGTCTCCACAAGGACTGTGCGGTGGTCACTGCTACCAATACTGTCATGGACAGATGCATCTGCGACAGGTAGATTGCTGAGGACGATGTCAAGTAGGTTTTTCCCTTGTGTTGGTTCTCTCACCACCTGTCGCAGGCCCAGACTGGCAGCTATGTCCTTCAGGACTCAGCCAGCTCGGTCAGTAGTGGTGCTACGGAGCCACTATTGGTGATGGACATTGAAGTCCCCCACCCAGAGTATATTCTGTGCCCTTGCTACTTTCAGTGCTTCTTCCAAGTGGTGTTCAACATGGAGGAGTATTGATTCATCAGCAGAGGGAGGGTGGTAGGTGGTAATCAGCAGGAGGTTTCCTTGCCCATGCTTGACCTGAATCCATGAGACTTCATGGGGTCCAGAGTCAATGTTGAGGACTCCCAGGGCTACTCCTTCCTGACTGTATACCACTGTGCCATCACCCCTGGTGGTTCTGTCCTGCCGGTGGGACAGGACATATCCAGGGATGGTGATGGAGGAGTTTGGGAACTGTCCTTCAAACTTCCGTTGTCCATCCGGCACAGCTCAACACCGCCCCCTCACCAACTCACCCTCTAACGCCCAGTTCACTAAGGCACTCTTCCTCCTCACTGATCTTCTTACTGCCAGTCCCACTGCCGGTTAATCAAGACTGGAGCAGCAGCGACTTCTCAGTCCAATCCATTCAAGCAACAAACAAATTTATGTATCATGAGCTCACCGATTTATCTCCCCAAATGTTAAAAATACACAGAATTGTGTACACTGGATATGCCTGACAAAGCCCTTGGGAGAGGAGATAAGTAGACCAGGGCCAGAGAGCCAGAAGATATGGCCGTGACTTCAGTTGGGTTCAGGGAGAGCATAATGATTGGAATTTCCGGAGTAGCTCAAGAATACCCCAGACACACCTGCAATCAGATGTAAGATGTGGAGGATGGGAAGTGGAACAATCATCTGTTCCTTTAAGGTGTCAGTCTTGGCTCAGTGGTAGCATTTTTGCCTCTGAGTCAGAAAGTTGCGAGTTCAAGTCCCACTCTAGAGCACATAATTCAGGCTGACACTTCAATGCAGTACTGAGGGAGTGACATCAATAGAAATAACATTCGGGAGAGCTGTAAAACGGGCTGTTGACTTGCTATCACCCGTTGTACACTATCGCACAAAGTCAAGATCTACCCCAAGAAGTTTGAAGATGGAATGATGGGAGTGGTGGGCGTGGAGTTGGATGGTGGCAATGTATTCCAGAACCTTAGTAAAGAGGGGAGGTTGGGGATGGCGTTTGTTTTTTGGAGATATTAAATGGGTCAAGAGCAGGCTTTTTAAGAAGGGGGGATGATAAAACATATCTGTGTCTCATAAACTGAAAGTTCATTCAGTACTCAAAAGGTTAATGTGCTTAACCAACGAGGAATGCTGCAGTCTCAAGCCATCTGAATTTCACATCAGGGTTTTTTAGTAGAAATATGGCTCGGTTTGGTCTTGTCATCCTTTGTTGCTAAAAATACTTCAGATGTTACAGATGGAATCCAATTAAAGAGCTGTCTCCCATGTGAGGGAACTTGTGATTGATCTCAACTGAGCAGAGAAGCAAGCGAGACAAATAAGCTCCTCCCTATCTCTCTACCAGATTAAATGATTTCAGTGTGCCAGCAATATAGAGTGTGAGCATTGATACAGACCCATTTCTGAGTTAATCACTGACTGTTTGGTCACTGTGTATATAGAGAATAATAGAATCTGGGAACGATTGCAAAGGCATTCATTTAACTGAGGGCTCTGGTGACATTGTGTGATATGAAGCTCAGTTTTCCGATTACATTGCTTCCTTGAAACTGTTCCAAGGTATCAGTTATTATTTGTGGAACATGCATTCATTCTATAGGCTGCTCTTATTCACCTACCTTCATCACCACATAACTGCAACCTGGAACTCCCTCCTTAATCCGCTACATCTCAACACTTCACTCCCCTTCTTCCAAATCCTACTCAAAACTTACTTCTTTGGCCACAGCTTTGGTCACTTCCCGTACTTCCCATTTGCTGCCCCTTTAAAATTATGTAATTTGATGCAAAGGATTCCTTGTGCTGTTTTGCAGTAGCGTCCTTGATTTACTGAGTACCTGTATAAAATAGGCATGGGAGGCCTGTAAGAAATACTCTACCACTTAAAGGTAGATTGTCATATTAGTGAGACTTACATTTTTCACCTGCTGCTTGTTGCTGGTTTCCTTCTATCAAGCACACCTCCCACAGTAGCATTCTTACTGCCACCAGTTCACCCCAGGAAGAGCAAGTAGTATTGATCGTGGGCAGTCCATTGGGCCTGCCAATGATCGTGTTGGATTTGGAAAGGGGAGGCGTGGGAGGAATTCCCACAGAGGGAGGAGAGGCTTGACTAATCTACTGGAATTTTTTGAGGATGTAACTGGTAGAATAGATAAGGGAGAACCAGTGGATGTGGTGTATTTGGACTTTCAGAAAGCTTTCGATAAGGTCCCGCATAAGAGATTAGCATGCAAAGTTAAAGCACACAGGATTGGGGGTAAGGTACAGACTTGGATAGAGAACTGGTTGGCAGACAGGAAGCAAAGAGTTGGAATAAACGGGTCTTTTACCGAGTGGCAAGCAGTGACTAGTGGGGTACCGCAGGAATCGGTGCTAGGACCCCAATTATTTACAATATATATTAATGATCTAGACGAGGGAACTAGATGTAATATCTCCAAGTTTGCAGATGACACAAAGTTGGGTGGGTGTGTGTGCTGTGAGGAGGATGCAGAGAAACTCCAGTATGATTTGGACAGGTTGGGTGATTGGGCAGATGCATGGCAGATGCAGTATAATGTGGATAAATGCAAGGTTATCTACTTTGGTGGCAAAAACAGGAAGGCAGATTATTATCTGAATGGCAATAGATTGGGAAAAGGGGAAGTGCAACGAGACCTGGGTGTCCTTGTGCACCAGTCGCTGAAGGTAAGCATGCAGGTGCAGCAGGCGGTTAAGAAGGCAAATGGTATGTTGGCCTTCATAAAGAGAGGATTCGAGTACAGGAGCAAGGATGTCTTGCTGCAGTTGTACAGGGCCTTGGTGAGACCACACCTTGAGTATTGTGTGCAGTTTTGGTCGCCTTATCTGAGGAAGGATGTTCTTGCCATGGAGGGAGTGCAGCGAAGATTCACCAGACTGATACCTGGGATGGCAGGAATGACGTATGAAGAGAGATTGGGTCGATTAGGCTTATATTCGCTAGAGTTTAGAAGAATGAGAGGGGATCTCATTGAAACTTATAAAATTCTAACAGGACTAGACAGACTAGATGCAGGAAGGATGTTCCCGATGGCGGGGGAGTCCAGAACCAGGGGTCACAACCTAAGGATAAGGGGTAAGCCATTTAGGACTGAGATGAGGAGGAATTTCTTCACCCAGAGAGTGGTGAACCTGTGGAATTCTCTACCACAGAAGGCAGTTAAGGCCAATTCATTAAATATATTCAAGAAGGAGTTAGATATATTTCTTAAGGCTAAGGGGATCAAGGGATATGGGGAGAAAGCAGAGACAGGGTACTGAATTTGGATGATCAGCCATGATCTCATTAAATGGCGGAGCAGGCTCGAGGGGCCGTATGGCCTGCTCCTGCTCCTATCTTCTATGAGGCGGGTGCACCTGGCACCCAACTACCTGGACGTGTTAGAAAGGACCTGCCTTTGCCATCTACAATTCAGCAGAGAGAGAATCACAGAGCCATACACTGTGAGCTGCTGGTAACATCCAGGACAGGGGCGGTCTGCCATTTGCCATTAATGCCAGCACCACTTTGAACTTTTATGCTACAGGCTCATTTCAAGCTACTACTGGTGATATTTGCCAAATTAGTAAGTTGTCTATACACTGAAACATCAAGCAGCATTGTTTGTCAGAGGCAACACATTTATTATTTTCTTAATTAATAGGACGGAACAATGGGAGAGGGCCCAGCACATCTACTAGGTTCCCAAAAGTAAAGGATAACATTGATGGCATCCATGTTGCCATCAGAGTGCTGTAACATATTCGAATCACAAAGGATTTCATTATGTCCATCAATATCCAGGCAGTCCTAGACCATCAGAACCAAATAATGCAGGTGACTGCAAAACAGCCTGGCAGCAGCCGCAACACTTTGATCTTGTGACAGTTGGTGGTGCCACAGCTTTTTGAAGGAGTAGGACAAATGGATGTGTGGCTGCTGGGGGCCAGGAATACCACTTGCTGCCCTGGCTAATGTCCAGGATCCCCCACACCAGTGCTAAAAGAAAATACAACGAAGCTCATGCCTCCATCTGAATTCTGATGGAACACACCATTGGGATGTTGAAGCAGTGCTTCTGATGTCAGGGCAAATCAGGCGGGGTCCTACGCTACAGCCCCACCAATGTCTCCCAGAACACTTTGCATCCCTGGAGCCCCAGTATGAACAGTATTATGGTCTTCTCTGTACTCCACTTCCCCGATAACAACACGGTGATTCAATCCCTGCTACCCTCACTACCATCCCTACATGCTTGTTCCAACACCAATGGTCATATATTACTTCAGAACAACAAATCATCTCCAAACATTTAACTTTCTATTCCATGTGTATCAGTGTTTGTTTGCCTGGTGCTTGCCCTTGCTGATGTAGGGTGTGTATTGTCTACTTCTCAATCTCCTGCTTCTTCTAAGTGTTATCTCAGTGGGGCACACTGCTGCTCCTCAACGAGATCCGATGACTGGCCTGTGGCACTACCTGCATCTCAATACCTGTGCTGGTTGACATTTGCTGTCCCCTATTTTCCACTCTGGTGAAGGGTGATTGGGAGGAGCAGATAGTTTCCTCTTCTTAGGAAGTGAAGTCCCCATGTATCTCTCCTCCTGCAATACCCCAGTCCCTTATGGAAAATCTGTGTGGCAACAGACCCTTGGCCACCACTAGAGAACATGAAACCTCCGATCAAAGCATGCTCGAGCTAATCTGTTAATTCCTGTAGACAAGAATTAAGAGACTGCTGAAAATTGGAACTCAATTCAGGTCTCAAGAGTGGCAGACACAGTGTTGGTGAGCAAATCAGCATCATTTTTGGGCACTCCTTCCTTAACGCTCCCTTGCAGGATGCCTTGGATTAGCCACTTACTTCATGGTTCTTTGAAGGTCCCTGAAACCACATACAAATGTCGGAGAACTACTGCTGTGTGTTCTGTAACATTCCATGCAAGAAGCTCTGAAGATTCTCAAAGGACTGCGTAAAGTGATTCTGCTGATTAATTATGTGCAGCGCGATACGCAGCCCATCTAAGGTCTGAGTCCATGAGTCCAGAAGCAGCTGCCCGTCCGAGCCTAATCTTCCCTTCCTCTGGTTGCTGCCCGCCTGCGGCCACCTCCACTTGCTCCTTCTCGCTGATGCTCTATTCCCTTTACCACAAAAATTGCAGCTTTCCTCCAATAAAAGCTCGAGGCACCCTCGGCTGAAGGGGGTAGTTCTGGCAGCTCTTTCCAACCATACAGTCCATTAAGTTAGCCTCCAAAAGAAAAATCTGCCTTCCTGTAAGAGTGTAGCAGTTCATTTCCTGATCCTCCGCCCCTACAGGTGACTGAACACTCTCTGTGCATAGGAAAATCATGCAGGGCGATAGCTAAATGATGTTAGTTAGCTGACCCTGTGGAATCTGGCATTGATGGGTTTCTACTCAACCAGCATGGGTGCAGCCAAAACCATGGGCTTCTACTAGGAAATTGTATATGTGCAGCCCAGGATTTTCTGTCCTAGTGGAAAACTGAGTTTCACAACTAAATCTCGTCATTTGGATGCAGAAAAAGCGACCATGTAAGCTCCTGAATTGTTGTAAAACTCATCTGATTTACTAATGTCCTTCAGGGAAGGAAACCTGCTGCTCCTACCTGGTCTGGCATATATGTGACTCCAGTACGACACTATGTTGTTGACTCTTGATTCCCTGGTCTATTGACAAAACAACTGCTACAAGAAGAAGGCCCACCAATATTTCTTGAAGCATCCAGAGATGGACAATAATTGCAGCCTTGCCAGTGTCACCCACATCTCAAGAGCAAATTTAAAAAATTGCTCAGTTTTGGTGCTCTCTCTCTGTGTTGACAGCAGCTGGCAATGCAGGTGACAACATGCTTTTGAATATGCCAACATTCACACTACAAAGACTAATGCTTGTAAAGTCATTACTGCATGTTCGCAGGAAATAATTTTCAAGTGATAACTTTGAAACTCAGTCCCCAATAGGCAGTCTAAAATTTGAAGCTGTTAATGAGAAAGTTGTTGGCAATTTTCGGATCTATATTGAAATCAAAGCTCTTTTTATTTGGACACCTGTTTCCAGAAGATAATTTGAGATAAGGGAAGCCATTCGAGCAAAGAGCCATCCAACCTTCTGTGCCTGAGTATGCATTATTCACCACTTCTCTACCTTAATGTTTTCATTGAGAAATTTTCAATCTGTATGCTCACTGTAATAATGAAAACATTCATTTTATCGATATATTCTTAAGATATAATAAAGTCCTTTCCTCTCCTACAGCTTCATATTTCTTGCTTCTTCTTCTCCATTGCATTATCAAGCTAATTATCTTCCTGCCTGTCTCCATTTTGTTTAAATTATCTGATTCAGACATTATTTTAATGTCAACCCACTTAATCTTCCTTGGATACCTCATTCCATATTAGAAAGAAAGGGGGAGAAATTCGGTATCGCCCCGTTTGGGCCGCAATTATCGGCCGGGCGCAAAGTTTAGCGCCTGGCGCTAATTATCGCCTCCGACTGCAAACTTGGCTTCTATTGCCCCTGGAGGTGATTGGAGCACTAAATCAGGCGCTACACACCTCTCTTAAGGTGCTAACGCTGAGGAGCGAGGCGCTACCTCAGAGCGCTGGCGAAGCTCAGGTGATGTCAGTCAGCAAGGAACACAGACACACTGGCACTGGCCAGTTCTTAAAAGGGAAGGTCGATCTTGCTCTCCATCCACACCTTGCTCATTGCAGCCTTGAATCTCGGCCTGGAGAGACCTGTACATCAAATCTGCTGGAAAGAACAATGGAGAGGCCCAGGGAAAGAGCTCAGAGTGCAGCCCCCATAGTCTCTTCTAAATTGATGCAAGGAAGATCAAATCAAAATGAATCTACAAAGTGCTGCTCACTACCCAAAACTCCTCAACACAGCATTGAATATCTCCAGAAGTCTCTCTCTCTCTCACTCAGAATGCGTGGTACAAAAATGTCGCCGAAAAAAAAGGCAGGAATCGGTCGCCTTTAAATAGCGCTCCCCCAGTCCCTTCCCGACTGCAAAACGCTCCCCTCAACCTGTCATTGCTAGCGGCAGGCAGTAAGGCAGGGGGCGCCACTCAATATCCAGTCCGGGGCGCTACTGGGGCATTGCACACTCGACTGACGTCACGATCTGCGGGCGCAGGAGATCGTGGCGGTAGTGTTTAGCGCTGCCACAAAATGTCTGGTCAATTTCGCGAACGGCGCAAACATCGCCTCACCCGGGCGCTAGTTGCTTTGCGTCCCATTAGCGCCCTCTTAAGGCGCTAACGGGAGGCGCAAACCAACCGAATTTTTCCCCCAAAGAATTTATATTTATATAGCCCCTTTCACAGCTGTAGAATGTCCCAAAGTGCTTCACAATCAATGAAATGCACAACCAGTGTTGTCACTGTTGCAATGTAGGCAATCATAGTAGCCAATTTTCACACTGCAAGGTCCTCCAAACAGTAATGAAATAAATGACCAGATAAATGACCAGATAAACTAGTTGAACAGTATATCAATTGCTTTATAATTTAATTGTGTTGATTGGAATCGGGGCATTTCTGGACAGATTGGTGCAGTGTTAGGTTCCCAGCTGGGAGACTGATTTTTTGTCTCTAATTGCTATTGCACTCAGGTTTCCTCTTGGGAATTAGTTTGGGTCCCGACCTCCCCCACTCCCCTGCAACAACTACCTCCAAGGTCACCTCCAATGTGCAGAGGATAGCAGAATCCAGCATAAGAATCACAAAGCTATCTCCCATGTCTCTAATTCATAAGATTTTTCAAATGCAGAGAAGGGCACTCTATTGAGGCTCAGTGTTGGTGCTCACACAGAAATACTCAGCCTGTGCCTTGCAGTCCCGTAAAATAGAATGCTTGAGCTGACACCTAAATCTGTGTAAACAAATGAAAGTTTTCAACACTGCAAACAAGAAGAAGTAGTTACTTTGCAGCTGATCAGTGTAAAGTTTCGCAATTATCGCGATTCAAAATAACACAAGAGAAGCAGATTCAATTGATCAGTTTTATTAAACGAAATGCTGTCCTGATAATAAAGGACACAGAAGCCTGTAAAATGGCCGCCGAGCATCGTGGCAGAAGCTTCCAGAAACACAGTGGGCAGACAAAATGGCATCGAATATACATTTAGTATAAGATTGGATCATACTCGGTAAACACTGATAAAGACAGGATGCAACCCGTTTGCATTTGGAACAATAGCAAAGATATAAGTGCTGGAATCGTTTTCCTATGCACAGAAAGGATCATTGTACTGGGCAATCGAAGGCCCATCCAGACACATCAATACACAAATACCCCCCGGCTCTACAATGAGAGAGACATTGACGGGTGATTAAGTCAGTATTCGGGGGCCCCCAAAACCAGTCAGGAAGACGATTCATACACATCCTGGCTGGGTGAACAATGGGGAAAACATTAACGGATAGTTGGCCAGTTTCAGGTGCTACCGAAACCCGTTAAAGAAGATAATCACCCCATGCTGGGAGTTTTGAGCGCCAAATATTACACAAAGGACAAACATTAAGATTTGAGCGGGAGATAAGCGGACACAGCACTATAACTATAGAGAACAAATGTCCATTGGTCTCTTGATTCGACTCTTATTCTCCCGGCTGGCTCTTATCTCTGCTGACTCTTGACTCGGGCTGAACTCTTATCCTCTGGTACCGCGCTGCTGGACGAGCAGCCTCTTGATTTTCTCTCTGGACTTTGTTGACTCTTGACTCTTAGCCGCACAGGTCGGTTATTCAAGTGTTGGGTGGAGCTCAATCGGTACGAGCTGCCCCGACAAGGGCAAGTAACAGGGTACACCATCCCGAGTGTCGGTAAACGGTGTCTGGACCCGGAGGCCCGAGGAGACGAGACGAGAAGACGACGAGAAGAAATTCCACGTGCCGCCATGGTCAGTAAAACCCCGACCGCGCCCGAAAATATAAATACAGGACTCTTCTTTGAGTTCTACCGACTACAACCTGTGTCGAGCACAGGAAGACTCTTCTTTGAACTGTGTCCAAGGTCCGTCGAGTTCTTCATGACAACAGGGAGTCGGGCCTGCTTGTCGCAGCAGCGAAAGTAAACAAGTGGGGTGCAGAGACCCTTCCAAACACGTGACAGTCAGGCGCTGCAGCGAAACGAGCCGAGTGCCTCACTTTAAAAATCTCCGAAGTAACACGAGTGGTGAGCATGTTTTCCGATCCTACAAATCTAGACGTAGTGTAGGTATTATTCAGGGAGGGTGTTTTAATAAGGTTAAGATATAATGTGTTCCCCTTTCTACGATGTGCCGTGTGTTTTCCATTTCCACAGACCAAGCTTTATGAATGTATGTATACTTGTACTATCATTGATTTGCGCCTATGACATGTATTTCATGATTTTAGACGCCATGCAATAAAGATTTCCATTTCGTACTATTCAACCGGGTCTATTTGAGTTTTTCTCTGCATTACTGCTCCCTGCACCTAAGTCCAGTGTTAGAACCGTAAGGGCGAGTGGGTCGAACCACTCACAGGTGCTTATTGCAATAAGGCTGGCCGGAGACCAGAGCAAGCAATAGTATTAGGCAACGAAGGCCTAACCTCGCACCAGCACCGTCTGAGACACGCCCCCTTACAGAAAATCGGTGCCAAGTTTTCAGACGATGCTTTTAGCATTATCTCTTCAGTCTGTGAGAATCAATTCCATTGGAAGATATCTAACTGAGTGCAATTGTCAATTTTGTTGTCTCCAATGACCATAGCTCTCAGAGATGGAAACAGCTTCAAATTCAGTATGACCATTACACTGCATCAATCATAATGTCGAGCTAAGAATAATACACACAGAAGATGTCCCGCTTTTCAATATCTCTCACTCCAGCCCAACCAACTCCAATAAAACAAAAGGTAGTGTTGACTCGGCACTCAGCAGATCAGGCAGCATCTGAAGAGAGAGAAACAGAGTTAACATTTCAGGTTCATCGACCTGAAATGTTAACTCTTGGTGAAGAAGTTTAAAACTGTCCAGGGTTCGGACTCCTGAACACAGTCCGGTGACACCTAATGTGTGAATGTGTATGAGTGGAGGTCAGGTGAGGACAAGATTGGGTTTGGTTACATAGAATTCCATTATGGTGTTTTAATGCATCTTGTGAAGGGATAGGCAGTTTCCTTGGTTCTTTAAATATACTATTTGTCCATCTTGTAAGATATATCTGGAGAGGCTGTACTAACATTTCTCTTGTGTGCCTAGACAGAAAAAAAAAGTTTGTCATCTATAGGTGACCCCCTCCCTCACCTCTAGCCTCCCACCTCTCTCCACCACAAACTTTCTTGTCTCTTTCTATTTACTTGATACTACTGTGGCACATTTCTGGGCTTTCCTCTTTTGTTCCCTCCAATCTCTAAAATCATTGTCCTAAATGTTGCCCCAAATTTCTCATTAATGACAAAAATGGGTTTGAACTACCCTAAAACTCAGCAGCACCTGGCAGGGCGAGGCCTGACCTGCCCTGCCCTAACTTTCCAATGGGAGTCGCTCCCCTTAATTTGAACGGACTACAGGCACTAGAGAGACTTGCCCAAAGATCTTGGCCTACAGTACACTTGGCTGCGGTTTGGAAAATCTGACAATGGTGTATCTCTCTTAAAGGGCTGCAGCTAGCCTTTAAAAGGAAAACAAAAGCGAAATACTGCAGATGCTGGAAATCTGAAATAAAAACTCAAAAATGCTGGAAACGCTCAGCAGGTCAGGCAGCATCTGAAGAGAGAGAAACAGAGTTAACGTTTCAGGTTCATCGACCTGAAATGTTAACTCTTGGTGAAGAAGTTTAAAACTGTCCAGGGTTCGGACTCCTGAACACAGTCCGGTGACACCTAATGTGTGAATGTGTATGAGTGGAAGTCAGGTGAGGACAAGATTGGGTTTGGTTACATCGAATTACATAGAATGTACAGCACAGAAACAGGTCATTCAGCCCAACTGGTCCATGCCGGTGTTTATGCTCCATGCGAGCCACCTCCCACCCCTCTTCATCTCATCCTATCAGCATATCCTTCGATTCCTTTCTCCCTCATGTACTTAACCAGCTTCCCCTTAAATGCATCTATGCTATTCACCTCAACTACTCCATGTGATAACAAGTTGCACATTCTAACCACTCTCTGGGTAAAGAAGTTTCTCCTGAATTCTTTATGGGATTTATTATTGACGATTGATGCCTCTCTGTGCTTACATGTCCTGCTGGTACTCACTGTCATATGAATCCTGGCAACTTGAGTGAGGGGCAAGAGGATGTCTAGTGCTCATTGAACTGTGCCCCAAAAAGCGATTCAACAAATTTAGGAGGTGAGGGAATACACCTTCAGTGCTATTGGAGTGCTGCTGTTTTATGGATGAGGAAAAATAAAAATCATATAATTTTAGGTAAAGTCTTGTATTTCCATATTTTTAAAATGCACGAGCATTGAGAGATAGCAATCAATGTTCTACAAACACAAAAATAAAAGCAGCAGAGTGCTGGAAATATGCAGCAGGTCCATAGGCAACTTGAGTTCTGATGAAGGGTCTCAGCCTAAAATTTTAGGCCTGTCATTCCTTTTTTTTACATATTGACGCATCAACCGTATATTTGTGGCATTTTCTGATTTTATTTTTGATTTCCAGAATTCACGGTTTTTCTTTCCATCTCCAATGTCCTGTCAACACCCTGATGAGAGCAAAAGTTATTGGTCAAACAGAAGAATCGCAAAAAAGTAGGAACAAAGAGCAAAATAGTGCAGGCGCTGAAAATTTGAGACAAAACAAAGAAAATGCTGGAAACACTCAGCAGGTCAGTCAGCCGTGGCTCGGTGGGTAGCACCCTCACCTCTGAGTCAGAGGTTGTGGGTTCACAGTCCCACTCCAGAGACTTGAGCACAAAAATCTAGGCTGACACTCCAGTGCAGTGCTGAGGAAGTGCGGCAGGTAAATGGAAAAGTGCCCGTAGCACTATTTCGAAGAAGAGCAGGGGAGTACACCCCGGTCTCCTGGCCAATATTTATCCCTCAATCAACACCACTAAAAAACAGATTATCTGGTTCTTATCACATTGCTGTTGTTGGGATCTTGCTGTGTGCAATTTTGGCTGCCACATTTCCTACATTACAACATTGACTACACTTCAAAAGTAGTTCATTGCCTGTAAAGCGCTTTGGGGCACCCTGAGGTCGTGAAAGGCGCTATAGAAATGCAAGTCCTTTTTTTTTCTATTCAAAGAGTTGGGGAGTTTTCCTGGTGTTCTGACCAACATCTAGCCCTCAGCCACCACCATCATCAAAACAGGTTAACTGGTCATATCTCTCATTTCTGTTTTACGTCCTTACAATGCGCAGATTGCTTGCTACGTTTACCGACACAACGAAACACTTGAAAAGTAATTTAATGGTTGTGAAGGGCTTGTCCTGAGGACACAAAGGGTGCTATATAAATATAGGGTTTGTTCTCTTCCTTTTCTTTCTGCATTCACTGCATTATGGCAGTGTATTCTATGCATTATTCTATTTTATTAACTAACATCTGTAATCATGAAATGCTTACTCATTTAAAAAAATAAGTTTAAAGTTTCTATAGCTTATAATCAAAACCCAGTCCTCTTTTGTCTCTTAATCCATCCAAACGATACGTTAGATCATGTCTCCCCCTCTTTTGTAGTAAAAACAGATTTAACTCTTGGCTTGTCTGAAAATAGACCTGTCAGCATGTTAAAGAAAAATACTTTTCACTACCATGAAGGAAATGTGATACTGTGATCTAGAAAAATGTGTCCATTATTAAACAAGTACATCATCTCCAGATGAAAACACATTTGGAAACAATCAAATGTACCGTAGTGTTAGAAGAAGTTTAAGTACGGTATGGAACTTTGGTCATGTAGTTCTCAGTAGCACGAGCATTGTGTCAGGTGGAATAGAGACCTTCACACTGAAACCTCTGCCGACCTGCAGCTGTCAGCTGAAACATGATGTAGCACTCTGTGAGTTGCCTCCCTCCATAGACATATATTGTACACAGGCACAAACCTGCGTGCAGATCGTTTTAGGAGAGATGAATGTCTCCATTCAGTCTCTACATCTTAAATTGAAGTCAAAATTCTCTCAGCACCTGTCACAGACGCAACCTGGCAGCTATCTCCTGGAGGACACGGCCAGCTCAGTCAGTAGCGGTGCTGCCATAACTGAATATGAATAAAATAAATATAAGGAACATGGTGCACCTGTGTCACAGCCCCCATGGAACTACTGGAATACAGAAGAAAACAAACATTTAACTAAAACAGTTAATTAAATAAATCTGGAATAAAAAGCTAGTATCAGTAATGGTGACCATGAAACTATCGGATTGTCGTAAAAACCCATCTGGTTCATTAATGTCCTTTAGGGAAGGAAATCTGCTGCCCTTACCCGGTCTGGCCTACATGTGACTCCAGACCCACAGCAATGTGGTTGACTCTTAACTGCCCTCTGAAATGGCCTAGCAAGCCACTCAGTTGTAACAAACCGCTACAAAAAACAATAAGAATAAAACCGGAGGGACCACCTGGCATCGACCTCGGCACCGGCTACGGACACGACAGGGGCATACCCAGCCCAGTCGACCCTGCAAAGTCCTCCTCACTAACATCTGGGGACTTGTACCAAAATTGGGAGTGCTGTCCCACAGACTAGTCAAGCAACAGCGTGACATAGTCATACTCACAGAATCATACCTTTCAGCCAATGTCCCAGACTCCTCCATCACCATCCCTGGGTATGTCCTGTCTCACCGGCAGGACAGACCCACCAGAGGTGGAGCGCAGTGGTATACAGTCAGGAAGGAGTGGCCCTGGGAGTCCTCAACATTGACTCGAGACCCCATGAAGTCTCATGGCTTCAGGTCAAGCATGGGCAAGGAAACCTCCTGCTGATTACCACCTACCGCCCTCCCTCTGCTGATGAATCAGTACTCCTCCATGTTGAACACCACTTGGAAGAAGCACTGAGGGTAGCAAGGGCACAGAATGTACTTTGGGTAGGGACTTCAATGTCCATCACCAAGAGTGGTTCGGTAGCACCGCTACTGACCGAGCTGGCCGTGTCCTCAAGGAGATAGCTGCCAGTCTGGGTCTGTGGCAGGTGGTGAGAGAACCAACACAAGGGAAAAACCAACTTGACCTCATACTCACCAATCTACCTGTCGCAAATGTATCTGTATATGACAGCATTGGCAGCAGTGACCATCGCACAGTCCTTGTGGAGACGAAGTCCCGTCTTCACACGAAGGAAACTCTCCATTGTGTTGTGTGGCACTACCATCGTGCTAAATAAGATAGATTCAGAACAGATCTAGCAGCTCAAAACTGGACATCCATGAGGCGCTGTGGGCCATCAGCAGCAGCAAAATTGTATACCACCACAATCTGTAACTTCATGGCCCGGTATATCCCTCACTTTACCATTACCATCAAGCCAGGGGACCAACCCTGGTTCAATAAGGAGTGTAGAAGAGCATGCCGGGAGCAACACCAGGCGCACCTAAAAATGAGGTGCAACACAGGACTACATGCATGCTAAAAAGCGGAAGCAGCATGCTATAGACAAAGCTAAGCGATCCCACAATCAACGGATCAGATCAAAGCTCTGCAGTCCTGCCACATCCAGTCGTGAATGGTGGTAGACCATTAAACAACTAACGGGAGGAGGAAGCTCCATGAATATCCCCATCCTCAATGCTGAATTCCAGAAGTGAGTTGAGAGTGACTGGGCAGCATTTGACCGAATGTGGCATCAAGGAGCCCTAGTAAAATTGAAGTCAATGGGAATCAGGGGGAAAACTCTCCAGTGGCTGGAGTCACACCTAGCACAAAGAAAGATGGTTGTGGTTGTTGGAGGTCAATGATCTCGGCCACAGGACATCGCTGCAGGAGTTCCTCAGGGCAGTGTCCTAGGCCCAACCATCTTCAACTGCTGCATCAATGGCCTTCCCTCCATCATAAGGTCAGACGTGGGGATGTTCGCTGATGATTGCACAGTGTTCAGTTCCATTCGCAACTCCTCAGATAATGAAGCAGTCCATGCCCGCATGCAGCAAGACCGGGACGACATTGAGACTTGGGCTGATAAGTGGTAAGTAACATTCGCGCCACAGAAGTGCCAGGCAATGACTATCTCCAATAAGCAAGAGTCTAACCACCACCCCTTGACATTCAACGGCATTACCATTGCCGAATCCCCCACCATCAACATCCTTAAGGTCACTATTGACCAGAAACTTAACTGGACCAGCCACATAAATACTGTGGCAACAAGAGCAGGTCAGAGACTGGGTATTCTGCAGCGAGTGTCTCACCTCCTGACTCCCCAAAGTCTTTCCACTATCTACAAGGCACAAGTCAAGTGTGTGATGGAATACTCTCCATATGCCTGGATGAGTGCAGTTCCAACAACACTCAAGAAACTCGACACCATTCAGGACAAAGCAGCCTGGTTGATTGGCACCCCATCCACCACCTTAAACATTCACTCCCTCCATCACCGGCGTACCGTGGCTGCAGTGTGTACCGTCTACAAGATGCACTGCAGCAACTCGCCAAGGTTTCTTCGGCAGCACCTCCCAAACCCGCGACCTCTTCCACCTAGAAGGACAAGGGCAGCAGGTGTATGGGAACACCACCACCTCCTGGTGCCCCTCCAAGTCACTCACTCCACCCTGACTTGGAAATATATCGCCGTTCCTTCATCGTCGCTGGGACAAAATCCTGCAACCCCCTCCCTAACAGCACTGTGGGAGCACCTTCACCACACGGACTGCAGCGGTTCAAGTAGGCGGCTCACCACCACCTTTTCAAGGGCAATTAGAGATGGGCAATAAATGCTGGCCTTGCCAGTGCGCCCACATCCCAGAAACGAATTTTAAAAATGAAATTCAGATGCTGCCAGCAACACATGTCTGGTCCTGTGTGATTCAGTGGAACATAAGGTTCACAGGACTGATCAAAATTCACAGCACTGGAAACAATACAAAGCTTACAATCACTGGGTTTGAGATCCTTTAACAACTCTACATTAACTTTAGATAATGCAGAAAATAGAACATTCTCTCTCCTCTTTTGACTGTGTTTTTCTATTTTTCTCACTGTCTCTATCACTATTTTTCTCTCTCCCTTGTATATTCCCTTCGTGCGCACTCTCTCACTTTGTCTCCATTGCTCTTTCTTTATTTCTGCGACTCTCACTTTCTATTTCCTTTCTCTCTCTCTCTCTCTTGTTGTCTCTGCAAATAGAAAATTCCTGTGCAACAAATTCCAAACGTTGAAGGAAGTATAGTTTAGAGGAAGCAAAAGGTTATCTGAAAGATCAAGTTGCTTGTCCTAATAGAGCAGGATTGTTGAATGTTGTCAGGAAGAACATGTGGTATTCATTGGAACTTAAAAATGCACAGCAGGAAATCAGTATCACTCAAACGTGTGTTACAAAAGTCAGCACTATTTCATTCCATTAGTGGGAACAAGTCCAAAGAGAAAATGTTAAAAAGAGACCAAAATTAATTTTTGTTTCTTTTGAAATCTGGAACCGAAGTCCCAAAAAATCCTTCCTCAGTTCTGAAGCAGTTTATACAGACCGATTGGAATTAACCTCCTTCACTGAAACGCAAAGCTCTTTCGTATCAAAAAAAAGCTGCAGTAAACTGGTAATTAAGCTAATTGTTTATCCTTCACA
This sequence comes from Squalus acanthias, assembly GCA_030390025.1. Classification (NCBI taxonomy): domain Eukaryota; kingdom Metazoa; phylum Chordata; class Chondrichthyes; order Squaliformes; family Squalidae; genus Squalus; species Squalus acanthias. The sequence continues at coordinate 142,009,268 of CM059428.1, forward strand.
GTTCAGAAATTACTCAATGTGTACTTTATTACATCTTGCGGCAAAGAGTGTTTATTTTCTTATGTAGACCTGACATCAAGCTAATTTGTGATTCAGTTTCTGAAGTATAACCAAATATCTCAACGAATTTTGAAGTCAGGGGACCTTGATAAATTAGATGTCTTCAAGACTAACAAACCCCACTGGAACAATTGATACCCGAGGGTGTGAAGGAGATCAAGCAGGGGTGGGCGTCTTCTCGCAACTTTTTTGCAAATTTGCAAATTTAAAATGCAAACTCGCGACTGGTCAGTGAGTTCACTTTAAAAATAAACCCGCTGAAAGAAAGAACTGGTATTTGTTTTGCACCTTTCATTACCTCAGGATGTCCCAAAGCACGTCACAGCTATGGAAATACTTCTGAAGTGTTATTGTTATGTAGGGAGGCCCTGCAGCCAATTTGTGCACAGCAAAGTCCCACAAACAGCAATGAGGTAAATGAGCAATTATAAACTGTTTTAGTGATGTTGGCTGAGAGATAAATGTTGACCAGGACACTCGGAGAACTCCCCTGCTCTTCTTCAAATAGTACCTATTGGATCTTTTATGTCCATCTGAGAGGGAAGACAGGGCCTTGGTTTAACATCGCATCCAAAATCCAGCACCTCCAACAGTACAACACTCCCTCAGTACCACACTGGCATGTGAGCCAAGATTATGTGCTTTAATCCTGGAGTCGGGCTTGAACCCACAACCTTCTGACTCAAGCAAGAATACCACCACTGAACCACTGCTTATACCATCAACCTGAGGGCTGTTCAAGGGAGTGGCATTAATAGGTCTCTTCCAATTTGGTTACAAGGGGTTCCAAATCCCTCCCCTCAATCTAGGGCTATGTGATTTGTTTCAAGCATCATTTGCATCCTTATGAGGTCCAGCTGCTACAACACTCCCCACAGCCCCATCCTGGACCCAACCCCAACTCAGGGAACAGCACAAGCCACATTCCTTTCTGAAGCAATTCCTTTCTACAGCTGGCTCTCTGGTGATGCAGTTGACCATGTGATTCTCGTATCAAACGTAGTGATTTCGGGGGGGTGGGGGGGGGAAGTCTCAGAACCACTGCCACTTCCAGCTGTCGATTGATCATTACTTTATCATCTCATTTTAATTTTTTTAAAACATATAGGGGGAAAAATTCAGTTGGTTGCGCCTCCCGTTAGCGCCTTAAGAGGGCGCTAATGGGGCGCAAAGCAGCTAGCGCCCAGGCGCGGTGAAGTTTGCGCCGCTCGCGAAATTAACTAGACATTTTGCGGCGGCGCTAAACACTACCGCCACGATCTCCTGCGCCGGCAGATCGTGACGTCAGTCGAGTGCGCAACGTCCCGGTATCGCCCCGGAGCGGATATTGAGTGGCGCCCCCTGCCTTACCGCCTGACGCTAGCAACGACAGGTTGAGGGGAGCGTTCTGCAGTCATGAAGGGAAAGGGGGAGCGCTATTTAAAGGTGACCGCTTCCTGCCTTTTATTGTTGGTGCCATTTTTGAACTACGCATTCTGAGAGAGAGAGAGAGAGACTTCTGGAGAGATTCAACGTTGTGTGAAGGAGTTTTGGGTACTGAGCAGCACTTTGCAGGTTCATTTTGATTTGCCATTCCTTGTATCGATTTAGAAGAGATTGTGGGGGCTGCACTCTGAGCTTTTTGCCTGGTACTCTCCATTGTTCTTTCCAGCAGATTTGATGTACAGGTCTCTCCAGGCCGAGATTCAAGGCTGCAATGAGCAGGATGTGGATGGAAAGCAAGATCAACCCTCCCCTTTAAGAACTGGCCCGTGCCATTGTGTGTGTGTTCCATTGCTGACTGACATTACATGAGCTTCGCCAGCGGTCTGAGGTAGCGCCTCGCTCCTCAGCCTTTGCGCCTTAAGACAGGTGTGAAGCGCCTGATTTAGCGCTCCAATCACCTCCAGGGGCGATAAAAGTCAAGTTTGCAGTCAGTGGCGATAATTAGCGCCAGGCGCTAATCTTTGCGCCCGGCCGATAATTGCGCCCCAAATGGGGCGATACTGAATTTCTCCCCCATATAGTCTATTTGAGATTCCAGGGGCAATTTTCCTGGGTCTGTGGTCAGGATCAGAGGGTTAGCTGGGCACAGCAAGTAGCAGAAAATCGGGCAAATCGGACCACCTGCCCGTAAAGGAACCTGCCTTATTTTCCTCCATTTAAATGAATCATCAACCAGCTTCTTATCCTGTTCCACAACCTACTCTAGATTCTTGTTGGTTTCAGTCCAATTGGAAGTGAGGTCCCGTGCTTCAGCCATTGTTTTCGGGATAGCCTTGCCAGGGCTGAGCGTCTGCCTGCCTCAACAAGGCCATTGACGTATGGGACAAGCCTGAGAGGGGCAGGGACTCCCTCAGTCTAGACCCTCAGTCAGAACCCAGCGTAGCATCGGTGCAGGTACACCTGGTCTCACCAGCCGTACCTGGACAAGATTAACAGACATGAGACCACCTTGGGGTCCAGGCAGGGATCAGCAGTGGACTCCTGAAGATTGGGGACAGAATATCTATATATATATATATATTTTAAGGCTTCCGAGGCCACATTCAGTAATTTTCCGGAATATGGGGAACCCAGCAATCCCAAGTCAGCCAGCTTCCGCCGACATTCGTAGCCTATGGAGTGGGGGTTTGCCACAGATGTCTCCTCGGTCAGGGCTTTCTATAGGCGTGGCTTCTTCACTAGCTTTGCTCCTTTGAGATAGGCAGTACATAAAAACATAAGAGATAGGAGCAGGAGAAGCCATACGGCCCCTCGAGCCTGCTCCCCCATTCAATAAGGTCATGGCTGAACTTTTACATCAGCGCCACTTTCCCGCCCTGTCCCCATATCCCTTGATTCCCTTAGTGCCGAAAAATCTATCGATCTCACTCTTGAATATACTCATCGACTAAGCCTCCACAGCCCTCTGGGGTAGAAAATTCCAAAGATTCACCACCCTCTGAGTGAAGAAATTTCTCCTCATCTCAGTCCTACATGGCCGACCCCTTATTCTGAGACTGTAACCCCTGGTTCTAGACTCCCCAGCCAGGGGAAAACAGCATCTCAGCCTCTCCCCTGTCAAGCCCTGTAAGAATTTTATACGTTTCAATGAGATCACCTCTCATTCTTCTAAACTCCACAGAGGATGCTTGGAGAATTGATGTTGTTCCTGTCATCTTGATTAATGAAAAAGTGACAGGGAGAAAAAACAAAATGAAACACAAAATGGGCCCAGGTTCGGTGCTGCTTCACCGTTGCAAGTATGACATGAATGAAGCAAACATTTCTCCAGCAGAAGAGCTTTCACTAAAGGGACTCCTTTTTAATAGGATAGCTAATAGAGATAGTCTGTTCCTTCAAAAAGTGAAGAGGAAGACAGCCGGGCAGATAATCTATCATTCCTGTTACCAGACACCATCATTTACTCAGGAGGAACATAGATTGCATCCCATCAAAATGTCGGTCTTTAAATCTGATGAATAACAACACTTGATACCCTCAACAGCTGCTGTAGCTTCAGAAAGTCATGAAGTGGCCCAACACCATGACCTTATAGTTTCAGCATTTGTGGAACACATCAGCTAGTTATATCATTAATAAAGGATGTGAGGTCAGGTCACCCTTTAACGAGCACAATCCATGCTCCAGACAAGTCACCTTTCTTTGGGGCAATGTTGTATTACTTGAGCAAGGATTTACAATGTAAAAGGGAAAGGAAAAGATTCGCTGTATTAGGCATCATAACTCTTCTAGGCAAGGTACTTTCCCATTGTTTACCTACAAGCACGTTCATCTGCAAAGAGAATCCTGTGCTCCTTTGTTGTGGAGAAATCCAATTCCTAGCACGTTGTGGGGAGAATTTCAACTCGCGGCCATCCGTTTTACGCTTGAAAAATGGGTGGCCAGGAGTTGAAAATCCTCAGTCACCCCACTCATGTCCGATGCCATATTCAGCCGGGCCTGTCAATGGGCGAGCAGCCCGCCCGCCAGAAACAGCTTTACTCTGCAAATCAGGGTTGTAGGACCCGATGCAAAATTCAGGTACAAATGGGCAAAACAAATATTTTTTTTAAATTAGGCCACCTATACTTTCTGGATGAAGCCCACTGATGGCCCATGCAAAGCTTTCAAACAACCCTACAGCTCTTTTATTTCTTACCATGCTTGTCAATACTCCATCAGGGCAGCAACTTAGAACTGAAGCCCTTAGCCTGCCGATATCTTAGTAAGGCTTCACACTGCATATCATTTGACAACCACCACATATGATGCATGGCCACTTATTGCCGCACAGGATAGAGTGCAGGTTGGGCGCATGTCTGTAACTCTATGTGCCCCTTAGGTCACCTTACATCTCAAAACTACTTCTCTGCTTGTAAAACCAGCTGACAATTAATACAGAGGAACAGGGCCAACCTGGAGGAGGGCCTAGAAATTACAAGCTCTTTACTCCCTTTGAGATCCTTGACATAATAGAAAATCACTTTCTTTCACCTCCAAAATACCACCCACTCCCACCCCACCTCTCCCCTTTGGTTGCTGAAACCCTAATTCATGCCTTTATCACCTCGTGGCTGGATTTCAGCAGTGCTTTCCATCTCAGCCTCCCCAGTGCCATCCTCAATAAACCACAAGTCACTCTGCTGTCGCCTGCGTTCTCACCAACACTAAAACCTGCATTCCCACCACCCCCATCTTCACCATGCCACAGTGGCTTTCATGTCCCAGGGAATTCACCTCAAGATTCTCGTATTAACATTCAAATACCCACACACCCTCACTTCAGCAATCTCTTCCAGCCATTATGAACCCTGTATTGTGGAACTCCCTACCTCAAAATCTTCCTTCTTGCCTTCAGAACTTTTCTTAAGGCCCTATTATTTGACGGTGCTTTTACACACTTCTGACCAGACTGACGCTCTTCCCTCTCCTTTTGCTGGTCAGTATCTACTATCCTATACAGTTCTCTCGGACGTCTGTCTGTATGTAGTGACTGTTATAGTTGCTACTACTGTTGGTGAAGCTGCAGGCCCCCCGCATACTCGGAGTAGTATCATACTGTGCTGTTGTCTCTTGCTCCCCTTCTCATTCAGTCACACACAGGCAACCACATAGTCGCCACAGCATTTTGCAAGCAAGCTCTGTGTGAAGCTGGCCTACAGCCAACAGCCTAACATTTGTTCTTTGCTGTGATTGTAGGGCAGGAAGAGCAGTCTGTCAGCACTGTCAGTGACCCAGAACAAGAAAGAAAGAAAGACTTGCATTTATATAGCGCCTTTCACTACCACCGGACGTCTCAAAGCGCTTTACAGCCAATGAAGTACTATTTGAAGTGGAGTCACTGTTGTAATGTGGGAAACGTGACAGCCAATTTGCGCACAGCAAGCTCCCACAAACAGCAATGTGATAATGACCAGATAATCTGTTTTTGTTGTGTTGGTTGAGGGATAAACATTGGCCAGGACACCGGGATACCTCCCCTGCATTTCACAGCATCCTGCATCCTTCTCAGCAATGTTTGTAGGCACAAGTACAGCTATATAAACCCCAACGAATACAGTTAATGAGGCGGTGAATCACTGCGCACAGGTGAGGAAGAGCAAGTGGTAGTGCCAGAGGAGGAGAAGAAACGTGACGTCTGGATGGAGACAAGGCTGCCATCAAGTATCCTCTGTACTTTAGGAAGATCCGCACTGCTGTGAAATTAGGCATGTTCCTGCTGCGATTCGATGAGAAAAGCGATAGAAGTACTGGTCATGCTGGCCAATGTCATCCAGAGGAAAATCAGCCCTATTGTCTAAGAACCTCTTTTTTATATCCCAACTTCTTTCATGATCTTTTTATTGCTGACGTCTTGTAAATGCTCCAATCTCTGGTGATTTTGTAGACAACAGGGCTCATTTTCCTCTGGGCCTTGCAACTGGGCGCTAAGCAGGCGGAGTGTATCCTGCAGCAGTGATACTAGCCGCCATGGTTGGGGCCTTCTGGTTGACATTCAGAAATATAGAGACTTGAGGGCCTCCAGCCAATCCCTGGTACAATGCTCCTGTAAACAAGACAACGGACTTACCTGCAGGGCCGCTGCCTACCCTTCCTCAGTCCTCCAATCGAAGAAGGCAAGTGCAAGACCTTAAGGTCTGCTTTCTTGTGGTTGACCCTCCAAATGGATACTCAGCTAGCAAAGGTACAGGAAAATGAAGCAATATGGCTGGGCATGTCCCTTCCCACTTCATATGAATGATTGTCCCTGCCTGAGCATTAGTCATTCCATCCTCAGATAGGGGCAAATATTGCAACTTATTGATGCTCTCCGTCTCTTCTGTTTTTGAAGACATGACTTCCTCATTGTCAACCTTTCTGATCATATGAAGTAGATATCAACAAGAAACTTGTAGACAATATTAAATTTGTATTTCTGAAGATGCAATGACATTTTCTAGAACTTTTGGGGTGTACTAATTAGACTCGTCTTCAAAATGGCTTGTGTTCACTTTCCCTAGCGGTTTTCTTTTCAAATACATGCCATTGGACCTCTTCAAACCAAATACAATGGTTAAGAAATTAAAAGTGGAAAATGCTGAAAATGCACAGCAGGTCAGTCAGTCAGCATCTGTAAAAAAAAGACTGGTTATCATGTTCAGGTGTGTATCCTTCATCAGATTTAGTTTTAGCAAGATCTGGTTTTAGACCATCTTAGAGAGTTTGGAGGAAAAGTTGAGTCGCGCCCCCTTTGGGGCGCTAACTTCGCCGGGGTGCTACTGGAAGCGCCCCGCCTCCCTCTTGGGGTGCTGCGAAGGAATATCACGGCGCTACGTATTGCAGGCCTTCCTCCCCTTCTTAAAGGGGAGGGGCCTTGCGCAGCGCGACCCGGGGCCCAGCTGGGCCACCAGGTATCGGAGTGCCGGCAAAAGAGCCCGGCACTCAAGAGAAGTGCCGGGCTCACGGAGCGCAGCCAGCACTCCGCAGGGGGGCTGAAGAGGAGGCCGGGGACAGCAACGTGGGCAGGTGCTGGCAGGCGGCCAGCAACAAAAATGGCCGCCCGGCACCTCGCCTTTAATTAGCACCACCCCGGCCGCAGGTAGGCCCCCCTGACCCCGTCGGACATAGCGTCCAGCGGTAATTCAGGGGGCACTACCGAAGATTGCAGCCGGGGCGCAAGTGGGGCGCTGTGCTAACGGTTACCGTCGCCACTAACCTCCTGCTGTTGCTCTTAGGGCGTTAACGGGAGGCTCAAAGCAACCAAATTTTTCCCCCTTTATGCCCTAAATACTTCACTTTTTGTTCCTTGAACTTCATTTTACTTTTGGTCAGTTTGATACCATTTTGTTGGCATCACTTCCACTGGGGATTTTGTTTCTGATCATGCTCCTTTTCACCTGTACCCTAAACTATCATGTCCTCCACCATGACAACGACTCCTTCCAGGCTTTTAAGTGCCTCCATGAAATTCCTCAGAAGCAGGAGAGATTCCGATAGGCGTGTATGGAAAGGGTAGTCAGCATACCCGATTCTTCATTTAATATAACATAGCAAAACCTAGTCTTTGTTTTCACTATTTCAGGCAGAACATCATCAATGGTTCGTAGTGGATTGTGATTGTGTTTGAGGGCTTTGTTAGATTCCTTTCAATCACTCCCTTTCATCACCACCACAACTGAGGGGACCTAATCAGTTAGGACAGTGGCCAATACAGGAACTTCCCGATCAACAAACTCCTTAATGTGATTCTTGGCAAATTCTTTTACAGCTAGTTTCATGACTGCAACTGTGTAGGTGGGATCTTGGTCTCAATTTGAAGATGCAGAGTCACTTCTAACTTCCCCCACCCCAAGCCTTCTTTGAAAACATCCTGATACTTGGCCAGTACAACTTGGTTTGTGATTCCCCCCGTGTCATGGGGACTCCAGCGATCCCGTAGAAGTCCCTGGCCCTCTGGCAGCCTGGAAGGATGTGGAGCCATAGAAGTTGAGGGCTGCTGTCACATTTAATTGCCACATGCAGGGCAGTTGTGGCAGTGGAGCGAGAATGAAAATCTTCATGATGAAGAGGCCCAATGGCATCCTTGGAAAGGTACAGCCATCGGAGGCACAGCTCCAAGATACACGTTGCGGAGGGTCGTACCTGGTGGGCTGCTGTCCTCAGCAATGCCGCCTGAATCTCCTGACCTGGATACACTGCTGCTGCTATTCCTCCTCCATTATGGTGGCATAGAATGGTATGGCCATGGGGAAAGCCATCCCTTGTTCGAAGTCGATCTGAGTGTGGGTTTGGGGGTGGGAGCTGTTGGGGGACCCAATTTTTTTCTGGGAAGAGGGGAAAGCACAACAGTAAGATGAGGTGCAGGTGTCAGGGATTTAAAAATGTCAAGGAAGGGATTTTATAATCGTTCCTGGAAAGCCTGTAATCAGTAAGTGAGGTTGGTGCCCCCTGCAGCTCACCAACTCCTCACTTACACTTGTTTGAAGTGCTGGGGGGAGCTGTTAAAGACTATTGTTTTTTGGGTAAAAAGTTACTCTTGATTGGAGGAGCGACGTAAACCCAGGAAATGTCCATGCACTTGAACAGTACAGCTATGCAGATAAGCCCCGAGAGGCTTTGATAGGCATAAGATTCGCATTGACAAAGTCAGCATGGCTTTATGAAGGGGAAGTCATGTCTGACAAATTTGCTCGAGTTCTTTGAGGATATAATGTACAGGGTGGATAAAGGGGAACCAGTGGATGTAGTGTATTTAGACTTCCAGAAGGCATTCGACAAGGTGCCACATAAAAGATTATTACTCAAGATAAAAAAATCACTGGATTGGGGGTAATATTCTGGCATGGGTGGAGGATTGGTTATCTAACAGGAAGCAGAGAGTTGGGATAAATGGTTCATTCTCGGACTGGCAACCAGTAGCCAGTGGTGTTCCGCAGGGGTCGGTGCTGGGTCCCCAACTCTTTACAATCTATATTAACGATTTGGAGGAGGGGACCGAGTGTAACATATCAAAGTTTGCAGATGATACAAAGATGGGAGGGAAAGTAGAGAGTGAGGAGGACATAAAAAACCTACAAGGGGATATAGACAGGCTGGGTGAGTGGGCAGAGATTTGGCAGATGCAATACAATATTGGAAAATGTGAGGTTATGCACTTTGGCAGGAAAAATCAGAGAGCAAGTTATTATCTTAACGGCGAGAAACTGGAAAGTACTGCAGTACAAAGGGATCTGGGGGTCTTGGTGCAAGAAAATCAAAAAGTTAGTATGCAGGTGCAGCAGGTGATCAAGAAAGCCAATGGAATGTTGGCTTTTATTGCTAGGGGGATAGAATATAAAAACAGGGAGGTATTGCTGCAGTTGTATAGGGTATTGGTGAGACCGCACCTGGAGTACTGCATACAGTTTTGGTGTCCATACTTAAGAAAAGACATACTTGCTCTCGAGGCAGTACAAAGAAGGTTCACTCGGTTAATTCCGGGGATGAGGGGGTGGACATACGAGGAGAGGTTGAGTAGATTGGGACTCTACTCATTGGAGTTCAGAAGAATGAGAGGCGATCTTATTGAAACATATAAGATTGTGAAGGGGCTTGATCGGGTGGACGCGGTGAGGATGTTCCCAATGATGGGTGAAACTAGAACTAGGGGACATAATCTTAGAATAAGGGGCTCCTCTTTCAAAACTGAGATGAGGAGAAACTTTTTCACTCAGAGGGTAGTGGGTCTGTGGAATTTGCTACATCAGGAAGCTGTGGAAGCTACTTCATTAAATAAATTTAAAACAGAAATAGACCGTTTCCTAGAAGTAAAGGGAATCAGGGGTTACGGGGAGCGGGCTGGAAATTGGACATGAGTTTGAGTTCGGTTCGGTCAAGGCCCTGTGGGTGGCGGAGCGGGCCCAGGGGCCGAGTGGCCTGGTCCTGCTCCTATTTCTTATGTTCTTATTGTTAAAAAGAGCAAGGGAATTTGCATTTAGCGCAATAATGGAGTATAAGTAGAGTAATGCACTAAAACAAATAGTTCCTCAATCTTTTCGGTGTAATAATGGCGTAACAACAGTGTAACTGCCAAAGACAATGAGCAACTTCACTATGTCTCCTTTCAAAGTGATCATATAATGTTTAGATAACATTTACAAATGCTCCCAAATCTTCCACATGATATTTATATTTCATACACTCCTGATGACTGTGAATAGTAAGGTTCATGCAATTGTCACTTAATTTATCTATTAAGGATAACTAGTCCATCATGCTAACTAATCTATTGGAGAACACCTGTATTATCCTTCAATTCTGACGAAAGGGCTCGACCTGAAATGTTAACTCTGTTTCTCGCTCCACAGATGCTGCCTGACCTGCTGAGTATTTCCAGCATTTTGTTTTTATTTCAGATTTCCAGCATCTGCAGTATTTTGCTTTTGTACCTGTGTTACCCTTTCCGGTTATGAGACAACTGAGTCACCATCTTCCTAAAGGAAGATAACTGAGTCACCCAGCTCGTATTGTAAGACAATTGAGAGTAGCTGAGTGAACCATCTTGTATTGAGTCATCCTGCTTTTCTCACGTACGGTTTGCCACAGCTGGCCTTCATTTATTGAAGACAGGTATCCCGTCTCACCAAATTGCGAAAACAAAAGCTAGCAAATGTCTTACTTTCAACTTACTACAAGAGAACAGAAGCTGTAATAAGTGGAGACAACCTTACTGGTAGGTACAGACTTCTATTTGGTTTCTGTTTCAACACATCTGCAATATTAGTCTCTGGACACCTGATATTAATTTAGCAATTGGCTTAGCAGACTTTCAGATTCCAGTAAACCAAAGACTTCAGTTATGCAATTCCCATGTGATGATTAACAGTCTACAACACTTAAAAGAATGATCAGTGGAATCCCAATCCATTAGATAAATCTTTCAGTCTTTATAGAAACTGTTTGGTTTAACAGCAGGCACTGCAGACTATCACCCTGGCACTCCAGCACTATAGGGGAAGATTTGCTCTGTGTTAAGTGTAACTAAACTTTAAACCCAATTTTTAACAGATTATGATTTCCCTACACATATCACAGAGGAAATGTATCCATTATTTATAACTGAGCATTTACCTAAATCTAAAGGGTAATTTCTCCAGGAAATGTGCTTGCCATATTTATATATATGTATATTTGGGGAGAAAAGCCAGAACAGCCATGGGTATAAGGAAGCATGCATCTTTGAAATCTATGATGTACATTCAAGTAGCATATACTTTCTCTATAAAGTATTAACGTGAACTCTAGCTTAAATCTACCATTACTCTGCCTTGGTGTCTCTACCGCCTGGAGACTTCGTCCAATGTTGTGTCCAGCTTTATAATTTGAAACAGAAGAACCAATGGGGCAGGAGACTTAGGATGTGTCCTTCTCAATGACCACAGATAGCTTTACCGAAAGCAGGGCTCAACATCAGCAGGTGTCATAAGTCTTGCTCTGGGCACCTGGATTTCTTGAAGCAATTGCCTGAAGGATAAGCCACTCCCTCCATCCTATCTCCAAGCTCATGGCTTAGCTGGCATTCACAAGGGGGAACACCTTTAAAAGATGAGTCTATCCCAGTCTCTCCCGTTTTCTGAAACCACCATCCTTAAAAATAGGGAAAACAACACCTGGAAAACTTACTCTGGTCCACTATTGTCAATATGAAGTCAAAAACAGGAAGGCAGATTATTATCTGAACGGCAATAGATTGGGAAAAGGGGAAGTGCAACGAGACCTGGGTGTCCTTGTGCACTAGTCGCTGAAGGTAAGCATGCAGGTGCAGCAGGCGGTTAAGAAGGCAAATGGTATGCTGGCCTTCATAGCGAGAGGATTCGAGTACAGGAGCAAGGAGGTCTTGCTGCAGTTGTACAGGGCCTTGGTGAGACCACACCTTGAGTATTGTGTGCAGTTTTGGTCGCCTTATCTGAAGAAGGATGTTCTTGCCATGAAGGGAGTGCAGCGAAGATTCACCAGACTGATACCTGGGATGGCAGGAATGACGTATGAAGAGAGATTGGGTCGATTGGGCTTGTATTCGCTAGAGTTTAGAAGAATGAGAGGGGATCCCATTGAAACTTATAAAATTCTAACAGGACTAGACAGACTAGATGCAGGAAGGATGTTCCCGATGGCGGGGGAGTCCAGAACCAGGGGTCACAGTCTAAGGATAAGGGGTAAGCCATTTAGGACTGAGATGAGGAGGAATTTCTTCACCCAGAGAGTGGTGAACCTGTGGAATTCTCTACCACAGAAGACAGTCGAGTCTAATTCATTAAATATATTCAAGAAGGAGTTAGATATATTTCTTAAGGCTAAGGGGATCAAGGGATATGGGGAGAAAGCAGGGACAGGGTACTGAATTTGGATGATCAGCCATGATCGCATTGAATGGCAGAGCAGGCTCAAGAGGCCGAATGGCCTACTCCTGCTCCTATCTTCTATGTTTCTATAGCAACTGTGTCCATGGAGAAATTCACAGCCTGGGATATCCCACTGTCCTAACTCAAGAAAGAATTTGCATTTATATAGCGCCAATGAATTACTTTCAAGGTGTAGTTACTGTTGTTATGTAGGCAAACATGGGGTTAGAATGCAAAAAAATGAAAAATAACGAATTAGTTGATTAACTAGGCATGACAAACAAAATAGGTGGGTGAATGTTTGACATTAGTAGACATGAGCTACGGTTCTGTGGATAGGCCATCGTCTGCACTGGGCCACTCGAACTGCTGATTTGTGAATAACTAAACAAGTGTAATTGTGACAGTAGCCCCATGATGTCACCCCCAATAAGAAATACAGTTCTATCTCAAAATATTTCCAAGTTGACACTTTTGGTGGTTATAATATTTTATTATAGCAAATAAAGTAATACAAATATTTGGAAACAATAAAACATTAAAAAAAATCCTTTCTACAATATATTGTTTAACCTACGATGTTTATAATAAATAGTATAAACAGGTTATACTGGTGATTTGGTGGCAGCAGTGCTGTTCTAACATGTTATTTAGTTCATAAAAAAATGAAAACAGCATCAAAGTGTCATCAAACATTCACTGTACATTTTTGGCACAGGATTTGAAATAGAAACATGCATATGATTCTTATTAGTTTTAATAGAAAACATAATTGCAGTAAGCGTGGCCTTGACTAAAACATGGACATCGCTAACTTGTTTAGTACCTGGGCTCAGTAGCAACCAAAACAAAACCCCTTTTGTAAAAAGAAGTTTCATGTGCCACTTTGTTTCCCCTCGTTTCAGGATCCTTTCCAGCTGTTTTTCTGTTATAACCCTTTTATCCCGACAAGCATCTGTGACCACTAAGATCTTGAAATTACACTATGTGATTATTAGCACTGAGCATGTTTCTGTTTGTTTCCGTCCTCCATTATTTGATTTAGTGGATTAACGATTTCATTCAAAAATTAACAAAGAATCGGTATAGGGACACAATAAACATTTGTACACTAATATTCGCACAGCAAATTTCAAAGCCAATGTACGTACAGCCTTATTATAGATATTTAAAAAGATAATTACTCTCCTTGTTCACCCTGCATGCAACAAATGAGTGAAAAATGAGTGACAATAATCACATTTTCTTCAGAAACCATCCCATCGCCTACAGTTCCATTTTCCACTGGCTTCCTGCATGTGTGGATGTGTCGGTGGGAAGAATCACTCGGCTTGCTATGTGCAGCAACAGTAAATACATTCACAAAGAACATGTTTATAACTTTGCTACACATAGCGACCAGAGCAATTTTTCTCCACCATGTTAGCGATCAGTTGGCAGCGCCAATTGAACTGAATTTTCACATTTAACAGCTGGTGCGGTGCCAAGGACCAAACAAGAGGCAATTTAATCACCACACCAGGAAGCAAAAGTAGAACAAAAATTCGCCATGGAAGAGCTGAGGTTATGTTTTCAACAGAGCTCACGGCAGAGGATGAAAACCTCATTTATATTGTTCAAAATGGTGTCCAGCCTGTAGTCAATTGTTCTTAATTGCCTGCATATGAAGAGGTAGAAACTGTAAATATTTCCCAGCAGCAGTGAGCCCCAGCACACCCACAGAGGATGCCTCCCACCCTAAAGGAGGAGAAACATTTAAGGCACAATCCCCACCACTTAAAACAGGTAGTCGCTTCTATCGGCCAACAAGTGATAACCATTAATACAAAAAGAAAATACTGCAGATGCTGGAAATCTGAAATAAAAACAGAAAATGCTGGAGATACTCAGCAGGTCAGGCAGCATCTGTGAAGAGAGAAACAGAGTTAACGTTTCAGGTCGATGACCTTTCGTCAGAACTGGAAAAAAGCAGGAAATGGAACAGATTTTTAGCAAGTTTAGGGGCTGGGAAAGGGGGGAGGGGATGAAAGAACAAAAGGGAAGGTCTGTGATAGGATAGAAGGCAGGAGAGGTGAAGAGACATTAAGAGAGATACCTGATCAAACACGAGAAGGGAGACAGAAAGCAATGAAGATGAACAAGGTAAAAGAGACAAATGGAAATCCCGTCAGAGAGAAGAGCAGAACTTCTTCAAGGTGGGCATTCCTGGAAGAGAGGTGGCAGTGAATTAAACAGTAATACAAAAAGAAAATCTCAGGTATCTCTCTTAATGTCTCTTAACCTCTTCTGCCTTCTATCCTATCACAGACCTTCCCTTTTGTTCTTTCATCCCCTCCCCCCTTTCCCAGCCCCTAAACTTGCTTAAAAATCTGTTCCATTTCCTGCTTTTTTCCAGTTCTGACAAAAGGTCATCGACCTGAAACGTTAACTCGGTTTCTCTCTTCACAGATGCTGCCTGACCTGCTGAGTATCTCCAGCATTTTCTGTTTTTATTTAAGTGATAACCATTATACATTTGTATTAACATCAATTTCAAAGTTGCAGGTTATAGTGTCTTAACTACTCCGTTTATTTCGGGCAGGAACAGCTGTGCTTACTCACGAGTTCGCACCTCATTAAGGTGCACTGAACGCAAGAACAAACATTAAGTAAGTAAATAACACCTCATTAATGTTCAATTGCCTTTTGTGTTTTTAAGCCCTTCTAATAAGTGGCGAGGGGGTTACAGTTTGTACTAAGCACTGACTGCAGTTTAAATAAAGCTGCTGATCAGAGAGGAGCTGGAAATAACGGAGCAAAAGGTCACTACACAGAAGCCACATTCTATAAGCGGGGAGATCTGTACCACAAAAATGTCTGCTGGGTCACAATTTTGGATCCTTGACACAATATTCCGTAAAGCAGCAGTTACAATGTACATTTGAAATCTTGCAGCACACGCATAGTCAATTTGGATTCTCTTTTTGCCATCAGTTTCTTTCCATTTGTCTGGCTTAATATCCAACTGTATTTTACACTGCAGGGTGGAGGGGGAGGAGCGCAACATTCATTTTGGCATCCATTGCTTTCAACTGGGGTTCTTTCCCCCACCACCGATCACAGTAAGGAACTTCAAAACCTTCATCAGCTGTAATAGGAGTCAATTATCTGAAACCAGTTGTAACTTCAAATTCTGACGAAGGGTCATCGATACTGAAAGGTTAACTCTGCTTCTCTCTCCACAGATGCTGCCTGACCTGCTGAGTGTTTCCAGCATTTTCTGTTTTTATTTGTAACGTCAATGATGCTTTATTGGCTTAATGTACCTTCGCGCAAGCGCTGAAGGCTCTCCTCCATTCAACCGTATGATTCAGGATGAAACCCATAAAATGGAAAGGTTGGTCCCGTGACCGTGTGCAATCTGATTAATCCGCCCTCGTACACAGTCCAGAGAGACGGCTGCCATTGTGCCGTTCCGGACACCAAACGAAGCACGTAGACCGACGCTTGTCCACTGGCTACCTGCAGGCATCTGACCTCCAATTTGGCGTGTGACAGCAGACGGCTGGATGTGATCGCTCTGCAACCGGTTCAGGGTGACTTTGACGATATCACAAGAGTGAATCAGTTTGATGTTGAACGCAAGGCTGGCCACTCCGCTGTCACGGAACAGGACATGCTTGTGTGCAAACTGCCCGGACGTCACCAGCGCGACCTGGCTCTGCTCTGCCGCCGGCGAAACCTCCTGGAAACTGAGAAACTTATTCCTCACAGCCCCCGTTGGCAACGCAGACCCCGAAACTGCGAGCGAAAGGGCCGAGGAAACCGCCGACGGGATCCAAATTAGGCTGAAAACACTGATCCCAGATGCGTCTCCAAAGTAGCGCACACTGCACTGTGGAGGAGAGTGGATCTGAAAGCTGATTGTGTCTCCGCCATTGACCATGGCAGCTCCAGAGGCAGAAATCGAGGTATCCCGATAGTTGACCCCAGATTTATAAACTTGCGTTAACTCTTCGTTCGTCCCATTCCTGTTGATGTAGGAAAGTAATGTGAAGCCTTCGCGAACGCACGTGTGGCCCATTGCGTACAGCGCCTGGTGATAGACGAACTTTATGACCCCTTGCTCAGTGAATCTCACAGCCCTGCCGTCGTGGAACAAGGTGATCATGTAGGGATCGGAGAGGGAAATGACCTTGAAGACAGGCCGATAGTTGGTCTGGTAGTGAACTGAGCTCGCCATGTGCGCGCTCATGGCCACCGCCCCCGTGTCGTGGGACAGCCAGAAGAAGCTGAATGGGTTGTGGAGGTGGTAGAAGTTGAGGTCGCTACTTTGGTTACAGAACTGATTGGGGCTTTTCACGAAGAGGTGAAGCGTGTAGCTGGGCTCCACCTCGGCCGAGCCGCTCACGCTGCCGCTCTGGTAGTACTTCCCCTCGGGCTGCTCGACGCGGACGCTGCCAAGGTCCTGACCCTCCTCCTCCTCCTCGTTCAGCCTCAACGAAAGCTGGAGGAAGTTTCTGCAGTTGTGCCTGACGGCAAAGTTGTAATCGGTCCAGATCAGTCCGTGCTGCCTGAAGACCAACCTGCCGTCTTCGTTGGTCGCCAGGTTGGACAGGGGCTTTCCCTTTAAGGGCAGGTTCAAGCCCAGGTGAACGGGGCTCTGTCCGAGGTTAAGCGACGGGTCCTCGGTGTTTGTCGACCACGATTCCGAGATCCGGTTTTCGGGCGACTGGGTGCAAACGGTATCACTGCGCAGGGAGCACCGGAGAGCCACTGTGCCTTCATCACACAGCGAACAGGCCTGGCATTCCTGCATTTCTTTGTTGAAGAAGTAGCTGCGCCCACAAAACCCCGAGGCCATGTCCCTTTCAGCAACACCCAGACACCTGAATCCACCTGTTAAAAAGAGCAGGAGAGAGAGACTGACTGAAGCACTCTGTCATCAGGGCCTGGCACTTCTCACTTTGGGACTAACAGAAATTATAAAGTGCCCACCTGGAGTGTTAAGACATTTTATCCGATCGCCACAAAGATCTGCTGACTCCAGACACTCATCTTTGTCCTGGATTTAAGACAAAATGAATAGAAAGCTGTGATTGAAAGTAATTTAAGACAATGTGATCGTATTGGTGCTCTGAAATTCTATTATATAAACACATGCTAGCTGGAATGTATGGAGATAAGACAACTTGTGACTTGCAGTAGTATTAGCCTAAATTATTCAAGTACATGCCCACTTGTAAAGGAGCCTTGACCGGTGCCGCCACATTCGAAAATCGCAGGCACTGAGGGGCATCCTAGATTCATAGAATGATACAGCACAGAAGGAGGCCATTCGGCCCATCATGCCGAAAGAGCTATCCAATTAGTCCCACTCCTCTGCTCTTTCCCCATAGCCTTGCAAATTTTTCCTTTTCAAGTAGTTATCCAATTCCCTTTTGAATGTTATTATTGAATCTGCTTCCACCACCCTTTCAGGCAGTGCATTCCAGATCATAACAACTCGCTGCGCATGTCCTCATGTCACCTCTGGTTCTTTTGCCAATTACCTTAAATCTGTGACCTCTGGTTACCGACCCTTCTGCCACTGGGAACAGTTTCACCTTATTTACTGTATCAAAACCCTTCTAGATTTTGAACACCTCTTTACCAAATCTCCCCTTAATCTTCTCTGCTCTGTCCCCTGTCCAGATAAGAGCAGCCCAACGAGCCTGGCAGGAGATTGCTGGCAGGACGAATAATGTCAGCAGCACCTAGACGACCTGGCTACAAATGTGGAAGGAGATGGCAGAGCTGAGGTAAGCTGCCAACGTGAGACTCCCTTACACTTTCCAATACCGAGCAGCTCCCTAATTAAGGTTGCCACAAATGATTCCTCAGAAACTGTCTCTTACTCACTGCTGCCCATCCAAAGCACTCAGACAACCTCACAGCTCTCTGCAGCATGACACAAATTCAGATCGCAACTTACGGCTGAAACTGTAGCCACACCGAAATCTTAAAGGAATAAATGTTTCTATCACTACCTAGCTGTATAATGCATGTTGATTTACCAACACTATAGGGCCGGTTTTAACGGTGGGAATGGTGCGGATGGGGGGGGGTGAAGATGGTGATGTTAAGAGCGGATTCCCACTGTATTCCCACCCACACCATTTACACTTGCCCGACTTCAGGCACGAGGAGGCCGCCCTCCCCAGAGGAGCTGGGGCTAATTTAAATGGTAAAGTCGCGTTCCAATGACATCATCGGGATGCGCACACCATTTTAACCACAGGCCCGCACATTCTCCAACCCGCTGGCGAAACTGGAAGCAGCAAGGATCTGGGAGGCCCTGGTCCCCCAAGTCATTACTTGCTTGGGACCTTCCCCCAAACCCCCCCCCCCCCACCCACCACCGCTAGCGGGGACATCATTCCAAGGCATTGGGTGGGAGTCAGCAACATGGCATGTAAATGAGGCCCGGAGTTAAAATCTCCCAGGCCTCACGTGCAAGGGTGGGCCGGATGGATTGCCGCCCGGTTCAACCCCCGTACCCCCAACTCCTGCACCCGAGTTAAAACTGGCCCTGATGATGGGCTTCATAATGGGCGCTTGTGTGTCATTGTACATGCTCTTTGAACTTTTAACATCTCAAAACTACTTCTCCACATGCAGGACAAAATAGATCATAACAAAAGGAACAGAGCCAAACTGGAGGAGGGCCAAGAAATTCAATAATTTTACACGTTTTCAAGCGGTTCCACCTTACAGCAGTGAACTAAAGCAATGGTCAGTCAGCAGCTGTCCTACTTTTATCCCCAGCCTGGAAAGCCTCTCGATACAGGACTGTCAATCAAGTCAAAACTTAAAGACACAAAGGCTGCCTCTCAGATACCGGATTTCTAGCAGATTCTCTCACCTCCAGGTCAAAGTAAATTTGCAAGAATCGGTGAGTAACCTAGCAGCAGAACACCCTTTACTAATAATGGCCATCCCTTTCCCTCAAAGAAAACTGGCAACATTGTCTGAGGAACTAATCAAGCCAATTTTGATCAGTTGAGGGTGTATTTTCTGACAATGACACAGACAAAGGTGGGCACCCAATTTGAATATCAAAGTCCACTCCAGACAGGCAGGTGTGGATTACATTACACTTCAAGATGAAGGAATTATATTACATGTCAAGTTTAAGGAATTCTTAATAGACACAGTGACAGCAATGACTTCCATTTCAAGTATCTCCTAGCTACAAATCCAAATAAGATATAGAAATAAAAGAAATATAGAAACTTGAAACCTGATGGATCTCATTTATCACACAGCTTGCTAACACTCCCAATTGGCCCAGAGCAAGGCAACACATCACAGCATCCTGCATTATAGGGCTTTAAACTAAATAAAGGGGGTGGGGGGAGGGTCCCAGTGGAGAGAAATCTAGAATGCTAAAGAGAAAAGACAAGGAAACAGTGCAGGAAAGTGATTGGGGTAAGATAACCAGATTGTGTCAGGAAGGGACAGAGCATACAAACAAAAGAGTGCACTAACAAATAGGGTCCGGGTAAGAAAAAATGGTAATAAGACAAATAGGGCCATAGTACAGAAAAATGTTAAGATGTCTAAAAATGTTAAAAAGACAAATCTAAAGGCACTGTATCTGAATGCACGAAGCATTCGTAATAAGGTAGACGAATTAACAGCGCAAATAGATGTAAACGGATACAATATAATTGCGATTACGGAGACATGGCTGCAGGGTGACCAAGGCTGGGAGCTGAATATCCAAGGATATTCGATATTTAGGAAGGACAGGCAAAAAGGAAAAGGAGGTGGGGAGGTATTGTTAGTAAAGGATGAAATCAGAGCAATAGTGAGAAAGGATATATATTGGCTCAGAAAATCAAGATGTAGAATCAGTCTGGGTGGAGCTAAGAAGCACCAAGGGGCAGAAAACATTGGTGGGAGTTGTCTATAGGCCTCCAAACAGTAGTGGTAATGTAGGGACAGCATCAAACAGGAAATTAGATGTGCATGTAACAAGAGTACTACAGTAATCATGGGTGACTTTAATCTACATAGAGACTGGCCAAACCAAATTAGCAATAATACTGTGGAGGATGAATTCCTGGAGTGTGTACGAGATGTTTTTTTAGACCAGTACGTTGAGGAGCCAACTAGGGAACAGGCTATCCTAGATTGGGTATTGTGCAATGAGAAGGGGTTAATTAACAATCTTGTTGTGCGGGGTCCTTTAGGGAAGAGTGACCATAATATGACAGAATTCTTCATTAAGATGGAAAGTGAAGTAGTCCAATCCGAAACTAGGGTCCTAAATCTAAACAAAGGAAACTACAAAGGTATGAGGAGTGAGTTGGCTATGATAGATTGGGGAACTTCATTAAAAGGCATGACGGTGGATAGGCAATGGCTAACATTTAAGGAACGAATGCATGAATTGTAACAGTTATACATTCCTTTCTGGCACTAAAACACAAAAGGAAAAGTGGCCCAACCATGGCTAACAAAAGAAATTAAGGATAGTATTAGATCCAAAGAGGAGTCATATAAAGTTGCCAGAAAAAGTAACAAGCCTGAGGATTAGGAGCAGTTTAGAATTCAGCAAAAAAGGACCAAGAGATTGATTAAGAGGGGAAAAATAGAGTATGAGAGTAAACTTGCAAGGAACATAAAAGTGGACTGTAAAAGCTTCTACAAGTATGTAAAAAAAAATTAGTGAAGACAAATGTAGGTCCCTTACAGTCAGAAACGGGAGAATTTATAATGGGGAACAAGGAAATGGCAGATCAATTAAACAAATACTTTGGTTCTGTCTTCACGGAAGAGGACACAAATAACTTCCCAGAAATGCTAGGGAACCAAGGGTCTAGTGAGAAGGAGGAATTAAAGGAAATTAGTATTAGTAAAAAAAATAGTGCTGGCAGAAATTAATGGGACTGAAAGCTGATAAATCCCCAGGGCCTGATAATCTGCATCCCAGAGTACTAAAAGAGGTAGCCATGGAAATAGTGAATGTATTGGTTGTCATCTTCCAAAATTCTATAGATTAATGAACAGTTCCTGCAGATTGGAGGGTGGCAAATGTAACCCCACTATTTAAAAAAGGAGGGAGAGAGAAAACAGGGAACTACAGACCGGTTAGCCTAACATCAGTAGTAGGGAAAATGCTAGAGTCTATTATAAAGGATGTGATAACAGGACACTTAGAATATATCAACGGGATTAGACAAAGTCACCATGGATTTATGAAAGGGAAAATCATGTTTGACAAACCTACTGGAGTTTTTTGAGGATGTAACTGGTAGAATAGATAAGGGAGAACCAGTGGATGTGGTGTATTTGGATTTTCAGAAGGACTTTGATAAAGTCCCACATAAGAGGTTAGTGTGCAAAGTTAAAGCACATGGGATTGGGGGTAATATACTGGCATAGATTGAAAATTGGTTAACAGACAGGAAACAGAGAGTAGGAATAAATGGGTCTTTTTCAGGGTGGCAGGCAGTGACTAGAGGGGTACCACAGGGATCAGTGCTTGGGCCCCAGCTATTCGCAATATATATGAATGATTTGGATGAGGAAACCAAATGTAATATTTCCAAGTTTGCTGACGACACAAAACTAGGTGGGATTGTGAGTTGTGAGGAGGATGCAAAGAGGCTTCAAGGCAATTTAGACAAGTTGAGTGAGTGGGCAAATACATGGCAGATGCAGTATAACGTGGATAAATGTGAAGTTATCCACTTCGGTAGGAAAAACAGAAAGTCAGAGTAATATTTAAATGGTGATAGATTGGGAAATGTTGATGTACAAAGGGACCTGGGTGTCCTTGTACACCAGTCACTGAAAGCAAACATGCAGGTGCAACAAGCAGTTAGGAAGGCAAATGGTATATTGGCCTTCATTGCAAGAGGATTTGAGTACAGGAGCAAGGATGTCTTACTACAGTTGTACAGGGCCTTGGTGAGACCACACCTGGAGTACTGTATGCAGTTTTGGTCTCCTTACCGAAAAGGATATACTTGCCATAGTGGGAGTGCAGCGAAGGTTCACCAGACTGATTCCTGGGATGGCAGGACTGTCGTATGATGAGAAATTGGGTCGACTAGGCCTATATTCACTAGAGTTTAGAAGAATGAGAGGCGATCTCATTGAAACGTATAAAATTCTGACAGACTGGATGCAGGGAGGATGTTTACCCTGGCTGGGGGTCAGAACGAGGGATCACAGTCTCAGGATACGGGGTAGGACATTTAGGACTGAGATGAGGAGAAATTTCTTCACTCAGAGGGTAGTGAACCTGTGGAATTCTCTACCACAGAAGGCTGTGGAGGCCAAGTCACTGAATATATTTAAGAAGGAGATAGATAGATTTCTAGACACAAAAGGCATCAAGGGGTGTGAGGAGAGAGCAGGAATATGGTATTGAGATAGAGGATCAGCCATGATCATATTGAATGGCGGAGCAGGCTCGAAGGGCCGAATGGCCTACTCCTGCCCCTATTTTTCTATGTTCCTATAATTCACACCAACTATTGTAGCACCTATACCAACCAATCCCAAAGGATGTAGATAGTGAGCTTAAGGAGCTCATCGGGAACGGTAGCGTGTTAGACATCCTGGAGAGATGTATGTTGGACATCTTGGGAAGTTAAAAGAAAGAAAGAAAGAAAGAAAGACTTGCATTATATAGCGCCGTTCACGACCACTGGACGTCTCAAAGTGCTTTACAGCCTATGAAGTACTTTTTGAAGTGTAGTCACTGTTGTAATGTAGGAAACGCAGCAGCCAATTTGCGCACAGCAAGCTCCCACAAACAGCAATGTGATAATGACCAGATAATCTGTTTGAGTGATGTTAATTGAGGGATAAATATTGGCCAGGACAAAGTTTAACAGTCGAACTTCTTTGTTAAACAGGTTTTCCTGGAAGTGTTGTAAAAAGAATGCATTGTCAGGCTTTCCGATATAAACAGGATGACATTGAAGTGTCATGAGGAGAAAGCATGGCTTGTCTTCTGATATGTAAAGTGCTTGTGTAAGGAAATAAGTGCGGGGTAATAAA
The DNA here is from genome assembly GCA_030390025.1 of Squalus acanthias. Taxonomy (NCBI): domain Eukaryota; kingdom Metazoa; phylum Chordata; class Chondrichthyes; order Squaliformes; family Squalidae; genus Squalus; species Squalus acanthias. The sequence continues at coordinate 142,032,691 of CM059428.1, forward strand.
ACCTGGGTAGTGAATCCTTTTGTTAAAGATATCAGTAGGTAAGGGAAATGGTTCTGAGGTAAACAATTGCAAACTGTTTTCATAGATAGTCTGTTTTCAGAGGATTTGGGAAATAGATACGTCATTTTGACATTTTCCTTTGATGTAGTTAAAATATGGTGTATAAAGGATCATGGTTTTCAACAGTTTGTCACAGTGTACTCGAAAGATACAGAAACCGGTAAATTCACTCTCTGTATACAGTTAAGGGCGATCACCTTTACTGTGTATTAATAAAGTCTGTTCCGTATACTACTATATATCGGCCCAAAAATTCGTGAGGAAGCCTTCGTGCGAGGGTAAGGCCTCCCCGCGATCTCTCACTCCGCGTTGGCTTTTTCAGTTCCAGCTCGCACGAACTTGATGTTCTGGACAGCTGCTGTGCTGGGCTTGCGTATCCCACCGGCGTAGTTAATTCGTGCGAGCTGTGGGATCACGTGACTCAGTTAGAGCCAATGGCAGCACACCATCTTCCATTCATAACTTTCACATAAGTGCTGTGAAAGTTATGAATACTATAGCCCCCCAAAAGAACCGCTAAACCTCAATTAAATTTAAAAAAAAACCATCACATTAATAAAATAAGTATAGTTAAATAAATTAACCATTTTAAATAAAAAATTAAATTTTTGAAAAATTTTTAAATCTTTTAAAAAGTTATAAAAATAAACTTACCTGTCTTTAAAGTCTCTAAAAAAGATATACCTGTTAAAAAAAATTCAAAATAATACTTAATTCACTACTTACCTTGTTAAAAGTGGGTCTTACTCCTCATTTTTTTATGTGTAGAATCTTCCGTACTTACCTGCGCGTTGAAACCACTAAGTGCACAGCGTGCGTGCAGCCTGTAGCGCGCACGCGGTTCACCTAGGACCCGCCCCCTTTTCCATTCACCAAGTGCCGGTTTTCAGCGCATGCGCAGTGCATGCAGAAAACCGGCAATTGGAGACAGAATACGCGAGAGTACACAGTGCGTACTCTCGCGTAGCTGCACTAATTTTTGGGCCATCGTATACGTGCTTACTCGAAACGTGTTGTTGTGAACCAGAGGAGAAAAGAGGTTGCTTAACATAGCATAGTGGTTATGTTACAGGACTAATAATCCAGAGGTCCTGGACTAATGATCCGGAGACATGGGGCTGGATTTTGTCTTGGGGTCGGGTTGGGGTCGTGTAATCCGCATTTCGTGTTGTCCCCCCCGACTCCAGATTAATGTGGATGAATGATGCAATTTTCACTTAATTGGGCAACTGAGTTCCAGCATGTGGGAACCCATGAACCAATTGGTGGTTTCAGTCTGAAAGTCGCCTCTGATGATGTCATCATTGCTGACTGCCTAGTCTCAGAGACTGTTGGTGAGACAGGACCTGACTGGCTTGCTTTTGATGTGAGTGGACCTGGATGCAAAAAGACAGAGAGACAGGAGAGACAGAGACACATCCAAGTCCTCTCACAGCAAAGGCCAGGCAGTCTCTGAACACATTCAATGCAGCAGCGGCGACTTTCAGACCTAATACTACTACCTTCATCACATCTCCGTTGTAATAGTGGACCTGCAGCTGATAGTCAGCTGTCCACTTGTGCTCCCGCCAGGTTTCACTGGAGTGTTTCACACCAGGCGTACTTCACGTCAGAAAAGGGTTAAACTAACTAAAACGTTTCAAAATGGCATTACAGAGCCAATTTAGAGCTTGTTAAGGGCTTTAATGGCCTCTCCCGCCTCTTGGAGGCGGGACGGAGTCAGGAACCCCGCGACTGATTGTCAAAATTGCGTGGAGGCGGGATGGGGTCGGAAACCCCGACCCCGCAAATTTAACCCCCCACACGCCTCCAAACCCGACTCCATGGGTCATTCAAAATCCAGCCCATGAGTTCAAATCCCACCACGGCAGCTGGGAATTTAAATTCAGTTAATTAAATAAATCTGAAATAAAGCGCTAGTATCAGTAATGGTGACCATGAAACTACCGGATTGTCGTAAAAACCCATCTTGGTTCACTAATGTCCTTTAGGGAAGGAAATCTGCTGTCCTTACCTGGTCTGGCCTATATGTGACTCCAGACCCAAACTGCCCTCTGAAATAGCCTGGCAAGCCATTCAGTTATACCAAACCGCTACAAAAAGTATCACACAGACTGCAGCGGTTCAAGAAGGTGGCTCACCACCATCTTCTCAAGGTCAAGTAGGGATTGGGCAATAAATGTTGGCCTTGCCAGTGATGTCCACATCCCGTGAAAAAAAAGATGTAGCACCAAATGAGTCACAGTGTGTGTGAAGATGCTCCAGTGGTGATGTCTGGGGAAGGAACAGAAACCTAGTAATTGCCTCCTTACTGAACCAGAGCTCATAGAGGCAGCTCTCCTCAGTAATTCCTGGGCCTGTTAATGCTGTTGGTGGCTCAAAGGAAGATGTGCTAGTTTAGCGGCTGTGGTACCGCAGTAGCAACTCAAAAGTCATGAGTTCAAATCTCACAGAGCAAGTTATGAAACTGAATTTAATTTGTGGGCTGACATCAGGAAAAATGATCATGAAAGCTGCGGGATTGTCATTAAACTAATGTCCTTCCGGGAACGAGAACCTAGTACCCTCTACTTGGGCTGGCCAACACATGACTCTGGTCCCACACGGTGTGGTTGACTCTTAATGCCTTAGGGCTAATAGGGATAGGCAATAAATAAAGCCCTGTCCACAAATGTTTAAAAAGCCATGTGCACCCCGTTCGCAGCTTGCATGATGCTCCTCCGTTAATTGTAATGGAGAGAGGGGGACGGGAATGGGTTTAGGGAACAGATGGATAATGGGGAGGGGAGGGGGATGGGGGTCGGGGAGAGAGGGAGAATTGGGCTCAAAGGATGGGAGCTCGTGCAGAGCCATGGGGAAAGAGCAGGGGAGTGGGGCTAACTGGATCGCTCTTTCAAAGAGCCGGCACAGGCACAATGGGCCGAATGGCCTCCTTCTGGGCTGTAAGATTCTACGATTTTGAAATCATGTGGTCTGCGAATCAACTACACTGGCATCTATGCCCCATTTCCCAATACGAGCTCCTGGTGAATGAAGCTTCAGGCCAGAAGCGCTAAATTGTAACATTTACCCGACAGTCTACACTCTAATGTAGTTACTGACGTAAGAAAACTACTAGGCACTTGGTCTAAGCGTTAAACAAAGCTTTAATCAACTGTTTTTCAACATGGAGGTCTAGTTGTGTCCTTCACTAGTTCATGTTAAAGAATGTCCTGAGCAAGCTGGGCCCATGCCAGAGTATTTATACTCTCCCTGGACAGCGCCACCAGCAGGCCGCCCAGTATTATTTCATAAGTCATTTCCACACGAATGACAAGATTCATGTCAGTTACAACCAGCATTTAACCAACTGCTGCACCGCAGACGGGTTATCCCACCTGGGTGCTGCTAAACTACCAGCATCACGGCTGAGATAACTCATCTCCCAGTACAGTCGTTCTGTTTCACGTTGGAAATTCAAAGCTCAGCTTACAAACTTCGCAGCCTTGGCTGGCTGGGGGAAAAAAACGGCTTTTCAAAGCAGTTTGCAGCCAGCTAAAAGTCAATTTTTAAAATGTTGTTCCTACCTTCATACAAGTTAGCGGGATTCAGGAGGCACTGGGTAAAAAAGGCAAGGAATATGTTTTAAACTTATCTTTTTAAGAATAAAAAAGGATAAAAAGTAACGACAGAGATAAACGGTAGAGCAACAGAGGCGATGCTGTGATCAGACGTCCCCAGTGCTTCTCGGAGAATTTAGAGAACAATTAGTGGACGGAAAGGCAAGAACTATGCAGCCGGTGATATTGAGAACTGTTTTAGTTGTGTGGGACTGATGTTGCAGTAAGGAAACTGAGAGTCAAATAACTTTATTATATTGTCTGATTCAGCGTTAAAGTGAATGATCTAGCAATATGTTTTTTAAATGGGAGGTCCAGGGAGAGTGGAATGTCCTGGTAGTTTATCTTTAATCAAGGGCTTTAAGCTGCATTTTCTCATAAATCAGAATAAAATTTCCACCCACATTGTGCAAACACAGTTCTAAGGACAGAGTCACACTCACTGAAGTATATAAACCCCCTCTTAGTATGCTCATATTAAACGAATTTGATTGAAGGTGGCAAACTTGTCCCAGCATCATACATAGTCCATCCCCAATTCCTGTGCACATTCCTTTGTGCCTTTCTTTGAGATGGGGGAGGGGATTAGTGAGGGGAGGGGGGGGGTCAGTGAGGGGAGGGGGGGGTCAGTGAGGGGGTGGGGGTAAGTGAGGGGGGTAAGTGAGGGGAGGGGGTAAGTGAGGGGGGGGGGTAAGTGAGGGGAGGGGGGTAACTTCCATATTTCATCTAATTTGAGCCGTACATTATTTTTGTCATCACATCACCTGCTCGATGAGAAGCTGAGTCTAACTCAATGACACTCCCAGTGGGACGAGCTACAGAGATCGCTGCCAATTGCTTGATGGGTAAATAGTATGGCACTAAGCCATATAGGGCTTTAAGGTCCCCAGCTCAATCCCTGCTCTCTGCTGCGATATTCAATCTCAGCTGGGCTGACAGTGGGATGCTACAATCCCTCGGATAAGGATGGGGGCAGAAATTCGGCCGCTGCCTCTGCTCCTGACTGGTAACTATTGTTTCCAGAATAGGTGGATGTGGATTTGTTTGGTAAGGGTATCAAGGAATATGGAGCTAAGGCGGGTAAAAGGGTTTGAGGTACAGGTCAGCCATGATCTAATAGAATAGCGGAGCTGGCTTGAGGGGCTGAATGGCCTACTCCTGTTCCTATGAGAATAGGCTCGACTGTGACAGCTGACACGATAAAATAGTCAACTGACACTCAGAACAAGTTCACACATGAAGGACTATCTGGGTAAGGTATTGACAGGCTCTTCCATCCATGGAATTATTACTCCAGTGAGAGTCAGGACAGGAGGGAAAAAGAGGAGAAAATCAAAGAAGTGGAGAAAAAAAAATCCAATTCTTTACTCTTATTTGAAATGATAACCAAGGCATTGATACACAGACAGAAGGAAGGAGGCAACTTAATAGAGTCCTTTCAGATTGAACTGCAGAGAAATGGGGAACTGCTTTACCTGGCATATTCGGTCAGCGGTGGCTGAGCACTCAGACACCTGGAAAAACCCTGCCGGGCACATGGTACACCTCTCGCACTGGGGCGGCATCTTCTGGAAATCGCAATATTCATCACTTTGGCACAAACCACACTCCAGCAGGTGGTCACCGATGTCAATCACCTTCGCATCCACGTCCACTTTATGCACCGCGTATGTCTTTTGCAATTGACTTTGTATCTGACTCTGCAGCCCCTGAAGGTGAGACTCGAACTGGTTCTGAATCTCAGCCTGCAAGTTCGAAAACGACGTCTGCTTAATGGTATCGAAGAGCATGCCGTACTGGACCTTCACCAGCTCCATCTGTTCAAACATCTTCCTCTGCTGCCCCAGAATTTCTCTTTGCTGGTTTATCAACGTGGCCTGTTGCTCCGTGAGCCTCTGCTGTAAATCGCCGATAGCTTTCTGCTGACTCTTCAACATTTCCACAAATTTCTCTTGCCCTTTCGACAACTGGAGCTGCAAGATCAACGCATCCTCAGACGGCACCTCGTTGTCTCCTGAAACATAATGACGGTTCAGCAGTCAGTATGCAGAGAGCTGCTACCTCATTGACACTGTGCAGCGCCCATCTCTCCCCGACTTCAACACCAATCGCTGACTTACGGACCCAACAGCTCTCCTGAAGATTTTGGGACAGGATTGCAGCAACATATATAATTAGAACAGCTCGAAACAATAAGGGTTACAGAGTCAAATAGAAAGGACATGCATTTCTACAGCACCTTTTGATGACCTCAGGATGTCCCAAAGCATCAGCCTCTTAATCTGGTTTGGTGCTGTTGGTTGAGGGCTGACTGTTGGCCGAAACAAGGAGAAATCTCTCTTCTTCTTTGAATATTTGTGAGAAGTCGCACAACACCAGGTTATAGTCCAACAGCTTTATTTGAACTCACAAGCTTTCGGAGCGCTGCTCCTTCGTCAGGTGAAATGACTTCACCTGACGAAGGAGCAGCGCTCCGAAAGCTTGTGATTTCAAATAAAGCTGTTGGACTATAACCTAGTGTTGTGCGACTTCTCACATTTGTCCACCCCAGTCCAACACCGGCATCTCCACATCTTTGAATATTGCCATGGGATTGCTTACATCCACTTGAAAAGGCAGACAGGGCTCAGTTTAACATCACATCTGAAAGAAAGCCCCTCCAACAATGCAGAACTCCACTTACTACTGCATTGAAGTGTCAGTCTAGCTTATGAGAGTTCCCAGTCCCACTAATTTAGCTTAAATTTGTGGCTGTTCTATATTCAGATGCATTAAGAAATTATGCAAATTTCTTCATTCTGCTCCTACTCTGCAGTGTGAGTGCACTCCTCATGCAATCATAAAGCAGCAGTAAACAACAGATCAGCTTCAACAGACAGATTATCTTTCCACCCTTGTGTATACCAGACAGAGCAAGCATCAGGCAGTAATTTAATATGGGCCTTAAAGATCACGAGACCAGATGGCCCACCAAAGTTTCTTTACAAAATATACCGGGAACACAAACACCCAAGAACCACCCAGGTCTTGCCTTCTCCATATGCAGAAGCAATTAAAAGATGCCTTATTGACCCTGCTAAGGAGAGTGGAAAGGTGAACAATCATGGTAACAAAAATGAGAAGTCGCACAACACCAGGTTATAGTCCAACAGTTTTATTTGAAATTACGAGCTTTCTCGACGAAGGAGCAGCGCTCCGAAAGCTCGTAATTTCAAATAAAACTGTTGGACTATAACCTGGTGTTGTGCGACTTCTCATTTTTGTCCACCCCAGTCCAACACCGGCATCTCCGCATCATAATCATGGTAACAGTATAGAGCAAGTGAACATGGTCCAATATTTTTACTAAAACATCAAAAATAAAATCTGCTTCTACAAAGTGGAACTTGCTTTCAACTGCTCTTCTTCCCCTTTAAGGTGCTACAGTTGGGAGCTGGCCCATCTTTGGTGGCAGTGATGGAACATGCAGGGGGTGGTGCTAACGCTTTCAGTGATGGCGAGAGCCACAGGAGGGGGTGGTTTTGCCTGCACATCCAGTGGCAGCAGAGCCACAGTAGCAAGGCAAGTGCTTGACTCCGATGTTGCTGACCTGTGTTCTTTTCTGATTGTGGGCAGGCTGAGCACAGCCAGACAGGTTAGCAACGTGACCTGTATGGACCCAATACAGGCATCAGGGAAAGCCCAGCAATGGCTAGAAAATCAATTTATGAGCCTTGGGTCTCTTTTCTGGTGTGTGTTAGTTTTAGAAAAGCATCTCCTCCAGAATGGACAGGCAGCTGCACGCTGCAAAAACGTCTTCGATACTTTTCTCTCTCCACAAAGTACAGGAAAATAGTCGATCACTAACCGTCATATGAATCTGGGAAGACAGTCACTGAGTGCAGCTAAGTGCTGGAAACAATTGTGTATCAAAGACATTCATCAACAACATAACCTATTCAGGTAGCTTGAACCTGGACAGCACTTGTCAGACACTACAGTGTCCAATTTTTCCAAAGGGGACCTCAAACAGGCGTTAGGCCACCTATTTATAGATGCACAAAGCCTCACGCCTGTTTCAGGCACACGCCCTGGATCTGGCAGGCAACGTATTTCTGGCACAGAATGAGCGGGCGCACGCCACCTGCCATATGGCCCATTTTACGCCTGTAAAACAGGCACAGCATGATCCAATTTCTAGGCCCACAAGTGGCCATTGGTCTAGTTTTTTATGTGAGATAGAGGCTGTTGTCCATTGTTCAAGTAAAGTGCCTCTGTTTTACAGACTGGCTCCTGAAAGGAGAGACTAGATTCCAAAGGGTTTCATGGAGACGAGAATCAGGAGACGTTTGATATACTAGTAAATCACACGATTGTAGGGGTCAGGCTGCTACTCCTCTTCTAAGAAGCATTTGTCAATTTTATGTTTCAAAGATCTGCAATAAAAGCCATTCAAAGGAACTTAACTGACTGGCTTGTCTGTTTAACCCTTTCATGAACTGGTTCTAAGCTGCTGTGTTAGTTAGACTGACCTCATTAACTCACGGTTACTGCTTGCTTCCATAACACTTTCCATAAATAAACCAGCTTGGTAGTTTAGTACATTATGGAAGTGTCTAGTGTGACTGATATTAATCATCATCTAAAGTGATGTGGGGGGGCATACTGGAAATCCTACTTGTAATCCAGAAACAATAAACAAGTCTATTGTTTGCTCAGGGCATGGATTCCAAGATTACTTTGCACATAAGGTCATGCTTCAGCCAACAGGAAGCATGGGCTTGTCTGGCTTTTGTATTGGGCACAAGAAAACAAAGTATCTGGAAAAGCCTGGATTGTAACGTAGGCCTGGAAATTGCGGTCGGAGGCTTGCCGCCCCCGTACGCCTCCAAACCGCAAGAAAAGTATGCACTTACCTGCTGTCTCCGGAGCTTCGGACTCTTGCGGTCTTGGGTCTGCAGGCGTAGGCCTGCGTAAAGGCCCACGCATCCCGGGGCGCACGCGGTTCACAAGTGTCCCTGGGATCACATGGGCCAGGCCAACCAATGACAAAGGGACATTCCCATTATGCTTATGGAGATTCCATTTACATAAACATGACAGAAATCATCTAAATACAATTTCTCAACACTGAAATAGGAGATGTTGCTATAAATTTATAACATTACAATAGTTCATTTTCTAAAGTCTTTTTTAATTAAAATGTTTAAATTTACAGCAGCCCATGTGATTAAACAGGCCATGAGATCACTGAATATGTCCTTAAGCAATTCTCTGTTTAGATATATTTGATAAGATTCTACCAATTCGCAATATGCCTTTAATCTCATAGATTCATATCTGTACTTCTCTCGGGTAGCCTTGCTGCCCAGATTCACTAAAGCACAAATGGATTGACGGTCGATATAACAGATGTGTGCACTGTCATACATATTCTACATAGTTACGTGAATCGGGTTCAATCAACAGATTTCAGAGAAATCAGATGGAACTAAAGGCTGATCCCAGTCACAAAACAACATTCGTTGTGACTTGAACAACATTAGCTGATTCTCCTTCGCGATCCCACCTGTAATTAGGTAGGATGATGGCAGGGAATGGTGAAAAATTTGGTTGGTGATGCCTGCCACCAACGCACTGCCCCACCAGCATTTCCCCGCCCCCCCGCTGGGACCACCAGTGGCGCACTTTCCCCGCCCGCAGCATGTAACTAGAGGCAGTGAGAAAAGGCCCAGATCCCCAGCAGACTTTCCTTGCACTTGCCCATGTTACCAGCCCTTCCCACGGTCATGGTCGGGAAGGAAGATCTCAGGAAGCAGCGGTAATAGAGTCATAGAGTTATACAGCACAGAAAGAGGCCCTTCGGCCCATTGTGTCCACGCCGGCCATCAAGCCCTGTCTATTCTAATCCCATTTTCCAGCACTTGGTCTGTAGCCGTGTATGCTATGGCATTTCAAGTGCTCATCTAAATGCTTCTTGAATGTTGTGAGGGTTCCTGCCTCTACCACACTTTCAGGCAGTGAGTTCCAGATTCCAACCATCCTCTGGGTGAAAAAGTTTTTCCTCAAATCCCCTCTAAACCTCCTGTCCCTTACCTTGAAACTATGCCCCCTGGTTATTGACCCCTCTGCTAAGGGGAAAAGTTCCTTTCTATCTACCCTATCTATGCCCCTCATAATTTTGTACACCTCAATCAGGTCCCCCCTCAGCCTTCTCTGCTCTAAGGAAAACAACCCCAGCCTGTCCAGTCTCTATTCATAGCTGAAGCGCTCCAGCCCAGGTAACATCCTGGTGAATCTCCTCTGCACCCTCTCCAATGTAATCACATCCCTCCTATAGTGTGGCGACCAGAACTGCACACAGTATTCCAGCTGTGGCCTAACTAGCGTTTTGTACAGCTCCATCATAACCTCCCTGCTCTTATATTCTATGAGAAGTCGCACAACACCAGGTTATAGTCCAACAGATTTATTTAATTTTACAAGCTTTCGAAGCAGTTCGCTCCTTCGTCAGGTAAGTTAGCAATGAGAGAATCTCAATGATTCTCTCATTGCTAACTTACCTGACGAAGGAGCGAACTGCTTCGAAAGCTTGTAAAATTAAATAAATCTGTTGGACTATAACCTGGTGTTGTGCGACTTCTCATTTTTGTCCACCCCAGTCCAACGCCGGCATCTCCACATCATGACTTATATTCTATGCCTCGGCTAATGAAGGCAAGTATCCCATATGCCTTTTTAACCACCTTATCTACCTGTCCTGCTGCCTTCAGGGATCTATGTACATGCACACCAAGGTCCCTCTGATCCTTTGTCCTTCCTAGGGTCCTACCATTCATTGTGTATTCCCTTGCCTTGTTAGTCCTCCCAAAATGCATCACCTCACACTTTTCAGGGTTAAATTCCATTTGCCACTGTTCTGCCCATCTAACCATCCCGTCTATATCGTCCTGTAACCTGAGGCTTCCCTCCTCGCTATTTACCACTCCACCAATTTTCGTGTCATCTGCGAACTTACTGATCATACCTCCTACATTCATATCTAAATCATTAATTACACTACAAACAGCAAAGGACCCAGCACCGATCCCTGCGGTACACCACTGAACACAGGCTTCCAGTCACAAAAACAACCTTCGACCATCACCCTCTGCCTCCTGCCACAAAGCCAATTTTGGATCCAATGTGCCAAATTGACCTGGATCCCATGGGCTCTTACCTTCTTGACCAGTCTCCCATGCGGGACTTTGTCAAAAGCCTTACTGAAGTCCATGTAGACTACATCAACTGCACTACCCTCATCCACACACCTAGTCACCCCCTCGAAAAATTCAATCAAATTGGTCAGACATGATCTCCCCCTGACAAAGCTATGCTGACTATCCCTGATTAATCCCTGCTACTCCAAGTGGAGACTAATTCTGTCCCTCAGAATTTTTTCCAATAATTTCCCTACCACTGATGTTAGGCTCACTGGCCTGTAATTCCCTGGTTTATCCCTACTACCCTTCTTGAACAATGGTACTACGTTAGCTGTTCTCCAGTCCTCTGGCACCTCCCCTGTGGCCAGAGAGGTTCTGAAAATTTGTGTCAGAGCCCCTGCAATCTCCTCCCTTGCCTCACACAGCAGCCTGGGATACATCCAGTCAGGGCCTGGGGATTTATCCACTTTTAAGCCCGCTAAAACCGCCAATACCTCCTCCCTCTCAATAAATTTGTTCAAGTATATCACAATCCCCCTGCCTGATTTCTATGCCTACATCACCCTTCTCCATAGTGAACACAGATGCAAAATATTCATTTAAAACCTCACCTACATCTTCTGGCTCTACACAGAGATTGCCACTTTGGTCCCTAATGGGCCCTACTCATCCTCTTGCCCTTAATGTACTTATAAAACACCTTGGGATTTTCCTTTATTTTGCCCGCCAGTGTTTTTTCATGCCCCCTCTTCGCTCTCCTAATTTCTTTTTTAAGTACCCCCCTGCACTTTCTATACTCCTCTAGGGCTTCCACTGTTTTTAGTCCTTTGTATCTGCCAAAATCCTCCCTTTTGGGGCCCTGACATTCCCCCAGTAGATGGAGCAGACCTTGTAGCAGCCTCCTCTCCCTCCATTGTGGCCCCCACTTACCTTCCTTTCTCGGCCTACAAGGCAGCTGAGCTGCAGATCTTCGGGGCTTTTCTGTCCCTTTACCTTCCCCGGCTGCCTCAACTGGTGCTGCAGCATCGTTAAGATTTTACAAGCAGGCAATGGCAGGTTCCCCTTTGCTGGCGGGAATTTCTTTTTTAATTCGTTCACGGGATGTGGGCGTCGCTGGCAAGGCCAGCATTTATTGCCCATCCCTAATTGCCCTTGAGAAGGTGGTGGTGAGCTGCCTTCTTGAACCACTGCAGTCCTTGATACTTCTTTGTAGCGGTTTGGTACAACTGAGTGGCTTGCTTGGCCTGAGGACAGTTAAGAGTCAACCACATTACTGTGGGTTTCGAGTCACAGATAGGCCAGACCAGGCAGATTTCCTTCCCTACAAAAGGACAATAGTGAACCAGATGGGTTTTTACGACAATCCGGTAGTTTCATGGTCACCATTACTGATACTAGCTTTTTATTCCAGATTTATTTAATTAACTGATTTTAAATTCCCCAGCTGCCGTGGTGGGATTTGAACTCACGTCGCTGGATCATTAGTCCAGACCTCTGGATTATTAGTCCTGTAACATAACCACTATGCTGCCATACCCCAAATCCTGCTAGGCATCTATGATCACCCTTAACCCAGGAAACTGGGTCAAGGTTGTGGCAGTGTCAGACAGACGGCCCCCCCCCCCCCCCCTCCCCGGCAACCCAAGAACACCGTGTTGGGGGGGGGGGGGGGGAAGAATCCTGGCATGAGTCTTTCAGACTAAAGGGTTATTATAGACCCACGTCTTGAACAACTGATCATTAGTTCCAGGCACCCCAGGAGCAGAGTGAAGTAACAGGCAAAAGAGTGGAAGGACTCATGGCAAGTTGCCAGTCTTAAACAACACTATCTGGTAAATCAGAGGCAGAGGCAAGACCCATGCTCAGAAGGATGGAGATTAAATGAGTAAATCCCACAGGAGTTTCAACTTTTGTCTAATAGCATGGGGGAAGATTTGTCTCTCGCACTCCCCACCCCCCCCACCCACCACCACATGTAACAAAATTGTAAATGGGTTCTTCTCAGATGGGTTTGCACAAAGGAAACCTTCTCCCCACGAGTCAAAGCTGGGAGCAAGTAGCTGACCATTACAATTAAGATGTAACCGGATAGGTTACTGTAGTTGCACAGCTTAAACCCTTATTATAAATCTTTCTCAGTACACATTCTTAATTGAAGCACAACACTAGCGCTGGAATAGTTTCAGAAGGTCTACATAACATGCTTTATATTAACAATCATGATGATAACTACAACTAACTTGTGGAAAGAAAAAAAACCATACAGACCTCGCAATTATTATTCCCACAGCAGCCAGATAACATAGGAATTAATACAATATCAGAGCTGTTGAAATGGTCAGAAAACTGTGATTTGCATTAAAGGATTACAGAGTTAATAGGACTTTATTATACTTTTTCCTCAGCTATTGAAATAACCATTTCAAAAAGGTTTGTAACAAAAGGAAAGCAAGTAGTCAGGGATAAATGATGTGGGCTGCAAGATTAAATCGATATTTTGACGTTTCATTTGATTTATCGTGGGGGAGGAGGCAGGGAGAAACTGCAGATCCTTCCTCAGGACATTAAATAGGCCAGGTGGAGTACATGATGAAGTGAACTGTGTATAGCCTTCTGTCATTCCTTGCTTTATTGTGCTTGTGATAAACTGAGGACACCAGATGTTTGCCAGTGAATTACAAGACACAGAACCCAATTAAGTTCAGGTCAAGTCATAAAACATGAGAGCAAAGTTTAGGTGGTTTATGTTTGAAGACTGAGCCCAGATACTATGCCAGAGAGTATGGTCTGCACGGCCCGAGGCTGCTGTTTCTGCCGCTTTTGGATTGCGGTGTTAGGTCCTCTCTGTGTGCGCATCTTGTGTGAAGCCCCTTGGGATGTTTTTCTGCATTAAAGGCGCTATAAAAATGTAAGTTCTTATTGTTGCAAACACATGCACAGGGATCTTTCCAGTTAGGATAAGTTTCCAGCCTTCAATATAACTTATAGATCTGACTGCACTTCCCAATCTACAGCTAATGGTCTCACTATAACTGCAGCCCAAAACTTACACACTGTCTTCTACTACTGTTGATAATAGAAAGTGAATGGTGTATATTTTGAGAAATATTATTTTAAATTACACTGTAGGTAAAGCTAACATGCTCATAAGTGTGTCATGTGCCATGCATCATCACTAAAGCAGATTACCTGGTCATTATCACATTGCAGTTTGTGGGAGCTTGCTGCGTGTAAATTGGCTGCTGCATTTCCTACATTACAACAGTGACTACACTTCAAAAGTACTTCATTGGCTGTAAAGGCACTTTGGGACGTGCTGAGATTGTGAAAGGCACTATAGAAATGCAAGTCTTTATTTTATGATGTAGGGACCTGTCTTTTTGACAACGTTTCCATTTTTCCACAAACACATAACTGCCTGTTTACATTCTTAATTATTATAAGCATAAATTCCAGAAGATTTTCCACTGACCTGGTTTTATGTCACACGTTAGCTGAACTCCCAGAGCTGCTGCTCCTAGCTCGGTTGTTGAATAGCCCAGGTCAGGAATCTCCCCAATGAACTGAGCTGCTCTATCAGGCCTGTGGACCAGGCTGGGTTGTCCAAGGACTGCTGCCCCTAACCCAATAGGACCAGGAGGGCAGTGCTCTCCGGCACAGTGAGCTCGGGGTTTGGGCTTCAGGCGGATCCTCAGGGGCAACCTGCACTCGATGCCTTTGCATTCTTTCGTGTCGTTCGAGTTGGGTTGTCTGCCCGGGCAGTCGCCCCCCGGGCAGAGACCCCCGTTGTCAGGAACTGGGACCCTCGCGTTCTCCTTCCTCCTCGCGGTGTGCAGGATGGTGTTGGGATCGGCGGTGGATCTGGAACCCGCCCCGCCGCCGCCGGTTCTCTGATAACCCCGAAAGCCCAAGCTCGCCCTGTCCTGAATGTTGCCCGAGTTCCCCCGGGACGGTCTGAACGACCTGCCCTGGCAGTGAGCTCCGGTGCACGGCCGGCTGCCCTCCCCGCTGGCCGCCGTGTAGCAGTAAAGACCCCGGCAGATCTCAGGAGTGGCTCCAGCACTTGGTCCCAAAGCGAGCCACGTTATTAGGAGCAGGAGTGGGAGCTGCACTGGCAATGCTGAACCCTTCATGCTTTGTCTTGGCAAACACTTTTATTATCTGAGGAAACATGAGAGAAACTGATATCATTTCTAAAATAAACACCCAGACCAACTTGAATAATAACCCACATATTCTCATTCTTAGTATTGTGTGGAATTTGGCATCTCTTCACTTACACAACTGAGCTGAGAACACTACTTCTCAAGATTAAGAATGAAAACCCTCGGAATTCTTACCTCAAGGAGTAGACGTGGTTGTCGGCCCCCGAGCACTGGTTGTAAACCAAGTTTCTCTCCTAGTGTTCATTCAGCCCCGGCGCCCACCCAGCCCCCTCTGAAGCCTGGGAGTGAATGTTAAATGTGGCATTCCAGAAACTAATGAGGACTCTTTAACCTTTTCACCGCCACAATACATCACTTGCAGGTATTGCTTTTCTCAAGTTTCAAATTAAAACACGCTTGTATTGTTACCCTGATCACCACTTCTGGGAGGACCACTGTTCGGAACATACAGACAGGGCAGTAAAAGAGTCAATAAAGAGTGAATTCCCAGACTGCAGGAGGGATGTGTTCCTTGAGGAGAAGTTAATTTGTTGAAAGGTTTGAGCAATCAATCTAGGGTTACTTCAGACAGAAAATAACTGGACACAGTTTTAGTCAGACTACCTGATAACAAATTCTACAGCCCCACGTAACACAAATCAATTCATCTGCTTTCAGATCCTTAAAACATGGTTTTACTTTCGCAGGGAGGGATTTTGTTCCTCAAGTAATTCATATACCTTCTACATTTTAGATTATTTAACAGACTAATGGATCTCCCATGACCATGATCTTTTGATGAGGTCCCG
Source organism: Squalus acanthias (assembly GCA_030390025.1). Classification (NCBI taxonomy): domain Eukaryota; kingdom Metazoa; phylum Chordata; class Chondrichthyes; order Squaliformes; family Squalidae; genus Squalus; species Squalus acanthias. The sequence continues at coordinate 142,048,485 of CM059428.1, forward strand.
CATGGCAGACTGGTCATGAAAGTAAAAGCCTATGGGATCCAAGGCAAAGTTGGATCCAAAATTGGCTCAGAGGCAGGAAACAAAGGGTAATGGTCAAGGGTGTTTTTGTGACTAGAAGGCTGTTTCCAGTGGGGTTCCGCAGGGCTCAGTATTGAGCCCTTTGCTTTTTGTGGTATATATCAATGAATTGGACTTGAATGTAGGAAGTATGATTAAGAAGTTTGCAGATGATACAAAAATTGGCCGTGTGGTTGATAATGAAGAAGAAAGCTGCAGACTGCAGGAAGATATCAATGGACGGGTCAGGTGGGCAGAACAGTGACAAATGGAATTCAATCTGGAGAAGTGTGAGTTAATGCATTTGGGGAGGGCTAACAAGGCAAGGGAATACACTATAAATGGTAGGACACTGAGAAGTGCAGAAGATCAGAGAGACCTTGGAGTGCATGTCCACAGATCCCTGAAGGTAGCAGGACAGTTAGATAAGATGGTTAAGAAGGCATACGGGGTACTTGCCTTTATTAGCTGATGCATAGAATATAAGAGCAGGGAGGTTATGCTTGAACTGTATAAAACACTAGTTAGGCCGCAGCTAGAATACTGCGTGCAGTTCTGGTCACCACATTACAGGAAGGATGTGATTGCACTAGAGGGGGTGCAGAGGAGATTTACGAGGATGTTGCCTGGGCTGGAGAATTTTAGCTATGAGGAAAGATTGGATAGGCTGGGGTTGTTTTTTTTGGAACAGAGGAGGCTGAGCAGAGACCTAATTGAGGTGTATAAAATTATGAGGGGCCCAGATAGAGTGGATAGGAAGGACCTATTTCCCTTAGCAGAAGGGTCAGTAACCAGGGGGCATAGATTTAAAGTAATTGGTCAGAAGTTTAGAGGGGATTTGAGGAGAATTTTTTCACCCAGAGGGTGGTGGGGGTCTGGAACTCACTGCCTGAAATGGTAGTAGAGGCAGAGACACTCATCACATTTAAAAAGTACTTGGATATGCACTTGAGGTGCTGTAACCTACAAGGCTACGGACCAAGTGCTGGAAAGTGGGATTAGGGTGGATAGTTGTTTGTCGGCCGGCACGAACAAGATTGGCCAAATGGCCTCCTTCTGTGCTGTAAATTTCTATGATTCTATGATTGACATTTCTCGGGCTGAATCAGCAAAGTCTGTGACAGATGTGGGTCGGATCTTCCTCTCGCGTTACGCCAGTTCTCCACAGTAACATGGGAAGGGGCAGAAAATTGGGCAGGGATCCACCCCGCCAGGTATATGCCCATTTCTTGCTCCATGGCAATCTTCCGGCATCACTTCTGCTCGATGCCGCAAAATGAGCGGACAGAACTAAATGATGATGCGGAGATGCCGGCGTTGGATTGGGGTGGACAAAAATGAGAAGTCGCACAACACCAGGTTATAGTCCAACAGATTTATTTAAAATCACAAGCTTTCGGAGCTATCCTGCCCCTTCTTCAGGTAAAGTTACACTGAGTGAATCTACAAAAGTTCACAGAATATAAACACAGATACTACAGAGATACAATCTTTCCTTACATCAAAGACACACCAAGAGCACAGCCAAGACAATGAGATGTGTCCCAGGGGGTCCAACGTGTCAAATCCTGTTGTCTGTAGCAGATCTCTCTCCATATCCCTTCCTCTCTCTCCGTCCTTTTTGGGGTTTGTTTTTTGTGTTTGTTTTTTTGTGTTTGTTTTTTAAAAACTGGAAAGACAGACAACGATGTCAAGTCACGTTCTGTAGCGTGACATGAACCCGATATCCCTATTGAGGCCGTCCTCATGAGTGCGGAACTTGGCTATCAGTTTCTGCTCGATGATTTTGCGTTGTCGTGTGTCTCGAAGGCCGCCTTGGAGAACGCTAACCCGCAGATCCGAGGCTGAATGCCCTTGACTGCTGAAGTGTTCCCCGACTGGGAGGCAACTATCCTGCCTGGCGATTGTTGCACGGTGTCCGTTCATACATTGTCTCAGTGTCTGCATGGTCTCACCGATGTACCATGCTCTGGGGCATCCTTTCCTGCAACGTATCAGGTAGACAACGTTGCCCGAGTCACATGAGTATGTACCATGTACCTGGTGGGTAGTGTCCTCATGTGTGATGACGGTATCTGTGTTCATGATCTGGCATGTCTTGCAGAGGTTGCCGTGGCAGGGTTGTGTGGTGTCGTGGTCGCTGTTCTCCTGACAGCTGGGTAATTTGCTGCGGACGATGGTACTTTTGAGGTTAGGCGGCTGCTTGAAGGCGAGTAGTGGAGGCGTGGGGATGGCCTTAGCAAGGTGTTCGTCGTCATCGATGACATGTTGAAGGCTGCGAAGAACATGGCGTAGTTTCTCCGCTCCGGGGAAGTACTGGACGAACTAAATGAAGCAGTAATGATGAAGTAACCAGAGGCGGTGTTTGCCTTGTGGGGTCCCCGTGTAAAGCTTGGGTTTGAACATAAGAACATAAGAAATAGGAGCAGAAGAAGGTCATACGGCCCCTTGAGCCTGCTCATGGCTGACCTTCTACCTAACTCCACTTTCCTGCCCGATCCCCATATCCCTTGTTTCCCTCAGAGTCCAAAAATCTATCGATCTCTGCCTTGAATATACTCAACGACTGAGCATCCACAGCCCTCTGGGGTAGAGAATTCCAAAGATTCACAACTCTCTGAATGAAGAAATTCCTCCTCATCTCAGTCCTAAATGGCCGACCCCTTATCCTGAGACTATGCCCCCTAATTCTAGACTCTCCAGCCAGGGGAAAAAAACTCTCAACATCTACCCTGTCAAGCCCTTCCAGAATCTTATGTGAGATCTTCAATGAGATCACCTCTCATTCTTCTAAGCTCCAGAGAGTATAGGCCCATTCTACTCAATAGAATGTTTGGGGCCCCTACATTTTAGTAGACAATGATATTAAGTACTACCTACTTAATCTGGTGTCAAATCTGCATCAGCATCTGAGAAGACAAAAGGATTCTCTGGAAGGGTCTCCACCCAAAACATTGGGCCAGAAATTCGGCTTTCCGGCTTCCTGCGGGTGCAAGCATCGCGCGCGTACTTGCCTACCGCGCCTGCCGTTGTGCTTTGGGCCCACGAGGACTTCAGGTCCTGGGCCTCCTGCAGCTGCCGGCGCGCAGTGCTTGCGTATCCCAGGGGCGCAGTTAGTTCGAAGCGTCCCCTGGGATCACGTGGGCCATGGAGAGCCAATCCTAGCAGGGCATTTTCATTCATAGATTTGACAGGAAGACCTGTCAAATCTATGAATAGAGATCAGCCCCAAAACCACACTTAAACTTCAAATAATTTTTTTTTAAATCACATTATTAAAATAACTATAAGTTATATAAATTAACTACTTTAAACAAAAATTTAAATTTTTGAAAAAATTAATTATACTTTTTAACGGTGCTAAAAATAAACTTACCTTTCTTTAAAGTATCTAAAAAAGATAATTAACCACTTACCTTGTTAAAAACAGGCCTTGCGCCTCCTTTTTAAAAGTGCAGCTTCTCCATACTTACCCTCCTGGAGAAACCTGAAAAAAAAAATGAAGTTCGCTGCGTGCACGCAGCCTCTCCCGCGCACGCGTTCGACTTCTGAACCCCTCCCTTCAGGGGAACGGAAGTTCCGGTTTCCCGCGCATGCGCAGTGCATGCGTGAAACCGGCACTTCAGGTGGCCTTACGGGTGAGTACACAGCGCGTACTCACCCGACAAGAGCCGAATTTCTGGCCCAATACTGACCGAGCCACTTCATAAATTCCAGCATTTGTTTCTTTAACTGCAAAGAGTTGAGTTCTAACTAGCCTGTATTTTTTTAGTCTGATTTGATTTTAGGGACATTCCTTAAATGAATGGGGCCTGAGTGCTACCCAGCAACATGGGAAGGGAGAGAGGGAGGGAGGGAGGGAGGGAAGGGAGAGGAAAATTCCACAACAGCTTGGGCGCTACTCCTTGCCCTTAACCTTAACTTTTCTCACACTTGCTGAAAAATAATTTTATTCCACGTCAGTGATTGGAAATTATGAATGAGTGGAGAGGAGGGGGCGGGGGAGCAGTGCACTGATAACTTAGCCCCTGCATCCCTGCAGCATGGAGCCAGGATGTAAGCAGTGTGCCCCCCTTGGAATGCTTTACATTTATATTTTCTACACAGCTTGATGGCAGCTCTTACTTGTAGGTGAGTCCATTAGCGGAGGCGAAGAGTTACTGGGCAGTGAAACCCATCCTCGGGCATGCTGGCACCGATCAGAAGCCATGGCTCTGCTCGGGGCCATTGACTGGCTTGGGGCCCTGTGTAATTACACTGGGAGGTAGGAGACAGAGAGTAGAAATAAAGGGTTCGTTATCTGATTAGCGAGATGTGACAAGTGGTGGTCCCCAGAGATCTGTACTGGGGCTTCAACTTTTCACTATATATATCAATGTCTTGAATAAAGGAAAAGAGAATTGTATATCCACGGTTGCAGGTGACACTAAATTAGGAGGAACAGTAAGCTGTGTACATGGGAGCACAAAGTTACAAAGAGACAAAGACAGACTAAGGGAGTGGACAAAATTATGGCTGATGGAGTTTAATGTGGGGAAGCGTGAGGTCATCCATTTTGGATCTGAGAAAAATAAATCAGAATGTTTTCTTAACAACAATAACAACTTGCATTTATATAGCGACTTTAACATAGTAAAACGTCCCAAGGCGCTTCATACCAAGCCACGTAAGGAGATATTCAACAGGTATCTCAAGGGATCTGGAATACAAAAGTGAGGCAGTTGTCGTAAGAATGAGCCTTACGCGTGGTGAACTTAAAGTAAGCTTTAATCAACTAAAAAGGTGCTACATACAAAAGAGGTCTTACTCTATGCCTCTCCAGGATCCAACTGCTCAGTCCAGTATTTATCCTGGACTAATCACAGGAAGTGATGCAATAAAGTTCGAGTCACAGGAAGCTGTATTGTGTTACCACATTCTCCCCCCCCAAAAGATTAGGAGGCCGGGATGCTCCCTCCATTTCGTAGCCGCCGGACGAGGGAGAGCCGCACCCGTTTGGGTTCTCGTAGCGGTAGAGGGCCCCTAGCCCGTTTACTCGCCGCAGGCCGTGGACCAGAGTCCGAGTGATCCAGCCCGCTCTGTGAGGGGTCAGGACGATCCTGACTGTGTACTGGTGCCCGAACGGGTGTCGGGCAGGGCTGTGGCAGATCCGTTTCCGAGCGTATGGTACGAGGTGGATCGTGGCTGCGCGTGCGAGCCCCGACGGGCTCATAGTCAGTCTGCCCCAGGTCGGCACGCTGGAGTGAGGTACCAGCCGGCGTCAGATCCAGATCGTGATGAGAGGCACCTGGCGAGCCCAGAGATGTGCCTGGTACAATATCATCCCCTGGTGTCCCTCTATGTTTCGGCGGGCAGGGAACCAGATCCCGCAATGACACGGTAGATTCCCGACCGTCAGGATACCGAATATAGACGTAGGTAGGGTTGACGTCAGTGAGCTCAACCTCATCTACCAGGGGGTCATTCTTAGACGCCCGGACATATCTTCGGAGTAGCACAGGTCCCGGTGCAGTCAGCCACGACGGGAGAGATATCCCATAGGATGAGCGACGCTGAAATCGGAAGAACCGTTCATGAGGCGTCGTATTTGTGGCGGTCGAAAGGAGGGACCGTGTGGAGTGTAATGCGTCTGGAAGTACTGCTTCCCATTGCTGGTTGGGTAGGCCCCGAGATCTCAAAGCCAGACGTACCGCATTCCAGATGATAGCGTTAAAACGCTCGACTTGCCCATTCCCGACCGGATGATAAGGCGTCGTTCTGCTGGCAGCAATACCCCGTTCCGAGAGATAGGCCTTGAGTTCTCCTGACATAAAAGAAGGGCCCCGATCCGAATGAACATAGGATGCCATGCCACAGAAAGCAAATACCTGCTCAAGGCAGCTGATAACCGTGGTCGTCAGCATATTGGGGCAGGGAAAGGCAAACGGAAAACGGGAATACTCATCGACCATGGTCAACAGATAAGTGTTGAGTTGAAGAGGGCAACGGCCCCTTAAAATCGATGCTAAGCCGTTGCATTGGCTGGGTCGCATGTATGAGTATACCACCCGAGGGGCGGAAAAACTGAGGTTTCAATTCCGCACAGACTCTGCAGTCCGAGCACATCTTCTTTACATCCCCGGTAGAGAATGGGAGATTTCGGGACCGCACGAAGTGTAGCATGCGAGTAACGCCCGGATGACACAACCCATCATGGATGTCTATGAGCGTAGAGGGTGCCATGGCGGAGCAGAATGCTCGTGTGAGGGTATCCGGAGCCACATTCTCCTTGCCAGGTCGATAGTGGATGGTGTAACCAAAAGAGGCCAATTCCAGCCGCCAAAGCTGGATTTTATTATTTTTAATTTTGGTCCGTTTTCGATTATCGAGCATGAAGGCGACCGATCGCTGGTCCGTGATTAAGGTAAAGTGCTGGCGAGCTAGGAGATGAGTCCACTTCCGTACTGCCTCTATGATGGCTGTAGCTTCTTTCTCGACTGGAGGATAATGTAGCTCAGCCCCTTGAAAAGTCCTGGACAAAAATGCCACCGGACGACCTTCCTGATTCAGAGTGGCCGAGATCGCCACCTCCGAGGCATCACACTCAACAACAAAAGGAAGACTCTCATCGATGGAGTGAAGAGCCGCTTTCTCCAACTGTTTTTTCAGGAAGTTAAAGGCTGCAACAGCCGCTGTGTCTAGTGGGAATGTGCTGGCCTTCAGTAGAGGTTGGATTCGGTCCGAGAAGTTAGGAATCCATTTAGCATAGTATGCAAACAGGCCGAGGGCCCGGCGCAAGGAGGCCGGATTCTTAGGTGGCGGGAGCTCTTGGAGTGGGCGAAGCCTTTCAGGGTCAGGTTTAATGATGCCATTGCCCACACAATAGCCAAGGATGTTGATGGTTGGTTGTGACTCAATGGATTTAGCCGCATTTAATGTCAAATTACGGTGCTGGAGTGCATCCCAAAATCGTTGGAGATTGGCGTCATGTTCCCGCTGATTGCGACCTGCGACAGTAATATTGTCCAGATAAGGAAACGTATCCTTCAAGTCTTCCTGTTTGACCAGGTCATCCATTGCTCGCTGGAAGACAGCCACTCCATTAGTGACCCCAAAGGGGAGGCGACGAAATTGATACAGCCGTCCATTGGCTTCAAAGGCCGTATACTGCTTGTCTGAGACCTTCAAGGGTACCTGATGATAGGCACTTTTCAGATCATATGTTGAGAACACCGTGTACTCAGCCAGTTTATTAACCATATCATCGATGCGCGGCAATGGGTATGCGTCCAAGTCCGTATATTGATTGATGGTCTGTGAATAGTCAATGCACAGCCGTTTCTTGTGAGGTTGTAGAGGGTTCTTAACAATAACGACCTGGGCGCGCCATGGCGACGAACAAGGCTCGATGATATCCTCTGCTAAAAGCCGAGAAATCTCAGCCGCAATAAAAGACTGGTCTTCCTGACTGAAACGTCGTGACTTTGTTATAATCGGTTTGCATCGAGGAGGGATACTGGTAAACAGTGAGGGTTCATCCAGTGAAGCTGCTGACAATGCACAGAACGGTAATCGAGGTCGTATATTAGAAATAGTGAGTTCAGGTTTGGATCCGCCGAACTCAATGGTGAGCTTCTTATGCTGCTTTTGAAAATCCAGCCCTAAGATAAGATCACTACATAAGTCCTTGAGCACCGAAAGCCGGGTGGAGGGATACCTGTGACCATTAAGTGTTATTTCAACCATACAAAAGCCAGAAATTCTGGTATTAAGTGATGACTGAGCCATCGCAATTGCCTGGTCCGATGGGAAAACATGTAGCTTTAACTCTGCAACAATCTGTTCCCTAATGAAACTATCAGTGCTACCTGAGTCAATTAAGGCATCTAAAGTATGTCCATTAATTGATGCTTTTGTAGCTGCATGGAATAGGTTCTGAGGACAAGCAGCTGTAATTGGTGTCGTTGCACAAAGAGTGGCTGAAACTCTAGGTGTGTTTCTTCGAGAGAAAACCCGAGAGGAAGCACGATAGATTTTAGCCGGAACATCTTGATAGGCCCTTACCGGGGCAGTTCGGTAGGACTTAGCTTGATAAGCCCTCATAGAGGCTCTTGATAGGCAAACCTTTGCAAAATGACCCTTTTTGTTGCAATGACTGCAAAACGCATTGCGAGCAGGGCAGAATTTCCGAGGGTGAAACTCATCACCACAAAAGAAGCATTTCTTAGATTGCCAAGAGGCTGCCACAGTGGGGTCATCATCCTCTTCATCAGTGAAGTCATCAGATTGATCGTCAGGGATAAAGTCCTCCCTAATAGAGTTCACCTGTGGCCTCTTAAATTGCCTGACTGTAGTTAAGGCAGCAGACCGAGGTCTGGGCACTGTATAAAGGTCTGCATTTCTTTTTGCCAGATCTAGAGAGCAAGCCATGTCATAAGCTCTCTGAAGCTCAAGTGTCTTACTTTCCAGTAGACGCTGGCGTATAAATGGGGAGGCAAGCCCGCAGATGAAAGCATCACGGATCATTTCTTCACGGTACAGCTCAGCTGAGGCCGCCTGAAAGTTACAGTCCATACTAAGTCTGCGAAGCTCTTGGAGGAATTTATCAATGGATTCCTCCGGCCCTTGTTGGGCTGTAGCTAGTAGATGTCTGGCATAGACCTCATTCGGTGTCTTAGTATATAGTCTTTTAAGCGTCCGAATTGCCTCCTCGTAACTGCCCCATTCCTCAACATACTGAAATACATTCGGAGTGACACAGTTGATGAGTATCCGCAACTTTGTGTCATCATCAGCCTTGCAATATTCGAGAAAATTGTCAAACGTGCGATACCAGTGTTTCCACACCTTACCAGCTGCTGGGGTGTTTGGGTCCAAGTCAAGACGCGATGGTTTAAGGATGTTTTCCATGATGGGTGATTCCCTGGATCCTTAGTTCCGAGTTCGTCCAAAAAGTTTGAGTGCGAAGTTTTTCAAAGTTGATTAAATTGTCGTAAGAATGAGCCTTACGCGTGGTGAACTTAAAGTAAGCTTTAATCAACTAAAAAGGTGCTACATACAAAAGAGGTCTTACTCTATGCCTCTCCAGGATCCAACTGCTCAGTCCAGTATTTATCCTGGACTAATCACAGGAAGTGATGCAATAAAGTTCGAGTCACAGGAAGCTGTATTGTGTTACCACAGCAGTTATACTTCACTTGTACAAACCCTTAGTCAGACCACATCTGGAGCACTGCGTTCCCTTTTGGGCACTGATCCTCAGGAAAGATATATAGGCTTTGGAAGGGGTACAGCGCAGATTTACCAGAATTATTCCAGGACTTAAAGGGTTAAATTATAAGGACAGGTTGTGTAAACTTGGCTTGAATTCACTTGAGTTTAGAAGGTTGAGGGGTGATCTAATCACAGTGTTTAAAATGATAAAGGGATTTGAGAAAAGGGTAAATGAAGTTGAGGTAGGAACATTGGAACAGGAGTAGGCCATTCAGCCCCCTTGAGCCTGTTCCGCCATTCAATTAGGTCATGGCTGATCTGTGACCTAACTCCATATACCCGCCTTTGGCCCATATCACTTAATACCTTTGGTTAACAAAAAGCTATCAATCTCCGATTTAAAATTAACAATTGATCCAGCATCAATTGCCGTTTGCGGAGAGTTCCAAACTTCTACCACCCTTTGTGTGTAGAAGTGTTTCTTAATTTCACTCCTGAAAGGTCTGGCTCTAATTTTTAGACTATACCCCCTAGTCCTAGGATCCCCAACCAGCGGAAATAGTTTCTCTCTAACTACCCTATCTGTTCCCCTTAATATCCTGAAAACGTTGATCAGATCACCTCGTAACCTTCTAAATTCTAGGGAATACAACCCTAATTTGTGTAATCTCGCCTCGTAACTTAACCCTTGAAGTCCGGGTATCATTCGGGTAAACCTACGCTGCACTCCCTCCAAGGCCAATATATCCTTCCTAAGGTGTGGTGCCTAGAACAGCTCACAGTACTACAGGTGTGGTCTAACCAGGGTTTTGTATAGCTGCAGCATGACTTCTACCCCCTTGTATTCTAGTCCTCTAGATATAAAGGCCAGCATTCATTAGCCTTTTTGATTATTTTCTGTACCTGTTCATGACATTTTAATGATCTATGTACCTGAACCCCCACGTCTCTTTGGACCCCCACTGTTTCTAGCTTTCCACCATTTAGAAAGTACCCTGTTCTACCCTGACCTCACATTTGCCTACATTGAAATCCATTTGCCACAGTTTTACCCAATCAATTAATCTGTCGCTATCCCTTTGTAATTTTATGCTTTCATCTACACTGCCTACTATGCCGCCTATCTTTCTGTCATCGGCAAATTTGAATATATGACTTTCTATGCCAACATCTAAGTCGTTAATAAATACAGTGAATAGTTGAAGGCCCAACACAGATCCCTGCGGGACACCACTAGTCACATCCTGCCAATTAGAGTGCCTTCCCATTATCCCTACTGCCAGTCTCCTGACGCTCAGCCAATTTCCTAACCAGGTCAATAATTTGCCATCAATTCCGTGGGCTTCTACCTTAGTTAACAGTCTCTTATGTGGGACTTTATCAAATGCCTTCTGGAAGTCCACATAAATAACATCCATAGACATTCCCTTGTCCACTACTTTAGTCACCTCCTCAAAAAATTCAATCAGGTTTGTCAGACTTGACCTACCTTTCATAAATCCATTTTGGCTCTCTCTGATCAACTGAAAAATCTTGAGGTGTTCAGTCACCCTATCCTTAATTATAGACTCTAGTAATTTCCCGACAACAGATGTTGGGCTAACTGGTCTATAATTCCCTGGTTTCCCTCTCTCACCATTCTTAAATAGCGGAGTGACATGCGCAATTTTCCAACCTAAAGGAACAGTTTCTGAATCGAGAGAACTTTGGAAGATTATAGTTAGAGCATCTGCAATGTGCTCACCTACTTCCTTTAAAACCCTGGGATAAAAACCATCTGGTCCTGGGGATTTGTCACTCTTTAGTGCCATTATTTTCTTCATTACTGTTATTTTACTTACTTTAATTTTATTGAGTCCCTGTCCCTGATTTAATATTAGTTTCCTTGGGATTTCTGGCATGCTATCCTCTTCCTCTACTGTAAATACTGACACAAAGTAATTATTCAACATGTCTGCCATTTCCTTATTATCATTGACAATATTACCACTTTTAGTTTTTAAGGGGCCGACATTGCTCCTGACGATTGTCTTTTTCCTAATATAATTGTAAAAATTCTTTGTGTTAATTTTGATAACCCTTGCAAGTTTCTTTTCATACTCCCTTTTTGTAGCTCTTACTGTCTGTTTTGTGACCCTTTGCTGTTCTTTGTATCTTTCCCATTCACCAGGATCTGTACTATTTTTTGCATTTTAGTTTTATGCTGTCCCTCAGCTCTTTAGTCATCCATGGCTGGTTTTTTTTGGCAAGTAGAGCTCTTGTCCCTCAAGGGTATAAACTGGTTCTGTATCACCTTGAATTCTTTTTTGAACATCTCCCACTGATCTTCTGTCATTTTACCCATTAACAGATTTGCCCAGTTTATTGTGGACAGTCTCTGTCTCATTCCCTTGAAGTCGGCCTTACCTAAATCTAGAATCTTAGTAGCTGTTCTGCGTTTCTCCCTTTCAAATTCTACGTTGAACTCGATCATGTTATGATTGCTATTGGATAAATGTTCATGTACAGTTAGACTGTTAACTAAATCTGGCTCATTACTCATTACTAAATCTAATATGGCATGCCCCCTTGTTGCCTCTAGGACATATTGTTGTAGAAAACTATCCCAGACACACTCAAGAAATTCACTACCTTTCTGACAGGTGCTAGTCTGCTTATCCCAATCTATATGAAAGTTAAAATCCCCCATTAAAACCACTCTGCCTTTACTACATGCTTGTCTAATCTCTGCATTTATACAATCTAGCACTTCACAGCTGCTACCAGGGGGCCTATACACAACTCCCACTACAGTTTTAAATCCTTTCCTATTTCTTAATTCTACCCATAAAGGCTCCACTGCCTGTTTACCTCTCGTCATATCCTCTCTTATCATTGAAGTGATTTCATCCTTAATCACTGAGGCTACTCCTCCCCCTCTGCCATTTTCCCTATCTTTCCTATAGACCTTATAACCTGGTATATTTAGTTTCCAGTCCTGACCATCTTGCAGCCCTGTCTCAGTAACGGCTACCATGTCATACCCTCCAATTTGAATTTGCGCCTGTAGTTCATTCAATTTATTCCTTATACTCCGTGCGTTTGTATAAAGAGCGCTTATTTGGGCCACACACCCTAGCCTGTCCTTCAGCTCTGATGTTTTACTCTCTCCTGGCTTAATCACTTTACATCTTTTAGTTTTCCCCTTACCTGTAGTGCCTAAAGCACAATTTCTGACTGTTACTCTATTCTCTTCCCTTTCGTTTGTTTTTGAACTACTATTTGTACTATTTGTACTACAATTTCCACCTGAGCCCTCCCCATTTACTAGTTTAAAGTCCTTGAGACCACTCTAATTATCCTTTCTGCTAGGACCCTGGTCCCAGACCGGTTCAGGTGGAGCACATCCCAACGGTACAGATCAGCCATGATCTAATTGAATTGCGGAACAGGCTCAAGGGGCTGAATGGCCTACTCCTGTTCCTACATTCCTATAGTTGCACAGCCCTAGCGCTACCCATGGGAATAACATCTTACATCATGTTTCCTGTCAGTACCACTATATCAGTGCTCGATGTCAGGGGAACCTGTGTGACAAATATGAAACGGTTCTGTCTGACAGATCAGGGTTTTCTATTCTTTCTCCTAGGTGCATTACCAAATGTTTTACCTAGATAGTAAGGCCAGTGAAAATGCTCTGAAAGGAATAGGGAGTTGGGGCCCATCCATGAGAGTGATTTTACATACAAGAGAAAGAAAACAAAGAAAGACTTGCATTTATATGGCACCTTTTATGACCACTGGATGTTCCAAAGTGCTTTACAGCCAATGAAGTACTTTTTGAAATGTAGTCACTGTTGTACTGTAGGAAACGCAGCAGCCAATTTGCACACTGCAAGCGCCCACAAACAGCAATGTGATAATGACCAGATAATCTGTTTCAGTGATGTTGATTGAGGGACAAATATTGGCCAGGACACCAGGGATAACTCCCCTGCTCTTCTTTGAAATAGTACCATAGGATCTTTTACGTCCACCTGAAAGAGCAGACAGGGCCTCGGTTTAACGTCTCATCCAAAAGACGGCACCTCCGACAGTGCAGCACTCTCTCAGTACTAAACTGGAGTGTCAGCCTAGATTTTTCTGCTCCAATCTCTGGAGTGGGACTTGAACCCACAACCTTTACTGATTCAGAGGCGAGGGTGCTACCCACTGAGCCACTGGCTAACAGAGCTAAAAAATCTAGTGTAAAGTTGGGTAGAAAAAATCTCCGAAATGTAACATCCTGTATAGAATAGGGATCCAGGATTCCTAGCACTAGAGGACGCCTTTTAAAAATTACATTCTTGTCACAGCAGGGATTTTCTGTAGCCCCATTCTTCTCGTTCCAGCAGGCTCCCCAGCGCAGATGGAAATACCACTTGCCAAAAAGACTTCAATTCGGCTAGTCCAGGGAAATTCGCCAGAGTAGGCATCTGATTCTGAGCTGGTGAAACGACCACTCCACCACACTTACGGCAGCACTGCAGCTGAAGAGGAAATAAAGAGGAATGAGAATCCAGTGGTCAACCAGTCACAGTCAAAGAATATCATTCAACTAAACACCAACCACCACCTGAAACAGGCACCAGCACAGATGCACACATTCCAGAAGATAGCCATCATGACTGTTTTATTTATTCATTCACAGGATCTGGGTGTTGGTGGCAAGGCCAGCATTTATTGCCCATCCCTAATTGCCCCTGAGACAATGGTGGTGAGACGTCTTCTTGAACCATTGTAGTCCGTGTGGTGAGGGTACTCCTATAGTGATGTTAGGGAAAGAGTTCCAGGATTTTGATCCAGCGACAATGAAGGAACGGCGATATACTTCTAAGTCAGGATGGTGTGTGATTTGGAGGGGAACTTGGAGGTGGTGGTGTTCCCATGCACTAGCTGTCCTTGTTCTTCTAGATGGTAGAGGTTGCGGGTTTGGGAGGTGCTGTCGATGAAGCCTTGGCGAGTTGCTGCAGGCATCTTGTAGATGGTACACACTGCAGCCACTGTACGCCAGTGGTGGAGGGAGTGAATGTTTAAGATGGTGGATGGGGTGCCAATCAAGCGGGCTGCTTTGTCCTGAATGGTGTCGAGCTTCTTGAGTGTTGTTAGAGCTGCACTCATCCAGGCAAGTGGAGAGTATTCCATCACACTCCTGACTTGTGCCTTGTAGATGGTGTAAAGGCTTTGGGGAGTCAGGAGGTGAGTCACTCGCCGCAGAATACCCAGTCTCTGACCTGCTCTTGTAGCTACGGTGTTTATGTGGCTGGTCCAGATAAGTTTCTGGTCAATGGTGACCCCCAGGATGTTGATGGTGGGGGATTTGACGATGGTAATGCCATTGAATGTCAAGAGAAGGTGGTTAGACACTCGCTTGTCTTAGACTGCCAGGAAGAAGCACAGTTTGAGACACCAAACACTGGTCAGGAAGGAGTAGCAGTGTTGAGGATTAATGAGGAACCAGGGTACACGATGGAGTGCCTCTCCTGAGCTGTATGGGAATACCATACCTTAGCTTTCCAATGGAAGTTGTAAGAGCAGCAGCACCATATTGCAGAGTCAATTGCCCTCACTCACACTATATTGGAAGTCAGGAACCCCGATGTTCAGTCCCCCCTCCCACATGACTGATATCATGCAGCAACAGTTATCTGCACTGCAGTATGCCATTGAGCAAGTAGCAACAGTAAAGTTATTCATAGTGGAGACCAGTTACTCAGGCCAGAGGCATGGTAGGAGTATCACTCGTGAATACGTCCACCACTGCTATGGACGGTTTGGGGTCTGAACTCCAAACTGGCTATACTCAATGTGCTCAGACAACAGTTACAGGCAACCATGAGGGTGAGAATCTGAGAGCTCATCAATACCCACAGTTCTAGACTCACACAGATGCACATAGTGAGAAGATACCCTGTAGCAATGGCATGACTAATAAAGGAGCAGACTGTTAGTACTCATGTCAACAGCAGTTCTGTCCTACTGCACAAATGACAGTAAGTTCTGCCTCTCAAAACAATGAGTAACAGAAGAGGAGAACCCTGCTCAATCAGAGTCAAAGATTCATTGAAGCTCATCAGTTGGCTACATTGCCATCCACCAATGCTACTCTTTAAGCTAGAGCAGCAATTGGAAGCAGGGTGCATGGACAGTCAAGAAGACGTTTATGACATACAAGAGACAAACACGTTAAACATGTATACCGGTTTCATGTCACGCTACAGAACGTGACTCGACATCGTTGTCTGGTTCACAGGTGTGATTTCCAGTTTTTTTTAAAAAAGTTAAAAGCTTAACTGCAGACTGCAGCATTTGACACGTTGGTCCCCCTGTGACCCACCTCATTGTCTTAGCTGTACTCTGCTGTGTCTTTGATGTAATGCCTCCCTGACGGATTGTATCTCTGCAGACACATTGTTCTCTGTCTATATATATTTTGTAATCGATTTGTATTCCCTCACTGTACCTGAAGAAGGAGCAGAGCTCCGAAAGCTCGTAATTTCAAATAAAACTGTTGGACTATAACCTGGTGTTGCGCGACTTCTCATTTTTGTCCACCCCAGTCCAACACCGGCATCTCCGCATCATGTATACCATTAGCATTGCCCAAGTCTGAAAGTCTATGTACACCACATACACTGCATTTCTCCCATCCACCATATCAGTCACTTCCTCAAAGAACTCTATCAGGTTTGTCAAGCACAATCTTCCTTTATCAAATCAATTTACATTGTTTCTCTAGGGGTTTTGCCAATCTCCCATCCAAGTTACAGCAGGAGATCAGGCCGATCCCTACAGAAATTCGAGACATACTTCTCTGCTTGGAGGACAAGATGACATAAGAACATAAGAAATATGAGCAGGAGTAGGCCATTCAGCCCGTCGAGCCTGCTCCACATTCAATAAGATCATGGCTGATCTTCTACCTCAACTCCACCTTCCCGCACTATCCCCATACCCCTTGGTTCCCTTAGTATCCAAAAATCTATCGATCTCTGTCTTGAATTTACTCAACAACTGAGCATCCGCGGCTCTGGGGTAGAGAATTCCAAAGATTCACAACCCTTTGAGTGAAGAAATTTCTCCTCATCTCAGTCCTAAATGGCCGACCCCTTATTCTGAGACTGACACCCCTGGTTCTAGACTTTACAGCCAGGGGAAACATCCTCCCCAGTCAGGGGACACATAATATAAGGGAACAGATCTAACAGGAAGAAGTGTATTTTGAGTCCAGGTCAGAGACTCGGCTTGGACACCCGAAGATTTGTCAGGTAGAATTTTAATTTTGCCCCCCTTACAGAGAGAGCCAATGGGTGACATAGCATGATGCTTTCAACCAGCAAACTGGTTTGCCTCTTCTCACTGGGTATATCGGCCTACCAACGAATTCCAAGGCCAGAGCCAAGAAAACTCCTGGCCTGGGAGTTCCCTGGCCATGCCCCCCTTTGATATGGGTGACCTTGTTTGAGGCAGAAGGAGGCTCTACCCCAAACAAGGCTCCATGAAAACGGACAGGGAAGGTCAGGGCCCAGCATAATCCGGGGCCTTGCATAGCACTACTGCAGGGCATACAGCAAGAATGCTCCACAAGCAATTTCAGCCCAAGGGTGCTGTGAGGTGCTGGAGAGAGGACAAACTATTGCTTCAATAGGCTTCTCCTTGTGGGCACCTATAGGATAAAAAGAAAATGTATTATACATCACTACCAGAAGATGACATGGCAAAATATCATGCTGTAAGCTGTTGTAGTGTAAGGTATAGCTGTGTGTCCGAAATGAACGAGTGAGTGAGTAGGAGAAGAAAGAATAAAAAGGATGGTGTTAGCAACTGCAACAACAGAACACTTGCTTTGAAAGAAGAATCTTGCCCAAAGCATGCCAGCCTAATTGAGCAGATGTGCTTATTTTATGTGGTGAGAAGCACACTGGGGATGTAAAAGTCTTGAAGTATTTAGCATTCTGCCCCAAAAATAACACCTTGTAAAATTCAGCATGATAGAAGCGGGATGTGCAAGATTGGGTGCCTGTTTTCCCGACCTGCACCCGTCACCAGTGGAGTTCCATTAAATTGGTGCTATGAGACTATAAAATGCAGCCAGCTTGAAATCTTGGAATGGAAGTTTCCCTTTGTTTTAGTTCTTAGTTTAACTCTGTGTATACTAAAGAAACAATGACGCCTATTTGTAAAAAAACAAATTGTTTGGTTAAATCAACGACCAGGGAACGATTTAGGTTTCATTTATACTACAACCTTGGTGTTGGTGCAAAGTAGTTGTGCTTTGCGCCAATGCTAAAGTTATGGGGGATAATTTTAATCTAACCCACCCGATGGGAGGCTGACGGGATCGAACCGGCCGTCTGTTTTACACTCCGCCCAATGAAGGCCATGGAAAGTAAAACCGGGCGGGTTGTTAGAATGACAGTTTCCCGTCGGGTGGATTCGGTTAAAATTAACCCCCATGGTGTAAGTCCAGTGTCAGAGTCTGACTTGACTTCAGAGTGAAGCAGAGTGAGACACCCTCCTCCATATTAAATTACTTTTTGGCAGGTTTACATACAGGCGCGATAGTGAAGCCATTGTAGGTGGGAGATTACATCTCATTGCTCTTTGGTTCATTGGCTTAGCTGGACATAGAAAGATAGAAGCTCCATCTCACAGCGTTTTTACACACAGAGGCCTTGAAAGTCCGCAGGGCTACCACTGGTCTCCTGCCATACCTTTGGCAGGAATCTCCAGAGAAAAAATGTAAATATGCTAGGGGGCGCTTTTGTCTGCCTATCACTGCGTTTTTCAGTGTAAATCCAAAATTTGTCTGCCTGACTCTATTTTTGAGCTGACATTAATGTAATAGTTCACAGCTTAAGTACAAAAGGGAGCAGATTTAGTTTATCAATATTTTGCAATTACAGAAATATTAGGGGGTAGAAATTGGTATGCATTGTGACCATTTTTCAGGCATAAAACAGGGTCAAAGCATTCCAATTTAGCAGCGGGACAGCCCACTAAATTCGTGAGATCCATTTTTTAGGTGTCCCTTAAATATATAAACTAGGGAGCTAACGTCTGTTGAAGGACCCCTCTACAAAATGTTCTCTCGATGTGCGGGGCAAGATTGTTCAGCGGTTCCCGTGGCCACCAGCAAGAGGTTTAAAAAAATCTTTCAGTCGAGCCAGGAGGAGCAGCAGTGCTTCCCCCCGACTATGTCTATCCGCACTTACCCCTGTAACCTTCAGTGCCCTTCCCTAACCAGGAAGGAGCGACAGCTCCGAAAGCTTGTAAAATTAAATAAATCTGTTGGACTATAACCTGGTGTTGTGCGACTTCTCATTTTTGTACACCCCAGTCCAACACCGGCATCTCCACATCATGACTTCCCTAACCAGACATTTATCCAGCTCTTTTTGAAGGAGTTAACACAGTTGAGTGAATTTTACAAATTTACACTCCTGACACAGAGCTTATCCTGCCGGGAGCATTTATCAGTAATCCAGGTGTGAAGGTCACCAGGCCCCTAGCATTACTGTTTTGCGTAGGAGTCTTCTCCACATATCCACTGCTCTGTGAAAGTTCTTCTGACTTCCTAACCATGTGCTCCTTCTAAGTGTTTCCCCCTGTGGGAGGAGGAAATAAGCTGGGTGGCTGCTGGGTGTCAGCGTCTGTCTCTCGTGGTTCAGTCCATCCTTGTGTTTTGCCAGTAGATGGCTCTGCAATTCCAGGCACCGCAGATGTTGATGCATCGGCTGCCTGGATCTGTACAGTTTCTGACACATCTGAAGTCATTTGAGTCGGGATGACTGGGTGTTATGGATGTAGCTTTGCGATGAGAACCATCTCCATCATCCGTGCCAGCTCTTCCTATTCCTCTGCTCTTGGGCATTCCCTCAGCATGACCAGAGATTGGCGTGGGAGCAGTCACTGGGCAGCATTGTGGCATTGCGCTAAAGCTGCCTCAATCTGATTCCCAACATGGTGAATTCAGACAAGGCAGATGGCTGTCGGTTGGAGCCCAGAGTTCCCAGAGCCCCATTCAGAGCATCCGTTATGGAAGCTATGCCCGAGCTTAGGACCTCGGCCAAGGGAGGTTGTGCTGCAAAGGATCCTGAAGTAGCCATACTCTCTATGGGGGCTCAGTCAAATGGTCATGCAGCACTGCATCGATGTGGGTCATGGACTCCTTCATAGATGCCTCCAAACTGTACAGAGTGTTTGACTCACATTCAAATGACTGGGTAATGTGCTGAACGTGAGCTACCAACTTGCATTTGTAGACAGGCCCTGTTTGGTCTGATTCCTTGGGATCAGCAGCTGAAGGAGCCATTGAGCTGGTCCTCTAGCCAGAAGGTTGGGTATCAGTCAATTCCATCTTCACTTGCTCCTCCTCACTCATGCTCGGTGATTCACCAAGTGCTCCCTTCTGCGACTCACCAATTGGACTCCCCAGAGCGGATGAATCTGTGCAAGTGCCTACCAGTGTCTGCGCTGCACTCTATGGGCAGAATTTTCCAGGGGGTCAGCGAGCATGATTGGCGACGGGTCGGTTGGGAAAATGTTTGTTTTTGACAGCGGTTCGGGACTCTGCTGTCAACCCGCCACCATGCGCCTTTACCAAATGTCAGGTCTGCCAGTGCTGAGCAGACCCGACATGCAGCGGCGGGGGAGGCAATTAAAATCATTAGTGGCTTGTTTACAGCCACTTAACAATGCTTTTTTCTCCAGCTTTTTGGATTTGACAGGTCGCCCACCGGTTTCCCCCTGTGCTTAGACCTCATCTGTGAAGCTGAGGCAGGAGGTCAGTGGCCATTGAATCAGCTGATGAGTTGACAGCTTCAAATGTCAAGTCAAAGCTCCCAGCTGAATCAGATATCTTCCCTTAGCCACTAGCTTCTCTAAGCTGCATTTCAACTACAGATTCAGAATGCTGCAAGTCTTTATACAAGTCTCCGTCCAGCCTGACCTCATTACCTCTCCCACATGTCGCTTTTGTCATCTCTACTTCACCTGCCATCTATTCCATTCGCATCGGTGCCCTTGAAACTATCTCACATTGGTCCTCAGAATCCCACCACGATCAGCCCCAACACCAGCAACATCTGCCACACCAACAGCACCAACAACAACACCAACATTCTCCGCAATCAACTGATGCTGCACAGGACACAGGGCATCAGCACCCGACCACCTTGCTGCCCAGGATGCCAGGGATGGCCTCACCATGGCCAGATTTACTTCACTTGACGCTGCACACCCTGGCTGTCACATGATGCGCCAGGTTGGCACCACCCCACACCAACACCATAAAGCATCCCTACAATTCCCAAACCATTCCTTTCACACGCATCACCATTGTGGGGGGTACTGTTATGTCTCACCATTCACTGCAACTCACTAAGCCACTTCCAAAGGTGCACACGAATCTGACCAAGAACGCAAAAGTGTTTAAAATAAAGGTTTCAATTTTTGACACCACATTAACAGAAACTTTACATGAACATTGCATAAAACATCCAAGTGCCTACCCTTGTATGTTGTTAGTTGGTATGATTGGACTAGGATGAGGGTGAGTGTGCGGGGTGGTTATTGAGATGGGGATGTGATAATGTAGATAGAGAGGGATGGGTGAAGGTGCAAGGTAAGTTGGTGTGAGTAAAGATGTGCAGGAGTAGGGTAGGGAAGGCAGAGTGATGGGGATGTGATGAGAGGCACAGCAGGATGAGGTTGAGTGTGGCTTTGTACTAACGTTTCGTGATCTACTGAGATCATTGAAACGTTTGCGCCACTGCAGCCTGGTCCTCCTGACCACATCGCTGCTTGTGTCCTCCTGTGTAATGTGCAACCAGGCTGCGTTGGTCTCCTGGGGAGGTCTCTTCTGCCCATTGGAAGGGAAGAGAACCTCCCTGCGTGCTGTGACTCCCTCCATAAGCATATGGAGGGAGTCATGGGAGAGCCTGGGTGCAGCCGTGCACCTTTGTGCAGTGCTTGTCAGTGTTTGCAGCACCTCAATGCTGTAGAACACTGACGGCACAAATGTCAAAATAAATGTGGACATGTCCCTTTAAGGAAACCGGCTGATGACGCGTCATCAAATGACGTCATCAGACCCACTTCCTGCAATTGGCCGGCAAATGCGCTGGGCAGGCTTAACAAGCCCTATCAGGGGAAAATCATTTTGGACAGCGGGCTGGAGCCGGCAGTGAGGCCGGGACCCGCCACCGACGTCGCCCGCCCCGGACCCGCCGAGGTTGGTAAAATCCAGCCCTATATCTGTGTGTGAGGCAGTGAATGAGTGAAATGGGAGAAAGCAAGTTGAAAACAAAGGATGGTACTCGCTTACTTTTATTGGTACCTGAGGTGTGGGCAACACTGTAAAGGCAGCATTTGTTGTCCATTCCAAGTGCCCCAAGGGCATTAAGAGTCAACCACTCAATGTAGGCCACATATAGGCCAGACTGAGTAGTGGTGTCTGGTTCCCTTCCCAGAGGGCTATTAGTGAACCAGTTTGGTTTTTACAAGAATCCAGTAGCTTTCATGAACTTTTTGAATTTAGTTTCACAACTTGCTGTGGTGGTATTCTGATTTCACAACCTCTGTGTTGCTAACTCAGCACCTGAATCATTAGGTTACCATGCTCATGTGGGCTGCGGACATGGAGGAGGGTCTTCTCACTTCACCCTCCCCCCTCCTTCTAGGGGTGTTGCAATACTTTGGAAATGAGCTGACCTCACATTAGAGCACGAGCTCAGCCAAGAGCATTGCAGATACACACAGCTTCCAAAGAAATAGGCCATACACACCACCACTGTACCAGGACCATACTACTAGTCCTAATCTGTAGTAGATGTAGTTAATTTTGTGTCCTTCTAGATTTATGCTTGCAGGCCAAGTTAAATTGCCTGTTAACACACCACTCGACTGGATCATTCATCTTCAATCTTCTTTTCACCGTCGATTACAAGTTCAATGTGGTGAGATTCTCTTCATAACTTAGAGCATTTAGTCCTGGAATTACCCTTATCATTCTTCCCTGAATACTGATGCACGTTTGAAGACAGGCTGCCAAACCGCAAATATCTCAGCAGTGCCAAGAGGCGAAGCAGAGTGGAAGGAAATATTTTCCCATAGAAGGGGAGGGAGAAAAAGTCAGACAGGGAGTCACTAAGGTCCATTTACCAGCCTGAACTTTCAGGTAGGAAAATAGCCATTGCAACACCTAAAGAGACAAGGGGGGGTTAAATTGGATAGCCCCATAAAACGGGCGCAGGGATCGTGATGCGCAATTACCCCACGCCCGTTGCATGTATGCAGGCAGCGCAGCATTTTTGTGCTGCCTGCTCATTATCATGATTTCTACGTGCAGCCAGCTGTTGATTGGGCGCAGGCATCAGCAGGGAGCCCAAAATCGTATCTTGCTAGCACTACTTAAAGTTAACCTGCACTTTTTAAAGGGAAGGTGCATTGTGACTGGAGCAGGTGCTGGGAGTCCTTTATAAACTGAATCTGACCAGGGAAAGAGAGAAGTATGGCTGAACATGGGAGAGAGAAGGCCCCGAGGTTTTCTGACGCTGCACTGGAGGTCTTGGTGGAGTAGGTGGAAAGGAGGAGAGATGTCCTGTATCCGTAGGGGACCAGGAGGCCCTCCAGACACACAGTGAAAAGGCAGCGGGAGCAGATAGCCACGGAGGTCAATGCCAGGAGTACAGCCCCAAGGATCTGGATGCAATGCCACAAGAGGTTTAATGACTTAACACGAGTGGTCAAGGTCAGTAAATGCCTCTTCAAATGCCATAGCCTACCAACTGCACCACTAGCCTCAGTCACTGCTCAAAACACCACACCTCCCTCACTCACCTACCAACAATCTCTGTCAATCAGGACTCATACCTAACATTCATATGCTACACCTCACCCTGTGAGTGATGATGAAGACACACCCTCACTTGATTTCACACTCGCAGCCACCAGCTCAGATACTAACACTACGCGTATCGTAGAGGATAGCATAGAGACAGGATCTGCACGTGGTGAGACACTGGGCACAAGTGTGCTGCAGCCAGGGCACAGGGCAAAGAGAGCACAGGTGCCAGCTCATCAGAGGCCAAGGTCGCACTCAAATTCTGCTGCAGAGGACTCATCTGAGGACTTTGATGCACCAGGCTACAGAAAAAGACTAATATGATAGCAAAATACTGCGGATGCTGAAAATCCGAAATAACAACAGAAAACGCTGGAAAAACTCAGCAGGCCAGGCAACATCCGTGGAGAGAGAAACAGAGTTAATGTTTCAGGTCGAAACCCTTCGTCGGAACTTCGACCTGAAACGTTAACTCTGTTTCTCTCTCCACGGATGTTGCCTGGCCTGCTGAGTTTTTCCAGCGTTTTCTGTTGTTATTACAGAAAAAGACTGATGGGTGTACACAACGAAATGCTTGGTGCATTGGCAGGCCTGCCAGAAAGCCTGTGGTCAATGTCAAGGAGCATGGAGGAGTCCGGCTCCAACTTGGCACATGGCTTTGCGCAGAGCTTGGAGCCCATCCTTTCCAGCATGGAAGTGGTGGTCAATTCCATCAACACACTTGTGGACCCAACCATGATACAGCGTCTGATGGCCGATGTTTCAGCTTCCGTTGCAGCAAAGCAGCTTCCACCAAAAGTCTGAGTACTGCAGTGGAAGCTCAGACTGCTCTCATGCAAGGTTAGCTTGCTGCCACGCAAGCTCAGACTGCTGCCATCATGGCTGTGGATACCAGTGTTCAAAGGGGCTTGCAGGGTGTCACAGCAGTCCAGCAATCTGTCCTCCAACAGATTACTAGGATTGCTGAGGCTCCGCCCCGGGGGAGTGGCAGTGGCTCCATGGAGCACGAACCTGCTGTCCTCTCTCAGGATGACAGCATTTGTTCTCCCACCACTGCCACTCCGCCAGTGCACTTGCTGTTGCCTGTCAGCCAGCCAGCCCAGACTGCTGCTGCACATGCCGAGATGGTGCAGTCTGAAGCCAGGCCTTCTAGGCCCAGAGCTGCTTGAGGTCGTCCTCCAAGGCCATCTGCAGTCTCCCCCACTGAAAGTCAGCAGCCTTCCACCAGCCATGCTGCAGCCACTGGGGTAGCACTGCGTAGGAGCACTAGGACAGGAAAAGGCACATGGAACTCAAGCACTAAGGGAATGCACAAGGGTGATTAGTTTAAGTTTGTATGCAATATGGTATGGTTTCATTTATAAATTTGGTTTGGAATGTTTATATTGTGTTGGCTTTTATTTTTGCATTGTGGCCAAGAGGACAAAGTGATGTTAGTAACAGAGGGAAGGTAAGGAGTGCGGGGCTGTTGGTGAATGGGGAATTGAGGTGGAGGTTACTGACATCGCACTTGAATTAGTTCTTCACATACAGTCCGGGCAAAAAGGGACTAGGTTGCAGCTTCCCTTCCTCTTTCGCCTCCTCCACTTCCCAGAAATGGGGAACAAGGAAATGGCAGATCAATTAAACAAATACTTTGGTTCTGTCTTCACGGAAGAGGACACAGATAACTTCCCAGAAATGCGAGGGAACCAAGGGTCTAGTGAGAAGGAGGAATTAAAGGAAATTAGTATTAGTAAAAAAATAGTGCTGGAGAAATTAATGGGGCTGAAAGCTGATAAATCCCCAGGGCCTGATAATCTGCATCTCAGAGTACTAAAAGAGGTAGCCATGGAAATAGTGGATGCATTGGTTGTCATTTTCCAAAATTCTATAGATTGTGGAACAGTTCCTGTAGATTGGAGGGTGGCAAATGTAACCCCACTATTTAAAAAAGGAGGGAGAGAGACAACAGGGAACTACAGACCGGTTAGCCTAATATCTGTAGTAGGGAAAATGCTAGAGTCTATTATAAAGGATGTGATAACAGGACACTTAGAAAATATCAATGGGATTAGACAAAGTCAACATGGATTTATGAAAGGGAAATCGTGTTTGACAAACCTACTGGAGTTTTTTGCAGATGTAACTGGTAGAATAGATAAGGGAGAACCAGTGGATGTGGTGTATTTGGATTATCAGAAGGCCTTTGATAGAGTCCCACATAAGAGGTTAGTGTGCAAAATTAAAGCACGGGATTAGGGGTAATATACTGGCATGGATTGAAAATTGGTCAACAGACAGGAAACAGAGAGTAGGAATAAATGGGTCTTTTTCGGGATGGCAGGCGATGACTCCACAGGGATCAGTGCTTGGGCCCCAGCTATTCACAATATATATCAATGATTTTGATGAGGGAACCAAATGTAATATTTCCAAGTTTGCTGACGACACGAAACTAGGTGGGATTGTGAGTTGTGAGGAGGGTGCAAAGAGGCTTCAAGGCGATTTAGACAAGTTGAGTGAGTGGGCAAATACATGGCAGATGCAGTATAACGTGGATAAATGTGAAGTTATCCACTTCGGTAGGAAAAACAGAAAGGTAGAGTATTATTTAAATGGTGATAGATTGGGAAATGTTGATGTACACAGGGACCTGGGTGTCCTTGTACACCAGTCACTGAAAGCAAACATGCAGGTGCAGCAAGCAGTTAGGAAGGCAAATGGTATGTTGGCCTTCATTGCAAGAGGATTTGAGTACAGGAGCAAGGATGTCTTACTACAGTTATACAGGGCTTTGGTGAGACCACACCTGGAGTACTGTGTGCAGTTTTGGTCTCCTTACCTAAGAAAGGATATACTTGCCGTAACGGGAGTGCAGCAAAGGTTCACCAGACTGATTCCTGGGATGGCAGGACTGTCGTATGAGGAGAGATTGGGTCGACTAGGCCTGTATTCACTAGAGTTTAGAAGAATGAGAGGTGATCTCATTGAAACGTATAAAATTCTGACAGGGCTAGACAGACTGGATGCAGGGAAAATGTTTACCCTGGCTGGGGGGTCTAGAACAAGGGATCACAGTCTCAGCATACGGGGTCGGACATTTAAGACTGAGATGAGGAGAAATTTCTTCACTCAGAGGGTGGTGAACCTGTGGAATTCTCTACCACAGAAGGCTGTGGAGGCCATGTCACTGAATATATTTAAGAAGGAGATAGATAGATTTCCAGACACAAAAGTCATCAAGGGGGTTGGGGAGAGAGGGAGAATATGGTATTGAGATAGAGGATCAGCCATGATCATATTGAATGGCAGAGCAGGCTCGAAGGGCCAAATGGCCTACTCCTGCTCCTATTTTTCTATGTTTCTATGTCCCCCCTTCTTCCTCCTTCTCCTCCTCATGCTCCTGCTCATCAACTTCTTGCCTGATAGGTGGTGGCAAGGGCTGTTCTCTCATGATGACAAGGTTGTGCAGCATGTAGCATGCCACCATGAATCAAGAGACCCGCTCAGCCGAGTACTGCAGGGCTCCCCCAGACAGCGGACTCGTTGTTTCAGCGCGCCAACAGTCTGCTCTATCACATTTCAGGTGGCAGCATGGCTCTCATTGTATGCATGCTGCACACACGTGTGTGGGTTGCGGACCTGAGTCATGAGCCATGTCATCAGCAGATAGCCCTTGTCGCCCAGTACCCACCCTGTGGCTTGACGTGGTGGCTGAAATACAGCTGGTACAGCGGGCAGCTGCAGAATGAAGGCATCGTGACTGCTGCCAGGATATCGGGCATTGACTGGCATGATGCGCTGCCTATGGTCACACACCCGCTGCACGTTGAGGGAGTGGAATCCCTTTCGGTTCCGGTATATGGCAGAGTTGACATGTGGCGCCTGTAAAGCAATATGCGTGCAATCAATGGCATCCTGCACCATGGGGAAACCTGCAAACCTTGCAAACCCTCACGCTCACTCCTTCTGCTTGTCTCTGGCAAGAGGGAATGACATGAAGTTATCTCTCTTTGAATAGAGAGCCTCAGTGACCTCCCTTATGCAACAGTGGACTGCAAACTGCGAGAAGTTGCGAATAACACCAGCACACAGCACCAGCCTGGAAGGAGCCGGACACATAAACGTTCATAGCCACGGTCACCTTCCCAGCCACTGGCAGTGCGGTCCTTGCCCTGCTCTCAGGTTGCAGTTGTTGCTGCAGCAGGGGGCAGATTTCAGTGACGACCTCCTTTTGAACTGCAGATGTCTCAAACATTGGGCGTCGCTGAGGTTCAGGAAGGAGAATTGCTCCCTGAAAACCCAAGGTGGATATGCCCTCCTATGAGAGCCCTTCTCCCTCCTCCTCCCTCTTCTAGCATCTTGTCCTGCTCTGCGTGGCCTCTGCTCATTCTCCCAGTCATGCTGTATTCCTAGGGGAATGTCTACTACTGCACTGATGTCTAGGAGCAACTGGTTTGTGCAGAAGTCTTGAAGTCAGCAAAAAGTACTTCAGCACCTGCCACACCACTCCCTGTAGACTTTTGAAACTTGAAACAACTATCGAAAGCCCCAGTGTAGAATTGTAGCAATAGCCAGAAGAAATCAACCAGCAACTAACCTGTAAGTAGTTGATGATTCCTTTAAGAAGCACTGGTGGGAGTCCTTCCTGCTGCTTCACACGTGTCCAGCTGTGTGAGCTTAGGAGAGGGTTTCGGCTGGAGCTTGGAGCTCCAAAATGGCAGCACTGGCGTCAAATCAGAGTGACATCATGATCTGCCTACTCTGCATACTTCCGGCGGACGTTAACTGCACTAACGCCTTTACCAAGATGGCGTCTGGTGTGCTTTGCATCAGAAGTGTAAGCGTGCACCGCAGACGCCATTTTGGAATGCAAACAGTACTCGTAGTGCCCAAAAAATGGACACTACCGAGCCCAGTTTCTCGCCCGAGACTATAAAATTAATTAACAAGGAAGGAAAGAAAGTAAATCTGTTCAAGGAACAAAGTTGACTTAATTAAAAGGAAACAGTTGCAGTTAGTACTATACCTCATCCAGTAGGTGGCATTTAGGGCCTCTGGCCTACCAATTTAAATATTCAGCATACTTCCGTTAACACAGGAAACACCCAGTCCCCAGTGCAAAGTGATAGGCACTTAGATTGTCAACCCTCAGTCTCAAGCCACTGGATGTTGAATACAATAAAATTCGTGCTCACTAAAACAAATTTGGAATTGTTTTGAAGTTCAGAAAACATTCAAAGGTGAGTTGTGGTCAATTTAAAATGATACTTATAAATATTTTTCTTTAAATAATGTTGGACTCCATGCTAGCACATGGAGCTAGAAAGAAGTGCGTGAGTCAGATTTGACTCCGATTCTAGTTGCTGGCATTGCTTGTTGAGAACTTTATCATATTTGTAATTCAATAACTCAAATAATGAAGATTCATAGCTGGAAATTAAGTGACATGATATCATCCTGGAGAACTTATTTGGTTTAATGTTATCTTCAAAAACGTGTTTTACTCAAATTGGCAGTAATATAAATCACCTTGCTGCCAACAATATAAGGAGGTGACGATGACAGTATGAAACATCTCTTGCATCCTGTGTTGGTTTTCTTCAGGCAGCTTTGATCTTGCTAATAACTGTAATATTGTGTGAAAGAGGTCCAAACCAACTCTGTTGATTTGTAGAAATTCTTCAATTATCATGAAGTAACCAGATAAAACATTCAAAAAAATCAACTTGGCCACGTTGGAGACCACATGATCAATGATTTAGGTGTTAAATGGACATTTGCATATGATATGCTGCAGCTTTTTCTCGTTAATGATAAGACAATGGTTATTATTGGTAAGGGCAGAAGCAAAACTGGACTTCGATCTTTCTCAAAATTATAATTGTTCTTCCAACCACAAGAACGGGACCTCCTCCTACCTGGTGATTGGACGGATTCGAATTTTTTTGTTTCTGCACGCCCATTTTAGCATAATTTCTGTGCATACTCTGTGAATATGCATGTTGGCATATGCAGTCATCTGAATTACTGTTTAATTTTTATTTTTGTTTAGATATAATGCATAAATTACATTTTGTGAAGCCACGGTACAGCTTTTACATACTGCACTTACAGGAGAGTCTAGCGTGTACTCGCTATACAAAGCCTGCTGTTTGAGGATCAAAGTCATTTGGCAGCAATCCCTGGGGTTCAGCAGGGAACACACTAGGAGTCCTGCCTAAGTAAAATGATGGTCTTGCAGGGTGAGGCTTTGAACCGAAGCTATTATTATTAATTTGGTCTCCTTTTCTATGTTGGCCTACAGTTCCCTTTTTAGGATGATATGTCACCAGTGCCTACAAAATCTCATGAAAAGGGCTAATGCAATGTGGACAAGTACCTATATCCAATTTTTGGGGTAGCACATTACAGGAAATTGTATAGGAAACGTGGACCCAAGTTAGGACATTCAATGTATGGTCACATAACTTAAAAAGCGCCTATTGACCAGCACAAGACAATCAAGAATGGCTGAACTGGAATAGAGGGCAGAGAGAAAGACGATAGTATTGATAATCAGCAATTTTCTCATAGGCTTTAATTTTAACACGGAGCGGGTTTCATGGGGGGGTGGGGGTGGATGGTCGTGGGACGAGTGCGGAACGCACTCTCTGTCCTAAGTTTCAGGTCGGGGTATTTTAACTGCCAAGTCTCATTTGAATGCCACCGATCCACTTCCCAGAACGGTGGGAAGAGGGCACCGAGTAACTGCTGGCAGGGAAAGATTGGCTGGCATTCGCCACTCGCCGGCTTGCAGGTAAGTGGCAGGGAGGGTCTGGTGGGAGGGAAGCGGAGGAGTCGCAACTTTCCTTGTGGTTCCCGGAGTACTCCTGCTCCTCTTGGCCCCACAATAGAGTTTTACACGTACCTTGGAGGGCCTCTTAGCTGTCTTAGCTATCGACCTGCTTGAGCCTGGCGGGAAAGCTGAGGGTGGCAGTTTCCCCACTCAGGCCCAAGTTAAAATGCAATCGGGGCCCTATTGGCATCACAGGACCCCAATTAGCATGAAGATATGAGGCTCCCACCTGATTTAGGCCGACGCCTCATCCGCCTGAAGGACCCTGCAGGTGAAAATCGGAAAGGTCAGGAAAATGTCGAGTTCCGAGCGGATAATTGACCTGCTGATTGTTAACTACCCACTTGCCCTGTTTCCGCCGGAGGGTGGCGTTGGGGTTAAAGTTGACCCCTTCGTGTTTGTCCTTTTCCGACAAAAAAACGAAAGCACTATGATTATTTTGAAATATCTAGACAATGGGCACGCATGAAACTGAAACTTCCTCCTTAAGCTCATTCCCGTAAAATTTTAGCCCACACAAAGTTACCTCACTTGAGGTATCTAAATTATGCAGAGGCTGTAGCCACAACGATCACGGATACTGTTTTTGTTTCCTGGCTCTCAGATAGGCAATGCTTTCAGTGTTACCATGTCAATACACGGACATCAGAGGCTTGACTTATTATTTGCAGTATTACCATGTGAATATTTAACGTTTTAACCCATTTAAGATAAACAGGCTAGTGCCTACATTAAGTAGCAGACAGAGGAATGCCATACAAATGTGTCAAGTGCTCATATGGTAATATTGGCAACAATAGTTTCTAGGCTCAGATCTTTATCAGGTGTCAAAACCGGTTTCGAGGAGCAAAATCAAAATACTGCAGATGCTGGAAATCTGAAATAAAAACAGAGAATGCTGGAAATACTAAGCAGGACAGGCAGCATCTGTGGAGAGAGAAACAGAGTTAACGTTTCAGGTCGATGACCCTTCGTCAGAACTGGAAAAAGTTAGAGATGTAACAGGTTTTAAGCAAGTGTAGGGGCAGGGAAAGGGAGGAGGGGAGGAAAGAACAAAAGGGAAGGTCTGTGATAGGTGGAAGGCAGAAGAGATTAAATGACAAAAGGGATGATGGTGCAAGACGAAAGGAGATGGAAATGGGACAAGTAAAGAAACAAAAGATGGGTCTAGAGGAGGTGTAAATGGGAATATCGGAATCTTCAGCAACAGCTGCCGCAGCACTTTAGAGCCTTCTGGACTCAACATTGAGTTCAACAATTTCAGATCATAACCACAGTCCCCATTTTTTCCAGACAGCAGCCGCTGATGATGACTCTGATATGCCCTCTGCTAAGTTGTAGAATCACTTTGCAAAATGAATTTGTGATTAATGTCACCAAACTCGCAATGGCATTTGAAAAAAAATACAAGCCAGACGAAACTCGGGTAAAATCTTTCCATTGTTTCTGAATGAGTGGAATTGTCACGGAATGCCTGTGTTAAAATGGAGCTATGCTAAGGCCTGGTGTGTCACAGGGTTTCCAAACCAAACTGAAGTGCAAATTCACAGAACGAAAGGTGCTTCCTGGAGTAGGATCTCACAATCTGTTGTTTGGCAGTGCTGTTGTTTTTCGGACTGTGACTATATCTGGTTTCACAATGGCCTGTACACAACCAAAAAGATGTAGTACTTTGGTTTTATGTGTGAAAAACTTTTGCAAATGTCAGACGTCAGTGAGATTCTGGCCATTCCTCCAACCCTAAAACACCCCAAGAGGTGACTGATGTTCAGTCAGGAAACTGCATTAAAATAATTGCTAAAGAAATAAACTTGTCATTGGCGGGCATTTTTGGAAACTTCAGCAACTGCCACTGGTCTCCACTTAAAACTTACTGGGGGAAAAATTCAGTTGGTTGCGCCTCCCGTTAGCGCCTTAAGAGGGCGCTAATGGGGCGCAAAGCATCTAGCGCCCAGGCGCGGCGAAGTTTGCGCCGCTCGCGAAATTAACTAGACATTTTGCGGCGGCGCTAAACACTACCGCCACGATCTCCTGCGCCGGCAGATCGTGATGTCAGTCGAGTGCGCAACGCCCCAGTAACGCCCCGGAGCGGAAATTGAGTGGCGCCCCCTGCCTTACCGCCTGACGCTAGCAACGACAGGTTGAGGGGAGCGTTCTGCAGTCATGAAGGGAAAGGGGGAGCGCTATTTAAAGGTGACCGCTTCCTGCCTTTTATTGTTGGTGACATTTTTGAACTACGCATTCTGAGAGAGAGAGAGAGAGACTTCTGGAGAGATTCAATGTTGTGTGAAGGAGTTTTGGGTACTGAGCAGCACTTTGCAGGTTCATTTTGATCTGCCATTCCTTGTATCGATTTAGAAGAGTCTGTGGGGGCTGCACTCTGAGCTCTTTGCCTGGTACTCTCCATTGTTCTTTCCAGCAGATTTGATGTGCAGGTCTCTCCAGGCCGAGATTCAAGGCTGCAATGAGCAGGATGTGGATGGAAAGCAAGATTAACCATCCCCTTTAAGAACTGGCCCGGGCCATTGTGTGTGTGTTCCATTGCTGACTGACATCACATGAGCTTCGCCAGCGCTCTGAGGTACATAGAATACATAGAACAGTACAGCACAGTACAGGCCCTTCGGCCCTCGATGTTGTGCCGAGCATTGTCCGAGACCAAGATCAAGCTATCACACTCCCTATCACTCTGGTGTGCTCCATGTGCTTATCCAATAACCGCTTGAAAGTTCCTAAAGTGTCCGACTCCACTATCACAGCAGGCAGTCCATTCCACACCCCAACCACTCTCTGAGTAAAGAATCTACCTCGGATATCCCTTCTATATCTCCCCCCATGCACCTTATAGTTATGCCCCCTTGTAACAGCTGCCTCTACCCGAGGAAATAGTCTCTGAACATCCACTCTATCTATCCCCCTCATCATCTTATAAACCTCTATTAAGTCGCCTCTCATCCTCCTCCGCTCTAAAGAGAAAAGCCCCAACTCCCTCAATCTTTCCTCATAAGACCTCCCCCCCAAACCAGGCAGCATCCTGGTAAATCTCCTTTGCACTCTTTCCAATGCTTCCACGTCCTTCCTATAGTGAGGTGACCAGAACTGCACACAATATTCCAAATGTGGTCTCACCAAGGTCCTGTACAGTTGCAGCATAACCTCACGGTTCTTAAACTCAAACCCTCTGTTAATAAACGCCAACACACCATAGGCCTTCTTTACTGCTCTATCCACTTGAGTGGCAACCTTCAGAGATCTGTGGATATGAACCCCCAGATCCCTCTGCTCCTCCACGTTCCTCAGAACCCTGCCATTGACCCTGTAATCCTTATTCAAATTTGCCCTACCAAAATGAATCACCTCGCACTTATCAGGGTTAAATTCCATCTGCCATTTTTCGGCCCAGCTCTGCATCCTATCAATGTCTCTTTGCAGCCTACAACTGCCCTCCACCTCATCCACTACTCCACCAATCTTGGTGTCATCAGCAAATTTACTGATCCACCCTTCAGTCCCCTCCTCCAAGTCATTGATAAAAATCACAAACAGCAGAGGACCCAGCACCGACCCCTGTGGCACACCGCTGGTAACTGGTCTCCAGTCCGAAAATGTTCCATCCACCACCACCCTCTGCCTTCTATGAGATAGCCAGTTACTTATCCAATCGGCCAAATTTCCCTCTATCCCACAACTCCTTACTTTCTTCATGAGACGACCATGCGGAACCTTATCAAACGCCTTACTAAAATCCATGTATACGACATCAACTGCTCTACCTTCATCTACACACTTAGTTACCTCCTCAAAGAATTCAATCAAATTTGTTAGGCAAGACTTACCCTTCACGAATCCGTGTTGACTATCCCTGATTAAGTTGCCCCTTTCCAAATGGTCATAAATCCTATCCCTCAGGACCTTTTCCATTATCTTACCAACCACCGAAGTAGCGCCTCGCTCCTCGGCCTTTGCGCCTTAAGACAGTTGTGAAGCGCCTGATTTAGCGCTCCAATCACCTCCAGGGGCGATAAAATTCAAGTTTGCAGTCGGTGGCGATAATTAGCGCCAGTCGCTAATCTTTGCGACCGGCCGATAATTGCGCCCCAAATAGGGCGATACTGAATTTCTCCCCCACTGTGTCGAGCTAAGTTCCCTCCATTTTACCAATTAATTGCAGCTCTGCAGCTTCCAATCGGCTCCAAGTGGGCCAAAAGAAGAAAGAAGGGTAAATAGGTGACAGTGGCACACTGAGTTCACAGGTCTCCATTTGAACATCACTCACTCCCCTGGTACTCAGGTCTTATACGAATGTACTTTAACAGTGACATACGCTTAAGGTGTTAATTGGATCCTTCATATAGCCGTGATGGTGTTTTCTTCAAAAAGTGATATGATATAGATATTCATCTAAATAGAACTATATAAATGCCGATCTAGAAAACTGGCAAAAGCTGAACAACAACGTCTGAAAAGCCAACATAGCCTCAAAAAAGCTGACAAGTCAAAAACAGCACTGAATACAGGCCGACAACATGTAGTTATGCTCAAAGTGCAATAGGTATATGGGGCTGTCATAACTTAAGCTGTAAGTATAACATTCCATTGCTTGAATAGTGAGAAGGCTATTACAAAAAATGTGAAGATTTTCCCTCATTTCTTGTGGAGAAATGTTGGCCTGCTGTGATGGTACATTCTGTTGTTAGCCCTGATTCTTAATTTGTTTTCAAGTTGTTTACACAGTTGTCACTGTGGCATAGAGGTATTGCCCTTTCCAGTTGATGTTAGCATTCTTCTCCCTCTCCCATCACAGTTCATTGGTAAATCACCAAAGCCTCATCTGAACCCTTCACTATATTACTGCAACTTATGATTTTGAACCTAGTCGGGGGACATTGTTTTTTTTATTCGTTTATGGGATCAGGGCATCGCTGGCAATGCCAGCATTTATTGCCCATCCCTAGTTGCCCTTGAGAAGGTGGTGGTGAGCCGCCTTCTTGAACCGCTGCAATCCGTGTGGTGATGGTACTCCCACAGTGCTGTTAGGGAGGGAGTTCCAGGATTTTGACCCAGCGATGATGAAGGATCGGCAATATACTTCTAAGTCAGGATGGTGTGTGATCTGGAGGGGAACTTGGAGGTGGTGGTGTTCCCATGCGCCTGCTGCCCTTGTCCTTCTAGGTGGAAGAGGTCGCGGGTTTGGGAGGTGATGCCGAAGAAGCCTTGGCGAGTTGCAGCAGTGCATCTTGTAGATGGTACACACTGCAGCCACGGTACGCCGGTGGTGGAGGGAGTGAATGTTTAAGGTGGTGGTTGGGGTGCCAATCAAACGGGCTGCTTTGTCCTGGATGGTGTCGAGCTTCTTGAGTGTTGTTGGAGCTGCACTCATCCAGGCAAGTGGAGAGTATTCCATCATACTCCTTACTTGTGCCTTGTAGATGGTGGAAAGGCTTTGGGGAGTCAGGAGGTAAGACACTCGCCGCAGAATACCTAGCCTCTGACCTGCTCTTGTTGCCACAGTATTTATGTGGCTGGTCCAGTTAAGTTTCTGGTTAATGGTGACCCCCAGGATGTTGATAGTGGGGGATTTGGCGATGGTAATGCCATTGAATGTCATGGGGAGGTGGTTAGATTCTCGCTTGTTGGAGATAGTCATTGCCTGGCACTTCTGTGGCGCGAATGTTACCTGCCACTGATCAGCCCAAGCCTGAACGTCATCCAGGTCTTATTGCAAGCGGGCATGGACTGCTTCATTATCTGAGGAGTTGTGAATGGCACTGAACACTGTGCAGTCATCAGCGAACATCCCCATTTCTGACCTTATGTTGGAGGGAAGGTCATTGATGAAGCAGCTGAAGATGGTTGGGCCTAGGACACTGCCCTGAGGAACTCCTGCAGTGATGTCCTGGGGCTGTGATGATTGACCTTCAACCACCACAACCAGCTTCCTTTGTGCTAGGTATGACCAGGATCTGTCATTCTGAATAAATCTAATTAAGGGGGAAATTCCTTTTTTTGCTTTGCTTAAAATTACAAGCATTAAATATATATTGCACACTATTACTTCATTACTTAAATTTTAAAAATATATATTTAGTCTATGGAGTAATCCATAGTCTGCTGGTTCATGAATTTTACCACCAGCGTTATAAACCAGAGCAGCAAATTATAATTATAACAGAATGACAGATCCCCCATTACTTGGTTTGAAGTCATAAAATATAAGACATTTTTCTTTTTATTTGTCTGTTTCTCGAGTTTAATGTAGGATGGTACTTTTTTTAAATTGCACTTTGGGTGCTATGTCTTTGATTTCTGCTCCCAAACAAACAGAGACGAACATGCCAAGTGTCACCTTGTGTTGACTTTAATTATCCTAATTGTTGCCATCAAGCTGCAGTGGACAAGGCAGACCTTGCAGTAAATTCCCCTCCACGTTTTATTGAACGGTTGCCAACATTATGTAACTGAACTTATTCAATATGGTCAGCATACATTGTAGAAAGGTTGGGGGTAAATTTTCACCTTCCGTGCCTGGGCGGTAATCTGGCAGAGCAGATGTTCTAGAACCTGACCGATTGATTTCAACAGGGTGAAAAGCAGGCAAGTTCACCAACGGACGGGCGATTCGTTCTGCCAGGTTACCACCCAGGCAGTGAAGGTGAAAATTTACCCCATTGACTCCATGCAGCTGAAGCTAGCTACCAGACAAATCCTCAAAGCAGCTATGGATAGCCCCAGATGAATAAAGATGCTTTCCTCCTAAGCAGTTATGATACAATTGTATCTTGATTGTCAACTTTATTTTTGTCAAAGTTTACTGAAATACGATATTTTGGGAGTGACTCTTTATTTAGTTGATATCAACAATGATCTCTCGAGCTCGCTACATATTGCAAGAACCAGTAAGAAACTCAAATGGGGAACAAATAAAATAATCATTTATTGTTGGCCTTCATTACAGAGAGTTGCGAGAACTATACAGTAGTGATAATGGGGGACTTCAGCTATCCTAATATAGACTGGGATAGTAATAGTGTAAAGGGCAGAGAGGGGGAAGAATTTCTGAAGTGTGTTCAGGAGAACTTTCTTGATCAGTATGTTTCCGGCCCAACGAGGAAGGAGGCATTGCTGGATCTGGTTCTGGGGAATGAAGTAGGTCAAGTGGAGCAAGTGTCAGTTGGTGAACATTTAGAGAACAGTGATCATAGTATCATAAGGTTTGGATTAGCTATGGAAAAGGTCAGGGAGCAATCTAGAGTAAAAATACTTAATTGGAGGAAGGCCAATTTCAGTGGGATGAGAACGGATCTGGCCCGGGTAAATTGGAATCAAAGATTGACAGGCAAAACTGTAACGGAACAATGGACTGCCTTTAAGGAGGAAATAGTTCGGGTACAGTTGCGGTACATTCCCATTAGGGGGAAAGGTAGGGCAACTAAAGTCAGAGCTCCCTAGATGACAAAAGAGATAGAGAGTAAGATGAAGCAGAAAAAAGCCACATATGATAGATGTCGGGTCGAGAATACATCTGAGAATCAGGCTAAATATAGAAAGTTCAGAGGAGAAGTGAAAAGGAAAATAAGAGGGGCAAAGAGAGGATATGAGAATAGAATGGCATATAAATAGTAAACAGGTAGTAAGAGGAGGGGTGGGGCCAATTAGGGACCAAAAAGGAGACCTACGCATGGAAGCAGAGGGTATGGCTGAGATACTAAATGAGTACTTTGCATCTGTCTTCACCAAGGAAGAAGATGCTGCCATAGACATAGTGAAGGAGAAGGTAGAGGAGATACTGGATGGGATAAAAATTAATAAAGAGGAGGTACTAGAAAGACTGGCTGTACTTTAGTAGATAAGTCACCAGGACTGGATGGAATGTATCCTAGGACGCTGAGTGAAGTGAAGGAAGAAATCGCGGAGGTACTGTCCATAATCTTCCAATCCCCCTTAGAAATGGGGGTGGTGCCAGAGGACTGGAGAATTGCAAATGTTACACCCTTGTTCAAAAAAGGGTGTAAAGATAAACCCAGCAACTATAGGCCAGTCATATAGGACAAAATTAACAGTCGCTTGAACAAGTGTGGATTAATTAAGGAAAGCCAGCACAGATTTGTTAATTTAACCAACTTGATCGAGTTTTTTGATGAGGTAACAGAGAGGGTTGATGAGGGCAATGCGGTTGACATGGTGTACATGGATTTCCAAAAGGCGTTCGACAAAGTGCCACATAATAGGCTTGCCAGCAAAGTTGAAGCCCATGGAATAAAAGGGACAGTGGCTGTATGGAAAAGAAATTGGCTAAGTGACAGGAAACAGAGAGTAGTGGTGAACGGTTGTTTTTTGGACTGGAGGAAGGTATACAGTGGTGTTCCACAGGAGTCGGTTCTAGGACCACTGCTTTTCTTGATATATATTAATGACTTAGACATGGGTATACAGGGCACAATTTCAAAATTTGCAGATGACACAAAATTTGGAAGCATAGTGAATAGTGAGGAAGATAGGGATAGACTTTAAGAGGACATAGACAGGCTGGCGGAATGGGCAGACAAGTGGCAGATTAAATTTAACGCAGAAAAATGCGAAGTGATGCATTTTGGTAGAAAGAATGAGGAGAGGAAATATAAACTAAAGTGTACAATCCTAAAGGGGGTGCATGAACAGAGAGACCTGGGGGTATATGTGCACAAATCATTGAAGGTGGCAGGGCAGGCTGATAAAGCAGTTAAAAAAGCATATGGGATACTGAGCTTCATGAATAGAGGCATAGAATACAAAAGCAAGGAAGTTATGATGAACCTGTATAAAACACTGGTTCGGCCTCAACTGGAGTATTGTGTCCAATTCTGGGCACCGCACTTTAGGAAGGATGTGAAGGCCTTAGAGAGGTTGCAGAAATGATTTACAAGAATGATTCCAGGGATGAGGGACGTCAGCTACATGGATAGACTTGAGAAGCTGGGTTTGTTCTCCTTAGAGCAGAGAAGATTGAGAGGAGATTTGATAGAGGTGTTCAAAATCATGAGGGGTCTGGACAGAGTAGATAGAGAGAAACTGTTCCCATTGACGGAAGGGTCGAGAACCAGAGGACACAGATTTAAAGTGGTTAGCAAAAGAACCAAAGGCAACATAAGAAAAACTTTTTTACTCAGCGAGTGGTTAGGAGATCTGGAATGCACTGCCTGAAAGGGTGGTGGAGGCAGATTCAATCACGGCTTTCAAAAGGGAGTTGGATAAGTACCTAAAAGAAAAAATTTGCAGGGCAAAAAGGGCAGGGGTGTGGGACTAGCTGAAGTGCTCTTGCAGAGAGCCGGCACAGACTCGACGGGCCGAATGGCCTTCTTCCGTGCTGTAACCATTCTATGGGCTGGATTTTTCAAACCTCAGCGCGTCCGTGGCGGGCGACGCCCATGGTGTGTGGGGACCTCGCATCTGTCTCTATCCCGGCCTCCAACAAGATTTTACGTTAATAGGTCTTCTTAAGCCCGCCTTGCAAGGTTCCCGGCCAATTAATAGGAAGTGGGTCTGATCACGTCATTTGATGACGCGTCATCAGCCGGTTTCCTTAAAGGGGCCATGTCCAAAATGATTTTTACATTTGTGCTGTCAGTGTTCTACAGCATTGAGATGCTGCAAACACTGACAAGCACTGCACAGAGGTGCAGGGCTACACCCAGGTTCTCCCATGATGTCCTCCATATGCTTATGGAGGGAGTCACAGCATGCTGGGAGGTTCTCTTCCCTTCCAATGGGCAGCCTGGTTGAACATTGCACAGGAGGGCACAAGCAAGGATGTGGTCAGGAGGACCAGGCTGCAGTGGCGCAAACCTTTCAATGATCTCAGTAGATCATGAAACGTTACTGCCAAGCTACACTCAACTTCATCCTGCTGTGCTACTCATCACATCCTCATCACTCTGCCTTCCCTACCCTACTCCTGCACATCCTTACTCACAGCAACTTACCTTGCATCTCCACCCATCCCTCTCTATCTACATTATCACTTCCCAATCTCACTAGCCACCCCTCACACTCACCCTCATCCTAATCCAATCATACCAACTAACACACACAAGGGTAGGCACTTGGGTGTTTTAGCCAATGTTCGTGTAAACTTTCTGTTAATGTGTTGTCAAGCATTGAAATTCTTATTGTCACCACTTTGCCTTCTTGGACAGATTTGTGTGCACCTTTGAAAGTGTCTTAATGAGGTCCAGTGAATGGTGAGACATAACGTCCCCCCCACCGCCCCCTCCCCAATGGTGATGAGTGAGAAAGGAATGACTTGGACATTGTAGGGATGCTCTATGGTGCTGGTGTTGGGTGGTGCCAACCTGGTGCATCATGTGGCAGCCAGGGTGTACAGTGTTAAATGAAGCAAATCTGGACATGGTGAGGCCATCCCTGGCGTCCCGGGCAGCAATATGCGCGGGTGATGATGCCCTGTGTTCAGTGCAGCATCAGGTGATTGTGGAGAAGGTTGGTGTGGATGTTGGTGCTGCTGGTGTGCCTGGTGATGCTGGTGTTGGGACTGATCGTGTTGGGATTCTGAGGACCAAGGTGAGATTTTTTCAAGGGCACCGATGCTGATAGAATAGATGGCAGGTGAGGTTGAAATGACAGAAGTAATCTGTCGATGTTGAGATAGGTTGTTCCAAGAAGGTGACAGTAGATAGAGAGATTACTCCAAACACTTCAAAAGTGCATAAAGCTCAAAAGTGGGTTCCAAATCATTAATGCTCCAGCTTCTAAGATTGGGAAGTGACCAGCTGTGAAATGGTAGGTTTTATACCACTTTCGCAGCTTTCAAAGTCATTGAGAACCCGACATACTTACCTGATGTGATAGCTGCTCTCTCGGGAACCTCGTTGAAAACCTGGTAAAATGGTAAGTACATGGGAAAATGGTTCTTAACTACCTTTTAATAAGCTTTTAACTATCTAAATTGGCTGACCCACCACTTGGTGTCAGGTCTGTTCAGGGATGACAGACCCGACACTTGGGAAACTGACAAGAAGGCGGGTTTACAGTGGGATACCGACCCACTGTCAATCTTTGTGATTTTGACAGTGGGCCCGCCTCCAAACCTGCCCTCTGAGCGCCGGCAAAATTCAGCCCCATGATTCTATGATTCTCAACAGGATTCAGCTTTCCCGCCCCATTGATTTTCCGTATCTTATCTCCCAATTCACGTTTTCTTTAATGATTTACATCACCACAAGTTATATCCAACACATTGTAAATGCCATTCTGTCATCCACTTTTCCTTCTATTCCTGAACTTCAAAATTCATTTTGATTTTGCCAACAGTGCCACATGGAGCTGTTGCCCATTTTCTTTAACCTCAGGAATGTGATGTGCCTTGCAACTACACAGAACTATATTGCTTCTACATATGGTTAATATTATCCCTTACCACCATTAAGGCAAAGTTCGATGCAGCTAAATATCTGGACTGAGTGAGAGAACAACTCGTACTAACATTACTAACAACTCATTATATCTCCATCAAGTTTTGTCAAAGGACAGTTCTGCAGTTGCTTGTGTTTGAATAATAGCTGCAATAAAGCTGCAGTTCTATGAGACCTTCAACCATTATATACTCTTGAACATTCTGCTATGTGCTCTTTCATCATACCTAATAAGCTCTGATAGTTGAACTGTAATGGGCAATGGTAAGGTAGTGATTTACATTTTTCCGAAGACATTTGAGATTTAATTCAATCCAGTCCTGGCAAATTTGAGGAAGCCCCATAAGGCACTTGGCTTGTGCCATAACTAACTTGGGAGTTCCTGTTGCTGCCCTTGACAGCAGAACAGAAACATTTGCCGATATTGTTATCTGTCACTTTGCGGAGCCTAAATCCCTCCGAAAAAAGAAGGATGAGGAGTTTCATATTACAGTTCGAATGAACATTAAAGTATCATTTTTGTTTTTTCTAAAATAGGGGATTAAAGGTACGAGTGAGTGGTGGGGGAGGGAAAGGGGAAGGGATTGTGATTTCAAGACACGCTTCCCCAAAATTCCTTATTCCTGTGGAGTCTGTGAGGAGATGTCTAGGCGTCTATGTAGTCATGGGTGTCCTGCATCTTTCCAATCCAATACTTTGAATATAAAGGCCAAGTTAACTGAGAGAGCTGAGTCTCTCTGACTCAGATCTTATCTCAATCCGAAACTGAGCAAAGCTTGGTTTGGCACGTCCCACATGAACCGGACCAAGAGGCGGCCTTTACAGTTGAACCTTATATTCATATTTTTTCAATAGCCCAGAATGAAAAATATTCATAAGGTTGATACAGTCTAAAGGGAATATATAAAAGCGAAGAGGTTACAATTTTGTTTTCATTAAAATGTTTTAGGGAAACTAAGTAGATTGCTTATTGGCCAGCACAGAATATTAGATGATATCCAGTAGCAATTAAAAGATACATTAGGCTGGTGCAAATAAAATTTGCCACTGATCTACTCTGCATTTGACTTCCCTTCAGGTAAACCACATCCACTGCAACAGATGGTAAATCTATATTTTACATTGTGTTTCCGGAAACCATTTTGTGCCTGGGCAGTGTTCAGATCTCCAGTTTAAAACCCATAGCAAATTACTGTACAGAACAAGACCATTTTGTCTGTGCCAATTCTTCGTTAGAACAAAGACAACACTCAGCCTTAGGCCTCGATTTTAACCCGCTCCCCTCCGCCCCAACAGGCAAGAAAGGGTCGGGCGAAGGGTTACAATTTCAAAGTGTAGCTCTCGGCTCCAACAGGCCGTGTTCCTGACCAATCACAGCGACAAGGCTCCCACTGCAGAGAGGCGAGACCCTCATGAATAGGCAAATCGGGGTCCTGTGTTGCATTTCGCACTCTGATGTGACATCACTTAATGCGGCACTGGATTCCCAGAGGCTGGCAGCATCGCTGGGGGAACCCTGGTGGGATTGGATCGGGACTGCTCAGTGTGCCGGATATAAAGGGGCCACAATGTCAATAAAGCTGCATCGTTCTCAGGTGCTCTTTCACTTCACTGTGGGCTGTGATTTTCTTGTCAGTGTTGGGTTTCTGTTGGACTTCAGAGAACTTTTCAAAAAGTAGTCAGAGAAGCTGAGTAGGGGTGCTGCTTTAGCTGCACTCTATTGGAGTGAGGAGGAGGAGGAAGAGGAAGAGCAGCAACAGCAGCAAAGGAATGGAGAAGAAGGAGCTGAAGGAGGGACACAGGGAAGACAGGAACTGAGGGGAAATGCCCGCAGAAGGCTGTACCCACCTCACAGGGTGTACAGGCAAAGGGTTCGATTCCTTGACCTGTCTGAGGTGCAGTGCTTCAGGAGACTCAGATTGTCAAGGCAGATGGTCAAGGATCTCTGCAGCCTCCTGGAAGAAGACCTATTGCCCGCTGGGCAGGCGGCCATGCCATGCCAGTGGCAGTGAAAGTTACCACCGCCCTCAACTTTTACACCGCTAGATCCTTCCAAGTTGCCACAGGGCACATATCGAGGGTGACGCAGTCAGCCACTCACAAGTGCATCAGGCAGGTCACAGAGGCTAGCCGATATATTTCATTTCCGACTGATGACAGTAGTCAGACTGAGAGAGCCTCAGGTTTTGCAGCTCTGGCTGGTTTTCCACAACTGTAAGGTCCTGATGTGACCAGACAGGAGCTTTTGTTAACCGTTGCCATTCAATAAATGGACAACTTGTATGTAATCACAAGAAAAAGTTGATGCAAGTATGTGCCCGCTACCCGGGGAGCTGCCATGGTGTCTTCACCTTTAGGCAAGCCAATATCCTCCCA
The DNA here is from genome assembly GCA_030390025.1 of Squalus acanthias. Classification (NCBI taxonomy): domain Eukaryota; kingdom Metazoa; phylum Chordata; class Chondrichthyes; order Squaliformes; family Squalidae; genus Squalus; species Squalus acanthias. The sequence goes on from CM059428.1 coordinate 142,092,199, forward strand.
ATGTTCCAACCTGGGATCAATCTTAAAGGATGGTTGCTTGGGGACAAGGGATACCCCCTTCTACCATTTGTTCATCCCAGTGTGGCATAAGAATAAAACAAAAAGGGTGACTCAACCGTGGCTAACAAGGGAAATTAGGGATAGCATAAGATCCAAGGAGAGGGCATATAAATTGGCCAGAAAAAGCGGTAACCCTGAGGATTGGGAGCAGTTTAGGATTCAACAAAGGAGGACAAAGATAACCTCCTAGAGATGTTGGAGAACATACAGTCTGATGAAAGGGAGGAACTGAAAGAAATCAGTATTTGCAGGGAAATGGTGTTAGGGAAATTGACGGGATTGAAGGCCGATAAATCCCCAGGGCCTGATAATCTACATCCTAGGGTACTTAAGGAAGTGGCCCTAGAAATAGTAGATGCATTGCTGATCATCTTCCAACATTCGATGGAATCTGGAACTGTACCCATGGATTGGAGGGTAGCTAATGTTACCCCACTATTCAAAAAGGGTGGTAGAGAGAAAGCGGGGAATTACAGACCGGTAAGCCTGACATCGGTAGTGGGGAAAATGCTAGAGTCCATTATGAAGGATATAATAGCTGAGCACTTGAAAAACAGTGACAGGATCGGACAAAGTCAACATGGATTTACAAAAGGTAAATCGTGCTTGACTAATCTACTGGAATTTTTTGAGGATGTAACTGGGAAAATAGATAAGGGAGAACCAGTAGATGTGGTGTATTTGGACTTTCAAAAGGCTTTCGATAAGGTCCCGCATAAGAGATTAGCGTGTAAAGTTAAGGCACATGGGATTGGGGGCAAGGTATTGACTTGGATAGAGAACTGGTTGGCGGACAGAAAGCAAAGAGTAGGAATTAATGGGTCTTTTTCCGAGTGGCAAGCAGTGACTAGTGGGGTACCGCAGGGATCGGTCCTTGGACCCCAGCTATTCACAATATACATTAATGATCTAGATAAGGGAACTAAATGTAATATCTCCAAGTTTGCAGATGACACAAAGCTGGGTGGGAGTGTGTGCTGCGAGGAGGATACCAAGAAACTCCAGGATGATTTGGACAGGTTGGGTGAGTGGGCAGAAGCGTGGCAGATGCAATATAACGTGGATAAATGCAAGGTTATCCACTTTGGTGTCAAAAACAGAAAGGCAGACTATTATCTGAATGGCAATAGATTGGGAGAAGGGGAAGTGCAACGAGACCTGGGTGTCCTTGTGCACCAGTCGCTGAAGGTAAGCATGCAGGTGCAGCAGGCGGTGAAGAAGGCAAATGGTATGTTGGCCTTCATAGCGAAAGGGTTTGAGTATAGGAACAGGGATGTCCTGCTGCAGTTGTACAGGGCTTTGGTGAGACCACACCTTGAGTATTTTGTGCAGTTTTGGTCGCCTTATCTGAGGAAGGATGTTCTTGCCATGGAGGGAGTTCAGCGAAGATTCACAAGGCTGATACCTGGGATGGCAGGAATGATATATGAGGAGAGATTGGGTCGATTGGGCTTATACTCGCTGGAGTATAGAAGAATGAGAGGGGATCTCATCGAAACATATAAAATTCTGACAGGTCTGGACAAACTAGATGCAGGAAGAATGTTCCCGATTGTCGGAGAGTCCAGAACCAGGGGTCATAATCTAAGGATAAGGGGTAAGCTATTTAGGACAGAAATGAGGAGGAATTTCTTCACCCAGAGAGTGGTGAACCTGTGGAATTCTCTACCACAGAAGGTAGTTGAGGCCAAGTCATTAAATATATTCAAGACTGAGTTAGATATATTTCTTAAAGCTAAAGGTATCAAGGGATATGGGGAGAAGGCAGGTACAGGGTACTGAGTTTGGATGATCAGCCATGATCTCATCAAATGGTGGAGCAGGCTCGAAGGGCCGAATGGCCTACTCCTGCTCCTATCTTCTATGTTTCTATGTTTACCATGGCTGGTGACACCTCTTTGAAACCCGACCACTCCAGAGCAATACAGATCCAACAGCAGCCACAGAGAGCACCATAGGTCAGGAGGCTCCCTGCCATATTTTCCAGCCAGGGTCTCAAGAATCATTGTGGCATGCTGCCTCCTCCATAGCGTCACTCTAACAGAGAGGACTGGAGGTGCAGGAGGTAGCAGGCCTGCACAAAGCTCAGCGCTTTACTTAGTCACCTCTTTCTCCTCCCACTCTTCTGTGACCGGACCCCCTTACACTAAGAGTCCTGGAACCTTCACTGCATAGTTTTTGAATCCTCATTTTCTCACCTTAAAATCATTACACCAACTTCCACATCAACGGCATAATGACAAGGGAGACACAGAACTTTCCTTGAAAGCAATGTGCACACCAAAGTGACAAAAGTGGAAAAGGTTTTAATGTGTACAATAAAACAAATAGTTGCATATTAAACAAAAAACATGCAAGTTTCAACCCTCAGTGCTCTTTTTAACTAATGGCTTCCTAGGTCTACCACTTCTACGAGGTGCAACCCCAGTGGCTTAAGCAGCGCTGGTGGTAGGCAGCTGTGCCTCTTCCTGGGACAGTTGAGATTCTCGTGACCAACGGCCTCTAGTGCCTGCGAAGGATGTAGCGTTTGATGGTGTATCCTCAGGAGGGATGAGTTCCTCTGAGGAGTCTTTATGCACTGTGGGCAGGGGCTCGTGTTCTTCATGTGAAGGACCTGGAGAAAAGAAGAAAGGGTGAAGATTTAGTAATAGTAATAAAAAAACATAAATATGCACATGAAATACTTGACCATACTGGTTGAGGTGTTGAAGTCGGCTGAAAGTGCAGTTGGTTGTGGGAAATGAAGGGGTCTAAGGTTAAATCAGTCACACTGCAAGCCACCTACCTCGCCATCACCAATGCTCAGGGTGCGAGAGGTTCTGCTTATCTCCAGTGCCTCCTCCTCCACCGGGGTCACTTCAACATTTACATGGTCCTCCATCAGTCCTGACCCACTACCTAATATTCTGAGCTCTCTGCTCCTGCAAAAGAGGTAGTACAGCATTATGAGTGGCTAACAAGGATGTGTGCTTCTTCTGGGCGTAGTGCATCAGGTGAAAGGGAAAATCAGGCCGATGTTTTGGGAGTGGGGATGCCATGCGTTTGCAGCAAGTGGCTACAGTGTGAATTGAGGCGGTTTGCTGAGAGGAGGTGCAGGCCGAGCAACTTAGAGGAGATGAGATGAGGATGTCGTTAGTGGCAGCTGTGAAAGGAGGAAGCGGGAGGCGAGCTTGTGTTAGGAATAAGGATGAGAGGTGGTACAGTGTGCTCTTGTGATTGGCGGTGAGGTAAGTGAAGCATGGCTGAGGATTGGTATAAATGGTGTCGGAGGTACAAGAGGGAGTGAAAGCAGGTGCATTGTAAGAGATGGGTGACGAAGGACCTATACTGACCTTTCCTGACCTAATGAGGTAATTGAAATGTTTGTTGCGCTGAATCCAGGTCCTCGGCGTGACACTCTTGCTGCTGACGCGCTGAGCCACCTCAAACCACACCTTTTTCGTTGTGGCACCAAGTTTCTTCCTCCCACTTGTGGAGAACAGCACATCTCTACTGGCCCTCACTGCAGCTATCATCATCTCCAGGGGGTCATCAGAGAACCTGGGGACCACCTTTCCTCTCTTTTCAGCCATCTACACACTTGCCACCAATGCTGTTCAGTCCTTTAATGTAAGCCCTCACTGAATGCAGCCTCCCTTGAAGGGGTGGACTGTCACTTTCAATGGTGGCCTGGACTCCGACTGAAAATCTGAGTGGGCGGGACACCCCACAGACGCATGAATGGGCTGGGAAACCTGGAAGCATTATGGAAATGAAGTCTAGTCGTTAAAAGAGGCCAGACCTCCACCTGTCCCCAATTTGAGGACTCTTCGCCCACTTCCATAGTCGCACACCCCGTTCCCACCCCCATTTTAAAGTTGGGGCCTTAATTTCAGACAATGTACAACTATTCAGAACACACAAAGTGTAACTGTAAAGATTGTGGGATTGGTGCCGTCAAACCTGGTCAATGGCAGTTCAATCATACCATCAGCACATGAAACCATGCCATCAATAAACTAAATCATACCATCAACACATGAAATCATGCCATCAATAAACTAAATCATACCATCAACACATGAAATCATGCCATCAATAAACTAAATCATACCATCAACACATGAAATCATGCCATCAATAAACTAAATCATACCATCAACACATGAAATCATGCCATCAATAAACTAAATCATACCATCAACACATGAAATCATGCCATCAATAAACTAAATCATACCATCAGCACATCAAATCATGGAGAAGACTGCTGAATTTGCTCAGTGGTGGCTCTGTGCTGCCAAAAGACTTTATGTACTCAGAACTTGTCATTAAACCACTTCACATAAACAAGGAAAGGGTCAATGAGCGAGACCAAAACAATATTGCTTATAATAGATTTTCTGCAAAATAGCAATGAAGGCGAATCGTACATCGGAATTTTACGCTTAGAATTGAATCATTTTTGAATAAGACGCATTAGTATGGCTTTATCGTGATGCAGCTATATTTAGTTTTAACCACTTTTTTCAGAGTATTAGGATATACTAAGGCATGTGAGGTGTTTGTAACAAAGGTGTTAACCCGTTTATCTTAAATGGATTAACACTTCAAATAGTCAGACTTGGCTCAGTAATAGCCATCTCGTTGCTGAGTCAAAAAGTTGTGGGTTCAAACCCCACTCCAGAGACTTAAGCTCATAATCTAGGCTGACACTTCAATGCAGTACTGAGGGAGTGCTGCACTGTTGGAGGTGCTTTCAGATAAGACATTAAATCCTGTCTGTTCTCTTAGGTGGATGTAAAAGATCCCATGGCACTATTGGAAGAAGAGTAAGGGAGTTCTCCCTGGTGTCCTGTCCAATATTTTTTCCTCGATCTACATCACTAAAAACAGATTACCTGGTCATTATCTCATTGTTGTTTGTGGGACCCTGCTGTATGTAAATTGGCTGTTGCGTTTCCTACATTAGAGCAGTGACTATAGTAAGGCGCTATATAAATGCAAGTTCTTTCTTTTCATTAAGAAAGTAGACAGAGGAATTTCATTAGAATGTGTTATCACATTTATTACCGATATCTCGTGGTATTTTCAACTTAAATGCATTATCTTGACATTGCATGTCATCCATTTTAAGGGTAACAACAGCTAGGATACCATTCCAACTTGGGGACAAAAGCAAGCAGTTGGGAGAAGGGGAAGTGCAACGAGATCTGGGAGTCCTTGTGCACCAGTCGCTGAAGGTAAGCATGCAGGTACAGCAGGCGGTTAAGAAGGCAAATGGTATGTTGGCCTTCGTAGCGAGAGGATTCGCGTACAGGAGCAAGGATGTCTTGCTGCAGCTGTACAGGGCCTTGGTGAGACCACACCTTGAGTATAGTGTGCAGTTTCGGTCGCCTTATCTGAGCCATGGAGGGAGTGCAGCGAAGATTCACCAGACTGATATCTGGGATGGCAGGAATGATGTATGAAGAGAGATTGGGTCGATTGGGCTTATACTCGCTGGAGTTTAGAAGAATGAGAGGAGATCTCATTGAAACTTATAAAATTCTAACAGGGCTAGACAGACTGGATGCAGGAAGGATGTTCCCGATGGCGGGTGAGTCCAGAACAAGAGGTCACGGTCTAAAGATAAGGAGTAAGCTATTTAGGACAGAGATGAGGAGGAATTTCTTCACCCAGAGAGTGGTGAATCTGTGGAATTCTCTACCACAGAAGGCAGTTGAGGCCAAGTCAGTAAATATATTCAAGAAGGAGTTAGATATATTTCTTAAGGCTAAAGGTATCAAGGGATATGGGGAGAAGGCAGGGACAGGGTACTGAGTTTGGATGATCAGCCATGATCTCATCGAATGGCGGAGCAGGCTCGAGGGGCCGAATGGCCTACTCCTGCTCCTATCTTCTATGTTTCTATGTTGTACATGAACAGATTTGCTCACTTTCCATAATTGATTTTTGTATTATATATGCTATATTTTTATTGGGTGTCCACAAGGTAGAGGGCAAGATACACAAGAAACCAAGAATAACATTTAATCTAGCACATGCCATGAAGCTTGATGATGAATTTTCTAAAATGTTTGCTCTTCTCAGTTAATAAAAGCACGCACAATGTTAGATCAGGTTTTTACTTCAGTAAATTGTAATTAATCTTGTATTTCAAGCATACACTGATGGGAATATTTTTGCAGCAATTTGCTATCAGGTGAGTTTAGTGTGAAAGATGCTTGAACTGGGGACGCGTTGGGCCGGGTGGAGAGAAACTCCATGGGGAGCTCAGGCCATTTTAACTCCCGGGCTTCATTTGAATAAAGCAGGTCAGTCTCCCACCCTAAACCAGCGGGAGTGACTTCAGGGCCGGAAGGTAGAAGAAAAAAAATCCGGGTGAAAGACCTAAGATGCAACCCAAGGAAATAGTTGTCGGCATAAATTTCGCACTGGAGAGGGGAGGTTGGCAGCTGATACCGGCGCTGGGAGGGAGAGGTAAGGCTGGGCTGGGAGACCCAAGGACTGGAGTTCTCCCCAGGCCCCACAAGGATTCCATTGGAAAGGTATATTTTCTAACTCTTCTGGCCACTTTGCGACCTCCCGCCATGGTTTGGCTGTTGGGGTTGACCCCATGCAGGGCTCCCAAATCCATTTGCGGTACCGATGATGTTATTAGGCTGCGACTTCCCAATGTCAAGTATGCCCCTGCCTGCCAATGCCAGGCGGGCCTCCTGTGCCTGTTCTCAGGTAAGTTAAGATGGTGGGGGGGGTGCGAACGTGACAGAATGCCGCGCTATCCCCCCCCCCACCATCTTAACTGCACCCCCACCCCCGCCATGCCACCTGCACTATTCTCACCTGGCAGTGGTTTAAAATCTATCCCATATGTCTGATCTAGAGTACTGTGGTCACTGTGGTGAGGTGCAATAGGGGAAGATTTACAGCTCTATTTATAGAAAAATCGTTAACACATTTATAAGGATCACACTCATGAAGAATGTATTCAGGATTTGCTATAAATGTCACACAGAGGAAATCTTTTTGCTGACCGCAGAGAAAGGCAGTAACAAAAAACATAACTGAAAGTTTTGTCACAGTAATAATTTAAGTATTGTAATATGCTGCCAAGAGGAAAAAGTAAAAGAAGGGGTCAGCTATGGCCAGAATTTTAATCCGGAGGCAAGTCGGGAGCAGGGGTGGAGGGGAGAGCTAGAAAGCATTTGGGAAACCCGGGAGAATGGGTTTCCCGCAAACCCTGCCGAATTTAACGGCAGGGTCTGATTAGTATTTCAAAGCTCCGTTTCCCACCCGCAGCCAGCCAGATGGAGAGGCTCCAGGCCGCAGAGAGGAGGGAGGGAGGGATCGGTGGGGTAGGGTGGTCGGGAGTCGGGGGAGCATCGGGGGGGAGGAGCATCTCGGGGGGCAGTCGGGACTCAGGAGCCGGAGGAGCAGCAGGGCTGAAGGGGGAGGCCGGGAAGGCGATCAGAGGCCTCAGCGGGGGGGGGGGGGGGTTGACCAGAAGCCTTGGGGAGGGGGATCGGAGGCCTCATGGGGGAGATCGGAGGCCTCGAGAAGGTGTCCAATCGCAGGGGGTGGGTGAGGCAGGGACACTGGATCCAGGAGGTAAGTGGAAAGGCACTTACCTCCTGGATCCAGCAGTCCTCGCCTTCCTTTAGCTGGCGTGTTCCCCGAGGCCTGGGAAACCCGACCAGCCACAGTTAAATTTGTAATGGTGGATCACCATCAAGCATGCCAACCTCATTATAATTTTTAAATGGGCAACCTGCCTCCTGGCAGCGGGTTGGCTGCCCACCCCGTCTCGCCTCCATTAAAACCGGAAATCGGTGGGTTGGAGGCGGGTTGGGATCGGGATTCAGATTTTTAACACTTTAACCTCTCACCCAACCCCAACCCACCCGTTTTTTGGGGTTAAAATTCCCCCCATAGACTCGGCGGGTAGATTGGTAGGAAAATAACATTAGTTGAAGTAATTGGTTCCTCTTTCTCAGGCCAATTGGAAAAAAAACTTGGAATTCTTAAACAAACATGTCAAATTTACAAGCTGCAGGTTTTTAAACACTTATTTCTACCTTGCTACCTAACTGCTTAGCAAAGAGCCAGCACAGACACAATAGACCTAATGACCCCCTTCTGTGCTTTAAATATCCATGGTTCTATCGTAGGAACTCACTGCCTGAAAGGGTGGCAGAGGCAGAGACCCTCATCACATTTAAAAAGTACTTGGATATGCACCTGAAGTGCCGTAACCTACAAGGCTACGGACCAAGTGCTGGAAAGTGGGATTAGGGTGGATAGCTCTTTGTCGGCCGGCACGGACAAGATGGGCCAAATGGCTTCTTTCTGTGCTGTAAATTTCTATGATTCTATGATAGGGATAGTGCGGCAGGAGTTCTTAAAGGAGTGTGGTCATCTAGGACTAAGGACTGTGGCAAGTGAGGATTTACCCCAATTTTAATCAATTAGTTCTCTAGATGGGTAATTTTGCACTGTGCTCACAGCATGAAGCCTTGCTAGATAGCAGCCCGGGTTGGAGACAGGGCAACAACATTATAGGGCAAGAATCATAGAATCTTACAGCACAGAAGGAGGCCTTTAGCCCATCGTGCCTGTGCTGTCTCTGTGAAAGAGCTTTCCAATTAGACCCACTCCCCTGCTCTTTCCCCATAGTCCTGCAAATTTTCCCTTAGTATATATCCAATACCCCTTTGAAAGTTACTACTTCCACCACCCTCTTAGGCATTGCAGTCCAGATCGTAATAGCTTGCTGCATAAAAAAATTCTCCTCCTCTCGCCTCTGGTTCTTTTGGCAATTATCTTAAACCTGTGTCAGTGGAAACAGTTTTCCCCCATCGACTCTATCAAAACCCCTCATAATTTTGAACACCTCTGTTAAATCTCCCCTTAACCGTCTCTGTTCGAAGAAGTACAATCCAAACTTCTCCAGCCTCTCCACATAACTGAAGTCCCTTATCCCTGATTTAATTCTGGTAAATCTCCTCTGCAACCTCTCCAAGGCCTACTTCTCCCATTGTTTCTTTTCTTTAAACGCTGATGGGTCTTGTGTGTGTTTCCAGCGTTTTCTATTTTTATTCCTATTCCACTTAAACTGAATAAGAAGCGATATTGTCAATCTCTGCTTTCCTATTATGCAACACGTAAGAAATAATAAGGGAATCTTTTGGATGTGGAGCTCAGCGAGATTGGCAAAGAGGAAACGTGTGCCCTTGCATGATAACATGATGCGGTGAAACCAGACTAGATGAATATACTTCCTTCACATCATTATGGCTCCTTTCTACTGGAATTCAAGAATCTCAATGGCTTGAAGCATTTCTCTTATCAGCTGCGGTGCTGCAGGTTCAGACTTTAGCTCATAATTCTGACTGATGTTGATATTTAGAGTTAGTAAGAGAATTAGTGAGATCACTACCGACCTGAGCTTCAAGGAATGGCTGTTGTCCTAATTTTACCCAACTGTCAGAGGATGGTGCACCCAGAAATTCAGCGGGAGGTTAGCGACGGCGCTAACTGGTAGCGCCCTGTGGCGCTGCACCGCCGGCGATGACATCAGGGGGGCCTACCTGCGGCCAGGGCGGCACTAGTTAAAGGGGAGGTGGCGGGCGGCCATTTTTGTTGCTGGCCGCCTGCCAGCACCTGCCCCCGTTGCTGTCCCCGGTCCCCGTGAAGCCCCCCCCCCCGCCCCCCGTGAAGTGCCGGCTGCGCTCCAAGAGCCCGGCACTTCTCTTGAGTGCCGGGCTCTTTTGCCGGCACTCCCAATCCCCGGGGGCCCAGCTGAGCCCCGGTTCGCGCTGCACAAGGCCCCTCCCCTTTAAGAAGGGGAGGAAGGCCTGCAATACCGCGGTGCAACGTGCCGCAGTGCCTGGAACTGCAGCACGTAGCGCCACGATATTGACTTGCAGCGCCCCAAGAGGGATGAGGGGCGCTTCCAGTAGCGCCCCGCTTCCCTCTTGGGGCGCAACCACTCAATTTCCGGCGCGGAGGCGCTAATTTTTATGGGGCGCTAAAAGTAGCGCCCCGGCGAAGTTAGCGCCCCAAAGGGGGCGTGACTCCATTTTTCACCCACAGTTCCTAACAGTTATGGAATTAACTAAATTCTAAGGGGTTAAATTTCCTCTCTGCCTTAGAATTTTCCAAAACATAAAAGATGTAATAATGTGTATTTATTTCATAAGTAGTAACATAACTGTTGCTACCTTCTGCAGATACAACTAAAATTGCTCCTGGGAGTAAACAACTCTAAGACACATTGGCCCAAAAATTCGTGAGGAAGCCTTCGTGCGAGGGTAAGGCTTCCCTGCGATCTCTCACTGCGCGTTGGCTTTTTCAGTTCCAGCTCGCACGAACTTGATGTTCTGGACAGCTGCTGTGCAGGGCTTTCGTATCCCACAGGCGTAGTTAATTCGTGCGAGCTGTGGGATCACGTGACTCAGTTAGAGCCAATGGCAGCACACCATCTTCCATTCATAACTTTCACATAAGTGCTGTGAAAGCTATGAATACTATAGCCCCCCAAAATAACAGCTAAACCTCAATTAAATTTAAAAAAAAACCCATCACATTAATAAAATAAGTATAGTTAAATAAATTAACCATTTTAAATAAAAAATTAAATTTTTGAAAAAATTTAAAATCTTTTAAAAAGTTATAAAAATAAACTTACCTGTCTTTAAAGTCTCTAAAAAAGATATACCTGTTAAAAAAAATTCAAAATAATACTTAATTCACTACTTACCTTGTTAAAAGTGGGTCTTACTCCTCCTTTTTTTATGTGTAAAATCTTCCATACTTACCTGCGCATTGAAACCACTAAGTGCACTGTATGCGCGCAGCCTGTAGCGCGCACGCGGTTCACCTAGGAACCGCCCCCTTTTCCATTCACCAAGTGCCGGTTTTCAGCGCATGCGCAGTGCATGCAGAAAACCGGCAATTGGAGACAGAATACGCGAGAGTACACAGTGCGTACTCTCGCGTATCAACACAAATTTTTGGGCCATTAACTCACTGCTTTCTCCCTAAGTTCTTCAGGCTTGACCTTTTGCACATTCTGAGAACCCATCCTCCCCCCCACCTCCTCTCTACCTTCTAAAGCACAGTGCCAGCTACCCAAAGGAAAACAATGCTGTCATTGTAGAAAATATTTATTTTTATGGATGGGTGTGGTAGGCTAGTGGTTATTGTAATAGCTTAGCAACCCAGAGTTGAGTTCAAACCCCACCAAGTTATGAAGTTGCATTCAATAAATATGGTAATTTGGGAGGTAGCACCAGAAAAATGACCAGGAAAGCCGCTGTTTCATTAGAAAACCCAACTGGTTCACTAACATCCTCCAAGGAAGGGAACCTACTACCTCCACCTGGGCTGGCCTATATGTGACTCCACTCCCACATTACACAGATGACTCTTAATGCCCAAAGAAGAAGACTTGCATTTATATAGCACCTTTCACGGCCACCAGACATCTCAAAGCGCTTTACAGCCAATGAAGTACTTTTGAAGTGGAGTCACTGTTGTAATGTAGGAAACACGGCAGCCAATTTGCGCACAGCAAGGTCCCACAAACAGCAATGTGATAATGAGCAGATAATCTATTTTTGTTATGTTGGTTGAGGGATAAATATTGGCCAGGGTAACAAGGGATGGGCAATAAATACTGGCATGTCAATGTCGCCCGCATCCCAAGAAAGAAATACTAACAGAAATAAGTCAAGACATATAGGGGGAAAAATTCGGTTGGTTAGCGCCTTGTTAGCGCCCAAGTGCGGTGATTTTAGCGCCGCTCGCGAAATTGACCAGTCATTTTGCGGCGGCGCTAAACACTACCACCACGATCTCCTGCGCCCGCAGATCGTGACGTCAGTCAAGCATGCAACACCCCGGTAGCGCCCCAGACCGGATATTGAGTCGTGCCCCCTGTCTTAGTGCCTGCCGCTAGGAACAGCAGGTAGAGGGGAACGTTTTCAAGTCGGGAAGGGGCTGGGGGAGCGCTATTTAAAGACGGGCGCTTCCTGCCTTTTCTTGTCGGCAAAATTTTTGGTTTTAACGCTGTCCTAAGGAGTTTTGGCCCTCAGCACCACTTTTGAGGTTACTAAGTGCCGAGCTCTTTCCCTGGGCCTATCCATTAGTGCTTCCAACACAATTGCTTTTGAGGTCTCTCCAGGCCGAGATTCAAGGCTGCAATGAGCAGGGTGTGGCTGGCCAGCAAGATGGCCCCTCCCCTTTAAGAACTGGACGGCCCCAGTCTGTCAGTCTTCCATGGTAATTGGCATCGCCTGAGCTTCGGTAGCGTTCTGAGGTAGCGCCTCGCTCCTTGACGTTTGCGCCTTAAGAGAGGTGTGTAGTGCCTGATTTAGCGCTCAAATCATCTCCAGGGGCGATAGAGGCGAATTTTGCAGTCGGAGGTGATAATTAGCGCCGGGCGCTAAACTTTGCACCCGGCCAATATTAGCACTCCAAAATGGGCGATACCGAATTTTCCCCCCATAAAAATCTCATGACTAATGGACAGACACCTGATGACCTCATGGCCCCTCTGCGATCCCCTTGTGGACCTCCTAGGGTCTAGGCTCCAATCTGAAAACTAATAGCCTGGGCTTGTGTTTCCATTCATGTCAAGGCCATCTGTTTTGTTTCTGTGATCAAGCTTATCTGCACAAGAGAAGGCAAAGTTGTTGAGTAGTACCATGAAGTTCTGTCAAAATGTTAACTTTGCGATGTATGATTATGACAGGCTCAGCGTGTTACTAAAGGATGGTCCAAATCGATTACACTTGCTCATGTTAAATGTGCGGTTAGCATTGCATCATTTAATTTTAATTTTCCGTTCAATACAACCATTAAAGTGTGGACCCAGAAAGGATGCCTGAGCATCAGACATATTTACAGGTTATTACGTGTCAGAATGATTTTTTTTTGAACTGACCACAGGAGCTGATTTCTGCTGCTGCAAGTTCAAGAATGCTTTGTCACTATTTTCTAAATACAAACATTTACAAATATAATGATTATATACCTGAGATTATGAGGCATCTCCAACCTGGTAGGGATTAATTAGTTGGATTTCTTCTGTATAACAATGTACACTTTGACACTCGCAACACATAACTCCTGTTGGGGCATGATTTCAACTGCAGATTTGTAAAATTACCTGTTCCATGAGTCGGTGCATATATATTTTGTAGCTGCTGTTAACCTGCATGCAAAGGGCAGCAAGGAGTGTTCCTAGAACTATTTATTTTACCACGGATGACAATGTCAAAAGCAGAACGGTTGCCATTATGGACATTTAAAAAAAATGATTTACTCGTTCACGGAATGTGGGCGTCGCTGACAAGACCGGCATTTATTGCCCATCCCTCGAGAAGGTGTTGGTGAGCCGCCTTCTTGAATCGCTGCTGTCCTTGTGGTGAAGGTACTCCCACAGTGCTGACTTTGTCGTAGCGGTTTGTTACAAGTGAGTGGCTTGCTAGGCCATTTCAGAGTCAACCACATTGCTGTGGATCTGGAGTCACATATAAGCCAGACCAGGTAAGGGCAGCAGATTTCCTTCCCTAAAGGACATTAGTGAACCAGATGGGGTTTTTACAACAATCCGCTGGTTTCATGGTCACTATTACTGATACGAGCTTTTTTTTTAAATTTCAGATTTATTTAATTAACTGAATTTAAATTCCCCAGCTGCCAGCGGTGGGATTTGAACTCGCATCTCCAGATTATTAGTGAGCAAATGCAAGGCCTTCTGGTTATATCAGGCTTCCTCACACTTTTACCTCAGCCAATCAAAAGTTCCAGAGGAATGCATGCTACACAGTGGTATAAGCTAACTTTTTCCAGTTTGAGCTTGTTAAGTGCATCGTTAGCAGTTTAATAGGTGACTCAGCAGCATCAATCCAGGTACATCTGGATTAGCTTCTCAGCTCTGTATTTGTTCTACTACATCCACTCTCATTGAATAAAGATTAGTGTCGCCGGAAAATGTGAGAAAGTTAACTCTCATTTAACAAACTCCCAGTGTGCTAGGAAAAAGATTCATGCCCTTAGGAGTTCAGCAGGTATATTTAACTCTTTAATAAAAACAGAAAATGCTGGAAATACTCAGCAGGTCAGGTAGCATCTGTGGAGAGAGAAACAGAGTTAACGTTTCAGGTCGATGATCCTTCATCAGAACTGGAAAAAGTTAGAGATGTAACAGGTTTTTAAGCAAGTGTAGGGGCAGGGAAAGGGAGGAGGGGAGGAAAGAACAAAAGGGAAGGTCTGTGATAAGATGGAAGGCAGGAGAGATTAAAAGACAAAAGGGATGATGGTGCAAGGCAAAAGGAGATGGTAATGGGACAAGTTAAGAAACAAAAGATGAATCTAGATGAGGTGTAAATGGGAATGGCAGAATCATCAACAGCTGCCATGTGAAAATAAAAATAGGGGCAGAGGTTATGGTCTGAAATTGTTGAACTCAATGTTGAGTCCAGAAGTCTGTAAAGTGCCTAATCGAAAGATGAGGTGCTGGTCCTTGAGCTTACGTTGAGCTTTATTGGAACAGTGTAAGAGTCTGAGGACGGAGAGGTCGGAGTGGGAGCGGAGCAAAGAATTAAAGCGACAGGCGACCCGAAACTCTTTGTTTGCCAGTGACTCAAACTTCCCATTTTGATTGACATGTGTCTTATGACTTGAGAGCCTGAATCCTGGTGAATCTGAACTTACAAAATACTTGTCAGATATTTCCTGGAACTAATATCATTAGGTAAATACTGACTTAAAACCTTTCATTACTGCCCTTTCACAGTCATAACACTTCCTACTTGGCAGATTTGTCCAGATTCATCCACAAGTCCTGAAATTCATCCATTTGTCACACTATTTGGAGTTCCTTTTCCTGATTAATTTCTTCCCGTTTGATTTATTCCCATCCGGTATTGTGCGTACTGGAATTTATATTCCAATTCTTCAAATTTCTCAAAAAGGACATTGGGTGAAGTTCGGAGGATCTCTGTGATCTGCAGGCCTGTGAAATCACACTTGTCTTTGAAGAAACGCAACGTGTTGTTCACCTGCTTTGCAGAGATTCAGGATCTGTGGACAATGCATCAAGACACGTTGTAGACTCATGATGGGGTTAAGTTCCATGGGCGTTGACAGCACAAGAGGTCATTCTGCATGTGAGACCCGAGTAGGGTTATCAACTTTGGTGGGAGGTATTCCGGAATGTTTCATCACATGACTGCCTGCTTCCAATCACTCTGCCCCCACACTCCCACGATTGGTCGCCCGATACGTCCATCCTCACAGTGCACCGCCTTCCCATGCAAATGAGCAAGCGAGCAGACTCGTTGTTACCCGATTAGATGATTCTTGACTCTCAGTCAAACAGCCTCCTTTCCACATCCCCAATATTTTTTATAACAAATTAGCAAAAGTGTTTGAAGAAAATGAAAGAAAGCACACAATTTGTTTTCTCCCCGGTTGCTCGCAGCAGTATCCAGGAGGTGAATCTTTAATTCCTGGAGACTCCAGGACTCTCCGGGCGGGTTGGCGACCTTAGATGATGAGTATTAGCAGCACAGGCACACTTGGCTGATTTTCTTTTCTCCCTTTCCCAGAAACACAGGTCAATACTAAGGTTCCACTAAAGCAACACAGATCAGCAACCAGTACTGGAACCTTCCTGTTCTTTGTGGTTCAATGCCACCCCCCCCCCCCCCCCCCCATGGTACATTTAACACTTCCCCCACTACTTGAGCAGACCATACTCGAGCTGAGCTCTGAGCCCTTGAAGTTCTTTTTAATGCAAATTGGCATTAATTAAAAGTGGGTAGTCGGAGCTTCATAAGCTGTTTTCTCCAAGAAGTTATTCAGTATACTTTGTAAATCCAAAAGAGAAGACTGAGGGGTGACCTGAAGAGATCTTTAAGGTTATGAAAGGGCTTGATAGGGTAGACGTAGAGAAAATGTTTCCACTTACAGGGAAGACCAGAACTAGGGGCCATAAATATAAGATAATCACTAATAAAGCCAATATGGAATTCAGGAGAAACTTCTTTACCCAGAGAGTGGTTAGAACATGGAGCTCACTACCACAAGGAGTAGTTGAGGCGACTAGCATAGATGCATTTAAGGGGAAGCTGGATAAACACGAGGGAAAAAGGAATAGAGAGATATGTTGATGGGGTTAGATGAAGAAGGGTGGGAGGAGGCTCGTGTGGAGCATAAACACCAGCATGGCCAAATGGCCTGTTTCTGTGCTGTAAATACGATGTAACTGTGGAATGTAATTTCAGGGAATTTTACAGAGCTGTTCCTTCTTGTGAAAGTGTCACTGTACTTCCCATTAGTGTGCCTCATTTCTCCTATGAAGCAGAAGCTGCAGCCCTGTGGTTTTCTCACTTTGCAGGGACCACATACCATTCTGGACTCACACAATCCTAGATCGTTTGTCCGTGCTGCACTTTATATCTCTCCCAGCCACTCCATAGGATGGTATCAGCAACAAAGTACAGGAAACTCTTTATTAACCGGCACCGACGGGACCGGCGTGGTGCCGGTTAATCAAAAAGTCCGGATAACGGAGAGTTATAACTCCCAATGTACGAGAGCCCCGTACACATTGACATGCGCCTGCATTCGGAGCTCCGTCTCCCCTGGGGACCGCCAGCTGACCGTCTGTCGTGTCTGCTGCCTACCCGGGCTGCACATTCCCCTCCCAATCTACACGCTCCGATACAAGGCAAACGCCTCGGGGGGGGTTTTTAAGTTAATTTTAAACGAGAGATGAAGGAAAACCCCGGTTACCTACTCAAGAATTTTGCCGGTTAAGAGAGATTTCTGGATATTTGGGTGCCGGTTAATAAAGAGTTTCCTGTACACTCAAGCCAGCCTCAGATTCTGAATTCACTAACTAGATTTCTTGACTGGAATTAAACAAGTGGGACACATACAGAACATCACAAGATTATGTACAGTGACAGCAGAAACGTTTAAATCTACAGTCTGCTCCACAAGCAGTCAAAGTAGATAGTGTCTTTGCTAACAGTCTGTAACACACTCCAGCATTCGCTCTTGATTCCGTTTACCCAGGGCCAGGATCACCCTGATTCCCATGCTTGGCGTGGTTCAATCTTTCTCTTTGTCTTGTCTCTCAAACCACAATGATCTATTTGTTTTTGAACTGCCTGGAATGTATATTAATGGTGCACTGTTTCCTTTGACATTTTCATATCCAAGTTGAATGATTCACAGTTAGAGATTGTTCACACCATCTAAAAAAAAGGTTATCTTGAGCATCCCCCATTTCCTCTGCTCCACCATTGGCGGACGTGCCTTAAGCTGCGTAGGCCCGACGCTCTGGAATTCCCTCCCTAAACCTCTCCACCTCTCTACCTCTCTCTCCTCCTTTGAGACATTCCTTAAAACCTATCTCTTTGACCTAGGTTTTGGTCACCTGCCCAATATCTCCTTATGTGGCTCAGTGTTAAATTCAGTTTGATAATGCTCTTGTGAAGCGCCTTGGAGCGTTTTACGACTTTAAAGGCGCTATATAAATACAAGTAGTTGTTGTTTCTGGCTTAATTAACACATTAATATTGTATGGAAATTAAAAACAAAAGTTATCTTCTGGAACTTAGATGCCTTGGAGCCAGACCATCTTAGACATTTCCCAGGCTTAGCTGCACATTTATACAGATCACAAAGTATTAATTTAAATTTATGCACAAAGCTAATTCAGCATCTATCTACCTACGTAGTGATAATGCCATAGAATTTGTACAAGGGGCAATAGATCACTTTTAGCAGCAAATTTTTTTATTCGTTTTTTATGGGATGTGGCCGTTGCTGTCAAAGCCAGCATTTATTGCCGATCCCTAATTGTCCTTGAGAAGGTGGTGGTGAGCCGCCTTCTTGAACCGCTGCAGTCCGTGTGGTGAAGGTACTCCCACAGTGCTGTTAGGGAGGGAGTTCCAGGAATTTGACCCAGCGACGATGAAGGATCGGCGATATACTTCCAAGTCAGGATGGTGTGTGACTTGGAGGGGAACTTGGAGGTGGTGGTGTTCCCATGCATCTGCTGCCCTTGTCCTTCTAGGTGGAAGAGGTCGCAGGTTTGGGAGGTGCTGCCGAAGAAGCCTTGGTGAGTTGCTGCAGTGCATCTTGTAGATGGTACACACTGCAGCCACGGTATGCCAGTGGTGGAGGGAGTGAATGTTTAAGGTGGTGGATAGGGTGCCAATCAAGCGGGCTGCTTTGTCCTGGATGGTGTTGAGCTTCTTGAGTGTTGTTGGAGCTGCACTCACCCAGGCAAGTGGAGAGTATTCCATCACACTCCTGACTTGTGCCTTGTAGATGGTGGAAAGGCTTTGGGAGTCAGGAGGTGAGACACTCGCCGCAGAATACCTAGCCTCTGACCTGCTCTTGTTGCCACAGTATTTATGTGGCTGGTCCAATTAAGATTCTGGTCAATGGTAACCCCCAGGATGTTGATGTTGATGCCTCAAACATAAACTATTTCAATGATAAATGTTTCAAGGTAGGATACTGTCATGGGTGTTGATATGAGTGTGGATATGGTAAGCAGTTTAGGTTACACATATTGGTATAGATATGGGTAATGGATTTGGGGCAGGTAAAAATATGGGTCTGAGTCATTGGATGTGGGCGTTGGCTTTGGCTTAGATATGAAGCTAAGTATGGGTATAGCTCGGGGTCTTTTATTTCAGAGCTTTTTTTAATGGTCATTGGAGGTTGTTTCCTATATTTCAACAATGTAGATATTTTATGTACGACCAAGAATATTGAGACATTCACCGAAAGAGTCAAGTGTTTACAGTCTCAAATAGAATTAATTACTTCCAAGCACTATTACAACGTGCTTTTAATAGATTAATTAATTATGAAGAAAAAAAAAGATTCTTTCTCCGGTATTTATGCTGCAGTTCATCTAAAGTGGGACAAGACAATCACAAGCTGCACCCAGTCCCACGGAAAGCTAAATGATTGGAGAGAAATTAAACATCCTGCTTTCTACTGAACACAGACCCACTTTTGCGGGAACATGTTTATAATTAGAACACACTTCACTGGATTTTTGTGAAGAATCTCATGCAGCTGTGCAGTTTCCTTTCAAAAAATGTGTTTAGTTATGCCTCAAAAGCTTAAAACAGTTGGGTGATTGTTACTTTGTAACTCACCAACCTCAGTGTGGTGATTTCCTGTGCTGACTGCAAGGACACACCGACCGCCTGTCGGTTCCATGGAGTTAATGATTGCAGGCCTGTGATCTATCATCAAGTTATACTAACAATAATAACAAAATGACTGATGGGCATTTTTCATTCAGCTTCCTCCTGCTTTCCTTTACCATTTCCTAAAGCACCCCAGACCCTCCCTTAAAATAGGTTCGCTCAAGAGCACCAGGGGAACATCAGAAGGAAGAGGGCAGGACCAGCTGCACACTGGCCCACTGGTTTGACCCCAAAGTACAATTGCAAGCTTTGAAACTGCAGCAACTTTAAAGGGCTACATATTTTGGGGTACATTTATCCTAAGCCGCCGGTTGGGAAACAGACGGGATCAGGTGGAGCATGGGTTTTACACCCCGCCCAATATTACTTCAGTGGAGAGTAAAATCAGGCAGGCTGTAAAATCAGCGTTGCACCCGACCCCATCAGCGGGTTATGTTAAAATTGGCCCCAATAATTGTTAGCTGTATTTTTTTAAGGACGATTTTATGCTCACAGGAGTAAAAAAATTCAGTGGCAGGAGTGCAAAACATTTCCGTTTTGTAGAACTAGTGTCAGATTCAAGCATGTCCAGTTTAGGTCCCAAAAAGCACCTTAACCTCAGGAAAGTGCTGCTTATAATATCAGTTCCCCAAACCAACCACAAGCTGTCCTTACTGTTGGCAATGTTGACTGCTTTTAAATAAATTGGTTAAAGCCTTTGTTAAGATAAAAGAGAGAAGAATTTGACCCACGCCCATGTTAAGTGGTCATACAATAACACAGTCGACAGAAATTTCTAGGTTATGGACTTTTTTTGTCACAGATCTCTCTGTTATTTATTCTTCTGCCACTTGAGAAATCTTTCACAAATACTGAGTAAAGACAGAAGAATATCAATATAAAATGAATCTTTGAGCTAACTTAAAGGGACTAATCCTATTGACGTGAATTTTATGCAGCCAGATGACAGCCAGTCAACATACAGATATATTTATGATTTGACCATCATAAAAATATTTGTATATTTTTGCTTCATCATATAAATACAATAATACACGCTATTGTTGAGTGTATTTTGCACCAAGTGTATCTTATCAACAGGGTCCCTGAAGTACCACCAAGTTCTGTGCAAGTCATTGGTCCAGCCAATGTTACAGTGTTTACAGTGTGCAGTCTTATTGATAAGCAGACCTGCACATGTTGAACATGGTGCACGGGTTATCAACACAATTAATTAGTCTCAATACCTAATGCTTTATAAATTCTTTATCCAGACACCGATATTATTTTTTTAAATAACTGAATTATGCTTGGTTTTTTTCACTAAGTAGCGCAGCTAGTAGTATGGTATTATTTTATCATAATAGCCCACCATCCTCTGCTCTGAGAATACAACAAGTACTTATTACCAATGGATGAAAAAGGAACAGTTTCTTTTCGTGTCACCTTTACACATTTTTACACCACAGCGAAAAATTTCCTCTGTACACTAGGTGTAGTAAAATTTGAAATCTGTTCTCTTTAAAAGTGTTTACGATTTTGCCATACCCAGTGCACAGAGAGAATATGGTCTCTTTAGTTTTGCTATCTCGATTTGTTGGTGTCTGCTTTCTGGAAGGTTTATTTTCCATGTACAGTACATGTGTTACATGATAAATTCAGAGCAGCCTTTTAAATTGTCCAAACCTTTAATTCATCCTGACAATTTATCTTTCAAACATTTCAAAATAATTGAATGCCGTAGCTTTAGTTCAGAGTTAGTGTAGGTCAACAGAGCAAGTATCACTCACCAGTAATGTTTATTCCACTGATCTGATATTTTTAAAGCTAAGATAATTAAATGCAGGGCTGTCTGGCACTGACACTCAGGCTGGCAGCTGTTAAGATATTGCAATAGCAGACATAGGAACTCAGGAACAGGAGTAGGCCATTCAGCCCCTTGAGCCTGTTCCGCCATTCAATGAGTTCCATCAGCTCACAACGACCAAATTAGAAAGGGTTTTAATTTTCCATTTTACTCAGTATAGGCTGTAAGTAGTACGATGTTTTATGATTTCTTTACAGTTATCTGGCTGGATTTTAGAACATTCACATTACAGTTTTAGAGAAGATAATTTACAAAAATAACATGAAAGTTTATCTTCAATATTTACTGTACTAGAATTTTAGAGGAGCTAACTTTTCCAGATGCATTAACGCAAAGAAATGTATATTTGTAAAGGAAGATTTTTCAGTACTGAAAGTGGGGGAGAAATTTATTATAGTCCCGTTTGGGGCGCTAACTTTTAAAAAATTCGGTTTCGCACTCCAGGAAGGAAGTGGAGCGCTAAATCAAGTAACAGGCAGCAGGCGGGGCGGTAGGTGAGCAGCGCTGCACAATGGGCCGTGCAGCAGTGCCGCGTTGGAAGGCTCCTTCCCTCCCTTAAAGGGAAGGGCCATCGCTACAGGCTCTGCAAGGAAAAAACTTACCTGGTCCCCGACGGCAGCCGCGATCCGGCCCGATCAGCCCGATGCACTGCAGTAGAGTGCCGGGCTGATCGATTGCTGGTGAAGAAGAATGAAAAAAAACCCATCAGAAACCGCATGGGATTACAAAGGAGCATGGAGGGCTGACTGGTATTCAACTGAAGTTACAACATATAAGAATGATGTGGAGATGCCGGTGTTGGACTGGGGTGGACAAATGTGAGAAGTCGCACAACACCAGGTTATAGTCCAACAGCTTTATTTGAAATCACAAGCTTTCGGAGCGCTGCTCCTTTGTCAGGTGAAGTGGACGAAGGAGCAGCGCTCCGAAAGCTTGTGATTTCAAATAAAGCTGTTGGACTATAACCTGGTGTTGTGCAACATATAAGAACAACAACAACAACTTGCATTTATATAGTACCTTTAACGTAGTAAAACGTCCCAAGGCGCTTAATATTAATTGTGAAGTAGGAGAAGAGAAACCTGGTAATGGAAGACAATCAGGAAAGATGGGAGACACCAAAGGGCAGAGAAAATTACAAAAAGAATGGTCAGGCAGAATGTGACAAAAAAGATAATTAGGATTTAAAGTCAAACGTTATTGTTGTTTTTGACTCTGTAAGCATGGGGGGCGGGTCGGTGGTGGTGGTGGGGTGGGGGGGTGCTGCAGATGTTAATCTAGGTTCTTTAAGTGCCATGTGTCAGTATTTCCTGTCGCTTTATCGTGCGCTAAAGTCACGTGACTCTTCTTGTGGTGTGCCACTTCCTAGCTTAGCTGTTGCAAAAGGAGCACATTGAAACAAGGCATGTGTGGCAACATCCATCCATTATAACACACCAGCAGCTGTGCTGGCTATTATTTTTTATTCCAAATGCATTAGTTAAAGACAAATCATTAAAAAAAACATATTCCCTGTTGCATTTCTTTTTCTATTTCCAGACAGTCAAATGATGATGTTTGTTAGAGAATATCAGAGAAAAAGGGGTTGGGTTCCATTTAGTACAAATCATACAATTCGGGCTATCTATGGGCAATCAAGCGCAGGCACTCCCTTAACAACCGCAGGCTCACAAGGCAAAAACATGCAACCGTATCAAAGCCAGCAAAGCGCTGGTGTTTTTCTTTAACCTTTGCCTCGTCAGTCTTCCATCCACTTTGCAAATTTTGCTTTGCAAGGTACACAGTCCTATCTCAGCATCCTGATATTGAGGGAGTCATTTTTTCCAAACATGTGGTCTGTTAGCGACCCTTGTCCAACATAAGCAGGAACTTGGAAAACTACCCGGCAGCCTTCACCGTCCAGTTTTCTGAGTGCTCTGAATACCACACACGTTTGTCACTGGCCCTTACTTTCCGCTCATATTTAGATATTTTTAGCCACTCACGCATATTGCTTTCTAAATACTCAGTAAAAGTTGAAAACTCAAACCACAGCAACCCATTTTTTTTAATTTGTTCATGGGATGTGGGCATCGCTGGCAAGGCCAGCATTTATTGCCCATCCCTAATTGCCCTTGAGTGGCTTACTAGGCCATTTCAAAGTCAACCACATTGCTGTGGGTCTGGAGTCACATATAGGCCAGACCGGGTAAGGACAGTAGATTTCCTTCCACTAAAGGACATTAGTGAACCAGATGGGTTTTTACAACAATCCAATAGTTTTATGGTCACCATTACTGAGACAAGCTCTTTATTCCAGATTTATTTAATTAACTGAATTTAAATTCCCCAGTTGCCATGGTGGGATTATGAACTCTTGTCACCAGATCATTGGTCCAGGCCTCTGGATTACTAGTCCAGCAACATAACCACTACGCTACCATACCCTACCCATGATTGAGCTCCAAACTGATGTGTAAAGACACTGAGCCTACTGACACCAATGTTATGGGGCAGAAAAATGTGCTGCAATGGGATTCCTTTGGTCCACACGCCTTTGGAACAAATAAAAGAAAAACAAACTCACTTGAAGTACTGTAAAAAATATTGTATGAGGTGTATTCACACCTATTACTTTTACACCGTGCAGCCAAGTTGTAAAAGGTCATTCAAACTGTCACCCCCTTATGTTTGCAGGTGTTGAAATGCTGTGTGAAAGTGCAACTTATACGCTGAATTTTAGGATACTTGCATCTCAGTACAAATGCTTCACAATGGTTCCTCTTTATTGTCACACTCAATTGTTCTTCTGTCTGCCTCTAGCTAATGATAATCTAGCGCTCACCCTTCACCTCTGCTGCTGAGGCTCTGCTCTTCAAAATTGCATTTCTACAGCTCTCTTTCTATGCTTTCATAGCCAGGTGCACACTTAACGACATAGCTATCTTCTGTCAATACCTTAAGCAAGAACATCTGATAGACATGGCTAACAGCTATTCCGTATCATTGATAATAGCACTGAGTTGTACCCATAATCCACTTGTTTCTTGTTGCAGTGCTCGCTGACCTACATTGGCTCTCGGTTGAGCAACGCCTTGATTTTAAAATTCTCATCCTTGTCTGCAAATCCCTCCATGGCCTCGCCCCTCCCTATCTCTATAACCTCCTCCAACCCTCCGACATACCTGCGATCCTCCAATTCTGGCCTGCTCAGTCCTTTAGCTGCCTGGAGTGCTTTAAATAGTGAAGTTGCGCCTGTGTTCTTCCCCTTTCTGAATCTTCTGGGTTCTCGAGGAGTCTCTGGCCCCCTACTGGTGGGATGCCCACTCTTGGCCCATTAGCATTATTGAAATTAGCTGACCCTGGAATGTCTGTTCCACCACAATAAGCCAGCGGAGCAGCGCCCCAGGAATTTCCGGGCATTTGTCTCAAAATTCATTACATTTTATGTCCTCTCTCTCCTTCCTTTTCAGTTCCTATTTATACACTTTTAATGCAATTTTGCTCAGTGAGATCTTCCACAGCAAAAACATAGACCGCGATTTTCCCATTGGAGGCGGGTTGGAGGCGGGATTCGGTTTGGGTGGGTTCCAAACCCGCCTCCACTGTCAGGTGGGAAAAATTTGCGATTTTCCCCTGATTGGCCAGTTACTTTCAGAGGTGTGGGTTCCCCTGGGCCAATTAGTCTTTTGGGACTGAAACTCGCCTCTGCTGACGTCACTTATCCACCTTCATTTAAGGGCTGCTTCCTGCCTTGGCTCTTCCACTGGTTTTTGGTCGATGGTGCACCACCTCCAAACTTTTATCTCCTTGAAGAATGGCCAGCTCCAAGGCAAGGGCCTCCCCGAGGTTCTCGGATGAGGCACTGGGTATGCTGGTTGAGGGGGAGAGAGCTAGCAGGGAGGTGCTCTTCCCCTCATCTGGGAGGAAGAGGCTTCCCAAAGAAACCAAGGCTGCGTGGGTCCAGCTGGCAAGGGATATAACCTCCAGATCTGTGTGCATATTGGGTGATTATTTCTGTTTATTGATGAAATGCTATCCCTGTGTGAATGTATCAAAATTAGGTGATGGCAAACTGTTGGCGTGATGGCATCTGTTATTTCGGCTTAGGCAGCTCCACATTGCGGGCTCCGCGACACCTGCGTGGTCAGGTTGGTGGTCAGAGTGAAAGGAGGCCAGAGAGTCATGTCCATTGTCTATCATGTGTTAAGAAGGAGCCAAGCACATGTGCCACAATGGGCAACCTATGCAAATCTGGCCCGGATGAGTACATCCCATGCATCACGGGCAGCCATGTGCTCGCATGCTACCGCTGCTGCTGGTAGATACACCGCCGCTCAGTCCTCCTCCTCCTCCTCATCTGAGGAGGCTATGAACTGAGCCACTTGCTCATCAGGAAGTTGCAAGCCACGACGCTGTGCCATGTTGTGCAGTGCACTGCAGACCACGACCATTCTGGAGACCCTGGCTGCTGAATACTGCAGGGCTCCACCTGATCTGTCAAGGCATCGGAATCGCATCTTCAGCAAGCCAATGGTTTGCTCGATGATGGACCTGGTTGAAATGTGGTTGGCGTTGTAGCGCTGCTCAGCCTCGTCAGCTGGCCTCTTGATCGGCGTCATTAGCCACTTCTTCAGGGGGTAGCCCTTGTCACCAAGGAGCCATCCGTTAAGTTGGTTTGGCGGATTGAAGAGCGGAGGAACACTAAAGTTCCGCAGGATGAAGGAGTCATGGCAACTACCACAGAACTTGGCGCAAACATGCAAAATCTCCTTCTTGTGGTTACACACCAGCTGTACGTTGAGGGAGTGGAAGCCCTTGCGGTTGACAAAGATAGTTGGATTTTGATGGGGTGCCCTAAGGGCCACATGTGTGCAGTCTATGACGCCCTGCACCATTGGCAAGCCTGCCATATTTGCAAAGCCAACTGAACGCGTGGTTACACTTGCTTGATCCCTTGAGAAATGGATTTAATTGTGCGCCTTTGCAAAAAGGGCATCGTTAACCTGCATGATGCAACTGTGGGCAGCTGACTGGGAAATGTTGCTGATGTCTGCTGATGATCCCTGGAAGGAGCCTGAGGCAAAAAAGTTGAGTGCGGTGGTGACTTTGACGGCCACTGGTAAGGGGTATCAACCCACTCCTCTGGGCTCCAGGTGTTGGTGCAGCAGTGCGCCGATGTCTCCGACAACCTCTCGCGAAACTCTCAGCCTCCTTTGGCACTGCTGCTCAGTCATGTTGAGGTAGCTCATGCTCTGTCTGTAAACCCTGTGTTGGGGGTATCTCCTGCGGCGACGTGCTTCCATGCGCTGGCACCTTCTGCCCTGTGGAGCATTAGGTGGGTGAGCAGGAGATTGGGGCTCCTGCTGCTGTTGCTGTTGAGCTGCCTGGTTCTGCTGCTGCCATGGCTGCTCCTCATCCGAATCTGAGGTCCATGGTGAAAGGAAATAAATGGTTCCCATGCTGCTGGCAGATACCTCCGTTGGGGAAGCGCTCAGCCCAAGCAGGGAGAGGCTCTTCCAAGGAGGTCCCACAGTTGCGAGATAGAAGCTGCAGCACCTCTGACTTCAGTAGGCCTGCTAAAAGTGCTGACAGACCTTTGGAACAAAAGTTCTGCCACCTGCAACTGCTCCCTGATGAAAGCTCCGTTTTAATGGTGGAGCTGCAGCTGTGAGGAGACCATCCACTTGTCAACCCGCCAGGATTAGCTGGCGAGGTTTAGGAGGGTCGTGCAACACGCACAAAATGTGGCAAAATAACAAAGGCTGTCAAAATAGGATTATAGAGGCCCTTAACGACGATTTAAGGGTCTTAACTACCTCTCCCGACTGATGGAGACAGGACCGAATCGCACCCATCAAACCCGCCTCCGGCAAAATTGCGCAGAGGTGGGTTGGAGGCGGGTTCCGAACCCGCCCTCAGTTTTTGCAATTTTGCCAACTGTCCCGCTTCCAAATCCGCCTCCTCGGGGCTGGGAAAATCGCTCCCATAGCTTCCCACAGCGTACCAACATATTACAAATCAAAAGAAGACTCTAAGCTTTCCACAAAAGGTTACAACTGAATTGTTGATCACTATATACATGTGACTGCTACTTTCAATAACATTGATAGACATATGTATAAAGTGCCGTTGATATCAACCATGGAACTCCTTCACCTCTGTTGTTACTTCCTCCCACAATCGAAAGGCTTTACAAACCCAAGCCTGGTGTCACCTAACCACTACTTCTTGACTTCTATTTTTGTCAATCATGTTGGACCTTCACCTAAATTTGTCAGCAAAAATAAAATGACAGAAATGTTAGGAGTGGAATTTAAGATCACAAACACATTTAAACACTGGAACCAATGGAACTGTATTTATTATTTTTTAAGAGTGAAAAACGAGTCTCGCTCCAATTGAGTGAGTCTGTTTTCTTGTTAACACGGTAAAAGACTTCAGAATGGAGACCAATTGCTCCAGGTCATGGGAAACAGTCAGCAAGTGGATGTAATATGACCTCCCTCATTTGAAGCTGTCTAAACATATCATATAACATTAGATCAAAATCATTTCTCGACAGGTTTTCCTAACACCCATTAACTAGCACCATTCCCACCAACAATAATCCCAGGCCTACCCCCACTGCAATAGTCACTTTAATTTGAAGCCCTACATCTGGCTTGAAAGCTGTACTGTTGATGCAATAGATGCTTCTCAGCCAGCTGTTTGGTGGGGATGAGAAGGGAACGTGCCCAGAATATGCAAAGCGACAGCCATCGGGACAGGAAGCCATCCTTGCTGCCATTACTCATTGCACTGTATGTTGGTGCATGAGAGGAACCAGATTGAAGAGTACCTCAGTTAAAAATTACACTGAAGCCCCGATTTTAACTCAGGGAGTCGGGCCGGAGGGGCAAGCGTCAGACTTGCCGCGGCTTGCTGGCGTGAGCCCGGACCATATTAACTCATTTAAATAAGTTAGACCCCACTTCTGCCCAAACCCGGCGTCAATGATGTGGCACCAGGTGGGCAGGAGCGAGCAAACGAAGCAGGGGGCCGCCACCGGAGTCCCAGAAGGAACAATCCCTGGCTTTGGGAGGGGGGCACCTAAGGCAATCGCCAGGCCCCACAAGGAAAACTGGCAATGATGCATTTGGGAAGGAAAAATGAGGAGAGGCAATAAAAACTAAATGGTGCAATTGTAAAAGGGGTGCCGGAACAAAGAGACCTGGGGGTTTACATACACAAATCTTTGAAGGCAGCAGGACAAGTGATAAAGCTGTTAAAAAAGCATATGGGATGCTTGGCTTTATAGATAGAGGCATAAAGTACAAAAGCAAGGATTACGGTAAACCTTTATAAATCACTGGTTAGGCCCCAGCTAGAGTATTGTGTCCTATTCAAGGTACCACACTTTAGGAAGGATGTCAAGGCCTTGGAGAGGGTACAAAGGAGACACACCAGAATGGTAAATGATGAGGGACTTCCGATATGTGGAGAGACGAGAGAAGCAGGGATTATTCTCCTTAGAGCAAAGAAGGTTAAGGGGAAATTTAATAGAGGTGTTCAAAATGACGAGGGGTTTTGGTACAATAAATGGGGAGAAACTATTCCACTGGCAGGAGGGTCAGTAACCAGAGGACATAGATTTAAGATAATTGGCAAAAAATCCAGGGGTGAAATTAGGAGAATTTCTTTGCACAGCAAGTTGTTTCGATCTGAAATGCACTGCCTGAGAGGGTGGTGGAAGCACATTCACCAGTAACATTTAAATAAGGAATTGGATATATAATTGAAAAGGGGAAATTTCCAGGGCTATGGGGAAAGAGAAGGGGAGTGGGGCTAATTGGATAGCTCTTTCAAAGAGCTGGCACAGGCATGGTGGGCCGAATGGCCTCCTTCTGTGCTGTATCATTCTATGATTCTTTTCGGCCCTCCTCTGGACTTTGACGTTAGGTTTCCCTGGAGATACCGACATCAGGAGTCAAACCTCGCTGCTGCAGGTTAAAGTGTTTTGGGGGTCTGAATGACATTATCAGACCCTGACTTTGAATCTCAGTGAGGCCCTTGCCTGCCTGAGCAGTCCTAAACAGTCTCGCTCCACTCCGGAGCCAGGTCAAGCCTTGAATCAGGCCTGTTCAGCAGATTTAGCTTTGGTGCAAAGTGGAAATCACTTTTTACTCGTGCTATACTTGCAGTATGAATCCACCCTTCAATGAATAAAGCCTAGAAATACCACATAGAAGGCTGGTTAATAAAATTGAGGCTCATGGAATAGGTGGGTCAGTGGCAGCTTGGATAAGGAATTGGCTTAAGGACAGAAAACAGCGAGTTGTGGTAAATGGCTGTTTTTCAGACTGGAGGATGGTAGACAGTGGTGTTCCCCAAGGGTCAGTGGTGGGGCCACTGCTATTTTTGATATATATAAATGACCTGGATATTGGAATACAGAGTAGAATTTCTAAATTTGCCAATGACACCAAACTTGGGGGTGTGGCAGACAGTGAGGATGATACCAATCGACTGCAATAGGACATAGAAAGGCTAGCAGAATGGGCAGACAAGTGGCAGATGGAATTTAATACAGAGAAGTGTGAGGTGATGCATTTTGGCAGAAGGAACAGGGAGAGGCAATATACACTTATTGGCATAGTTTTAAAGAGTGTGCAGGGACAGAGGGACCTGGGAGTTAATGTGCATAGGTCCCTGAATGGTGGCAGGACATATTGAGAGAGTGGTTAGCAAAGCATATGGGCTTCATAAGTAGAGGTATTGAGTACAAAAGTAGAGAAGTTATGCTGAACCTTTATAAAGCATTGATTAGGCCACAACTGGAGTATTGCGTCCAGTTCTGGACACCATACTTTAGGAAGGATGTGAAGGCCCTTGAGAGGGTGCAGAGGAGATTTACCAGAATGGTTCCGGGGATGGGGGATCTTAGCTACAAGGACAGGTTGGAGAAGCTGGATTTGTTTTCATTAGAGCAAAGGAGGTTGAGGGGTGATTTGATAGAGGTGTACAAGATTATGACGGGTTTGGATAGGCTAGACGGGGAAAGGCTGTTCCCAATAGTTGTTGGTACAAGGACTAAGTGACACAGACTTAAGGTTTTGGGCAAGAGATACAGGGAGGATGTGAAGAAAAACTTTTTTACGCAGTGAGTGGTGAGGACCTGGAACTTGCTGCCGACGGAAGTGGTGGAAACGGTCACACTCAATGTTTTCAAGGGGAGACTGGATAGGCATTTGAGGGAAATAAACTTGCAGGGCTACGGGGATAGAGCGGGGGAATGGGACTGACTAGATTGCTCTACAGAGAGCCGGCATGGACTTGATGGGCCGAATGGCCTCCTTCTGTGCCGTTATGACTCTATGGGCAGAATTTTCATTGAGCCGTGGAGGCGGGTTTGGAGGCGGGACTGGATTGAAAATAGCTGAATCGGGGGTCCTGACCCCATCCCGCCCCCAACCCGCCTCCATGCCAGTTTTGCTGGAGGCGGGTACCCGACCTGTGCTGGGACCCGCCTCCCCGAGGCGGGAAGGGGATAGTGGCAATAAACTGCCTGTTAACAGGTAGTCAACAGGCAGTTTTTTGCCTAATCCCTATTTTTATGCCTGAAATGTGGGCTCTCCGACAGGTCCCAACCACGCCGTTTCAGCGAGGCGGACCGTGGGTCTGCAGGGGTTGGAGGGGTCAATATGTCCGGTGGGCAGGTGAGTAATGGGTGCATGTGTGCAGAGGTAAGTGTGTAAGGTAAGTGTAAAGTGTGGAGAAAAGTTTTACTTACCTTAACTTCCTCCTGCAGGTCTCAGCCCTTCAGGTCTCGGAGTCAGAAATCTCACCGGCACAGAAAGCAGAATGGCCGTTGAGCTGTCAAAAGCTGCAGCCTCTGCTTTTTGTTCTGCAGAGATCTCTAAATCAGCCTGAGAGGAAGGAATTAACTTAGAGGACAGATTGTCAGTGTTTGACAGCTTCAAAGAGCTGTCAAACGCTGATATTTCATCTGTCAATCTGCGACGTCACCTGTTGCCGGGTGGCCCTTAATTGGCCTGCTGAGCTCGCTGGGCGGGCTCAACAAGGTCAATCAAGTGAAAATACAGTGGGTTGGCCACAAGTCGATGGAGGCGGGACTACAACCCAAAAAGTGGGAGTCCCGCCTCCATCCCGTCCCCAGTTTCAAAATCCAGCCCTATGACTCTATGACACTATGACACCATGCAATTTTACTGTTTAATTGCTCAATGCATTTTCTGCTATTTTAATAGCACTCTTAACCCCATTAAAATAAATGGATTAATGCCTCTTAAAATAGCGGACAGTGTAATTTTTGAGCTCAAAGCTCTTGCTTGTCTTTTCTGGTTTCAAGGTCTTTTCATATTTTGCACACTCTTAAATCTTTGTTTAATCAGATATCATTGCAATGCATAATATGCACATGAAATTGATAAGGATAATTACGCAGGATGGGAAAGGTAGCTCATAACACCCAGAACGAATGCAGATATAGCCCCAAAACCAGCTCCATTCAGTATGCATTTGCATTGCAAATGCATAAACACACAGGGGGCTATCGGAGCACAGGCAAGCACAGAGAACTATCTGACCTCAGAACAAGAACAGTCGCTATTTGAACCATTGCATTCCAATGGAAAATCAGTCACAATAGCAAAGGCCTGTACTGCATAGTACAAAGGGTATGTAATGAAATATTCTACTGTTCAAGAGATCATTTTAAAACATGCCTTACGTATTGCAAATTCTAGCACATGTTGCAACATTTATCAGACATCTTACCAACTGAGCTTTGCCGGATTGCTTCATTTAAATTACTGATAGGGAAGAGCTCAAGGGAAGTTGAACTGTAAGTAACCCAACCAGACTGATTATAAAATGTAGTTTTGGCCTCCATATGGAATGTGTATTATCTAAGTTCTGCAAAATAATTTAACATCTACATCTTGCATTTTGAATGATCTTTGAATGATCCTTTTCATGGTGTTACCAGTTATTCCCTAAACCTGCCTGTGATGGACACTCTGAGGACCAAGAGCTGTAATAATTCCTTGTAAGCACACTTCCACTAGAGCATGGGGCTGTACATGTAGACATTACAAGGAGGAATAAGTGCTCCATGTAGAATGTACAATGCTCTGGTCAGACCGCACCTTGAATATTGTATTCGGTTTTAGTCGCCAAGAAACCATTCAAGCAGTGGATGCAATGCAGAGAAGAGCAGCAGGCTTAGCCCCAGCGTCAGAGGTCTGAGTTATGAAGAAAAACTGGTGAAACTTGAGCTTTTCAGCCGGAAAAGGAGGCATCTGAAAGGTGACCTTATAAAGATATATAAGTTTGTTAAGAAAATAGAAAAAGTTAATCCGGAATATTACTTTAAATTAAACTGTGGCAGTAGAACTAGGGGAGCACAGGTACAAACTAGTAAAAGATAATTTTAGCACTGATATCAGGAAATTCTTCTTCACACAAAGAGTGTTCAGCATGTGAAATAAAGTTCTAAGTAGAGTAATGGAGGCATAAACCCTAGAAGCATTTAAGAAGCAATTGGATGCTAAAATAGGGGAACAATAGGATCTCCCTGGGTGGATGAATTAAGATGGGCCGAATGGCCTTCCTTATCTGTAATTATCTTGTGAACCTAACTGCATGATGCATGCCCATTTAATGGCACATGTTTGTCACTGGGCACGTGCTCCTTCAACCTGAAACACATCAGGACTACTCTTCTGCTTGCACTATTGAAAGAGAACACACTCAAACTATCCTTCCACTAGATATAGAGCAGCCAAATGCAGAGAGATGCTTGCTAACGCTGGTAATGATTGTTTCCTTTTTCAACGTATTATGGAGAGCATCACCAGAGAGGACACCTTTAGATTTACAGGGTGATTCCACAATCCCACGCTGGTCTGAGAATCAGCACACGAGTGCAAAAGACAAAGGTGAAGCATTTGCAACCATTTTCAGCCAGAAGTGCCGAGTGGATGATACATCTCGACCTCCTCCTGACGTCCCCACCATCACAGAAGCCAGTCTTCAACCAATTCGATTCACTCCACGTGATATCAAGAAACGGCTGAGTGCACCGGATACAACATAGGCTATGGGCCCTGACAACATCCCAGCTGTCGTGCTGAAGACTTGTGCTCCAGAACTAGCCGCGCCTCTAGCCAAGCTGTTCCAGTACAGCTACAACACTGGCAACTACCCGACAATGTGGAAAACTGCCCAGGTATGTCCTGTTCACAAAAAGCAGGACAAATCCAATCCAGCCAATTACCACCCCATAAGTCTACTCTCAATCATCAGCAAAGTGATGGAAGGTGTCGTCGACAGTGCTGTCAAGCGGCACTTACTCACCAATAACCTGCTCACCGATGCTCAGTTTGGGTTCTGCCAAAACCACTCGGCTCCAGACCTCATTACAGCCTTGGTCCAAACATGGACAAAAGAGCTGAATTCCAAAGGTGAGATGAGAGTGACTGCCCTTGACATCAAGGCAGCATTTGACCGAGTGTGGCATCAAGGAGCCCAAGTAAAACTGAAGTCAATGGGAATCAGGGGGAAAACTCTCCACTGGCTGGAGTCATACCTAGCACAAAGGAAGATGGTTGTAGTTGTTGGAGGTCAATCATCTCAGCCCCAGGACATCGCTGCAGGAGTTTCTCAGGGCAGTGTCCTGGGTCCAACCATCTTCAGCTGCTTCATCAATGACCTTCCCTCCATCATAAGGTCAGAAGTGGGGATGTTCACTCATGATTGCACAGTGTTCAGTTCCATTCACAACTCCTCAGATAATGAAGCAGTCCATGCCCGAATGCAGCAAGACCTGGATAACATTCAGGCTTGTGCTGATAAGTGGCAAGTAACATTCGCACCACACAAGTGCCAGGCAATGACTATCTCCAACAAGCGAGAGTCTAACCACCACCGCCCCTTGACATTCAACAGCATTACCATCACCAAATCCCCCACCATCAACATCCTGGGGGTCACCATTGACCAGAAACTTAACTGGACCAGCCACATAAATACTGTGGCTACAAGAACAGGTCGGAGGCTGGGTATTCTGCGGGGAGTGTCTCACCTCCTGACTCCCCAAAGCCTTTCCACCATCTACAAGGCACAACTAATGGAATACTCTCCACTTGCCTGGATGAGTGCAGCTCCAACAACACTCAAGAAGCTCGACACCATCCAGCACAAAGCAGCCTGCTTGATTGGTACCTCATCCACCACCTTAAACATTCACTCACTCCACCACCGGCGCAACGTGTCTGCAGTGTGTACCATCTACAAGATGCACTGCAGCAACTTGCCAAAGCTTCTTCGGCAGCACCTCCCAAACACGCGACCTCGACCACCTAGAAGTACAAGGGTAGTAGGTGCATGGGAACACCACCACCTCCAAGTTCCCGTCCAAGTTACACACCATCCTCACTTGGAAATATATCGTCGTTCCTTCATCGTCGCTGTGCCAAAATCCTGGAACTCACTCCTGAATTGATTGGGAAATGTTGGTGTTCAGAGGGACCTGGGTGTCCTTGTACATGAATCACTGAAAGTTAACATGCAGGTACAGCAAGCAATTAGGAAAGCAAATGGTATGTTGGCCTTTATTACAAGAGGATTTGAGTATAAGCGTAAAGACGTCTTACTGCAATTATATAGGGCCCTGGTGAGACCACACCTGGAGTATTGTGTACAGTTTTGGTCTCCTTACCTAAGGAAGGATATACTTGCCATAGAGGGAGTGCAACAAAGGTTCACCAGACTGGTTCCTCGGATGGGGGATTGTCCTATGAGGACAGATTGAGTAGACGAGGCCTATATTCTCTAGAGTTTAGAAGAATGAGATGTGATCTCATTGAAACATACAATATTCTTGCAGGGGTTGACAGGGCAGGTGCATGGAGGATGTTTCCCCTGGCTGGGAAGTCTAGAACCAGGGATCACAGTCTCAGAATAAGGGGTCGGCCATTTAGGACTGAGATGAGGAGACATTTCTTCACTCAGAGGGTGATGAACCTTTGGAATTCTCTACCCCAGAGGGCTGTGGAGGCTCAGTTGTTGAATATATTCAAGACAGAGAGCGAAAGATTTTTGAATATTAAGGGAATCAAGGGATATGGGGATAGTGCAGGAAAGTGGAGATGAGGTAGAAGATCAGCCATGATCTTATTGAATGGTGGGGCAGGCTCGAGGGGCCAAATGGCCTACTCCTGCTCCTATTTCTTATGTTCTTATGTTCCCAACTCCTGCTGTAACTTCCTCTGATATTGGGTGGCATTGCGGATTAAAATACCCCCCAGATGTCAACGATCACAGTATAATTTTGGTGGGTTCAAGTTCAAGATCTATCTTCAGTTTATCCCCAGCAGTTTCCTGTAATAAAGATATAAAATGATGTGACATAAAATCATACAATCTTTACTTGAGTAGCAGGCCAGCTGTGGTATCAGACAGTGTTGCTCTCCTTGATGTTTCTTTGGGGTCACTTCTGGGATGTCTCTGAGACAAATGATTGTGACGATTTTATTTCTGCAGTTGTCTGGTTTCCACTTAATTTAACTAAACCGGCACCTACTGTAACTTTCTCTGTTGACCATTATACTGTACTCTCTTAGTGCTTAGAAGCTTAAGCTATTAACACTTCACATTCTTATGTTCGTCTTCTGTTTCCTAAGACCGTCTAAAACCTCCAGGATCTTCATCCTGAAAGCTTTCACAAATATTTCATGACCCTTTGTCTAACCTTCCCGAAACCTCGCACTAAATTCCAGAAATCCTCTTCCAGTCTTCAAAGAATCATCTTAAATGGAAGCTAACCTTAAATATCCTAAGCTAAATACAATTGCAATTCCGGTGATTTAACCAATTAAAAGCCAATTTAGTCACAAAGGGGTAAAAATTCAGTTGGTTGCGCCTCCCGTTAGCGCCTTAAGAGGGCGCTAATGGGGCACAAAGCCGCTAACGCCCGGGCGCAGCGATGTTTGCGCCGCTCGAGAACTTAACTTGAGATTGTGCGGCGGCGCTAAAACTTACCGCTGCGACCACCTGCGCGCGCAGATTGTGACGTCATTCCATGGTGCAACGCCCTTGTGGCGCCCCGGAGCGGAAATTGAGTGGCGCCCCCTGCCTTACCGCCTGGCGCATCCAACGACCAGAAGACTGGAACGCTATCAATCGCTGTGGGGCTGGGGGTGGCGCTATTTAAAGGGGGCCTCTTCCTGTCTTTTATTGTTGGTGGCATTTTTGAACTATGCATTCTGAGAGAGAGAGGGAGAGACTTCTGGAGAGATTCAACGTTGTGTGAAGGAGTTTTGGGTACTGAGCAGCACTTTGCAGGTTCATTTTGATTTGCCATTCCTTGTATCGATTTAGCAGAGACTGTGGGAGCTGCACTCTGAGCTCTTTGCCTGGTACTCTCCATTGTTCTTTCCAGCACATTTGATGTGCAAGTCTCTCCAGGCCGAGATTCAAGGCTGCAATGAACAGGATGTGGATGGAAAGCAAGATTAACCATCCCCTTTAAGAACTGGCCCGTGCCATTGTGTGTGTGTTCCATTGCTGACTGACATTACATGAGCTTC
This sequence comes from Squalus acanthias, assembly GCA_030390025.1. NCBI lineage: Eukaryota > Metazoa > Chordata > Chondrichthyes > Squaliformes > Squalidae > Squalus > Squalus acanthias. The sequence goes on from CM059428.1 coordinate 142,128,912, forward strand.
GCCAGCGCTCTGAGTTAGCGCCTCACTCCTTGGCCTTTGCGCCTTAAGACAGGTGTGCAGCGCCTGCTTTAGCGCTCCACTCACCTCCCGGGGCGGTAAAAGTGAAGTTTCCAGTCAGTGCCGATAATTAGCGCCAGGCGCTAATATTTGCGTCCAGATGATATTTGCGCCCCAAATGGGGCGCGACCTAATTTCTACCCCAAAGACTCTTTTAGGAACATAGGAACAGGAGTAGGCCATTCAGCCCCTCGAGCCTCTTCCGCCATTCAATGAGATCATGGCTAATCTGTGACCTAACTCCATTAACCCGCCTTTGCTCCATATCCCTTAATACCTTTAGTTAACAAAAATCTATCAATCTCAGATTTGAAATTAACAAGTGATCTAGCATCAATTGCCATTTGCAGAAGAGACTTCCAAACTTCTACCACCCTTTGTGTGTAGAAGTGTTTCCTAATTTCACTCCTGATAGGTCTGGCTCTAATTTTTAGACTATGCCCCCTAGTCCTAGAATCCCCCAACCAGTGGAAATAGTTTCTCTCTATCTACCCTAACTGTTCCCCTTAATATCTTGAAAGCTTCGAGCAAATAATCCCTTAACCTTCTAAATTCTAGGGAATACAATCCTAATTTGTGTAATCTCTCCTCATAATTTAACCCTTGGAGTCCGGGTATCATCCAAGGCCAATATACCCTTCCGAAGTGTGGTGCCCAGAACTGCTCACAGTACTCCAGGTGTGGTCTAACCAGGGCTTTGTATAGCTGCAGCATAACTTCTACCCCCTTGTATTCAAGTGCTCTAGATATAAAGGCCAGCATTTCATTAGCCTTTTTGATTATTTTCTGTACCTGTCCATGACATTTTAATGATCTATGTACCTGGACCCCCAAGTCTCTTTAGACTTCCACTGTTTTTAGCTTTTCACCATTTAGAAAGTACCCTGTTCTATCGTTTTTAGGTCTAAAGTGGATGATCTCACATTTGCCTACATTGAAGTCTATTTGCCACAGTTTTGCCCATTCACTTAATCTATCAATATCCCTTTATAATTTTATGCTTTTATCTACACTAAGGTTTTTCTCAAGCGCAAACTCAGGGTCCAACAGACACTAAAGTTACACACAATCTTGTTGATCCTGAATGAAAGGCCAGAGAGGAAGATAGAGTCAGTGTCAAGGGAACTTTGTCGTGAGTATCATAAACCATGGCTTGGTCTTCCTGATGGTCAGCTAAAGAAAGTTGTAAGTCATCCGAGATTCAATGTCACACAGGCATTCTGACAACAGAGCTGGTCTTTGGGTCAGGTTGGGTGATGGAGAAGTAGAGCTGGTATCATTAGCATACATAGGGAAGCTGACTCCATGTCTGAGAATGATGTCACCGAAAATCAGCAGCAAATAGGTGAGGAAAAGGTGTGGAACTAGGATAGATCATTGTCAGAATTCTGAGGTGACTTTGCAGGAGAGGGAAGAGAAGAGATACATAGAATGTGTCCAGATCAGTAAGATTAGAACCACCGTAGGAAGGCGAGGTTAGAGATGGGACAAAAGTTAGAGAGGATTGATGGGTTGAAGATGGGTTTTTGAGTAAGGGTCAGGAGTGATATTTGGATTATGAGGAATCAAGTTGTGAGGGCATGTAGGCAGCATAAGGTAGCTTTAATGGAAGAAATGAGTTTGGAGAGAGCAAAGGGGGAGATGGGTAAAAAAGGGGAAAGTGATGAGGGGTTGGAGCCGGAATAATTAGGAGACTGGGGGAAGTCTAGAATTGAGAAAAGAGGGAGGACGAAGTAACAGAAACAGCTGAAGAGATGGTCTCCATCTTAGAGACAAAAACAAATTCCGTGAGATTCTTGCTTTTGAAACTGGAGGCGAGCATGGAGACAAGAGAAGGGAATTTAAGGAGGTGGTTGGTCATGGAGAAGGTGACCCTAGTGTTGACCTTCAGGATAATTTTGTAATTGTAAGCAATTGGCAGAAGAAAGGGAGGCACAGTAAAGGTTGATGTGGTCGAGCCAAATTTGATTGACATATTTTAATCAGTTGACAACTTTTAGAATGATTTCATTTCACACATTGCAGTCTTGATTTTAACTCGGTCCATGGGGGGTGGGGCCAGGGCGAGGGTGAAGCCCGGAGAAATTTTAGATCCCGGGCCTCATTTACATATGCAAGATCAGACTCCCGCCTGAGCCCGGCAGGAATCACTGCTTAGCCGACGGGCGGAAGTGAGAACACGAGCGGCAGGAGTTCTCCGCCAGGGACCCACGGGAATGGTCCGCGGCACAAGGGAAGTCCATTGGAGTGCTCCGGTAGGGGAATCACCGTTGTGGAGGTGCAGGGGTGGGTCCAAAACGTGGGTGGCCCTAGGTTTCCTTGCATAGCATGGAGGAGCCCTCCTGCTCCTCCCGGCCCACAAGGACACTAAAAAAAAATTCAAAAACTTACCTTACTGGGCATCTTCTGGTCCCGGCTGCTGTTCCTGGCAGGTTTGGCCTGGCGGGGGAGCTACCACTGCTCTCCCGCTCAAGCCTCAGGTTAACATGGTAGATTGGGCCCTGATTACGTCATCGGAGTTCGACCTGCATTTTAAAGGGGACCCCGCCGGCGTGAGGCGGGTGTGCTTGCTGCCTGCAATTTAAAATTCGAGTCAGTCAGATTGGGGCAGGAAAGGAGTGGGTAGTTAAAATCGAGGCCGCTGCAATTCATCCAAAGCGGACCTGAATATTTATTTTACAATACCCTTGCGGAACTTTCCATTCCATAATCTATACAAATCTAATTCAAAGTCTGTGCACCTGCTTTGTTACACGACTTTAGTAGTTCTCCCATTTCCTGTTTTTTATCACTGTATTTAAATGCCACAGTTAATACAACAAAGCCAAGGCCCTGCCAGCAGTAACATGTATGAATGAGGAACATATTCCAAACAAAACTAATCTGAACTGAAACTTCAACATTTTAATTTATATCAACATAGGTAGAAAGAGGGATGAGGTCCTGCAGGCAGATTTCAGGGAGCTAGGAAAGAGATTAAAAAGCAGGACCTCAAAGGTAGTAATATCCGGATTACTCCCGGTACCACGCGCTAGTGAGTATAGAAATAGGAGGATAGCGCAGATGAATGCGTGGCTGGACAGATGGTGCAGGAGGGAGGGCTTTAGATTCCTGGGGCATTGGGACCGGTTCTGGGGGAGGTGGGACATGTACAGGCCGGACTAGTTGTACCTCAACAGGGCTGGAACCAATATCCTCACGGGGGGGTTTGCTGGAGCTGTTGGGAAGAGTTTAAACTAATTTGGCAGGGGGATGGGCACCAGGATGTAACATTAGAAAGGAAAAATAAAGTGCTCAAAGGATTGGGAGAGGCAGAGAGCACTAAAGTAAAAAATAGTAAGGTATTAGGGAGAGTCAAACTAAGAGAGAATACAGGATGGTCTAAGATGGGTTTACAGTGTATGTATGTGAACGCACGAAGCGTAGTAAACATAGAAACATAGAAAAATAGGAGCAGGAGTAGGCCATTCGGCCCTTCGAGCCTGCTCCGCCATTCAATATGGCCATGGTTGATCCTCTATCTCAATACCATATTCCCCCTCTCTCCCCATACCCCTTGATGCCTTTTGTGTCTAGAAATCTATCTATCTCCTTCTTAAATATATTCAGTGACTTGGCCTCCACAGCCTTCTGTGGTAGAGAATTCCACAGGTTCACCACCCTCTGAGTGAAGAAATTTCTCCTCATCTCAGTCCTAAATGTTCTACCCCGTATCCTGAGACTGTGACCCCTCGTTCTCGACCCCCAAGCCAGGGGAAACATCCTCCCTGCATCCAGTCTGTCTAGCCCTGTCAGAATTTTATACATTTCAAAGAGAAAGGGGAGGAATAATAATAAAGGGAGGAGGGCCTGCAGTACCGTGGCGTGACGTGCCGCAGCACCGCGATATTCCCTCGCAGCGCCCCAAGAGGGAGGCGGGGCGCTTCCAGTAGCACCCCGCTTCCCTCTTGGGGCGCTGCTATTCAATTTTGACCGCGGGGGTGCTAATTTTTTCAGGGCGCTAAAAGTAGCGCCCCAGCGAAGTTAGCGCCCCAAAGGGGGCGCGACTCAATTTTTCCTCCTATGACTCAGTAATCTGGGACAAAACAGTTACTTGGACAAGTGTGGATTAATTAAGGTAAGCCAGCACAGATTTGTTAAAGGCAAATCGTGTTTAACTAACTTGATTGAGTTCTTTGATGAGGTAACAGAGAGGGTTGATGAGTGTAATGCAGTTGGCGTAGTGTACATGGATTTCCAAAAGGCGGTCGACAAAGTGCCACATAATAGGCTTGCCAGCAAAGTTGAAGCCCATAGAATAAAAGGGACAGTGGCAGCATGGATACGGAATTGGCTAAGTGACAGGAAACAGAGAGTAGTGGTGAACGGTTGTTGTTTGGACTGGAGGAAGGTATATAGTGGTGTCACCCAGGGGTCGGTTCTCGGACAACTGCTTTTCTTGATATATATCTGGGCACCACACTTTAGGAAGGATGTGAAGGCCTTAGAGAGGGTGCAGAAAAGATTTACGAGAATGATTCCAGGAATTAGGGACGTCAGTTATGTTGATAGACTGGAGAAGCTGTTGTTGTTCTGTTTGGAGCAGAGAAGATTGAGAGGAGATTTGATAGAGGTGTTCAAAATCATGAGGGGTCTGGGCAGAGTAGATAGAGGGAAACTGTTCCCATTGGCAGAAGGGTCGAGAACCAGAGGACACCGATTTAAGGTGATTGGCAAAAGAACCAAAGGCGACGTAAGAAAAAACTCTTTTATGCAGCGAGTGGTTAGGATCTGGAATGCACTGCCTGAAAGGGTGGTGGAGGCAGATTCAATCACGGCTTTCAAAAGGGAATTGGATAAGTATCTGAAGGAAAGAAATTTGCAGGGCTACGGGAAAAGGGCAGGGGGAGTGGGACTAGCTGAAGTGCTCTTGCAGAGAGCCAGCACGGGCTCGATGGGCTGAATGTCCTTCTTCCGTGCTGTAACCATTCTATGATTCTATGATTCATGATTCTATATCCTCTGCGTGCAAGGTATGCTTGCTGTTTGCCGATTGGCATACAGCAGTGCTTTAGGCAATACTGCCTGAATTTTGACATTTAAGTTATTTCTCCATGCCCAAGCATGTTAGAAATGTCCTGGAAGAAATACAGTAGCTTCAGCAAAAGTGTATGTTGCTCAACAAGGTTGCGCAGTGTGTAGAAGAAGTGCGCTTTCAATTGCTGTTATCTCAAACCGTCCTCCTGGCTTTCTCAATGAGACCATTGTCTCATTACCAATTTTGTTGACGTAACCGGGTGTAATTATTGAATTGCATTTGAAGGTGAGATCTCTTTTTCTTCTCCTGTTGTTTTCTGCTTTTACTTGCTGACTAATGAAATACACAGACCCCTGACTGCGATCAGGCTTCACAGTCAGGGTGTGGTGAACTGTTTGCTTTTCCTGCTTCCTCTTGGTGCTGAATGTCAAGAATATTTTCGCAAAAGAAGCTGGGTTAACTGCCTTTCACTTTCCCCCTTCTCATCTCCTCTCCTGTACGACACCAGCGGCTTATCAGAACCGTGTAGCTAAAAGTAACAGCAGTTGAAAGGGCTGATTGAGAGCTTCATTGGACCACAGAATATATGCTCAAAACGACATAAATACAACACGTTTGTGCATCGCTGTGCAGATCAGCTGTCGATAAGGTTTCATAAAGAGTCTGAAATGTTAGTGTTCAGCTCGGTGACTCTGAACAGGATCACGTACTGCTTTCATTACAGTTCTCGAGACCATTTACCTTTGATAGTCGGATGAATGAATCTATCATTTCTCATCCTCACTGCTGTGCGCCAAGTTTGATTGTGCTAATCCGCAGCTAATTCTGTTCTCTATTCCATGGGTATTATTGATTATATCACATCTGTGACATTCAGCCCATCAGCACATCTTAAGTGTACAAAGGCAAAATACTGCGAATGCTGGAAATCTGAAATGAAACCAGCAAATGCTGGAAATGCTCAGCAGGTCAGGCAGCAGCTGTGGAGAGAGAATCAGTTAACGGCCTCGATATTAATCCCTCCCCCGTGACAAGCGGGAGAGGGTTATAAAGTGTAATGCAGGGAATGCAACCCCAACCCAACGCCATGCACGTAAAGGGCGGCGGATATCGGGGCGTCCAAGTGTCCCATCGTGGAGAGGTGGAATGTTTATTAACGTATCTAAATTGGGCTCCCACAGCGCCATGAAACTACTTCCGCAGTGGCTCAATGTGTAAATCTACCATATGCCGTGATACCGAGCCATACCGAGCAGAAAGATCCCAGATCAATCCCTGGTCATTACTGAGTTAGCTGATCTCTGTCAGAGCAGCAGTTTGGGAGCTACAATTGACATCAGTATTGCTGGGCCCGGAAGAGGAAAATTTAGTCAGGATTTCTGCTCCTGACCACTATCCACGATTCTTGCTGGAGTATGTTGCCATATTGGATGAAATCAGGATTAAACACTGCTGTGATGTCTTCTCTATGGTCAAGTAACCTTCTCACTATCTAGATCCATGTGAAAAATGGCTGCTTTATACAAGGTACCTGAGGGGCTGGTGGTTCCTGTGGAACTGTACCCCAGAAAGAGTCAGCGCCTTCAAGAGAAAAAGGGAAAAATTGGAAATAAAGAAGTCAGCTGTTCAGTTTACATAATTTGATATTTATTTTTGAGACTAAAACAGAGTAACTTCCTAGCAAGCCTTTTAACATCATGCATCAATTCCTATTTTGACTGATTACTTTGTACCGTTACAGATGGAGTCCGGAGGAGGTAATGTCTGTGATGACATAGACGCCATGTTCAGTGATCTCTTAGGAGAGATGGACTTGCTGACACAGGTTAGTAGTATTTTCAAATGAGCAACTGTGGTAACCAAAGGGCCAAACCAAAGCAGATTAGAGGGGCAGAAAGATTCCGACAATGAGGAGAGAAAATGTTCGATTAAAATGTTTTCATTTTAGTTTGAAAGTGAAAGCATCATAAGCCACACACTCTGATTACATGTCAGGAAAGTGGAGATGAGGTAGAAGATCAGCCATGATCTTATTGAATAGCCAAATGGCCTGCTCCTGCTCCTATTTCTTATGTTCTTATGTCAGCCTGGCTGATTTTAGTAAAGGGATATCCTCATCATCAGAAAGTGATTAGTTCTTTTTGCATTGGGGAGGGAGAAGAGATGGAAAAGTTACATGTCACTTTTGTCACTGTGACATCAGACACAAGTTTACGTGTCTAATTTTTAGAAAATAATTACAATTTCAGTTGCATATTCAGTTGTGATATGCTCGTTCATACAGAGATTAGCAAAGATATATGGAAGGTTCTGTTTCTGCACTGCTTAATACATTCAGGTAAAATACCTTTGTGCGCTGCTTCAACAAAATAATGAAACAAATAAAAAGATTTACCAAGCACTTTTTCAAAAAGGTGACACTAAACCATTTTCCATTTAGATCTCAATATCAGCATGGTTTGCCAACAATTTATTGCAGATTTCTAATTAGAGATTTAAAAGGACATTGGGTGAAACAATCTGCTTCGATGTTCTTCCTCTTGTAAATACTAACTTTTCCAAGTTGTTCCAAGCTGTCAGTACAAGTTTTTACAGGTTTCTATCCTGCCAGCTGTTTGTTATTCTACATTCTGGGTTTGATGTAGGGTTGAATTACCTTTGGAGGGCTGCTGTTCCTTTGTGGGATTACTTTCCATTTTTTTCAGACTGGTATAAAAACAGATACACTCGACACGTCTATCTCTTGCTCTCATTAATATCCAACATCACATTTTTCCACAATATCGCTTTAGGGAAAAAGAAAGCTGGGCAAGTCAGCCAATTACTGAGCCTTCTGTGTATCTGGCTCAGATTTAGCTCTTTCCGTCCCTCCCCAATCATTTCACTGACAGACAAAAGAAACATTGCTGGTGGACAAATTCTTAAAACGGGAAGGTTTCCAGATTTGATTTCCTTCCACGAGCTCAACAGCAGCATAAAGATGCTTAGAAAGTACTCGACTCACCTCTACCGCCCTGTGGTTCAATGCAGTAAATCGATACAACTGGTGGAACAATATAAGTGCCTAGAAGTTCCGGGGGGGGGGGGTTCTACCCGACCTCCTGCTGTAGCTTCAGTGGAAGATCGGCAGAGATGCGAGAGGAATGGCTTAAACTGCGGTTTGCGCCATTCCTGCAGGCTTTCCGCCACTCTCAACGTTATGGTGGGAGCTCGGGAGAACTCCAGGGACATTCTAACCCTGTGACGATTTCTGCTCTTGTTTAACGATAGCAGAGATGTGGGTTAAAATGGCAGCGAACCTGGTGATCAACTGAAACCGCTAGGTTTTTTTTGCTTTTCTCTGCGGCAATCTCTGGGGGCAACTTTCTGAGTGCCCACCGCCAGCGAAGAGCCTTGCCCGCCGCCAGAAAAGATTTTTAAAATTCATTCTCGGGATACGGCCGTCGATAGCAAGGCCGGCATTTATTGCCCATATCTGATTGCCCTTGAGAAGGTGGTGGTGAGCCGCCTTCTTGAAGCGCTGCAGAGCATGCCAGGAGCAGCACCAGGTGTACCTAAAAATGAGGTGCCAACCTGGGGAAGCTGCAACGCAGGACTACGTACTGCTAAAAAGCGGAAGCAGCATGCTGTAGACAGATCTAAGCGATCCCATAATCAACGGATCAGATCAAAGCTCTGCAGTCCTGCCACATCCAGTCGTGAATGGTGGTGGACCATTAAACAACTAACGGGAGGAGGTGGCTCCATGAATATCCCCATCCTCAATGATGGTGGAGCCCAGCACGTGAGTGCAAAAGACAAGGCTTAAGCGTTTGCAACCATCTTCAGCCAGAAGTGCCGAGTGGATGATCCATATCAGCCTCCTCCTGAGGTCCCCACCATCACAGAAGCCAGTCTCCACCCAATTCGATTCACTCCACGAGATATCAAGAAATGGCTGAGTGCACTGGATACAACAAAGGCTATGGGCCCCGACAACATCCCGGATATCGTGTTGAAGACTTGTGCTCCAGAACTAGCCGCGCCTATAGCCAAGCTGTTCCAGTACAGCTACAACACTGGCATCTATCCGACAATGTGGAAAACTACCCAGGTATGTCCTGTTCACAAAAAGCAGGACAAATCCAATCCGGCCAATTACCGCCCCGTCAGTCTACTCTCAATCATCAGCAAAGTGATGGAAGGTGTCATCGACAGTGCTATCAAGTGGCACTTACTCACCAATAACCTGCTCACTGATGTCCAGTTTGGGTTCTGCCATGACCACTCGGCTCCCGAGCTCATTACAGCCTTGGTCCAAACATGGACAAAGGAGCTGAATTCCAGAGGTGAGGTGAGAGTAACATCAAGGCAGCATTTGACCGAGTGTGGCATCAAGGAGCCCTAGTAAAACTGAAGTCTATGAGAATCGGGGGGGGAAACTCTTCACTTGCTGGAGTCATACCTAGCACAAAAGAAGATGGTTATGGTGGTTGGAGGTCAATCATCACAGCTCCAGGACATCACTGCAGGAGTTCCTCAGGGCAGTGTCCTAGGCCCAACCATCTTCAGCTGCTTCATCAATGACCTTCCCTCCAACATAGGGTCAGAAATGGGGATGTTCGCTGATGACTGCACAGTGCTCAGTGCCATTCACAACTCCTCAGATAATGAAGCAGTCCATGCCCGCATGCAACAAGACCTGGACGACGTTCAGGCTTGGGCTGATAAGTGGCAGGTAACATTCGCGCCACGGAAGTGCCAGGCAATGACTATCTCCAACAAGCGAGAGTCTAACCACCACCCTTTGACATTCAACGGCATTACCATCGCCAAATCCCCCACCATCAACATCCTGGGGGTCACCATTGACCAGAAACTTAATTGGACCAGCCACATAAATACTGTGGCAACAAGAGCAGGTCAGAGGCTGGGTATTCTGCGGCAAGTGTCTCACGTCCTGACTCCCCAAAGCCTTTCCACCATCTACAAGGCACAAGTCAGGAGTGTGATGGAATACTCTCCACTTGCTTGGATGAGTGCAGCTCCAACAACACTCAAGAAGCTCGACACCATCCAGGACAAAGCAGCCCGCTTGATTGGCACCCCATCCACCACATTAAACATTCACTCCCTCCACCACCGGCATACCGTGGCTGCAGTGTGTACCATCTACAAGATGCACTGCAGCAACTCGCCAAGGCTTCTTCGGCAGCACCTCCCAAACCCACGACCTCTTCTACCTAGAAGGACAAGGGCAGCAGGCGTGTGGGAACACCACCACCTCCAAGTTCCCCTCCAAGTCACACACCATCCTGACTTGGAAGTATATCGCCTGATTCTTCATCGTCGCTGGGTCGAAATCCTGGAACTCTCTCCCTAACAGCACTGTGGGAGTACCTTCACCACATGGACTGCAGCAATTCAAGAAGGCGGCTCACCACCACCTTCTCAAGGGCAATTAGGGATGGGCAATAAATGCTGGCTTTTCCAGCGACGCCCACATCCCAGGAACGAATAAATTAAAAAAAGTCCGTGTGGTGAAGGTACTCCCACAGTGCTGTTAGGTAAGGAGTTCCAGGATATCGCTGCTCCATCAGTGATGATGATGGAGCAGCGATATATTTCCAAGTCAGGATGGTGTGCGACTGGGCGGGCAACGTGGAGGTGGTGGCGTTCCCATGCACCTGTTGCCCTTCAAGGTGTTGGTGGCCTTGAGTTTGAGAGGTGCTGTTGAGTCAGACAATATAGGCTATTTGCTGCCCCAATAAACAACAAGGGGGGCTGGATTGGGTAACTATTTGTTTCTTAAAAACTGCTAAAGCTTCTGTTTCTGTGCGTTCAGCGAAAGAAGCAGATGTTTTCCACTGGGGAAGTTAAAAGAACCAGCTAAGAATGAGCTCACCCACTCAGCTCGAGTTAGTTCAATGATTGAGCAGCTAAAGAGTAACTGTTCAATGCGGAACTTGCTGAAGCTGTGACATTAATTGGTTCAGTGGCACTGTTGGTGGAAGGGGTTGGGGTGGGGGTGCGGGGGGTGGGGGTGGTGGGTGTTGGGGGGGCGCCCGAGAGTTGCAGGCTCCATCAGTAACTAAGCACCCAGCCCACCACCTACCAGCAGGCACTTGAACAGTCTACTGCACTGTGCTCCCCCTGCACTTTAACCAGCTGAGCGCATCAGGGTTTTTCAATAGTTTATTGCACATCTGTTTAAGGTGCCCTTGAGTGACATTTGGCCGGGCTCAATGGCATTTTAAACAGATGAACAATAAACTGTTGAAAAGCTTCAATGTGCTGCTCAGCTGTCGGCTTCATTCTCCCTCACAGGATATCAAGAATCTCAAGGGTGGGATGTTTAAATAAATTATTACGAGTACAAGACAGCCGGAAGTAACCAAGAAATTAATTTAAATGTGATTTGCAATTCAAAATATGCAAGGTCGTCTAATTTACAAATTGAAATGTAGTTTGTCTTTCCTTTCTGATTTCAAAACTCAGAGGTTGATAACATGTGCAAGAGCAACTATTTTAGATCTAACGCCATTTGACCAGACTTTCAAGATGTCAGTGAGTTACGTTGTACAAAGCCAGTGCTTCGTGTCCTACAGAGTCACATGCTCCAGAGCTGTATTAACATTCTGGGCTGTGACGTGACTGAAGGGCCGGTTTTCATCTGTTGCCCCCCCAGCTCCCTGTCCCCATCTCCTGGCAAGAACAGGGCAGCAGCAGCATGAAGAGTGGTGAGACACGCACATCCCGCTGAGAACTCACAAGAGACCCGCCCGATCTGATCCGCGGGCAGGCCCCGAAATCGGCATCCGGTACTCCCGGCCAAAACAAGCGGGAGCCTTATTAAATATTTACATCGGGGTCATACGGCCATTGTAGGCGCCAATGCGATTTTCATGGACCAAGCGCGGGGATTAGGCCACGCTCGCCCTGCCATGGAGCGGCCTAACCACCTGTCCTTAAAGAATGCTCAAAAAACGGGCACATTTAAAAATATATATATTTTTGGGGCGGGGGGGGGGCCGGGATGAGCAGGAGTGCTTCTCCTGGGCCCCACAAAAATGCTCCAGCCCACCTCCAGTCTCTGCGTGGCCCCCCGGGATTGCCTCCCTCCCCCATCGCCCCCGCCCCGGATCTGTACCATCAGCCAGCTTGGCGTAGGAGCCACCTGATTGCCCACATTCCACTACTGGCGAGCTGCCTGCCGGTGCCCGTTCAGCACTGGTAGCTTGCCAGCCACATACTGACGAAGCCCAACCGCCAAGGTGATTTGGGTCTCTCGCTGTTACGATCGGGTGAGCTGCTCGATTGCAATGTCCACCGCCTGCCTGATAACTGCAGCAACCCAGAATCAGCCCCTTGGAGAGTGGCCATTAAGTCACGAAAAGAGCATTACCGTAAGCAAGTCCTGATTTCTGTTGGTACGGTTAGCAAAATCCCACAGCACAAGCTCACCCAGTGGAAAACTGAAGTCATTCGCATTTCTATTTATTGACCTTAAAAGAAAAAGGGATGGCAAGATTAACACCCTGATTTCTAAAAGCAGGACACATCTCCCCCACCCCAAAAGCAGTTCAAACGTAGAAAAAGATATATCCCTGAATCAGCCCAAATTTTAACCCACATCCTCAATGTTCCAACATCTGTAAAATGTTACATCCTGTTTATCATTTTGTTTTTATGCTGGGAATTAAAAATGTTAAACTTTTCACTCTTCAAATCTTCTTACAGAGTTTAGGGGTGGATACCATCCCACCGGAATCTACAAAACCCAGTCAGGACACAGAGTTCAAACTCTCCATCGGCTTTACGGATGTAAATGGTAAGAGCATCTTTGAGTGATGCCGTCTGTGCTCATGTGTTTGGTGAATGCATGAAGTGCAATAAGTAGTAAAGGTTTATATTAAAATGTGAGTCGGTTAACCTTTGAATGAACACGTTTGGTCTGACTTCTCTTCTTACTCCTAACTTGTGTCACCTGGTTTTTGAACCACGTCACAACATTGAAAATGTCAGTTAGATCACCTCTAAGTCCCTGCTCTTGCAAAGAAAATTGAGAGGTCGCACAACACCAGGTTATAGTCCAACAGTTTTATTTGAAATCACAAGCTTTCGGAGCTATCGATTGCTCCTTCCTCAGGTGAAGTAAATTAGATACAGAATCGCCAAAGCATATATAGATAGAGAACAAAGCATGTGTACCTTACAATTGCAGACCACTAAATTAAATCATCCTGACTATCTGCCGAGGTGTGATAAAGTTAATCAAGTCAGCCAGGAAGGTACCACATCAAAGACATAGCAAGATACAACTGAGACAATGAGGTGTAGTCGCAGGGGTTCTAACGTGTCAAAAGCTGCCGTCTGTATGTAAAACGAAAAGCTTTAAAATGTTTACTTTTTTACTGGGAAAATTTTTACTTTTTTACTGGGAATCACATCTGTGAACAAGCCAACGATGACTCGAGTCCGGATCACGTCATGTATCGTGACATAAACCCAAGATCCCGGTTGAGACCGTCTTCATGAGTGCGGAACTTGCAAAGAAAACCAGCCTAACTTCTTTAACTTATCCTCACATCTTGTTTTTCCAATACCCAGAATCAATCTCATCGCTCCCCTCTGTACCCCCTCAAGGGCAATAATATCCTTTGGCTGAACAGAAGTGGCAGGTCTCCTTGAGGTTGTAGTATTAGCACAAGAAACATTTCTCTTCACAGGTCGGAGATATTATTAACAACCAAAATTTTCAGGTTAATGGTGTGAAAGCGCTTCTTTTGCTATATTATTTCCTTTCCAGTGTTCTTCACCGCCACAGAGTTTGCTGTAGCCACAATCTAAAGAAAGAACTTTTATTAATGTAGCGCTGTTCACAACGTCAGTATGTCCCAAAACAATTCCTCCTATACAACAATAACAACAACAACAACTTGTATTTATATAGCACCTTTAACATAGTAAAATGTCCCAAGGCGCTTCACAGGGGTATTAAAAGACAAAAAATTTGACATCGAGCCACATAAGGAGAAATTAGGTATAGGTGACCAAAAGCTTGGTCAAAGAGATAGGTTTTAAGGAGCGTCTTAAAGGAGGAAAGAGAGGTAGACAGGCGGGGAGGTTTAGGCAGGGAATTCCAGAGCTTAGGGCCTAGGCAACAGAAGGCATGGCCACCAATGGTTGAGTGATTATAATCAGGGATACTCAAGAGGGAAGAATTAGAGGAGCGCAGATATCTCGGGGGGTTATGGGGCTGAAGGGGATTACAGAGAGAGGGAGGAGCAAGGCCATGGAGGGATTTGAAAACAAGGATGAGAATTTTGAAATTGAGACATTGCTTAACCTCTCATGCTGCTGCACCTCCTGATGGCCTCTCCCTGCAAAGCCAAGACGCCCACTTCCAACTGGGTAAATTTTGTCGCTCAACTCACTGCCTGCCCTAACCATTAAAAAGTGCCATAGATACAAGTGCAATAAATCAGTAAAGGAACATATGTGATATACATAGAGACTCAGTGGGAAGCATATAGAAGAAAGAGGAGACTTACAGAAAGAGTCAGAACAACTGACTTACAGAAAGAGCAAGACTGAAATGAGGAGCTGGAGACAGAAAAATAGAAACGCCAATGAAAGGAAGTCTGTGAGAGGCGTACAGAGAGAGAAAGTATGAAAGACAAACAGAAAGGCGCACAAAGAGTTCAAGGGTGGGAATGAAGCAGAAAGATAGGGGGTAATTTCAACCCCCAAAAACGGGTGGGTTAGGGTTGGGTGGGAGGTTAAAAAGTTAAAAATCGGAAACAGAAATCCAACCCACCGCAAACCCGCCCACTTCTGGTTTTAACAGGGACGTGTTTATTTGCAACACCTAAAGCTCTGATTGGTGCTCTTGGATGACAAGTCCTGATTGCTGATTGGTCCCCTTGGAGCACAAGACACACCCAGCAGTTTCTCTGGAATGTGTAATTAGATCCTCCCTCCCTATGTAATCAGTTACTTTGCAAAGTGTAATTCGAGCCATTCTGACTGCCGACTCCAGACAGAACAGAGCTCACCTCAAATAGACAGGGCTCACCCTCGCGGGTCAAGACCTTCTCCCACCCCCACAAATAAGTTCCTGCCCCCACCAAACAAGTTCCTGACCTACTCGCAGCACCCCCCGCCCAAGTTCCTGACCTACCCCGCCCAAGTACCCGACCTTCCCCCTCCCCCCCCAACCCGGCCCAAGTTCCTGACCTCCCCCCCATCCCAAGTTCCTGACCTTCTTCCCCCACCCCCCTGCCCAAGTTCTTGACCTTGTCCCCCCACCCCCCACCCCCCAGGTTCCTGACCTTCTTCCGCGCCCCCCCCCCAGGTTCCTGACCTTCTTCCCCCCCCCCCCCCCCAGGTTCCTGACTTTCTGCCCCACTCTCTCTTTCTCTCTCTCTGCCCCACTCTCTCTCTCTCTCTCTCTGCCCCACTCTCTCTCTCTCTCTCTGCCCCACTCTCTCTCTCTCTCTCTCTGCCCCTCTCTCTCTCTCTCTGCCCCACTCTCTCTCTCTGCCCCACTCTCTCTCTCTCTCTGCCCCACTCTCTCTCTCTCTGCCCCACTCTCTCTCTCTCTGCCCCACTCTCTCTCTCTGCCCCACTCTCTCTCTCTGCCCCACTCTCTCTCTCCCTCTGCCCCTCTCTCTCTCTCCCTCTCTCTCTGCCCCACTCTCTCTCTCTCTCTCTCTGCCCCACTCTCTCTCTCTCTCTCTGCCCCACTCTCTCTCCCTCTCTCTCTGCCCCACTCTCTCTCTCTCTCCCTCTCTCTCTCCCTCTCTCTCTGCCCTACTCTCTCTCTCTCTCTCTCTGCCCCACTCTCTCTCTCTCTCTCTCTCCCTCTCTCTCTGCCCCACTCTCTCTCTCTCTCTCTGCCCCTCTCTCTCTCTCTCTCTCTGCCCCACTCTCTCTCTCTCTCTGTCCCACTCTCTCTCTCTCTCTGCCCTACTCTCTCTCTCCCTCTCTCTCTTTCTCTCTCTGCCCCTCTCTCTCTCTCTCTCTATCTCTGCCCCTCTCTCTCTCTCTCTCTCTCTCTGTCCCACTCTCTCTCTCTCTCCCTCTCTCTCTGTCCCACTCTCTCTCTCTCTCTCTGTCCCACTCTCTCTCTCTCTCTCTCTCTCTCTGTTCCACTCTCTCTCTGTCCCGCTCTCTCTCTCTCTGTCCCACTCTCTCTCTCTCTCCCTTATCTCTCCCTCCCACCTCCGATTTCCTCTCCCTCTCAGAAGGCCGTGAAAATGTTCGTGTAGATAATCACAGCGATATTCTAGGCAAAAGTCCTGGAGGCTCCTTTAGTCTAGTCATTGATTTTCGAAAGATAACCCAAAAGCCCTAGTAGAAGGCTCAGGCTCGAGCAGCAGACAAGGCAGGCGGCAATGGCAGCAGCTCCAGGCTCGGCAATGTGGCTCGGCCCTACTTCCAGGTTTCTCTTCCATAACTCCAGCCACCCCCGGCACTGAACGCACACCACAGTGAATATCGGGGCCATAGTTACAGGAGAGAGTCGTAACTTTTTTATTTTTATTTTTCTCTGTGGGCAACATCATGGGAGATCAGCCAAGAGTAGGCCATTTAGCCCCTTGAGCCTGTTCCACCATTCAATCAGATCATGGCTGATCTGTATCTTAACTCTATCTACCCGCCTTGGTTCTGTAACCCTGAATACCCTTACCTAACAAAAACCTATCAATCTCAGTTTTGACATTTTCAATTGACCCCCAGCCTCAACTGCTTTTTGGGGGAGAGAGTTCCAGATTTCCACTACCCTTTGTGTGAGGAAATGCTCCCTGACATCACCCCTGAATGGCCTAGCTCTAATTGTAAGGTTATGCCCCCTTGTTCTGGACTCCCCCACCAGAGGAAATAGTTTTTCTCTATCTACCCTATCATATCATTTAATCAACTTAAATACCTCAATTATATTATTCAGTCTTCTATAGTTGAGGTAATACAAGCCTAGTATGTGCAACTGGTCCTCATAATTTAACCCTTTGAGCCCCGGTATCATTCTGGTGAATCTGCGCTACCACCGCTCCAAGGCCAATATATCCTTCCTGAGGTGTGGAGCCCAGAACCGAACAGAGTACATTAAACAGGGTCTAACCAGAGCTTTATACAACTGTAGCATAACTTCCACCCCTTTGTATTCCAGCCCCCATGAAATGAAGGCTAGCATTCCATTAGCCTTTTTAATTATTTTTTACACCTGCCCACTAGTTTTTAGTAATTTATCCCTAACTCTCTCTGCTCCATAGTTCCTAGCTTCTCGCCATTTAGAAAATACTCTGATCGATCTTTCTTCGGTCCAAAGTTGGTGATCTTGCACTTCCCCACGTTGAACTCCATTTGCCACAGTTTTGCCCACTCACTTAATCTATCAATGTCCCTTTGCAACTTTCTGCTCCCATCTACACTGTGCCACCTAACTTGGTGTTGTCAGCAAACCTGGATATATGGCTCTCTATTCCTTCATCTAAGATATTTATAAATGACTAGTCATCATTATTATGTTTGTGGAAATTATAAGCACAGC
This sequence comes from Squalus acanthias, assembly GCA_030390025.1. Classification (NCBI taxonomy): domain Eukaryota; kingdom Metazoa; phylum Chordata; class Chondrichthyes; order Squaliformes; family Squalidae; genus Squalus; species Squalus acanthias. The sequence goes on from CM059428.1 coordinate 142,146,521, forward strand.
TTATGGGTCACAAGCCAGCACCAGTGATGTCATCCTGCTATCGAATACTCCGTTGTCTTTTACTAGAACATCAGCTCGGTTATTTTTAGATTTCAGTAATGGAGTGTCCGAAATTGTGAAGTGTGCCCAGGCAATTGAATTCCGACACACACAGACCTTTTCCTGTCGTAAGCATTTATTGTGAGGTTACATTAGCTTCATAAGTACACCCTGAATGGTTTATATCCATTGTCAGATCATATCACTGCACGGTAGCTGTTATTCTTGATTGTAATATATGTGCGCTGTTCATTTTACTGGGAGGCTTAAATCAGTTTTAGTGCCAGCAGTGTATGGCTGGCAGCGGCTGTCACGAGTGCTGAAGAACCGGAAGGCGCACTCCTGCTCCTCCTGGCTCCAGGGTTAGGTTTTTTTACTTACCTTTAGTTGGCGGCTGCTGAAGAATACTGAGCAGGGCAGGCCCAACGCTTGGCCCACTCATCGCAGACCAATATCTGTGAGGAGACCTAAAACTGCCACTCGGCCCCTCATTTACATACAGGCCCCGAATCACAGCGAGGCCGCTGGCCCAAATTGGAGCTGAACAAATTGGAAAGCGGCCTCTGGAGGCATGACAGGCACCCGCAGCTCACCGCAATTATCATAATGAGGCCTGAGGCCTAATTTCTGCCAAGCCTTGAGCCTCCTGGTTCGGCTGTGTGCTGGTCGTGCGCCATCAATTTTGCACCCAAAAGCAGGCTTTGACGAACTCTAACCCAGAGTATACATTGATGTAGCTTTGTGTTGTGGCTCATTCAGAATTATGCTGAGAGTAGAATCATAGGGGGAGAAATTCAGTATCGCCCTGTTTGGGGCGCGATTATCGGCCGGGTGCAAAGTTTAGCGCCTGGCGCTAATTATCGCCTCAGACTGCAAACTTGGCTTTTATCGCCCCTGGAGGTGATTGGAGTGCTAAATCAGGCGCTGCACACCTGTCTTAAGGCGCAAAGGCCGAGGAGTGAGGCGCTAACTCAGAGCGCTGGCGAAGCTCATGTGATGTCAGTCAGCAATGGAACACAGACACACTGGCACCGGCCAGTTCTTAAAGGGGAGGGTCGATCTTGCTCTCCATCCACACCCTGCTCATTGCAGCCTTGAATCTTGGCCTGGAGAGACCTGTACATCAAATCTGTTGGAAAGAACAATGGAGAGGCCCAGGGAAAGAACTCAGAGTGCAGCCCCCAAAGTCTCTTCTAAATCGATACAAGGAAGATCAAATCAAAATGAACCTGCAAAGTGCTGCTCAGTACCCAAAACTCCTCAACACAGCTTTGAATATCTCCTGCAGTGTCTCTCTCTCACTCAGAATGCGTGGTGAAAAAATGTTGCCGACAAAAAAAGGCAGGAAGCGGTCGCCTTTAAATAGCGCTCCCCCAGTCCCTTCCCGACTGCAAAACACTCCCCTCAACCTGTCATTGCTAGCGGCAGGCGATAAGACAGGTGGCGCCACTCAATATCCGGTTCGGGGCGCTACCAGGGCGTTGCACGCTCGACTGACGTCACGATCTGTGGGCGCAGGAGATCGTGGCGGTAGTGTTTAGCGTCGCCGCAAAATGTCTAGTCAATTTCGTGCATGGCGCAAACATCGCCACGCACGGGCGCTAGTTGCTTTGCGCCCCAATAGCGCCCTCATAAGGCGCTAATGGGAGGCGTAAACCAACTGAATTTTTCCCCCATAGAATCTTACAGCACAGAAAGCGGCCATTCGGCCCGTTATGCCTGTGTCGGCTCTTTGAAAGAGCAGTTCAATTTAGTCCCACGCCCCATTAAGGCTCGTTTCACGTCGAACCCTTACATCTGGCAGGCAGGAGAGACTTTCAGCTCATTACTCAGGGCTGGGTTCCAATCAAGGTCCAAGAGATGACAGGAGAGTAAACCAAGACACAATTCCATTCTTCTCGCCCGAATTTGCTCTTTCAGAACAACTTTTTATGTTTACAATTGCTTTGCCTTTTGTACTACCATTCAATTTTACTTTTCCTCTTTTTGCTCATTCGTTCTGCTAGAGTCTCTCAATGCATTGGAAGACACCGACTTTGATGCCTTAATGGCGGACTTAATGCAGGACATCAATGAGACAGAGAAAACCTGCAATGCGAAAGCAATGACAGTTACATCTCAAGCCTCCCCAGCTCCAGAGTTTTGGAATACTACTACTACGCCAGGATTTCCAGCATCTCATTCACCAGGGCCCCCAGCGCCACCACAAAGATTCACAGAGCTCCCAAGCCAAGATTTCCCGCCACCTCTGACTGACATGTTTACAGCGTCCACTTCAGCTTCTATGTCTCTTCCACCACCACCACCTCTGGAACCTCCAGAACCATTAACAGAGGTAAGAATTTAGCTACCCGAAAAAAAAACCATTTTGAAAATGCGTCAAAAGTGCTGAGGCTCACTTTCTTGGCTCGCACATGAAGACAAAATACTGGAGGGTTGCCTGTGCCTACGGAACTGTAGTCCAGCACCAGTCAGCGCCTTCAAGAGCTGAGGAGAGAAAAGGGGAAGAAACTGGGAATTATAAAATTAGAAATAAGGGTAGAGTTGCACTTCTTATTTTGTAGCTGATTTTATGTGGAGAGTTTTGCTGACTACACTGATATATCTTTATTTGTGTTAATTGTTGAGAACAAACTTCCTGTATTAATGCCCTGGAAAGCCCCCGGGAATTATAGTCACACACGTGCTTGATTATTTAAAACAGAGTTTTACAGTTACAAGTCTGGCAGTTAATTATACATCTCCTGTTAGTGATTATAAAAAGAAGCTTAAAGACATTGCGTTGTCATGATAAAGAGCCTTGCAAGACCTTTACCACCTTTTAAAAAAGGAGGCCTGCTGATGGTTGTATTGTGTCCAATTCTGGGCACCACCCTTTAGAAAGGAGGTCAAGGCCTTAGAGAGGATGCAGAGGAGATTTACTAGAATGGTACCGGGGATGAAAGCCTTCAGTTACGTGGAGAGACTAGAGAAACTGGGGTTGTTCTCCTCAGAGCAGAGAAGGTTAAGATGAGATTTGATAGAGGTGTTCGAAATCATAAGTATTTACTCTACTTAACTAGAGTAAATAAGGAGAAATTGTTTCCAGTGGCAGAAGGGTCGGTAACCAGAGGACACAGATTTAAGGTAATTGGCAAAAGAACCAGAGGCGACATGAGGAAAAAAATGACACAGCGAGTTGCTATGATCTGGAATGCACTGCCTGAACGGATGGTGGAAGCTGACTCAGTAACAACTTTCAAAGGGGAACTGGATAAATACTTGAAGGGGAAAAATTTGAAGGGCTATGGAGAAAGAGCAGGGCAGTGGGACTAATTGGATAGCTCTATCAAAGACCCGGCACAGGCACGATGGGGCGAATGGCCTCCTTCTGTGCTCTATGATTCTATGATTCTATGAAAGAGGAGAAACTTCTTCACTCAGAGGGTAGTAAATCTATGGAATTTGCTACCTCAGAGAGCTGTGGAAGCTGCGACATTAAATAAATTTAAAACGGAGATAGACAGTTTCCTAGCTGATAAGGGAATTAAGGGTTATGGGGAGCGGGCAGGGAAGTGGACGTGAGTCTAGGTTCGGATCAGCCATGATCCTATTGAATGGCGGAGCAGGCCCGAAGGGTCGTATGGCCTACTCCTGCTCCTACTTCTTATGTTCTATGTTCTTAAACCATAGCAATACTTATCGTAGTGGAACTGCAGGCAGTACAAATGCAGCAACATGCAGGCTGGTTACATTCAGTGCTACAAATACAGGACACCAAACAGTGCAGCGCTTTTTATGTTTTTCCAGAGTTTACATTTAATTATACCATGCTGTGGAAGAAGTACTCTGATATTTTAAGGCTTCTTGTCATGACTGTGCTTCCACTATAATAGCACCGTGTACTTATATGGTACGTTTGACATAAAAATGTCCCAAGGCACTTTACATAGGCGAAGGAAGAAAAGCAATAGATAAAATGAATAAAGGAGCAGGTGCTGAGTTAGGGTGCAAGAGTTCGGAACCGGAAACTTAGTGGAAGTTACACAATTGATATATTATATCCTTATGGGTTTTAATGTGATGAAAGAGGTGGAGAGCTTCAAGTGTCTAGGGCGGGAGTTTCGGAGACTAGGAACAAGGCAGCTGAAGATTCTGCCACTAATGGTGGTACGAAGGGATGGGGTGAGGCGGAAATTAGGTTTCAAGGATTGAAGTAATTTGTTTTTGGGCTCTGGTTTTACCAGGATAAGAGTTGAAAAAAGTAAAAAAATATTATTTTTTTTTCACTGTTTTATCATTTAAAAATACTTTAAAAAAGGTAAGTTTATTTTTAGCCCTGTAAAAAACTTGAATTATTTTTTTCAAAAAATTAAATTTTTGTTTAAAATGTTTAATTTATTGTAATTTCAAGTCATTTTAAAAATGTGATTTTAAAAAAAAAATTATTTAAAGTTTTTGGGGTGATCTCCATTCATATATTTGACAGATCTTCCTGTCAAGTGTATGAAGGGAGATTCCCTTCTGTGATTGGCTCCCCATGGCCCACGTGATCCCAGGGACGCTGCAAACTACCTGCGCCTCTGGGATACGTGGGCCCTGCGCACTTGGAGTTTGGAGAGGCCCAGGATCGGAAGCGTGTGCGTCCCAGGAGCCCTCAGGTAAGGGCGTAGATTTTTCCAGATCGCAGGCCTCCGCACGCGGGAGGCCTGCGATCGGAAAATACGGCCCATTATGTTTATGCCTGAATCACAAGCATTAAAAACTAACAATTCTGCCTTTGGACCTGACCACATAAACCAGAGTTGCTGGATTTGCAAGTGTGTTCTATATGGTCGGGTTCACAAGTTTCTTAAACATCAGATCACACTGGGATCTGTGCGGTATTCTATTTATACAATGGGTCAACAAACAAAGAAAATGTAAGATAATGAAAAAATATATATGAAAATGGAGGATCTATGTCATATTAATGTGACATAAATACAGCAGTTATGGGCCATATTTTGATTGCATTTCTGGTGGTTTTGTGTGATTCTCGCGGGGTGAGACAACAAGATGTTTCAGTCATAGAAGGAAAAGCATGGCAAGACGCTTTCGCAGAGGCACATTCAGACAAAAATGGGCACAAAGAAGGAGATATTAGGACCAAAAGTTTGGTCAAAGAGGTGGGTTTTAAGAAGGGCCTTAATGGAGGAGAAAGAGGAGGAAAGACATTTCAGAACATGGGTCTAGATGGCTGAAGGCAAGGCCGTCAATGGTGGGACAAAAGGAGTGTGGAGGATAGATCAAAGGCCAGAGTCAGAGGAATGGAGAGTTCGGAGGGAGTTGTAGGGCTGGAGGAGGTTACAGAGATGGAGGGGCGAGGCCATAAAGTGATTTAAACACGAGGATGAGAATTTCAAATTGGATGCGAAGGGTGAACGGGAGCCAATATAGGTCAGCGGGAACAGGGGTGATGGGTGACCAGCAATGTTCCCGCTAAGGTGTACGTGCGCACGGCCGTGCAGTAATGGGAAGGGTCCCACACAGGCCGCTCATCGGCTTTTTCATTGGAAGTACCGCGTATGTGCAGAAATTTAAAGGGGCCGCGCATTAAAAGAAGCAGGCCACGCAGAACAAAGTGCAGCTTACAGGAAACATTGGTGACCGGGGCTTGGTGCGAGTTAGGATACAGGCAGCAAAATCTTGGATGTGCTGAAGTTTACAGAGGGTGGAGGATGGGAGACTAGCCAGGAGAGTATTGGAATAATTGAGTCTGGAGGTGACAAAGGCATGGATAAGGGTTTCAATGGCAGATTGACTGAGACAGGGGTTGAGGCGAGTGATGTAACAGAGGTGTGATAGAGAGTGCATGAAGCTTAGATCGGGATCAATTAGGACAATGAAATTACAAACAGTCTGGTTTAGCCGGAGACAATGGCCTGGGAGGGAAATGGAATTGGTGGCAAGGGTACAGAGTTTGTGGCAGGGGCCAAAGATGATGGCTTTAATCTTCCCAACGTTTAACTGAAGGTGTAAGACTTTGAGAAAGCTGTGCAGCAGCATAAGCCAAAAACCTGGAGTTTTAGTATTCCCCATATGGTAGCCTGGTAGTCAGTGGTAATATCATTGTATTAATTGTTGAACACGAACTGCACTGACTGTAGGCTGGTAGAGGATATATATGGTGCTTGCAGATTGTTAACTGAACACAAATGGCCCTCTGATGGGAGTAAACACATTTTAGCAATTACACTCGTGTTACTTTGTTATTCATTGATGGAGGATTCTAGAGGGTCTGGAAATAAAATTAGTTATTACCCCACCAATACAAGTGTTTATTCGGACATAACAGTAGGGATTTAGCACTACTTTACATTTGGTAAGCTATGTAATATTCCTTGTCCTTTTCTCTCTTATGGCGTCACCTAATTGTGTGCACTATACCCAGGTCAAGCGGTCACAGGCAGATGGCCAAATTAACTAGCTTCTGCTGTTCAGCCAGCTGCTAAGGTGTCCAGGAGCGGTCTAGGAGGACTGCCCCTTTGATCATCTCCCCCTCCCTGTCAAAATACACCTGACATTCAGGCTCATGCTTCCTCCCAATGGCATTATCAGGAACTCATCACGTGGGGAATTGCAGATGTGAACTCCTGTCCGACCACTTTATGTTAAAAAAAAATGTCTGTGGTAAAGAGTTCTGTATTTTGTGGACAGCACAGTGCGCAATGTGAGGTGCCATGAGCGGTGAGACCTGGGTTTGACCTCTGCACTCTCTGAGCCCTTGATTTCAGTTACATTTGTGCAGATCATTCACCTAACTGCAGCCAAGCAACTTGCTTCCAAACTTTAACCAATGCTATAATCTGGTTGGTCTCTAAAAAGAAAGAAACTTGTATTTATATAGTCTGTTTATCACATCGCACAGAAACATCTCAAAGCACATCAGATGCAATCAATTGCTTTGAAGTGCTGAGACTTATTATGTAGATAAACATGGCAACCATTTTGTACACAAGATCTCACAAACAGCAATGAAATAAATGGCTTGTTAAACTGTTTCTTTTAACACAGTGCTGGTGGTTGAGGGAGAGGTGTTGAGCAGCACACTGGGAAAAGCCCCGGTTCTTCTTCGAGCAGTGCTACGGGGTCTTTAACATCCACTAGAAAGCAGGCAACAGCTGCACGACAACCACTCTCTCTGATTTGCTCTTCTCCTCCTTTTGGGAAGATATTGTAAGAAAAAGGAGTAAAGGGAAACCAGACATTTACTGTCACATATTAACGGGGAGGCGGGGAGGGTGCAGGGAAGGCTGAAATTGGCCGAAGAACCCGGCAAGGCCGGGGATGTGGAGGCCCTGCCGATCTTAACGGTCTTATTGGTTGTGCCACCTCCTACCAGGCAGCTGGCCAAATGGACAGCCTGGCCAGTGGGCGGGAGGGAACTTTAGCGACAGGAAGCTGCAGCCGGGGACCCTTGGGGATGGTCCTTGGCACTGGGAAGTGATAGGGGGGGAGTGGGCGGGGGGAAGCTGGTGATCGAGAGGGCTGGGGGAGGCTGGGGATCGAGAGGGTTGGGGGAGGCTGAAGTTCGAGAGGGCTGGGGAAGGTTGGTGATTGAGAGGGCTGGGGGAGGCTGGAGATCGATAGGGCTGGGGGAGGCTGGGGATCGAGAGGGCTGGGGAAGGTTGGTGAGCGAGAGGGCTGGGGAGAGGCTGGTGATCGAGAGGGCTGGGGAGAGGCTGGGGATCGAGAGGGCTGGGGAGGCTGAAGTTTGAGAGGGCTGGGGAAGGTTGGTGATTGAGAGGGCTGGGGGAGGCTGGTGATCGAGAGGGCTGGGGGAGGCTGAAGTTCGAGAGGGCTGGGGGAGGCTGAAGTTCGAGAGGGCTGGGGGAGGCTGAAGTTCGAGAGGGCTGGGGGGAGGCTGGTGATTGAGAGGGCTGGGGGAGGCTGGTGATCGAGAGGGCTGGGGGAGTCTGGGGATCGAGAGGGCTGGGGGAGGCTGGGGATCGAGAGAGCTGGGGGAGGCTGGGGATCGAGAGGGCTGGGGGAGGCTGGGGATCGAGAGGGCTGGGGGAGGCTGGTGATCGAGAGGGCTGGGGGAGGCTGGGGATCGAGAGGGCTGGGGGAGGCTGGGGATTTTGAGGGCTGGGGGAGGCTGGGGATCGAGAGGGCTGGGGGAGGCTGGGGATCGAGAGGGCTGGGGGAGGCTGGGGATCGAGAGGGCTGGGGGAGGCTGGGGATCGAGAGGGCTGGGGGAGGCTGGGGATCGAGAGGGCTGGGGGAGGCTGGGGATCGAGAGGGCTGGGGGAGGCTGGGGATTTTGAGGGCTGGGGGAGGCTGGTGATCGAGAGGGCTGGGGAGGCTGGGGATCGAGAGGGCTGGGGGAGGCTGGTGATCGAGAGGGCTGGGGGAGGCTGGTGATCGAGAGGGCTGGGGGAGGCTGGGGATCGAGAGGACTGGGGGAGGCTGGGGATCGAGAGGGCTGGGGGAGGCTGGGGATCGAGAGGGCTGGGGGAGGCTGGGGATCGAGAGGGCTGGGGAAGGTTGGTGATCGAGAGGGCTGGGGGAGGCTGGGGATCGAGAGGGCTGGGGGGAGGCTGGAGATCGAGAGGGTTGGGGAGAGGCTGGGGATCGAGAGGGCTGGGGAGAGGTTGGTGATCGAGAGGGCTGGGGGAGGCTGGGGATCGAGAGGGCTGGGGGAGGCTGGTGATCGAGAGGGTTGGGGAGAGGTTGGTGATTGAGAGGGCTGGGGAAGGTTGGGGATCGAGAGGGCTGGGGGAGGCTGGGGATTTTGAGGGCTGGGGGAGGCTGGGGATCGAGAGGGCTGGGGGAGGCTGGGGATCGAGAGGGCTGGGGGAGGCTGGGGATCGAGAGGGCTGGGGGAGGCTGGGGATTTTGAGGTCTGGGGGAGGCTGGTGATCGAGAGGGCTGGGGGAGGCTGGGGATCGAGAGGGCTGGGGGAGGCTGGTGATCGAGAGGGCTGGGGGAGGCTGGTGATCGAGAGGGCTGGGGGAGGCTGGGGATCGAGAGGGCTGGGGGAGGCTGGGGATCGAGAGGGCTGGGGGAGGCTGGGGATCGAGAGGGCTGGGGGAGGCTGGGGATCGAGAGGGCTGGGGAAGGTTGGTGATCGAGAGGGCTGGGGGAGGCTGGGGATCGAGAGGGCTGGGGGGAGGCTGGAGATCGAGAGGGTTGGGGAGAGGCTGGGGATCGAGAGGGCTGGGGAGAGGTTGGTGATTGAGAGGGCTGGGGGAGGCTGGGGATCGAGAGGGCTGGGGGAGGCTGGTGATCGAGAGGGTTGGGGAGAGGTTGATGATTGAGAGGGCTGGGGAAGGTTGGTGATCGAGAGGGCTGGGGGAGGCTGGGGATCGAGAGGGCTGGGGGAGGCTGGGGATCGAGAAGCTGGGGCAAGGTTGGTGATTGAGAGGGCTGGGGGTTGGGTAATGCTGGAGATCAACACTCCTGCTCCTCCTGACCCACAAGGAATGCTAAAAGAGCCACTTACCTTGGAGAGTCGGCAGCTCTCGCCTTGGATCAGCTGCTGGGAATCCAACAGGTCGAGCCTCCCCCTCACTTACTATTAAATTTAAGTCACAGCGCTGATGATATCGTCAGGCCGTGACTTTGGTATGTTAATGCCTTTTGTGGGAGCCTCGTCTATGGCCTGATTCTTGCACTTTAAAATTGAAAGGGGCGGGATGGGGTTGGGTTGTCCGATCCCCATATTTTATCCCCCCCCCACCCCCGACTATCCCCCCCCCCCCCCCGACTATCCCCCCCCGACCCTCTTCCACCCGTCGGGGGGTGGGGGGGAGGGGGTTTAAAACATTTCTATCTAAAGAGGCTTGGGAGCAGATTCTCCGACTGTCTTGTGGTCATGGAGAGGAAAAAAATGATAAAAATAAAAAATTTACATCCCTCAGAAAGAAAAAAAGGTTCCAGTAATTTCTTGACGGACAAAATTTATATTGAATCTACTGACCTTTTCCATAAATCATAAACGTTTTTTTTTTCGCAGGAGGAACAAGAGGCCCGAGCAAAAGCTGACAAGATCAAACTTGCTTTGGAAAAGCTGAAGGAGGCAAAGGTTAAAAAGGTCAGTAGATTACAGATATGGTAGCCTAGTGGTTATGATGCTGGGCTAGCAACTCAGAGGTCATGAGGTCGAATCGCACCCTGCCAAGTTGTGCAATTGAATTTTTGAAATCTGGTGACTCATGGGCAGGACTCCGCGTTATGTGGTTGACTCTTAAAGCCCTCAGGGCGAGTAGGGATGGGCAACACATACTGCCTTGCCAGTGTCACCCACATCCCGAGAAAATAAAACCCAGCTTGGTTCCAGGATATAAGGGTTAATTCAATACTCTACAGATGGAGGGAGGTGGGGGGCTGTTGCTTCACTGAAAGATCATCCAAACCCTTGGTGAATTCTCTTGAGCAAAATGCTGATCGACAAATCAACACCACTCACCTCTCTCCATCCGCAGCCTGATGAACAAGAGAGGGGCTCAGTTACAATAGGCAACGAGGGTCTGATTCAAAAACCTGACAACAAAGGAAGACAACTGGCTCAGTAAATAGAATGAGCATTATCATGTCTAGATTTCAGAAAAGTGTAACTATTTTTGCCTCCAAGTGAATTTGGGAAAGATTATTTACAGACTTATCTATAAATTTAGTATGCTTTTATACTCAAGCAGTTTTTAACTCCATACAGTCATTACAAATGTACAAAATCATTGAATGATTTGACAGTTCGTTTTTATTCGGACAAGATAGTTGACAGCGCTACAGGAGTAATTTGATGAATTTGCGCTCCTGGTGCAGAACGTCACCCACCAGAGATACATCAGGAATTTGAACACGTTCCTTCCCTGCTCCCAATTATTTTCCATCTACAGGAAACTCTTGTTTAACCGGCACCTAAATATCCGGAATTCTCTCTTAACCGGCAAAAATCATACTCCGAAAACTCCTCTCAAATAACCGGCAATGTTGCCGAGTCCGAGTCCGAGTCTCCCGCGAACGCCGAGTACTCCGAAAACTCCTCTCAAATAACCGGCAATGTTGCCGAGTCCGAGTCCGAGTCTCCCGCGAACGCCGAGTTTTGGGGGTAGTTCTCCAAAGTGCCACTACTCGGCTTCCTGGCGCTGTCGGAAGTCTGAACACGGCAGTAACAGGAGTCTGATTTTTGTTTGTTAAAAATAGCCTCGGTAGATATAACTCTCCGTTATCCGGAACTTTTGATCAACCGGCACCACGCCGGTCCCGTCGGTGCCGGATACCAAAGAGTTTCCTGTATTTGCTCTTAAATGAATTCATAAAACTACTAATTACTTTTTAATTACTTTTAAACAGTAAGTACTAACTATGCTGCTACACCCAAATTTATTCTTCCTCCGTATAACTAGCTCATAGGTCAAAATATGCGCTTGGAACTCAATTTTCATTTCCATCCTCTCTGAAATTCGACTACAGTTTCGTATGATTAACCTCAACAGGACTTAGCAGTCCCTAACGAGCACTTTTTTATTGGCTAGCATTTGCACTGAAGAAAGATCTAGATTGGCAGTAACAAATATTTTGTAAAACAGGCAGCTCACTGGCCACCTCTTCCTCCCAATGTAAATGGCCCCCAAGACCTAACACAGCAACTTTCCACTCCTAAGCTGACACAACTCCCCAACCAAAATCAGGGAGCCCTCTTCCCATATTCAACTGATCCCGGTTCCATAAATATGGCCAGGGTCAGTGGGACACCTCCAGCACAGGCAAAAGTGCTGCCTTGCTGGAGATACACCACAATCGAAGAGGGGAGGTGGAAAACCGAGGCCACATAGTCTTTGTCAATCTCTTAAATCAAGCAAGAGGCTACTTAATTGGGCGCATTACAGGACATCACACAGTACTGCACTGAAGTGTTAACCTTCGTTATGTGCTCAAGGCCTGGAGTGGAGCTTGGATCCACGACCTTCTGGCCTAGCGATAAGGGCGATACCATTAAGCCAAACTGACACTTAACTCCCCAACCTCCAATCAACCTAAACCCCCAGCTTGTCAGAGAGGATCCCTGACCAAGCTCCCAGGAGCAGCTGCTACATTGAAATGAATGAAGTTATAGCTAATAAGTCAGACACAATTTAATGATGTAATAAATGTTAACTTTTTAAAATTAAAAACGTTTACGTTTATTTCTTCCTCACGGTCCCCTTGTCTGTATCAACAATGTTGACTTGTTAGCTTTAACCTCATTCACTTCAATGAATCAGCTGTCACCAGGAGTTGGACCATTTTTTGGCTGATTTCAGGGGCCAGACTTAGAGGGGAAGAGGTCGCTAGATCCCACACATCTGCCCAAATCTGCCACTGTGTTCTGTCAGTGCAAACATCTTACCTATCATCAGCATTACTTATTTAGAGGTCTGCTGTGAGTAAATAGTTAAATTTGCTTTATTAGCACAAGTTGAGCAATTCTATGTTTGTCAATGCAAATTGGTCCTTAAAAAACTTGAACTAGCTTCATTTCCTATATTACATTAGAGAGTGAGTGGAACATTGTGGACATCAGTTAATAATGAAAGATATGTCTATTAACACTAACTCAGAGTTTGCTCACTGGTTGATTTATATTCATTTCCCCATTAAAGTTAACCCAAAGAGGAAAATATGATTTAACTGTGTCTAGATCAGGGCTGGCAGATGGCTAGTGGTGCAGCCAACATCTTGGTGCCCTACACACTGTACCACAGAGTGGTAAGGAAGTTGCTTGTTCCTCCTCAGTTCCTAATCTCATGACCATCTGGAGGAAATGAGGCACTTCCCCAAGAAACAGGGAAGGACAAAAAACAGAGGTTAAGTTAACCTGCGTCTGCTGTTCTTGCACACTTCCTGGTAACTGCCTCAAAAGCTGCACTGGGAGCAATCTCAGAACAGGTGGCCTACCTGCCCTTTCACATTGGATTGGATGAGCAGAAATTTCCTCCAATTAAATATTGTCTTCGGACCCTGCCACAAACTGGAGCAATTACTGACAAAGGGAAAGATTTTCTCTGTATGCTATGTAGTGAAATCATAAATAGATTTATAAAGAACATATTTACGATGTTGCTACATGTAAAAAAGGAAGGATTTGCATTTATATAGCATCTTGCACGTCCTCAGGATGCCCCAAAGCGCTTCACAGCCAATGAAGTATTTTTGAAATGCAGTTACTGGCCCAAAAATTCAGCCGTTCCCGGGTGAGTACACAGTCCGTACTCACCCGTATTCATTCCCGAAGTGCCGGTTTCCTGCATGCACTGTGCATGCGCGGGAAACCGGAACTTCCGGTATGGTGAAGGGGGCGGTTCCTAGGTGAACCGCGTGCGCAGTAGAGGCTGCGCGCACGCAGCACACTTAGATTTATTTTCAGGTTTCAACGCGAGGGTAAGTATTGAAGATTCTACGCTAATGAAAAGGAGGCGTAAGACCCCTTTTGAACAAGGTAAGTAGTTAATTAAGTATAATTTTAAATTTTTTCAACAGGTTTATCTTTTTTAGATACTTTAAAGAAAGGTAAGTTTATTTTTATAACTTTTAAAAAGTATTTTAATTTTTTCAAAAATTAAAATTTTTGTTTAAAGTGGTTAATTTATTTAACTATAGTTATTTTATAAATGTGATGGTTTAAAAAAAAAATTATTTGAAGTTTAGCTGTTCTTTTGGGGCCGATTTCAATTCACAGATTTGACAGGTCTCCTGTCAAATCTATGAATGAAAGATGGTCTGCTGCCATTGGCTCTCCATGGCCCACGTGATCCCAGGGGTCGCATCGCACTAACTGCGCCCCTGGAACACGCAAGCACTGCGCGCCGGCTCTTGGGAGAGGCCCGGGACCTGAAGTTCCTGTGGGCCCAAAACACAATGGCAGGCGCGGTGGGTAAGAGCGCGCACAATCCTTACCCCCGCGGCAAGCCGGCCACGCGAATTTCTAGGCCATTGTTTTACTGTAGGGCACAGAGAAAATCTTCCCCCTTTATTGTTACAATAGAAATACAATTTGATGGATAATTAATCTGGATAACTGGAGATTTTAGGAACATAGGAACAGGAGTAGGCCATTTAGCCTTTTTCTTAACTTCACTCCTGAAAGGTCTGGCTCTAATTTTTAGACTATGTCCCCCTGATCCTAAACTTCCCAACCAGCGGAAATAGTTTCTCTCTATCTACCATATCCATCCCCTTAATATCTTGAAAACTTCGATCAAATCACCCCTTAGCCTTCTAAATTCCAGGGAATACAGCCCTAGTTGTATCTAGTTGTATTATGATATCTAAATGCTTATTGGCAGGAATAAGGGGGTCAGATCGTTCAAGTGTGTTCAATCGTAATCCCAGTTTCTACCTTTCAGCTGGTTGTCAAGGTCCTGATGAATGATAGCAGCAGTAAAACGCTGATGGTTGATGAAAGGCAGACTGTGCGAGAAATTTTGGACAATTTATTTGAGAAGTCTCACTGTGACTGCAGCGTGGAGTGGTGCCTGTATGAAAACAATCCAGAGCTACAGATTGGTAAGATGTGGAATTTTATAAACATTATTCACCAGACGGAGTCAGTTCAAAGCTATAACTTTTAAGCAGATTACTGATTCCGTGCAATTTCTAGAATGTTAATTTTTATTATGTTAATTTCTAAAGTAAATGGAGCACACCTTTACCCTTGAATTGATTCTTAAACCCTGATTGTACTACTCCCCTGGCTAGTGACTATTTCCAGAAAAGGTTTCTTCCTCCTTTGCTGAAAGCTTCCTCATTTACTGCAGAGACCAAAGTGGGAAACAGTTCTCAGACCGATATAGTTCTTTATCAGCTTCTTGGAATCAAACACCGGGTGCCTGATGATGCCGTCTCTTAGGACAGCAGCACATGCCAGGACTGCGGCCTTCCCCCTCCGAGCAGCAAGCCAGTGGAATGTGGCAGGTGAGATCAGGCTGCCCAGGAGCACACTCCAGAGATGCAGCCAGCAGTTGCTCCATGCCAGGAGCCAGCTGCTGTGAATCAAAAGCCACCTCAGTCCCATGACCCTTCAAGTCAGCATTAAGTGATCATTTCCTATCTTCCTGGCCTTCAAGGCATATCAGATGCAGCACTAGAATAGGTGATAGAAAGGCACGTCTAGGTACCAGGTGGAGGCACGGTGTTAGGATGACTGTTTGGTTGTATCTGACCATTGAACGTGTCAAGTTCAAACTGCACTTAGTTTGCTCGTGGTTGGTTATTCAGGGAGGTTGCTTTGTACATTGCCATAACTATATAATGATTGACTGTGCACTTATTCTATTTCAGTTATTGATGGAGACCTGTTTGTCTCTGGCCATTTCTGTGCTAACATGCATTTATTCTGTTGTATGGTGGCTGCTTTGTATTTTGCCATTAGTGTATTCAGGTTGAATGTGCACTTATTTTCTGCTTGATTATTCTTGGAGGTTGCTTTGTACAGTGCTATTCTTTGTATTAAAGCTGAATGTGCACTTATTCCTTGGTTTGTTAATCATGGAGATCAGTCACACAGGAAAGGGTGCACTCATTTGGTGCTGACTTTTTAACTCAAGTGATGACAGTGTCATAGTCATGTCGGGGCTAAAAAGGCTGATGTGTTGTCATCTGCTTGTGTGGGCATTGGGTTAAGACAATCTTTATTGGCAAGTGGGGGAGAAGGTGGGCAAGCTGTGTTCTGTAGATGGAAGCAATCAGACGCTGAAGACCTGCGTCACAAGCTGCTCTCTGACAGTCCAGGCACCTTCAAGTGAGGACACATCTGAGGAGGCATCATCCATGGGCTCCGGGGCCTGCAGCTCAGGATATTCTGGTGCAAAGGCCTCCTCGCCTGGTATGTCCAGACTGAGCCCTTCTTGTAATGCAAAATTGTAAAATGCGCAGTAGGCCACAATTATGCTTGTCGCTCACTCTGGTGCATACTGCCTCACACCACTTGACTTGACCAGGCATCTGAATCAGCCTTTCAGAAGCCCCATGTTCCTCTACACCACCTGCCTGGTCACTGCCTGGGCTCGAATGTAATCGAATGGTCTCATCAGCCAAGGCATCAGAGAGTAGGCCTTGTCCCTCAGAATCCATCCGTCGATTCGGCTCTTCTCCCTGAATAGCCGTGTGATGGCTGAGTGCTGCAGGACGAATACGTCATGGCAGCTTCCTGTATGCTGTGCATTGACCTACACTGTCCCTTGCCGGGCATCGCAGAAAATCTTCACGTTCAGCAAGTTGAGCCCCTTCCTGTTGTTGTAGGACAGTGGTTTCCAAGTTGGCACCTTCAGAGCCACGTGAGTGCCACTGATAGTTCCCCGCACCCTAGGGAAGCCAGCAAGCCTGTAGAATTGAATGGCTCTGTCTCCGCTCTGCATGGGTCATGGCACAGTTGATGAAGAAAAAGGCACCTGTTGTCAACTGGTGAATGCAGGCCCTTACAGGTCCCTGGCTGATATTACAGAGCTCTCCTGTGGCTGACTGGAAGGATGTGGAGCCAGAAGAGTTCAAGGCCATTGTGACTTTCATCTGTACCGCTAACACTCTGCAGTCAGTTGACTGTGGCTTGACATCTTCTACCAAAATGTCACACGCATGTGGCCTGTGGAGACGTGCAGTCTGCTGATGCACAGCTCCCGAGAGAGGTTTTGGTACGACCTGTACTGCCTATACTCTCTTGGGGGGGTAATAGCGAGTGGGCTGCTGTCTTCTGCCGTGATGCCTCAGTCTCATAGCCCTTTGTCTCTGCTGTTCCTCTTCCTCCTCCATTATAATAGAGTACAGAGGTGTACCCATTGGGTAGTCCATACCTGCTGCTCTGTCATTCTGAACATGTGGGGAGAGTTGGGGCACCAACAAACCTTGGGAGCAGTGAGACTGACAGCACTGTAGTAATTTATAATGCAGTGCTTACTGAGAAAAAGTTTTTAAAAATTGCTGGCAAAGCGAGCAAACTGCAGAAATCCAGGAATAAAGTTTGGGGACTCTTCACTGCTCAAACTCCTCAGCTATGTCGAACTTAGCTGATGAGGCTGGGCTGTACCTTTTGTATCTGTGTGTAAATCTACACCAGCGCATTGGTAACGTTAAAGCAGGAAACTTGCATCAGCTACGCCGTTGAACAAAGGGCAGAGCTATCGGAATAGGCGGCATAGGGTTCCAACAGATGGATGGTGGAAGCAACCAAAAAAGAATGAGGCAACTTGCGTGTGGTGATTTTTTTCAGCACAAAAGCATCGGAAATCGTTTGCACACATTTCCTCTATAAAAAATGACACTGCGCCGCTCACACGGCATATTTACACTGATAAATACGTGGAAATTGCAGACCTATGTCTTCCCACTGATGAACCCAACTGAATAACTTGTAGGTGGCAAAGGTCAGGAGTGGACACAGTCACCCACACAGGTGGAGATACCCTGTCACACCGTTGCTCATGTGTTGCCCTATATATATCTGACATATGATAGGTTTCAATCGGGAAAAAATGATTGAAATTGCATGAAAATATCACGTTGTCACAATGAAGTACTTATGAAAATAGGGGTGCAATTTTCCCATTGGAGGCGGGTTGGAGGCGGGCTTCGGTTTGGGTGGGTTCCAAACCCGCCTCTACTGTCAGGTGGGAAAAATTTGCGATTTTCCCCGAATTGGCCAGTTGATTTCAGAGGTGTGGGTTCCCCTGGGCCAATTCGTCTTTTGGGACTGAAACTCACCTCTGCTGACGTCACTTATCCAGCTTAATTTAAGGGCTGCTTCCTGCCTTGGCTCATTCCACTGGTTTTTGGTCGATGGTGCACCACCTCCAAGCTGTTATCTCCTTGAAGAATGGCCAGCTCCAAGGCAAGGGCTTCCCCGAGGTTCTCGGATGAGGCACTGGGTATGCTGGTTGAGGAGGCGAGAGCTAGCAGGGAGGTGCTCTTCCCCTAATCTGGGAGGAAGAGGCCTCCCAAAGAAACCAAGGCTGTGTGGGTCCAGCTGGCAAGGGATATAACCTCCAGATCTGTGTGCAGATTGGGTGATTGTTTCTGTTTATTGATGAAATGTCATTCCTGTGTGAATGTATTAAAATTAGGTGATGGCAAATTGTTGGCGTGATGGCATCTGTTATTTCGGCTTAGGCAGCTCCACATTTCGGCCTCCGCGACACTTGCGTGGTCAGGTTGGTGGTCAGAGTGAAAGGAGGCCAGAGAGTCATGTCCATTGTCTATCATGTGTTAAGAAGGAGCCAAGCACATGTGCCACAATGGGCAACCTATGCAAATCTGGCCAGGATGAGTACATCCCTTGCATCACGGGCAGCCATGTGCTCGCATGCTACCGCTGCTGCTGGTCGATATGCCGCCGCTCGGTCCTCCTCCTCCTCCTCATCTGAGGAGGCTATGAACTGAGCCACTTGCTCATCAGGAAGCTGCATTCTGGAGACCCTGGCTGCTGAATACTGCAAGGCTCCACCTGATCTGTCAAGGCATTGGAATCGCATCTTCAGCAAGCCAATGGTTTGCTCGATGATGGACCTGGTTGAAATGTGGTTGGCGTTGTACCGCTGCTCAGCCTCGTTAGCTGGCCTCTTGATCGGCGTCATTAGCCACTTCTTCAGGGGGTAGCCCTTGTCACCAAGGAGCCATCCGTTAAGTTGGTTTGGCAGATTGAAGAGCGGAGAAACACTAGAGTTCCGCAGGATGAAGGAATCATGGGAACTACCACAGAACTTGGCGCAAACATGCAAAATCTCCTTCTTCTGGTTACACACCAGCTGTACGTTGAGGAAGTGGAAGCACTTGCGGTTGACAAAGATAGCTGGGTTTTGATGGGGTGCCCTAAGGGCCACGTGTGCAGTTTATGATGCCCTGCACCATTGGCAAGCCTGCCATATTTGCAAAGCCAACTGAACGCGCGGTCACACTTGCTTGATCCCTTGAGAAGTGGATGTAATTGTGCGCCTTTGAGAAAAGGGCATCAGTAACCTGCGTGATGTAACTGTGGGCGGCCGACTGGGAGATGCCGCTGATGTCTGCTGATGATCCCTGGAAGGAGCCTGAGGCAAAAAAGTTGAGTGCGGTGATGACTTTGACAGCCACTGGTAAGGGGTATCAACCAGCTTCTCTGGGCTCCAAGTGTTGGTGCAGCAGGCCGCAGATGTCTCCGACAACCTGTTGCGAAACTCTCAGCCTCCTTTGGCACTGCTCATGTTGAGGTAGTGTAGCTTTCAAAAGCTCTTATAATAACTGGACAAACAGGGGGCTACAGGGGGAGAGGAGCTAAACACGATCAAAATCACTAAGGAAGTGGTACTCGGTAAAATAATGGGACTCAAGGCGGATAAATCACCTGGACCTGATGGCTTACATCCTAGAGTCTTGAAGGAAGTGGCGGTAGGGATTGTAGATGCATTGGTAATAATTTTTCAAAACTCCCTGGATTCCGCTAAGGTCCCGGCAGACTGGAAAACTGCTAATGTAACACCCTTATTTAAAAAGGGCAGTAGACAGAAGGCTGGTAACTATAGACCGGTTAGCCTAACATCTGTGGTAGGTAAAATTTTGGAGTCCATTATTAAGGAAACAGTAACAGGACATTTGGATAATCATAATTTAATAGGACAAAGTCAGCATGGTTTTACGAAGGGGAAGTCATGTTTGACAAATTTGCTGGAGTTCTTTGAGGAAGTAACATATAGAGTGGATAAAGGGGAACCAGTGGACGTAGTGTATTTAGACTTCCAAAAGGCATTTGACAAGGTGCCACACAAAAGATTATTGCTTAAGGTAAAAAATCACGGGATTGGGGGTAATATTCTGGCATGGATAGAGGATTGGCTATCTAACAGAAAGCAAAGAGTTGGGATAAATGGTTCATTCTCAGACTGGCAATCAGTAACTAGTGGTGTTCCACAGGGGTCAGTGCTGGGTCCCCAACTCTTCACAATCTATATTAACGATTTGGAGGAAGGGACCAAGTGTAACATATCAAAATTTGCAGATGATACAAAGATGGGAGGGAAAGTAGTGAGTGAGGAGGACATAAAAAACCTGCAAGGGGACATAGACAGGCTAAGTAAGTGGGCAGAGATTTGGCAGATGGAATACAACACTGGAAAGTGTGAGGTGATGCACTTTGGCAGGAAAAATCCTAGAGCAATTTATTATCTTAATGGCAAGAAACTGGAGAGTACTGAAGTGCAAAGGGATCTGGGGGTCCTGGTGCACGAAACTCAAAAGGTTAGTATGCAGGTACAGCAAGTGATTAAGAAGGCAAATGGAATGTTGGCTTTCATTGCTAGGGGGATAGAATATAAAAATAGGGAGGTATTGCTTCAGTTGTACAAGGTATTGGTGAGACCGCACCTGGAATACTGCATACAGTTTTGGTGTCCTTACTTAAGGAAAGACATCCTTGCTCTCGAGGCAGTGCAAAAAAGGTTCACTCGGTTAATCCCGAGGATGAGGGGGTGGTCATATGAGGAGAGGTTGGGTAGATTGGGACTCTACTCATTGGAGTTCAGAAGAATGAGAGGCGATCTTATTGAAACATATAAGATTGTGAAGGGGTTGGATCGGGTGGATGCGGGGAGGATGTTCCCGATGACGGGTGAGACGAGAACTAGGGGACATAGTCTTAGAATAAGGGGCTGCTCTTTCAAAACTGAGATGAGGAGGAACTACTTCACTCAGAGGGTGGTAGGTCCATGGAATATGCTGCCACAAAAAGCTGTAGAAGCTACAACATTAATTAAATTTAAAACAGAAATAGACAGTTTCCTAGAAGTAAAGGGCATTAAGGGTTACGGGGAGCGGGCAGGAATTTGGACATGAGTCTAGGTTCGGATCGGTCATGGCCCTGTGGGTAGTGGAGCGGGCCCAGGGACTGTGTAGCCTGATTCTGCTCCTATTTCGTGTGTGCAATTCTGTTAGATGCAGGAGATGGTTCTGTGATAGATAGTAGATTGGCGGTTAGGATCAGATCAGCCATGATCTTATTGAATGGCGGAGCAGGCTCGAGGGGCCGATTGGCCTACTCCTGCTCCTATTTCTTATGTTCTTATGTTCTTATGTGACTACACAAACCACTCTGGGTACAGGTATATTGTGTATCAGTAAAACAGGTTTATTAAGCATTAAACATCCAGTACAAAGAAGTAATACTTAACAAGAAGATAGTCACAGTCTGTTCGTTCAAATCCCGGTGTTCCTTCCGAGTGACTGTGGCGCAGTCTCCTGATGTGTCTTGCTGTGTTCTGTTGACTGAAGCTCGCTTCTCTGGGTTCTTGCTGTGTTCTGTTGACTGAAGCTTCTCAAACTCTGGTTACGTGGTGCGCGCTCCTTTCAATGTTCAAAACCTGTATCTTTATACCCTTTTTCCTCTTGTTTTGCCCACGTGGCAGTAATTAACCCTCTGACACCTGGTAAATGTCTCGCTTCCCTCGTTAGCCCTCTTACGACCTTGTTGATCCCACTAGGTCTTTCTCTACGCATAACAAAGTGCCCTTATCTTTAGATGTTCACTTTTCACAGACAATTTTTCAAGATGTTGTCTAAACAGTCTGTCCATCCTATAGCTGTACCAAGGAGGGATGTCTCCAATTCCTAGCTCTCTCTCTAGTTCTTATCTCTTTAAGCATAATATTACTGAATTCCTCGTCCCCACCAGTCTCCATGTTGATCCAGCACAACATTCCATTACTTCAGTAATCTAAAACAGAGGTTTTTAGTCAGGTTGGCATAATTTCCCATCCTGCTTTGCTCTCAGCCATTCGCCATTTTATACAGGCATTTAGGTTTTTAACATACAATTTCACATATTATAGTTATATAAAAATGGTTATAGAATCTTAATAATGTTTACTAAATCCTACAGGTACACCCTATCCTACAGTAGCTCATCCTCTCTCTGTCAACCCTGAGAGGGGGGTATCTCCTGCGGCGACACGCTTCCATGCGCTGGCACCTTCTGCCCTGTGCAGCGTCAGGTGGGTGAGCAGGAGGTTGGCGCTCCTGCTACTGTTGCTACTGAGCTGCCTGGTTCGTGCTGCTGCCGTGGCTGCTCCTCATCTGAATCTGAGGTCCACAGTGAAAGGAAATAAATGGTTCCCATGCTGCTGGCAGATACCTCGGTTGGTGAAGCGCTCAGTCCAAGCGGGGAGAGGGTCTTCCAAGGAGGTCCCACAGTTGAGAGATAGATGCTGCAGCACCTCTGACTTCGGTAGGCCTGCTGAAAGTGCTGAAAGACCTGTGGAACAAAAGTTCTGCCACCTGCAACTGCTCCCTGATGAAAACTCCATTTTAATGGTGGAGCTGCAGCTGTGAGGAGGCCGCCCACTTGTCAACCCGCCAGGATTAGCTGGCCTGGTTTAGGAGGGTCGTGCAACTCCCACAAAATGTGGCAAAATAACAAAGGCCTGTCAAAATAGGATTATAGAGGCCCTCAACGACGATTTAAGGGTCTTAACTACCTCTCCCGACTGATGGAGGCGGGACCGAATCGTACCCACCAAACCCGCCTCCGGCAAAATTGCGTGGAGGCGGGTTGGAGACGGGTTCCGAACCCGCCCTCAGTTTTTCCATTTTGCCAACTTTCCCACCTCCAAACCGCCTCCTCGGGGCTGGGAAAATCGCCCCCATTGATTGCCATTCTCACGGCATTTTTCTTTCAATAAGTATTAGAAATAGAGTATGTATCAGCCAAAAGCATGATTATGATTCAGTGTCAAACACAGTGCAGCTGCCCAGCTGACTCACCAAATGGCAAGGGCGTGCGTGGTCTCTGGTCAGCTTCATGAGTGGAGGTGCTTGCACCACACTGTTAGCTGTCAATTATATATAACAACAGCAGTAGGTTATAGGAATAAATGTGTATGCAAGTGTACTTTTGCTTCGGTCTAATTAATTGAAACTGCACTGTAATGTCAGACCAGTGGAAAAATGATTCTTGTTTCCATCGATATTTCTCCACACAAGTTTCCAAATGTCAAACCTGGTCAGTTTTATGAGCTACCACTTTTATCTTTAATTATAACCATTTTCAGCCGACTTGCTGATTGCCTCTCCCCCTCTGCTAATTTATCCAAGTGCACAAAAGTGCAATCAATGACCGTGGCATCTTTAAAACCTATAATGAGGCTAACTCTCCATTAACTGCAAACACATGGGACCTAAAATTGCTCTGTGCTCTGAATCTAAAACACACATAAAGTGTGTGTTACTATGTAATAATATCTGATGCATTCGCATCAACTGAGCGCCAACATATTTTTGCCCACGATACCAAAATTCCTCTCAGGATTGAAGCACTTGAATGCGTATTAACTGGACATGAGGGAAATGAGGAAAGAAAGGCCAGGGAGGTCCAAAACCACTTTGATCTCACCAGGGTGTACCATGTTGTGTGGGTTATGCCCGATCAAGGAATCATAGAGGGTTAGTGCTATCTCCTGGAACCAGACCTACATCCAAGAAGAAACATTAGCACTGCACTGCCTGTGGTAGTGAATGTGATCCAATCCTGGTTCCTTCCAGGAAATGGCAGGGGACTTAGGAAGGATTAGTTAGTTTGTAGTATAGCCAAGGTCATGGATGCTCTGTTTCCACGTGCCATTGATTGTATTAAATTCAGCATTAGGATACTGCAGCAGGAGAGGCTGAGCGATACATTTTTTATAACCTGGCCCTCCGAGGGTACAGGGCACGACCAGCTGCAACCACGGGGGCCAATCAAATACCTGCTCAATATTCATTAGCATCAATCAGCAGAACAAGATGCCACTCTATAAATGATCAAATGGTGTGCAACCACAGCTAAAGAATTCTAGGGGTAATTATGACTTTGGTGACAGTGTAAAATGGCGATATTGGAGCAACCACCTCTTCTAAATGCCTCTCCTAAAATGAAAATCGGGAGAGATGTATAGCACATGGCTGAATCGACCTCGCCCATTTTACACTATCACCAAAGTCAAAATTACCCCTTCTGACTCCTACTTTTTTAAACACCATAACATTTGTAGCAAGCAGACTGTCCCCCTCAAGAGCCTGAGAGCATATTTTAGGCTGCATAGTCCAAAACTAACAATTCTCTGTTTTGCAACAACAACTTGCATTTATATAGTGCCTTTAAATATAGTAAAATGTCCCAAGGTGCTTCACAGGAGCGTTATCAAACAAAATTGGACACAGAGCCACATAAGGAGGTATTAGGACTGATGATCAAGGTCAAACAAGGGAAAATAGCGTGGGTTGGCCACAAATCGATGGAGGCGGGACATCGACCCGACAAGCAGCAGTCCCGCCTCCAACGCGCCCCCATTCACAAAATTGCCCCCGTAGTTTTCAAATTGAGGTGTTAATGGTGGAATACGTGAATGCTTTATACACCAAAAGGTCACTATGTCAGAACTGCTGAACACAGAGACCTTCCCTTTGTTCTTTCCTCCCCTCCTCCCTGTCCCTGCCACTGCACTTGCTTAAAAATCTCTCTTCTCTAACTTTTTCCAGTTCTGACGAAGGGTCCTCGACCCGAAACGTTGACTGTTTCTCTCTCCTCGATGCTGCCTGACCTGCTGAGTGTCTCCAGCATTTTCTGTTGTTATTACAGAAAAACTTGCCTGTTTTATAAGGTTCTCAATCAATTGTGATCAAAAGAACAATAGTACAAGATCTCATATTATTAAAACACAATGTTAGGAAGAAGACCACATTGAATGCTAATAAAAAAACACTGGAATCCAAGCATCAGGAAAAAGTTCTGTGGCTCTGAGTCAGATGAAGTGCCTCTGAGCAACTATTTTAAATTTTAACAAAGTGAATGGATCCATCTTAGTACAATAGCATAATAATGCGGATGCTGGAAATCTGTAATAACAACAGAGAATGCTGGAAACACTCAGCAGGTCAGACAGCATCGAGGAGAGAGAAACAAAGTCAACGTTTCGGGTCAAGGACCCTTCGTCAGAACTGGAAAAAGTTGGAGAAGTAACAGATTTTTAAGCAAGTGTGGGGCAGGGAAAGGGAGGAGGGGAGGAAAGAACGTGTCCTCGACCCGAAACGTTGACTTTATTTCTCTCTCTGAATCCATCTTAGTACTGGGTTGCCACAGCTTATTTTTGGCACAGATACAACCTATGAATGTCCAAATGGTATATGATCACACCGCCAAATCATTATGCCTGTGAATCCAGTACTTTTGGGGACTACCTACAATTAAGGAGATCGGGGATTCCAGATGATGACAAACGAAACTTGTAACATGGCTTTGGAACACTTGAAACACGGCACTACTACAAAATCTCCATAATCCCCAACAAAGAGCCGACAGTGACACAAATTTAAGAGGCAAGAACATCATTGAGCAGACATTTGCCATGCTCAAACAACAGTCTGATGTTTGGACTACACCAGTGTGCCATACCCTGGAATGAGGTTGAAGAATGGTGGTGGTGTGCTACCTGCTACATAACATGTCTGTGGAAATAAGTATAGGTCTATCTGTGGAAGAGAAGCAGCAACACGCTGTGCAGAGCAGGACAATAAGGGTGAGCTAGCAGAAGCAAAACAGTATTGATTCACCAGGAAATGATTGAGTAGCTCTTTCCCTGAGGCTTGCCTTTCTGCTTCACACGATGTTCTTTTCCAACTTTTTTTAAGCAAAATTAATGATTGCAATATAACTGAGATAGAAGTTCCAGGCTACAAAGGTTCAAAAGCAATTAGTCCCCAGGGGTAGGTAGTATTTATCCCAGAGATACTGACAATCATTATGAGGGAGTCACTGGACACTGGGGAGGTGTCAGTAGATTGAAAACAGGCCAACGTGGTGCTCACGCTCTAAAAGGGCAACAAATCAAACTCGGGCAACTACAGACCCATAGACTTATTTTAATCCCATGTAAAATAATGGCATTGATTATTAAAAGAAAAAGAAAGACTTGCATTTATATAGCGCCTTTCACGACCATCGGACATCCCAAAGCGCTTTACAGCCAATGAAGTACTTTTTGAGTGTAATCACTCTTGTAATGTAGGAAATCCGGCAGCCAATTTGCACACAGCAAGCTCCCACAAACAGCAATGTGATAATGACCAGATAATCTGTTTTAGTGATATTGATTGAGAGATAAATATTGGCCAGGACACCAGGGATAACTCCCCAGCTCTTCTTCAAAATAGTGCCATGGGATCTTTTACGTCCACCTGAGAGAGCAAACGGGGCCTCGGTTTAACGTCTCATCTGAAAGACGTCACCTTCGACTCTGTAGCGCTCCCTCAGCACCGCACTGGAGTGTCAGCCTAGATTTTTGTGTTCAAATCTCCGGCGTGGGACTATGAACCCATACCTTTTGATTCAGAGGCGAGGGTGCTACCAACTGTGCTACAGCTGACACTATTAAGTGTACACCTGAAGATTATCTGTACAATAATAATTTAATTAACAGCAATCAACATGGATTCAGAAGGGTGACCAACTTCCTTGACTTCTTTGAGGAAGTGACATCCCAGGTGGACTGCGGTAAGCCTATGGAATATAATTCCTAGACTTCCAGAAGCCATTTGACAAAGTTTCACACAGAAAGCTGTTAGTTAAGCTCATAGCTGTGGGGATTCGGGGTAAATCTTCAGTATGGATAAAAAAATTGACTGAAGCGTAGAAGATGCATCGAGGTATTTTGGGATGGGGATAAGTACTGATTGGGGTACCCCAGGGATCAGTGCAGATGATACGAAATTAGGAGAGGCAGTGGAATTGAGGCGGTAGGTCAAAAATTACAGAATGAATTATACAAAATATGTAAGTGGGCAGACAATGGCAGATGGAATTTAATACAGTAAAATGGAACGTACTGCACATAGGAAGGAAAAATGGGCAATATACACACTCCATGTTGATAAAGTTGAACAAAACCTAGCTGTGGTGGCATGCATGCTATCAAGGGATTTTCTGGTCTTCATCCAAGGACATTGAAGTTGGTCATTATTGCCTCCTGGATTTTGGACCTCAAAGCCTCAACAATATCAGTGGGCGAATCCCTGAGAGGTGCCAGCGTGCCTGAGGTGTATGTAGCCTGGAGCTGCCACTGATGTTGCATTTTGCTCAATGGTGGTCTACAGAGATGAGATTTCTTGGTATAGGACATCCCCAAACTGTGTATGTGTTGTGCTCTGATAAGTAATAGGTAGTAATAATAGCTTCATGCTCCTGAAGTATGCTTCTATTGTATATAACCCCACGAGGCTTGAATCATGAAGCAACTCAACAGGAACCATATTAGGCCTTTGATAAATATCTGTACCTATTAAAATGCACTTCTCTTCCAAATTAACTTCAATCATCATCTAGAGAAACTCTCTTAAAGGAGCTTTGGCACCAAGGTGGATGTCTTGTAAGATTCTTTACCATATCAATTCACAAAGAATGGTAAAATAACCCAATTGGCCAAGCATGACATCATCTCTTTGCTGAACATTCCTGCTACAAATGTATTATTTTTAACATTGGCACAGTAGCCTAGTGGTTATGGTACTGGTCTAGCAACCCGGAGGCTATGAATTCATAATCCCACTATGGCAAGTTTTCAAAGTGTGATGAAGCCATCTGGTATTACTTGAAGCATAGCACACCAGCATTTATATAAGATCAATGTGGTAAGGACTTCACGTAACATCACAAAGATCCTAATCACACAGGGGTTTGATGAAAAGGTCATTGTAATATGGGGATGAGGGGAAGAAATCTGATCTTAAAATGATTCTCAATTACAATTACTGTCTAAAGATTGTTTGATCTAAGATGGATTTGATCTTACAGAGTTAACCTGAGACTACACTGCAATTACCAGGGACGGCTTTGTGTCTGAACTGTCTTTTGAAGTACACTTGATGTTAATAGTAGAGCTGACTATAAGCTTGATCCCTCCATCTCTATTTTCTTCCTAACAGTGCTCATTTTTTAATAAACCAGGAGTAAGAATTGTTCTTGTTGCTGTGTTTCACATCATCATAAATGCATTCAAAAAACAAAATTCGGTTGGTTAGCGCCTCCCATTAGCGCCTCTGGGGGCGATAACGAGGGGCTAACCAGTTACCGCCCTGGCACGGCGAGAATATCGCCTCCCGCTAAATTCGGCGGGAGGTTTGCGGCGGTATGGCGTTGCGCCCCGATCTCCTTCGCCCGGAGATCGTGACATCATCGCCATGTGCATCGCCCCGGTAACGCCCCGGACCCAAACTTCGGTTTCACCCCTGCAGCATCGCCGGGCGAAAACACCAGCAACTGCAGGAGGCGATCATCGGGAGGCTGGGCGCTTCGGGGGCGATACTTAAAGGCGAGGTGGCCGAGGTTGTTCTCTGTTTATTTTGCTTTTTTTCCCCAGCGTTCGATCAGCCCGGCACTCTGCTGCAGTACATCGGGCTGATCGGGCCAGATCGCGGCTGCCGTCGGGGACCAGGTAAGTTTTCCCCTTTCAGGGAGGGAAGGAGCCTTCCAATGCGGCAGTGCTGCACGGCCCATTGTGCAGCGCTGCTCACCTACCGCCCCGCCTGCTGCCTGTTGCGCTCCAGTAAGGAAGTGGAGCGCTTGATTTAGCTCCACTTCCTTCCTGGAGCACGAAACCAAATTTTTTAAAAGTTGAGAAACATTCGCGCCTGGCACTAAGTTTCTCAACTTTTAAAAGTTAGCGCCCCAAACGGGGCTATAATGAATTTCTCCCCCTTATAGTCTTGCTACATATAGCAACCAGAGCCATCTCCCCTCCCATGATTAGCAGTATTTCATACTTCCTCTGAAAGGAGTTTCAAATATTAAAAGTCATAAATTGAACATAAGAACATAAGAAATAGGAGCAGGAGTAGGCCATTCGGCCCTTCGAGCCTGCTCCGCCATTCAATAAGATCATGGCTGATCTTCTACCTCATCTCCACTTTCTTGCATATCCCTCGATTCCCTTAATATCCAAAAATCTATCGATCTCTGTCTTGAATATACTCAACGATTGAGCCTCCACAGCCCTCGGGGGTAGAGAATGTGTTCACATATTGTAAGATTTTCGATCTTAAATTGTAAGGAAATGAGGATGGGGCAGCTCAGACTTATTTACACTTTGCTCATTCCCACTTGAAGTGCTTATGTCCTGCTGGCGGTCATTTGTGATTTCTTAAGAAGCATATCTCATTCCCTTTATTCTAGAGCTCTGAAATGTTTAACTAGAGCAATATGGTTCACAAGACTGAGGCCAGCATTCTAGAAAGTAACAGTTAAAAAATCAAATGAACATTTTTATTCTGTATACCACAATACTCCATGGAGGAGTGGGCTAACTTGCAGCTTAGCAGAGGGCAGACTTGCCACCTTAACACCAGTAAAATTGATTTAATGCCAACTGGGCACTACATTAGTCAGCCTCTGTCATCTTGCGTGTGGTGCACTGCCAACAGAGTAGAATAACTACATATATTTGTCGCACAGTGTTAAGTAACTACTGTAAGTTGCAATCTTAATGTGATTTTGCCTTAGGGAAAATGAAGTAGACTGTTGTCCAAATTGCCCATTGAATCATCTTACTCCTGTGACCCCAAAACTCCAGTGGTGATAGAAACCCGCAGCACTGCTGCTGGGGGAGGAAGTGGATGTGCAGTAGCTGGCTAGTTGTAAGCCTTTCCCGTCTGCCCACTGCCAAATCCAGGCCAATGTAAAAAGAAACACGTTAATGTTAAAATGACTTGGAAGGAGGATTAAGACTAAAGAATAGCTGTAAAAAAAAATTGTGCTTTATTAGATTTCTCAGAAACACCTCAAATCACTTCAGAGAGAATGAGTTACTTTTGAAGTGCAGTGACGGTTATGCAGCAAACGTGCCAGCCATTTTGTGCACAGTATTTCCCATAACCATCAATGAGATAAATGGCCAGTGTATGTCATGGTTCTAGTTGTCGCACAACACCAGGTTATAGTCCAACAGTTTTATTTGAAATTACAAGTTTTCGGAGCTCTGCTCCTTCGTCAGGTGCGCTCCGAAAGCTCGTAATTTCAAATAAAGCTGTTGGACTATAACCTGGTGTTGTGCGACTTCTCATTTTTGTCCACCCCAGTCCAACACCGGCATCTCCGCATCATGAGGGAGGAATGTTGCATTTTGATGTTTGCTGCACATTGTCTTACTGTTTTGTGTGAATATTTTAAAAGTTCTGACTTTCAGAATTTTCCCTTTTGTCCAGAGAGGTTTCTGGAAGACCACGAGAACCTGGTGGAGACCCTGTCACACTGGACACGGGACAGCGAAAACAAACTTCTGTTTGTTGAACGAAAAGAGAAGTACGCTGTCTTTAAAAACCCTCAGGTGAGCAAGAGCAGTAAAAAGAAAAGAATTCAATGGTTGGCAGCCCAGACTTTCCAATCATCGTTATTACTGCCAGCATTAACCTGCTTCATATAAATGGCCTAACGCAGGCATTACAACAATGTTGACTGGAAACTCTAGGCTAATGTTTTCACGTAAAACAATTCACTGGCTTCTTCGAATTAGAGGAGAAATGATCCCTTAACACTGCCTGAAACCTATAACTGACTGAAAAGTATGACCAGAATGAAAATGAACCCTTCGTATGACACATAGTGAATACTAATTTAACCTTTTCTTGTTTACCTTATGGAAACGTGAAATATGCACATTGGGATGTGGCAGTATAATAGGTTGGAGGGGAAAAAAATCACAAATGTTAAGTTTGCAAGAAATAGCAAAAGAATTTCAAACATTTTGAGCAGGAAAGAAACTAATAGCTTTTAGGAAATTCCAGAGGCATTAAATGCTGTACCTTAGGGGGAAAAATTCAGTTGGTTGCGCCTCCCGTTAGCGCCTTAAGAGGGCGCTAATGGGGCGCAAAGCATCTAGCGCCCAGGCGCGGCGATGTTTGCGCCGCTCGCGAAATTAACTGGACATTTTGCGGCGGCGCTAAACACTACCGCCACGATCTCTTGCGCCGGCAGATCGTGACGTCAGTCGAGTGCGCAACGCCCCAGTATCACCCCGGAGCGGATATTGAGTGGCGCCCCCTGCCTTACCGCCTGACGCTAGCAACGACAGTTTGAGTGGAGCGTTCTGCAGTCATGAAGGGAAAGGTGGAGCGCTATTTAAAGGTGACCGCTTCCTGCCTTTTATTGTTGGTGCCATTTTTGAACTACGCATTCTGAGAGAGAGAGAGAGACTTCTGGAGAGTTTCAACGTTGTGTGAAGGAGTTTTGGGTACTGAGCAGCACTTTGAAGGTTCATTATGATTTGCCGTTACTTGTATCGATTTAGAAGAGACTGTGGGGGCTGCACTCTGAGCTCTTTGCATGGTACTCTCCATTGTTCTTTCCAGCAGATTTGATGTGCAGGTCTCTCCAGGCCGAGATTCAAGGCTGCAATTAGCAGGATGTGGATGGAAAGTGAGATTAACCATCCCCTTTAAGACCTGGCCCATGCCATTGTGTGTGTGTTCCATTGCTGACTGACATTACATGAGCTTCGCCAGCGCTCTGAGGTAGCGCCTCGCTCCTCGGCCTTTGCGCCTTAAGACAGGTGTGAAGCGCCTGATTTAGCGCTCCAATCACCTCCAGGGGCGATAAAAGTCAAGTTTGCAGTCGGTGGCGATAACTAGTGCCAGGCGCTAATCTTTGCGCCCGGCCGATAATTGCGCCCCAAATGGGGCGATACTGAATTTCTCCCCCTAAGTGTTTCTACATTTTGTGTGTCCATCTGGGGATTGCGACTTGTGTCCACTGCTCTCCTGTGTTTACACGCTTCAATGAGGCTGGTCTCCATGTCGGTCAGCTCTGAAATCAAAAACTCGCTTAATCGTGCATGCACAAGTAGGCTGTGCCATTTAGAGACTGCACATGCCGTCCATAATATCTGACATCACAAGACAAGTATGAATAAGGAAAGCCATTCGGACGATCTTAATTCATCCATCCAGAAAGATCCTAACGCCCCCATTGTACCATTCAATTGGTTTATCAAGACATCAGTCCACAGGCACACTAAACCCAAAATTAACACTTTCACTAGCCAGGTTCAGGAGTTCTCAGAACCAGTGGCAGATCAAGGGGCATAGCCAGAAACTAGGTCTCCCCTGCAATGTTTTTACAAAACCAGGTACAGGAAACTCTCTTTTAACCGGCACCTAAATAACCGGAAATCTCTCTTAACCGGCAAAATTCTTGAGTAGGTAACCGGGGTTTTCCTTCATCTCTCCTTTAAAAATAACTTTAAAAAAAACCCCGAGGCGTTTGCCTTGTATCGGAGCGTGTAGATTGGGAGGGGAATGTGCAGCCCGGGTAGGCAGCGGACACGACAGATGGTCAGCTGGCGGTCCCCGGGGAGACGGAGCTCCGAATGCAGGCGCATGTCAGTGTGTACGGGGCTCTCGTACGTTGGGAGATATAACTCTCCATTATCCGGACTTTTTGATTAACCGGCACCACGCCGGTCCCGTCGGTGCCGGTTAATAAAGAGTTTCCTGTACATTTATCTTTGGCAGTACGGACTGACTGGGACCCGTGAGCTGGGTGTTGGTGGCACGATCACAATGCAAAAACTCCTTATAAGACTTTTAAGAACTAGGGAATTGACATGCAGGCATTTGAAAGATAAAGGGGAAGCCAAAAATAAAATGTTTGTCCCTGCCTCCCTTTCTGTTACCATGATGATAGGCTTTGGAGAACTAACAGGGGGAGGAAACCAACTTGGTAAGGTGTCCTGACAGAGTCTGATTGTCAACTTGCAGGTAACCTGCTCAGAGTAACAGTACTGTCAATGACAAAATCTTCCTCAATTTCTAACTTCAGGCAGTAGTTACTCAATCTCATCTTTTTAATACCATGGCCACAGAACAGTCAAGGTTTATCCTGCTCCAGTTTTCTGTGGGTATGGCCCTGGCCTTAAGCTATGGGGAAAATAGATGTACATCATTCTCAGCTCTTTTGTCAATAATTAGTTGTTTTAAGTTGCCTTCCTTAAATGCATGTGGAGTAAACCTTGCTGAAACAGGCCTAATTATGTGGGATTAAATACCTGAGGCAGGCAGCACAACAGTTCCCCAGGGCACCTTTGGTGATTGGCCAACCAGCCTGGATCATTAATGGAATCTGGAGTCCAGAGTTGTCACCAGGGAGTGGAATTCTTCCCTCTCAGCTGCATATAGCCCTGCAAACAAATTCTCCTAGATGGACAGGCAGTGGAGAGCTTACCTTATGCCATAGGTCGCATAGTTTTAGCTGGTTAAACTCCACCAGTGCTCCTACATGAGATTCCTTAAACCTTGGTTGTTGCCAACCGCAGCCTGAGTTCTTTGGACTTAGGCAAGTGGGGATTGCCACTTCTATGAGAAGAGAGTTCATACTGTGTATCGGGCAAACAGAAACTCTACCTGTGTGGATTTGGAGGTCCTAAAGCACGGTGATGGGTCTCTATATATCGTAAAACCGGGCTCACCAGAAAGAACACCTGTAACTTGAGCTTTATTCCAGCAAAGCCATACTAATAGATAAACTATTTCTGCGTCTTGCAAAAACTCCTTTTGTTTTGTCCAATTGCGTCCAGTGTTCCATCCCAATTCTGAAAAATGTTGTTAAAAGTCTGTCTGTGTTCTGAGAGAATCAACCTGTGAGCTCATGTTACACCCTTGTATATGTGCCCTTTGAATTCGGTCCATAATCTCAAAATACAACAAAGTTCAGAACTTGCTTTATGAAAAAGATTGTCCAACGAGTGACAACACATGGAACACTATCCAGGTAGGATAGTGGAGGCAAAATCCTTTAAGAAATAGCTGGATGGTTGTGGGGGAGGGGGGGGTGGTTTACACTCTCTCTAATGGATGAGCTAAAATGGGCCAAATGGTCTTCCGTAACCATAACTGTCTTATGGGGGGAGAAATTCAGTATCGCCCCATTTGGGGCGCAATTATCGGCCGGGCGCAAAGATTAGCGCCTGCCGCCAATTATCGCCACCGACTGCAAACTTGACTTTTATCGCCCCTGGAGGTGATTGGAGTGCTAAATCAGGCGCTTCACACCTGTCTTAAGGCGCAAAGGCCGAGGAGCGAGGCGCTACCTCAGAGCGCTGGCGAAGCTCATGTGATGTCAGTCAGCAATGGAACACACACACAATGGCACGGGCCAGTTCTTAAAGGGGATGGTTGATCTTGCTTTCCATCCACATCCTGCTCATTGCAGCCTTGAATCTCGGCCTGGAGAGATCTGCACATCAAATCTGCTGGAAAGAACAATGGAGAGAACCAGGCAAAGAGCTCAGAGTGTAGCCCCCACAATCTCTTCTAAATCGATACAAGGAATGGCAAATCAAAATGAACCTGCAAAGTGCTGCTCAGTACCCAAAACTCCTTCACACAGCGTTGAATCTCTCCAGAAGCCTCTCTCTCTCTCTCTCTCAGAATGCGTGGTTCAAAAATGGCACCAACAATAAAAGGCAGGAAGCGGTCACCTTTAAATAGCGCTCCCCCAGTCCCTTCATGACTGCAAAACGCTCCCCTCAACCTGTCGTTGCTAGCGTCAGGCGGTAAGGCAGGGGGCGTCACTCAATATCCGCTCCGGGGTGATACCTGGGGCGTTGCGCACTCGACTGACGTCACGATCTGCCAGCGCAGGAGATCGTGGCGGTAGTGTTTAGCGCCGCCGCAAAATGTCTAGCTAATTTCGCGAGCGGCGCAAACATCGCCGCGCCTGGGCGCTAGATGCTTTGCGCCCCATTAGCGCCCTCTTAAGGCGCTAACGGGAGGCGCAACCAAATGAATTTTTCCCCCATGATCTTTTGAACAAATATAAACCAACACAAGAAATTCAGTGCTCCTCCCCTCAAAACCTGCCTCCCTCATAATACTACACAAAGTATAAAAATAGTCGAATATTGTTTAGAAAAAGGCACACCAAAGTGAAAAAGTACATAACGTGTTGTCTTCCTTTGCACGCTACTCACTTGACTGTCTCAAAACAAAATCAAGGGCAACAATAAATAAATATATTACATGTAAAACTACTGTGAAAAATAGATGTGAAACACAAAGAACGCAAATCTGAATGGGCTATCAATGACCATTTGGTATTACTGCCACAAGGGTTAAAATGCTCTTAGTTTGACTCTTATTGATAACTTAACTGTCAAGGCTATATTGATCCCCACAAATCAAATAGGCAACCAATGTGGGGTTTTTTCAAAAGCATCAATACAAATCCATCAGTACAATGTTTTTGTGAAAAATTGCCATTTAATTGACAGTGTGTACTATCTCAAAACAAGTGAAGAAGCTGCAAAGTTATTTTTTTTTACACACAAGCATTATTGAATCATTTCTGTTTTATTTATTATTACATTCAAAGAAAACCTTTGGATTCTTCGGCTCCAAACTGTATCTAGTCAGAATCTTCACACGGTCTGTTGATTAAATATTTCCACAGTGGAAGTTTACTTGTACAGTAATATTAATACATGTGGGTGGATGCATTTTTCCGGCACCGAAACTAAAACCTCTCCCTATCCGCCAATTCTCATGGTGTGTTGAAATAATAAACATGACTCTGCTTGATTATATTTAGGGTTAGGATCTTCCATCATTTCTCTGTGGAGTTTTCAGCACCTATATTAACACATTTATGTGATCAGACGGTGATATGAAACATATTGATCCCCACTGAAACCGTATCTCTATCCTGAGGGCTGATTGCAATTTATGGGATTAATAAGCCTCAATTACTCTCCAGGAGCAAAATTACACTGTAACGATTCAATGAGAACCTTTTCAGTGTTCCAGCTTCATTCCAAGGTAAAATAAAATGAAATGAGAATGACAGATCCGCTAAATGGCCACGCCTGACTGCCCTGTCTCGGCAGCAGGACAATGCGTCACTGTTGCATTGAGTTAAATACAATCCACAGTGAAAAGAGTCACTGAACTTAGGCACACATCACCATTATCAGAGGCAGTAATGTTTAATACCCTCTTTATATTAGAGGGTTTCCTCCAATGGCAAGAGCACCACCAGATGTAATACTGTAGTATAAATGACCCAACGGTCTTACTGTTTGAAGCAGCAGAGCTCTCCTGGACGAGGGATTTTGCTCCCTGCCTTCCACCAAAAGTGCCAACTGTGGCAAATGACACGGCATTTGGCATCTGGACAT
The DNA here is from genome assembly GCA_030390025.1 of Squalus acanthias. Taxonomy (NCBI): domain Eukaryota; kingdom Metazoa; phylum Chordata; class Chondrichthyes; order Squaliformes; family Squalidae; genus Squalus; species Squalus acanthias. The sequence continues at coordinate 142,182,709 of CM059428.1, forward strand.
CATTTTGGTCCTGGCGTGCTGACTTACCTGCCTGCTTCTACAGGCCAGCAATTCCCCTTTCACACTGCTGGCCTCAATCTATGATCCCCCAACATTTGGAAGGCACAGCCTGATTGGAAAAAAATCATGAATGCAGTTTTGCACTAAATGCACATACAAAAGATTCGTACATGCTCAGTACCGTTAAAACTCTGATCACGACTTCGGAGAAACTCACGCATGCGCAGTCCCCCATTTTTCCTTATGTATAAGATTAATATTAGATCAGGTTGATCCAGCTCTCAATGGCCTTGAAATTACATTGCGGATGATAGCAAACGATTGCTTAACGTGTTCATCTGAAATTCCTCTGTCTGTAATTATAACGGAGCCATTAACACATTTCTTTTAAATGGATTAATGCCTCCCCTAAAATAACAGATAAAGCAATTTCAAACAAATGGTGGTGGTGGTGGGTCAGCTGATAAGTGAACTCCTTAATGTAGAACTGATCCATACAGACCAGGATGGGAAATCAGCCAGGGTTCCTGATGTGGCTCTCTATCCAACCACTCTAGCTAGAAAGTGCATAATTACGGTTGTCAGATGAGAATAGGATCAGGCTCAGCTTTGATGCCCCTGTGGTCAACTCGTGTGTTGATATTCACTGTCTGGCTTTACACCTGAAAATTGGGCACTTGTGCGAGGCATCATAGGGCTGCTGGTGCCAATGACACCATACTGCATCTTCAGTAGAGGAAGGGAGGAAATTGGAGAAGAAAGAAAATAAAACAAAATGTATATGTTGCGTACAATTAAAATTAAACAAAAGACACATTTGGGAAATTTACCGCAGTCAAAGTTATTCCCATTCAGCTCTTGTCATAGAATGTGGAATGTTTGAATGCATGTAAAGGGAATGAAGTGAAACAATTGGACACAAAATGCTTGACTTCTGAAATCTTCTTGGTTTAGTCCGTTCCCTGTCAGTTAGGCTTAAACCAGCCAATAAGTTTCCATTAGGATAATGGAAATTCCTTGGGGGAAAAATTGAGTCGCGCCACCTTTGGGGCGCTAACTTCGCTGGGGCGCTACTTTTAGCGCCCGGGCGCAAAGCCTTGATGGTTCAACACAAAACGCAACACAGACCTTTATATAAGTGAGAACAAAGTCTCCTGAATTACAAATACTGTCATATTTCTCAAACTACCTTCTGGATTGTACGTGAGCCTGGACAATCCGCATCAGGCCTTCTGGAGTGGGTCTTTCACAAATGCTGGTTTGAATGAGTGTGAATGGGCACTCGTGGAAACGCACTGAGTGAAATCGTCCCACTCTCGTGTCTGTTACTTCTCCTCCTCCACCCCCCTGCCCCCCCTTTCAGCTGCCTGTGTTAAAAATGTAAATTATAATCTGCATCTGTGATGCTGTGTACTGACTCAGTGGACTCGATTTTGTTACACTCCCCTTGCCTGGATTCTGGACAGGCAGAGCACACCAGAATTGCAATCTGCCTATCCAGGACGAGGTACTCCCAATTTTAATGGGCTGGGTCTTTATGCGACCTGGTTGCAACCTCTGGCAAGGCCTTGGGCTGAGAATTGGGGGTGGAAACAGGAGCACAGCTGAGAGGTAATGCGCTTGAGGGCTGTTAGAGGCCATTAAATCATCCCCAGCATGATTCCATGCCTCAGGGGAAGAAGACGGAAAAAGGGAGCGAACCGGAAAGAAACAAAAAAAATGTTCCTTCCATTACTGATGATCTCCAACCACCCCCCACCAGCCCACCCCCTACCCCTGCCCCCCCCCCCACCCCCCCACCGCATTGTGTTGAACATAAGAACATAAGATGTAGGAGCAGGAGTAGGTCATTCGGCCCATCGGCCCATCGAGCCTGCTCTGCCATTCAATAAGATCCTGCCTGCTCCCCATAACCCTTGACTCCCTTATCGTTCAAAAATCTGTCTATCTCCACCTTAAATATATTCAATGACCCAGCCTCCACAGCTCTCTGGGGTAGAGAATACCACAGATTCACAATCCTCTGAGAGAAGAAATTCCTCCTCATCTCAGATTTAAAAGGGTGCCCCCTTATTCTGAAACAATGCCCCCTAGTTCTAGATTCACCCACGAGGGGAAACATCCTCTCAGCATCCACCCTGTCAAGCCCCCTCAGAATCTTATATGTTTCAATAAGATCCCCTCTCATTCTTCTAAACTCCAATGAGTATAGGCCCAACCTGCTCAACCTTTCTTCATAAGATAACCCCTTCATCTCAGGAATCAACCTCGTGAACCTTCTCTGAACTGCCTCCAATGCAAGTATATCCTTCCTTAAATAAGGAGACCAAAACTGTATGCAGTACTCCAGGTGTGGTCTGAAGTGAAGACCCGATACGATTACCATCCTAGATATCACTTTCTCTCTCAGTGCTATCAATGATTGCCTCGCTAAACACTACTTCTGCTTCCCATTAAGCAGCACACCATGCCATATCTTCGGCAGTACTACTGCTGCCTGTTTTCAATCCCCTGCTGCAGCTCCCAAGCCTGCTCTCAGTTGGACCCAAATAAAAACCACTGCAAACTAGGGTTGCCAACTCTGGTTGAATGTATTCCGGGAGGTTTCCTCACATGACCTTCGGCCTCCAACCATTCCACCCCCATGCATTGGTCACCCGACACTGCCATTCAGGATTTATGAAAGGGAAATCCTGTTTGACAAACCTATTGGAGTTCTTTGAGGATGTAACTAGTGGAGTAGACAAAGGGGAACAGGTAGATGTGGTGTATCTGGATTTTCAGAAGGCCTTCGATAAGGTCCCACACAGGAGGTTGGTGAACAAAATTAGGGCACATGGAATTGGGGGTAATATACTAGCATGGATTGAGAATTGGTTAACAGACAGAAAACAAAGAGTAGGGATAAACGGGTCTTTTTCAGGATGGCAGGCTGTGAATAGTGGGGTACCGCAAGGATCGGTGCTTGGGTCCCAGCTATTCACAATCTATATCAATGATTTGGATGAGGGGACTAAATGTAACATTTCCAAATTTGCTGATGATACAAAGCTAGATGGCAGTGTCAGTTGTGAAGAGGATGTGAAGAGGCTTCAGGGGGATCTCAACAGGCTCAGTGAGTGGGCGAGAACATGGCAGATGGAATATAGTGTGGATAAATGTGAAGTTATCCATTTTGGTAGAAAAAACAGAAAGGCAGAGTATTTCCTAAATGGTGAAAGATTGGGGAATGCAAATGCTCAAAGGGACCTGGGTGTCCTTGTACATGAGCCACTGAAAGTGAATGTGCAGGTGCAGCAAGCTATTAGGAAGGCAAATGGTATGCTGGCCTTCATTACAAGAGGATTTGAGTCCAGGAGTAAAGAAGTCTTACTCCAATTATATAGGGCCTTGGTGAGACCACACCTGGAGTACTGTGTACAATTTTGGTCTCCTTACCTAAGGAAGGATATACTTGCCATAGAGGGAGTGCAACGAAGGTTCACGAGATTAATTCCTGGGATGGCGGGACTGTTGTATGAGAAGAGATTGAGTAAACTAAGCCTGTATTCTCTTGAATTCAGAAGAATGAGAGGGGATCTCATTGAAGCATACAAAATTATTACAGGGCTTGATAGGGTGGATGCTGGGAGAATGTTTCCCTTGGCTGGGGAGTCTAGAACCAGGGGCCACAGCCTCAGGATAAAGGGTAGGCTATTCAGGACTGAGATGAGAAGAAATTCCTTCACACAGAGGGTGGTGAATCTTTGGAATTCTCTACCCCAGAGGGCTGTGGAGGCTCAGTCATTGGGTATATTCAAAACAGAAGTCAATAGATTTCTGACTAGTAAAGGCATCAAGGGATATGGTGATAGGGCCGGTGAATGGAGTTGAGGCAGAAGATCAGCCATGATCTCATTGAATGGTGGAGCAGGTTCGAAGGGCCGAATGGCCTACTCCTGCTCCTATTTCTTATGTTCTTATGCCACTCGGCCATCCTACACAAATTGGATAGCAAGCAGACTCTTCGCTACCCGATTGAATGATTCTTAACTGTCATTCTGTCTTTTTTTTCCCCCATCTCCAATATCTTCATAATAAATAAATGAAAATGCTAAAAGAATTTTATTTTAAAACAACACATTTTTGTAATGCCCCCATGAGTTTTCTTCTCGATTGCTCACAGCAGTGCCTGGGAGATTAAAATCTGGGAGGGTTGGGAACCCTTACTGCAAGCTTGTCCCCACAGAGAGTACAAATGTTGCCTCTCCCACTGCTTCAGTTCAAATGTAATGGCCCAGATATTCCGATCACAGGCCTCCCGCGGGCGGAGGACTGCGATCCGGAAAAATCTGCGCCCTTACCTGAGGGCTCCCGGGAGGCGCACAGTTCCGATGCTGGGCCTCTCCAAACTGCCGGTGTGCAGGGCCCACGTATCCCAGAGGCGCAGGTAGTTCGCAGCGTCCCTGGGATCACGTGGGCCATGGGGAGCCAATCAAAGAAGGGAATCTCCCTTCATACATTTGACAGGAAGACCTGTCAAATATATGAATGGAGATCACCCCCAAAACATAGTAAAACTTTAAATAAATTTTAAAAAAACATCACATTTTTAAAATGACTTGAAAGTACAAATAAATTAACTATTTTAAACAAAACTTTAAATTTTTGAAAAAAATAATTAAAGTTTTGTACAGGGCTAAAAATAAACTTACTTTTTTTTAAGTATTTTTAAATGATACATTTTTTTTTTACTTTTTTCAACTCTTATCCTGGTAAAAGCAGGCCTTACGCCTGCTTTTCCCAGGTGCAAGAATTGTAAGGGTTTTCAGCGGGCGGAGGGTCTCCAAAAAGCGGAACTCTCTGCCCGCAGAGGCCCTTCTCCCGGGCAGGCAGAGGATCTGTCAAGAGCTTTCTTGACAGATCGGAAATGCCGGTTTCCAGCGCATGCACAGTGCATGCCTAAAACCGGCATTTCCGATGTCCTTACAGGTGAGTACACAGCCTGTACACACCCGTAGGGATCGGAATATCTGGCCCATTAGTGTGGTACTCAGCCATACGGACTAGAAAGGTCTCTGGTTTGATACCTCTGCTGAGTTAGCTGATCTGACCTGGGGTACTGTGGGTGCTGTCTGGCCTAAGGGGAGGAAAATTCAGGCTCTAAGACTCCTGACTGCTGTCTAGTGACTTTTGCTGGGAAGTACGAGTGTGTTTGGATGTCACTCGAAGACAGGAATAGGCTTGGGTGTGATATTCCACACACTTGATGAATCTGACAACACTCATGACCCAGGCTCATGTACATAGCCTAGAGTAACGCCATAAATCAAGGTACCTCTTTCAGAAGAGGGAAACTGAAGAAAATCAGAGTTAAAAACAAAGTATGGATGGTATGAATCATGCCTTATGTGTCTAATGCTGACTTTTTTTTGGCATTTCATTAAGTTGTTGAATTTTTTTTATTGTTCACCAATAATACGACCCTGTTTTCTTATTGGCCCAGAAATTGATCTCGCTCTGTTCCCGCGGGGGTAAGGCTTCCCCGCGATCTCTCACTCCGCTTGTGCTTTTTCAGATCCAGCTCGCACGAACTTGATGTTCCAGACATCAGCTGGGCAGTGCTTGCGTATCCCACTGGCGTAGTGAATTCGTGCGAGCTGTGGGATCACGTGACTCAGTTAGAGCCAATGGCAGCACACCATCTTCCATTCATAAGTTTCACATACGTGCTGTGAAATCTATGAATCTTACACCCCCCCAAAATAACAGCTAAACCTCAATTAAATTAAAAAAAAACCATCACATTAATAAAATAAGTATAGTTAAATAAATTAACCATTTTAAATAAAAAATTTAATTTTTGAAAAAATTTAAAATCTTTTAAAAAGTTATAAAAATAAACTTACCTGTCTTTAAAGTCTCTAAAAAAGATATACCTGTTAAAAAAAATTCAAAAAAATACTTAATTCACTACTTACCTTGTTAAAAGTGGGTCTTACTCCTCCTTTTTCCATTTCTAAAATCTTCCGTACTTACCTGCGCGTCCAAAGCATGAAGTGCACAGCGTGCGCGCAGCCTGTAGCGCGCACGCGATGCACCGAGGAACCGCCCCCTTTTCAAAAGAGCAAGTGCCGGTCAATGGTAGCGCCCCAAACAGGAGGCGGGGCGCTACTGGAAGCGCTCCCCCTCCCTCTTGGGGCGCTCCCATTGAATATCACAGTGCTACGTGTAGCAGCGCCACGCTAGGGCTAGGGCCATGATCTTTCACCCAATTTTAGCCTGAGTGACTGTAATAGATCTAATTGGGCTGGTTCTGGTATTCAGTCTAGAATTGCACTCAGCCCATGTGAAAATATCTTTTGAAAAAGCGCTTCAACAATCTTACATTTCAATTTCCTACATCCTTTGCGTTTCCAAAAAATCTGCTGGACATTGCAGCATTTCCTATTTCCAGTGGATAAGCACAATTCATACAGGAGATGTGGCTACAGTTACTGTATACACATACAGGAACTCCAACCATACCGTGTTGCATTTGCATAACTGCCTGCAGTTTACCAAGTGCTTGTGGTGTTATTTGACCCAGTAATCGCTGTCAGAAAAAGCTCTGCATAAAGTACCAAAGGTACTTGCCGAAAGTATCAGGGGGACATCTTGTTATTGTCATCAATTCTTCTTCAATTATTTCCATTTCCTTTCCCTTTAATGCTAAGTCTTGGCTTTCTTTACAGTGTAATGGAAGCATTGCTTGGCTGAGCAAGGTTTCTGTGAGTTTCAGTTCTCCTTCACTAATTTACATTTTCGACTCTATTTCAGGACTAGTGTGTGTCATGTCAAACCGATATTTGTCCTGACCCAACATACAGCTACTTTGCAGAAATCACTGAACAGCAATCAGCAGTGGGAATCATGGCTGATGTTTCCCCACTGAGGCCAATTTTAATGCCCTATCACCACTTGGCTGAGATCAGTTAACTCAGCGTAAGCCAGGGATAGAAACTGGTAACGTTTTGGTCTTTACAGGTCTGTTTCATGCTGGACAGTGTATTTACCAACTAAGTGTATTTTTGCACATGCAATGAGTTCTAATAACAGCAGCGAGGGTTATTAGCTTAGAGGAATCTAACCGCATCGAAAGCTGAATTAGCAGTTAAAGCCACAGCGCCCAGGGTTAACGATTCTCTACTGTTGTCAATGTTCTCTAAAAACTGAGCTGCAGGAGTATGATCTTGGCTATGTCTACATTTTAAACTTGTGTGTTAGTAATACCATGGGGGCAAAATTAGAACCCCTCATCACGCCCGTTTCTCAGGCACAAAACAAGGGAAATAAAACACCAATTTTGCGGAGCTGTGTCCCACGCTAGAACGCACTTGAAGTATGTCAGATACCACATAGGCTCAGGGGCTGTCTATGCATCCCTGGCGGCCACCTGAAACAGGCATTAGGCCCTTTCCATATGATAATGAGGGGCCAACGCCTGTTTCATGATCCTGATCCAAAATTTGGCAGGACTAGGCTGAACAGCCGCTCACTTTTTCGGGTTCTTCTATGGCCTAACCAGCAGGAGGCCACCAACAAATAGGTAGTTAATGTGAAGCCGGGAGGAGCACTCCTGTTCCTCCTGGCTCCACAGTACGGCTGCTGCCTGCCCGCACTTGTCCCCTTCATGTTCTCCTTCCCCCCTCTCCCCCACAGACCTACCTGAGGGCTGCTGTCGGCATTGCAGCCAGCCCAAATTGGTGTCTTTGAAAGCGGCGCTCAGCATCGGGACGCATGATTGGCGTCGGCAGCTCGCTGGAATTATGTTGATGACGCCCAAGGCCAAATTTCGGACAAGCTTCAGGCTTGTCAAGCTTCCAGCGCTCGTTGCAAGTGCGCTGAACATTTCACACTCGAAAACAGGATTAAATATATTTCTCCCCACCCCCCCCATGCCTTTGCTCCAATATAAAGTATTGTAATTGGTGATTCTAGATATAATAAAAGAAAGACTTGCATTTATATAGCGCCTTTCACGTTCCAAAGCGCTTTACAGCCAATTAAGTGTAGCCACTGTAATGTAATGTAGTAAAGAAAAAAATGACATCTCGTAAAATTATTAAGCCATAGTATTATTAAAAAAGGAAAGCTGGTGTGTGTTTTATAAATGTGCATTTGGTTATTTGATATTACAACCAATAGTCCACTTTTTCAAAGGGCTACAAATTCACGTTACCACCATCCAAACAGGTCTATTCAATCTTTATCACTACTGTGACTTTATTGGCCAACCATTTATTGTGTGATTTTGTACTTCACTGAGCTGTATTTATAGTCTCTAGGGTTCCATGAATTGGATACATTAGATTTCTCGTGTTGATGTATTCATAGTCATTACAAATACATGTAACTGCCCCTATGTCAACCTTCCAGCTTTATCTGATGCTGTTAGAACAGCATGGTATAAAATATTTCAGCGAGGCATCTGTACTTCATGTAAATACGTTTATTTGCTACACATGAAATTATGTGCAGCAGTACTTTTACTGCTTTGGATAGGCTCCTACTGTCAGCTGACTAGAGAGGGGCTTAAAGGGGCATCATGAAAAAGTGATTGGCCAACCTCTTTTAGTTTGTTCACAAACATACAATACAATGATGCAAATCACATTGAATGCATCATCATGTCACTAAAATGAGATGTCACTGTAATGGTTCTTCTGCCTCTGTCCAAGCCAAAAAAAAGGTCAAATATTGTCTCAATCTAAATGTCCCATTAAAGCAGGCCTTTGCGTAGAGCAGTGTTGTCCTGTAGAAATCACTGACTCGCCACAGAAAGAAAGACTTGCATTTCTATAGCGCGTTTCACGACCACCGGACGTCTCAAAGCGCTTTACAGTCAATGAAGTACTTTTGAAGTGTAGTCACTGTTGTAGTGTAGGAAACGCAGCAGCCAATTTGCGCACAGCAAGCTCCCACACACAGCAAATGTGATAATGACCAGATTATCTGTTTTTGTTATGTTGATTGAGGGATAAATATTGGCCAGGACACCGGAGATAACTCCCCTACTCCTCTTTTACGTCCACCTGAGAGAGCAGACGGGGCCTCGGTTTTTAATGTCTTATCCGAAAGACAGCACCTCCGACAGTGCAGCACTCCCTCAGCACTGCACTGGAGTGCCAGCCTAGATTTTTGTGCTCAAGTCCCTGGAGTGGGACTTAGGAATTGAGCACAACTAGGCTGACACAGGTGTGGCTATGCTACACCGTATTAGCCACATGCACCAATATTAGTAGAAAACGCATTACATACACTCACAATACAGGGAAATGTACTTCACATCATGCATGACATCATCGGGACCCCACAGCAATTCAACTAGACTGATTGAGTGGGAAGCCGCAGTGGCTTTCCAGCCAGGTGAAGACAGTGGGGATGAAGATCGGGGCTAGAGTGTCCCAAAAAAAACACCTTTTTTTTTACTGGAGCCAGACATGCTGCTCCGGGCCCCACCAGGAAAGCTTAGGCCTCCCCTACCGTGGACCCACTCCTTCTTCCTGATCACAAGATCCACACGAGAAGGTCTTGGCAGTCAATCCTGCCACTTACCTGGTGTTGGCGGGCAGCCTTTGGGCCACAAGTTTTAGGAACATAGGAACAGGAGTAGGCCATTCACCCACACGAGCCAGTTCTGCCATTCTATGAGATCATGGATGATTTGTATCTTAACTCCATCCACCCACTTTGGCTCCATATCATTTTATACCATTGTCTAGCAAAAATCTATCAATCTCAGATTTAAAATTATTAATTGAGCTCGCACCTACTGCTTTTTGTGGGCGAGAGTTCCACACTTCTACCACCCTTTGCGTGAAGAAGTGTTTCCTAACTTTAGTAACTTCTCTCTTGAATGGCCTTGCTCTGATGTTAAGGTTATGTCCCCTTGTCCTAGACCCCCCCTCCCCCGCCCCCCCAGTGGAAAAAGTTTCTTTCTATCTACCCTATCGATTCCTTTCAAAATTTTAAAAACTTCAGGTAATGATGCATAATGATTATCCGCTGCTTCCTGTGGCGGGGTAATTCCAGCCATCTACATACCATGCAGGGTCACCTGCTTAAGGCTGCAGAGCGGGAAAGGGACCTAGAGGTCATAGATCATGATGCAGAGATGCCAGTGTTGGACTGGGGTGGACAAAAGTGAGAAGTCGCACAACACCAACGCGCTCCGAAAACTTGTGATTTCAAATAAAGCTGTTGGACTATAACCTGGTGTTGTGCGACTTCTCACTATAGATCATGAAACATTGAAGGCCCATGACCAGTGTGACGAGGCTGTAGGGAAAGCAAATAGGGTGTAGGGGTGTATAGCTAGGATAGTTAAAAATTAAACTGGAAACATGGCACTTGCCTCATATAAGTAAGGCTTTGGTACGGCCACAGCTAGAATGCTGTGCCCAGTTTGAGTCCCCTCTTGTGGTGGGAGATAATGAACCACTGGAGAAAGTCCAGAGGAGGGCCACCAGAATGATACTAAGAGCTCTTAGTTATCAGGAGAGACTCGGGGGACTGGGGCTTTTTTCACTAGAGAGGTATAGACTTTGAAGTGATATGATTGAAGTCTTTAAAATGCTGATGGGGAAAGTTCTGCTCAGGTGAGTAAGTTATGTGAGCTAGATAGAGAGGGGAGCACTTGAATCCATCACCACACAATATAAAAAACATAGTTAAGTTAGATACCAGGAAGTATTTATTTTTGCAGAGATACTTTGACCTCTGGAATAGATTGCCAGAGCATTTTAAATGGTAGGTATGGAGTTGCTAGGGCCTTCAAAAGGGAGCTTGATGAGTTCGTAAGAATGGAAAATATCGCAAGTTATAGAAAGTACATGAGGGGTAGCTGTAATTAGTTATATCAGTTACTGCAGTCTCCGACAGCTTGCTTGATTGCATTCGGGGGTTAGAGAAGGATCTCCTAGAATTTTTTTCTAAATTGGCCTAAGATAGTTTCTTTTTTGTTGTGCGTCTCAGGAGATTGTGTAATTGGGGGGCAGGGGGAGGGTGGGTCGAAGGTGCATGTAGACTGCACCATGTCTGAATGCTGCATTAACAAGTTGGTCTTTTCCTGTCCTTTTTCGTATATCCCTATGTTCTCCAGAGTAAATGATCTCAGGCTCTTCAACTTCTTCCAATAGCTCAGATGTCTTAAGCTAGGTATCAGTCTGGTCGCCCTTTTCTGCACTGCTTCCAATACCTGGATATCCTGGCTATAATACAGAATTGGACGCAGCACTCCAGGTGTAGCCGTACCAATGTTTTGTACAGACTCATCAACACGAAGTGCTGCCAAACGCTGTGTTGTTGGTTTCAGCGAACTATCCAACAATATCTCCAGACCCCTCACCCGTCTGGTGTCCTGCAGCTGTGAGCCATTCAGTTTACATTGACACTCTTATTTCACTTCCCTAGTCTTAACATTATCAACCTTTTGTATTTGGTTTGCCTGTTTCTTGTTGTTTGAACCCTCTCCCCACCCCCCTTATCCCCCACACCACCATCACTAATTTGATGTCATCTGAAAATTTATACAGCTTTATTTCTGTCCTGAGCTCCAGATCATATATACATAGTGTAAATAACAGTGGTTCCAGAGAACGACTGCTACCTGTAAAACTGTACCACTGCAAGGACACACTGGCCGGATTTTGCGGTCAGCAGCGAAGGGACAGCGCTTGCCGCTGACTTCAAAGAAAGCTGCCCACAAAGATTTAGCAGGCTCTGTGATGTCAATTTCCCTTATTACGACGTCAATTTCATTCTGACGCCATCTATAGGGGATCTGTGGCGTCCAGGAACAGTGATGTTATCAATCAGGCTGAGCAGCCAATCAGATTGAAGAATTCTCACAGACAGCAAACCAGGAAGTTAAAAGCACTGATTATCATTCACTTTTTAATCATTTTACAGTGAGCGAAAAAAATATTGGGACACACATATGGGATTAAGGTAGAAGCTGAAATATCATGAACAACCTTTAAAAAAAAAAATTATTTTAAAATTCTATAGAATTTTTATCATTGAATGGCAGGAATGACACACCACACCTAAAAATTAGTTTTTAAGGCCAGAGAGGTTGTTCAGCAGTAATTATAACTTAGTTCAGGGTTAAAAACTCAGTTACACCTCATTCAACAAGGCTTAACTTTTTCAATGGTTTTTACAGCGAGTATAGTGCGTAAAAAGTTGACGTTCACGTCAAATCACTGTGTTGATTGCAGCTGCGAAGGCTACAACAGTGCACCCTGTAGAGGAGCAGGGTATCACTGACAGCAACTTCCGGATTTCCGCGTTTAACTGCGCATGTGCAGACGCCAGAAGTTGCTGTCAGTTTTACACAGTAATGACGGCGAGCGCTGACAGTTTCGCCGTCATTACAACTGCAAATTCCGGGCCAATGCTTGCAGGGTAGAGAAGGTAAGGGGAGAAAATGTTGGGGAACAAAATGACGAGCAAAGAAAAATTCCTTTTAAAAAGCTGCTCCATGAATTTTGTTGATATGAAAGAGCAAAACTTTGAAAAAATTGGAAAACTAGCAGACACTGATAATCTGTGCCACAGTCACTTCACACTCACAATGTAAACAGTAACTGTTTTATTCTGTGAAAATATATTACCTGCGGTTCACAGTATATATCAATGATTTGGATGAGGGAACCAAATGTAATATTTCCAAGTTTGCTGACGACACGAAACTAGGTGGGATTGTGAGTTGTGAGGAGGATGCAAAGAGGCTTCAAGGCGATTTAGACAAGTTGAGTGAGTGGGCAAATACATGGCAGATGCAGTATAACGTGGACAAATGTGAAGTTATCCACTTCAGTAGGAAAAACAGAAAGGCAGAGTATTATTTAAATGGTGCTAGATTGGGAAATGTTGATGTACAGAGGGACCTGGGTGTCCTTGTACACCAGTCACTGAAAGCAAACATGCAGGTGCAGCAAGCAGTTAGGAAGGCAAATGGTATGTTGGCCTTCATTGCAAGAGGATTTGAGTACAGGAGCAAGGATGTCTTACTACAGTTATACAGGGCCTTGGTGAGACCACACCTGGAGTACTGTGTGCAGTTTTGGTCTCCTTACTTAAGAAAGGCTATACTTGCCATAGAGGGAGTGCAGCGAAGGTTCACCAGACTGATTCCTGGGATGGCAGGACTGTCGTATGAGGAGAGATTGGGTCGACTAGGCCTGTATTCACTAGAGTTTAGAAGAATGAGAGGGGATCTCATTGAAACCTATAAAATTCTGACAGGGCTAGACAGACTGGATGCAGGGAGGATGTTTCCCCTGGCTGGGGGCTCTAGAACGAGGGGTCACAGTCTCAGGATACGGGGTAGAACATTTAGGACTGAGATGAGAGAAATTTCTTCACTCAGAGGGTGGTGAACCTGTGGAATTCTCTACCACAGAAGGCTGTGGAGGCCAAGTCACTGAATATATTTAAGAAGGAGATAGATAGATTTCTAGACACAAAAGGCATCAAGGGGTATGGGGAGAGAGCGGGAATATGGTATTGAGATAGAGGATCAGCCATGATCATAATGAATGGCGGAGCAGGCTCGAAGGGCCGAATGGCCTACTCCTGCTCCTATTTTTCTATGTTTTCTATGTTTCTATTACGTTCCGTCACATTTGAGAGAAATAAACACATTTGTGTTTTGTGTCCAGAATTTCTACATTGCAAAGAAGAAAGCAGAAGGGAAGGAAATGAAAGAGAAAAACAAGGAGGCTTTACTGGAGGTGAGTAAATACTCTAAACAGTTTGTAACAATCCACTATTTTATTTGTGCATATCAATTTATATCACAGGCCATCATACTAAGAATTCACATCAGTGAGGGAAACAAATATTAACTGTTAATAACCATGAAACCCAAACACAATGTTGTAAAATTGAGAACCTAGTTGTCCCGATCTGGAATACACTGCCTGAAAGGGTTGTGGAAGCAGATTCAATAGTAACTTTCACAAAAGGAATTGGATAAATAATTGAAAAGGAAACATTTTCAGAGCTATGGGGAAAGACGAGGTGAGCAGGACTAATTGGATCGTTCTTTCAAAGAGCTGGCACAGGCATAATGGGCCGAATGGCCTCCTTCTGTGCTGTATGATTTTATGATATCATACTGAGGACACTACATTAGCATCATTTTTTTCATGGTGCCATGTCAATAGGAATTTTTGGCATGCTAGATAGAAACAACTATTTACAGACAGCAACTAGCTTAGGAATATAAGTGCAACACAATAAAAATTGACACAGAGGCCCACATCAGTGATAGAGCCCACGACACTGTGACAGTGATAGACACACAAGCAATCCACCTTGTAAAGGTGAAATCTTTGCTTTCTGTTTGATTCAAGTGTTTCTGGCTACATGTCACATGGTTTTAATAGGATCTTTTCACTGAGAAACAATTCAGCGCTACAATTGGAATAACTGTTCTTCCTCCTCACTGTCCTTAATGTCTCCGCTGAGAAATCACCACGATCATACATTAAAATGAAGATAAGTAGCATCATAGCACAATGGAGCACAAACATGCTGCTTCATAGCAGTGGTGGGATGCAGAATTCAATCCATAGCATCGAGCGTCTGATTTTACTGTGGGGAAATGATGTGAAATAGCCCAGGATTTCCTCATAAGCAGAATGAAAATCAGTGGGCAAGTCATCACTGCACCACTTTCCTGGTAGTTGGTTTAGAACTCAGATGCTGTAAATAAACAGTAGATACAATGAAGAGAAAAGATAGGGTAACATTTTAGGTAGAGACCCGAAACATCTTTTCTCTTTTTAGGTGCTCTCAGACCTGTTGTGTATTTCCAGCATTTTCAGATTTGCGGCATTTACAGTTTTTAAAAATTTGATCTCTATGGTTTATAACAACACTGGTAGATGCTGGGAACAGTTTTGATGCTGCCTGTCCACTCTCTCAATCATAGTGGCCAGGGAATAGGAAGAACAATAATGGGCAGAAAAATAACTGGAAAAAGGACAGGCTCGTCCACTCAAAAGAGTAGAAATGTTAATACGCTAGGGGGCGATTTTAACCCTACTCACTCGGCAGAAACCTGGCAGGTGGGCAGTTAAAATCGCCCTGGCTCTTATCTGTCTGAAAGTCGCCATGATCGCAACGTTTGAAATTTTAACCAGCTCTCCTGAGCAGGCAACAAGGACATGCGCCCGGAGCCAACAGGATCCTTCTTTACATATACATGTTGCAGCCTGACGACATCATTGAGACCCGACTGTAATTTTAAACTCAGGCCTGAGCAGTGAATCCACCTGGAGTTAAAATCGGGGCCTTTTATAGTTAAAGACGGCTTTTCTTGTAATGGCAGTATATAGTGAATCCATTTCTGTGACAGTTGAAATGAGACCAGCTTTGAAGCCATAAAGTTGGAAAATCACTGACAGGTAGTTCTGACAACCCAGTCTCTATTAGACCAGCTAGCACCTTTCCCTCAATCCTAATGGTAACTCCCAACCAACACATATAGAGGTTGAAAATTCTGAAACTTGCCAATAGCACCAATTTTTCCCCAAAATCAAGGTTCTGCCATTGAGATGTGCCTTTTAAGGTGCATATTGAAAATAAAATTCCTGGTGATATTATTCTGGGTCACCAGCCAGTGAGTTTCTCAATTCACTAAATGACTCTGCACTTAATTTACACTGACAGCTGAGGATTCTCCTGAGGTCTCATTGATTCTCACTGATCAGGTCAGAAGGCATTAAGGGAAGATGACAGGCCTATTCAACCAGACTGAACACATCAGACAGCATTGCACCACTCAGACCGAACTCCAGATTTTTGATGTTTAATTTTCCTCACATTCTGACTGTATTTAATATGACAAATCTCCTGTGCTGTGTAACAAATAAATGTACTGAATATCACTAATCCGCTGGATCAGATACTAATAGAGCAAGGTCCAGCAGTAAAGGCTAACTCGTGGAAGAGCTGACTATATTATCAAAGTGCCAGCAAATCCCAGATGCACACACTTTTAAATGTGCAACATAAAAACCGCCAGTCTCAAAAATATTGAAAGCAATTTATTTATAGTTATTATTTAGTACCATAATACCTACATTAAATATTGAGAATGCATAATTTTTTGTGTAGCATGGGTTAAAAGTTACTTTTGTTGAGCCACCAGAAAATACGTTTACATACCATGGGAGTTTACTATGAATATTCTTAAAGGGAACTCATCATTAAAGTTAAAAGATTTCACTTTGCAATGTATATATTAAAGGGAAAGTTAATCCTAGTAAGCAAGTATTTATTCACACTATATTGTAACAGTTTTCTCATAAGTATAACCCTCTTCCACTGCCTTAGTTCATTTTGGTTAATAATAATTAATCGTAATGCCACAATAGGCTGCAATTTGCAATACAATTCTAAACAGGTTATCAGCTTATGAAGAGGATATTACTTTAAATTAAAAAACGCACAATTATTGGACACAATTTTAACTAAATTGCAAATACATACTGAAGTTGTACATGTAAAAAAAAATCAAGGTTCTGCCATCGAGATGCTCCTTTTACCTTCTACTTTTTGATTAATTCTGGGTCATTGACACTCTCGCTTTGATTTGCTTCTTCCTTACTAATCAATGACTGTTTGAGGAGAAGCTTTTCCCTTTCAGTGCTATCCTCGTGTACTGAGAAATCCCAGACTCAATAATACCTAATAACTGGCTTTATTTATTATTTAGTATCATGTTCCCTACATTTCCACATTAAATTTGCAGCATATGCAATGTGGATTGTCATTTATTTCTGAGCCATGCCAAGATCTCCACAAAAATACACTTAAGACAACCCAAGGCGTGTACTTTGAACATTCAAATATCGGTAACATGACACTAAAAAATAATTAAAGCCAGTTATTAGATATTACTGAGACTGGTTTTTTTTAGCCCAGATTTAAAGGTCTGTGCTTCTGGGATTTACCAGACTTTAATATAGTCAGTTCCTCCCTTGTTTCACTGAAGACACCAATTGCCTTTACTGCTGGAGCTGGTGCTATGTCAAAAGTACTTAATTGGCTGTAAAGTGCTTTGGGGCTTCCTGTGGTCGTGAAAGGTGCTATATAAAAGTTATTTCTTTCCTTTATGTGTGATATTACCAATTACTAAAAGAAAGGTTAAAGTATTCAGCTGCCAAAAGCTTTTCTTTTTATAAGCTAGCAGAATGGAATGAATGTATAAATACTCCAAACTTGAATAAGCAAACATTAAAATGAATGATAGATGAAAGGAGACCTCACCTCGTTGAAGTGTGCTACGTGCCCTGCCGGCAATCTGTCTTTAATTCTGTTTACACACAATACGAGAGCTGATTTCATGGTGGAGTGCTCTTTTTTCTTAAAAGTGAGCTCTCGGCCCTATGATTGATAGCACATGATCAAACAATTTCCTCATAACAGGAACCTGTACTTTTGTTTGGAAAAGAACTCCTCAGTAATTAAGGAGGCTTTTTATAAGCATGTCAGGTCACTCTTGGGGAAAATCAATTTCATTGTCAAATTTGTAGCTCACATATAGTGTCATTAATTGTGCATAAACAGCTGTCCACTTCAAAACAGGAAGCTGAAGCCCAGGAGATGCAAGCCAGCTGGGCTCATGAGCATGGTGATGTGAACCAGGGCTACAATCATGTTAGCACTCTAGTGCACTGTATCACAGATGACTGTTAAAAAAAAATAATGCCCAATGCTGGACTGAACCACGCAGACTAAGTTCCAGATTCAAGCCTCAGTCTGCACTAGGTTAGTTGATCTCAGCATTAGGACTGATACAGTTGGCTTCTGCACATCTGGGCTGGAGAGTTAAAAAAAAAATCAGCCAAAATTCATGTTCTTGATCACTATCAAGTGGCTCTTACTGGAAAGTGCACGTGTGTGGTTATTGGATGAGGACAGGATTGGGCTCAGTTCTAATGTTTTCAAAAAAAGTACAATTGTCTTTTCAAGAACTTTAAAAACAAACATCAGTGGTCACTCGTCATATACGCTATTACCGGTCAGATATATTGGGGTAGAGTTTCCATTAGTTCACACTAGCAATATTAGCACAATCCGGATGGAATCGGCTGAACAAGCGCAAAAGATCGGGGAATAATAAACGGCAGTGAGTTACGCCCAAAACCACTTGCGTTCGTGTTTTCCGCAATCATTTATGCTGGTTGAAGATTCAATTCGCCCGGATCAGGAACCGCCTACAAAACTGGCCACGCCCCCAAGTCGACATTGCGAGCTTCTGCCTATTGTGCTGGTTAGGGAAGGCTCTTCAAATTGCACTCATTTTCTTACGTGCACAGGCACTAGTAGGCACGTTTTAAAAGATTTCATATCAAAAAATATTTAATTTTGTGTCAGCTGTGGCTTAGTTGGTAGCACACTCGCCTCTGAGTCAGAAGGTTGTGGGTTCAAGTCCCACTCCAGGGACGTGAGCACAAAAATCTAGGCTGACACTCCAGTGCAGTGCTGAGGGAGTGCTGTCTTTCAGATGAGACATTAAACCGAGGTCCCATCTGCTCTCTCAGGTGGACGTAAAAAGATCCCATGGCACTATTTCGAAGAAGAGCAGGGGAGTTATCCCCAGTGTCCTGGCAAATATTTATCCCTCAATCAACATAACAAAAACAGGTTATCTGGTCATTATCACATTGCTGTTTGTGGGAGCTTGCTATGTGCAATTTGGCTGCCGCGTTTCCTACATTACAACAGTGACTACACTCCAAAAGTACTTCATTGGCTGTAAAGCACTTTGAGACGTCCGGTGGTCGTGAAAGGCGCTATATAAATGCAAGTCTTTCTTTTCTTTCTTTAATTTATTAAGAAACTGACCAGTGTATACTAATAAAACTATTAAATCATTCAGTGTAGTCCTTTTAAGTCACTTTCAGTGATTTTAAATCAGGTTACTTACAGGTGAAGGACTGGCCACCCTTACTAAATTGCTTATTTTTTGTGATAAACCCATTTTTAGCTGTATTAATCAAACTGCACCAGGCTACCACTCTTAAATACATCAAGGAATAAGTTTTAATGGGAAGAAAAAAAAGAAACTCTTACATTCAATTACGCTGCCCGATTGCGCTGGTTCATGGAAGACTTTAGGTTTGTGATTATGCAAATGAATTTTAGCGGAAATTTGAACTGTAACCTAACCAGTGCAATTTCAAACACATTTTGGGTGCAATTTCCCGATTGCGCCCAAGGCGGGCATTCTACCCCATTAACTGTATATAGTAGCCGACTGTAATGGTCCCTTGGGTAGCCATAATAGACAGGTTTGACTGAACACTGACCAATGTGTTAACCCACTGAGCCATCCAGGGAGCCATATTTTTTTAAACATTATAAATAAACTTATTTAAATGCATCCCCAATTGGTTGAGGTGTTCAGTGGCTTATATATATATATTTTAATGCTTTGTGTTCCTCTTCTGAGTCTGGAACGAAGTAGCCTCTGGAGTTTTGACACCCTTAGGCCATTTCCTCTCTGATGTCACCGTCAAACTCCAAAAGTCCATCCTGTATCTGACTTTTTCTCCTGCTGTTTTTCAGCCCTCCTCTCTGCTGAGGGCATCGACTCACACTAGCATTGTTTCCATGGCCACCAGGAGTCAACCACCACCTCAGCTAAGTGGCCTCATGTGAGACCCCAGACAATGAGCGTTGGCAGGCAATTCAACCTCAGGGGACATCATAACCAAGCTCAATCCTGACTTCACCCAACATTCAAGCATGTGCACTTTCCACTATGGCTCATTGAAAAGTGATCAGGAGAGTGAACCCTGGATGATTTTCCCCTTCCTAGCCCAGGAATAATGAGGCCAATTATAGCAACTCTACTGCCACCCCATCCGACATTAATTACCTCAGCGTAGAGCCAGAATTGAATCTGGGACCTCCCATTCTGTATGCTGATACACTAACTTTACCAACAGCCATCAGGGGAGCTCTGAAAACCTTTCACTAAATGTGCCTTGGAACATGATGGTTGCAATCAAAATATGAAAATTCATGTAAACCGCATAATTTGCATCAATGCGGCACTTTGCATCACAGAGTAAGGAGGGATGATATCTTAGCAGGTTCCTCTAATTAGGCCATATGGGTAGAACTTAAAAACAAAAAGGGGGCAAGCACTTTGCTGGGAGTATACTATAGGCCCCCAAACAGTCAGGGGGAGATAGAGGAACAGATATGTAGGCAAATCTCAGAGATGTGTAGAAATAATAGGGTAATAATAGTAGGGGATTTCAACTTCCCCAATATTAACTGGGATAGTCAGAGTGTGAAAGGCTTAGAGGGTGCGGAATTCTTAAAGTGCATCCAGGAGAGCTTTTTGAGCCAGCATGTAGAAAGTCCTACAAGAGAGGGGGCGGTACTGGACCTAATTCTAGGGAATGTAGCCGGGCAAGTGGTAGAAGTGTCAGTAGGAGAGCATTTTGGTGACAGTGACCATAATTCGGTGAGATTTAAGGTAGTCATGGAAAAGGACAAAGATGGACCGGAAATAAAGGTTCTAAATTGGGGAAGGCCGATTTTAATATGATAAGGCAGGATCTGGCCAAAGTGGACTGGCATCAGCTACTTGTAGGAAAATCCACATCAGAGCAGTGGAAGTCTTTCAGAAAGGAAATAGAGAGAGTACAACGCCAACATGTTCCCGTAAAGGTCAAGGGTGGAACCAACAAGCCCAGGGAACCCTGGATGTCAAGGGATATACAAGAATGGATTAGGAAAAAAAGGGAGGCTTTTGGCAGATACAAAGGACTAAAAACAGTGGAAGTCCGAGAGGAGTATAGAAAGTGCAGGGGGGTACTTAAAAAAGAAATTAGGAGAGCGAAGAGGGGGCATGAAAAAACACTGGCAGGCAAAATAAAGGAAAATCCCAAGGTGTTTTATAAGTATATTAAGGGCAAGAGGATAACCAGGGAAAGAGTAGCGCCCATTAGGGACCAAAGTGCCAATCTGTGTATAAAGCCGGAAGATGTAGGTGAGGTTTTAAATGAATATTTTGCATCTGTGTTCACCATGGAGAAGGACGATGTAGGCATAGAAATCAGGTAGGGGGATTGTGATATACTTGAACAAATTAGTATTGAGAGGGAGGAGGTACTAGCGCTTTTAGCGGGCTTAAAAGTGGATAAATCCCCAGGCCCAGACGAGATGTATTCCAGGCTGTTGTGTGAGGCAAGGGAGGAGATTGCAGGGGCTCTGACACAAATTTTCAGAACCTCTCTGGCCACAGGGGAGGTGCCAGAGGACTGGAGAACAGCTAACGTAGTACCATTATTCAAGAAGGGTAGTAGGGATAAACCAGGGAATTACAGGCCAGTGAGCCTAACATCAGTGGTAGGGAAATTGTTGGAAAAAATTCTGAGGGACAGAATTAGTCTCCACTTGGAGAGGCAAGGATTAATCAAGGATAGTCAGCATGGCTTTGTCAGGGGGAGATCATGTCTAACCAATTTGATTGAATTTTTCGAGGGTGTGACTAGGTGTGTGGATGAGGGTAGTGCAGTTGATGTAGTCTACATGGACTTCAGTAAGGCTTTTGACAAAGTCTCACATGGGAGACTGGTCAAGAAGGTAAGAGCCCATGGGATCCAGGGCAATTTGGCACATTGGATCCAAAATTGGTTTAGTGGCAGGAGGCAGAGGGTGATGGTCGAAGGTTGTTTTTGTGACTGGAAGCCTGTGTCCAGTGGTGTACCGCAGGGATCGGTGCTGGGTCCTTTGCTGTTTGTAGTGTACATTAATGATTTAGATATGAATGTAGGAGGTATGATCAGTAAGTTCGCAGATGACACGAAAATTGTTGGAATGGTAAATAGTGAGGAGGGAAGCCTTAGGCTACAGGACGATCTGGACGGGTTGGTTAGATGGGCAGAACAGTGGCAAATGGAATTTAACCCTGAAAAGTGTGAGGTGATGCATTTTGGGAGGACTAACAAGGCAAGGGAATACACAATGAATGGTAGGACCCTAGGAAGGACAGAGGATCAGAGGGACCTTGGTGTGCATGTACATAGATCCCTGAAGGCAGCAGGACAGGTAGATAAGGTGGTTAAAAAGGCATATGGGATACTTGCCTTCATTAGCCGAGGCAGAGAATATAAGAGCAGGGAGGTTATGATGGAGCTGTACAAAATGCTAGTTAGGCCACAGCTGGAATACTGTGTGCAGTTCTGGTCGCCACACTATAGGAAGGATGTGATTGTGTTGGAGAGGGTGCAGAGGAGATTCACCAGGATGTTACCTGGGCTGGGGCGCTTCAGCTATGAAGAGAGACTGGACAGGCTGGGGTTGTTTTCCTTAGAGCAGAGAAGGCTGAGGGGGGACCTGATTAAGGTGTACAAAATTATGAGGGGCATAGATAGGGTAGATAGAAAGGAACTTTTCCCCTTAGTAGAGGGGTCAATAACCAGGGGGCATAGTTTCAAGGTAAGGGGCGGGAGGTTTAGAGGGAATTTGAGGAAAAACTTTTTCACCCAGAGGGTGGTTGGAATCTGGAACTCACTGCCTGAAAGTGTGGTAGAGGCAGGAACCCTCACAACATTCAAGAAGCATTTAGATGAGCTCTTGAAATGCCATAGCATACAAGGCTACGGACCAAGTGCTGGAAAATGGGATTAGAATAGACAGGGCTTGATGGCCGGCGCGGACACGATGGGCCGAAGGGCCTCTTTCTGTGCTGTATAACTCTATGAGAGTAAAGTATGCACAATTTTGTTTCAAAAGCACTGCGTTGGCATTCTGTGACAGTGTGGGCACTAGCACGCTACTGAGTAGTAAGTTCCCTCCATCATGGCAAAGTGTCTAACAATCCCCTCTTCCAGTCCAGGGACTCTAAGGCCAATTTATTGTGTGATTAACTCGGCACAAACTGAGGTTTGAACCTGGAACCTTCCTGCTCTATATGGTTCAGAGGTGGTAGTAAGCATATGTTATAAAGCTAGCTCAGACTGATTATTATGATAGCTTCAGGCATCCCAGTTTCCTGATCATATCATTTTGATAAACTTGACTGCTCAGTTTCCCTGAGAATTGTAGTGCACTAAATAATCCTACTTTGAGCATCTGACCTGGCTGCAAGTCATGTTTATTAGCTTTATAAAAACGCTTTTACTCATAACAAATGCTTTAGATGTTTACTGTTACCCGTCACATAAACTAAATTTATCTGTGCACATAGGAAAGTTTCTGTGGAACATCTGTCATTGTACCAGAGCTTGAAGGAGCCCTCTGTGTAAAAGAAGATGGAAAAAAGTCATGGAAACGTCGATACTTTCTCCTGCGAGCTTCTGGGATTTATTATGTTCCCAAAGGAAAAACTAAGGTCAGAAAATGTAAAGATGCATTTTTTGCTAAAAGAGACGGTTTAAACTAAAATAATGCTTAATGAAATATCTGAAGCCATACTTCCACACAGTCAGAGACGTTTACAGGCAAAATGTAAAACAGTACAAGACTCCCAGCAGAAACTCCCATGGCAAGAAAGGGCTCTTACTCAGTGAGTCCCATTAATAAAACACCATTAAAGGTGTTTGCACTACCCCCTAGTGGCAGTAACACATCCTTGCAGACAGCCAAAACTTATCTATCAACTAATCAAGGATAAGAATTCCCCTGGTCACTATGGATAACAACATTGTAAATAAGTTTGTGAAGCGTTCCTCTGTTTAGTATTTCGAGTGACTTCGCAAACACATTCTAAATGATTTGACTTTTCCAACAGACATCTTGTGATCTGGTTTGTTTCATCCAATTTGAGAATGTCAATATTTACTACGGAAAGAATTACAAAACAAAATACAAAGCACCGACTGATCACTGCTTTGTATTGAAGGTAAACCACGGCAACTATATTTAAAGCATTAGCTGCTTTTACTTTTCATTTTGTTGAGAATTGTTTTAATTATCAGTTCATCAGAAATTAAGAGTTAAAATGAAATTGTGAACTATGTATACTTGCAGCTGTGATACTAAATCAGGATAGAGGGCATGGAGTCATCTCATAGCCATAGGACTATTGTAACTTGTGATACATCCGATTGGGAAATCCCTTGAGGCTGATAATTGGTACAAAAATTAGAAGAATGTTCCATTCACCAGCATTTCTTTCCCCTAAATGAGCACATACTGGGGTGATTTTAACCCTACTCGCTCAGCAGAAAACTGGCGGGTGGGCAGTTAAAATCGCCCTGGCTCTTACTTGTTCGAAAGCCGCCATGATCACCATGATCACAACATCTGCAATTTTAACCTGCTCTCCTGAGCAGGCACCCGCCCGGAGCCAACATCCTTCTTTACATATGCATGTTGCGACCCGATGACATCGTTGACACCGATTGTAATTTTAACTCAGGCCTGAGCGGGGAATCCACCTGGAGTTAAAATTGGGCCTCATTCCATCTTCAGTTAAACTAAAATGCTACACATGCATTCTCAAAGCTCCAGATATCCTATGGCCTTCCCATCACAAGGTTTGGAGCAATCCCAGGCTGACATATTCCAAAGTTTTATTAAAAACATCTATGTTTTTTAACATGGAATTTACCTCGCTTCCACTGGATTTGCCTGTAGTAGTCAATGTTCCATTCCCTGGATGTAGCCATTTTAAATTCCATGGAATCATTACTGTTGTATATCGACCAGAATGCAGTCGGTGAAGCAACACCAGTGATGTGAAGTCATATTTCCATTTATCTCCTGCTTGTTGGCTAAACAATATATTTATTGCAATTCCTTTTTCTTTCAAGTCCGGTCAACCGTATTTGATTCACATACCCTTAAAAGGTCCTGTGTCATCAACCCAGCTATTTGAGATGTTCAGATCCCACTTCACTTTTGCAGCAACCTGAAAAAATCTTTCCTGCTATCACATGTAGAGCTCATATTACACTTCATGATGACATTGTTGTTCAGTGATGATCATGTTGGACAGTGTATTACATAGCCTAACATAGGATTACATAGGATATACGGCACAGAAACAGGCCATTCGGCCCAACCATCCATGCCGGCGTTTATGCTCCACACGAGCCTCCTCCCGTCTTTCCACATCTAACTCTATCAGCATAGCCCTCTATTACCTTCTCCCTCATATGCTTGTCTAGCCTCCCCTTAAATGCATCTGTATTATTTGCTTCAACCACTCCCTGTGGTAGCGAGTCCCACATTCTCACCACTCTCTGGGTAAAGAAGTTTCTTCTGAATTCCCTATTGGATTTCTTGGTGACTATCTTATATTGATGGCCTCTAGTTTTGCTCTTCCCCACAAGTGGAAAATTCTCTCTGTATCCACTCTATCAAAACCTTTCATAATTTTAAAGACCTCTATTAGGTCACCCCTCAGCCTTCTTTTTTCAAGAGAAAAAGAGACCCAGCCTGCTCATTCTTTCCTGATATGTATACCCTCGCATTTCTGGTATCATCTGTTTTCTTGCTTTCAAGCAAAATTTATCCAGTGTGGAGGCTTTCTGTTACAGAGGTCTACAGGGATCTTTAATCTGTCATCATTACGAGTAACAAAAGTAGTACAGTGGGATTATGTTATCCAGAAGGGATTTTGTTCAGATATATGTGTTTTCAGGTTTTGTGAGAGGGATAAAGTGGATATTGCCACATCCTTCTACAATGCTTGACTGAAACTAAAATGGTCATAAACACATCCGAAAAGTAATGGTATTACGGTTGTTTCCTGACTGCCATGTATTACATAACTCCCAAGTATGCATACAAGTGTGTCCCACTTCCCCAAGCAAAAGCCAGCAGAATTCAACAGCTGAATGCTTACTCACAGCTGACTAAGACAACTGAAGCTCTACCTTCATCCAGCATCTCTTCTCCACTCATGGAATAAGCTTTGTTTTCCACTTTGTTTTATGTCTGTAAGATACAAATTTGCCAGATTTGCCAAGTCTTTGTTCAAACAAAACCTGCGCAAGGGAAAAATGTCTCTCACTTCGGTCAGATTATCCTAATGCCTCTCCCCAAAACCTTGACCTAAATGTTTGTATGTAAAACCCTGACAGTTGAATGCATAATACTTTTAAAAGATCAGAGAATAGCTCCAGTTTTGATGATCAATTTAATTTGCTAGCACCCCCAGATTCAGAAAGAGTCACAATACATCAAGTACCTGTGCTGCGATGACCCGTGGACTCTACAACAGTGGGTAACTGGGATACGAATAGGAAAGGTGAGTGAAAAATGGAAATGTTGAAACTGTTACTGAAAGGAGATAATGAGAACATTAATCAGTAAGCCTTAGCAGTCGTCCCCCACCCACAAACCTTATCTTCTAAACATTTTTACTTATGTTTTGTTTGTAAGCCTACTTTTACTTTTTTTTCTCCTCTCTTTGGGCTATCCCTCTTCACCTCATTCCCTCACTAAGAAGGTAGCTGAGAACCTGCTACTAAGCTACCATTAACATTGCTCGAGCCAGTTACCAAGAGTCATGTGGGAGCAGCCAGGGCTGACTTGTTATATTTATATTGCAGATACCCTAATGTTTAAATGTCATGTAAAATTTAATGTAAGTGTCCCAGAGGAATAGATGTGTTTCATTTAATTTATTGAACCACACCCTCAATTCCATTACCACCACTATTGTCAGAATTTTACCTGACATCAGGTCCTGGATCAGTTAAAACTTACTCAAATTGAACATCGGGAAAATCAAAACCATCTTATTCAGCTGCCACCAAAAACATCTGTACACTTGCTTCTGATTCCATTTCGCTCCCCAGCTCCATATTTGGGTTGAAGCAGACAGTGTCCAGTCTAGGAATTTTGTTCAACCCTGAGCTGAGCTTCAAAACTCCATATTCTATCGATCACCAAGACTTCCACCGACACAACATTGTCCATCCCCCAATCTTACATCACCCCCACAAGTGCCAAAACTCTTAACCACGCTTTTGTTACCTCAAGATTCAATTTGTCCAATGTACGTCTCAACGGCCTCCCTATCTCCACCCTACACAAAGTCCTCCTGACGTCCCCACCATCACATAAGCCAGTCTTCAGCCAATTCGATTCACTCCACGTGATATCAAGAAACAGCTTAGCGCACTGGGTATAGCAAAGGCTGTGGGTCCCAACAACATCCCAGCTGTCGTGCTGAAGACTTGTGCTCCAGAACTAACCGCGCCTCTAGCCAAGCTGTTCCAGTACAGCTACAACACTGGCATCTATCCGACAAAGTGAAAAATTGCCCAGGTATGTCCTGTCCACAAAAAGCAGGACAAATCCAATCCGGCCAATTACCGCCCCATCAGTCTATTCTCAATCATCAGCAAAGTGATGGAAGGTGTCAGCAACAGTGCTATCAAGTGGCACTTACTCACCAATAACCTGCTCACCGATGCTCAGTTTGGGTTCTGCCAGGACCACTCAGCTCCAGAACTCATTACAGCCTTGGTCCAAACATGGATAAAAGGGCTGAATTCCAGAGGTGTGGTGAGAGTGACTGCCCTTGACATCAAAGCAGCAGTTGACCCAGTGTGGCATCAAGCAGCCCTAGTAAAATTGAAGTCAATGGGAATCGGGGTAAAACTCTCCACTAGCTGGAGTCATACCTAGCACAAAGGAAGATGGTTGTGGTTGTTGGAGGCCAATCATCACAGCCCAAGGACATCGCTGCAGGAATTCCTCAGGGCAGTGTGCTAGTCCCAACCATCTCTAGCTGCTTCATCAATGACCTGCCCTCCATCATAAGGTCAGAAATGGGGATGTTCGCTGATGATTGCACGGTGTTCAGTTCTATATATAACTCCTCAGATAATAAAGCAGTCCATGCCCGCAAGCAGCAAGACCTGGACGACATTCAGGCTTGGGCTGATAAGTGGCAGGTAACATTCACGCCACACAGTGCCAGGCAACGACCATCTCCAACAAGAGATAGTCTAACCACATCCCCTTTATATTCAACGGCATTATCATCGCCGAATCCCCTACCATCAACATCCTGGGGGTCACCATTGACCAGAAACTGAACTGGACCAGCCACACAAATACAGTGGCAACAAGAGCAGGTCAGAGGGTGGGTATTCTGGGGCGAGTGACTCACCTCCTGACTCCCCAAAGCCTTTCCACCATCTACAAGACACAAGTCAGGAGTGTGATAGAATACTCTCCACTTGCCTGGATGAGTGCAGCTCCAACAACACTCAAGAAGCTCGACACCATCCAGGACAAAGCAGCCCGCTTGATTGGCACCCCATCCACCACCTTAAACATTCACTCCCTCCACCACCGGCGCACTGTGGCTGCATTGTGTACCATCTACAAGATGCACTGCAGCATTTCGGCAAGACTTCTTCAGAAGCACCTCCCAAACCCGTGACCTCTACCGCCTAGATAGACAAGGCCAGCAGGCGCATGGGAACACCACCACCTGCAAGTTCCCCTTCAAGTCACACACCACCCTGACTTGGAATATATTGCCGATCCTTCATCGTCGCTGGGTCTAAATCCTGGAACTCCCTCCCTAACAGCACTGTGGGAGTACCTTCACCACTGGGACTGCAGCGGTTCAAGAAGGCGGCTCACCACCACCTTCTCAAGGGCAATTACGGATGGGCCATAAATGCTGGCCTTGTTAGTGACGCCCACATTCCATGAATGAATTTTAAAAAACTTGTGCAAAACTCTGTTGACTTCATCCTGATCTGCTCAAAGTCCTAGTCACCCATCACCTCTGTTCTCATCAACCTCCTGGCTGCTTGTGCCCCAATGCACTGAATTCAAAATCAAGTGCTTGTTTATGGCCTCATCCATCCCAACCTCCACAACCTTCTCCAACCCTATCACCCAGCCTATGACCTAGGATCCTTTGATTCTGGCCTGCTGTACACATCTACCCTCCCCCACCCTCACCACCACCACTTTTGTTTCTTTACCAGAGCCTTCAGACATCTTGGTTCTACTCTCTGGAACTCCCTCCATAAACCCTTTTGCTTTGCTAATTCTCTCTCTACCGTTAAAAGCCCATACATTTGCTATTCTCCTCTATTCCTGCTCTCCTTTGTAATGTTTTTAAACATAAAAGGCATTATATAAATGAACATTCTGTTGTTGCTATTGTTGTTGAACGTTAGTTGGTTCTGGTGTTAATGACTTTGTTAATGAAATACACCATGCAGACTAAAATGCACACAACAGAATGATGAGTTACCAAGGAATTTAATGACATTGCATTCGGTGCTTACAGACCACAGTGACCAATAAAGAAAGCAGAGGCTTGATTTTAACTCAGCTCGTCCAGTGGAAATGGGGCAATAGCAGAGGTAAAAATCATTGTGCACCACTTACCGCCCTGTGACCACTCTGCTGCCATATCTACTGGTACCTGCTGCTGGGCGGACCAGGAGTTCACCTGAGTCAGGCAGGAGAATGTTTACTGTATGACAATCAGGGGCCTGGGATCTACGTGCCAACCCAATGCAATTTAGAGGGACAACTGGGGGGAATGTGGTGAAGAGAAAGAGGCCCCAAAAATGTAAGTAAATAATTATTTTTGTGGGGACGGGAGAAGCAAGAGTTTTTCTGAGCTCCAGAAGAATAATGTGGGCCGATGCCACCCTAGACTCCCCCCCTCCAAGATTGTCCCTGCCCCCCTGCTTGCCATACGGGCCGGCATCCAACCGCTCAGTTCGAGGCCCGCAGCTCGCCAGCAACATGGCAATGACGCTTTCCGCAAGCAGGAACAGGCAGGCATTCCACCCACATCTTCCATGCCTGGAGGTAAAATTTACCCTATGTTTCTAACCACACTTGCACTTACACATACACATTGAAATGAACCATCCTCTGCTTAAAGGAGGAGAACGTTCTGTGGGGAAGTACCTGGAATGTAAACTCTTTCCCTGTACATGTGTCCCCTTTAAGTACTCATTTTTATTACATGCTTGACTGGAAAACTGCAACTGAACTTTTTCTCTGACAATCCAGTTGAGGTGCATTTTCTGCAGGCAGAAGGCATAAAGGGAGTCCTTGCTATTATTTGTTCCTTTTTTAACCCTCGACTGCCAACAGGTCAGGGAAATGTTTGTTTTCCTGGGATGGACTGTGCTTCTTAAGTTTTAACACACTGTCACACTGAAATAAACATGAATAAAGCTTCTCAGTGTCAGGAGTAGTTTATTACTGTGACAGTAACCCTGTGGAATTAAAATCAACACTTAGTTTTGCAAAATAACAACAGAAAACGCTGGAAAAACTCAGCAGGCCAGGCAGCATCCGTGGAGAGAGAAACAGAGTTAACGTTTCAGGTCGAAGACCTTTCGTCAAACTTAGTTTTGCAAACCTTGTCCATATTTTCTCTTATTTCCCTTTCTTTTCTCTCTATCCTAGATTTATTTTTATACTTTTTTCAGCTAATGTAAGTTATCCTTCAGCCAAGTAAAAGCCTAAACATTGCAGGTTGACATGGATGCAAATAAGTCAATCTTTGATGTAGTCTGTGCACAAAATATGGATGGCTGCCAGAACCCAACTGTCCCTGGACAAGTATTCTGCTGTCATACTGGAAGAGTAAACTTACTTTCCAGAAACTTACTAGTTTCTGGTTCACAGTAAAATTGAGCTAGGATTTGGAACAGGAATTTATAATTTAATTTTTCCAGTCTCTAAAATTAGTGCCTCCTTCATTAATATTTGGTGTGGGTGTCTTGGACTTGTGCCATTATTGCAGCCAATGGTAAAGACACTGAGATTTTGTTTCTCTTAAACTTTGCAGGTCATAGTTTTAGTAGCGCAGCCATCTAACTCCAAAGCTAAAATCTTTTTTGTACTTAAAATTCTCAAGAAAGGGATTCTTTGTTTTACAAAATATTATTTCCATGTACCTAATTTTATATTATAAACAGGTGGTGCAGTGTCCTATGCTTTTACCGCCCCTTCTTTCCTGATGTTAAGCATTGAAAATAGAGATGGCTGAAGTCAAAGTAATATATCAAAATGGAAGCATTACATAAATTGCCACTTTGCCATCCGAAATGCCAAAACAAGTGCATCTCATAGAATGGTTACAGCACAGAAAGAGGCCATTTGGCCCGTCGAGCCCGTGCCGGCTCTCTGCAAGAGCACTTCAGCTAGTCCCACTCCCCCACCCTTTCCCTGTAGCCCTGCAAATTTTTTTCCTTCAGGTACTTATCCAATTCCCTTTTGAAAGCCATGATTGAATCTGCCTCCACAACCCTCTCAGGCAGTGCATTCCAGATCATAACCACTCGCTGCGTAAAAAAGTTTTTCCTCATGTCGCCTTTGGTTCTTCTGCCAATCACCTTAAATCTGTGTCCTCTGGTTCTCGACCCTTCTGCCAATGGGAACAGTTTCTCTCTATCTACTCTGTCTAGATTCCTCATGATTTTGAACACCTCTATCAAATTCTGAATCTGTGGTGAGTCAGCTATCTCAACTGGGACACTACAGTCGTCTTCAGTACTGCTGAACCAGGGAGAGGGAAATTAACCAGGATCCCCTCTTCTAATCACTATCCAGTTACCCCTGGAAAGTAGATGCTGGGTGAGGGAAGGATTGGGCTTGACTGTGATGCTCTGTGTGATCAAATAGCTGACCAAAGTCAATTCTTTCAGAAGTGAAGTGGAGAAAAAAAAACTGAACAAAAATTGGCTCGTAAAAATAGTTTGCATCAAATTTCACTGCAGAATTTTTGCATTGTATCTTGGACATCCAACTTATTATCAAGCTTTTACCCAAACCATATTATTCCATTATGTGCAGTCTAGTCCATCCTTTTTCCGTAGGATAATCATAACTGGGCAGTCTCATTTTAATATTTTTTATCTTTTTGAATAGTTTAATATTAAAAAAATTCCACCACATCTATCTTGTTGGAACACAATAATTCTGTCAGCCTTCCTTGTAGACTAGAAAAATCTGACTTAACCCACCTCATCTATACAATAAAATGGACAAACTCCTATCAAAGATTAACATTAGTTTACTAGGACTGACAATCTACTTGATGAACGTGTTCTCTCACTGGATCATGGAGGATAACAAATTCTCTTTTCTGTTTTTAGTACAGTAAGACATTGTATGACAATTACAAAGTGGCAGTGCAAAGGGCTGGTCTGGCATCACGATGGGCGAATTTATCAACTGTGGAAACCACAAGCACCATTCCAGGTATACGCATGCTTTTGTTTAGTTTCCAGACTCTTTTTCTTACAACACTGCATTGATATTGAAGAAAACAGATATTTAAATAATATTTAATGGTCTCAATTTTTTTGTGATTTAGTTAATTTTTAGGAACAGAAAAAGGTCACTAGTCTCATTTTCACACACAGACCCCCAACTACCAAATCTCTTAGTCCCTTTTCTGTTCAGAATAAAAGGAACTTGCATTTCTATAGCACGTTATTAACATCCTCAGGACATCCTTAAGTGCTTCACGGCCAATTTGTTGCTTTTGAAGTCCAGTCACTGTAGTTAATAAGCAAACTAAGCATGGTCCCACAAACACCATGACTACCCAGTTAATCTGTTTTTGTTGGTTGAGGGTGGAATATAATATCATGGAATTCTTTACATCCAACATTTTATATAGGCAGCTATGGCCTCAGTCCAACATCTCATCTGAAATACCTCTCAGTAAGCACTAAAGGGTCAGCTTAGAATAGCTGCTTAAGTCCTGGAGTAAGACTTGAACCCACAATCTTTGGATGTAGAAGCAAAAGTGCTGCCAACTGAGCCAAACCAATATTTAGCTAATGTTATCATCTAATTGTCTATTGAACCCATGTATAATGTTTGCTTCAATCACCTTTTCCTAGTAATTTATTCCATGACTGTGTTATCCCATTGGTGAAAAAGTTCCACCTGACTTTTCTTACAACTTAGTTTAATTTTTCACTTGTGTCCCCTGGTATTTGAACCCTTTGCCATAGTGAACAATTTGCCTGGGTCAATTCTATTTCATAATCTGGAAAACTTTGATTAATTCACCTCTATACAAAAGGAGACAACCCCAACTTACTTAAGTTTTACTCACATCTCAAATTCCTAATGTTTGGAATTTGGATTTTTGCAGTCAAGATCAATCATTGAAAGTACATATTTTGTGTACTCACAGCATTGACTACTGGCTATGTGAGGCCAAAGCTGAAAGGGATGCTTAGTTGTTTGCAGGATTGCTTTGTGTTGAGGGAAGGGCCGGGCAGGGCTTTTGCATGTGGCTGTTCGATGGGTGGACTGGTGGACCCTAAGTGAACCTCGCAATAATGAGGGCATCCTGGACATCCCGGGCAGCAATGTGCGCCGCTGCTGGTGCCTTGGCCGCATCACGTTCCACCTCCGCCTCCTCCTCCTCCTCGCAATCATCTGAAGAGGCTCTGTGCCTTGTTCCTCCAGCAGGTCGCTGCTGTGCAATGTTGTGCAGAGCGCAGCACACCATGACCATTCTGGAGAGCCTGGCTGGTGCGTATTGAGGGGTGCCTCCAGATCTGTCCAGGCACCTGAAGTGCATCTTCAGCATGCCGATGGCTTGCTCAATGACACATCTGGTTGTAATGGCCCAAAAATTCGTGAGGAAGCCTTCGTGCGAGGGTAAGGCCTCCCTGCGATCTCTCACTCCGCGTTGGCTTTTTCAGTTCCAGCTCGCACGAACTTGATGTTCTGGACAGCTGCTGTGCTGGGCTTGCGTATCCCACCGGCATAGTTAATTCGTGCGAGCTGTGGGATCACGTGACTCAGTTAGAGCCAATGGCAGCACACCATCTTCCATTCATAACTTTCACATAAGTGCTGTGAAAGTTATGAATACTATAGCCCCCCCAAAAGAACCGCTAAACCTCAATTAAATTTTAAAAAAAACCATCACATTAATAAAATAAGTATAGTTAAATAAATTAACCATTTTAAATAAAAAATTAAATTTTTGAAAAAATTTAAAATCTTTTAAAAAGTTATAAAAATAAACTTACCTGTCTTTAAAGTCTCTAAAAAAGATATACCTGTTAAAAAAAATTCAAAATAATACTTAATTCACTACTTACCTTGTTAAAAGTGGGTCTTACTCCTCCTTTTTTTATGTGTAGAATCTTCCGTACTTACCTGCGCGTTGAAACCACTAAGTGCACAGCGTGCGCGCAGCCTGTAGCGCGCACACGGTTCACCTAGGACCCGCCCCCTTTTCCATTCACCAAGTGCCGGTTTTCAGCGCATGCGCAGTGCATGCAGAAAACCGGCAATTGGAGACAGAATACGCGAGAGTACGCAGTGCGTACTCTCGCGTAGCGGCACTAATTTTTGGGCCAATATGTCTTTCATTGTATCGCTCCTGGGCCTCATTGGTTGAGTTCCTCATGGGTGTCATCAGCCACATTTTAAGTGGGTATCCCTTATCTCCAAGCAGCCAGCTGGTAAGTCTGCTTTGAGGTGCGAAGAGATCAGGGAGGGTGAACTGCCGCAGGACGAAAGCATCATGGCAGCTGCTTGGGAATCTTGCGCACATCTGCATAAACATCTTTTTGTGGTTGCACACCAACTGCACATTGATGGAGCGGTAGCCCTTGCAGTTGATTAATATTCTTGGGTGATCTGGGGGTGCCTTAATTGCCACATGCGTGCATGCCACATGCCCTGCTCCTGTGGGAAGTCAGCCAGAGCCGCAAACCTGAGCGCCCGCGTACTCTGACTGGCATCATCGGTGGCAAAGTTGACATAATTGCCTGCCCTGGCAAACAAGCCATCAGTCACCTGTCTTATGCATTTGTGGGCCGCCAACTGCGAGATCCTGTAAATGTCTCCGGCAGAGCCCTGGAAGGAGCCTGAGGCAAAGAGGTTGAGGGTGGTGGCGACTTTGACAGCCACTAGTAAAGCGTGGCCATCAGGTCCACTTGGCAGCAGGTCTTGTTCCATCAGGCTGCAAATGTCTGCCACCACCTGACGTGAAACCCCGGGCCTCCTGAGATACTGGTGCTCCAACATGTGGAGAAAGATCATCCTCTGCCTGTACACCCTGTGTTGCGGGTATGGCCTCCTGCGAGCTGCACCTCTCTGCTCATCCCCTCTCTCCTGTGGACGGCAGGTCTGTGAGGAGCAGACTGCTGCTGGTGCTCTTTCTGCTGCTACTCCTGCTGTTGATGCTGCTGGTCATCATGGTCCTCATCTGAATTCCAAAGTAAAACAGCATAAGCGGCACCCATGCTGTTCTGAGAGATCACAGCTGCAAAGTGGAGATCAGTTGTACAAACCTCCAAAGTAGTGAAAGTCACCTCCAAAATTGTGAAAGTAACCTCTCAGCACAAGTACTGTGAGCAAAAGCCTTTCACACAATCAGGCATTCTTGCAGCTGTGAGGTTTCAGCACTTATTGGCATATTTTCCTGTCATGTCGTCAGCCCCCTCAATTGCCGCTGTGTTCGCGCCTTGCTTTCACTGGCAAGTTCCAGGAAGCCAGGGATCTCATGCGGCCACAGTTAAATTCCAAAAGCCATGTTAATATCGCTTTAATTGAGCGATTAACAGATTGAAATTGACAACCGGCCTCTCCCGAGGGGGCTGCTCACACGCAGCCTAACGCGCTGCAGTTAAATGCGGAAGTCGGCGGGTTGGAGCCGGCTTCCCATGTGTTGTCAATTTCGACGCTTTTAACTCCCCACCAACGTTCCCTATAAGCTCTCTGCCGGTCCCGCGCAGCCAGGGACCGGTTTTTCCAATGTTAAAGTTCGTGTGAATAGGCGGCACCGCCTGAAGAAAATTACGGGGAACATTGCCCCCTACCCCCTCCCAAGCCAACGCGCTCCTGCAAGTTAAAATTCACCCCTATATACTGATGTGTCAGTGTTTGTGTACATATATTGGGGTATGCATAAGTCTAGCTTTGTATCTTAATTAGTACTATTGATGAAAGAATTGCCGCTATTGTACTTTTACGGCCAATGATCTGTTAATTAAAAACTGATTATAATCAAAAATTATTACTTAAGACAAATCTTTCCAAATGGAACAGTCTAGCTGCTCCTTGTCAGAGGCACCACTTAAAGTGTAGTTGGGGTGAGATCTCACCTACTGCCTAGTTCCATATCTCAGGGAGGGAGGGTACAGCAACATGATAAGGCCATTATCACATCAATCACTAAAGCTGATCTAGAGGGATTGAAAACTGGGTGGATTAGCCTAACTATAAATTCTGCTTTTCAACAAAATGAATACAATTTCAGAGAGATGAGAATACACTCTACTCTTTTCAAGGATGTTGCCTTCCTTTAATTTTTCTGCCTCCCACTCCACTCCCTCACCCCATCTATGGCAAAAACCTCTTCAGCCCCAGAAAATAGGGTGAGCGGGCTGCTGTCAGGATGCCTTCAATGCCATTCAGCAGCTGGACACCAGGCGGTGTGCGTCAACAGCCTGCTGGAATTTCTGAGGTGATTTTTCCCACCTTCCCTTTTACGCTCCACCTAACTCCTTCCTGATTGAGATTGGAAATTTAGCGAAGTGGCAGATTAGACCTGCATTCCCTCGGTTTTTATCTCATTTTAAAACTAAAATAAATAAGGTATACGCTCCTTTAATTTCACTGTGCTTTGTGTGTTTATAAAAAAAAAGGTTTTTGACTTAATTAAGGTGCACTTCTAAACTGCAACAAATAAATCCTCGTTGTTCTATGTTGGTCTGTCTGTCACTCATCGATTCCTATTAAGCTTTTTTTCTCCATATTGTCATTAAGCTGCTCCTCAAGCAAATGGACACCCAGGGCAAGCCCAGCAAGCACAGAACCCAATCAGATCTGCGTTTCCTGAAGCTTGGAAGCGTGCAGAGGTAAGTAAAGTAAAAACTGGGGAGAGATGAGGGAATTATTTCTGTGAAATCTTTAGCAACTGGCAAATGCATGAATTTTCCCTAAAAGTTTGACTGCACTGTCTTCAATATCACAGACACTATCTTTTGTTTAGCTGGCTGGATCGGCTACAATGAACCCTGGAGTATAATCTAAAAGTTTTTCAAAAGCTAACTTTACACCTTACTATTTTCTACTCTCTGCGCCCTGATACAAATGAGTACATGGAGCTTTCAATACACCTGGCTCACTGCAACTGCAACAGCACAATGTATAAAGAGCACTAGGTTCTCTTCAACCGATTGCTGCCCGTACGGTGATATGTACATGATAATCTTGTGCAATTACTTCAGTGGGAAAGCACGGATTGAACCCAATTGCATTTCTGAGCACAATAACTTTTCACATAAAACATAAGTGCGAAGTTATCCACCTTGGGTGCAGGAACGGGAGGGCAAATTATTATTTAAATGGCAATAAATTGGGAGAGGGGGAAGTACAGAGAGACCTGGGTGTTCTTGTACACCAGTCACTGAAGGCGAGCATGCAGGTGCAACAGGCGGTCAAGAAGGCAAACAGTATGCTGGCCTTCATAGCAAAAGGGTTGGAATACAGGAACAGGGATACCTTGCTGCAGCTGTACAGGGCACTGGTGAGACCACACCTCGAGTACTGTGTACAGTTTTGGTCGCCTCATCTGAGGAAAGATGTTCTTGCCATGGAGGGGGTGCAGCGGCGATTCACCAGGCTGATACCAGGAATGGCGGGATTGACCTATGAGGAGAGACTATGTAGTTTAGGGATGTACACACTGGAGTTTAGAAGATTGAGAGGGGACCTCATAGAAGTGTATAAAATTCTGACAGGTCTAGACAGA
Source organism: Squalus acanthias (assembly GCA_030390025.1). Classification (NCBI taxonomy): domain Eukaryota; kingdom Metazoa; phylum Chordata; class Chondrichthyes; order Squaliformes; family Squalidae; genus Squalus; species Squalus acanthias. Next base: position 142,220,465 of record CM059428.1, read on the forward strand.
CTAGATGCAGAAGGAATGTTTCCCTTGGCGGGTGAGAACAGAACTAGAGGACATAATTTAAGGATAAGGGCTAAACCATTTAGGACAGAAATTAGGGGGAATTTCTTCACTCAGAGGGTGGTGAACCTGTGGAACTCATTGCCACAGAGGGCAGTGTACACCAGCTCATTAAATATATTTAAGAGGGAATTAGATATATTTCTACAGGCAAAAGGGGTTAAGGGTTACGGAGAGAAGGCGGGGACGGGATACTGAATTGGAGGATCAGCCATGATCTCATTAAATGGCGGAGCAGGCTCGAAGGGCCGGATGGCCTACTCCTGCTCCTATCTTCTATGTATCTATGTATCTATGTATAACATTTTACACTGATAATGGGCCTGAAATTCAGATGAGCCTTACGAGTAAGCGCAAATGACATGGGTAAATGCCGGCACCACACAGTCTCACTGCTGGTAGGCCTGGGGCGTAAAATTTGGCGCATGAGGTCACATTTTACGACGCATGATTTTGGGGAAACAATGAGGCATGGGTGAGCCTCTTTAAAATAGCATATTTATTAAAATTAGTTCCTACGCTGAATTTCACAACTTCAGATGAGGCTCCGACCATAGTATGGACCTCACCTATATTAATGAAGCACATCGGGAACTGGGACCTGGTCTACTCAAATATGCTTCTTAACGGGAGATTATCATTTCAGTTGCTGTTAAAAGTGGAGTTGTTTTGTGTTTGGATTGACACTTTGCTGATTTTGTTCCAAACATTAGTTGGTTTTTTGGAATAGACTATCATTTTTGGGTATTTTTTTCCCTTCATTAAACTTGGTTTCTGGTGACATTTAAATTGCACCATATGAATCGCACTAGTGTTAGGGAAGTTCCTTGGGGTGGGGGGCTTCCCGCAGTGCTGCATGATTAAGATGAAGCTGAGTTCATGAGGCGAAAACAAATGCAGCTGCAATGTCACTCATCACTACCCCAGAACCACATCTATAGACTCTTCTACATGTACTTACAAATGTCAGAGAAGATCTGTATTGTACACCTCCACTTCACAACACAAGTAATCACACAGCTGGTTCAACTGCTCCCGGCTCACCAGCGGACAGAATTGGGAGCACAAACAGCTCTTAGAATCATAGAATCTTACAACACAGAAGGAGGCAGTTTGGCCAATCATGCCTGTCTAGACTCTTTGAAAGAGCTATCCAATTAATCCCACTCCCCTGCTCTTTCCCTATAGCCCTGAAAATTTTTCCTTTTCAAGTATATATCCAATTCCCTTATGAAAGTTACTATTGAATCTGCTTCCAGGCAGTACATTCCAGATCATAACAACTCACTGCACAAAAAATTTCTTCTCATCTCCCTCTGGTTCTTTTGTCGATTATCTTAAATCTGTGTCCTCCAGTTACGGACCCATCCACCAGTGGAAACAGTTTATCCTTATTTACTCTATCAAAACCCCTCATAATTTTGAACACCTCTATGAAATCTCCCCTTAACCTTCTCTGCTCTAAGGAGAACAATCCCAGCTTCTCCAGTCTCTCCACATAACTGTAGTCCGTCATCCCTGGTATCATTCTAGTAAATCTTTCTGCACCCTCTCCAAGGCCTTGACATCCTTCCTAAAGTAAACCCAGAATTGGACACAATACTTTAGCTGAGGCCTAACCAGTGATTTATAAAGGTTTAACATAACTTCCTTGCTTTTGTACTCATAGCCTCTATTTATAAAGCCAAGGATCCCGTATGCTTTTTTTTTTAACAGCTTTATCAAGTTGTCCTGCCACTTTCAAAGATATGTGTATGTGAACCTCCAGGTCTCTCTGTTCCGGCACCCCTTTTAAAATTGTATCATTTAGTTTATATTGCCTCTCCTCATTCTTCCTCCCAAAATGCATCACTTCACACTTCTCTGCATTAAATTTCATCTGCCATGTGTCTGCCCATTTCATCAGTCTGTCTATGTCCTCCTGAAGTAATATGAGAACTTGTAAGAAACATTTCTTCATTTTTCAAAGTTATTCTGATAGTAATGGCACAGAATATTAGATCACTATTGTACTGTCAAATCACTGAGTGGACGTGGGCAGGATAGGTAAATTTTCCCTTCCAGCTTGTGTTCCCAATCCCAGCCATTCTGTTCTGATAGGTCACAAGTGATGAACATGAAGAGGTTTAACAACCTCACAAAATTATTACCAAAAATTTAATAAATGATGTGATCTTCGTCCTTTTTTTAGAGAGTATATACTCTCTGACAACAATATATTCTTCTTGTTCTCCCCAGATTTTCTCTTGCTGCTGGTCCCAATCTGGCCCATGCCTATCCTGTGTCTGGGATGGATGGGGCATGCATTCTGCTCCTCAGCAAACCCTAAAGCTGCTCCCAGCTCTCTGTACACGAGTGCTCAGGAACTCAGCAGAGCAGGGATTTGAAACAGAATCCATCACTTTGTCATATTGCCACGAAACTCCCTCTTAATGAGTTGTTTAAAATGCCACCGTATGATGCAGTGCTCTCTGTAGGGTGCTACCATCTCTAATCCAGATAACAAACCTGGTCCCAGGATGTAATACACTGAATTGTGGGAAGTTGAGACACCTGGTTAATGAAACCAGGTAAATATGACCAGTAGCTGGAATGTTGAATAACAAAATTAGGGAAACAAGAAAGGTTCAATGTTTGCTACATGAATGTTCACTTTATCTATGACCCATATAATAACATTTATTTTCAATTCTAAGGAGAAGACGACATATGATATTGATGCTACCCTCCCACCACCACCTGCTCAATTTGTATATCAAGGACCCATGCATGTCGAAGAAGAAGAGCTACCACCTCCCCCTCCATCCTTTGAACCTCCCCCTCCACCTTTTCAAACTCCTGCAATTCCAACAGAGCCATTCAAGCCAAAGCTCTTTTCAGGTCCTCCTCCAACACCTACCCGACATTTTCCATCTGCTACATCTTCTGCAGCACCACCTCCTACCTTAATCAAACGGAAAAATTCAGCCACAAGTAATCAACCAAAACCAAATGTTCACTTTGCGGATTTACCTCCACCTCCTCCGGATCCAGAGAATTTTGCAGAACCACCTCCTGATTTTCTGCCGCCTCCTCCTCCTTGTCTCAACAGCAATTCCGGAGGACCACCACCGCCACCTCCTCCTCCACCACCTCCTTCCAACCCAACCATCAATGCTGTGAAAAGGCCACTTGTGCCAAAGAGGAGTGAGAATAGCACACTGATCTCCCATTCTAGACCTGGAGGAGGTGGAGCCCCGGACAAGCCAGACCTTATGTCAGATCTCATGAAAGTCCTACAGAAAAAAAGAGCTGCACTAAATGAATAAGCATAAGTGATTTGAATCAAAGATTTGTGTCCATACTTACTTTACAGCTTATGTGACACTAAACCATTTACTAAAAACAGCTTGAATAAAGTAGGCTCATACTGGCAAGTAGCCTGATCATCACAAGGCAAGTAACAGCATTTGAACAAAGTGCCTGAGACACATAAAACTGTGAAAACAAGCAATGTATTAAAATGTTGCATAATCAAAGAAAATACGTATATGGTTATACAGCCAGTATGTTCATTTTTCCACACCTGTATATGTGTGATTTTCTGTTTTGTTTTACAACAGTAGCCATGTTACTTTAAGAGTGAATTGAAATTCCTTCTGATGGCAAATATGATGTGGCATTGAGCCATACAGACCTGGAAGGTCCCAGTTTCAGTTCCTGGTCTGTGCTGAGTTAGCTGAACTCAGGTAGACCAATGTTGAAGCCATTCTATACGATCTCTAGCTTAGAGAGGATATGAAACAGCCAGGGTTTCCACTTCTGATTACCTTCCTGCTGTAAAGTAGGTACATGTAGAGATCAAATGAACACAGGATCATGACTATGCTATGGTGCCCCATGTGGTCAAACAGCTCCAAAACACTCCTCATCTCTGCTCACACATGAAGAATGGCTATTTTGGACCAGTTATCAAAGGGGCTTCCAGTACCGATAGAACTACATTCTTTTTCATTTTCAGAGTTGCAGGAAGAAAAAGAAATTAAGTAATTTGATGAAAATGACCACCATCCATGGATTTAGAACTGTCTGATTTTCGTTCCTTTCCAGTTAACAGGAAGGGTCCATTAACAATCAGAAGGCTAAGGTTGTAAAAATGAACAAAGGGGCAGGAGGAACAGAGATGTCAAGTGACTTTCAATTGTGGTTCAGAACATTTGCCTGCTTAGTTTAAGTCTTCACTGTTTCACTAGTGAACCACTCTTTATTGTATTTTTAAACTATTTTTGAGTTTAAATAACCCCCCACTTACTAGGAGCACAAACTGTCCTGTCAAATTTTCCATGTGTTTATTGTGAGTACAATCATTGAACCTGCCTTACCCGCTTCCCTCCTTCCAAAAGGTGGCAGTGCCTTGTAAACATTTCCTTTTCAGTTGAAGGTGTCCAAAATGATTGCTGGGTGCTGACATATGATCTTATGAAAGTTGTTGAGGGATATAGTTCACCGTGAAACTGGCTTTACATAAGTGCCTACTAAAGATGCAGCCCACACATGATGCACCTTAAACAGGTATTTTTTTTCAGATAAAACAGGGAACCAAAGCTCCCCTGTCAGAATATTTTTATTGTGTTATTTTTAAAGTCATCAAAAAATCATACAGTGGCTACCCAATGTGTCATACATCTCAGAGAGGATTCAGAATTTTATTTTCCTTTTCTAATTTTTAAGACTGATTTCCCAAATCTCAGAATTAGGTTTTTTGACATGTAACATGGCAGGGAGCAAACAACTGACACTGAAGTGAGGGGTGTGTCTGAGCAAGGGTAATTTTCATGGCATTACAGTATGTACATGAACAGTTTTTCAATAGTAAGCCTTACACTTTTTCCTGACAAGTTGGGGCTGCAATATCCCCTCCTTTCTCTTCACTCCAAAGATCTGCTTATCAGTTTGAACTCAACATGCATGTCCTTGGGATCTGGGTATTTTATAAACAGGACTATCATTACTACAATCAGAATAGTGTACCGTGCTGCATTCTAATGGGATTCCACAACACTCTTTCAAACTTAAAATCTCAATGTGATCAGGGATGCCTGATGAAATTTGCACTTTGCACGCCAATTTTATCAACACAAAAAGATAGTGGGCCTGAAAATCCACAGGCCCTCCAGCTCTGACCCCAACAGAGTTTGTGGGATTATTGGTGGACACATTTACATAAGACCATTGAGCGCCCAAATCACTATGGGAGCATCTTCCATGCCTGTCACTGGAGACCCAATGGTGCCCCCCCACCCCGCCCCCACTCCCCCGAGGTCCCTTGTGCAAGGTCGTAGATACAATTATTTTTTAAAAAGTAACTTTCTCTGGGAGTCCAAGCCACTTATCCTCATCTATGGCCTTTCCACCATCCCCATGGTGGGGCCCACTTACACCCATTTGGAGGCAACCATGTTTCATCTTGCTCAGCATACTAGCTTCCAGTAATATGCTTCGTCTCAACTGAGGCAGAGAAGCAGGAACTCTCAGCATAGTGGGACCCCCACCCCCAAGGTTACCCCTGATGCCATTGGACTTGTAAGGGCTGGGCGCAGCTTGTATCCCTTACAAGACCAACTGAGAATCCTAGAATCATCAGGGATCTGGCGCAACTGGGTTCCTGCCATTTTCCAATGGATTTTGGTGGACTCCCATCAGAGTTATGCTGGGAGTTTGGAGAAAAAACAATGGAAATTTGGTGCCAGCTAAATTCTTTAGCAGCAATCTCTAATATTTTAAAGGCATCCTAAAACAGCAAGAACATAATATTACAGTTGAGACCTAGAGATAGTCAACATATAGTCCTGTCCTTGAAACTGGAAAGCCTAACCTTACGTTACCTGAATAGAATATATGTGGGTGTGGGCATGTATATTAACTGTTTCTACAGAAGTATAAATATAACAGAGTTTAAACAATGGTAATCTGGATTAAGTAATTACAGAGATAAATGAGTAGTAACAATTAACGTACTTGATCATGCCTCCTTTTGCATAAACAACGACTCTGTTGAGTGAGCACAAGCTGTTTAATAAATACTGTGTCTTAACAAAGCTGGAGATTCCCTGATGACTTGGTGGGTAAATGCATGAAGTAATGTTCTACTTAGCCATATGGACTAGGAATGTCCCAAGTTTGATAGCTGGTCAGTGCTGAGTTAACTGATCTTATCTAGGACAGCAATGGGGACTACAATTGATCTCCGTATTCCTGGGCTGGGAGTAAGGGGGAAATCAGTCAACTTCCGTGTCTATCTAGTGATGTGTAGATGTTTTGTGAGGACAGGATCACGCTGGGTTCTGATGCCCATAGGTCCAAAATCCTGCCAACACTCACTGTCTAGCCTCAGACATCAAGAATGACCTTTTAAGTAAGGTACGAGCTACCAGCACTCATGGAACTTTATCTCAGCATGACTCTGCACATTAAGAGGATAAGGGGAGAAAATTGGTAAACTAAAGAGAAAAAACTATCTATCCTTCTGGAAAAATCATTGTTTTTGCAGTCAATTTTTAGTATCATGTGACTGGGCATTTCTAGTCTTTGCTTCCCTCCTGAGCCACCTCAGTGACAAGTCACAAGTGCAACCTGTGAGTATCCAAAACCAATTTAATTAATTTTAATTGTAGCTGATCATTTGGATCAATCTGGTGGTTGGTCTCAAATTGCCAAACAAGAAAAGAATCACCATGCTTTTTGAGAGTCATGCAGCTCTGGATCAATTACATGCTAATGTAAAACGCTGGGTCTAATTAAAATCAATGGAGCTGTTTCAATGTGTTTGCAGGCAGTCCCCTTAACCTACAAAGAAACACCAGAAACATAAAACGGTAGGTTTCCATGAGATCGAAATAGACTAAAGATCAATAGGGTAAATTCACTGATTCAGAAGAGAGGTGCTTCAAGGGAGTACAACTCAGAGATAGGACCACAACAGTGTCGCGCCAATTCTGTAATGCATGCTCCCTTCGAGTGCAACTCCCCACTTGGAGTACGATGCACGGGATCAGTGAATTTACCCTAATATTTTCTAAAAGGTAAGATTTTTTGTTTCATTAAGGAGAGGGATGGGGAACTACTTTACACAGAAATTATTCATCTGGCCTTTTTCCTTTGAAGCTTTATTTCGAAAGCTAACAAAATGATAATTGCATCTTTATTTAAAAAGATGTTGTGCCACATCATTGAGTATCAAGAGGTTCAGCTAAATATAAGAATAGACTGTTCTGAAAACTCTGCTGAAAGTTCCATCATATTGCCTGCTGCAAAGTTCTTGCTCTGCAGCGGTCTTGTATCTATTACAGCGTATGGTTTTGCAAAGATTGTCTAGTGCCCTTCTAACCCCTCACTGGAAGAGGTTTATGAGCTCCCCAATGGCTCAAATGATCAAGACAGTGGGTAGCTGACCCATAAGACCAGCAATATCCCTAGTCTGTGTTAGCTGATCTCAACTGGGACAGCAGTAGGGGTGCTGCAATTGGACTCACCATCCCTGGGTTAGGGAGCCAAAAAATGGCCATGGACCCCACTTCTGAAAGTACATCTATGTGAACACTGGGTGAATACAGGATATGGATCAGCTGTGATACCCCAACAGTGGAATAGACTGTGGGCATTCACCATCTAGGCCCAGATAAAGAATAGACACTTGGTTAAATTATCAGAAGGCAATCATTGCCATGGAGCTGTATGTCAACAAGGAATCAACACCTTCAGCAGAAGAGAGGAGGAGGGAACAATTGGTGTAAAAAGGGTCAAGAAAGGGATTTGCATGTTGATTGTGACATGAATTACAGGAACACACTTCATTCTTTTAGATATGAAATTGTAATATTGATGTAGAACTGCAAATTTAAAAACAAATACTGTGTTGGCTGAACAACCCCACCCTCTCACCAATCTACATCGAGGTTGTTCCATTGACAAACTTGTTGACCAGTTTTGGTTGCAATGCCTAATTCACTAGAATGTATCATAAGATGGCAGACTACAATATTGGCTGATCAAAGAATTTGACAACAAAGTTTGAAAATGGGCTGATGAACTAGTCATTCTGTTTTGTCAACAGAAATGACGGCTTGTGTTTAATTTGGGTTATATATAAATAATAGAAACCAGTTACAGATGCCCACAGTGACTCAATGAGTAAAAACACCTTGAATTGTGGTATTGAACGATACAAATCTGGAAGGTGCCAAGTTCAATTTCTAGTCTGTGAAGAATTAGTAGATCTCAGCTAGGGCAGCAGGGATGAGCCCCTAAAAGTGGCATAATTATACCTCGGCTGGTCAAGCTGACACATATAAGGAGTTATTTTCCAACTTTGCACTCCCAGCAGGGACCCTTACCAGCATGCAGTGGAAATTTGGCATTCACTGCACATGATTTTCAAGCCATTATTTGAAATCTTACCCCTATAAAGCCAACAAGTTAATTTTCTGTGTATATAGTCAAAATGCTTTTATCTGTTTTCTTTTAGAGAATGAAAGATGAAAGTTTGCTTTAAAGTGTCTTATACTTGTACTAATCCAGAATTTGCAGAACAATTATGTGTAAAATAATCATTGCTGCAAAACCTAAACAACATTATATTAATATTAGAGATAGTTATAGATGTATATAAGGTAGTAAGTGTTCATGTCTATGATCCATTCATTCCAGGAGTCCGTCCACTCATTTTTCTTATTTTTTTCTCATAAGGGATAAACGTGAGAATCTGTAAATGGGCAGTAGGACCCTGATTAGCTGACTGTGTTTCTTGGCATACACATCAATATCCTATCCAAATAAAGAGGTTAGACAGCGAAGGTAATTAAAAAAAGAACTCAGTTCATTTAAAGTCATAAATAAACTGTATTTTGATGGCCTTAATGCAGAGGAAAAGGTTAAATGATAATCTTACTGTCTTATAATGTAATTGAGAATTAAACAATAATGTGTGACTTTAACTAATAAAACCAAAGAATAGAATTAATGGATTCTAGATATGAACACTTCCTACTGCTACTGCTTGTATGAATAAAGAGACAATCGTTGGCCCTTGTTTCGGACTCATACAGACTTTTGATTTCTGTGATAGGGAAAACAAATTTTATACATTGAGATAAAACTAACATATTTTAGTCAAGGATCACAGAGCTTCAAGTGCGCACACGTAAGGGAACGGTAGCACACGTTAAAGGAACAGTAGCATAGTGGTAATGTCACTGGGCTAGTAATCCAGAGGCCTGGACAAATGATCCGGAGACTGTGGGCTGGATTTTGTCTTGGGGTCGGGTTGGGGTCGTGTAATCCGCATTTCGTGTTTCCCCCCCGACTCCAGATTAATGTGGATACCTGATGCAATTTTCACTTAATTGGGCAATTGAGTTGCAGCATGTGGGAACCCATGAACTAATTAGTGGTTTCAGTCTGAAAGTCGCCTCTGTTGATGTCATCATTGCTGGCTGCCTGTTCTCAGAGATTGTCTGGCTACTGGTGAGAGAGGACCTGTCTGCATTGCTTCTGATGTGAGTGGACCTGGATATATATATATATAATGAGAGAGAGAGAGAGAATGAATTTTTTTGCATTCAAGTCCTCTCACAGCAAAGGCCAGGCAGTCTCTGAACACATTCAATGCAGCAGCATCAGAGGCGACTTTCAGACCTAATACTACTACTACCTTCATCACATCTCCATTGTAATAGTGGACCTGCAGCTCATAGTCAGCTATCCACTTGTGCTCCCGCCAGGTTTCACTGGAGTGTTTCACACCAGGCGTACTTCACGTCAGAAAAGGGTTAAACTAGCTAAAACGTTTCAAAATGGCATTACAGAGCCAATTTAGGGCTTGTTAAGGGCTTTAATGGCCTCTCCCGCCTCTTGGAGGCGGGACGGAGTCGGGAACCCCGTGACTGATTTTGTCAAAATTGCATGGAGGCGGGATGGAGTCGGGATGGGGTCGGAAACCCCGACCCCGCAAATTTAACCCCCCACACGCCTCCAAACCCGACTCCATGGGTCATTCAAAATCCAGCCCTGTGAGTTCAAATCCCACCACGGCAGCTGGAAAATTTAAATTCAGTTAATTAAATAAATCGGGAATAAAAAGCTACTATCAATAATGGTAACCATGAAACTACCGGATTGTTGTAAAAACCCATATGGTTCACTAATGTCCTTTAGGAAAGGAAATCTGCCATCCTTACCTGGTCTGGCCTATACGTGACTCCAGAACCACTGCAATGTGGTTGACTCTTAACTGCCCTCTGAAATGGTCACTCAGTTGTATAAAATCGCTACGGAAAACAATAATAAGAACAAAACGGGACTGACCACCTGGCAAAGTCCTCCTCATTAACATCTGGGAACTTGTACCAAATTTGGGAGAGCTGTCCTACAGTCTAGTCAAGCAACAGCCTGATATAGTCAGAATCATAGCTTTTGGCCAATGTCCCAGACTCCTCTGTCACCACTGCTGGGTATGTCCTGTCCCACCGGCAGCACAGACCCACCAAGAGGAGGTGGGAGGCAGTGGCCCTGGGAGTTCTCAACATTGACTCCGGACCCCAAGTATAGGCAAAGGAAACCTCCTGCCGCCCTCCCTCAGCTGATGAATCAGTACCTCCTCCATGTTGAACACCACTTGGAAGAAGCATTGAGCTTAGCAAGGGCACAGAATGTACTCTGGGTGGGGGACTTCAATGTCCATCACCAAGATTGGTTTGGTTGCACCACTACTGACTGAGCTGGGTCGAGTCCTGAAGAACATAGCTGCCAGACTGGGCCTGTGGCAGGTGGTGAGAGAACCAACATGAGGGAAAAACCTACTTGACCTCGTCCTCGCCAATTGACCGGCCACAGATGCATCTGTCTACGACAGTATTGGTACCAGTGACCACCGTACAGTCCTTGCGGAAACGAAGTCCCGTCTTCACACTGAGGACACCCTCCATCGTGTTGTGTGGCACTACCACCATGCTAAATGGGATCGATTCAGAACTGATCTAGCAGCTCAAAACTGGGCATCCATGAGGCGTTGTAGGCCATCAGTAGCAGCAGAATTGTATTCCACCACAATCTGTAACCTCATGGCCTGGCATATCTCTCACTCTACCATTACCATCAAGCCAGGGGAGCAACCCTGGTTCAATGAGGAATGTAGAAGAGCATACCAGGAGCAGCACCAGGCGTACCTAAAAATGAGGTGCCAACCTGGGGAAGCTGCAACACAGGACGACATTCATGCTAGAGACAGAGCAAAGCGATTCCACAACCAATAGATCAGATCAAAGCTCTGCAGTCCTGCCACATCCAGTCATAAATGGTGGTGGACCATTAAATAACTAACGGGAGGAGGGGTCTCCATGAACATTCCCATCCTCAACAATGGAGGAGCCTAGCACGCGAGTGCAAAAGACAAGGCTGAAGCGTTTGCAACCATCTTCAGCCAGAAGTGCCAAGTGGATGATCCATCTCGGCCTCCTCCTGAGGTCCTCACCATCACAGAAGCCAGTCTTCAGCCAATTCGATTCACTCCAATTGATATCAAGAAACGGCTGAGCACACTGGATACAGCAAAGGCTATGGATCCCGGCTGTTGTGCTGAAGACTTGCGCTCCAGAAGTAGCTGCACCTCTAGCCAAGCTGTTCCAGTACAGCTACAACACTGGCATCTATCCGACAATGTGGAAAACTGCCCAGGTATGTCCTGTCCACAAAAAGCAGGACAAATCCAATCCGGCCAATTACCGCCCCATCAGTCTACTCTCAATCATCAGCAAAGTGATGGAAGGTGTTATCGACAGTGCTATCAAGCGCCACCTGCTCACCGATACTCAGTTTGGGTTCTGCCAAGACCACTCGGTTCCCGACCTCTTTACAGCCTTGGTCCAAACATGCACAAAAGAGCTGAATTCCAGAGGTGAGGCGAGAGTGACTGCCCTTGACATCAAGGCAGCATTTGACCCAGTTGTGGCATCAAGGAGCCCTAGTAAAATTGAAGTCAATGGGCATCAGGGGGAAAACTCTCTACTGGCTGGAGTCATACCTAGCACAAAGGAAGATGGTTGTGGTTGTTAGAGGTCAATCATCACAGCCCCAGGACATCGCTGCAGGAGTTCCTCAGGGCAGTGTCCTAGCTGCTTCATCAATGACATTCCCTCCAGCGGAAGGTCAGAAGTGGGGATGTTCACTGATGATTGCACAGTGTTCAGTTACATTCAGAACTCCTCAGATAATGAAGCAGTCCATGCCCGCATGCAGCAAGACCTGGATGATTCAGGGTTGGGCTGATAATTTGCAAGTAACATTCGCGCCACACAAGTACCAGGCAATGACTATCTCCAAGAGAGAGTCTAACAACCGCCTGTTGACATTCAACAGCATTACCATTGCTGAATCCCCCACCATCAACATCCTGGGGGTCACCATTGACCAGAAACTTAACTGGACCAGCCACATAAATACTGTGGCTACAAGAGCAGGTCAGAGACTGGGTATTCTGCGACGTGTGTCTCACCTCCTAACTACCCTAGCCTTTCCACCTTCTACTAGGCACAAGTAAGGAGTGTGATGGAATACTCTCCAATTGCCTCAACACTCAAGAAGCTCGACACCATCCAGGACAAAGCAGCCTGCTTGATTGGCACCCCATCCACCACCTTAAACATTCATCACCGGTGCACCATGGCTCCAGTGTGTACCATCTACAAGATGCACTGTAGCAACTCACCAAGGCTTCTTCGACAGTACTTCCCAAACCCAAAGACCTCTACCACCTAGAAGGACAAGGGCAGCAGGCGCATGGGAACACCATCACCTCCAAGTTCCCCTTCAAGTCACACACCACCCTGACTTGGAAGTATATCGCCATTTCTTCATCATCGCTGGGTCAAAATCCCAGAACTCCCTCCCTAACAGCACTGTGGGAGTACCTTCACCACACGGACTGCAGCAGTTCAAGAAGGTGGCTCACCACCACCTTCTCCAGGGGAATTAGGGATGGGCAATAAATGGTGGCCTTGCCAGCGACGCCCACATCCCAGGAACGAATGAAAAAGAACACACCCTCCTATAATCATAGGCGCATTAACCAGTTCTCAAACATAGTGATGGCAAAACTCCAAATTACTGGTGCATCTTATGCAGGCCATGTACATTGATTGACTTGATATGGATCTCTTCGTCATACAGTGTAAACTTCAGGAATTCATTTTTTAATTTTTCACACATTCCTTGACACACGATCCCTTAATTTGTAAGATTCCAGTCCTAGCGCCAAGTCCCACTTAATAGGAATGCAGGTTGGAGAATCAAACGCAGAGATCAGTGTGCCCAATTAATGGAACTCCTAATTTCCTAGCCACTGATTCTCCAATCTGCATTCTGTAAGCCTTGCCATTTCAGGGCTGTGATGTCAATAAATCAACATGAAAATTTACTGGGATGCCAGCACAGGTTGAAGACATTAATGGTATACCAATCAAAGTGCACTATGCCTTGGAAGGGTGGATGAGTGAATGTTGGATGAAGTCAGGATTGGGCTCAGTATTGGTGTGCTCAACCAAGTAGCCCATCACATCTACTGTCCAAATTCACAGATGAAGATAGCCTACTCGTGTAAGGCACTGGACAAGCAATCCAGTTTGTGTTGCTGCCTACAGGAAAGAAGTTACGGTGAAAACTGGAGGGGAAAAAAGAAAAAGAAAAACCAGACATCAATAAAAGCTCTCCTAATTGGACTTGATCTCATGATTCTCAATTCAATTGAAATCTATCACATATAAATGTTTGTGTTAAGGTATGAGTAGAGTATGTTGAGTGATTAGAGTCTTTTAATAGTCTCTGACAATTTATCAAACTGTTTCATAAACTCGTGACTGAGTCACACTCTTGTGTAAGAGGAGCATTCCAGTTCCTGACTGAGTACTACTTTCATGCATAATTAGGCAGCCAATGAGCATTCCAAAAGGAATCCACAAGAAGTCAGGGCTTTTTTGTATATTAATGCCTGACAGTGTCTATTATCTCAATGGAATCCTCTACGTCCTAAATTAACTGCAGTCAGTAATCAGTATAAGGGGTGACTATTCCAATACACCTGTTCAGCTGCATGTATACGATAAGCAATATGGCCAAAAGGCTCAGATGTAATAATTTGTAAATTAAAAGTCTGACATGTTTATAGGCCGCTAAATTCGATAGCCCCCTAAAAAGGGCGCAGGGATCACATAGCACTATTAAGCTGCGCCCGTTAATTCCAACTGCAACTTCGTGCTGCCTGCTCATTTAAATTATTTTAGCGTCCAGCCAGCACTAACCGCGCTGTTCATTGGCTGGACGCCTCAGCAGGGGGCCAATATCGTGTGGGACTAGCACTAGTTAAAGCTAACCTGCACTGCTTAAAGCTAGCCTGCACCTCTTAAAGAGGGGCTGCATTTGGCTGCAGCAGGAGCTGGGAGTCATAGTTGATGAGATTCTGACCTTGGAAAGAGTGAGGAATGGCACAACAGAGAAGAGAGTGGGCTCCAAGATTCTCGGACGCTGCACTGGAGGTTTTGGTGGAGGAGATGGAAAGGAGGAGAGATGTCTTGTATCCGCAGGGGGGAAGGAGGCCCTCCAGACACACAGTCAGAAAGCAGTGGGAACAGATAGCCGTGGAGGTCAATGCCAGGAGTCATGCCCCAAGGACATGGATGCAGTGCTGCAAGAAGTTCAGTGACCTCAGACAACTAGTCATGGTTAGTGAATGCATCTTCAAATGCCATATCCTACCAACTGCACCAGTAGCCTCAGACACTGCTCAAATCACCACACCCCATCACTCACCTACCAACAATCTCTATCTATCAGGCCTCATTCCTAACATTCATATGCTTCACCTCACCCTCACACACTTAGCACTGCTGCAAGCCTCACACCGACATCTCACAGCTTGCACACACCGTCAGCTATCCAATCATGACAGCCAAATCACCCAAACACTTTGCACCACACTCACTGACACACTTCCCTCTCTCTTGCAGGACAAGGTGGCGCACAACCAGAGGCAGCAGGAGCTAACCGGAGGGGAACAGGTGCGCCTGCATGTCCTAACCCCCATGGAGAAGACGGTGCTGGCCATTATTGGGATGGACATTGCTGAGCTTGTGGAAAGCAGCGGAGCTGAATCAATCGAAGATGACGGTATCCTCATACCTAATCCTCCTTCTCACATCCCACTTCCTCCTCATCCCACAATCTCTTCTGACTTACAAGCTGCAGATGGTGTAAGCAACAGTTGCAGTTTGAAAAAATGGGGGCAGAGTTTATGATCTGAATTGTTGAACCCAATGTTGAGTCCGGAAGACTGTAAAGTGCCTAATAGAAAGATGAGGTACTGTTCCTCGAGGTTACGTTGAGCTTCATTGGAACAGTGTAGGAGACCGAGGACAGAGAGGTCAGAGTGGGAGTGGTCCAGAGAATTAAAATGACAGGCAACCGGAATCTCGGGGACACAATTTCACAACTTGCCATAGTGAGATTTTATCGCACAACCTGTGCATTGCTAGTACAGTACCATAACCATTAGGTTACTGTTCCTACCTCTGTGTTTTCAGACTGCTTGTCCAACATCAAGTCCTTCAACTGAACATTGAGAATACCAATGTTTTCAGCTCCCAAAATCAACTTGACTCCCTTGCCACTAATTCCATCCCCTTCCCTGGCCACTCACTCAGGCTGAACCAGACCATACAAAACCTTAGTATCCCATTTAACCCAGAGATGAACTTTGAACTCCACATCCTATCCATCACCGAGACCATTTATTTCGACTCTGGACTATCTCATCCCTCTGCCACTGAAACTATTCATATTTTAGTTACCACTAGACTTGATTACTCCAATGCCCTCCTTGCCAGCCTCTCATCCTCCAATCTCTATAAACTCCAACTTTTACAAGATTCAGTCTCCCATACTATGTCCTGCTCGCCCATCCTCCCTTAGCCTCACTGATCTACACTAGATCCCTTTCCATCACTGCATGAATTTAAAATCTTCATCCTCAACTTCAAATCACTCCATACTCTTGCCTGGCTATCTCTACAACCATCTCCAGTTTTCCTGGTTTTGTGCATACCCTCTCCCTTCGCCCACCATTGGTGACGGAGCCTTCAACTGCTTCGGCTCTACTCTGCAACGCCTTCCCAAAACCCTTGATTCTCTCAACTTCCCTCTCCACCTTTGAAAACCTTCTCAAAACTGAACTTTTGAAGCATTCTGACACCCCTCCTAATCTCTCCCTTCATGGCTCAGTTCTCTATGTGTTTCCATTTGTGAAATGCCTTGTAATGTTTTTTTACATTATATAACTGCAACCTACCATTACTGGATTAATGTTTGGATAGTGGAAGGAGAGTGACAGAGACATATGCTGACAATGTTCTAGAGGCAAATAATGTAATCTTGCTGACTGAATATAGGACAAAAATGACAGCACTGGGAATATGGAAAATATAACAATTAACATGTCCTTTGCAACCCATAAATAATAAATAAATATTACATATTTATAACTGCAAAGGACATGTTAATTATGATGATTTACCAGGCTGCTCAGTAGCCTCATACCAGAAGGTGGTGTCGTTGTCACACTTCAGTCAGTAGAGATGAGCAATAATGCTTTCATATACTATATGGGCCTGGAGTTTCCGCTAGGTTGCATTGGTTTCTTCAGCACAATTTGCTTGAAATCGGTCAAACAAGCACAAAAGATTGCGGAATTTCAAGTGCAAATTACGACCAGCACAAATCACGTTTCCGCTATCTTTTGCGCTAGTTTGAAAAACATCGTGCTAGAAGGTAGCCCCGCCCTCAAAACTGGCCAGGTCCCCAGATTGAATTAATCACCATTGTGAGTTTCCATTAATTGCGACAGTTTGTGGGCCTTCGAGGAGGCTCTTAAAGTTAAGCTCGTTCTTTTGGGCGCAAGGACGCTAATAGGCATGTTTTGAAAACTTTTGAATATAATTTTTTTTTAATTTACTAAGAGACTGATTACTGTACACTAATATAACTAGTAAACAGTTCTGTATAGTTTTTTCGTCATTTTCAGTTATTTAAAATCGGGTTACTCACAGGTGACGGGCTTCAGACACTGATTAAAAATGCTTATTTTTTTGTGATAAATCCATTTTCAGCTGTATTAATCAAACTGCACCAAGTTACCACTTTTAAATATATCACAGAATATTTATGTAAAGCAAAAACATTTCTTTTTAAATTACGTTCTAAAACACTGCCCCATTATGCTGGTTCATGGCAGGTTTTACGTTTGGCGACAGTTAAACTGCAGCTTAAGTTTACTAAAACATAGCCTCTTCGTGTCAACTTTTCGGTTCACATTTTGCATGTGATGAATTATATAATTTACATAGTTGGCTAACTTGCAGGCAAAAATACGAAAATGACAATAATGGCAGTGACAACTGGGGTGGGAGACTTAAGTATCTAGCTGAGGCATGATGAAAGTGAGGGAAGCTGAAATTGGAGTGATTAAGCTTAATAGAGGTTGGTGCCACATAACTGTCAAAAGCATGTTAACACCCATTAGGGTTCCTATGGCCATGTATTTTATGCTAGGACTGGAGAGCAGATCCTGGGGTGGATAAGGAAAAGGTTGCATTCGCATAGGCAGAAGGTTATTAATGGTAATGGTTCTGCATGGAGACCAGTTACTAGTGGAGTCCACAGGTTTTAGGACCATTTTGCTCTTCACAATTTTTATTAATAATCTGGATGAAGGTACTGGGAGAACTGTCTGCAAGTTTGCAAATGATAAAAAGATTTGTACTAGTGGCAGAACCTTGGATGAGAAAGAACAACTATAATCAGATCCAGATGTAATGGGGGAATGGGACCGTGTCTGCCAGATGTCATTTAAAATAGATAAATTTGGCGTTATGCACATGGGTAAGGCTAATATCAACCATGTGTATACCATGCAGAGTTCCAAACTCGGTCTGTTGAGCGGGAAAGAGGCCTAGGTGTTATATGCAGAATGGAAAAGGAGGGGGAGTAGCCCTGATAATAAAGGATGACATAAGACCAGTAGAGAGAAAGTATCTCGGCTTGGAAGATCAGGAAGTAGAATCAGTATGGGTGGAAATAAGGAATAACAAGGGGCAGAAAACACTGGTCCCCTAACAGTAGCTATACCGTTGGACAGAATATTAATCAAGAAATAATAGGAGCTTGTAACAAATGTAATGCAATAATCGTGGGGGACTTTAATCTTCATATAGACTGGACAAAGCAAATTGGCAAAGGTAGTCTGGAGGACGAGTTTATGGAATGCATTCGGGACAGTTTCCTAGAACAATACGTCTTGGAACCAACCAGGGAACAGGCTATTTCAGATCTTGTATTGTGTAATGAGACAGGGTTAATTAGCAATCTCATAGTCAAGGATCCTCTGGGGCAGAGTGATCATAATACGATAGAATTTCACATTAAAGTTTGAGAGTGACTTGCCTAAATACGAAACTAGAGTTTTTTGAGGATGTAACTAGCAGGGTAGATAAAGGCGAACCAGTGGATGTAGTATATTTGGATTTCCAAAGGCATTCGATAAGGTGCCACATAAAAGGTTATTACACAAGATAAGGGCTCATGGGGTTGGGGGCAATATAGTAGCATGGATAGAGGATTGGTTAATGGACAGAAAACAGAGAGTAGGGATAAACGGGTCTTTTTTAGGTTGGCAAGCTGTAACTAGTGGGGTGCCGCAAGGATCAGTGCTGGGGCCTCAGCTATTCACAATCTATATTAATGACCTAGATGAAGGGACCGAATGTAATGTATCCAAGTTTGCTGACGATACAAAGCTAGGTGGGACAATAAGCTGTGAGGAGAACCCAAAGAGTCTGCAAATGGATATAGATAGATTAAGTGAGTGGGCAGTAAGGTGGCAGATGGAGTATAATGTAGAGAAATGTGGGGTTATTCACTTTGGTAGGAAGAATAGAAATACAGATTATTTTTTAAATGGTGAAAAACTTTTAAATGTTGGTGCTCAGAGAGATTTGGGTGTCCTCGTGCAAGAAACACAGAAAGCTAGCATGCAGGTACAGCAAGCAATAAGGAAGGCAAATGGCATGTTGGCCTTTATTGCAAGGGGGTTGGAGTATAAGAGTAAGGAAGTCTTGTTATAATTGTACAGGGCCTTGGTGAGACCACACCTGGAGTACTGTGCACAGCTTTGGTCTCATTATCTAAGGAAGGATATACTTGCCTTGGAGGCGGTGAAACGAAGGTTCACTAGATTGATTCCTGGGATGAGAGGGCTGTCATATGATGAGAGATTGAGTAGATTGGACCTATACTCTCTGGAGTTTAGAAGAATGAGAGGTGGTCTCATTGAAACATACAAGATTCTGAAGGGAATTGACAGGGTAGATGTTGAGAGGTTGTTTCCCCTGGTTGGAGTGTCCAGAACTAGGGGGCATAATCTCAGGATAAGGGGTCGGCCATTCAAGACCGAGATGAGGAGGAATTTCTTCACTCAGAGGGTTGTGAATCTTTGGAATTCTCTGCCCAGAGGGCTGTGAATGCTGAGTCTTTGAGTATATTCAAGGCTGAGAGATAGATAGATTTTTGGAATCAAGGGATATGGAGATCGGGCAGGAAAGTGGAGTTGAAGTTGATGATCAGTCATGATCTTATTGAATGGCGGAGCAGGCTCGAGGGGCCGTATAGCCTACTCCTATTTCTTATGTTTTTATCTGTAAAGGTTCACAACCAGAGCCTATAGCAAAAGCAAATAGAGTGCTGGATTTATTGCTAGGATGATCCAATTTGGGGGAAAAAAGCACTGTACTGTCCTTGTATAAGACCTTGGTTAGGACTCATCGAGAATACTGTGTCCATTTTGAGATCCCTCATATAGTGGGTGATATAAAGGCCCTGTAAAAGCTCAGAAGAGGGCTACTAGATCAATACTTAGCTTAAAAGCCCTTAGCTACCATGATAGGCTTAGCGAGCTGGGTCTTTTTTACTCTGGAAAAGCATAGACTTCAAGGAGATTTGAATGAGACCTTTAAAATAATGAAGGGACTAGAATATGCCCATGTGGATAATCTATTTGAATTAGATATGCTAGGGAGAACGAGAGGGGACATGTGTATAAGCTATCTAAGCACAGAACTTGGTTAGATGTCAGGAGGTTTCTCATTTTGCAGAACATCATTGGCCTTTGGAACAAGTTGCCAGTTTATGTAGTGAGTGTGGATTTACTGCAGGCATTCAAGAGGGAGCTGGGCGAATATCACAGCGCACAAAAAGGTAGGTGGGGTGTTGGGTGATGTATCTGATGGTCATTGTGGTCTCCAGGAACTTGTGTTTCATTGCCTTCGGGGATGGAGAGGAATTTCCCCCAAAAACATTTCCCTGAATTAGCCCAGGATTTTTTTTATCGTGTTTTTGCCTCTCCAAGGAGAATACATGGCTGTTGGTGGGTGGAGGGCATTGGAGCTGATGATGCTCAGTTCACCATGACTGTATGGGACAGTCTCAATGGACCAGCCTGTCATTTTTGTACATAAGAACGTTTGTAGTAATCCAGGTCAGGAGGATTAGAGGTGTGGACTGGGACATACAGCTGGATAAGATGGCTCAGATGGGGTGTGACAAGACCTTGGAGAAATATGAAAATGACAACCTTTAAGTCAATGTGCTGGGGTACAGGTAGCCAGTGGAGATGGACAAGGGCAGGGGTGATGGGTGTGTGGGAATTTTACAATTGAGAACTTGGGCAATAGCATTCTGGATTTTTTTTTTATTCGTTTATACAATGTGGGCGTCGCTGGCAAGGCCAGCAATTATCGTCCATCCCTAATTGCCTTTGAGAAGGTGGTGGTGAGCTGCCTTCTTGAACCGCTGCAGTCCGTGTGGTGAAGCTACTCCCACAGTGCTGTTAGGTACGGAGTTCCAGGAATTTGACCCAGCGACGATGAAGGATCGGCGATATACTTCTAAGTCAGGATGATGTGTGACTTGGAGGGGAACCTGGAGGTGGTGGTGTTCCCATGCGCCTGCTGCCCTTGTCCTTCTAGGTGGAAGAGGTTGCGGGTTTGGGAGGTGCTGCCGAAGAAGCCTTGGCGAGTTGCTGCACTGCATCTTGTGGATGGTACACACTGCAGCCACGGTACGGTGGAGGGAGTGAATATTTAAGGTGGTGGATAGGGTGCAATTCAAGTGGGTTGCTTTGTCCTGGATGGTGTCGAGCTTCTTGAGTGTTGTTGGAGCTGCACTCATCCAGGGAAATGGAGAGTATTCCATCACACTCCTTACTTGTGTCTTGTAGATGGTGGCGATGCTTTGGGAGTCAGGAGGTGAGACACTCGCCGCAGAATACCTAACCTCTGACCTGCTCTTGTTGCCACAGTATTTATATGGCTGGTCCAGTTAAGTTTCTGGTCAATGGTGACCCCCAGGAAGTTGATGGTAGGGGAATTTGGCGATGGTAATGCCGTTGAATGTCAAGGGGCAGTGGTTAGACTCTCGCTTATTGGAGATAGTCATTGCCTGGCACTTGTGTGGCACGAATGTTACCTGCCGCTTATCAGCCCAAGCCTGAATGTCATCCAGGTCTTGTTGCATGCGGGCATGGACTGCTTCATTGGCCCGTATTTTCCGACCCCCACAGGTGCGTACGAGGTGTGTACGCACCCGTAGGGGCCTCGCAAGTGCCGGTTTCAGGCATGCGAAGCGCATGCGCTGAAAACTGGTACTTCCGATCTGTCAAGAATCCTCTTGACAGATCCTCCGCCTGCCCTGGAGAAGGGCCTCTGCGGGTGAAGAGTTCCGCTTTCTGCACAACCTCCGCCCGCTGAAAACCTTTAAAAATCTTACGCCTGGTAAAAGCATGCGTAAGGCCTGCTTTTACCAGCAAAAGAGTTAAATTAGTAAAAAAAAAAATTTCCCCACTCATTTATAATTTAAAAATACTTTAAAAAAGGTAAGTTTATTTTTAGCCCCATAAAAAACTAACTATTTTTTTCAAAAAATTGAATTTTTGTTTAAAATATTTAATTTGATGTAATTTTAACTAATTTTAAATACGTGATTTAAAAAAAATGTATATAATGTTTTAGTGTGTTTTTTGAGTGATCCCCATTCATACTTTTGACAGGTATATGTGGAGAGACCGGTCAAAAGTGTGAAGGGGGATTCCCTTCTTTGATTGGTTCCCCATGGCCCACGTGATCCCAGGGACGCTTGCGAATTGCCTGCGCCCCGGGATACCTGGGCCCTGCGCATTTCGACTGTGGAGAGGCCTAGGATCGAAAGTGTCGGCACCTACCAAGCCAGCAGGCAAGTTCGTAGATTTTTTCAGATCGGAGGAATCCGCACGCAGGACGCTCCCGCTCGGTAAATCCGGCCCATTATCTGAGGAGTTGTGAATGGCACTGAACACTGTGCAGTCATCAGCGAACATCCCCGGAGTTGACCGGAGTTTGTGAAAATTGAAAAGTGGGGGGCGGCGGGGGCGGGGTTAGCTGAGAAGACTGTTAAGAAATTCATTCTCAAGGTGATTATGTATGGATTTTGGCAGTGGAAGGAAAGGGGTTGGGATGTAAGCTGGTGTTATTCCTGAAGTGAAAATAATGCAGTTTTGGTGAATTGAACCTAATCCTGTCATTAATACACGTACACTTTCCAGGACAGTCACTGGAAAGCCATCAGACGCAGCAAAGTCAACTGATTTCCCCAGTCCAAGGCTCAGAGGTAAATTGTAGTACCCTACCTGCTGCCCAAGAAGACATCAGCTAACTCAGTACAGATCAGAACTATACAATGCTATAGTACAACAACTGACCTTCTGCCAATCAAATCTGTACTGGTGTTTTTCGCCACATGAACCACCTAATCTAATCCCACTCTCCTACTCACTCTCCATATTCCTCTTTTTCAAGCTCTTGCCTAATTCCATTTTTAAATCATTCATGAGCTCTGCTTCAACAACGGTTTGTGGTGGAAAATTCCACATTCTAACCATCCTCTGTATAAATAAATATTTTATCTTCGTTCTGGATAACCTGCTCAAAATTGAATTTGGAATCTGACTTTGTGGTTAGAGTGTTGGTTTGACTATGCCTGTTGCACTGAGACCAACTGTAATACTTCAGTGATGTCCAGCTCAGACTAGTTAATTCAGCATAGACCAGGGATGAAACTTTGGACCCTCCTGGTCCGCATCACTTAGTAGCAAACCACATGGGGCATTTATGCACCGAGCTATAATGTAGAACCTGCTGCCCACTTTCTAACTGATAGAATGCCTACATCCAAAAGCTGGCCTTGTAACTTTGTAGATCCTTGTATGAAATGGAGTGAATGTAATGCTCTAAACAGAAAAAATAATGTCATCCTGGTCAAATCACACTTTTTTCTGCCATGGAAATATTGTTTCTGCTAACTTTTTCTTTGTTAATTTTGATAGCCTAAATCTTTGTTGGTTTGCAGAATTTTTTTTTTTTTACCATTTCAAAATAATAGAAAACCACAGGGGAGGCGTTTCTTTCCTGTTTCTCAAAGTCTAACAGCAGCGCCTATACTTCCTGCATTGACACTTATCTCGATAATGCAGGCCCCAGTATAAGTGTTTATATGCCTAACTTTGCTCACAGAGCTGTTCCGCTCCTGCATTTAATAGTAACTGAAAAACAATTAACTTGTTGGTGCAGTTTTTGTAATAAAATTCAATTATGAATGAAATGAATGGCCCATTTTATTTCAAAATCAACATTGTCTGCCTTTCTCCCCAACCCACCTTAAGGTCCAAGCATCCAATCTTCATGGGCGAACCTGGGCAGAAGTATCGGTAGGCTATTCAGCTGGAGGAGGAGAACATCAATGAGGAGCCTGATTTGGCCCTCTCTTGATATCCACACATACACACTTTCAAGCAAGGAATCACCGAGTAGCAATCAGAATTAGGACCCCTGACTGATTATTCCCTTCCTCGCTTCGAGAAACTGAGGCCAAATGTACTGTTCTCACCACCCCACCTGGAAAGGAAGACATTGACCATGAAAGCTAGATAAAAACACAAATGGTTCACGAATTAACCTGCTACTCCTACCTGGTCTAGCCTACACATAACTCAAGTGCCACGCTACAGCTAATGCTCTCTGAAGGGGCCTATCAAGCGACACATATGTAAAAATAAATCACTATGGCTCACCATGATCTTCTCAGGGAAACTAGGAATGGACAACAAATATGGTCTTGTCAGTGTTGCCCACATCCTGAGAACACATTTTTAAAAACTCTACTCCTGAAGTCTTTGCTGTTTTAGCAGGATATTAGATCAAGCACAATGTAGTGAAGCTATATCCCTCTCAACAACATTCACAAATACTTAAGTGAATGAAACTTTTTAGTGTGTTAACTGAGGTTTTAAATACATTGGTGTTCTCAAAAGAACCTGGCTTGCCCATTGCTTCATTGCCTGACAGAGATGATCTTTCTATAACATCCTCTAGTTTTCGCCACTATCCGGACTTTCAAAGAAACCTGTTTGCTGGCCACTTAACTGATTACTCTCTGTGACAGGACTCAGCACATCAGAAATCAAGAATCAGTCTCTCTCCCCATTACCTTTAATACAAAAGCAAAATACTGCGGATGCTGGAAATCTGAAATAAAAACAGAAAAAGTTGGAAAATACTCAGCAGGTCAGGCAGCATCTGTGGAGAGAAAAACAGAGTTGACCTTTTAGGTCGATGACCTTTTGTCAGAACTGGAAAAAGTTAGAGATGTAACAGTTTTTAAGCAAGTGCAGAGGCAGGGAAAGGGGGGGGGGGAGGAAAGAACAAAAGGGAAGGTCTGTGATAGGCAGGAGTGATTAAATGACAAAAGAGATGATGTTGCAAGGCAAAAGGGGATGGTAATGGGGCAAATAAAGAAACAAAAGATGGGAGAGACCCTCTCTAACTCTCAAACTACATCTCTAATTTTTTCCAGTTCTGATGAAAGGTCATCGAGCTGAAACCTCAACTTTGTTTCTCTCTCCACAGATGCTGCCTGACCAGCTGAGTATTTCCAGCATTTTCTGTTTTTATTCCCCTTTAGCTTAATTTTCTTCATTTCCCTTCCAGTTTCCAATTCTGACAAAAGGACTACACCTGAAGCATCAACCTGTTTTCTCTTTGCAGATGCTGACAGATCTGCTGTATATATCCAACATTTTCTATGTTTTATTTCCCAGAAAATCTTGTCTATCACGCTGTAACCAAATGGCATCTATTTTACAGTAGGTTACCTATTGTAACCTTTAAAAATCATGTTGGGCAGGTCAGCAGGAGAACTTCCTACTCTTTTTTGAATAGCGCTATGGAATCTTTTCCATCTATTTGAGCTGCCAGATGGGGACTTGGTTTATCATCTTATACAAAAGATGGTGCCTCTGGCAATGCAGCACATCTTCAGTCATGCACTGAAATCATAAATTTTAGCTATGCCCATGCCCCAGGCATATGCAGCTTTACTTTTGCCAGGATTGCAAAAACTGGGCTACTATATACTGTGATGTGAAAAATACTATATATAAAAGATGACAGCATATAGGATCAATTGGCTTTCTGGTATATTTTGACTTATAAGAAACACAAAATGTTCAGGGAAGTGCAGTAACTTTTTGAAAACCAAAAAAAAGGAACTGGGACTGACTTTTTCTGTTGCTGGCACATTTCACATGCCTGCAGAGGGTATTGCTTACATCAATATTTGTGTCACATTGCCTTGGGTAACTGCTGCTGTTATCAAGAGATAAGTTAATTACATCTGTTTCCTGTTTACAGCCATTTGCAAATGTCATAATTGTGTAACATGTGGTGCTCACATAATCTTTGTAATTTGGAAAACCATACCATTCGGTTAATAGTTTGATGTCACCATTATTATTTTGCTATAGTGTTATTTTGAAACAATTAAAAACAGAAACATTGTTTAAAAAGCAAAATATAAACTGTGACAGTATCCGAATAACCCAAAGTAGTACGGTTTCACCTTAAGCAATAGGGTCTCACCAAACCTGGACAAATATTTCTATTAAATTATATTCCAACTCAAGGGCAGTCAAGAAAAGATCTGGCCACTTAAAAAAAGCAGATGTGCAAGTCCAGTCAGAGCTTGCAGCTGCTCAGGCCGAATCAATGGCAAAGAAATTTTTAGAGATAATGGGGGCAAAATTCCCCTCGTTTGCGCCTCTGGTGGGAGGCGCTAACGGGGTGCAAATGGCTTTTCGTCCCCGAGGCGAGAACCGCGCCTTCCGCGGGAGGTTAGCGGCGGCGCTACCGGGTATTGCCCCGATCTTCTGCGCCTGGAAATCATGACGTCATCTCCGGGCACAGCGCCTGGGGAGAAAAATTCCCCCTCGTGCCCCGCAGCAGGACCGGGCGATGTTACCGACTGCTGCAGGGGGCGCGAACGGTGAGGACGGCCGCTCGCGGGGCACCACTTAAAGGCACGGTGGCCGGCCAACATGAAAAAAAATCGCCGATCATTAAAAAAACATTTCTGAGCACCAGACGCGGGCTGAGTGCCGCAATCGGTCAGCCCGGCACTCAGCCTGATTGTGCGGCACTCCCACACCAGCAGATGCCAAACAGAATGCAGAGCTTGTAGCGGGGAGGCCTTCCCTTTAATTGAGGGAAGAGCCCCTGCAACGCGGCAGCGCCACGAGCACATGGCCCCAGATCGGGACATTCCCCGCCTCTTGCGCTCCAAAAAATGGGAATTTCTCAAATGTTTGAAAAGGTTAGCGCCTGGCACTAACTTTTCAAACATTTTTGACTTAGCGCCCCAAATGGCCCTCATGGGGAATTTCTCCCCCTTTGTTTGCAAGCAACACCATGGAAGATCTACAAATAATAAATGTCGTTCAATTACATTGAAAACCACCACTCTTCTAGCCTATGTTTACGCATTGTTCTCAAGTTGCATTGTTCAAATCATCTAGACTCACCTAATCTGTCTTCATTATGGTGTTGCGGGATGGGGGCTTATTTGGTCCTTTACAGGCTTTCGTATGCACATCAAAGTTAATTAATGTATCTGGGAAATCTGAGACTGTGGGAGACAAAAAGCAACTTGTGGTTAAAGTGTTAAGAGGGTGAAAGCAACCTACCAGTAAATTTAAAGAGAAGCAGCTGGAGGGTAGGGAGTGAGAGGAATAAACACATATTACAAATGACAAACACCAGAAGCATTTTATCATCCATGGAACAGCAGAAACTGTTGGAACAAGTCAGACCAGCATGATTCACTCTTGCTTAAATTTGCCGGAGAATTCATCGAGTCTTCTGCCAGGTGTGCCATGTCCACAAGAGAAGCAGCCAGATTAAGTAAGCAGTGAAGTCGCATATTCCTTGTACAAACACTGGCTGCTTTTTGGATGACATTTGTAAAATAAATTGGAATGTTTTGGGTCACATTATTTTTGTACATGAGTGAGCAACCATATTTAAAAGTAATGGCCCGGAATTTGCGGTCAGCAGCGAAGTGAAGGCGTTCGCTTCTGGCCCCAAAGTAGGCTCTGCACAAGGATCTCGCAATCCCTGTGTCGAGAACTTTGGGTTTTCCGACCTACAATTCAACAGAACTTAATAGGGATCCCCTTGTTCGAACTGCTGTAACATCAACAGGCTGTCTAAGCAGCCAATCAAAATGCAGAATGCTCACAGACAGCGAACAAGGAAGTGAGTAAGCTCTTAAAATTCTAACTTTTTAAAATAGTTAGAGAGAGCAAAAAAAAGATTGGGGTACTCACCTGGGGAAAAAGGCAAACCTGAAATAAAGATGGACAAACTTTAAAAAAAAATGTTGTAACTTTTTTTGAAAAGTTTCTTAAAAACTGTAATTTTTATTAAAATGGACAAATTTCACACTGCACAAAATTAAAATTAATTTTCCAAGCCCTTAACCTTTGTTTAGCAGTCAATACGCTGCTAAACCCCAGTTACACCCTTTGGGTCTAATTTTTAGTGGGGAATTTAACAGCGTACTTACTGCGGAAGAGTCAAAGTTTGCGCCAGTTTCAATAAGTTACGAGATTTCACTGATTGCTGGCTCTGTGGGCGGGGGGGGGGGGTGGCACAGCGCAGCTAGTTTCAGAGCTGTCATTGACAGACCGCAACTTCGGGATTTCCGCATGCACCAAATCCTGAAATTGCGGTCAGTTTCCAAGGTGGAATGACTCAGTCACCCTCTTGTCGATTGATAGTGAAAATGCTAGCTACTTTCTCCATGCGCCCTGTAATTCTCCTCAGACTATTTAACAAAATGCATTGAAACTCTGGGATGCCTGGAAATTACAGGAACACTTGACAGAGAAAAAAAATAATAAACTCTCAATGATCTAAGCTTTTCAATTACATTTTTTACTAGAATAAAAAGTAAAAGATCTGGATTTTGATACTGGGGACGTGATGGAGTCGTGAATCCCACTTTTTGGGTTGTAGACCCGCCTCCATCGACTTGTGGCCAACCCACTGTATTTTCACTTGATTGACCTTGTTGAGCCCGCCCAGTGAGCTCAGCAGGCCAATTAAGGGCCACCCGGCAACAGGTGACGTCACAGATTGACATTTCATCTGTCAAGAGCTTTTGACAGATGAAATATCAGCGTTTGACAGCTCCTTGAAGCTGTCAAACACTGACAATTTGTCTTCTAACTTGAGTCCTTCCTCTCAGGCTGAGTTAGAAATCATTCCAGCACAGAAAACAGAGGCTGCAGTTTTTGACAGCACCACGGCCTTTCTGCTTTCTGTGCCGGTGAGATTTCTGACTCCCGAGAACTGAAGGGCTGACACCTGCAGGAGGAAGTTAAGGTAAGTAAAACATTTTTCCACACTTTACACTTACCTTACACACTTACCTCTCTGCACACATGCACCCATCACTCACCTGCCCACCGGACATATCGACCCCTCCAACCCTGCAGACCCACGGTCCGCCTCGCTAACTTGGCGTGGTTGGCACCTGTCGGGAAGCCCACATTTCAGCCTTCAAATTAGGGATTAGGCAAAAAACTGCCTGTTAACTACCTGTTAACAGGCAGTTAATTGTCACTAATCCCCTTCCCGCCTCGGGGAGTCGGGTCCCAGCACAGGTCGGGTACCCGCCACCAGCGAAACTGGCATGGAGGCGGGTTGGGGGCGGGATGGGGTCGGGACCCCCGAATCTGCAACTTTAACCCCCCACACGCCTCCAAACCCGACTCCACAGGTCAATGAAAATCCAACCCAAAGACTTGCATTTATATAGCACCTTTCACGACTACCTGACGTCCCAAAGCACGTCACAGCCAATGAAGTAGTTTTTGAAGTGTCGTAACTGTTGTAATGTAGGAAATGCGGCAGCCAATTTGCGCTCAGCAAGCTCCCACAAACAGCAATGTGATAATGACCAGATAATCAGTTTTTGTTATGTTGATTGGGGAATAAATATTGGACTAACTCCCCAGCTTTTCTTCGAAATTGTGCCATGGGATCTTTTACGTCCACCTGAGAGAGCAGACGGGGCCTCAGTTTAACGTCTCATCTGAAAGAAGGCACCTCCAACAGTGCAGCACTCCTTCACTACTGCACTGGAGTGTCAGCCTAGATTTTTGTGCTCAAATCTCTGGAGGGGACTTGAACCCACAACCTTCTGCCTCAGAGGCAAGGGTGCTACCAACTGAGCCACTGGCTGACACATAGAGAATAAAATGTGTAACACCACAGCATAGCAACATTAGTACATGTAATATAAGAACATAAGAAATAGGAGCAGGAATAGGCCACTAGGCCCCTCGAGCCTACTCCGCCATTCAATAAGATCATGGCTGATCTTGAGCTCAAAGCCACTTCCCTGCCCGCTCCCCATATCATTGCATTATTGACATGTTGCAGTGACCAGTGTACGAGTAGTATACCATTTTTGCACAATGTTGTACTTCACATTTTCTAATTTAGAGTGAGTTGGCAATTCACAGGCAGTCCCAAACTCAATATAATCATGGTATTAATACCTGTATGATAATTAAAGGGTATATTACCCTTCAATTGAAGGAAAGACCTCTTTTTTTCTCCCCTCACTGGTCCCTGTATATGTTCCCCTGCATCCAAGGGGACAGGATAGTGTCACGCTCAGGGAAATCTTGCAGCAGCAGCCTAGTAGAGATTGCCCTTCCTATTTTGCCTTCACAACTGTGGAAAGAAGTCTGTCCTCCTCCATCTGTGCTTAGCACAGGTGAAACTGGGGACTGAACCCAACTATCTCACTCTGTGGCACTGCATTCTGGTTCTACAACGCACCTCCTAACAATTTTAAAATTCTCAAGTAGTAGCTGCAGCAGCAAACTGCCGATGTACGATGATAATGTGCTGATAATCTGTGCCACAGGTGGTAGGACACAAGCTCCCAGACACGGGTCCCCACGCACCAAGCTCTTCTGGACCATTTCATCACAAAGAAGGTACATGTTCAAAGAAGGGACTTCACCAAAGGAAAGGAGGGAAATTCAGAGGGCGAGTCACACAAGCACTCTCCCAAACCAAATAGTCACACTGGAGAGCCAGCAGTCTTGATAATGTGAAAATCCCTGCAATTCAGGCATTGTTTGGGGAATGATTAAAGGACGGGGTAACATAACTTTAAAAACGGATTCGGGAAAACAAGGAAAGAAATAATAGAACCTGGCTTGCCCATTACTTCAGTCTCCCTGCCACCCTGGAAGGTAGTTAGTTCTCAAATTGTCCTGTAGGTGGAGTGCCTCATGTGGCAGCATTTTCCATAAGGTGAAGGAAAAATAATTACTGTATATTCAATGCTATTAGGTTCAACTTCAATTCAAATACAAATACACCAAATAGTTGGGTTTTGTTTATTCTGCTTTTAGAACCACAGAAATTTGCAGCACAGGAGATCGATTGTGTCTGTGCCGGCACTTTGTTCGAACAATACTGAATTTTACTGAGTAAACAATCTTCATAGTCGGTTTAACTGTTCATTATTTTTTGACAGTATATCTCTCTTTTGCAGCTTCAATCTAGTTTTCAGAAGACAGGATGACTTCACCACTCTCAACTATCACAGTTGACATTAACGATCACCAATTTGGCAATCACAGAGAATGGAAGGGCAGAGTGTAGAAAATGTAAATGTCAGAGTGGTGCAGGAGGGGGTGTATTCTGAGCTTCAAGTAAAAGTGATTCATCAGGGTGATATAGCTCTGAAACTGACCAAGAAATGCTTGCCATTAGCACGATTGTGTATGATGGTGCGTATGAGAATAGTTCATAAAATGAACTGCTAAACAAATCTTTAAAAAAACTAATCTTAGGAAATATTTTACCGAGCAACAAGTCGGCTGTTGATTTTATTGCACATCATCCATACAATAAATCTAAAATATTTCATAGAAACATAGAAGATAGGAGCAGGAGTAGGCCATTCGGCCCCTCGAGCCTGTTCTGCCATTTAACGAGATCATGGCTGATCATCCAAATTCAGTACCCTGTCCCTGCTTTCTCCCCATATCCCTTGATCCCTTTAGCCTTAAGAAATATATCTAACTCCTTCTTGAATATATTTAATGAGTTGGCCTCAACTGCCTTCTGTGGTAGAGAATTCCACAGGTTCACCACTCTCTGGGTGAAGAAATTCCTCCTCATCTCAGTCCTAAATGGCTTACCCCTTATCCTTAGACTGTGACCCCTGGTTCTGGACTCCCCAACCATCGGGAACATCCTTCCTGCATCTAGTCTGTCTAGTCCTGTTAGAATTTTATAAGTTTCAATGAGATCCCCTCTCATTCTTCTAAACTCTAGCGAATATAAGCCTAATCGACCCAATTTCTCTTCATACGTCATTCCTGCCATCCCAGGTATCAGTCTGGTGAATCTTCGCTGCACTCCCTCCATGGCAAGAACATTCTTCCTCAGATAAGGCGACCAAAACTGCACACAATACTCAAGGTGTGGTCTCACCAAGGTCCTGTACAACTGCAGCAAGACATCCTTGCTCCTGTACTCGAATCCGCTCGCTATGAAGGCCAACATACCATTTGCCTTCTTAACCGCCTGCTGCACCTGCATGCTTAACTTCAGTGACTGGTGCACAAGGACACCCAGGTGTCGTTGCACTTCCCCTTTTCCCAATCTATTGCTGTTCAGATAATAATTTGTCTTCCTGTTTTTTCCACCAAAGTGGATAACCTCGCATTTATCCACATTATACTGCATCTGCCATGCATCTGCCCAATCACCCAACCTGTCCAAATCATACTGGAGTTTCTCGGCATCCTCCTCACAGCACACACGCCCACCCAGCTTTGTGTCGTCTGCAAACTTGGAGATATTACATCTAGTTCCCTCGTCTAGATCATTAATATATATTGTGAATAGTTGGGGTCCTAGCACCGATCCCTGCGGTACCCCACTAGTCACTGCCTGCCACTCGGAAAAAGACCCGTTTCTTCCAACTCTTTGCTTCCTGTCTGCCAACCAGTTCTCTATCCAAGTCAGTACCTTACCCCCAATCCCATGTGCTTTAACTTTGCACGCTAATCTCTTATGCGGGACCTTATCGAAAGCCTTCTGAAAGTCCAAATACACCACATCCACTGGTTCTCCCTTATCTATCCTACCAGTTACATCCTCAAAATATTCCAGTAGATTAGTCAAGCATGATTTACCTTTTGTAAATCCATGTTGACTTTGTCCGATCCTGTCACTGTTTTCCAAGTGCTCTGCTATTACATCTTTTATAATGGACTCTAGCATTTTCCCCACTACCGATGTCAGGCTTACCTATAATTCCCTGTTTTCTCTCTACCACCTTTTTTAAATAGTGGAGTTACATTAGCTACCCTCCAATCCATGGGAACTGATCCAGAGTCTATAGAATTTTGGAAGATGACCAGCAATGCATCTACTATTTCTAGGGCCACTTCCTTAAGTACCCTAGGATGTAGATTATCAGGCCCTGGGGATTTATCAGCCTTCAATCCCGTCAATTTCCCTAACACCATTTCCCTACAAATACTGATTTCATTCAATTCCTCCCTCTCATTAGACCCTATGTTCCCCGACATCTCTGGGAGGTTATTTGTGTCCTCCTTTGTGAAGACAGAACCAAAGTATGTATTTAATTGGTCTGCCATTTCTTTGTTCCCCATTATAAATTCCCCTGATTCTGACTGTAAGGGACCTACGCTTGACTTCACCAATCTTTTTCTCTTCACATATCTATAGCAGCTTTTACAGTCAGTTTTTATGTTCCCTGCAAGCTTACTCTCATACTCTATTTCCCCCCTCTTAATTAATCCTTTTGTCCTCCTTTGCTGAATCCTAAACTGCTCCCAATCCTCAGGTTTGCTGCTTTTTCTGGCCAATTTATATGTCCTCTCCTTGGATCTTATGCTATCCCTAATTTCCCCTGTTAGCCACGGTTGAGTCACCTTTTTTATTTTATTTTTATGCCAAACAGGGATGAACAAATTCTGTGGTTCATCCATGCGATCTTTAAATGTTTGCCATTGCCTATCCACCGTCAACCCTTTAAGTAACGCTCCCCAATCCATCCTAGCCAACTCGCGCCTCATACCATCGTAGTTTCCTTTATTTAAATTCAGGACCCTAGTCTCTGAGTCAACTACTTCACTCTCCATCTTAATGAAGAATTCTATCATATTATGATCGCTCCTCCCCAAGGGGCCTCGCACAAGATTGCTAATTAATCCTTTCTCATTACATAATACCCAGTCTAAGATGGCCTGATCTCTAGTTGGTTCCTCGACATATTGGTCCAGGAAACCATCCTGTATACACTCTAGGAATTCCTCCTCCACAGTATTGTTACTAATTTGGTTAGCCCAATCTATATGTAGATTAAAGTCACCCATGATAACTGCTGTGCCCTTATTGCACGCGTCTCTAATTTCCCATTTAATGCCATCCCCAACCTCAGCATTACTGTTTGGGGGTCTGTATACAACTCCCACTAACGTTTTCTGCCCCATGGTATTTCTCAGCTCTACCCATACAGATTCCACATCATCAGAGTTAATATCCTTCCTTATTATTGTGTTAATCTCCTCTTTAACCAGCAATGCTACCCCACCTCCTTTTCCTTTTTGCCTGTCCTTCCTGAATATTGAATACCCCTGGATGTTGAATTCCCAGCCTTGGTCACCCTGGAGCCATGTCTCCGTAATCCCAATTATATCATATCCGTTTACATCTATTTGCGCAGCTAATTCATCCACCTTATTACGAATGCTCCTCGCATTAAGACACAAAGCCTTCAGGCTTGTTTTTTTAAACACTCTTAGTCCTTTTAGAATTATTATTTACTGTAGCCCTGTTTGATTTACACCCTTGATTTCTCTGCCTTCCACTTTTGCTTTTCTCCTTCCTGTCTTTTGTTTCTATCCTTGCTTCCCTTTCCTCTGTCTCCCTGTACAGGTTCCCAACCCCTTGCCATTTTAGTTTAAACCCTCCCCAACAGCACTAGCAAACACTCCCCCTAGGACATCGGTCCCGGTCCCGGTCCCGCCCAGGTGCAAACTGTCCAGTTTGTCCTGGTCCCACCTCCCTCAGAACCAGTTCCAATGTCCCAGGAATTTAAATCCCTCCCCCTTGCACCATTCCTCTAGCCACGTCTTCATCTGAAATATCCTTCTATTTCTACTCTGTCTAGCACGTGGCACTGGTAGCAATCCTGAGATTACTACCTTTGAGGTCCTATTTTTTTAATTTACCTCCTAACTCCCTCTATTCAGCTTTTAGGACCTCATCCTGTTTTTTACCAATATCGTTGGTACCTATATGCACCACGACAACTGGCTGTTCACCCTCCCCCTCCAGAATGCCCTGCAGCTGCCCCGAGACATCCTTGACCCTTGCACCAGGGAGGCAACATACCATCCTGGAGTCTTGTTTGCGGCCGCAGAAACGCCTATCTATTCCCCTTACAATAGAATCCCCTATTACTATAGCTCTCCCGCTCTTTTTCCTCCCATCCTGTGCAGCAGAAACACCCATGGTGCTAGGAAGTTGGCTGCTGCTGCCTTCCCCCGATAAGCCGGTAGCCCGGTAGCTACATCATTACATAAATTTAAAACAGAAATAGACATTTTCCTAGAAGTAAAGGGAATGAAGGGTTTCGGGGAGCGGGCAGGAATTTGGACATGAGTCTAGGTTCGGATCGGTCATGGCCCTGTGGGTAGTGTAGTGGGCCCAGGGGCCGTGTAGCCTGATCCTGCTCCTATTTCGTGTGTCCAATTCTGTTAGGTTCAGGAGATGGTTCTGTGATAGTAGATTGGCGGTTAGGATCAGATCAGCCATGATCTTATTGAATGGCGGAGCAGGCTCGAGGGGCCAATTGGCCTACTCCTGCTCCTATTTCTTATGTTCTTATAAGCCATCTCCCTCAACAATATCCAAAGTGGTATATCTGTTTGAGAGGGGGATGGCCACAGGGGACCCCTGCACTACCTGCCTGCACCTACTACTCTGAAGATGCAGCTATTTCATCAGACACCCTAAAGTCAACATTCAAATACAGATTTTCCTCCAGTACAATTCCTTCCAGAAGCAGGGTAGGGCTGGATTTCCATCCAGCCAAATGCACCAATGCTGGCCCTGCTGAAGTTTTCAGGGTCAGCCTCAATAGAATACCCAGCATGGTTAATGTCTTGGATTAGGAACTTGCCTGTTTAGGGCAGCAAATGACATGCTGCTGCAGGATTTAAATGCCTCCAGCAACTTAAAGGGTCAGGCATCATCAAAAGATTTTTTTGGAAAGCAGGATTACAAATTATTGGACAAATCTTGGCAGAAAGCAAAAGTAACATTTGTTGGAATCTGTCACACAGGTTCTCTAAGGCAGCAGTGGAAGTGCTACTGTACTAAGTAAGGCAGAGGATGGAAGACCTGCTTTAAGTCTCCAAAGGAAGTGCATCGGTCCAATGGAGAGAACTGGGCAAGGCAGTCAGTACTAACTCAATGCCTTAGTGCAAAACAACTCAACACTGATGATGAAAACTATGATTGTGGACAGATTTTAGAACTTATTCTGGTTGAGTAGCAATAACTAGACACCACCTATACTTTATACCTGATGATGCAGCTATGAGCAAGATTTTAAAATGAATCAACTTTATTGACAGACTACATAAAAAAGGCAGTCAGTTTTATTTAACAACCCTTAACCCCTACAAAATCTGCTCATAAGAGGAATGTGAAATTACTTGGTAAAACATTTAGCAATTTCTGGTACTGTTACAATTTACTTTCATCATCAAGAGGAACAGCTGACACGAAGCTCTCTAGCCCATGGAGGAGGACGGGAAGAATATCCTGCTTCCTCTGCTTCTGTCTGCTTGTTAAAAGGATGGCGTAAAATTTTCTGCAGGAGGTGAACCTGTTATGAAGGCAAAGCAAAAGAATAATTTTCTCATATGTGGCATCAATGTTTCGACTTGCACAGTTAACCCCTCTGTGGACTTTACATTAATACAGAATAGTGTCCTGTTCTCCTCTGAACAAGCTATGTTTCACTATGCTAACTTGACGTTAATTTTCAATTTCCCAACTTTTCATCAAATCAAGAATGAGAAAATTAGGAATTCGGGTTTCCCACTTAATATTCAAATTTACTTTTTCATTAAGTTCAGCAAACGGAGACACACATACACCCAAGAACTCTTAGCACTAACAGATGTGCAGGGGCAGGACTTCCACTCACCCTATGTGTACCCCACTGATGCCAGCCCATTTTCTAGGATCAGCCGATTTACTAATGGTGGGCAGGCTCCTGCCAGAGTTCCACCAAAGAATACCCTGTTGGGGAAGGGGTGGGGGGAAGAGGAGAAAACCTGATGCAGTTGCAGGATTTGAAGTCCTGCGACAGCTTAAAGGGTGGACAGTGCAAGTCAGGAAGAGGAAGGACACTATGGCAGTCCCTTCGGCATGCTGTTAATTTAACAAATAGTGAGTTGCAGGTGCTTTTCAAAAGATGAGGCAGAGAAGGCACAACCTGTTTAGCATGCAGGGCAGGAGATCATCATACAGCACAATAGAGGGCGGTAGTAGCAATGTAAGTGCCACATTCACAACTCCCAGACAGTTGTGCAATGCCAGAGTAAGTTCAAAGACCTCACGAGGATAGGCAAGGTAAAAGAAAGTACTCAGATTCACTCACAACCTGCAATAGCTACATACGTAATTTTCTTACCACTAAGCCTCCGTGTATTCCATGGCTTCAACAGCATACAAAAGTGTGTCCCAGTGTTCATAAACACCTTCTATTCCTACCCACCACCTGCAAATGGACTTTCCATCATATCCTGCCTAACACAGGCTTCTCACACTGCCTGGATTCCCCCCCCCTCACCCCCACAAAGAAAAGACTGACCATAATAATTATAAGACATACACCATCATTTGCATTCCAGCTTTCCTGGGGTGAAACAGCAGAAAAAAAGCCCTGGAGATACAGGAAAGGGCATAGCTGAGGGACTAGGAGACAGAGAAGTCAGTGGGCAGGTGCTACCTGTAGATTAGTGACAAAATTCTGCCAAAGTTCCACGATTGCTGCAGGAGCACAGTTCACTTTACTGCAAACAGCTTCAAGTGACTGCTTCTTCTGCAAATGAGAAAAGAACTCTGTTTCACCCCACTCATTTTAATCTCTCTTCATCTTCTAGATGAAACACAACATATAGAAGATGAGGTAAGATGATCAATCAAACCCCTCTGCTTCAAGCCCTGCTTCACCCACTGCAACATTCACCTGACAAGCACTAGCCCAGACACATCTACCAAGAGGTTTAGATAGTGAGCATTAAGAGGTCACAGAGGATGATGCATGGAGCATGAGTGGATAGGAGTAATCGGGTGGGGGTGTTGGAAGATGAGGATTCTGATGTTCCTGAGCGAAGGGTCTGTAGATGTCAACCCAATCACAATCCCATGAGACCTACTTTTAAAGAGATGCTTGCACACCTATGTAGAGGCATTACAGACAGTCTCCCATCATGTGCAGCACTTCTCTGGCCACCTGGAGGACTCAACAGCTGTATGTGTAGCATCACAAGGCATGGTTTCAAAGCATAAAAGTGCAGAGTGAACGATCCTGTCTGCTCTCCTCCCAAAGTCCCCACCATCATAGATGCCAGTGTCAAGCCAATTCATTTCAATCCACGTCAATAAGAAGCAGCTGAGCGCAATGAACACAGCAAAGGCTATAGGTCCTAATAACAATCCAGCTGTAGCGCTGTAGAACTATGCATAAAAACTGGCTGGCCCCCCTAGTCAAGCTGTTCCAGTACAGCTATGACACTGGCATCTACCCAACAATATGGAAAATCGCCCAACTATGTTCTATCCACACAAAGCAGGACAAATCTAACCCAGCCATTTCCCATCCCATGAGCTTCCTCCCAATCTTCAGCAAAGTGATGGAAGAAATCATCAACATTGTCATCAAGCAGCTCCTGCTCACTGACACTCAGTTCAGATTATACCAGAACCACTGGGCCCAGATCACATTACAGCTGTGATCCAGACATGGGCGCAAGGGCTGTATACCAAAGGAGAGGTGAGAGTAGCTGCCCTCAACATTAATCTGCATTAGACTGAGTTGGTACCAAGGCAGCCCTAGCAAAACTGAGATCAATGAGGGTTAAAGGTCAAATCCTCCAGCAGTTGGAGTCTTACTTGACAAACAGGAAGTTGGTTGTGATTCACAGAGGCCAATTGTCACAGCCTCATGACATTGTTGCAGGATTTCCTTAGAACAATGTTCTTGGTCCAAACATTTGCAATTACTTGACCAATGACCTTCCCTCTGTCATAAGGGCAGGAGTGGAGCTATTCACTGATTATTCCACAGCATTGAGCTCCATTCACAATTCCTCTGCTAATGAAGAAACCAATGCTACTGGTTAGGCCTCAGCTGGAGTATTGTTTCCAAGTCCGGGCGCCACACCTTAGGAAGAATGTCAAGGCCTTGGAGAGGATATTTACTAAAATGATATCGGGGTGAGGGACTTCAGTTATGTGGAGAGACTAGTGAAGATGGGATTATGCTCCTTAGATTAAGGAAAGATTTAATAAGGTGTTCAGAGTTAGGAGGGGTTTTGATAGAGAAAATAGGGAGAAACTGTTTCCACTAGCAGTGGGTTGGTAAGCAGAGGACATAGATTTAAGTTAACTGGCAAAAGAACGAGAGGGGAGAAGAGGAGAATTTGTTTTGCGCAGTGCATTATGATCTGGAATGCAGTGCCTGAAAGGATGGTGGAAATAGATTCAACAGTAACTTTCAAAATAGAATTGGATATATACATGAAAAGGAAAATTTGCAGGGCTATGGGGAAAGAGCGGCGAGGTGGGACTAATTGGATCGGCCTGTCAAAGAGCTGGCACAGGCACGATGGGCCGAATGGCCTCCTTCTCTGCTGTTTGATTCTATGATATGCCAACCTACAGAAGGACCTGAATAACACCCAGGATTAAGCTGAAAAGTGGCAGGTAACATTTGTGCCACATGAGTACCAAGCACTGACCATCTCCAATAGGAAAAATCCCAAACACCTGCCATTGACCTTCAACGGCATTACCAGCGTTGAGTTCCATCACCATGAACATCACTGTCCAAAAACTTAACTGGACTATTCTGATCAACAATCCGGCTACAATAACATTCCAGAGCCAGTGCCAGTGGCGTAGTAGGAAGGTACTCAAATGATCCTTCTGTCTCTTAAGATAGCAGGTCAATTAAACCTTCTAGTCTGTCCTCTCAGGTTATTGCACATGTGGATTAAAAGGGTAGGGCCAGGCTGCTAAAGCAACAGCAATGGAGATGCAGACTACAACGGGCTTTTCTCAGGACTTGGGCAACTGGAGGGGAAGATATTACAGAGGCTCATACCAGTACACGGCAAGCCACCTCACACACTCCAGCCCTCAGGTAGGACTTAGAAGGACTAGAAATAGATAGAAGAGCACAAACTGGCACCAAAGAGAAGCAACTGTGTAGGTTAAAAAATATCATGCAGTGGGTGTAAGGCACTGAATAAAATATTGCTTTTAGCCAACTTTTTAAATTTATTCTTGGGATGTGGGACAGTTTTTCATATTGTTTGAAAGTGATGTTTGAAGAGGTGAGAAATGGGATCTGCTTTTTATAACGTAAATGAAAAAGTTAACAGTTTAGGGAAAGGCAGGGGCCACGTTCAATGAAGTAGCTGTGCTATATTCTACCATAGAGCTCAGGAGAAGGTGTCCATACGAGGGTATTTCTTATTACTCTGGCTGCTGGCAGAAAATCCCCTCAACAGCCTCTTCTGACTAGTGCTTGACAATCACTTTCTTCACCCTGTTGTCTTCTATTTCCTTCCTCTTCTGGGCCCTGCATGATGATAGCTCAGTCTACAGCAAAATTATGGAACATGCATAACACTATCACAATTCTGGACATTCATGTTAAGAATGGTTCTGAAAAAAAAATTATGTTCTTATGTACAGCTGCTGCCAGCCGGGTATGGAAGCAAACAGAGGTGGTGATAACACCAAACTTGTAGCCCTTAACATCCACTCTCCAGGCTAAAACATTGACGTTTACAGCACATTGTGTCAGTGCTGGCTCAGAAACAACAGTGGGGACCAGAGCACTAGGGCCATGGAAATCTGAATAAGAGAAAACAATTTTTTTCAGTTATATTGATTTGTCGGACCAAAAATGTAATATGGTTACCTCAGAGAAGTCATTTCTCTCAGACTTTTTGATTGCTGACTCTACCATCCAGTTGCGAAGGATGTACCTTGGGTTGGCACCTTTAAAAGAAATAGTAAGTAGTCAAGTCTATTTGTAAATTATCTTTACTACGTAATGCATGAAATACATAGACTATATTAAGAAAACTATTTTAAAAAGCCATACTTTTCATTCTGATCCTGCGTGCTTTATCTGAATCCACTGTGCTCCTGCAAGAAACAATATTTGTAAACACCTATCTTTTCAGGAACATTGTGTACTTCTCTGTTACAAAACAGCTGGTCCAACAGTACCAATAGCTTTTTTTTTTTAAGAACCATAAAAATTGACAGCACGGAGGGAGGTGATTCGGCTCATTGTGTCTGTGCTAGACCTTGGCTACAGTCATCCAAAACTAATGCCATTGTCCCACGCTCTCCCCACAACTTTGTATCTTCCTCTATTTCAAATATTTGTCCAATTTTCTCATACGATGTGCAATGGTCTCTGCCTCAACCACTCCCTTTGGCAAAGCATTCCATGATCCAACAATACTCTGTCCTGGGTATGGTAGCATAGTGATTATGTTATTAGACTAGGCATCCAGAAACCTGGACTAATAGTAACAACAACTTGTATTTATATAGCGCCTTTAATATAGTAAGACGTCCCAAGGCTCTTCACAAGAGCATTATCAAACAAAATTTGACACCAAGTCAGATAAGGAGATATTAGGACAGGTGACTAAAAGCTTGGTCAAAGAGGTGGGTTTTAAGGAGCACGTTGAAGGAGGAGAGAGAGGTAGAGAGGTGAAGAAGTTTAGGGAGAGAATTCCAGAGCTTAGGGCTGAGGCACGGCCGCCAATGATGGTGTGATTAAGATCGGAGTTGCGCAAGAGGCCAGAATTGGAGGAGCGCAGAGATCTTGAAGGTTTATAGGGCTGGAGGAGTTTACAGAGATAGAGAGGAGCGAGGCCATGGAGCCAGAAGCTCTTCTCGGGGTCAATTAGGATGCCAGGGTTGCGAACAGTCTGGTTCAGCCACAGACGGTGGCCAGAGAGAGGGATGGAGTTGGTGGCTAGGGAACGGAGTTTGTGGCGGGGACTGAAGACAATGGCTTTGGTCTCCCCAATATTAAGTTGGATGAAATTTCTGCTCATCCAATATTGGATGTCGGACAAGCAGCGTGACAAATCAGAGGCAGTGGAGGGGTCGAGAGAGGTGGTGATGAGGTAGAGCTAGGTGTCGTCAGTGTATATGTGGAAACTGACGTGCTTTTGGATGATGTCGTCGAGGGGCAGTATGTAGATGAGAAATGCGAGGGGTCCACGGATAGATCCTTGAGGGATACCAGAGATAACGGTGTGGGAGTGGGTAGAGAAGCCATTGCAGGTGGTTCTCTGGCTACGGCTGGATAGATAGGAATGGAACCAAGCGAGAGCAATCCCACCCAGCTGGATGACGGAGGAGAGGCGTTGGAGGAGGATGGCGTGGTCGACCGTTTCAAAGGTTGTAGACAGGCCGAGAAGGATGAGGAGTGATAGTTTACTCACGGTCACAGTCACAGTCACATAGGATGTCATTGGTGACTTTGATAAGGGCCCGTTTCAGTGCTGTGGCAAGGGCGGAAACCTGATTGGAGGGATTCAAACATGGAGTGCCGTAAAAGATGGGCACGTATTTGGGAGGCAACAAGTTCAAGGAATTTGGAGAGAAAAGGGAGGTTGGAGATGGGACGGTAGTTTGCAAGGCCAGAGGGGCCAAGGGTGGGATTTTTGAGGAGTGGATGATGACGGCAGATTTTAAGTGGAGGGGGACAGCACCCAAGGAGAGGGAACCGTTAATAATATCAGCTAACATGGGGTTCTGCAGATCCCCACCTCCATCTCAGTTCCATTATTTGGTGGCCGGCAATGCACACTGAGAAATGTATAATTTGCCTTAAGTTTATCCATATAGATTTTGTCTTAACACAACTGAAGGACATCCTTATGTTCTGGCGCTGCGATAGATTCCTTCACTAACACTACCACCCCACCACCCTATTTTCCCTCCTTAGCTCTCCTAAAAATGTTATAACTAGGAGTGTCAAATGCCTAGTCCTGTCCAAACATAAGCCACATTTCAGTTATAGCTACTATACCAAATCCCTCAATAGTGATTAATGCTTCTAACTGACCAATTTTGTTTTGAATGATTTGTGCATTCATGTATATACTACTCAACTCTGATTTCAACTTTTTTGGAACACTGACTCGTAGTACTTTTCCTGATTTTCTCAGTAATTTTTTGAAATCCCTTCCCCTTCCAGCTATGTAATTGGTTCTAACATGGGCCACAAACTTTGGCTGCTCTCCTTCCCTTTTCCAGAAGTTTTTTCCACCCATTGTGTGATGTCCTTCACCCTGACACTAGGGAGACAACATACCATTTGGCACTACAGGCCACGACTGCAAAAAAGGCCATCTATACCCCTGACCACTGTTCCACCTAAGCTGCGCGGCAGCTATCCCGTGGGTGCTGCGCACCACGCGTTGCAGGTCGCACACTCGCGCAGTCCCAGTGAATAGACGCTCTTTTTAATCAGTCCTACAGGCTCCAGTTCTTC
The DNA here is from genome assembly GCA_030390025.1 of Squalus acanthias. NCBI lineage: Eukaryota > Metazoa > Chordata > Chondrichthyes > Squaliformes > Squalidae > Squalus > Squalus acanthias. Next base: position 142,263,923 of record CM059428.1, read on the forward strand.
AGACTCGTAGGAGTGGGCTCTAGCATACAGGAGTCGGAATTCAAGACGGGGGGGAGAGAGAGGGGAGGGGGGAGAGAGAGAGGGATCGGAGGCTGGAAAGCGAGAGGAGTCGGAGGCTGGAGAGAATCATAGAAATTTACAGCACGGAAGGAGGCCATTTCAGCCCATCGTGTCCGCGCCGGCCAACAAAGAGCTTTCCAGCCTAATCCCACTTCCCAGCTCTTGGTCCACAGCCCTGCAGGTTAGAGCATCCCAAGTGCACATCCAAGTACTTTTTAAATGTGGTTAGGGTTCCTGCCTCTATCACCCTTTCAGGCAGTGAGTTCCATACCCCCACAACCCTCTGGGTGAAGAAATTTCCCCTCATATCCCCTCTAAACCTTCCTCCAATTACTTTAAATCTGTGCCCCCTGGTTTTTGACCCCTCTGCTAAGGGAAATAAGTCCTTTCTATCCACTTTATCTATGCCCCTCATAATTTTATACACCTCAATAAGGTCTCCCCTCAGCCTCCTCTGTTCCAAGGAAAACAGACCCAGCCTATCCAGTCTTTCCTCATAGCCAAGATTCTCTACTCCCGGCAACATCCTTGTAAATCTCCTCTGTACCCTCTCTAGTGCAATCACATCTTTCCTGTAATGTGGTGACTATAACTGCACGCAGTACTCTAGCTGAGGCCTAACTAGTGTTTTATACAGTTGAAGCATAACCCCCCTGCTCTTGTATTCTATGCCACGGCTAATAAAGGCAAGCATTCCGTATGCCTTCTTAACCACCTGGTCTGCTACCTTCAGGGATCTGTGGACATGCACTCCAAGGTCCCTTTGTTCCTCTACACTACTCAGTGTCCTACCATTTAATGTGTATTCCCTTTCCTTGTTAGCCCTCCCCAAATGCATTACCTCACACTTCTCTGGATTGAATTCCATTTGCCACTGTTCTGCCCACCTGACCAATTTATTGATATCTTCCTGCAGTCTACAGCTTCCTTCTTCAGTATCAACCACACAGCCGATTTTAGTATCATCTGCAAACTTCTTAATCATACCCCCTATATTCAAGTCTAGATCATTGATATATACCACAAAAAGCAAGGGACCTAGTACTGAGCTCTGCAGAACCCCACTGGAAATAGCCTTCTCGTCACAAAAACACCCATCAACCATTACCCTCTGCTTCCTGTCTCCGAGCCAGTTTTGAATCCAACTTGACACTTTGCCCTGGATCCCATGGGCTTTTAACTTCGTGACCAGTCTGCCATGTGGAACCTTATCAAAAGCCTTGCTAAAGTCCATATACACTACATCAAATGCACTACCCTCATCTACCCTCCCGGTTACCTCCTCAAAAAATTCAATCAGGTTTGTCAGTCACGACCTTCCCTTAACAAATCCATGCTGACTATCCTTGATTAATCCGTGTCTTTCTAAATGAAGATTTATCCTGTCCTTCAGAATTCTTTCCAATAATTTTCCCACCACCGAGGTTAGGCTGACTGGCCTGCAATTACTCGGTCTATCCTTTTCTCCCTTTTTAAACAAGGGTACCACATTAGCAGTCCTCCGGCACCACACCTGAAGCCAGAGAGGATTGAAAAATGATGGTCAGGGCCTCTGCTATTTCCTCTTTTGCTTCGCTTAACAGCCTGGGATACATTTCATCCAGGCCTGGGGATTTATCCACTTTTAAAGCTGCTAAACCCCTTAATACTTCCTCTCTCACTATGTTTATTTCATCTAATATTTCACACTCCTCCCTCGATAGCAATGTCTGCTTCGCCCCTCTCCTTTGTGAAAACAGACGCAAAGTATTTATTAAGAATCCTACCGACGTCTCCCGCCTCCACACAGATTACCCTCATGATCTCTAACAGGCCCTACCCTTTCTTTAGTTATCCTCTTACTCTTAATATATTTATAAAACATCTTTGGGTTTTCCTTGATTTTACTTGCCAAGAATTTTTCATGCTCTCTCCTTGCTTTCCTAATATCCTTTTTAATTGCACCCCTGCACTTTCTGTACTCCTCTAAAAATTCTGGAGCATTTAGCCCTCGGTATCTGTCATACGCCTCCCTTTTTTTCTTTATCCTACCCTGTATGTCTCTAGACATCCAGGGGGCTCTAGATTTGTTAGTCCCACCTTTTTTCTTTAAGGGCACTTATTTGATCTGAACCCTCCGGATCTCCTCCTTGAATGCCTCCCACTGCTCTGACACTGATTTACCTTCAAGTAGCTGTTTCCAGTCCACTATGGCTAAATCCACTCTGAGCTTAGCAAAATTTGCTTTTCCCCAATTTATAATTTTTATTCCTGGTCTATCCTTGTCCTTTTCCATAACTACCTTAAATCTAACAGAATTATGGTCACTAGCACCAAAATGCTCCCCCACTGATACGGCTTCTACCTGCCCAGCTTCATTCCCTAAAACTAAGTCCAGGAGAGAGGGGATCGGAGGCTGGAGAGAGGGGATCGGAGAGAGAGAGAGGGGATTGTGGGGGGAAAGAGAGGATATGGGGGGGGAAAGAGAAGATATCGGAGGGGGAAGAGAGGAGCTCAGAGGGGGGCAAGGAGGTCAGGAACTCGGGGGGGAAGAAGGTCGGAAACCCGGGGATGGGGGTGGGGTTGAAACGTCAGGAACCACTGTCACTAATTACTTCACACCCAATAAACCAGGAAGAAAGATGAATGTTTATTTCTGTTAAATCATAGCTTTTCCTGCTTTTTGTTTTTAATTTGGTGATGTAAATTGTGTATGTGTTTTTCTGCACTTGTGAATAAGTGCTACATTTCTCACATGTTCCAGGGCAGGTGTGCTGGTTCAAGAAGACAACATTTATTAATGGAAGTGATTGAAGTTGAAAATACAGATACATGCGAACCGAAGAACTACAGCACTTTATATTAGTTGGTTGTCGGGTTGCATCGCGATTAATATTCTAATTACTTATGTGGACGTACAGCACGTCAGCGCCATAGGAAAGTCGCTGCTCCTGTTGCATGTGAAGCCATTGGTATAGTGACATGAGGGATGGGCTAATATGTTGAAAACTTTAAAATTAATACTAATTGCATGAATAGATATGCCTCTTTCAGCTCACCTTGGGCTTTTGGATTGTTTGTCGATGCATAACCGTGTAACTGAGTGACGTTTTTGAAGTGTTAACGCATTATTACACAGTTCTTTTATATCTCAGTTATTTCTGGCAAGTTATTCTTTTTTAAAAATAGAGTTTATACATGACGAACTAAAAGCTTTTAATTAATTCTACCGTAAACAAACTTGCAGAATGGGCATGTAAATGACAAATGAATTTCAATATAGATAAGTGTGAGGCTGAGCATTTTGGTAGGGGGAATAAGGAGACTACCTACTCTTTGGAAAATAAGAATCTAAATGGGGTAGAGGTGCAAAGGGATCTTACGGTATAGATTCACAAATCATTAAAAGTAGCAACGCAAGTTAAAAAAGCCCTAAAAGTGTAAATAAAGCACTGGGGCTCATTTGTAGAGAAATAGAATTCAAAAGCAGAGAAGTTATGTTAAACTTGTATAGAACCTTGTTGTCTGATTGTCTCATGATTTGAGATGGTGGGGTAGCAATATGGCATTACTGTATATATGCTTTTATGTGGTGGCTGTTGCTGCCGTTGTTGTAGTAAAGGTGGTTGTTGTTGTAAAATTTGCCCACGGACGAAAAGGTCGCGCTCAAAGGAGTTCGTGGTCCGCATAGTACAAAAACAAATTAGAGGGAACATTGCCCCTGACTATAGAATCATCCACTACCACTCCTCTCCTATTCTTGGAGTGTACATGCCTCTCACCCCCTTGGGTAGTCCCTTGCTCCACAGTGTGGAAATGTGGCACAGAACTACCCTCCTGTGAGTTACTGTCACTGTCCACCTCATACTCATCCAACACAAAGGTTGGATTTCCCGGCACGCTGTGGAGTCCAAGCCTGGGTGAGGTGGGGGGGTCCAATCCCCAACCCCAGGGCCGAATCGCGATCCCCGGGGGGGTGTTCCAGGCCCGGGGGGGTGTTCCAGGCCCGGGGGGGAACTCCAATCCCTGACCCCAGGGCTGAATCGCGATCCCCGGGGGTGTTCCAGGCCCGTGGGGGACACCAATCCCCGATCCCAGGGCCGAATTGCGATCCCCGGGGGTGTTCCAGGCCCGTGGGGGACTCCAATCCCTGGAGGGATCAGATCCCTGACCCCGGGGGGGGGGGGGGGGTTGGGGTGCGGGCTGATGGTGGGGGATCTTGGGGGGCTGGGAGGAAGCTCTCCTGTTCCTCCCGGCCCACAAGCATTGCTCCTCGAGGCTGAGGCCACCTCATTGCAGCCACTGGGAACCCTGAGCCCCGGGATCGCCGGCCGCCTGCAGTAAAACCTGCAAAGCAGGTTAAAGTAGAGACTTCAGGCCTCATTATAATATTTAAAATGCCAACCCGCCTCCTGGCAGCCTGCCTCCCCCGTCCCACCTGAGTGAAAGGTGAAAGTGGGCGGGCTGGGGTCGGGTTCACATTTTATCAACTTTCACTTCCCCCCATGCCTCCAACCCACCCGCTCTTACCTCAGAAAATTCCGGCCAATGTATCTATTGGATAATTCCAGTCACTCAAGGGTTCCCTGCATCTGTGAGTTTGTCTCCTACTTTCCCCGCGGATAGTCACTCATCTCTCTTTTTCTACATTCTCCCTGTGACCTGAACTGTCTAGCACTAGCTCTTTGGTAACCACATTCTGGAGAGTATGATCCAGAAACCTCTCAACCACTCAGATTCTGCTGATTGCAGACAATTGCTGATTGAGTACAAAGATCCCCTGCTCCAGTCTCAATTTTATGATACTTGGTGAAAATGTGCTGCCCCTGGATCCACAATGGTCCAAATATCACATTCTGCACTCATCAACAACAACTTGTATTTATATAGCACCTTTAACCAATGTTCTTTCTAATTTTGTTTGACCCTGCGTGGCCCCTTTAAGGGGCTGCGCGGGCCATTCAAAATACCACGCACGCGCAGTTTTTGTATTGAACAGACGGCAAGCCGGCTGCGCGGGTTCCCTGGAGCGCTGCGCGGCAGTGCAGCTTACAGGAAACATTGCCTTTAACGTAGTACAACGTCCAAAGGCGCTTCCCAGGAGCGTTATCAAACAAAACTTGACACCGAGCCACACAAGGAGATATTAGGGCAGATGAGAGGTGGGTTTTAAGAAGCGTCTTAAAGAAGGAAAGAGAGGCAGAGGGGTATAGGGAGAGAATTCCAGACCATAGGGCCTTGGCAGCTAAAGACACAGCCACCAATGGTGGAGCGATTAATATTGGGGATGCTCAAAAGGCCAGAATTGGAGGAGCGCAGATCTCGGAAGGTTGCAGGGCTGGCGGAGATTACAGAGATAAGGAGGGGTGAGGCGATGGAGGGATTTGAAAACAAGGATGAGAATTTTAAAATCAAAGCGTTGCTTAATCAGGAGTCAATGTGGGTCAGCGAGCAGAGGGGTGATGGGTGAACGGGACTTGGTGAGAGTTAGGATACATGAGCAGTACAGTTTTGGATGACCTCAAGTTTACAGAAGGTAGAAAATGGGAGGCCGGCCAGGAGTGCATTGGAATAGTCAAGTCTAGAGGTAACAAAGGCATGGATGAGGGTTTCAGTAGCAGATGAGCTGAAGCAAAGGCAGAGTCAGGCAATGTTACGGAGATGGAAATAGGCGGTCTTAGTGAAGGTGCGGATATGTGGTTGGAATCTCATCTCGGGTAAAATATGACACCAAGGTTACGAACAGCCTGGTTCAGCCTCAGACAGTCGCCAGGGAAAGGAATGGAGTCAGTGGCTAGGGAACGGAGTTTGTGGCGGGGACTGAAGACAATGGCTTCAGTCTTCCCAATATTTAGTTGGAGGAAATTTCTGCTCATCCAGTATTGGATGTCGGGCAAGCAGCCTGACAATTTAGAGACAGTGGAGGGGTTGAGAGAGGTGGTGGTGAGGTAGAGCTGGGTGTCGTCAGCGTACATGTCGAAATTGACGTGTTTTCAGATGATGTCATCGAGGGGTGGCATGTAGATGATAAATAGGAGGGGACCAAGGATAGATCCTTGGGGAACACCAGAGATAACGGTGTGGTGACACATCAAAAGAGTTCCCTGCACTGCCATTTCTGTGTCTAACTGAAATAAATGTAGATAGTTAGCTTGAACTCCCACTAGCACCAAACTCTCACAACAATTAAACTCTTCTTACTTCACGCAAGTAGTAATTTTAGGAAAAACATTTTTTTTTGCAACAGCACCTCAAGGCTGAACTTCCAGAGGCTAAACTCCATCCTATTCTGGCTCTCACACTCTCCACTGACTTCTCGCGGTTTTTCTTCCCCCAGGTTCCTCATGCCCATGAAACTTTTCCCAGCATTCTAAATGGGAAGGCTTTATACGGCCATGCATAACATTATTTGTAAAAATTAACATCTATTTATAACTTAATAGTACACGCCAGGAATTTTTGCCATTGATAAAAGGAAGAAATAAAACAGAATTAAAACATATCACCCCTGAAACACTCTAGTTACAGAGTTGGGCAAATATGAATCTTATAAAATGATTTTCTTACTCTAAGAGCTTCAAGCATTAATGTGTAAAACAAAGTGATTATAAACAGCCCAGATTTTTTTATAGTGACCTCCACACTTGAGAGATACTGTAGCTGGTAAAGTAGGCTAACAGATACAATTATAGATACAGAAACTGGATTTGTTATAGTCTCAAAAATGTCTCTGCACAAGGATTTTAAGAGAGTTTAGAAAGTGAATGACTTCTCACCTCTTCAACCTTGACAGATACAGGTTAACCCAGTGCGAGAACTTCTTGTGTCTTGCAAGGTCTTGAAGGGCCCAGTATTCCTACACCAAAAAACAATGTGTTTTTCATCATATTAGTAATATAATACTGTAAATATCTGCAATAGTGGAACTTCAATGTTATTCAAAATATATATTAAACAATAAAATTCTTTAAAATATTTTAGAATTCAAGTAAAACGCTTCTGTTTAAATTATGTCAAGTTATTGAATTCTGGCATTTGCAGTGCAAGCTTAGAAATTGTTCATCAATTCTAATTAGTTTATAGGTTTGACAGTCTTTTGAGAACAGCCCAAATTTGGAAAAGTCATCAACTTCCAGCAAGGATTTAAAGCCTTCAGAAGAGGCGGGGAGGGTGAGAATTTTTTTTAAATACTTCAGTTTTGCTTCACTGTTAATTATGTTGCCTAAATCTGTTTCTGTTTTGTTTTTACCCTATATAGATATCATAATTTTCCAATGAGACTATTAACAGGTTTCATGTGTGAAGAATGAATCAATATAATTGTTCTCTTCACAAGTACTGCAGAGATCTCTGCAGTTACAGAACCTTCAGCCCCAATTTTAACATCCGATTTAATCGTGCGTGTGGAGGCTGGCTGGTGGGTGGGAGGTTGATTTTGGGTGGCAGGGGGCCGTCGGCGGTGACCTGACAGAACAATCCCCAGCAGTCAGGTAAATGGTTAGATTGAGGGGGTTAGAGAACAGAGAGGGTAACCCAGGGCAAGGGGAGGCCCAAGGTTTCTTTGTGGGGCCTGGAGGAGCACTCCTGCTCCTCTTGGCCCCCAAGGAAACCAAAAAAATCAATAAATTTGCACTTTTCTGGGCCTCTTCTGGCCCCACTCCTGTTTGCCACCAGGTTGACCTGGTGGGGAAGCTACAACGACTTCTTCACACAGGCCTCGGGTTAAAATTGCAGTCAGGCCCCAATGACATTGTCGGGACCCGATCTGTATCATTAAAGCAAGACCCCGCTGCCTTCCAGTGGGTGAACCGCTTGCCTGCTCAAAGAGCGATTTAAAATTCCAACACACAGGAAGGCAGCGGGAAAGTCGCTCCAACCATTTTAACTGTCTGCCCAGTTTCCACCGGGTGGGCAGGGTTAAAAATCGGCCCTTGTGTGTGGACTCTTTACATGACCATGCCATTTACCTCAGAAATGCTGTTAACCTCAAGCTGTTGCTGGGTAATCTCACTAAGCTGGCGAAATGTCATTGTGAAATCTGCTCTTGTATCCTCCATGAGCTACAAAAATGAAAGAGCTTATTAGGGTGCTCCCATTACAATTCTGAAACACAGTTTAGAATCATAGAATCGGTAAAACACGGTAGGAGGCCATTCGGCCCGTCGAGCCTGTGCCGGCTCTCTGCAAGAGCACTGCGAATCATTTTTCTTTAGGTACTTATCCAATTCCCTTTTGAAAGTCACGATTGAATCTGCCTCCCACCCTTTCAGGCAGTGCATTCCAGATCATAACCACTCGCTGCATAAAAGAGTTTTTCCTCATGTCGCCTTTGGATCTTCTGCCAATCACCTTAAACCTGTGCCCTCTGGTTCTCGACCCTTTTGCCAATGGGAACAGTTTCTCTCTCTCTACTCTGTCTAGACCCCTCATGATTTTGAACACCTCTATCAAATCTCCTCTGCTCTAAGGAGAACAACCCCAGCTTCTTCAGTCTATCCACGTAACTGAAGTCCCTCATCCCTGGAACTATTCTTGCAAATCTTTTCTGCACCCTCTCTAAAGCCTTCACATACTTCCTAAAGTGCAGTCCCCAGAATTGGACACAATACTCCAGTTGTGACCAAACCAGTGTTTTATAAAGGTTCATCATAACTTCCTTGCTTTTGTACTCTATGCCTCTGTTTATAAAAATGAGAAGTCGCACAACACCAGGTTATAGTCCAACAGATTTATTTAAAATTACAAGCTTTCGGAGCTATCGCCCCTTCGTCAGGTACAGTTACAATAAGTGAATCTACAAAAGTTCACAGAATATAAACACAGAAACTGCAGAGATACAATCTTTCAGGGAAGGTGTCCTTACATCAAAGACACACCAAGAGCACAGCCAAGACAATGAGATGTGTCCCAGGGGGTCCAACGTGTCAAATCCTGCTGTCTGCAGTGGTTTTTTTTTGGTATGTTTTTTTAAAACTGGAAAGACAGACAACGATGTCAAGTCATGTTCTGTAGCGTGACATGAACCCGAAATCCCTATTGAGGCCGTCCTCATGAGTGCGGAACTTGGCTATCAGTTTCTGCTCGATGATTTTGCGTTGTTGTGTGTCTCGAAGGCCGCCTTGGAGAACGCTAACCCGCAGATCCGAGGCTGAATGCCCTTGACTGCTGAAGTGTTCCCCGACTGGGAAGCAACAATCCTGCCTGGCGATTGTTGCGCGGTGTCCGTTCATACGTTGTCTCAGTGTCTGCATGGTCTCGCCGATGTACCATGCTCTGGGGCATCCTTTCCTGCAACGTATGAGGTAGACAACGTTGGCCGAGTCACATGAGTATGTACCATGTACCTGGTGGGTAGTGTCCTCACGTGTGATGACGGTATCTGTGTTCATGATCTGGCATGTCTTGCAGAGGTTGCCGTGGCAGGGTTGTGTGGTGTCGTGGTCGCTGTTATCCTGACAGCTGGGTAATTTGCTGCGAACGATGGTACTTTTGAGGTTAGGCGGCTGCTTGAAGGCGAGTAGTGGAGGCGTGGGGATGGCCTTAGCAAGGTGTTCGTTGTCATCGATGACATGTTGAAGGCTGCGAAGAACATGGCGTAGTTTCTCCGCTCCGGGGAAGTACTGGACGACGTAGGGTACTCTGTTGGTTGTGTCCCGTGTTCGCCTTCTGAGGAGGTCTATGCGGTTTTTCGCAGTGGCCCGTCGGAACTGTCGATCGACGAGTCGAGCGTCATATCCCGTTCTTATGAGAACGTCTTTCAGTGTCCGTAGGTGTCCATCGCGTTCCTCCTCGTCTGAGCAGATCCTGTGTATTCGCAGGGCTTGTCCATAGGGGATGGCTTCTTTAACGTGGTTAGGGTGGAAGCTGGAGAAGTGGAGCATCGTGAGGTTGTCCGTGGGCTTGCGGTAGAGTGAAGTGCTGAGGCGTCCGTCTTTGATGGAGATTCGTGTGTCCAAGAATGAAACCGATTCTGAGGAGTAGTCCATGGTGAGTTTGATGGTGATATGGAACCTGTTGATGCTATCGTGTAGTCCTTTCAGTGATCCTTCGCCGTGGGTCCAAAGGAAGAAGATGTCGTCGATGTATCTGGTGTACAGCGTTGGTTGGAGGTCCTGTGCAGCGAAGAAGTCTTGCTCGAACTTGTGCATGAAGATGTTGGCGTATTGGAGTGCGAATTTGGTCCCCATGGCTGTTCCGTGTGTTTGGGTAAAAAACTGGTTGTCGAAGGTGAAGACATTGTGGTCAAGGATGAAGCGGATGAGTTGTAGGATGGTGTCTGGAGATTGGCTGTTGTTGGTGTTGAGTACTGAGGCTGTCACAGCGATGCCGTCATCGTGGGGGATATTGGTGTAGAGTGCCGATACATCCATCGTGGCGAGGAGTGTTCCTGGTTCAACTGGTCCATAGGTGCTGAGTTTCTGCAAGAAGTCTGTAGTGTCGTGGAGCATCGTGAGGTTGTCCGTGGGCTTGCGGTAGAGTGAAGTGCTGAGGCGTCCGTCTTTGATGGAGATTCGTGTGTCCATGTGACTCAACCAACGTTGTCTACCTCATACGTTGCAGGAAAGGATGCCCCAGAGCATGGTACATCGGCGAGACCATGCAGACACTGAGACAACGTATGAACGGACACCGCGCAACAATCGCCAGGCAGGATTGTTGCCTCCCAGTCGGGGAACACTTCAGCAGTCAAGGGCATTCAGCCTCGGATCTGCGGGTTAGCGTTCTCCAAGGCGGCCTTCGAGACACACGACAACGCAAAATCATCGAGCAGAAACTGATAGCCAAGTTCCGCACTCATGAGGACGGCCTCAATAGGGATATCGGGTTCATGTCACGCTACAGAACATGACTTGACATCGTTGTCTGTCTTTCCAGTTTTTAAAAAACAAACCCCAAAAAAAACACTGCAGACAGCAGGATTTGACACGTTGGACCCCCTGGGACACATCTCATTGTCTTGGCTGTGCTCTTGGTGTGTCTTTGATGTAAGGACACCTTCCCTGAAAGATTGTATCTCTGCAGTTTCTGTGTTTATATTCTGTGAACTTTTGTAGATTCACTCATTGTAACTGTACCTGACGAAGGGGCGATAGCTCCAAAAGCTTGTAATTTTAAATAAATCTGTTGGACTATAACCTGGTGTTGTGCGACTTCTCATTTTTGTCCACCCCAGTCCAACGCCGGCATCTCCGCATCATGACCTCTATTTATAAAGCCCAGGATCCCATATGCTTTTTTTAACCGCTTTCTCAACCTGCCCTGCCACCTTCAACAATTTGTACACATATACCCCCAGGTGTCTCTGTTCCTGCACCCCCTTTAATTTATATTGCTTCTCCTCGTTCTTCCTACCAAAATGTATCACTTTGCACTTTTCTGCATTAAACTTCATCTGCCACGTGGCCGCCCATTCCACCAGCCTATGTCCTCTTGAAGTCTATCCCTATCCTCCTCACTGTTTACTATACTTCCAAGTTTTGTGTCATCTGCAAATTTTGAAATCGTGCCCTGTACACCCAAGTCCAAGTCATTAATATATATCAAAAGCAGTGGTTCTAGTACCGACCTCTGGGGAACACCACTGTATACCTTCCTCCAGTCCGAAAAACAACCGTTCACCACTATTCTGTTTCCTGTCACTTAGCCAATTTCGTATCCATGCTGCCACTGTCCCTTTTATTCCATGGGCTTCAACTTTACTGGTAAGCCTATTATGTGGCACTTTATCAAACGCCTTTTGGAAGTCCGTGTACACCACATCAATCGCTTTGCCCTCATCAACCCTCATCAAAAAATTCAATCAAGTCAGTTAAACACGATTTGCCTTTGACAAATCTGTGCTGGCTTCCCTTAATTAATACACACTTGTCCAAGTGACTGTTAATTTTGTCCCGGATTATCGTTTCTAAAAGCTTCTCCACCACCGAGGTTAAGCTGACTGGCTGTAGTTGCTGGGTTTATCCTTACACCCTTTTTTGAACAAGGGTGTAACATTTGCAATTCTCCAGTCCTCTGGCACCACCCCCTGTATCCAAGGAGGATTGGAAGATCATGGCCAGTAGCTCCGCAATTTCCACCTTTACTTCCCTCAGCATCCTAGGATGCATCCCATCCAGTCCTGGTGACTTATCTACTTTAAGTACAGCCAACCTTTCTAGTACATAGAAACATAGAAACATAGAATCTAGGAGCAGGAGTAGGCCATTCGGCCCGTCGAGCCTGCTCCACCATTCAATACGATCATGGCTGATCATCCAAATCCAGTACCCTGTCCCTGCTTTAATCCCCACAGTACACATATCCCACCCTACCCCCGTAACCCCCGTAACCCCACGTATTTAATTCCCCCTAACATATCCCATCCTATCCCCATAACCCCACATATTTAATCCCCCCCTAACACTAAGGGTCAATTTACCTCCTCTTTATCAATTTTTAGCCCATCCAGTATCTCAGCTACCTCCTCTTTCACCACGACTTTGATTGCATCTGTCTTTACCAAGGAAGAAGATGCTATGTACTCATTTAGTACCTCAGCCATGCCCTCTGTCTCCATGCGTAGGTCTCCTTTTTGGTCCCTAATCAGCCCCACCCCTCCTACTACCCGTTTACTATTTATATGCCTATAGAAGACTTTTGAATTCTCTTTTATGTTAGCTGCCAGTCTATTCTCATACTCTCTCTTTGCCCCTCTTATTTCCTTTTTCACTTCCCTCTGAACTTCCTATATTCAGCCTGGTTCTCACTTGTATTCTCAACCTGACAGCTGTCATACGCCCCTTTTTCTGCTTCATCTTACTCTCTATCTCTTTCGTCATCCAGGGAGCTCTGGTTGACCTACCTTTCCCCCTTGTGGGAATGTACCTCGACTGTACCCGAACCATCTCCTCTTAAAAGGCAGCCCATTGTTCAATTACAGTTTTGCCTGCCAATCTTTGATTCCAATTTACCCGGGCCAGGTCCGTTCTCAACCCACTGAAATTGTCCCTCCTCCAATCAAGTATTATAACTCTAGATTGCTCCTTGTCCTTTTCCATAGCTAATCTAAACCTTATGATACTATGATCACGGTTCTCTAAATGTTCCCCTACTGACACTTGCTCCACCTCATTCCCCAGAACCAGATCTAGCAATGCCTCCTTCCTCGTTGGGCCAGAAACATACTGAACAAGAAAGTTCTCCTGAACACACTTCAGAAATTCTTCCCCCTCTCTGCCCTTTACACTATTACTATTTTGGTTTTAAAATTATAGACGGCTTTAAGTTTCCTGTATTTTAGAGTTTACCAAAGGAACTAGAAATAGTGCAAAAAGACTGCATGTTTTTACATTTTAAGATAAATGGAACACATTGCCATTACAATTGACAAAAAAAGAAAATGCTGAAAATACAGGGCATCTGCAGAGAAAATGTTTCCAGTATATACCCTTCATAAATGACTTCAGCATGGCTTAGCTTTTAGCACTCTCATCTCTGAGTCAGCAGCCAAGATTTTTCTCTCCGGCCCAATTGCTGTCAAAAGTGTGGATTGAGGGTAGGTTTTTGAGAATAGGGGTGATGCCAGCGGTTTTGAAAAGGAGGGGAGGGAAGCATTTACAGTATCAGCTAGCATGGAAGTTAAGAAGGGAAGTTGGTGGACAGCAGTTTAATGGGAATGGGGTCAAGGACGCAGGAGGAGAGTCTCATGGATAAGATAAGCTCAGGTCTAAGGGGAGATAGGAGAGAAACTAGAGAAAGACACGCGTTCAGAGCTTGGGAAAGAGGGTTGCGTGGGGGGAGGTGGGGAGGTTTGGCTTAGTAGGCAAGGGGAGGGGAGAAGCAGCAGAGGTAACTGAACAGATGGTCTCAATCTTAGTGACATAATATGCTTACCTTCAACAAGTATGTAATCAAATAGTCATCATTATTATCGTGTCCAAACAAGCCCAACTTAGCTTTAAAGAATTCCATGAATCTAAAAATTGATTAGAAGATAAAAGTCATTGCTAACTACAGCCATGTACCAATCAGTATTTTCAGACAAATTTTCAAGAGCTTGTTATAAGTCTGGATTTAACAAAAAAAATTGTGCTGTAAAATGGCCTAGAAACAAAAATATGAGCACACCTTTTCAACCCAAGCTCTGGCAAAGTCACAAGCACTTTCTATTCAGGAACTGAAAATGCAACAAAGATTGAGAGGATGACACATTTGCGACTTTACAAATCCACTTATTTCCAGCACTTACAAACCTTAGAACCTGTAGGATTGTAGAAAAAACCCTTGGAATAGTCAAAATGTGTTCTAAGGCTACTGTAGGAAATTTTTGCTGCTGATATTGTTTGGCGGAAGGAAAAATCGAACTCTCTTATGTTATTCTGGATCTCCGACTGCAAGACTAAGTGCAAAAACAAATCTATTACGTTATCTTTTTCCCAGGTCAGAAAAAAAAGACTTGCATTTATATAGCGCCTTTCACCACCTCAGGGCGTCCTAGAGCGCTTTACAGACAATAGATACATAGAAGATAGGAGCAGGAGTAGGCCATCCGGCCCTTCGAGCCTGCTCCGCCATTTAATGAGATCATGGCTGATCCTCCAATTCAGTATCCCGTCCCCGCCTTCTCTCCGTAACCCTTAACCCCTTTTGCCTGTAGAAATATATCTAATTCCCTCTTAAATATATTTAATGAGCTGGCGTACACTGCCCTCTGTGGCAATGAGTTCCACAGGTTCACCACCCTCTGAGTGAAGAAATTCCCCCTCATTTCTGTCCTAAATGGTTTAGCCCTTATCCTTAAATTATGTCCTCTAGTTCTGTTCTCACCCGCCAAGGGAAACATTCCTTCTGCATCTAGTCTGTCTAGACCTGTCAGAATTTTATACACTTCTATGAGGTCCCCTCTCAATCTTCTAAACTCCAGTGTGTACATCCCTAAACTACATAGTCTCTCCTCATAGGTCAATCCCGCCATTCCTGGTATCAGCCTGGTGAATCGCCGCTGCACCCCCTCCATGGCAAGAACATCTTTCCTCAGATGAGGCGACCAAAACTGTACACAGTACTCGAGGTGTGGTCTCACCAGTGCCCTGTACAGCTGCAGCAAGGTATCCCTGTTCCTGTATTCCAACCCTTTTGCTATGAAGGCCAGCATACCGTTTGCCTTCTTGACCGCCTGTTGCACCTGCATGCTCGCCTTCAGTGACTGGTGTACAAGAACACCCAGGTCTCTCTGTACTTCCCCCTCTCCCAATTTATTGCCATTTAAATAATAATTTGCCCTCCCGTTCCTGCACCCAAGGTGGATAACTTCGCACTTGTCCACATTATAGTGCATCTGCCATTTATCCGCCCAATCACCCAGTCTGTCCAAATCGCTCTGGAGCTTCCTGGTCTCCTCCTCTGAGCCCACCCCCCCTCCTAGTTTAGTGTCGTCTGCAAATTTGGAAATGCTGCATCCGACTCCCTGATCCAGGTCATTAATGTAAATTGTGAACAGCTGGGGACCCAGGACAGATCCCTGTGGTACCCCACTTGTTACTGCCTGCCATTCAGAAAATGAGCCGTTTATTCCAACTCTCTGTTTTCTATCTGACAGCCAGTTCTCTATCCACGTCAATACTTTCCCCTTTATCCCATGAGCTTCAATTTTCCCTGCTAATCTTTTATGTGGGACCTTATCGAAGGCCTTTTGGAAGTCCAGGTACACCACATCTACTGGCTCTCCCCCATCTATTTTACCAGTTACTCCCTCAAAAAATTCCAATAGATTAGTCAAGCACGATTTACCCTTTGTAAATCCATGTTGACTCTGTCCTATCCTGTCCCCATTTGCTAAGTGCTCCGCTATTTCATCCTTAATGATGGACTCCAGCATTTTGCCCAGAACTGATGCAAGGCTTACAGGTCTGTAATTACCTGCTTTTTCCCTACCCCCCTTTTTGAATAGTGGGGTAACGTTAGCTACCCTCCAATCCATGGGCACTGTTCCCGAGTCTAATGAATTCTGAAAAATCATACTTAGTGCATCCG
This sequence comes from Squalus acanthias, assembly GCA_030390025.1. NCBI lineage: Eukaryota > Metazoa > Chordata > Chondrichthyes > Squaliformes > Squalidae > Squalus > Squalus acanthias. The sequence continues at coordinate 142,279,973 of CM059428.1, forward strand.
CTATCTCTAGGGCCACCTCCTTCAGCACCCTAGGATGCATGTTATCAGGCCCTGGGGATTTGTCCGCCTTCAATCCCTTTAGCTTCCTTCACACCATATCCTTAGAGATATTGACTTGCGTCAGTTCCTCCTTTGCAAATGTCCCTATTTTTCCCGATATCCCAGGGAGGTTTTTTGTGTCTTCCTTCGTAAAGACTGACCCAAAGTATGCATTTAGTTGGTCTGCCATTTCCTTATTTCCCGTTATATATTCCCCCGTATCTGACTGCAATGGGCCAACTTTGGTTTTCACCAGTCTTTTCCTCTTGATATAATGATACAATGAAGTACTTTTGAAGTGTATTTACTGTTGTAATGTAGGAAACGCGGCAGCCAATTTGCACACAGCAAGCTCCCACAAACAGCAATGTGACCAGGTAATCTGTTTTTTTTTTAGGTGTTGGCTGAGGGATAAACATTGGTCAGGACACCCTGCTCTTCTTCAATATACTGCCATGGGATCTTTTACGTCTACCTGAGAAAGCAGACAGGGTCTCGGTTTAACGTCTCATCCGAAAGACGGCACCTCTGACAGTGAGGCACTCCCTCAGTACTGCACTGGAGTGTCAGCCTATATTTTTGTGCTCAAGTCTCTGGCCTGGGACTTGAACCTACAACCTCCTGGCTCAGAGGCGAGAGTGCTACCAACTGAGCCACAGCTGTCACTTAGCAAGGAGAAGATTTTACTGATGTTTTACAAAACCACTCTATCTGCCTAATAGTTTGTTGAAGCAGGGGATTTGACTTCATAGTCAATGTATGCCTTTTGCTGTACATGTACTAAGTAGTACCCTTATGTTCCTTATTGTGGATCAGTACTCCCAACATGATTCACTGCTTTCAGGAAAGGTGAGATAAAAGATCAGTGGGAAAACTGAAGAAAAGGGGTAAAAACCACATCAGACTTTTCATTGCATAACCCAATTTTCAGACCCTCTAAAGCTACATCTGAAGTCCAAGTAAACTCAGTCATCTTTAATAGTATTTCAAACTGTGGAAGGATGTGTGCTAAAAGCTGTCTCCTAAGAGAGAAATAAGAACAATGGGCTTTCTTTTTTTTACGGAAATTGTTTATTCCAAGCTTTCTCCCATGCTTTCCTGAAGGTTCATGCTGGAGTATAGGTGCAGATTGCTCTCGATTACCTCACTCAAATAGCCATTCGTCATGTGTGAGCCTATATCAGTGACTCATATCAGGCCATCTGTGGCCCAATTCCCTTTATACCTGTAGCCATCAGCAGACTTGCTGCTCAACATGCCTGTGAACTGCCATTCATGGCCTCCAAACTGTAGGATATCAACTGAGATGGGACTCAATGCTCTCCAACATAAAAAGGCAATGGAATGCTGTTAGGAAGCAGGGCTGTTCGACCTTTTATCCATTGTGTGAAAGGACTCTATTAAAATAGAACCTTTTAGTCGAACTATTGCCTCTATAGTTCATTTTTAACCTTCTTCTTGTTATGAAGTATCTGGCTATCACTTTACACACGTGCACAATTGAAAATGGGATCTGATGCTATGGGGAATCGTAGTACCAGACCCACAAACCATCACTTTGTAGTGTAGTGTGTCACTGAATTCCTGAGAATGCCCCTTGAGCAAGACATTGGCATTATGTCCCTCAACAAAAAGTTAGAATTTTTTTATAAATCATGACTCACCACAGCCAAAGCTTTGATCCTTGAACTTTCCTGCTCTGTATGGCTTAGCATGTCACCATACAAGGCATTTAACTATTGTGTCAGTGCAGCAGCTAAATTTGGTCTTTAACGTGTACTGTGATAAATCCATTTTTCATTGGCATTTATTTAATTGTTTTTCTTTTCCTCTCCTTAGGTGTCTCTGTGCTATGTCAGTTTGGCTCAGTGACAACACTTTCGCATCAGACACAGAAAGTTTTTGGTTTCAAACCCTACTTAAGGACTTGAGCACATAATCTTGAATAACATTTCAGTGCAGTCGTGAGAAAGAGCCGCCTTTCAGAAGAGACATTAAACTAGGGCCCGTCTGCCTGTTCAGCTGGATATAAAAATGCAAAGAAGTTCAGGGAGTTTTATTGGTGTCCTGGCCAACATTATTCCTCAATTAAAACAGATTAACTGCTTAATTCTCTCCTTTACGGTTTGGGAGACTTGCTGCGGCACATTAGCTGCCACATTTACCTAAATAGCAACAGTGACTATACTTGAAAAATAATTCATTGGCTGTGAAGTACTTTGGGACATTGAAAACATGAAAAGAACTATATAAATGTAAGTTCTCTGTCTCTCTATGTACTTTCACCAGCTGACAGAATGGCTCAATGCACATTAGTACAAAAACCCCTCCAACATACCTCCTCTGATAAATTAAATGAAAATGAATACTTACTTTGTCTGATAAAGATCAGGATATCCTTTTAATATTTGTTCAGCCCTAGAAATCAAGCAGAAATCAAGTAAACTTTTGTCAAAAATGTTGCAAGCAGGAGTTATGTGTCTGCTTTTATATTTTAGCTTCTGGCAGGACAGTTCTAGCATTGCTTGCACCAACAACAGTTTATGATATTTTTGTCACTAAATACGTTAAAAGTGGATTGGTCGCATACCCCCGACCTGCCTCCATTAAAACCGCAAGTGGTAAATTTGGAGTCGGGTTTGAGATTTAAAAATTCTTTTACTTCTCACCCGCTCCCAACCCACCTGTTCTTGGGGGTTAAAATTACCCCCATTGTTGCAGAAGAATGGGGCCCCTTCCTTCCTAATTTGGCCATTTCCCCTTGAAAGGGAACAGACTACTCTCAGCACAATGAGCCAGGTGCTATGGAAGTGGAAAGAAATTACAGCTTACTAAGAGAAGAGGGGACGAATTTAAGAATGAGGTGGCGTTGCAGGACTTAGCTGCGAATTAGTAGTGGATATAAACCAAACCCCCAGGATGAACCTTTAGAAGCTGATGAACCCTCAGCAGCAGATGAAACCTTAGCAGGAGATGATCCGTAGTTGCCTGCTTGGCAGACAATGAGAGGTAGAAATTCGTCTCAGGCAAAGGCACAAAAGGGGCGGTACCAGATCGGCCACCCGTTATACGCAGCACCTGATTTTTAATTCCATTGACTGCAATGGAACTGACTATCAAGCGCTGCGTATAACGGGCAGCAGATCCGATACCGCCCGAGACAGATTTCTACCCCTAAATTTTTGGCTATATTATTCTTGTATATGTAAACTGTTCTATTATATGCCTGCCTTTTGCAGAACTAAACCACCTCAAATGAGATTTATGTATGTCGAGAAATCTGATGCTAAATAAACAATGAATTATTTAAACTAATCTATTTATTGGTGTGGTTAACCATACTCGAGCCTAAGGCACAAATCCCCTCTCCCTGGCTAATGAACTGGAGTCAGTTCGCCAGAGATAGGTCAGTAGGAAGGTCCTCGAGATAGAAGTTCTCAGGTCCAGACCCTTTCCATCATGACATACGTGAACAATTTGGCATCACTAACAAAAGTTACTTTCCCATCTTGCTGAGCACAAAAGACAGCCCAAAATAATTTTAAAATAAAAACAGAAACCATCCACAATAACGGAGCAAATGTAACAGGAAGAACAGAAATACTAAAGTTTTATTGTAAACAGACATACTGGGAAACGTGCACAAAATCTATCATAAAAAAGTATAACATCTGGAATAAATGCCTTTGTTCTAGTACTGTAAACATCCACCTGTTTAATCAGAACATTTTTGAGTTATAAGGCTGGTTCTGAAAAAGTACAGTCAGACCGAGGGACATTTACAATCCCACATCAAAAACAAACAGAAGACTGGAGCTATTAAGGGAGTAAGTGGGCTCCTCTGATGGCTCAGTTGGTAAAGTCAGCATGCAGCTGAGCCATGTTGCTCTTTAGGACTTAGACCACAACAGGCAGTGCATTTTATTCACTTTAAACATTGCGGGAAAGAGGAACTGTAAGTTTAATAACACAGTATTTAGTAGATTATCATCTCCAGTTTGGACATTCAAGTAGAAAAGTATTTCAAGAAAGGTGCTTTATAAACATCTGCATTTGGTTACTTGGGATAAAGAACATGACCATGGAGCATATGATTTAATTAACAAGAGTTCAGTAAGAAATCAGTTCACTAAAATTATACTAAAATATGCTAACTTCTCAACAATCATGGCATGAAGGACAAATGGTTTCCAGAAGATTCTGGAAGATGTGTTCCAGGTGTGTGCAGAAAGTTAAACTGAAAGAGAAATCCAAATTCAGCCTGGTGTCAAACTCCAGACTAAACATGATAAGAAAAACAGCTACATATAATCTGAATAATTATTTTCAGTAAAATAATCCAATTTAAATTGTTGAGAAAGCTAGAGCTAAATGAACATAACAAAAATGTTTTTCACTGATCTTGGCATTGAATTCTGGCCTCTTGCACATCCTCGATTTCTTTCACTCCACCATTGGCGGCCGTGCCTTCTGCTGCCTAGGCCTTAAGCTCTGGAATTTCCACCTTAAATTTCACCGCCTCCCTCTCCTCTTTTAAGACACTCCTTAAAACCTACCTCTTTGACCAAGCACCTGTCCCAATATCTCTTCTATGGTTCGGTGTCAAATTTTGTCTGATAATGCTCCTGTGAAACGACTGGGATGTTTTACTACATTAAAGGCACTATATAAATGCCAGTTGTTGTTGTTGAATATAATAAGAGATACAATCCCAAACGGTGTGGTTTTTAATCCAAGGGTAACAATCTATTAAAGTTACAATTACCCTTATCATTACATGTTTCAGAATAAACAGGGCCTAGATTGCTCCTAATTATAATTCCCAGTTCACAGTAGAGGAAATATTTTGTGTAAACACTTCTTGGTGCCTAAGTTTCAAACAGGAAAATACTGGTCACCTCCTGGTCATTTTATTATGACTGGGAAAACAAACTAGACCCTGCACTGGATACTTTAGGAAGTCAGCTGGCACAGAGTGATGATGACTGTAAGCACTACTCACAACAGCTGCTGCTTAGGGTCCAATAAAGGATTCAGAGCCTTCCGCAGTTTGTCGAGATTATATCTCCCAACATTGGCTTGGTTCCCTATCTTGTACCGACCTTCATCGTCAGATGTATTTGGAACAAAATCTGGTTCAGGAAACATGAGAATTTGTTTACATGGCTAGTAATAGGAACAGAATTAATAGCAAAAGAACACTATTTGTTCCCACCTTTTAACCACAATTAGGTTGAAAAAAAAGAATGTCCCCTTGGCCTTATAGCATATCACGTGGGGAGTTCAAACTTATAATGTCGATCCCCCAACTGTAATTTGCAGCATTCGCTCTTCAAATAAATGTTTTGAACTTCTCATTCTTACTTCCTTTCCTGAAGGCAATGACTCATACTGGAGAACAATTCTGCAGTCAGTGACAGCCCTCTGGTACACTGCTAAGTGGCCATTCTTCATGCTTGACTAAGAAAGTGAATGTCAGCTAGTAGTATTCCAAAACTGAGAGAGGGAGACTACAGCTGAGGCCGATTCTATCCATTCTTCCTGTGTCCCTGACGACCATGTGTGCGGGAAGTGTATCCAGCTGCAGCTACTGGCAGACCGCATTGCAGCGCTGGATATGCGAATGGATACATACTGGAGCATTCGCGATGCTGAGGACATCGTGGATAGCACGTTTAGGGAGTTGGTCACACCGCAGGTAAAGGCTGCACAGGCAGGAAGGGAATGGGTGACCGCCAGGCAGAGTAGTAGGCGCAGGCAGGTAGTGCAGGGGTCCCCTGTGGCCATCCCCCTCTCAAACAGATATACCGCTTTGGATATTGTTGAGGGAGATGGCTTATCGGGGGAAGGCAGCAGTAGCCAACTTTCTGGCACCATGGGTGGTTCTGCTGCACAGGACGGGAGGAAAAAGAGCGGGAGAGCTATAGTGATAGGGGATTCTATTGTAAGGGGAATAGACAGGCGTTTCTGCAGCCGCAAACGAGACTCCAGGATGGTATGTTGCCTCCCTGGTGCAAGGGTCAAGGATGTCTCGGAGCGGCTGCAGGGCATTCTGGAGGGGGAGGGTGAACAGCCAGCTGTCGTGGTGCATATAGGTTTCAACAATATAGGTAAAAAAACGGGATGAGGTCCCAAAAGCTGAATATAGGGAGTTAGGAGGTAAATTAAAAAATAGGACCTCAAAGGTAGTAATCTAAGGATTGCTACCAGTGCCACGTGCTAGTCAGAGTAGAAATAGAAGGATATTTCAGATGAATACGTGGCTAGAGGAATGGTGCAAGGGGGAGGGATTCAAATTCCTGGGACATTGGAACCGGTTCTGGGGGAGGTGGGACCAGTACAAACTGGACGGTTTGCACCTGGGCGGGACCGGGACCGATGTCCCAGGGGGAGTGTTTGCTAGTGCTGTTGCGGAGGGTTTAAACTAAAATGGCAGGAGGTTGGGAACCTGTGCAGGGAGACAGAGGAAAGGAAAGCAAGGATAGAAGCAAAAGACAGGAAGGAGAAAAGCAAAAGTGGAAGGCAGAGAAATCAAGGGTGTAAATCAAACAGGGCCACAGTAAATAATAATTCTAAAATGACTAAGAGTGTTAAAAAAACAAGCCTGAAGGCTTTGTGTCTTAATGCGAGGAGCATTCGTAATAAGGTGGATGAATTAGCTGCGCAAATAGATGTAAACGGATATGATATAATTGGGATTACGGAGACATGACTCCAGGGTGACCAAGGCTGGGAATTCAACATCCAGGGGTATTCAATATTCAGGAAGGACAGGCAAAAAGGAAAAGGAGGTGGGGTAGCATTGCTGGTTAAAGAGGAGATTAACACAATAGTAAGGAAGGATATTAACTCTGATGATGTGGAATCTGTATGGGTAGAGCTGAGAAATACCATGGGGCAGAAAACGTTAGTGGGAGTTGTATACAGACCCCTAAACAGTAATGCTGAGGTTGGGGATGGCATTAAACAGGAAATTAGAGACGCGTGCAATAAGGGCACAGCAGTTATCATAGGTAACTTTAATCTACATATAGATTGGGCTGAACAAATTCGTAAAAATACTGTGGAGGAGGAATTCCTAGAGTGTATACGGGATGGTTTCCTAGACCAATATGTCGAGGAACCAACTAGAGATCAGGCCATCTTAGACTGGGTATTATGTAATGAGAAAGGATTGATTAGCAATCTTGTTGTACGATGCCCCTTGGGGAGGAGCGATCATAATATGATCGAATTCTTCATTAAGATGGAGAGTGAAGTAGTTGACTCGGAGACTAGGGTCCTGAATTTAAATAAGGGAAACTACAATGGTATGAGGCGCGAGTTGGCTAGGATGGATTGGGGAATGTTACTTAAAGGGTTGATGGTGGATAGGCAATGGCAAACATTTAAAGATCGCATGGATGAACTACAGAATTTGTTCATCCCTGTCTGGAATAAAAATAAAACAAAAAAGGTGGCGCAACCGTGGCTAACAAGGGAAATTAGGGATAGCATAAGATCCAAGGAGAGGACATATAAATTGGCCAGAAAAAGCAGCAAACCTGAGGATTGGGAGCAGTTTAGGATTCAGCAAAGGAGGACAAAAGGATTAATTAAGAGGTGGGAAATAGAGTATGAGAGTAAGCTTGCAGGGAACATAAAAACTGACTGTAAAAGTTTCTATAGATGTGTGAAGAGAAAAATATTGGTGAAGTCAAGCGTAGGTCCCTTGCAGTCAGAATCAGGGGAATTTATAATGGGGAACAAAGAAATGGCAGACCAATTAAATACATACTTTGGTTCTGTCTTCACAAAGGAGGACACAAATAGCCTCCCAGAGATGTCGGGGAACATAGGGTCTAATGAGAGGGAGGAACTGAATGAAATCAGTATTTGGAGGGAAATGGTGTTAGGGAAATTGACGGGATTGAAGGCCGATAAATCCCCAGGGCCTGATAATCTACATCCTAGGGTACTTAAGGAAGTGGCCCTAGAAATAGTAGATGCATTGCTGGTCATCTTACAAAATTCTATAGACTCTGGAACAGTTCCCATGGATTGGAGGGTAGCTAATGTAACCCCACTATTTAAAAAAGGTGGTAGAGAGAAAACAGTGAATTATAGACCGGTAAGCCTGACATCGGTAGTGGGGAAAATGCTAGAGTCCATTATAAAAGATGTAATAGCAGAGCACTTGGAAAACAGTGACAGGATCAGACAAAGTCAACATGGATTTACAAAAGGTAAATTGTGCTTGACTAATCTACTGGAATTTTTTGAGGATGTAACTGGTAGAATAGATAAGGGAGAACCAGTGGATGTGGTGTATTTGGACTTTCAGAAGGCTTTCGATAAGGTCCCGCATAAGAGATTAGCGTGTAAAGTTAAAGCACATGGGATTGGGGGTAAGGTACTGACTTGGATAGAGAACTGGTTGGCAGACAGGAAGCAAAGAGTTGGAATAAACGGGTCTTTTTCTGAGTGGCAGGCAGTGACTGGTGGGGTACCGCAGGGATCGGTGCTAGGACCCCAGCTATTCACAATATATATTAATGATCTAGACGAAGGAACTTGATGTAATATCTCCACGTTTGCAGACGACACAAAGTTGGGTGGGTGTGTGTGCTGTGAGGAGGATGCTGAGAAACTCCAGTATGTTTTGGACAGGTTGGGTGATTGGGCAGATGCATGGCAGATGCAGTATAATGTGGATAAATGCGAGGTTATCCACTTTGGTGGCAAAAACAGGAAGGCAGATTATTATCTGAACGGCAATAGATTGGGAGAAGGGGAAGTGCAACGACACCTGGGTGTCCTTGTGCACCAGTCGCTGACGGTAAGCATGCAGGTGCAGCAGGCGGTTAAGAGGGCAAATGGTATGTTGGCCTTCATAGCAAGAGGATTCGAGTACAGGAGCAAGGATGTCTTGCTGCAGTTGTACAGGGCCTTGGTAGACCACACCTTGAGTATTGTGTGCAGTTTTGGTCGCCTTATCTGAGGAAGGATGTTCTTGCCATGGAGGGAGTGCAGCGAAGATTCACCAGACTGATACCTGGGATGGCAGGAATGACGTATGAGGAGAGATCGGGTTGATTGGGCTTGTATTCGCTAGAGTTTAGAAGAATGAGAGGGGATCTCATTGAAACTTATCAAATTCTAACAGGACTAGACAGACTAGATGCAGGAAGGATGTTCCCAATGGCGGGGGAGTCCAGAAGCAGGGGTCACAGTCTAAAGATAAGGGGTAAGCCATTTAGGACTGAGATGAGGAGGAATTTCTTCACCCAGAGAGTGGTGAACCTGTGGAATTCTCTACCACAAAAGGCAGTTGAGGCCAATTCATTAAATATATTCAAGAAGGAGATAGATATATTTCATAAGGCTAAAGGGATCAAGGGATATGGGGAGAAAGCAGGGACAGGGTACTGAATTTGGATGATCAGCCATGATCTCATTAAATGGCGGAGCAGACTCGAGGGGCCGAATGGCCTACTCCTGCTCCTATCTTCTATGTTTCCTTTCCTGAAGGCAATGACTCATACTGGAGAACAATTCTGCAGTCAGTGACAGCCCTCTGGTACACTGCTAAGTGACCATTCTTCATGCTTGAGTAAGAAAGTGAATGTCAGCTAGTCGTGTTCCAAAACTGAGGGAGGGAGACTACAGCTGAGGCCGATTCTATCCAGAGCCAATATGCAAGCACACATACTACCTAGCACTGGCGGTCACTGTATAGTAATCAGGAATTGGCGTCCGAGCTGAGTTTTTCCTTCCTAGCCTAGGGCATCAAGACCAATTGTAGTGCCCTTACTGCTGTCCCAGCCAAGATGCATATCATTTTTAAATAATGTGAAATATACAACAGTATGTTTTGCAAGACAACTCGTCTGCACTTTCTTTTTATTCGAGCCAGCTGTGTGCGAGGCCCTGGCGACAGCACAGAGCCTCGTAAAAGTTACATATACTAGTGAAGACGCAGTTTTAATAGATTTTCTGCAGAGAAGTAAAAATATACTTACGAGGATCATAGAAATCCATAAAGCCAAATGGACCATAATCTATTGTAATAGAGAGTATACTGAAGTTGTCTGTATTACACACACCTGAAATACAGAAAAAAGGAAAAATATTGGTCAATAGAAGCAAAGAAAGGGAAGGAAGAACAGAGTACAAGACACATACGAGCATACAGCCATTTTTTAAACAGTGACTGGTTCTACCGTACAGGAAGAAATCAGAGGACGAGTCACACCAGGCAGCTTTTATGTGGCCCTGATTAAGAACAGCATTGGAAAGAAAATTTTGCTGGTAGTAACTGTCACTATCATCAATCCCACTATGGTAGAAATGAAGTATTTTTGTCTAGTTGTGATATAGTAGCTGTTTCTTAAAATCCAGTCATAGGAAACAATTTAAAAACTGACTGCAGTTGAGGTTTCTGTATCAAGTTTATTTCTAAACAATGTTGCAAGTTTCATTGGCCACAGGCAGGAGAGGAATAATTCAAATTTAAACAATTCTGTGTATTTAGTTCAGTTTGTATTTCCTTTTAAAATTTAAGTGGTGGGATATTCAAAATCCATATATTCCTTTTCTGCAATATAAAATTCCATCCGAATTTGTGGGGTGGGGGGTTAGTTTGAAAATCTCAGAATATAAACCGATTATTTTGAAACTCTGTAAGGAAGTCCAAGAAGCTAGGAAATGTCACCACCACGTGCTACATGGTCTGCAAGAGGCACAGAGAGGCTGCGTGCAGCAGACTGGGCCAGGGCTAAAGAGAGAGTGTGAGATAGCAGGTGCCTCATGGGAAGATCTGAGTAGAGAATCAGCAGAGAAACCTTGGCAGGAGGAGTAAAGAGAATATGGGCAGCAAGAGGCGAGACAGGGACCGAAGTAGCATCAAGTCAATGGCATGAAGAGCTTTGCCGCAGATACCAAAAAATGGCAAGTAGCAAGGAACACAGAAGAGGTTTGGCAGCAGAGGTCAGCAGATTTTTAAGCCTACTGGGAGCTGTGAAGTAGGAACATTTTTTCTTCTTTTTTGGTGGTAGATACTCTTGAGTGGTCCAGCAGAGGAGGCTTCTGGCAGCAAAGGAGTCAGGAGATTAAGAGGGAATGGAGTTCCAATGACCAAAGCAGCACCAGGGTGAAGATCAGAACAGGCAAGAGGTTGGGCCCTGTGGCCAGGAGCAGGTAGTTCTACATTTTGGATTAAGTTAATATACACCCATGATTAGGAGGGAGGTGCGCCTCAAGCAGCAGGAAAGAGCAGCCTAGGGGTGCTTGTAGATGGTCACAGATGGAGTTGCAGAGAAAAGGAGCTCAGCATGGAGTTGCCAGCTCAGGTACCACCTTGAAAAATAAATTGAAAATCTTGGCTCATGAAATGGTGCTGGCACAGAGAGTGAAAATGAACAGCAGCATAAATGGCAAGTCCAAGAATTGAATAATGTACTTAGGGAGTCAGAAGAGGAGAAAAGGTTAGTACAATCATGTTCTGCCACATGAAACTTTTAGCATATCTCACAGCAGAACATCAATAATCCCAACAGTATTTTATTACACCTAAAGCTGTGCAAGTTGGACATCTTGGGTGTTTTCCAGAGTGTCTAATTGGTGTTTTCTAATGTAATTGCCTTGAACAGCGTTTCTAGGTCATACCATGTGCAAATCCCACTGACATCCAATGTGCGATGAGATATGAAGTATCAGTCACAACTTGAGAGAAAAAATCCTGCAATAACAAAATGCTAACTCAGTAAAAATTGTAACTAAATTTTTGGCAAGAAAGCAGAAATAGATGACATTTTTGTTAAATGGTACATAAATTGTACAAATTCTATAAATTATACAGTGAAAATGTTGATCTTAAAACATACCAGATATCTGTTTGAACTGGTTGCATTTATCAAAGGAAAATGTTGTTTTATAACAAAATCCACCAGTTTCCTTAGGAAAAAGGAAAAATGTAAATCAATGCCACAAGAGTGAAAATGATTGCAGAAAAGCACATGAATTAAACAATTAATAAGTGCTTGTACACACACAAATGAGTGGTTAGGATTTGGAATGCATTGCCTGATAGGGTGGTGGAAACAGATTCAATAGTAGCTTTCAAAAAGGAATTGGATAACTACTTGAAGGACAAACAATTGCAGGGATATGGGGAAAGAGCCGGGGAGTAGGACTAACAGGATTTCTCTTCGAAAAAGCTGCGCAGAATCGATGGGCGGAACGGCCTCCTTCTGTACTGTACTATTCTATGATTCTATGAAATAACTCTCAGTGCAGTTATAAGAACATAAGGAAAGCCAGGGATGAAAAAAACCCTCCCTCTACTACATTAAAGAGTACATTAGAAAATCTCTCTACCTGATGGACAAATAACACTTTGACAGACTATTTAGCTCAGGCTAAACTGAGCAAGGTATATTAAGAAAAGAAAATTAGTAGAAGTAAAAGTAAAAACTACAACAGATAGAAAAATCATAGTGTTCCTCACTTAGTTTATACAATCTGTTGTAAAACAATAAAATGTTTTGCCGGTCTGTAATATTAAGACTTTTACTTTGAACTAATGTATATAATGCAAAGTTGACATGTGAAATTCATTGTGTTCCACTATCCTAGTGTTATCCAATATATTTTCCACTAGTCACACATGGCTAATTGGGATCCAGATTTGGCTAATTGCATTTCTAAGTAAATAAAAAATGAGTACCAGACACCATCATTGGGCATGTGATCTCAATACTCATATTCACAGTGTATGCAGGTGTACTTTAACTTCTCTATACATTTGTTAGTAACATGGTAAGACAAAAGCAGAGTGTGTGAGTGTTGTTTGATCATTGCAAGTGCTTTCCTTCCTTGGTTACTGAATCACAGTAGATATTTGTTAAGTAAATATAAGTATAAATATAAGTATAAAGTGCATTTACAGGAAACTCTTTATTAACCGGCACCGACGGGACCGGCGTGGTGCCGGTTTATCGAAAGTACCGGATAACGGAGAGTTATATCTACCGAGGCTATTTTTAACAAAGAGACTCCAGGCAGCGCGGGAGAATCAACTCCTGCTACTGCAGTGTTTCGGACTTCCGACAGCGCCAGGAGGCCGAGTAGTGGCACTTTTGAAAACTACCCCTACTGACTAAATCGGCGTTCGCGGACTCGGGATCGGCAACATTGCCGGTTATTTGAGAGGAGTTTTCGGAGTACTCGGCGTTCGCGGAGACTCGACTGCGACTCGGCAACATTGCCGGTTATTTGAGAGGAGTTTTCGGAGGATGATTTTTGCCGGTTAAGCGAGAATTCCGGATATTTGGGTGCCGGATAAACAAAAGTTTCCTGTACTTGTATTTTGTGAGTGTATGAAAAGCTTTTTCTAAAATTAGTGCAAGTGGCTAAAACAATGTTGCCGTAGCCATACACGTGGCTAGTTAGCGATTTCTATTGGACCACAATACACTAGCCCCAGCTCGTAAACAGAAATTTACTGAAGAAGCCTTGATACATGGCCCCAATTATATGCCCTCTTTGCTTCAAAGTCCCAACTGCAACAAAGATGTCAGTCCTTTGCCAGCACCTTGATCCTCTGGTTGCAGGATCAAATGGTGCCCCTGCAATAGCTGAAGCTATATCCGACACTGCAGTAGCTGCCAGCTTTTTGGCACTTCCTTTATCCTTTAAGAAGACCTGGCTGGACCGGGAAGATGTGCAGCCATGTTGCGAGGAATCCACCTCATCGGATCTTTCTCCTGCCATGTCCCTAGTGCTGAGCACCCCAGCTGAATGACTGGTGATCTTAACAAGAGCAGTCTGTAAGGTATCTCCCATATTAAAAAGAATCACCTAGTCAGTCAAATACATTGGCGACAGACTTCTGCACTCAGGTGTCTCAGGTCTCAAGGACTCCAGTCAACGGCATTGAGTGCTTGACCCCCTCAGTGCTTTGAGGATCCTCTGTCGATGGTTGTGAAAATGGGACTGATCCACGGAACTCCATATTTCCAAAAATTCCTCCTATAGGACAGCAATTTTGCCCACATTCCTCCTTTTTGCCATTCGTTTCTACACCAAAAGGCTTCTTTTCACCCCAAATACTGCTCTCTCCTTTAAGGGCCAATTAAGAGCTACTGTCTGGCCAGATTTTGTGACTCCTGGCCAATGCATTCCCTGCCAATCGCTCTACATTTTGCCATGCGCAGTTAGTCTATATAAATGAATGAGAAGAGTTTGCCTCACAATATTTGTGCACATGTGCCTCCGCGTTACAGGCGAGTACATTCTCAAATTTGCCAGTCACACAAAATCTTGGACTAATGTCTCAAAATTATGACATGAAAGGCTTCTTTTAAAGAAAGACTTGCATTTCTATAGCGCCTTTCACGACCACCCGACGTCTCAAAGCGCTTTACAGCCAATGAAGTACTTTTTGAAGTGGAGTCACTGTTGTAATGTGGGAAACGCAGCAGCCAATTTGCGCACAGCAAGCTCCCACAAACAGCAATGTGATAATGACCAGATAATCTGTTTTTGCTATGTTGGTTGAGGGATAAATATTGGCCAGGACACCGGGGATAACTCCACTGCTCTTTTCCGAAATAGTGCCATGGGATCTTTTACGTCCACCTGAGAGAGCAGACGGGGCCTCAGTTTAACGTCTCATCCGAAAGACGGCACCTCCGACTGCGCAGCGCTCCCTCAGCACTGTACTGGAGTGTCAGCCTAGCTTTATGAGCTCAAGTCCCTGGTGGGATTTGAACCCACAACCTGCTGACTCAGAGGCGAGAGTGCTACCCACTGAGCCACAGCTGACACTTTAACGTAAAAGTCCAAAGAGAATTACTCCTCTTCAGTTCACTCATTTTAACAGCTTATTTCCAAATCAAGACAGTGTAAAGAACACCTTGCAGCAAGAAGCTGGACTAAATGATTCAAACGGAGGTAGATACACAACTGAGAGGTAATGATACGTTCAAGAAACATAAAGGGGAAAGGGATGTTAAAGATCGATTGGTAGTTGGAGAGTTTTTGAGGAGGAAGCGATGATGAAAGGCACATTCCTATTTTCTGTTCCGAACACCTTGGCCGGAATTTTACTGGCGCTCAGAGTGCAGGTTTGGAGGCGGGTCCGCTGTCAAAATCACAAAGATTGACAGTGGGTCGGTATCCCGCTGTAAACCCGCCTCCTTGTCAATTTCCCAAGTGTCGGGTCTGTCATCCCTGAACTGACCAGACCAGACCACAAGCGGCAGGTCAGCTAATTTAGATAGTTAAAAGCTTAATAAAAAGGTAGTTAAGAACCATTTTCCCATGTACTTAACATTTTACCAGGTTTTCAACGAGGTTCCCAGAGAGCGGCTATCACGTCAGGTAAGTATGTCGGGTTCTAAATGACTGTGGATTGCTGTGAATAGGTGACAGCTGCTAAAATAGTATAAAACCTACCATTTCACAGTTGGTCACTTCCCAATCTTAGAAGCTGGAGCATTAATGATTTGGAACCCACTTTGGAGCTTTATGCACTTTTGAAGTGTTTGGAGTAATTTGTCTATCCACTGTCATCTCCTTGGAACAACCTATCTCAATACTGACAGATTACTTCTGTCATCTCAACCTCACCTGCCATCTATTCCATCAGCATCGGTGCCCTTGAAAAAATCTCAGCTTGGTCCTCAGAATCCCAACACCAGCACCATAGAGCATCCCTACAATGTCCAAGCCATTCCTTTGACACTCATCACCATTGGAAGGGGGGGGTGGGGGGACGTTATGTCTCACCATTCACTGGAACTCACATTAACAGAAAGTTTACACGAACATTGGCTAAAACACCCAAGTGCCTACCCTTGTGTGTTGTTAGTAGGTATTATTGGACTAGGATGAGGGTGAGTGTGAGGGGTGGCTAGTGAGATGGGGAAGTGATAATATAGATAGAGAGGGATGGGTGGAGGTGCAAGGTAAGTTGGTGTGAGTAAGGATGTGCAGGAGTAGGGTAGGGAAGGCAGAGTGCTGGAGATGTGATGAGTGGCACCGGAGGATGAGGTTGAGTGTGGCTTTGCAGTAACGTTTCATGATCTACTGGGATCATTAAAAGGTTTGCGCCACTGCAGCCTGGTCCTCCTGACAACATCCCTGCTTGTGTCCTCCTGTGCAATGTGCAACCGGGCTGCATTGGTGTCCTGAGGAGGTCTGTACTGCCCATTGGAAGGGGAGAGAACCTCCCTGGGTGCTGTGACTCCCTCCATAAACATATGGAGGGAGTCATGAGAGAGCCTGGGTGCAGCCGTGCACCTTTGTGCAGTGTTTGTCAGTGTTTGCAGCACCTCAATGCGGTAGAACCCGGACAGCACAACTGTCAAAATAAATGTGGATATGGCCCCTTTAAGGAAACCGGCTGATGACGCGTCACTTACTCACCAATAATCTGCTCACTGACGCCCAGTTTGGGTTCTGCCAAGACCACTCGGCTCCCGACCTCATTACAGCCTTGGTCCAAACATGGACAAAGGAACTGAATTCCAGAGGTGAGGTGAGAGTGACTGCCCTTGACATCAAGGCAGCATTTGACCGAGTGTAGCATCAAGGAGTCCTCGTACAACTGAAGTCAATGGGAATCGGGGGGAAAACGCTCCACTGGCTGGAGTCATACCTAGCTCAAAGGAAGATGGTTGTGGTGGTTGATGGTTAATCATCACAGCCCCAGGACATCGCTGCAGGAGTTCCTCAGGGCAGTGCCGAAGGCCCAACCATCTTCAGCTGCATCATCAATGACCTTCCCTCCAACATAAGGGCAGAAATGGGGATGTTCACTGATGACTGCACAGTGTTCAGCACCATTCATAACTCCTCAGATAATGAAGCAGTCCATGCCCGCATGCAACAAGACCTGGATGACGTTCAGGCTTGGGCTAATAAGTGGCAGGTAACATTCGCGCCACACAAGTGCCAGGCAATGACTATCTCCAACAAGCGAGAGTCTGAACACCTCCACTTGACATTCAACGGTATTACCATCGCCGAATCCCCAACCATCAACATCCTGGGGGTTATCATTGACCAGAAACTTAACGGGACCAGCCACATAAATACTGTGGCAACAAGAGCAGGTCAGAGGCTAGGTATTCTGCAGCGAGTGTCTCACCTCCTGACTCCCCAAAGCCTTTCCACCATCTACAAGGCACAAGTAAGTTGTGTGATGGAATACTCTCCACTTGCCTGGGTGAGTGCAGCTCCAACAACACTCAAGAAGCTCGACACCATCCAGGACAAAGCAGCCCGCTTGATTGGCTCCCCATCCACCACCTTAAACATTCACTCCCTCCACCACCGGCATACGGTGGCTGCAGTGTGTACCATCTACAAGATGCACTGCAGCAACTCGCCAAGACTTCTTCAGCAGCACCTCCCAAACCCGCGACCTCTTCCACCTAGAAGGTCAAGGGCAGCAGGCGCATGGGAACACCACCACCTCCAAGTTCCCCTCCAAGTCACACACCATCCTGACTTAGAAGTATATCGCTGATCCTTCATCGTCGCTGGGTCAAAATCCTGGAAGTCCCTACCCAACAGCACTGTGGGAGTACCTTCACCACACGGACTGCAGTGATTCAAGAAGGCGGCTCACCACCACCTTCTCAAGGGCAATTAGGGATGGGCAATAATTGCTGGCCTTGCCAGCGACGCCCATATCCCATAAAACGAATTTTAAAAATCAGATGACATCATCAGAACCACTTTTTTTTAAATTGGCCGGGAACCTCGCAGGCCGGGCTTAACAAGCCCAATCAGGGCAAAATCACTTGGAGGAGGCAAGGTGAAGACAGGTGCGGAGTTTGAGGCCGCTGTCTACTCCGGCCGCACCGGACTTGCCACGGCTGGTGAAATCGTGGCCCTTGTGCGTGCCAGTTCGCCATGCAAAAGGGGTAGGTAAAAGGAACAGACCCCCGTGTCACTGGGTCTCTGCCCTGTTTGCACAGGATGCATATTTCTTATGCCTAAATTGAACAAGGGTGGGAAGCTCCCAACTGAAACAGGCAGGCACAATAAGATCCCATAAAATAACATACACCTCTGTTCGTGGGGTCTCTAAAGCAGCAGCCAGCTACTTTCAGGTAGGTCAATTTAACCATTTTGTCAATACAGCAGAGCTATACTGCATGGCAGGTGGCCATTTGGCTGCTGTTTCTAACATAGGAACAACATTTCCCTTCTCCACACAACTATTTGGAGCGAGCATTGAATCTGAGGTGTGTTTAAATCAGTTAAACCCAGAGAAATAGCCAGGTTCAGCAGAGGTCAAGACTGTGAAAAATGCACAGATACTGGGGCAGGGGGAAGGAAAATTGGTTACGTCTATCAATGGGAATCAGATGCACAAATCACTCCCATTCATACTCACTGCAGAAATTAGTGTAGTTCTAACTTAAACAGCAGCTGTCTAGAATCTGGCTTTATTTGACAGAAGAGTTTACCAATGGCTATTTTGTCCTGTAAATATATCTTATAGTTCATTCACAAGAGCGACTTAATGTTATGTCTGGTAAATCCAAAGAGACTACAAAAACGATTAAGATTACCTTAACAATTCAGTCTCTCCAGAATGTGCTAAAATTTCCAGTGACCCAAAACGAAACCATGATTTAGCTACACGAAGAACTATTGCACCTTGAAGAACACAATAAAGGCAAGAAATATCACATATCGTAACACATTTTAATCTTATGAAAACTCTTTTCAATTCTCTCTAAATAATAGGAATTACTGTTATCAGTTTGTTATCGGTTTAGTGTGCATACCTTTTTCATTCTTCACGTCTCCATTGTAGAACTGATCCCTCTTCACATCATCATTGCTCACAACAAGACTGCAGAAAAGGCGCAACATCAAAAAATAAATACAAGATTATCTTAATTTATAACCAGGCTGGAGAAATCACCAAAAAAATCACCAAAAATTACAAAAAAATTAAGTAAACAATATTACTGGCAATTTTTGAAAAAGTAACCATTATAAAAAGCTATATCTTACATCATAAGTAAAAATATAGTATATATTTCAATCTTCAAATATTGTAACAATCATGCAAGCAGCTATCTCGAACATCTTCCAGCTCTGATGATGCTCAGGGTCATGCTTGCGGACTAAACAGAGGTGCTCAGCAAAGCGATCACCCAATCTGCGTTTGTTCTCCCCAATGTAGAGGAGACCACATTGTGAGCAGCAAATACAGTATACCAGTACATGTAAATCGCTGTTTCACCTGGGAGGGGTGTATGGGGCCCTGGACGGTGGGAAGGGAAGAGATGAAAGGGCAGGTGTTGCATCTCCTGCGCTTGCATGCAAAGGTGCTGAGGGAAGGGAGTGATGGAAGAGTGGACCAGGGTGTCACGGAGGGAACGGTCCCTTCAAAATGCTAAAAGGGGAGGGGAAGATGTGTTTGGTGATGGCATCGCACTGGAGATGGCTGAAATGGTGGTGGATGATCCATTCAACGTGGAGGCTGTGGGGTGGAAGGTGAGGACAAGGGGGAACCTATCTGGGACACCTTTTATTTGGAGGAAGTGAGTAGAGTTAAAGGAAAAATTGTTCAATGTAAGAACAAGTTAGGCCAAGTGGAGGAGGGTGCTGGTTGATGGGGACTGGTTGGGCTGATTTTCAAGGAAGAAGCGGAGGGCCCGCAGGCTGCCTTAGTGGGGGATGAAGGTGTAGAGGGACTGGACGTTCATGGTAAAAGGAGACAGTTAGGACCAGGAAACTGGAAGTGGTTAAACTGGCAGAGGGCATTGGAAGAGTCGCAGAAGAGGTCAGAATAGACTGAACAAGGGGAAAAAAAGTCAAGATAGGAAAAAATAAGTTCTGTGGGGCAGGAACAGGCTGAAACAATTGGTCTACCAGGGCAGTTCTGTTCTTGGGAAGGAGGTAGAAGCATGCTGTGCAGAGTTGGGGGACTATCAGGTTGGAGGCCACTGCAGGAAGATCTCCAGAGGAGATGAGGCCAGTGACAGTCTAATCTGGGAAACGATTGCTTGATGTTCGGTGGTGGGGTCAGGGACCAGGGAAAGGTAGGAGGAAATGTCCGAGAATTGCCGTTGAGCCTTCACAAGCTAGAGGTCTGTTCCTCAAACAACAATAGCACCTAACTTGTTAGCAGGTTGAATGACAATGTCAGGGTTAGACACGACAGAACGGAGGGCTGCAAGTTTGGAGGGAGATAGATTAGAGTGAGTGTGGGGAGTAGAGAAATTGAGACAGCCGGTGTCACACTGGCAGTCCCCAATGAAAAGAACAAGAGAGGGTAAGAGGCCAGAGGTAGGGGTCCAGGTAGAACGAGAATTCTGAAGACAGAAGCGGCGGGGGTGGGGGGAAGAGAGAACTCCTGGCCAAAGATGTGAGCGTGAATACCAGGGGTGCTGGAGAGAAAGGTTGAGAGTATGCATGTGGCGGTGCATGCTTTAAAGCGTGGATCTCAGGAAGCAATGAGAGCAGTGGTTCAAGGCATGCTGAATATCACAGAGATATCTCTGATCAAGGGTGGATCCGAAACATGAAGGGTGGAATTTAAGTTAGAATCCATGTGGAATAAATTGGAGATGGAGACAGTTACTGAGGAAAGAGATATGGCTGTGAAAGCGATTTTTAGCAGACACATGATCAAACACGAGAAGGGAAACAGAAAGTAGTCGGAGAGAAGAGCAGAACTTCTTCAAGGTGGGCATTCCTGGAAGAGAAGTGACAGTGAAGTAAACACTAAAACAAAAGCAAAATACTGCAGATGCTGGAAATTGAAATAAAAACAGAAAATGCTGCAAAACACTCAGCTGGTCAAGCAGCATCTGTGAAGAAAGGAACAGTTAAGTTAACAGTTTTAAGTCACTGACCTTTCATCAGAACTAGACGATGTTCGAGATTAATAGTTTTTAAGCAAGCATTAGAATATCTACCTGGCTGCTCTGCTGGTAGGGATCCCAAGATAATTCAGGGCCTCACTACAAAGAAACTCTCTTACGGATGAGCGGAGAACAGCACGGCCATCACCATCTCTGGCAAACAGAAATCCAATCAAGAAGCAGTACTAATCCAAAATCATTTTTAATGAATGACAAATTATTAAAGTTACCGAGAATAGGGGGTCTTCCCAGAGCCTTTCAGTTGAAGCTCCCATCTTGTACCATGCCTGTAGAAAAATAGACAGGTTGATTTACAAGAATTCATCAGACATCTAATTTTCCATTTCCAACCATTTTTAAAAGCTGCTGCTGATTTCTTTAATTGAAGTGGTATTATTTGTTTTACTACAGATTCCCAGGGATTGAGACTTAATTGTTAGATGTCTTTTTTTTTTACAGATATCAAATATTTTACGTAGACTTACAGTGCCCACTCACTTAATCGGTCTATGTCCCTTTGTAACTTCCTGCTCCCATCCACACAACTTACTGTGCCTCCTAACTTAGTGTCATCTGCAAACTTGAATATAGAACTCTTAATTTCTTCATCCAAGTCATTAGTATATATGGTGAAAGATGGTGGCACCAGTACAAATCCCTGGGGAACACCATTTGTCACATTCCGTCAATCAGAGAACAAACCCTTTATCTGTACTCTGTCTCCCACCTCCCATACAATTACCAACCCATGTCAAAGGCAACTGTGCTACCACCTGAACCAAGCTGAATATGCAACGATAACGAACGATTCACTCTGTGACCTTACAACTTTTATTGCAGCTTTGTAACACACCAACATTCATCTTTAAATTAATTCTCTGTCATGTAAATGCCGCACACTTTATACAACACAACATTTTGTTTTTACAATTTTTCCTCAAATTTCTCCCTTACTCAAGGCACTGGCTCTTGCTGGGGGCAATTTCATAGGTGGTCTCCTTATCTGAACCTAAATAAGTGATTAGACTTGTAACATGGAGGGAAACACAGCTGAGCCCACCGCTGAGCTCACTCAATGACATATACTGTTCCAATAGGAACCACTTATTAGCAATTAGAAGTGGTGACTGATTTTCCTCACTCCTAAAACTGGGGCAGCAGTCCTTCACGAGACAAGAGAAACTGATGTTCAGCTGAGATCAGCTAACTAATCAAGAACCTAGGATCTAGCCTAGAATCTTCTGGTCAGTATAGCTCAGAATCCGACTAAATTTATGCACTGAGCCATCAGTAATGTCTGCCTTGCTGATTTCCTAACTTCCTCTACTACTTTTACTCTGAACAGGTCAAATTGCAGCCATTCAATCCTAACTTTTTTTTAAATTCGTTTTATGGGATGTGGGCATCGCTGGCAAGGCCCATCCCTAATTGCCCTCGAGGAGGTGGTGGTGAGCCGCCTTCTTGAACCGCTGCAGTCCGTGTGGTGAAGGTACTCCCACAGTGCTGTTGGCGCGGGGGGGGGGGGGGGGGGGGGGGGAGGGAGTTCCAGGATTTTGACCCAGCGACGATGAAGGATCAGCGATATACTTCTAAATCAGGATGGTGTGTGACTTGGAGGGGAACTACCTTAATAATTCATTTGTTTACCTGTTAATATACACTCCAAGCAAATGGGCTCTTCCATCACCCAGCTGACCAGCCCAGACTCCAAACTGTGTGAAAAGATACAGAAAAAAATTGATTTAACCACTTTGCTTCCATAATTTGTAAACTAGTCAATCCAGAAATTCAAAAAGCATCAATTTTTAAAAAATCAATTAAAAATTTACAATTCTTAACCATTTTTGGCACACTTTGGATCAGTCATTTTCCCCTTTTATCCTCTTGTCTTGTGAAGGCAATGACTCTTTCTGGGGTACAGTACTAGGGGTGCCACCAGTCCTCTAGAACTTTGATCATGCAGCCAATGTGAACCTGGATGATAAGTTCAGCTTGGTCAGGAGGGTGGTGGGGGTCTGGAACTCACTACCTGAAAGGGTGGTAGAGGCAGAAACCATCATCGCATTTAAAAAGTACTTGGATATGCATGTGAAGTGCCGTAACCTACAGGGCTACGGACCAAGAGCTGGAAAGTGAGATTAGGCTGGATAGCTCTGTTTTTCGGCCAGCACAGACACGATGGGCCAAATGGCCTCCTTCTGTGCTGTAAACTTCTATGATTCTGAGGACAGAATTGGCATAACAGTCATATCAATTGCTGTTTTCACCTGAAGGCATACATGCCCTTCCTAGGAGAGGTCACTGACAGCAATCAGAACTGGGAGTCATGACCAACTTCTACGTTTACTGAGATCAGCGATTGAACCAGAGACCTTTTGGTCTATACAACCCAACACTACAGACACTGACATGGGTTAATTTCAAGCTTAGAGGGAGCATGGATTGGAAAATTGGGACTACGATGTTATAGTTCTATCTCCAAAACTAACTAGCTTTGAGCACAGCTTCCTTTTGGAAATGCAGGATCACAGAATTAACATAGAAACATAGAAGATAGGAGCAGGAGTAGGCCATTCGGCCCCTCGAGCCTGCTCCGCCATTCAATGCGATCATGGCTGATCATCCAAATTCAGTACCCTGTCCCTGTTTTCTCCCCATATCCCTTGATCCCCTGAGCCTTAAGAAATATATCTAACTCCTTCTTGAATATATTTAATGAATTGGTCTCAACTGTCTTCTGTGGTAGAGAATTCCACAGGTTCACCACTCTCTGGGTGAAGAAATTCCTCCTCATCTCTGTCCTAAATGGCTTACCCCTTATCTTTAGACTGTGACCCCTGGTTCTGGACTCCCCCACCATCAGGAACATCCTTCCTGCATCTAGTCTGTCTTGTCCTGTTAGAATTTTATAAGTTTCAATGAGATCCCCTCTCATTCTTCTAAACTCTAGCGAATACAAGCCCCATCGACCCAATCTCTCTTCATACATCATTCCTGCCATCCCAGGTATCAGTCTGGTGAATCTTCGCTGCACTCCCTCCATGGCAAGAACATCCTTCCTCAGATAAGGCGACCAAAACTGCACACAATACTCAAGGTGTGGTCTCACCAAGGCCCTGTACAACTGCAGCAAGACATCCTTGCTCCTGTACTCGAATCCTCTCGCTATGAAGGCCAACATACCATTTGCCTTCTTAACCGCCTGCTGCACCTGCATGCTTACCTTCAGCGACTGGTGCACAAGGACACCCAGGTCTCGTTGCACTTCCCCTTTTCCCAATCTATTGCTGTTCAGATAATAATCTGACTTCCTGTTTTTGCCACCAAAGTGGATAACCTCGCATTTATCCACATTATACTGCATCTGCCATGCATCTGCCCAATCACCCAACCTGTCCAAATCATACTGGAGTTTCTCTGCATCCTCCTCACAGCACACACGCCCACCCAGCTTTGTGTCGTCTGCAAACTTGGAGATATTACATCTAGTTCCCTCGTCTAGATCATTAATATATATTGTGAATAACTGGGGTCCTAGCACCGATCCCTGCGGTACCCCACTAGTCACTGCTTGCCACTCAGAAAAAGACCCGTTTATTCCAACTCTTTGCTTCCTGTCTGCCAACCAGTTTTCTATCCAAGTCAGTACCTTACCCCCAATCCCATGTGCTTTAACTTTGCACGCTAATATCTTATGCGGGACCTTATCGAAAGCCTTCTGAAAGTCCAAATACACCACATCCACTGGTTCTCCCTTATCTATTCTACCAGTTACATCCTCAAAAAATTCCAGTAGATTAGGCAAGCATGATTTACCTTTTGTAAATCCATGTTGACTTTGTCCGATCCTGTCACTGTTTTCCAAGTGCTCTGCTATTACATCTTTTATAATGGACTCTAGCATTTTCCCCACTACCGATGTCAGGCTTACCGGTCTATAATTCCCTGTTTTCTCTCTACCACCTTTTTTAAATAGTGGGGTTACATTAGCTACCCTCCAATCCATGGGAACTGTTCCAGAGTCTATAGAATTTTGGAAGATGACCAGCAATGCATCTACTATTTCTAGGGCCACTTCCTTAAGTACCCTAGGATGTAGATTATCAGGCCCTGGGGATTTATCGGCCTTCAATCCTGTCAATTTCCCTAACACCATTTCCCTACAAATACTGATTTCATTAATATCCCATCAAGGGAATCATTAATTGCATTGATTATGAATACATTTTTTCAATAAAATAACTGAACCAATGACATATCAATTTTCTGATTATTTTCTGCCTGGTTTTGTAATAGACTTTCTCATATCTCTATATAGTTTTAACTGCATGGTGTATTGAAATTAGGACATACTCCAGTGCGACCTGTTGGCTAGTTTGCTGCCCCTCTCTTTAGAGAGCATATAGTTTGTTAAGAAGAATACTGTATATTCAGCCAATATTAATTCTCCTGGCTTAGGCACTTCCAGATAGACATTTAACCCAGTCAAAAGTGGTGATTTTCATTTAACAGTCCTGATCCTGGATTTCCATTGGGTACATAGTCACTGGTGTTGTTGAAAATATGCAAGCACATGTCTCCACTGGGATAGTTGAAAAAGATGTATTCGCTAAATTGAAAAATATCTCCTATAGGAATTGGACTTATTTTTATGCCAACAAGCAAATTGAAATGTATCCTCCTTATCCTCTATATATCCTCTTTATGCCAACAAGCAACATGAAATGTATCCTCCTGTAAATGCATTAAGAAAATGGACAACTCTATCAATATGATTTTTTTTAAATAAAAAGAAGACATATTTTAGAGAATAATCAGGTATTTTCTATTGAAGTACTTGCTATTTAAAGTACACTTCCTGGGATTTCCATTTTCTTAATGCTGTTACATCTAACTTCTTTTCTCATTGCCCCATTTTCAGCTCCTCCTCCAGTAAACCTCCAAACACAGAAGCAGATTGAACAGCTTTTCAATAGTCAGGAAAACAATGTTGCTACATGAATCTGCTCAATAATCACCACAAATTAGCCCAAGTCCTGAAATTTATTTTAGGTCAGTGTCTGTTTATCCTACATTTCGCAAACCCTTGCTGACTATCTTCAGAAATTATCACTATGTAAATAGAACCTGTTACACATCATACTGTGGAATGTCTTACTGGAGTAATGTATAACTATCGTTCTGTTACTAAACTGATGAATGTTTTATATTACAATCTATACGAAAGTACATCACTCCAATCCCAATTTAACTTTTTTCCCCCCTCTCTTTAGGACTTCCCCAGCTATATATAATTTCTTGGCCAAGGATGAGGTGGCGACCTGCACCATGACTTACGCCAATGGTGCTCGAGTCAGCCACTACGTGGGGTGAAACTGATGGAGAATTGTAGCTGGAGGGCCACCAATATTTCAAAGCTAAAACACTTGGACAACTGAACTAGAGATGACTAAATAGGTTAAAATACTCAACCAACCTCCAGGGTCTTATTTTAAATCAAGCCCAGACAGATATATCCCTTATGACTCTTAGAAAGATCCTGTGAAACTAGATTGGGCACTCAACCCATCAGATAGGAATCTACAGCACAAAACAGGGAAAACTTGCTGTCAATTCATCAGTCCCAGTTAGGAAGGCCATAAAGGTAGTAGCAAATGGTGTGGTAAGAGTGCTCTTTACATTTTTGGACTGGAACACATTATTGATGAGATCTACAAAGTTCTCAACTTCTTTTCAACCCATCTACTTCATAACAACACCAGGTATACTGAATAAATAGTCCACTTCCAAGCACCATCACTCCTCACCTTGTTGGACATCAAATCACTTCTCCTCTCTCAAAAAATAGAAATATAGGTACAATAATAAGGCAAACTTTAAATGCTTTGGCAATGGACATCATAATACAATCCCACTTTACCTGATGACCACCATATCTATGAGTTAGAGAGACAGATCCAGGCAGAACTCTCGCACCACTGACAAACTGAATAAACTCCTTGGTCTCTGTTATGGACACATCTAAGTCCAATAGGTCTTCCACAACTTCCTGTTATAAAAATAATTACATATTAAAGAACAGTTACTATATTTTACATAGTCACAATAGATTTTCAGACCACTGACTATGAATGTTTGGAAAATCTAGTTATATCAAAAGATGAATTTAATTTAGTGAGCCACTTTAAATCAATGCAGCTGAAATTTTGAATGTTGTAGTCCACAACTAATTGAGAAGTGAAATATTCTTATCATCGGTAGTAATTAAAATGTATTCATAACAGAGTTTACAACAAATTGTAGTCAGCCACATTTGTGATGTATAAAATACAATAAAAAGCTGTATCGACACCTTGCACACAATCTTCAGAAGCTGCTTTTGCTATGGGCATGAACAGACCTGAAAGAATTGGTTTTGTAGCCACCGTTTATCGTATCTGGGTTCAAGACATGTGTGACTAGAATCAATTGTTATTCCTTTTAGTTAGCAGTTGTTCATCAACCCCAAATTTCTGTATTCAGTAAAGCAATACAGTTCAGTTCATTAGTTATCATATCCCTTGTGTCACAAAAAAATTCATAGGCTGCAAAATTAAAAATAATTTCCTATTCAGAACACCCCCCACCCCCAGCATAATTTACAGTGGGTACAAACAAAACCTGCATAATATAGCAAACATTCATTATTTTGTCCATTATACTTCAATGTATTTTTAATGAATGTTGGCCTTTATCTCAAGGGGACTAGAATACAAAGGGGTGGAAGTTATGCTACAGCTGTATAAAGCTCTGGTTAGACCTTATCTAGAGTACTGCATTCAGTTCTGGGCATCACACCTCAGGAAGGATATAATGGGTTTGGAGCGGTGGTAGCGCAGATTCACCAGAATGATACCGGGGCTCAAAGGGTTAAATTATGAGGACAGGCTGCATAGACTAGGCTTGTATTCCTTGAGTATAGAAGATTAAGGGGTAATCTAATTTTAGGTGTTTAAGATGATTAAAGGATTTGATAAGGTAGACAGAGATAAACTATTTCCTCTGGTGGGGGAGTACAGAACAAGGGGGCATAACCTTAAAATTAGAGCTAGGCCGTTCAGTGTCAGGAAGCACTTCGTCACACAAAGCTGTTGAGGCTAGGTCAATTTAAAATTTCTAAACTGAGATTGATAGACTTTTGCTAGGTAAGGGTATTAAGGGATGTGGAACCAAGATGGGTAAATACAGGTCAGCCATGACCTAATTGAATGGCGGAACAGGCTCGAGGGGCTGAATGGCCTACTCCTGTTCCTATGTTCTCACTGTCAAATCAGTAAATATGAAGTTTGACAATGGCAGCTTGGAAACTGGAAAAGTAAAATCACATCATAAACAAGCTTAAAAGTGCAATTCTCGAGTAAATTCATTTTGTATCAACACAAACATAAAAATGGGAATGAAAATAGAGTAAATGTCACTTTTATGGCTATTAATGCTCAGTTAAAGAACAATACAAATTTAGCACACCAGTTTTATTCGGCACACAAACAGCACCAATATAAGTGACTATTTAATAATCCATTTACTCTAGTTATACTGTATCAACACAGAGACCACGGTGACTGAAAAACATATGCTAACCTTCGATACTGCTACCAGCTTGACTGCAGACTTGAAAGGTGTAGGTTGAACAGCAGAAAAAATACAATCTCTCACTTGACGTACATAATTTTCTCTGATAGGATCAAGTGGAAAAGATTCTGTAAGAAATACAAAGATGTACTTTTCATAATTAATATCAAAAAGGCAGTATACCTCAACTGAGGTCAAATTTGTTTTTGGCCTTACCCTTAACTGTTCCTTTTGCTGCGTTTGGGTTTGAGGTTGTGGATGGTGTCTCTTTTCCTCGCCATTTCCCACCCAAAAGGAAAGAAAAGGACAAAGAGAAGCAAAAGGAACAGTTAAGGGTAAGGGGTGAAGGCACAAGGGAGGAGAGACATAACTACAGGAGAGACAGAGAAAGAGCATGAAAACAGCAGAGACAGGTAAGACAGGCACTATATTCTCCAATTTACAGTGTACACCATAGAAAATTAACGAGTAATATATAAATCGCACTTCAGCGTGTACTTCCTGTTAACTTTTTCCATTGTAATTTGCTATGTCCACATTTATGATGCAAGCTGCCTATGTAAACTCTTCAAAATAAACACCCTTGACCCCTTTGTCCTTCTAAAACTACCACCCCACCTCTAACCTCCCTTCCCTCTCCAAAGTCCCTGAATGTGTTGTCATCTCCCAAATCCATGCCCACTTTGAACCTCTCCAATCAAGTTTCCGTCCCTGCCACAGCACTGAAACAACCCTAATCAAAATCACGACATCCTCTGTGTCCGTGGTTCACTATCCCTTCTCATCCTTCTGGACCTGTCTGCAGCCTTTGACACGGTTGACTACACCATCCTCCTCCAACTCCGTTGTTCAGCTAAGTGGGACTGCCCTTGGCTGGTTCCACTCTTACCTATCCAGTCATAGCTAGAGAATCTTCAGCAATCGCTTCTCTTCCCATCCCCGCACCATTACCTCTGGAGTCACTCAAGGATCTAGCCTTGGCCCCCCTCCTATTTCACATCTACATGCTGCCCCTCGGCGACATGACGTCAGGTTCTACATGTATGCTGACGACACTCAGTTCTACCTTACCACCACCTCTCTCGACCCCTTAACAGCCTCTGCATTGTCTGACTTCCAGTCCTCGCTGAGCCAAAATTTTCTCCAATTAAACATTAGGAAGAACGACCCCATTCCCTAGCCACCGATTCCATCTCCCTTCCTGGCTACTGTCTCAGGCTGAACCAGAGTGAACATAACCTCGGAATCATGTATGACCCTGAGATGAGCTTCTGATCAATATCCTATCACAAAGACCGCCTACTTGCACCACTGTAACATCGTTCGTCTCCACCCCTGCCTCAGCACACCTGCTGCTGAAACTCTCGTCCATGCATTTGTTACCTCCGGACTTGACTATTCCAATGCTCTCCTGGCCGGCATCCTATCTTCCACCCTCCATAAACTTGAGTTCATCCAAAACTCTGCAGCCCATATCCTAACTCGCACCAAGTCCTGTTCACCCCACCATCAGCAGCCATGCATTCAGCTGTCTAGGCCCTAAGCTCTGGAATTCCCTCCCTAAACATCTCCGCCTCTCTACCACTCTCTCCTCTTTAAGGTGCTCCTTAAAACCTACCTCTTTGACCAAGCTCTCAGTCACCCTTCCTAATATCTTCTGCTTGGTGTCAATATTTGTCTGATTACACTCCTGTGAAGCACCTTGAGACGTAAAAATCATAGAATCATAGAATGGTTACAGCACGGAAGGCGGCCATTCGGCCCATCGAGCCCGTGCCGACTCTCAGCTAGTCCTACTCTCCTGCCCTTTCCCCGTAGCCCTGCAATTTTTTTCCCTTCAGATACTTATCCAACTCCCTTTTGAAAGATAAGATTGAGTCTGCCTCCACCACCCTTTCAGGCAGTGCATTCCAGATCTTAACCACTCGCTGCGTAAAAAAGTGTTTTCTTACGTCACCTTTGGTTCTTTTGCCAATCACCTGAAATCTGTGTCCTCTGGTTCTCGACCCTTCTGCCAATGGGAACAGTTTCCCTCTATCTACTCTGTCCAGAGCCCTCATGATTTTGAACACCTCTATCAAATCTCCTCTCAATCTTCTCTGCTCCAAGGAGAACAACCCCAGCTTCTCCAGTCTATCAACGTAACTGGAGTCCCTCATTCCTGGAATAATTCTCGTAAATCTTTTCTGTACCTTCTCTAAGGCCTTCACATCCTTCCTAAAGTGTGGTGCCCAGAATTGGACACAGTACTCCTGTTGGGGCCGAACCAGTGTTTTATACAGGTTCATCATAATTTCTACACTTTTGTACTCTATACCTCTATTTATGAAGCCCAGGATCCCGTAAGCCTTTTTAACTGCTTTCTCAACCTGACCTGCCACCTTCAAAGACTTGTGCACACATACCCCCAGGTCTCTCTGTTCGTGCACCCCCATTAGGATTGTACCATTTAGTTAATATGTCCTCTCCTCATTCTTTCTACCAAAATGTATCACTTCACACTTTTCTACGTTAAATTTCATCTGCCACGTGTCCGCCCATTTCACCAGCCTATGTCTTCCCGAACCTCACTGTTCACTATACTTCCAAATTTTGTGCTATCTGCAAATTTTGAAATTGTGCCCTGTACACCCATGTCTAAGTCATTAATATATATCAAGAAAAGCAATGGTCCTAGAACCGACCACCTTCCTCCAGTCCGGAAAACAACCGTTCACCACTACTCTCTGTTTCCTGTCACTTAGCCAATTTTGTCCATGTTGCCACTGTCCCTTTTATTCCATGGGCTTCAACTTTGCTGGCAAGCCTATTATGTGGCACTTTGTCGAACGCCTTTTGGAAATCCATGTACACTATGTCAACCCTCTCCGTTACCTCATCAAAAAACTCGATCAAGTTGGTTAAACACGATTTGCCTTTAACAAATCCGTGCTGGCTTTCCTTAATTAATCCACACCTATCCAAGTGACTGTTAATTTTGTCGCTGATTACTGTTTCTAAAAGCTTCCCCACTACCGAGGTTAAACTGACTGGCCTGTAGTTGCTGGGTTTATCTTTACACCCTATCTTGAACAATGGTGTAACATTTGCAATTCTCCAGTCCTCTGGCACCAACCCCATATCTATGGAGAATTGGAATATTATGGCCAGTACCTCCGTGATTTCGGCTCTCAATTCCCTCAGCATCCTAGGATGCATCCCATCCGCTCCTGGTGACTTATCTACTTTAAGTACAGCCAGCCTTTCTAATACCTCTTCTTTATCAATTTTTATCCTATCAAGTGTCTCCACTACCTCCTCCTTCACTATGTCTATGGAAGCATCCTCTTCCTTGGTGAAGACAGATGCAAAGTACTCATTTAGTACCTCAGCCATACCCTCTGCCTCCATGCATAGGTCTCCTTTTTGGTCCTTAATCGGCCCCACCCCTCCTCTTACTACCTTTTTACTATTTATATGCCAATAGAAGACTTTTGGATTACCTTTTATGTTGGCTGCCATTCTATTCCCATACCCTCTCTTTGTCCCTCTTATTTTCTTTTTCACTTTACCTCTGACCTTTCTATATATAGCCTGATTCTCAGACGTATTTGCAACCTGACATCTGTCATACGCGCTCTTTTTCTGCTTCATCATATTCTCTATCTGTTTCGTCATCCAGGGAGCCCTGACTTTAGTTGCCCTGCCTTTCCCCCTAGTGGGAATGTACCTCAAATGTACCTGAACTATTTCCTCTTTAAAAGCAGCTCATTGTTCCATTACAGTTTTGCCTGCCAATCTTTGATTCCAATTTACCCGTACCAGATCCGTTCTCATCCCACTGAAATTGGCTTTCCCCCAGTTAAACATTTTTACTCTAGATTTCTCCGTCTTTTTCCATAGCTAATCTAAACCTTGTGATACTATGATCACTGTTCCCTAAATGTTCACCTACTGACACTTGCTCCACTTGACCTACCTCATTCCCCAGAACCAAATCCAGCAATGCCTCCTCCCTCGTCAGGCCGGAAACATACTGATCAAGAAGGTTCTCCTGAACACACTTCAGAAATTCTTCCCCTTCTCTGCCCTTTACACTATTACAATCCGAGTCTATATTAGGATAGTTGAAGTCCCCCATTATTACTACTCTATAGTTCTTGTGCCTCTCAGTAATTTCTCTGCAAATTTGCTCCTCCATATCTTTCCCATTATTTGATAGTATATAGAATACACCTAGTAGTGTAATGGCACCTCTATTATTTCTTAACTCTAGCCATATAGATTTTGTCCTTGACCCCCTCCAGGACATCCTCCCTCTCTAGCACTATAACATTCTTCTTAACCAATACTGCCACACCACCTCCTATCTTTCCTTCCCTATCTTTCCTGAACACCTTATAACCAGGAATATTTAATACCCAATCCTGCCCCTTTTTGAGCCGGGTCTCAGTTATTGCCACAACATCATATTCCCATGTGGCTATTTGTGCCTACAGCTCACTTACCTTGTTTACTACGCTTTGTGCGTTCACATACATACACTGTAAACCCATCTTAGACCATCCTGTATTCTCTCTTCGTTTGACCCCACCTAATACCTTACTATTTCTTACTTCAGTGCTCTCTGCCTCTTCCAATCCTTTCAGCACTTTATTTCCCCTTTCTAGTGTTACATCCTGGTGCCCAGCCCCCTGCCAAATTAGTTTAAACCCTGCTCAACAGCACGAGCAAACCTCCCCGCGAGGATATTGGTTCCGGCCCTGTTGAGATGCAACCTGTCCAGCCTGTACAGGTCCCACTTCCCCCAGAACCGGTCCCAATGCCCCAGGAATCTGAAGCCCTCCCTCCAGCCACGCATTCATCTGCTCTATCCTCCTATTACTATACTCACTCGCGCGTGGCATCGGGAGTAATCCGGATATTACTACCTTTGAAGCCGGCTTTTTAATCTCTTTCCTAGCTCCCTAAAATCTGCGTGCAGGACCTCATCCCTCTTTCTACCTATGCCATTGGTACCAATATGGACTACGACCACTGGCTGTTCACCCTCCCCCCTCAGAATGTTCTGCAGCCGTTCAGAGACATCCTTAATCCTGGCACCAGGGAGGCAACGTACCATCCTGGAGTCACGTCTGCGGCTGCAGAAATGCCTGTCTGCTCCCCTAACTATCGAATCCCCTACCATTATTTCTCTCCCTCTTCTTCCTCCCCCCTTGTACAGCTGAGCCACCCGTGGTGCCGCAGACTTGACTCTGGCTGTACTCCCCAGAGGAACCATCGCCCTCACCGGTACTCAGAACCGAATACTGGTAGGAGAGCGAGATGCACTCAGGGGACTCCTGCACTACCTACCTGGTCCTCCTCTTCTGTCCGCCGGTCACCCATTCCCTCTCTGCCTGCGCACTCCTTGCAAGTTGTTGTGTTTGTAATTCTTCAACACTGCAGTCATTCTGCTCTGCTTAGTAGCAATCCTCTCTGCAGCACTTTCTGATGTTTGTAATGGATTCTGTACAAGTAGAAATATAGATGATCTTTTTTGATCTATAAAATATATTCATTTTAACCAGGTTTTCCTTGGAACCATAAATATTTACAACACAGGAAGAGATAATTTGGCCCATTTGGTCTGTGGTGAATCTTTGCTACTGCAATCCAAACTAATCCATTCCTTTGCATTCTCCCCATATCCATGTATCCTCCTCCACTTCAAATATTTATCCAGCTTTCCCTTAAGAGACAATGGTCTCTGCCTCAACTACTCCCTTAAGTATTCCAACGAACTGTGTAAAGAAATTTCTTCTAACCTCTCTCCTCACTCGCAGTGCGAAATTTAAATTGATGACCCCTTGTTAATGACTCACCAACCAGAAGAAATAACCTTTCCCTTTTCATCTTATCAAAAATCCTTCACAATTTTAAAAACCATTATTATATCTTCTCTTAACCTTCTCTGCTCCAGGGAAATTGTCCCAGTATTTCAAGTTTCTTCTCATGACTATAATTTCTCAGCCCTGCTATCATCCTGGTGAATGTACACCGTACCCTCTCTATGATTTTAATTACCTTTCTATAATTGGATGCCCAAAACTGCACGTACTACTTTAACTGTGACCTAACCAAGTTTATCCTTACTTCTTAAATTGTACTCAATGCCCTATTTACACAACCCAAACTGCTGTTGGCCTTTTTTCCCCCAAATTGCTTTGTAGCTACTGCACTCGCATTTACAAGGAAGTAGGTTGTTCTGTTTATCCACACCCTTCAGCATCTTTCTATTGAGTGTACTTTTGGCATAACAAAGCATCTCTTAAACATTTGTGACAGCAGCACTAGTGTTGTGGCTATACCAGTGATTTTCAAACTTTTACAAAGATGGCCACCTACAAACCCTAACACACTCCTTAGCTTAAAACTTAGGAAATAATATGATACAATGGGTTTTGTGACGATATGCCCCTTAGTAATGAGATTTTTTTTATTTTTAGTGTTATTTACGTACAGGAGAGTTAAATAAAACTACAATAGTGTTTTATAATCATTACTTCATGCTCATAAAATCATCAGCTCCATTTGGGTGTGATTAATTCCCATGAAGAAAATCTATGTGTAACTTGCTTACAGCTGATGATAAAGGTGCTAAAAATATAACAGCTCGGTTTACAGCTTTCAAAATCCATGCTACTTTATACATTTCATCTGAGTCTGTCATTTGAAATTCAAGGCACTACATTGTATTGGGCAATGGGATCACAAAAGAAGGTGGAGCTGCAGGCTCCTGTGCATGAGCCAGAGAAATGAATCATCGGTGACACGAGCCTACCAGAACCACAAAGTTTTCAAAAACTTATCAACACACCATCATCTTCATGCTATTCTCAGCCGCTGGACCCTCCAGGGCCAGTAAATAACCTATCTACTTCAGTACGTGTACTATATTTATGGAAAATTACTTACTTTACCTATTAACTTTTGAGATGTTATATTCCATACATCCATGGAAGGTTTTTTACGGTTAATCTTGCTATAATCCAAGTTATCATCACCATTAACTGAATAATGGCTAGAATCAACTGAACTACAGTCAGGATCAGAAGCAGCTTCAAATTCTGTTCTTTCTCCTCGAGAAAAAATCCCAACGGTTGAGTCCCAAATCAACCCCACAACCATCATCTTCACCATATTATGTTTGAGCATTTTTGCAAATATAGTTCTCTGTAATTTTATCCGTTTCGTCTTAGCAAGAATCCAACGCGTGCAAATGCGTCCACCTTTTATGTACAAAACGCGGTTTTAACGTAAAATGCCATTCTTTTGGAGGGGAAAGCTGGTTTCTTTGGAAGGAAAGTGAAGAAACATGTATAAAACACGGTGATTAATATTTGCAGTTTGTATTTTGATTCAATAGGAAACCAGCACTCAGTGCCAGTTGCTGCTTATCCTTGTCCCACACGCACTTCAACCGTTAAAAAAAACACGATTAAAGCACGAATTGCTCCAGAAGCATCACCACAAAAAGATAGTTTCAAAAGATAAATAAAACTCGATTCAAAAACTCCCCGAGAAACTGTTCCGCTCCAAAGTGTAACGAGGATAATTTCCGGGTCAAACTGCATGAACCTTTAACTATATTAGGAAAATAACCCCGTTTTTCCTCATCCCGAGTATTATTTTCTTTTACTGATAAGTTTCCCCCCCCGGGGGCTGTTCTACATACGTTTTTAAAAAACCAAAAGCATTGGCTGGTATAATTTGCAGAGGCCCGCGCTCCCAAGCTCCCTCGCCGGACGGGACGGGACGGGAACGGGGACACCGGTAAAAAATGGCGCTGCCTTTGAGCCGTTGCTGCGCGTGGAGCGGGAGAAGCGCCATGGCGAGAGGCGCGCTGAGCGCGAACAGCCTGCTCAACGGTCGCCGGTCCGCCGGCTGTCCCTCGGCTCGAGACCCCGGGACTGGGGCTCGCGGCGTCTGCCACGGAGCCGCGCTGGTAAAGGTAAGAGGCGAAAAGGAAAGCCGAGGCCACGGGGAGGAGGGAGGGAGGGAGATAAGGTAAGTGAAGGTCACCCTGCCAAGCGCTCCCAAGAAACTGGGGTTGTTCTCCTTGGAGCAGAGGAAGGTGGAGAGGAGGATTTGAGAGAGGTGTTCAAAATCATGAGCGTTTTTGATCAGGAATAAATAGGGTGAAACGGTTTCCCCCCCGGTAACAGATTTAAGGCGATTGGCGAAAGAACCAGAGGCGACATTGAGGAAACTTTTTTTTTAAACTGAGTTGTTGTGATCTGGGATGCACTGCCTGAAAGGGAGGTGAAAGCAGATTCAATTGTAACTTTCCAAAAGGAATTGGATAAATACTTAAAGGGAAAACATTTGCTATGGGGAACAAGCAGGGGAGTGGGACTAATTGGATAGCTCCACCAAAGAGCCAGCACAGACACGATGGGCCAAATGACCACCTGTGCTGTATCATACTACGGTTTCTCTCCGATCTCCCTATATAACCTCTCCGTGCTCATCTTGTCCATGAGACCCACTTCCTGCTCCCTTGACCCTATTCCCACTAAACTGCTAGCTACACAACTTCCTTTTCTGGCACCCATGTTAGCTGATATTGTTTACAGTTCTCTCTCCTCAGGTAATGTTCCCCTCTCCTTCAAATCTGCTGTCATCACCCCTCTCAAAAAATCAACCCCTGATTCCTCAGTCCTTGCAAACTACCGCCCCATCTGCAACCTCCCTTTCCTCTCAAGTCCTCAAGTGTTGTCACCTCTCAAATCTGTGCCCATCTTTCCAGGAACTCCATGTTTGAATCCCTCCAATCAGGTTTCCGACCCGCCACAGCACCAAAACATCTCTCATCAAAGTCACAAATGACATCCTTTGTGACTGTTACAAAGGTAAACTATCTCTCTCCATCCTTCTTGACCTGCCTACAGCCTTTGACACGGTTGACCACTCCATCCTCCTCCAATGCCTATCCACCATCGTCCAGCTGGGTGGGACTGCATTCACCTGGTTCCATTCTTATCTATCTAATTGTAGCCGGAGAATCACCTGCAATGGCTTTTCTTCCCACTCCCGCATCGTTACCTCTGGTGTCCCCCAAGGATCTATGCTTGGCCCCCTCCTATTTCTCATCTACATGTTGCCCCTTGGCGACATCATCCGAAAACACAGCGTCAGTTTCCACATGTACGCTGGCGACACCCAACTCTACCTCGCCACTTCTCTCGACCCCTCCACGGTCTCTAAGTTATCAGACTGCTTGTCCGATATCCGGTACTAGATGAGAAGAAAGTTTCTCCAATTAAATACTGTCTTCGGTCCCTAGCCACCAACTCCATCCCTCTCCCTAGCATCTGTCTGAGGCTGAGCCAGACCGTTCGTAACCTTGGTGTCATATTTGACCCTGAATTGAGCTTCCGACCACACATCCGCGCCATAAGACCGCCTATTTCCACCTCCATATCATCGCCCGTCTCCGCCCCTGCCTCAGCTGATCTGCTAAAACCCTCATCCATGCCTTCGTTACCTCTAGATTTGATTATTCAAATGCATTCCTGGCTGGCCTCCCACGTTCTACCCTACGTAAAATTGAGGTCATTCAAAACTCGGCTGCCCGTGTCCTAACTCGCACCAAGTCCCGTTCACCCATCACTCCTGTGTTCGCAGACCTACATTGGCTTCAGGTTAAGCAACGCCTCGATTTTAAAATTCTCATCCTTGTTTTCAAATCCCTCCATGGCTTCACCCCTCCCTATCTCTGTCTTCTCCTCCAGCCCCACGATATCTACGCTCTTCTAATTCTGGTCTCTTGAGCATCCCTGATTATAATCGTTCAACCATTGGCGCTGTGCCTTCTGTTGCCTCGGCCCTAAGCTCTGGAATTCCCTCCCTAAACCTCTCTACCTCCTTTTAAGGCGCTCTTTAAAACCTACCTCTTTGACCAAGTTTTTGGTCATCTGACCTAACTTCTCCTTCTGTGGCTCGGCGTCAAATTTTGTTTTATAACACTCCTGTGAAGCGCCTTGGGATGTTTTACTATGTTAAAGGCGCTATATAAATCCAAGTTGTTATGATAGTACCTTCCAAACGCTTTATTTTCAGTTAATGTGGCAAAGGTCTAATGACCTACAAGTAGATTGTCGTCGGAGAATGGGGAGTAACAAATAATTCAATGAACCATTTATCACTTCATGCCACTAATTGCTTTTGATCTGGCCGATTGTCCATCATCCCCAAATTATAGCTCACTGGTCATTTTGCTTTGATAAAAAAGCAAAAAAAACCTTAAATGTGAATTGTTAACTTAAGTAATTGGGGGTGGGGGAAACACTGAATGCAGTCCCTCAAGATGGGTGCTGGGGCTCCTACTATTCCTAATCTATATCAATGACTTGAATACAGAAAACAAATATAAAATGGTCAAATGTGCACATGATAGTAAATTTCAGCGCAGGTGGGGTTGTCTTGGAAGAAGCAGCTAGAGACCTACAAAAGCAATTGGTTAAAATCTATAACTGAGCAAATCAGTACCAGATGAAGTACATCTAAGCTACAGAAGCAATATACTGTGGATGCTGGAAATCTGATATAAAAACAGAAAATGCTGGAAACACTCAGCAGGTCAGGCAGCATCTGTGGAGAGAGAAACAGAGTTAACCTTTCAGGTCGGTGACCTTTCATCAGAATTGTAGATATGTGTTGGTCACCTTTTAGTGTTGCGCCTAAGTGACCTTGATTAATGTAAGCCTTGACCATGAGTAAGCTATTCAACCATGGGGACCTGATCCTGCCACTTCTGGATGTCTGTGCATGTCCACTTTAGCAAGGGTTGCAGGAAGACCATCAGGAATAGGAATGCTGGCTGGTTTTTTTCTCCTCCCAGGTGTGTTCCAGTCAATTGTAGTGCCCCATACTGTCGACCCAGCTGTAATGAGCTAACTTAGCACAAGCGGCAGATAAACAGGATATTCCCGTTTAGTATAGTTCAGCCAAAGTGTGGGTCTAAACCGAAGCTTGACAATCCAGTGTGTTTAAGTAGTTGTATTCCTTTTTTTAAAATATAGTTTTAATGCAGTGTGCCTAATGCTGTTGATTTTTAAAGTGTTATGGAATTGCACCCGGTCCCCCCAACTCGATTGGTGCTGCTTCCTTCATGTTCAGTTGGATACAGGGAAGAAGCTAAGGTGTATCACTCAACTGCATAATTGATCGAATCACAGGGTTAGTGATTCTGTTGTCGAAAATGCCAATTGAGTTCCTTTTAAAAGGGATAGAAAATCTGGGGCAGTACTGCATCCCCAGCAAGTAGCAGTTTCCTGCTCACTGGGCTCATTTTAAAACTCGTGCTGCTGCTTTGTTCCCCTTTTCCTCAGCTGCCTCCATTATCTTTTTTGGGCCTTTTTAAGCCAAAAAAGTTGCAGAAGCAGGTTTATATTATGCAAAATATCTTTTGAAATTATAATTTCAAAATACCTTTTTTCTTTTGAGGTCACATATTTTGCAAAAAATATGCATTCTGTTTTTACGTTATTTTGAAGTGTAAAATGTTAATCGGATAGATATTTGAGGGAGAGGACAATTGAGAACTTAGTTTTTGGAGACAGCCATATGAACTGCAGTCTTTTCTGATCTTGTACTTAGCTGTATTCCTTAGGGTACATTAGGCACAAGCTCAGCATTTTATCCTCTTGCTGGTCAATTTTCATGCAAAGACTACCTGAATGATATGAGGTCTTTTTTTTTAGACTTAACCTAGAACTGTTTTGATGAACCAGAAATGTTAACCTAACTTTTTTTGCGATACTGACGGTCCTGTGCATTTCTAGCATTTTTTTTTTACTCTTGACCTTCAGACTGAGAAGAGGGTTCTTCAGAATACTTCCAGCAAGCTCTGCTCGCCATCCATTATTTACTTCGGATATTCACAGGTTTTAAAATCCCCTTCACCTTCCCACCCACCCCCCATTGTGATTGAATGTAAAATTTGTTGATTATATTCCTTTAATGTTTCATACTTATTTGTTTTGGAATAGATATTGTACAAGACTGGACTAAGCTGAAATAAAGCTAGCAAAGCAATCTGCTACACTTTTTCAGGTTGATAGCAAACAGCTGTCTGTAGAGATGTGTATGTTCTTAAATATCTTTCCAAACATTTCAAAAGGCTTATTTTTATTTTCCTGTACAGGACCTGCATTTATATAGAAGAATCTATTTAAACACTACAGTTTACAAGACGCCAAATTCTTTGTGGAGGTAAGAACCTTTTAAGATAATGACTTCCACAGTCACATTGGGCGGAATTTTCCGGGGTGTCAGCAGGCAGGATCGGTGGCAGGTCGGATGAGAAAGTGTTTTTTTTGACAGCGGGTCGGGACCCCGCCGCAACGCGCCTTTCCCAATGTCTGGTCTGTCAGTACTAATGTTTCGTGATCTAATGAGATCATTGAAAGGTTTGCACCACTGAACCCTGGTCCTCCTGACCACAAACCTGCTTGTATCCTCCAGTGCAATGTGCAACCAGGCTGTTTTGTTCTCCTGGGGAGGTCTCTTCCTCCCATCGGAAGGGAAGAGGACCTCCCTGTGT
Source organism: Squalus acanthias (assembly GCA_030390025.1). Classification (NCBI taxonomy): domain Eukaryota; kingdom Metazoa; phylum Chordata; class Chondrichthyes; order Squaliformes; family Squalidae; genus Squalus; species Squalus acanthias. Next base: position 142,321,070 of record CM059428.1, read on the forward strand.
ACTCTGACTCCCTCCATAAGCATATGAAGTGAGTCATGGGAGAACCTGGGTGCAACCCTGCACCTCTGTGCAGTCATTGTCAGTGTTTGCAGCACTTCAATGCTGTAGAACACTGACAGCACAAATGCCAAAATAAAAGTTGGCCATGGTCCCGTTAAGGAAACCAGCTGATGACGCGTCATGAATGACGTCACCAGACCCGCTTCCTCTAATTGGACCGGGAAACGCGCTGGGTGGGCTTAACAAGCCCTATCAACGGAAAATCATTTTCCAGAGCGGGATGGAGCCAGTGGCGGGGTTGCGACCCGACCCTGGCCGCACCGGACACGCCGAGGTAATGAAAATCTCGGCCATTGTGCGTGTACTAACAATTCAATCAAATCTCTTTGTAGAAAAGAGAGCAAGTAACTTAAGTCTTAATTTTAATGATAAAATCATTATTATGGAGACTGTCTCCTTTTAGCAGCAACCTCTGCGCTTCCATTTCTCATTGTAGAACCATTCCAATCAGAATTAACTTGCTGAGCCATTGGGAAAAGCCAAAACTTTTTCCTCTTTTAGGTGTCGTGTTCGTCAACACTTTAGACTGAGACAAATTTAATACCTAACGATGTCATTCTGTTGATCAAAACTCAGTATGTCAAAAATGTCTCACTTTTTTTTCTATGCATTTGCTTACAGCGCAAGCTCTCGACATGCCTGTATGGCTAGCATTATTTGATTTGAGTACGTAGTCTGAGGTTGGGAGTTTTAGTAGCCCTGCAATCCTTTGTTCTGATAGGCAAACTAAAGCTGTTATTTTTCTTTCTGATATTTCTGTTCCATTAGATTTCAACTCTATGGACATGGCTGTGACTTTAAAAATTCCTTGGCATATATGATGAAATTAAGGGGGGGGGGGGCGCGAAGAAGGTGAGCTGGCACAAAACAGCCTCTTTTATAATAAATAGAAATTTGGGTATTTTTTTTAAACACACAAGATTAACAGTTAGTTGCAGTTCCTGTTGCTTTTTAAGTTTAGTCACAAAATAAATTTCAGTCGTGTGTGTGTATATAATTAGGTTGCAATCAATGTTCCTCCTAAAGTGTGTGGCCGTGCACCAATCGCAAGGTCCTGCGCAGGCTGCTCACCAGCTGCTGCTGCTGGAAAAGATACTGTGCATGCGCGGCTGCTACAAATGTAAAGGGCCCGCGCACCCAAAAAATTAGAGGGAACATTGGTTGCAATGCCCTTGTGTTTTGTCAGTAGTGAATCTAACTTGATATCAGTAATTGAAATGTCGACAGTGACAAGTTGAGAAGGCTGTTAAAAAAGCATACAGAATTCTTGGTTTTATAAAGAGGCATAGAATACAAAAGCAAGGAAGTTATGCTAACCCTTTATAAATCACAGGTTAGGAAGGGTGTCAAGGCCTTGGAGAGGGTGCAGAAAAAATTTACTAGAATGGTACCAGGGATGCGGGACTTCAGTTACGTGGAGAGACTAGAGAAGCTGGGGTTGCACTCCTTCGGGCAGAGAAGGTTATGAGCAGATTTAATAGAGGTGTTCAAAGTCATGAAGGGTTTAGTAAATAAGGAGAAACTGTTTCCAGTGGCAAAAGGGTCAGTAACCAGAGGACACATATTTTACTTAATTGGCAAAAGAACCAGAGGCGAGATGAGAATTTTTTTTTTACACAATGAGTTATGATCTGGAATTCACTGCCTGAAAGGGTGGTGGAAGCAGATTCAATAATAACTTTCAGAATGGAATTGGATAAATACTTTAAGGGGGGAAAAAATTGCAGGGCTATGGAGAAAGGGCAGGGATGTGGGACTCATTAAATAGCTCTTTCAAAGAACCGGCATGGCCGAATTGCCGCCTCCTGTGCTGTATCATTCCATGTTTCTATGAACAGGTATTTGGATACGTTATGGTAATTGTAGTGTTCTAATGAAACAGGATAATGCCTTTTTTTAAAAAGCAGGTTCATAAAGAACATGAGATCAGTAGGTTTTCTATATCAAACTATTCAGATCATAGATATTTTTGAATTTAGTTTAAATTGGATTTTAATTTAAATAGAAGCCACTAACACCAAGGGTGACTCTCTCATTTTAGCACTCCATCCAGACTTATGTACACTACTAGGACTAAATGCTGCTGTAACCAGGTGCATAGTGACAAACAGTATAAAGACCCCTACACGTTAGCTCAGAAAGACCTGAAGAATCTGTATGATGAAATTAGGCGGGTAAGTCTCTAGCATTTTGATTTCTGCTGACCAAAGTTTTCATTTTCATAAATACAGAAGGTTTCAGAACTGGGTCGTGACTGAATTATAAAAGTTCTCCTCACAAGCAGTGTTTTATTTTTCTTTCTGAACTAGAAGATTAATCTATTAAAGGTTTAACGGTTGGAATGGAAACACTATTTTTCTTTAATGACTGTGCTATCACAACAGGAACTACAGAGCTTCCAATATAGAATGTCTTAATTTTCATTTAAAAATTGTAATCGAGTTCCTGTGAAGGATAGCAGACATTAAGGCAGAAGAATACAGGCTCATACCCACTATTGCCCAATTGGCAATCTCGGAAAATCATTTGACAGGTTGGTGGCAGTCCGTGGAAAATAGTGAGAATCTATGGGTGATTCAACTAGTGCACGTCCTAGTTGACTGACTTGAGCTGAGGTCAGCGTATCTCGATTACCTGCCTATCCTCTCAAATGGGATTTGGCATGCTTGATGAGGGAAGGATGGTGGAGAGCAACCAACTTGGAAATAATTTAGTTTGTGAATGATAAAAACCATAACTAAAGATTATTAAAATTTCATTGGCTTATGGACCAAAATTCCTGTGCTTTTTTTTAAAAAAAGAGTAAAAGTGGTGGAATAACATTTTTGGCTGCATCTGCCTTTTGCTAAAATCAGGAAAAACAGGAATTTCAGCATCCAGTGCTTGTCTGTACAAGTACACTTCTTTTAACTTAAAGTAGATTTGTTTCTTTGGGTTTTTTAACCTCCTTTACGCATTGGTTTTAGCACCATAGAAACATTTTTTTCTGCAGTCCATTATGTACATCGTACTACTGAGCTGTACAGACCATTAAGGTCACACATTTAATCTCTGGTTGCAGCTGTGCAAACTTGGGGTGGGAGGGCGAGAGAGACGAGCACATAGTACACAATTTCCTCGGGTTAGGGATGGCAAAAATGAGCCAGGTTTCTTCAATGTAGCTGCAATCCATTACTGCCTATTGAAAGTGTGTTTATGTGGGCAGTGGCTAAGGGCAGGGCTGGGCTTGCCTGTGAAATGACTAAATATCCTATTATGCTTAACAAAAGGCCACTTGATCAAGGCAAAAGGTTTCTGTTTAATGTAGAACTATTCCTTAGAATGAGTTGCTACCTTCAGAAGAAGATGGATAAGGTGAGAAAATGAGGGAAGAGGAATATGGCAAGAATTAAATTCATGATCCTGCAACTTATTGGCCTGTTCGCTTGACATCTATATTTGGATAATTGTTGGATTCTGTTAGAAAAGATTTAAACACGTTTAACGTGTGTGTGTTTTTGATTTATTGCTGCTACTTAGTAACTTATGGATGTGTGATACTTATTTTGTTGAGATTTAACTCTTTAAATGGCTTTTCAGCAATTAGCAGTCTCTTCAGCAGACCTTAAAGAAATTTGTGATTACTATTTTGATGGAAAAGGGAAGGCTTTTCGGCCCATGATTGTGGTGTTAATGGCAAAAGCATGTAATCTCCACCATAGCAACAGCAGGTGAGTGAAGTAAATTTTGTAAACTGTTAGTTGCAATACAAAGCTTTGAGTAAATTAGAGCTGTACTGGAATGCTACTAATACAAGCACGTTTTCCTACCTCTATTTACTTGTATAGGTCATATATCTACTCGTACAGGCACACAAATACTAAATTGAATTTCCGAGCCACACTAATGGAATAAATAAATGAATCTGTGACTATTCTGTTAAAAGCAGAAACAAAACAAAATGCATAGTGCCTCTTCTTGAATTGCTTTATGCAGTGTCAGTTAAGCAACTGAGCATTCTGCCATTCAATCTAATGGATGGTAGATCAGTGATAAATATGACTGTGGTACCTTACTAGTTGTGCATGAAAAAGAGAGTTGTTACTCACACACTAAGGTCATTTTTAAAATAAAAGTGGTGCAATGCCAGTTTATAGCACTGTGTAATTGCTTATCTGGGGCACTATTGGTTTTTGGCTGGGTAGGTCGCCATGTTGCTGAGTAATTCCATTGTTGCTAGTCCAGCTAGTACTAACTAAATTTTTGACATGCATTGATCACTAATTTAAAAAACAGAAGTATGACAAAAATGTACACTGCTAGTGCTAACATAAGGTTAAATACTTTCACCAAAATATCCCAGAATTTAATTCTGCAGGGGAGGTATGCTGGTGAATGTTATTAGAAAGGAGGGGGGTAGTTTAGTAGTAATATCTTGCACACCTATATTTATTAAAGTATTTGCTGACTTTGAGTATTCAGTGGCAGAATACCTTAAGTCCCAACAGAACTTTATGTAGTTAGGCTTGCTGAAACTGTACTGATAGAGTGGGAAAGTGCAGAATTTTTTTAAATACTGTGTCACCTTCCCAAATTACCTGAAGTAGCAGTTTTGATGAACTGGATCCCGTTTGTCATTTAATTTTCTCCCTAAGTCGAAATCGCAGTACTAACTTTTTTTTAATTTTCTCTTCACCCATGCCATCTAGGGAACTGTTGAAAAGCCAGCAATCTATAGGCATGATCGTAGAGATGATCCACACTGCTAGCCTTGTGCACGATGATGTTATTGATGGGTCAGGCACTCGACGTGGTAAAATTACTGTAAATAAAATCTGGGGAGAGAGAAAGGTGAGTGTGACTGCTTTGGGCATAAGGAATTGGTTTATAATCAAGCAATGAACAACCAAGAATCATTTTTATTGACTACAGGCTATAAATTTAAAACTGCAAAAAGTCACCCAAGTTCTCCCGATGGTTCGGATCCTTAATGCGCTGAGTAGCTGAGCAATAAGACCAGGAAGGTCCTTAGTTTGATCCCTGATGTTTGCTGGAGTGGCAGCAAGAGCGCTGCATTTCTGGGTTGGGGGAAGGATGACTAGGCTCCCTATAGCTATCGAGCTGGAAGTGTGCATGTGGACATCTGCTGAGAACAGGATTTTGTACAGCTGCGATGCCCCTTGCTATCAAACAGTCTGTCAGCACCTAATCTCATGCATGATAATGGCCACTTCTGGATCAGCACTTGTGGCACATACTTTGTCAAGGTGTCAAAGCTTTAAAGGGGAGGATGGAGAAAGGAAGCAGAAAGTTTTTTTTAAATATAGAGAATGGTATGCGTTTAATGTTTTTTTTATTAATAAAATAGTTATTTGCTGATTAACAGGTTTTTTTTTAATGGCTAGATTGGACAAAATTTGTTGTCCACAGTACTTTCATCACCTTTGTTGTAAACCTTTGTAAAGCTAAACAGTAGATTGTATCGGAATATTATTCAAAGCAAAGTATTGTCCTGTTCAAACTTCTTTCTGTCTCGGGGCTTGTACTAAATATATTTTTTTGTTCTTTGCCTCTTCTCTTTGGGCAAGCAAACGGCATGATTTAATTGCCTAGATTGCTCCATTTTAAACTTCCCTACACTTCTCCACGAGCCAAATATATTGCACCCTTTGGAATGACTAAGTCAAGCTGAGGCAAATACCAGAGGACTGGTTTCCTGAAAGTGTGAACGATTTTAAATGTTCTGAAACATTACAATCAAAGTGTAATCGGTAAAAGTATTAGTGTTATGCTCACTAGACTTAGGAATTTAAATGTTTCTGGGGTATGCTAAGTTACGTTAAATGTACAGATTTTGCTGGAGCATCTCGTGGCTTGCCCTGTTAGTGAGACTTTGTGCACGGTTAGGTTTTAACATTTTTTTGCCCACAAAGTTGCTGGAAATGTGAGCTGATGATGGTGCAGCAAGGGCATATGGGACCTTGAACAACAGGACAGTGTATCTCCTTAACCAATGGGATTAAAGGATTGAGAAATAAACAGTAAAGACTGAAAAGAAGGGTGAATAAGAGTGGGTGAATTCAATGTCAAATCAGGTACAGAAAGAGAAATAAATAGAGGGAAAGAGAGGAAAAAGAAAAGTAAGTTATAAAATAATTTTTATTTGTTTAATATAGGAAAACATAATGCTTGTTATGGTATGAGCTTAACTCCTTGCTGATGGGGTTGAGAAACAAGAGGCAGGGACACCAAAATAAATATTGCTCCTCTTGTCTCAAATAGTGTTTCTCAGAGCAGTGCTTTATGTCAAGACCTGAGTCAGTTCAGGAAACTTGCAATAACCTGGCTTATTGATATTGTATCAAATGTGTTTTTTCCCCTACTACTATAGTGCATCATACAATGAATTTTCATTGCAGGCTATTTTGGCTGGAGACTTTGTTCTCTCTGCAGCCTCCGTGGCCCTTGCCCGTCTTGGTAACACCACTGTAGTATCCATTTTCACTCAAGCGATTGAAGATTTGGTACGAGGTTAGTTTAAAATTGATTTGAAGGCATAAAACAGTCTTGGCAGTTAATGGTTTGTGAATTGGTACTTACTTTTATCTTCCCATTTAGGAGAATTTATGCAGCTGGGCTCCAAAGAAAATGAGAATGAAAGATTTGTGCATTACCTTGAGAAAACATTTAAGAAGACTGCAAGTCTCATAGCAAACAGTTGTAAAGCAGTATGTACGTTCTGTCTTAAATAATGCAACTGAAATTATGTTGTGTTGTCAAATTATGATTGAATGCACAAAGTAGTGCACTTCATTACTCGCAAGGTTTCACGTGCATGGCTTGATTTTGTATAAGCAATCTGAGTTTTTTCTTCAGCCTAATCGCTACTATTAACCCGTTCAGAAGTGTGTTTAAAAGAATGTTCAGGAACTTAGACATTGTCTTAAATGGATTTATACATTTCATAGCTACTTTACCTGACTTGAAGTCTTAAAAAATGTTTTTATTTATAGGTTGGAATAGGGATTGAATTTTGGAAGAATTTATTCACTTAGTCCTTTTACTGGTTTTATGTATTTTTTTTCAATTTTCTCCCCTCGCTTCTCCATTTGAGAGTACTGCCTTAATAGTGGGTTGCAGCTCCACAGGTAGCAGTAGCTCTTTGGTACCTTACTGAAGTCGCCATTCTTCATAGGAGTCTTGACAGTGACAGTGGTTATTCATAGTCGTGCCTGATCATCACAAGTACTTACCAGTGGGGGTCAAAATAATTTCTTTCCTTGCTGCTCCCTAGCTCTGAGGTGCTGGACCAATTGTACCAGCCCAACTGCAGCCATGATTTACATCAATTAATTCAACCCAGATTAGGAGCCAAACTGGTTTGTATGATTCAGTACCTCGTCAGATGGTGCATGCAATATATTTTTCTTAAAATTAGTAAAATTACAATAGAATTTTTTATGGTATATAAGAGAGATAATAAAATGTTCCAGACTGCAGACCACACTGGAGACAATATGCAGCTAAAATAAGTGCACAAAGCATATCTCAAGTTTGTGAAATTGAGAGTTGTTAAGTTTGTTGCTTGAGCCAAATCAGTAAAAACTGATCCAGGATTTAAAAATCCAAGACTTTATCAGTTTAAAAACTAACAATCGAGTGGGATAGCTGTTCTTAATTGAGCATTTTTTTTCTTAAAAAGGTCTCCATACTAGGTAACTGTGATCCAGATGTCCAGGAAATTGCATACCAATATGGGAGAAATATCGGGATAGCTTTTCAGGTAGTGTGCAGATAATGTTCACAGTCCATTGTAACTTTCCTTGCACAGGATAACATTTTGCAACTTCCATTTCTAAAAATCTGTACTTGTTTCAGTTGGTAGACGATGTGCTGGACTTCACCTCCTGTGCTAATCAACTAGGAAAACCTACTGCTGCTGATCTGAAGCTTGGATTGGCAACCGGCCCAGTGTTATTTGCTTGCCAACAGGTACTGTGGACATCATATATAAATATAAATTGTAGGACTGATTTAGCAAATAAAATTTCCCCTTTTTTTTTATGGAGACCTGGCTGCAAAATTTACTGCAGTTATTTAGACTCTGGATAACTAGGTTTGGAATGTGAATTTAATTTTATTGTAAAAATGTGTAGTCAACATTATCTGCAATATTAAATTCTACAGTAAGATAACTGGAATTAAAGCAGAATTTAATCTGGTATCAACATTTTAATGTATCAATCATTGGTACATTCAGTGGCTTGATTTACTAACACTCCGCAACAAAGTTGATAATAGCAGCTGCTATTGAAAACCAGTTTAAGGTGAACAGGTGGATGGTGACTTTAACCACTTTTATAGTGATCATTTGGCTGCATGGCCAGATGAACCTAAAACTGATGGAATTTTTAGACTGACAGCCAGGAAGACCTTCAACCCAGCAGCAGATGCTAACTATGTCTAATAAAAGCACTGGCATGATGTTGACATCACCACGTGCCAAATCAAAGGCAAATTAATTTGGTGATAGACATTTTTTTTAAGGTGGGGATAATGACCTGATAATTCTACATGTATTTCCCCCCGCCCCAGACTCCCTGCTTAATCTATTAACTTCATATGTGGTAATTTAGCCAGATCTTTTTGTTTATGTACATATAATCCTGTAAATGTATACACATTGGTTAAAGGGGGACAGGGAGGAAAAAGATGCGTGTTTGGCCAGGACATCGGAGACTACTCACGGACATATTCATGCCTATAGCCTAGGACAAAACAATTTTTTAGATTCCAGTAGTGTCATTGATTGAAGATAATGGCCCAAAAATTAGTGCCGCTACGCGAGAGTACGCACTGTGTACTCCTCGCGTATTCTGTCTCCAATTGCCGGTTTTCTGCATGCACTGCGCATGCGCTGAAAACCGGCACTTGAATTCAAAAGGGGGCGGTTCCTAGGTGCGCGCACGCAGTGCACTTAGTGCTTTGAACGCGCAGGTAAGCATGGAACATTTTAGACATAAAGAAAAGAAAGGAGGCGTAAGACCCTCTTTTAACAAGGTAAGTAGTTAATTAAGTATTATTTTGAATTTTTTTTAACAGGTATATCTTTTTTTTAGAGACTTTAAAGACAGGTAAGTTTATTTTTATAACTTTTTAAAAGATTTTAAATTTTTTCAAAAATTTAATTTTGTTTAAAATGGTTAATTTATTTAACTATACTTATTTTATTAATGTGATGGGTTTTTTTTAAAATTTAATTGAGGTTTAGCTGTTCTTTTGGGGGGGTATAGATTCATAGCTTTCACAGCACTTATGTGAAAGCTATGAATGAAAGATGGTGTGCTGCCATTGGCTCTAACTGAGTCACGTGATCCCACAGCTTGCACGAATTAACTACGCCGGTGGGATACGGAAGCCCTGCACAGCTGCTGTCCAGAACATCAAGTTCGTGCGAGCTCGGACTGAAAAAGCCAGCGCGCAGAGAGAGATCGCGGGGAGGCCTTGCCCTCGCACGAAGGCTCCCTCACGAATTTTTGGGCCAATGCCTAGATTTTCTGCGTTCAGGAATTTGAAGTGCAGCATAGTGGGATTTGTATCCACCACAAAGATGCACAGCTAACCCTGGTTAATCATCAGCCTCATGAACATATTTAAAGCCTGGGAGTGGATCCAAAGTGGTGGGTGGAGTTCTGCTGCAGTAGGCATTGAAGACCTTCCACACCATAGCAGTGCCAGCAGCTGCTGGTGAAAGTGGAGCAACAGTTCTGAAAGGCTTTGCCCCATAGCCTGTGCCAACAATCACTGTTCTTCAAAAATTCAATACCCTCCATCTGCCATCATAGCAATACTAGATACCAGGGCCAAACAGGTAATCTTGGAGTTCAGCATTGCTGTGGTGCAAATTACAGGAAATGCACCAAATGTATTTTCTTAATTTTTATGCTTACAATGTACCACCAGGTCCTGTCTGCAGGCAATTTGGGGGTCATAAAAATGGGCAGGGATGTGGCAGAGTATATTCCAATCCATTTTCTGTACCAACCCAGAGCTTGAACAAGCACTGGACTGATCTCTTTAATGAGACTAGTGCGGATTGAACACTGGATAATAGATTAATATTCTTGAACTTTGACTTCAGTATTGGGGTGCTGGCTGGGTTAGGAAGATCACCAAATTTTCAAATGACTTATCTAGTGCCTAGTGGTTGAGTGTGACTAATCAAGCAATGCTTAAATTTCTAATTTTTAGTTTCCAGAACTGCATGCCCTGATAATGAGACGCTTTAGTATGGATGGTGATGTAGATCGGGCCTGGCAATATGTACAACAGGTAAGGAAGGTGTAAAACATGATCTGTACATCTTTAAAAAATTTGTTGTCAGGATGTGGGTAATGCTGGAAAGGCTGCATTTATTGCCCATCTGTAGGTAAGGGGCTCTCCTTGAACCACTGCAGTCTTTGTGATGGTGCTCCCACAATGGTGTTAGCTAGGGAATTCCAGGATTTTGGCTGAGCAACGATAAAGGAATTGTGATCAGTGTCCAACTCAGCAGCATGAATGACAGGATGAAATTGGAGGTAGTGTTACGACAACATTTTGGTGCTTTAATCCTTCTCTGCAGTAAAGATTGCAGGGAAGGGAGGTACTGTAAATAGTCGTACAAATTTATTTTAAAATTAGTCATTTAATTGTGCATGGGCCTGCCAAATACCATACATGCACAGGATACTTCAACTGGATTGTCCCCATTGTTTATCGGCCTTAATTCACATACCAGGGTGTCTGTCCTGTGCCCACAGTAATGTCATCTATGAACTGACCTGTTTATCCCTTCATGTGGTATTAACTAACATTTTCTGGTTCGTCCCAGCCTGTTCTCTGTCTTTGCAGTCAGGATCATGGTGATAGGTAGCCTCCTGCGCCAGGACCTTCCAATCTATCATTAATATAGTTAGATCCTGGGGTGGTTGGGGGGATAATAACTATGCAATGTCTTCCCAATTGTCCTTGTAATTCACATTTTTAATTTACACTGCATCTGGTCAGCTGTTGCCCAGGGCATTTCATCAATTCACACAGGGCTTCCCTAAATCTTGCAATAACCAGTTACTCATTATCCTCCGAGGATCCTGTTCCATTATCACCTGCTGACTCTCTAACCTGTGCAGTCGTGGTGATAGCCGCCATCTGCAATTGATTTAACAATTGTTCAATCGCTCAGCCACTGATTAAGTTGGTCTCATTTATCCTAGACTTCCTTTGCTAGTTTCATGAATGACACCAGTCTATTTCATTAGATCACTCACTTTGGTCTCACTACTCTGCATACAGAAGCAAGCAGCTATTGTAACAACCGTGTTGGCAGTTTAATTTTCATTTGTCATCTACCAACTTCTAAGAACATAAGAATTTGCAGGAGTAGGCCATAAGGCCCTTCAAGCCTGCTCTACCATTCAATATCATGGCTGATCTTCTACCTCAACTCTACTTTCCTGCCATTTCCCCAGAGTCCAAAAATCTATCTATCTATCTCTAAGATGTTGCCTACATCAGTCAGTTTCTTGTCTAAGGCTTTCATTACTGCATCCATGGTTATTACTGTGAGGGAATTAACTCCACACCCCTGCCAAAACAGTTTCCTACAAGTCCCAATTGTCCCAGGTACTTGGTGTCACACAAGCAGGAGTGTCATAGGAATCTAACAGGAGTAGGCCATTCAGCCTCTTGAGCCTGTTCTGCCATTCAGTGAGATCATGGCTGAGCTGCAATCTAACTCTACCCACCTTTGGTCCATATCCCTTAATACCTTTGGTTAATAATCTATCAATCTGATTTAAAATTAACAATTGATCTAGCATCAATTGCTGTTTGCGGAAGAGAGTTCCAAACTTCTACCACCGTGTGTGTGTAGAAGTGTTTCCTAATTTCACTCCTGAAAGGTCTGGCTCTAATTTTTAGACTATGGCCCCTAGTCCCAGAATCTCCAACCAGCAGAAATAGTTTCTCCATCTACCATATCTGTTCCCTTTAATATCCTGAAAACTTCGCTCAGATCACCCCTTAACCTTCTAAATTCCAGGGAACACAACCCTAATTTGTGTAATCTCTTGTGATTTAACCCCTGGAGTCCAGGTATCATTCTGGTAAACCTACGCTGCACTCCCTCCAAGCCCAGTATATCCTTCCTGAGGTGTGGTGCCCAGAACTGCTCACAGTACTCCAGGTGTGGTCTATCCAGGGTTTTGTACAGCTGCAGCCTAACTTCTACCCCTTTGTAATCTAGTCCTTCGATATAAAAGGTCAGCATTCCATTAGCCATTTTTGATTATTTTCTGTACCTGTTGATATTTTAATAATCTATGTACCTGAACCCCCACGTCTCTTTGGCCATCCACTGTTTTTCGCTTTTACTATTTAGAAAGTACCGTTCTATCCTCTTTTAGGTCCAAAGTGGATGGCCTCACACTTGCCTACATTGAAATCCATTTGCCACAGTTTTGCCCATTCACTTAATCTATCAATATCCTTGTAATTTTATGCTTTCATATACTCTGCCTACAGTGCCACCTATCTTTGTGTCATCAGCAAATTTGGATATGTGGCTTTCTATGCCATCATCTAAGTAGTTAATAACTAGTGAATAGCTCAGGCCCCAACACAGATCCCTGTGGGACACCACTAGTCACATCCTGCCAATTTGAGTACCTCCCCATTATCCTTACTGTCTCCTGCCGCTCAGCCAATTTCCTAACCAGGTCCATAATTTGCCCTCAATTCCATGGGCTTCTACCTTAGTTAAGTCTCTTATATGGGATTTATCAAATGCCTTCTGGAAGTCCATATAAATAACATCCAGACATTCCCCTGTCCTACTTTAGTCACCTCTTCAAAAAAAATTCAATCATGTTTGTCAGGCTATCTTTCACAAATCCATGCTGGCTCTCTGATGAACTGAAAATTCTCAATGTTCAGTCACCCTATCCTTAATTATAGACTAGCAATTTCCCAACAACAGATGTTAGGCTAACTAGTCTATAATTCACTGGTTTCTCTCTCTCGCCATTCTTAAAGCAGATGACATGCACAATTTTCCAATATAAAAGGAGCGGTTCCTGAATCGAGAGAACTTTGGAAGATTATAGTTAGGGCATCTGCAATGTGCTCACCTACTTCCTTTAAAACCCTGGGATGGAAACCATCTGGCCCTGGGGATTTGTCACTCGAGTACTATTTTCTTCATTACTGTTATTTTACTTGCGTTAATTTTATTGAGTCCCTGCCCCCGACTCAATATTGGTTTCTTGCATGCTATCCTCCTCTTCTGTAAATACTGACAAAGTAATTATTCAACCTGTCTGCCATTTCCCCATCGTCATTGACAATATCATCTCTTCGTTTAAGGGGCCAACATTGCTCCTAAACACCCTCTTTTTCCTAATGTATCTGTAAAAATTCTTACTGATTTTGATATCCCTTGCAAGTTTCTTTTCATACTCCCACTATCTGTTTTGTGACCCTTTGCTGACACTAGTCAGGTCCTGCCACAGTTGCCAATTTGTAAGAAAATTTGAATGACACTAAATATGGTTGTAACTTGGAACAGTTACTGTGTGACAAGTCATAACATAGTATACACAATACTAAGCAACCTCATGGATTCACATCTAGGACCTCAACAAAGATTCAAGTTTTAAAAAACCCCTGTATTAGAGAACCAGTCACGTAAGCATGAGTGGGTTTGTGTATCCAAGACACCAGAATGTGAAGGGCCTCGCGCATCTTGCAACTTTCGCAGTATCTGTTCCCAGGTTTCAAAGATTTGCTGTAAAAAAAAAAAACCTTTAGAAGCGTCTGTCATTAGCTATCCTTCTGCCTAGGGGGTAGTTTAATTTGACCATTTGTCCTTTTAATCTAAATTCAATAAACATGAGCTGGCTTTATGTCTTTGAATGCCTAACCCAAAAGTGAGTGGTTTATATGTTTGATATTATAGATTAGGTGTTAAGTTTTATATACTAAAAAGATAATGAAAAGGCTTAATCTTACTCAACCTTGGTTCTGTAACCTTTATCAATCTCTGAAATTTTCAGTTGGCCTAGCCTCAGCTTTTTGGGAGCATTCTAGATTTCCACTACCTTGTGCAGCTTCCTGCTTCCAGATATCACCCCTGAACAGCCTAGCTGTAAATTTTAAGGTTACGCCCCCTTGTTCTGGAATACCTCAAAATAGTTTCTCTATCTACCCTATCAATTCCTTTAATCAACTTTAACACCAATTAGATCACCCCTTAATTTTCTATTCAAGGGAATGCAAGCCTAGTCTATGCCACCTGGCCTCATAATTTAACCTGTTTAGCTCCGGTCATTCTGATGAATAGGTGCTGCATCCCATTGAAACATAAGATACTGCGGGGGCTCGACAAGGTAGATGCAGAGAGGATGTTTCCCCTCGTGGGGAAATCTAGAACTTGGGGGCATAGTTTCAGAATAAAGGGTCGCCCTTTTAGAACTGATGAATTTCTTCTGAGGGTCATAAATCTGGAATTCTCTACTGTGGAGGCTGGGTCATTAAATACATTGAAGGTGGAGATAGACAGATTTTTGCAAGATAAGGGAGTGAAGGGTTATGGGGAGCAGGCAGAGAAGTGGCTTTGAGCCCAAGATCAGCCATGATCTTATTGAATGGCAGAGCAGGCTTGAGGGGCCAAGTGGCCTATTCCTGCTCCTATTTCTTATGTTATGTTCCAAGGCCAATGTATCCTTCCTGAGGTGCAGTTCCCAGAACTAAACACAGTACTCTAAATGGGGTATAACTAGAGCTTTGTACAATTAACATAACTTCTCCCCCTTTGTATGCTAGAACCCTTGAGATAAAGGCCAACATTCCATTAGCCTCTTAAAATTTTTTGTACATAGCGGAGTGATTTCTGTACTTGGATCCCTAAATCTCTGTTCCTCCACAGTTCCTAGCTTCTCGCCATTTAGAAAATACTGATCTATCTTTTAGCTCCAAAGTGGATGGCCTCACACTTCCCCACATCAAACTCTATCTGCCACAGTTTTACCCACTCAATCTATCGATGTCCCTTTGTAACTTTCTGCTTCCATCTATATTACTGTGCCATCTAACTTGGTGTTAGCAAACTTGGATAGTGAAAAGCAGAGGTCCCAGTACAGATGCCTGGGGGACACTAGTCACAGCCTGACAAGTTGAGTACATACCCATTATTCCTGCTCTTGTCTCCTACCTCCTAACCAATTCCATGTGCTAATTTTATCCAACAGTCCCCCACCCCAGTGTACATTTCCCTCAGAACTTGTGCCAAGTGATGTTCAACATGGAGGAGTACCGATTTATTATGAGGGGATAGGATGGTAGATGACCAGCAGGTTTCCTGAACCATGGCTGAAGGCTATGTTGAGGATTGCCTGGGCCACTGCCATTTACCAATGTTTCTCTTATCAAATGCCTTCTGGAAGACCATATAAATAACATCCATAGACACTCCCTTATCGAAGACATTATTTACCTCTTCAAAATTCAACTGGGTTCATTAGACATGACTTACCCTTTACAAATCCATGCTGGTTGTCTGATCAATTCATATTTGTAAAAGTGCTCAGTCACTGTCCTTAACAGATTACCCTGTAATTATACATACTGTAGCCACACTACATCAGTGATGGAGGGGGTGGATAGAGAGACCAGTGGCAGGGGCATCAATTATGCAAACTGCTGTGTTCTGGATAGTACTCAGCTTTGAATGTTGCCACTGCACCTATCCAGGCAAGTGATGAGTGGTTCTGGCAGAAACCAAACTTAGTGTCAATGAGCAGGTTAGAGTAGATGTCACTTGACACCCTTCCACCACTTATGATTGACAGGAGGTTGGAAGGTAGTATTTGATCAGGTCAAGAGGTCCTGTTTCTTGTGGATAGGACATACCTGGGAAATTTTCCACATTGTCAGGTATATGCCAGTAACCCATTACCTGCTGCTTTTGGTGTCTCGCAGAGATAGCCTTGTGTAGTAGCTTCACTATATTCATACCTCATTACAGTAGGGCTGGTGGTGCTTGTGGCAGACCATTACACACTTCCCATTGAACCAGGGTTGGTGGTGTGGCTTGATGGTGAGGGATGTCCTGGGCCATGTGGTTACAGCTGCTAGCCTACAGCACTTCAATCAAGTGCATCCTTACAGTGGAGATGCAACTCTCGTCTTCAAGGACTGCGCAATTGTCACTTCCACCAATGTTGTGGAGAGGTTGGTTGGAGGGGACAAGATCAAAATAAAGTAGGTTACTTGTGTTGGTTCCCGCAAGACCTGACCGGTCCAGTTTGCCAGCTATGTCCTGGGCTTGGGGGACAGATGTCCCCCCACCCCAGTATACATTTCCCTCAGAACTTGTGCCAAGTGATGTTCAACATGGAGGTGTACTGATTTATTATGAGGGGGATAGGATGGTAGATGACCAGCAGGTTTCCTGAACCATGGCTGAAGGCTATGTTGAGGATTGCCTGGGCTACTACCATTTACCAATGTTTCTTGCTTTATCCAGCTCCTCCCAACCCCTCTTTGGTTGGTCTATCTTGCCAGTGGAACAGTGACTACCAGGGATGCTGTAATGTGGAATGTTAGCTAACAGATGAATACAAGACAAGTCTATGGGATAGCTTTCCTAACGAGCACCAGACCCCAGACATTGGGTAGAAGGATTTGCAGGTTAGAGTTGACTGAACTGATTACCTTGGTCTTGTGTAAATATGATGTCTGGCTCATTACCAAATTTATTAAATTTAATTTCACAACTTGCCAGGGTGGGATTTGACTCTCAGCCTCTTGTCCAGTCAGGTTACCATACCCATAAACTGACTGTTTAAGGACATGGGGGTGGTATAGAAATTTAGGGCTAGTTTTCATCAACTTGAATAGATCCCCTTAAACTAGTAGGATTATTCAATGGGAAAATTTATTTCACTGACAATCTAGGTATTGGAAGGTTGGTTAATCTTCTATGTTCCACTTCAGTTCATGTAATTACTAGATGTAAAAAAAATTCAGATTCATGCATTTAGCAAGTGTTAAATTTACAAAGTTGACCTACTCAAAGGTTCCTATGTTTTCATTCAGAGTGATGGTGTTCAGCAAACATGCTACCTCGCACATCAATACTGTCAAGAAGCCATTCGACAGATCTCTATGCTACATCCTTCACCAGAAAGAGATGCCTTGATTCGACTTACAGAAATTGTATTAACTCGGAACAAGTGAGAGTAAACTTCTCTGCACTTCTCTTCAGGCAGCTATTGAGACTGCAAACAAAAACTACTTTCAATCAGTATCAAGAATTCCAAGTTGAAAGCCAGAACCATCAGTGGGAATTTTGTTTACATTTTGGACTAACCATGTACATAAAGCCTCTTAAGATAATGCTGTTGGTCTGTCTCCAATGTTATTGACCCAACCATGGCCTTACTTGACACTGTAAAACTCAATTTATAAAAAAATCTTAATGATTAGGTGTCCATGTGAAGTAACTTTTATATACTGAGAATGATTTATTATAAAAGACTGTACATACAATTTTAACAGGTTATATACAAATTAAAAGAATGCATTTTCAATTGTAAAGGTTGAAGAAAATGAAGTCACAATGTTAAAGCTTCTTACAATCATAAGGCAGAAGTTAATAAGAAAGCCTCAGTATTACATAATGTATGGCCCCCACAATGTGCCCCTTTAAAGTGGACATCTCAAAGCAAATAAATTTAACTTGTCATTTTTTGTACATAATTTTGTTAAATCACTAGAGCACTGCTTCTAGAACAAGATTAGAAAAATGTGGTGCAAGAAATTTTAGAATGCCTCCAAACAGGGCACTGCATTATTGCCTTCCTTATCCCCTTTAGTACCAGGACAAGATATGCCCATTTCTGCTCCATTTTAATATCAAATTAGTTTACAATATATAATTATGAATGATATAGATCCTTGGTTTCTTATTAGCTTCACCACTTGAAGCATGAATTGCAAAGAACAATTAAACTGAACACAGGAGAAACACAGTTGAACACTGATTTTATGGAGTTGGGGCCTTTCAGGCCAGAAAATGCAGTTTCAAATACATTTACTGTAAGGAATTTAGTAATAACCCCTTGAAACAAATGATACTTTTGTCTTTCAAAGCAAATAGGAAAGCATAACCGATCAGGCCTGAGCCACAAGGTGTGTCTGAAAGCAAAACCTGCTGTTCTAGAAACTGACTTTGTACAGTAGAATTGCCTGTATCTAGTTTAGAACAGAGCTAATAATTCATAAGGTGTTAACATTCTAAAAGTTAGTAAACTATTCAATAAAGCCAATGATCCAGACAATATCCACTGTACAAATGAACTGACAACATACTAGACTACACTTTGGTTCACTTTGTGACTACAGATGATTTTTTCCATTATGTAAATTTTATCCATATAAAATGTTTAACCTGTTAAGTACAAATTACCAACATGTACTTTGATTAGAAGACACCCAAGCCTCATTCACATAAATGTTCTTTATAGACTCATGTGACAGTTCATGAGATTACAATTTAGTGAGTGCTCACAGATTAACTGAAAATTACAACATATTGGAAGCATTATAGGTTTAAAAAATGGATCGGCTACAATACATAAATTTGTTTACTTTTATGCATGCTATCAACAAGCACTAGTTGTAATTTAGGAATGACCATAAGTCTTAAAATTTGACCAGCACTTGCACTTTCACCTTTATTGTGCCAGTCTGAACTGGTTTGTTGTATTTTCAGTCTAATCGTGTCAGTTTCCATGCTGAGCTCAAAAGTTATGGCACCCTTGAAAGACTTTAATAAATCCTCCCCCAATTAACCCACACCCCAAAATGCTTAGGCTGGTCAATGATTAATGAAAGCTTGAAGATGCAGCTGGTTTGCTTCAATCTGCATAGTGCATGATGGGCTCCACATAATTTCCAGGAAACAAACCAGTAACTCCATTGATGACCCCTTCATACCAGCCATCATCATTCTTCTTTATCACATAAATGATTGAACCCTCCAGGAAGGACAACTCATCTTCTTTATCCTTTGAGTAGTCATATATTGCCACAACTGTTGGAAAAGAAAGCCACAGCAATAGTGAGAACATTTTGTACAATATATATCTTTACAAACCCACCAATAATCTTAAAACCCAATAGCATAATTTGTCTATTAAAACTGCTATAATAGATTTAAAAGCGGTCATTACAGTACAAAATCTTTAAATATGAATCAGCCCAAACAATTTTACAAAGCTAGATTTGTAACTGCTTTAGTGATGGTCTCTTGTCTGCTTACAACTAAAATAAGCTGTTAAGAGAAAATACACAATATAAAATCAGAATCCTTGTACTGGATGCAGAAGTATCGAGCAAATACGTTGTTCAATTGCCTACCAACACCCACAGTCCAGACTTGGACAGTAACAATTGTTGCTTGGCTTAGGTATCAGACAGCTGCTGCCATCAGTGCAGATTTACCAAATTGCCATTGTAGGAGAGGACAGAAGAGAGAAACAAACTAAAGACTGGGAACAATTAAAGCATAAAACTCCAAAACAAAAAGAAAAAAAAATGTAAGCAAACAAGAAAACCTCAAAATTAAATATTTTAAAATATACAAGGGGGAGGAAAAATAAAGAAACTTAAGTACTCTTCAAAGCTGATATCCACTCAGCCTTTTTTCCCCTCAGGCTGCAGAGAAAGCCAGTCTGTTATTTCTGACCTGAATACAGTCCAAAACCACACAGAACAACAAACCATGAGAATGACATACTCCATGCCAGAGTCCATCATCTACATCAAAAAGATGCTACCAGTGTTCTGTAAGTTTATAGAATCCTAAAAATTACAACACACATGGTCAGTCAGCTATCATGTTTATCCCAGTGCCATTTCATCAACTGGAGCCATGTACCCCAATTCTATTTCCTTACATTTTCCCTGGATCTTTTTATTGATTTCTTTTCAAAGACCCACCCAGTTCCATTTTAATGATCATCTCTGCCTCAATTATTTGTGGTAAAGCATTCCTTGTCCTAATGGCCCTTTGTGAAAAACTTCTATCTAACCGCTTTGTTCTCCTGGAGCCCGTTATTGATTTGCTAACCAGCAAAAACAGTTTTTCACTATTTACTTCTGAAAACCTTTCCTAAATTTTGAAAGCTATTAGCTCCTTTGATCTGTTCAGTTTTTTTTAAAGGCCCAAATTTTTTAAGCCTTCATAAGTACAACTTCATTTATGGCATAATTATGAATCTTTACTGTACCCTTTCAATGGCTCTCACGTCCTTTCAAAATAGGATGTCCCAGAATTGCATACAATACTCCACTGTAGCCCTACCAATACCAATGTAGAAATTGAATATCACTTCCTTGATTTTATATTCAATGCCTCCATGAAAACAATCCCATTAGCCTTTATGGTTTTTCTACCTGAACTCCCTCTTTAAATATTTATCTGCACCCCTACATTTCTGTTCATCCAACCATTTAGGATATACTTTGATTTTTTCTACTAAATGTATTTCACATTCCTCTGCATTGAACGGTACATTCTACCTATCTGCCCACTCACAGAATCCCCACAATGCAGATAGAGGCCATTTCGGCCCATCGAGCCTGCACCGACACATATCCCACCCTATCCCCGCATATTTAATCCCCTTAACACTAAGGGTCAATTTATCATAGCCAAATCAACCTAACCCGCACATCTTTGGACTGTGGGAGGAAACCGGAGCACCCGGAGGAAACCCACGCAGACACGGGGAGAATGTGCAAACTCCACACAGACAGTCACCCGAGGCCGGATTCGAACCCGGGTCCCTGGCGCTGAGGCAACAGTGCTAACCACTATGCCACCGTGTTGCCCTCTGTTGCACTCTGCTAACCAATATTGCAGTCTTTACATTTTGCCATAACCCTTAATTTAACAAAACTTATCAATCTTCAAATCATTTAAATAAATAGAAACACGAAGTACCAAAGGTTTCTGCGACATCCCACCACTCCAAAAAAAAAATCTACCCTTAGCTTTCTGTCCCCGTGCTACCCATGTGGCTATCCTTCAATTACAAATTTCCTTAATTTTCAAACATCTCAAGTGGCACCTTATCAAATCTCTTCTGAACATACGTACAAGGTCCACCATATTCTCTTTATTTGGATCAGTAGAAGAGTTAGTGACTTAAGCCAGACCTCATTGTTTATGGCAAAATATGCTGATATACCTCAATAATCAATCCAAAAAGTCTACACAAAATAACAGCAAAGTTTCACTCTTCTGCTTGTCAAATCGTCTCCCAGAGTCACCGATAACTCTGGCCCTTGAGTGAGTAGTTTGAATGCAGATTTATTCATAGTTTTAAGCTAGGGTTGCTAGAGAATCCTTTAGATCAAGGATACTCATTTATACAGCCTACAGCAGACCCAGTGAGTCTGATGCAATTCTCAGACCGGATCCAATCCATGTTGCTGCTGCTGGTCTAGCTTTTTAATGTGACCGCCATCCTTTTGAGGATATTGCCTAGTTTTTTTTTTTATTCGTTTATGGGATGTGGGCGTCGCTGGCAAGGCCAGCATTTATTGCCCATCCCTAATTGCCCTTGAGAAGGTGGTGGTGAGCTGCCTTCTTGAACCGCTGCAGTCCGTGTGGTGAAGGTACTCCCACAGTGCTGTTAGGTAGGGAGTTCCAGGATTTTGACCCAGCAACGAAGGATCAGCAATATACTTTTAAGTCAGGATGGTGTGTGACTTGGAGGGGAACTTGGAGGTGGTGGTGTTCCCATGCGCCTGCTGCCCTTGTCCTTCTAGGTGGAAGAGGTCGCAGGTTTGGGAGGTGCTGCCGAAGAAGCCTTGGCGAGTTGCTGCAGTGCATCTTAGCCAAAAGTGCCAAAGATGTGTAAATGTACTGAATGACAGTACATAAAAACAGGCTATTTAGTTCAAGTTTACACTTATTTTCTCCACAAGCCACCTAGTCTAACCTCACCCTTTTAAAAATGGTTTGTGGCAGAGAATCTCATATTCTAATCACCCTCGGCATTTTTTTCTTAAACCCACCCCCCCCGCACCTTTTAATTCTATTATCTTAAATTTGTACCATCTCAAATCAGTGGAAACAATCTATCGCTATTCATATTATGACATTTCATAATCTTGAGCTATCCAGTTGCCCCTGAAATTGTCAGATGATGAAGCCCACAGGAACATGGAGCAGCTTATCCATGTAAAGGGAAGATGGGTTGCAAATGAACCCTGGATCATGAGCGTCATTTGCTCTGCTACAAATAATTATAAAACATTTTCAGCATTCTTTGCCTCATCATGGCAACCTTGAATCAAAAATGTACTTTCTCCCAACTTCAATCTAAATTTTATTAAGGTTAATCAAATATCGTACTTGGATTTTTTTATTCCCTCAGTCAAAAAATGTCAACCTCTTACCTTTTTCAAGATAAATCTTTGGTGCCCATTGAGGGTCTGAATCAGCATATGGGTCATTGTATTGCACGACTGCTGCCTCTTCATCCTCATAGTCCACAGGGGGTGGGGGAGGTGGAGGCGGGGATTCGTCAAACATAGGCAAATCATCTGGTGGTGGAGGTGGTGGTGGAGTTGGGCTATCAGCAACTGTAACAGTTTGCAAATTTATCGGTGTAATCAAGTATCATTCAACAAGGGCACAACAAATTTAAGTTTTACGCAATAATTATTCACCAATACAACAAAAAATTAATTTCACATGCATTTTGTATTGCAGGCTTTTAAAAGAAACCATGCAGACAGATAGGCAGAATATATTGAGGGGTTTCGGACCATGCTGAGCCAAGTTAGTCATAATCTCTGTGATATGAAAGTTCTGCACAAAGATCCTTTTATTTCGAGCTATCTCCGTTAAATTACAAAACTAAAGCTTCGCAATCGGGCGTTAATAATTTGTTGCATCTTATTGCAACAGTATTTAGAAAGACCAAAAATCTTGTTCAAAGATCGCTTAAATTGTAAATTATCTTGTAGGGACTAAAGTAAGACTGTGCACAATGAAATTTAAATCCTCTTCTGAAAGTCAGGATTATAACCATTAATTCACAACACAAATACAAATTAGCGAATTTTTTTTATGCGGACCACATTAGAGCTCAATTTAGATAATTCAAAGAAAAATGTAATTCTGCAATGGTACTTTAACATAAATTTAAAAAATTAAAAATCCACTGCATTTCTTAGTCGCTATAAGGAAATGCATCTAAGAATCTGTATACAATTATAAGTTAAATTATCATTTAAAATTGAGTACAGAAGTCCTAAAACTTCCTGGAGAAATTCTTAAAATCTTTACTTTTGCAAGAAAGCTGGCAATTTTGCTGGAGGTGTCAGAAATAAAGAATATCTGACATTGTTCTTATCTTTACCATGTCAGATTAGGCATCTTCAGACAAATTTCATCCAAATGTAGCAGTGTTCAAAAAAATTGTTCCCAACATGTTCTCATAGAATTCAGTATGTTACTATAAGTAAACGCATGGCTTACCATTTGGATGAAGTTCAAGAATCACTATGTGTAATCAACACTGTCCAGCAGGTGGCAACTTTGCATTCCTAGGTTTTTATACTTTGAGGTGACTAGCAACACTCAGCACAACTTTATGCAGATAAAACCTTAAAGAAAACATTCTTTGCACAAATGCAAAAACTATACAGCAAGATGAACAGGAGTTATATTAATTCACACTTCTAAAACATGCACAGAATGACAAATGTAACAGGCTTTCACTAAATGTCTTCATTAGACATGCAATATGCAGAACAGTCCACCTGAAAGCCAGGCTCCAGTTAATTACTGTAAATCAGCTTTCTACAGCAAAAAACTGCAAATTAGAATTGCACAGTCAGTCACTTAAAATAGTCTGCCTGAACCACCCAAGTTTTATAAATAATTATTACACACTTAACTTGTCAAATATTACTACACTTGGATTAAGATCATTTTCAATTGGGCTTCCACTGTATATAATGCATGCAAATAGGTGATCTGAATATTATGCACAGAACAAGCTTATCTAGCTTCAATTATATTTTGAAAAATCCAATTAAGATTAGAGGATTTAAAAAAATATGGGCAAATAATTATTTTAATGTTAATATGTTTGCTCAGAGATACCCAGTGAACCAAAATACACCTGACTTGAAAACTAATATGCCAAAATGTTAATAGGATCTGAATATTGCACGTCAATAAGTGATGAAAGTCAGTGCCTGCAACTGCACATTCAGCAACACAGACAAGCACAGAGCTGGTGATGCACATTAGAGAAATCTCCTGAACTGAAGTATGTGAAAAGGTCAATCATGCAGACTTCTCTGTCCTTAAGTGGGAAAAGAAAAGGATGCATCTACTCAGCCATAGGAACTTACTGTTTTCTTGCACCCTGGCCACGAAGCCTGTGAGAGGTATCTGTGGAGTCAGTTGAGGCATAGGGGGAGGGGGTGGAGCTAAGGATGCTGGCAAGAACATAGGCCACGTTGGAACAACACGGTGAGGGGTAAAAGGAAAAGGCAAACACAAGCAGCTGTCAATCACATGGGCTGAGGCATAAGGAGAACATACAATTGCTCATGATGCAGTGCAACCTCATTTCTCCAAGTATAGAAATAAAAAGTTTTCACACAGTAGATGGGGTTTTAGTTAGTATCAGAGCATTATAAATGCTGTATTGGAAATATACAGCAACTTGGTTTCTACACCCAAATCAACACCAATAGCCAAACATTTGCCTTTAGCAGAGTAGATAAGATTCCACTGCAATAACATTTTAATGAAAGCAAGTTAACCCACCACAAATTTTAGATGAAGTATAAAGTACAAAAAGGAAAAAGCTCCATTTCCCCAGGACAAAGACAAATGTCCCAACAATTTAAAGGGTACAAATTCAGAGCACTAACAGTTAAAAGGAGCTATCCTGCTCAGACTGTGACCATTAATCTAGAGTTGTTTCAATAATCCATTATAACAGCCCTATAACTAAAGCACTGGACACAACCAGAACAGACTTTTGAGTTCTTGTTTCAGTGAACTTCTTTCTGTTGGTGGGAGGAAGGAAGGAAGTACGTCCCAGGACTTCCAGATGCTAGAGGAAACCCTGCACAAAGAAAATGTTGCTTAAAATTTGGCCTGCGCAGGACAAGTCCACCAGCAGTATTGGTCTGGACTCTCAGCAAATAGAAGGCATTACAATTGAGATGCAAAGGGATGGAAAGGTTCAGTATGCAAAAGGGAAAAAAAACTTTACAAAATTATTAAAATAAGGTCACTACTATACTTGGTCTTGCAAGGTGAATGTGTTTTTGAGAAACCAATGTGAAGGGCCAGGGTCCATAGTATAGGATGCTGACTAGGTTCAAGAGTGAAGATTAGGTAAAACAAAAAGATTGGAGGAGGAAAAGTTCTGAAGTTTTGAGTTAGAAGAGGAACTGCATGTTGAGTCATGATTTCAGCATAAAGAAATGGGAGGAACAGGACCATGTCAAATGGCATAGCTGCAGCATAGCAGAGGAAAGAGAAGGAATGTCTGCTTTTCTGAACCATATTACCTGATGGAGAGGATTGATAATTTTATTTTTTTTATATACTGGCCAATGAGGGGTTTGAGTGTATTAATAGACTTGGGCTTTATAAAGAGTTGAGGATTATTGAGGGGAAAATAAATGTTTGGCAACTGCACTACATTTAAAGCTAAAAATAAGTATTTCCCAACAAAGGGATAGGCAAGTGAATATTCTGACTAAGTTTAAACATCATAGCTCCTTTAACTGCAGTTTTTGAGCACAGGATCAGTTAAACTTGATTATAGCAATTTCAGCACTGATGTAGATGTTTTTAATCTGAATAGATTCGGGAAAATGCAGCTGAAAAGAATAATTCCTTTTTATTCAGTTGGTAAGTTAATGCTGATTAAAAACACTCGGACACCAACAGCTACCCGTGGCATTTTAAGGTCACAAACTTACAGGGATCACAAATCTAAAGGTACTTTTGCAAGACGCTGATATTCAAAGTATAAAGCCTGCTTTTAAATAGTACAGTGAAACCTGTAAATTACAGACACTTTAGGGACTGGCATCAGCTGTCTTTTGTTTTTGCAGGCATCCTTATTTTCAAAATGCTCAATGTACTGAAAATTTTTTCCCCAACAACCTTAAAGAAACAGCTGAGATTATAATCAGCACCTAATCAGCTGCAACAATGCAAAGAATCCCCCTCCCACACACTAGTGTTCAGCTCTGTCCACTGAATAGTTCTGCAGTCTAAATTCCCACTTCATTTCAAACCACTCTCACTTGGAGCAGAGTGTAACTTCAGTAATGAACTGAGTTTCTCAGTTCCACTTACCAGCATTAGGGCAGTCACAAGACAAAAAAAGAGGAAATGTGATGACAGGTTGTGCCAGTATATTGAAGCTTCCAAAGGCAAGTCTTAGAACAGATTGAGTGCCTTTGGGAAGGAAAACACAACAGATCACCTTATGTATAAGAGTGAAACTGCAGTTTTCTGGTTGAGCAGCGAGTCTACAGAAAGACTGACTGATAACTGGGACTCACAGGCCTGTCCATCACTACAGAGCAGCAGAGAGAGAGACCCAGGACAACTATCCACCTTCACTCCCCAAAGCCAAAGCTCCTCAAAGAAGTGGATCCACCATCAGAAGCCGAGGGAAGACAATGGCAGTGTCAGGGGGAGAGGAGCTGCCAGCAGACAGAGCGTATGGACGCGACACTGGGGCAGGAAACGACAGCTCCTCTCGCTGTTCGCATGCGTTTCCCTTGATACGGGAGGCTGGTGAGGTCAGCACGATGCAGCAGGGGGTTTTGAGAGAGAGAGAGAGAAACAGCTTTTGTCGAATGGAGAGTTCTTTACCCAGCATCAAAACAGCAGAGAAACGGCTCTACCCCTGGGATAACACCTTGCAAGCATTCAATCCCAGAGATGGAATGGTTTCTCTGCTGCTATGGATGCTGGGTAAAGAGCTCCCCATGCCACAAAAGTTGTTACTTTCACAAAACCTGCTGCCACCTCGCAATGACCTGCATGTCCAGTGTTTTTTGTCCCCTGTTTTAATTTGTAAAAGGGTTTGGTGCATTGAAGGCTGTCCATAGTTCATAATTTGCAAGTGTCTGTGGTTTCAGAATGCCTCTTGTATATTTTACCATACAAGTTATTTGGGTCTCAATAATTGTCTCTCTTTTTGCAGGTGTCCATTTATACAGGTTTCACTGTAACTGCAAAATGGTACATGAACTTCTGGGTTCCTCAGTTAATTAACCAAAAGCAAGCATTGAGCAACTGAGTATTTGATGTTTAGAAAGCTTAGAAAACTTGTATGCCAAGTTAAAAGACAAATTAACACCTTAGACCAGCGTGACTGCAGTGAATTCTTGCGGGCACATGGAGGACAGCATGAAAAGCAGAACATAAAATCTGTCATGAGGCACACATCTCCAAGTGTTATAGCTGTAGAACTGGACAAGGGGTGTCTTATGCGCACTGGCATGGTATGCAGAAATGTATACCAAGGAGACAGACATGCTGCTCTCGCACACAAACCAATAAGAACATTTCAGTTCATTTTACACGAAGTGAAGTAATGTCACTCCACATTACTAGATTTTACTTCACTTTGAATAAGAGTACTGCCCCATAATCACAGCAAGATAGTGTTTTGGTTCCAATGAACAACCACAGAAACACACAGCAAAGACGCTACTGCATATCACCTCAGTAGTGTCTTGTATTGCCTGGTAATCTGTTCTTTCGCCAACCTTTGGGGAGTAGTTTGGTTCATGTAATTAGAGCAGACTACAGATTCACCGAGTAGTTAAAAAGGTACTGTGTAAGCAAGACTTCATTAGGACCATAAAATAAGTGGGACGAGGACAAAATCAATCAGGATTTAGAAAAATGCTCCGTTAAATTCTTACACCTTCTTCAGGAACTATGAAACTACCATCTACAAGCCACTCTTTTCATATGTGAATTATTACATTGTGGTTAAACAGCAGTGGATGTGGCCAATGACTCCTTAATCGGCTTTAGTTTAAAAACTAAAAAAGGACAGTGTGAAACCCATTCACTGTCAGAATTATGGAAAAAAGTTACTTTCTAGCCTAGCAAATAAATTCGCAGGTAAATCCATATAGGACAGAAAGTCCCGGATTTGACCACCTTTCAGTGAGGAGTCAGCTGATGCCAACCAGGGTAGAACGTGGGGATTTAACTGGCTTCCACCAACCTGCCTATACTGAGGGGATGGGGGTGAACAACTAGGGTTCCTGCTCCTGATTATTGTCCAGTGGACCCCACTGAAATCCCATGTTTTCTGCAAGAAACTAAAGCACAACTTGGCCCAGAACAACTATTGGTGAAAACAATTGTCTTCATACCAATTATTTTTCAATCTGTCTTTACAGACCCAGGTTCCATATGTACGCAGACGACACCCAGCTCTACCTCACCTGTATCTAAATTGTCAGCTTGCTTGTCTGACATCCAGTACTGGATGAGCAGAAATTTCCTCCAACTAAATATTGGGAAGACCGAAGCCATTGTCTTTGGTCCCCGCCACAAACTCCGTTCCTTAGCAACCGACTCCACCCCTCTCCCTGGCAACTGTCTGAGGCTGAACCACACTGTTCGCAATCCTGGTGTCATATTTGACCCGGAGATGAGCTTCCAACCACATATCCGCGCCATCACTAAGACCGCCTATTTCCACCTCCGTAACATCACCCGACTCTGCCCCGTCTCAGCTCATCTGCTACTGAAACACTCATCCATGCCCTCGTTACCTCTAGACTTGACTATTTCAACGCCCTCCTGGCCAGCCTCCCATCTTCCACTCTCCATAAACTTAAGGTCATCCAAAACTCTGCTGCCTGTGTTCTAACTCACACCAAGTCCCATTCACCCATCACCCCTGTGCTCACTGGCCTACATTGGTTTCCAATTAAACCACACCAATTAAAAAATTTTCATCCTTGTTTTCAAATCCCTCCATGAATGACTTCTCCCCTCCCCATCTCTGTACCCTCAGACATCTGCACTCCTCCAATTCTGGCCTCTTGAACATCCCCGATTTCAATCACTCCACAATTGGCGGCCATGCCTTCAGCTGCTGAGGCCCCAGGCTCTGGAATTCCCTCCGAAAACCTCTCCGCCTCTTTCCTCCTTTAAGATGCCCCTTAAAACCTACCTCTCATCTGCCCTAATATCTCCTTATGTGGCTCAGTGTCAAGTTTTGTTAAAGGCACTGTACAAATACAAGTTGTTGTTGTCGTTTCAACTACCTGAATAGTGATCAGAGGCGAACCAGAAATCCCAGCTCATTTGACCACAGCTTCAATGGTTGGTCTTTACCCATAATACTAAACTGTAACGTGCAAATTTGCATTTGTAAAAAAAATTCCAGCAATTACAATTTTTTCTCCAACCTTATAACTGGTCATTTTTTTTTAAGCAAATGGTTAACAGATTGCTTAAAACAAGTTAGATGGCTGCAAAAATAATTCAGGCGTCAAAAAAAAGTTTTGCACGATTACAAATGCCCCGTCAAACTGCTCAGTTATGATTTTGCACATTTCAAGATTTCATAGGCTTAGTTCAAATTTGGCATATGGGTGTTTGAACTAAACAGGCTGGTTTGCTGACTCCAAGTCAGACCCATCAGATTAGCCAAAGCACCAAACAACCAATCGAATCGTTCAATTTTTTGCAGATACTGGCATTATTTTGGGTATGCAGTATGAATGTGATGATTCAAAGAATGCCTTTCAAGTTATTGCAGTTGCAAATCCATCTGTTACGAGTAATACTGGAAATGTACTCCTGTACTGATCCAGCCAAATGAAGAATGTGCATGCCTCCGATGTTTAAAAAGCCTAGCTGTCATTGAACAGCTGTCAGTTTCCCCTGCTGGGATATCTTCCCCTGCCACTCCAATGACTACCAGGCATCCTGCATGTCTCGCAAAACAACCCATAAATCAGATATTAAACATATTTTGGAATTTATCCTGCAGAAAAATGAAACTTCTAATCTAGTATTGACTAAACCATCTAAAATATTTTACAAGTCAGTTTATTGTTTGGCCGGGGGGGGGGGGGGGGGGGGGGAGTAAGAATCAGTTTGAAACAAAAATTTGCTACAACTAGTGATTGTGTAAAATAGCTGATCATATATAGTATGCTTTAATTCCCCATTTCTCTTCATACACAAGAGACACCAAATATATTGTTAATGAACTTAAAAAAAAAATCCACTTTAACCACAATGTATTCCCACATATTCTGAATAGCAATTTGCTCCTCCCTCAGAAAAAGAAAGTTACTGCTCCCTAGTTTAAAAAAAACACAGGTCCGGTCTTAAACAATCTGCTGAGGATGCCAATTATTTCTGGCAGCTCAGGAAGAAAAGAGCAGCAGAGTTCATATAGAAATAAATACACAATCTATGTTACAATGTCAGAATTTGACCGCGAGTGTAGGATGACTCACGGGACAATAAAGACGACAAAAAATGCATTGAATGAGACCTCGAGTCCCAATTAGCTTAATATACAACCACTGTTGTATATTTGGAAGCAGTATTAAGTATAAAGCCTTACTTGAATTTTGAGCATAAAGAGGGCCACCATTAACATGAGGCTGCACAGAAAACTGAGAAGTCACCGAAGGATTTCGCCTGAAGCCCCCTGAAGATGCCGTAGAGGTGGTGGAATTATGCCGAGAGATCTGCCTGGTCATGGTACTGTACTGGGAGCCAGGAGCCGAACCAGGGCCAGCTGAAAGCGTTATGAAAGGTAACAGCAGGAGGAAAAAAGAAATAAGCATTATTCCATAATTTCTGAAAGACAGATTTGATCAGTGGAAGAAAACATGAATCCTCAAACCAGCCATAATAGGGAAAAAAGGTGAGGCGATAAAATGAAGTTTAAGTTTTATCGCATTTGTGTAAGATCTGAAATTCATGCAAGTTTCATTAAAATCAATTGACGCAGCTTCCTCACTCAGGAAAGGCTCCTTCTTCCATTCTGTCACAGCTCCTGTTCATCTTACCATTTTTAGGAAAATCAAAAGACATTCAGATTATATCCACTTTAGCCATTCTTTAACCATACTTTCCACAAGAGTACAAAAGAGGTCCTATTTCCTGCTGAATCGAGATGGTGTTATAGGCATGCGGAGACTCAAAAATACATCAAATTCTTAGTACATCAATACCAACAGCAAACAGTAATGAGGTAATAGCAACAAGCCAGTAGGATTAGTAGAAGCTTTATACATTATAAGAGCATATAAACTTGTTTTTAATTCAAAGTTAGACGAAGGAGTGATAGCTTCAACGTTGAATTGAAAATCCTTTAAAAGCATATATGCATTTATAATAGGAGGCCTCAAGGGGCTTTGATCCATGTTAGTGTCACAACTAGGAAATTCTTCAGAAACTGATTGGACAAAAAACTACCCTTGTCCCCTCTTCTCCCTCCCACCATCCAGTAGTTTGCCAAAAGGTTCCAAAACCAAACAGGGAAGACTAGAGATTCACACAAAGTGAGTTTTTTTGCCAACAAAAAATAAATTAGAAAATCTTAATTAATGCCTCTACACAAAGGCAGAAGTGGGGATGGGGAGGAGAGCGACTTTTTTTCCTCACTAGCTTAGTTGGTTTAATTATGCACACCAGAAGTTCCAGGCTCAATTCCCAGCCTGTACGAGCTAGTTGATCTTAGAGAGAGGATCTGTCGGGGACGCTGCATCAGTGCCCCCGGGCTTCTTCTGTGGATAGGGGGAGGTGAGGGCCAGAAGAAACCAAGAGAAAAAAAATATCAAATTGACATGTGGACATCGGATAAGGGCAAGATTAGGTTCAGGTTGGAGGTTTCCCACATTCAAAACATTGCCTAGAATCACAAATGAATGCATGAATAATGGCCACTCAGGCAAGATACCAAAGGAAGACCATTACCTGTGAAACCATTCTTCAGCAAGAAGTCAAAGAGGGAAATAAAACTGGCAGATAAAACAAAAGATAGACCAGGCTTTTGTTGATTGGTTTACATTTTATAATTTTAGACATTCCTGGACAGCTCATCAACCCTGAGCCAGTGGTAACCCTACTTCAAAGACACTAACGTGGATTAAAAGTACTTCGGCCTACAACAAACAGTTCCTTATAACCCAAAATCATTCCACCAAGGTTTTAGCATTTGTAACCCACTGCAAATCAACACCATTTTTCCACATCCATTATGAGTCAGCTGTGAATGAAAGGACAAATGCGTGAATAGTTCCAAGCAGGAGCCAGTCTCACCTATGAAACTGCCCACTGGCAGTGGAGGGGGTGGTGGTGGCAGGGAAGGGGCTCCAGCAGGGACAGAATATGATGCTAACGAAAAAAATCAAATTTTGATTATAACAATTTACCTGGTAGTAATTTATAAATTTAACAAAAAATAAGGAAATGTGATGCCAGTAGACAAAATTATAACACTGGTTAGTCCAAGACAACAGCAAGTGTATGAATCACATCATACTAACATCTGGGAGTGGCAGGTGGTGGAGGTATCATTTGGTAACTGAGAAAACGGTGCACACAGAAAATGGGGATGGGGAGGGAAATATCTTGCAATCCCGGTTTCACCTTGAACACAACAGCTTTAGGTTATAATATTGCAAAATATGGGGAGCTGAACAAGCAGCTGCTTCTTTCATCAGCAAATTTCTACATCTCTGCATCATTTGCCCACTGATTTCAGATCTATATTGCATCTAAAGAAGTCCAGCTACTCTGCATTATATTTTACAGGAAGGACCATGCAAATCCTGCCGTATTTACCAGCACATCTTGTTTCACATGGAAATGCTGTTGAATCCCAAAGCCACTAATCCATTGTTTTGTCTTTTAATAAAGTAGCACAATCTATTCCAGGAACTCAGATACTTTGCCAAATACAGAGCTTAAATAGGGTGCACCTTCTGAAATTCCAGACACAGCAATTGAAGAGGAACATTCAGATGTAAAAGCAGAGAATCATTAAACTCCATTCTCACTTGGCCTTGCAACTTTTTCCCCAGCAAGAACTTGGCTGTGCACATGTAGTCTACATTTCAGCCTTATTTTAAGACAAGTCAAGGGTCATCCACAGAACAGAAACTTGAGGACCAGACATGTGCACTGTACTATGCATATCCATACCACCAGTGACATGACCTGCCAAGTATCAAGGAAGTTTTGATGCTATCATCGCAAATGTCAATTCTGATTTCCTGGACTGTTCTCTGCCGTTACAACCTGACTTGACCCGTTAAGAATTCTCAGCTCACCTTTTTCTGTCTATTTTAGTGCAAATTATTGAACACAAGTCAGCAATTCCATATTTTTGTAGGTGCAGTGATAAAAAGCTTCCTCATTTTTAAAAGAGAAATTAATTCTCAAAGACTTAAACAACTTTAACAGATTCTTAAGTAGCAACCATTAATGAATCTATAAAGCATTAGAAGTTAACAGACCTGGCAAAAGGGTGGGTGGTGAGGGCGTAGGCACAGCAATAGGAATGCCTATACTGCTGCTCCCACTATTTTCTCGGCTTCCACTTCCTCCACTGCTCCCACTAAAGGAAAAATTAAAAATAATCAAATAAAACTGCGATTTTCCCCGTGCCTATTCCAAAAGCAATGACTCCTTGCTAGGTCACAGTTTAATAAGGGCTGCAGTATCTTGTCCCTAGATTCACATGCAAGCCTCAGGTGAGTCTCAGCTGGCTATTCAACCATAGAGGCAAAACAGTCAAGGCCAATCCTGTCCTCACAACATGCACATATGCATTTCAAGCAATGGGTGCTGGAACACTAGCCATTGTTACCCTCCATAAAAGAGGGGTACAGAGGCCAATTAGTACTAGCTCCTTCTGGTCTGGCTCAGATCAGCAAACTCCGCACAGACGAGATTCAACCAGGGTGCTTCCTGGCATGTACAGCTTGGCTATGTTTACTAAATTTGGGGGGGGAGGATCAAGAAAAACTATCACAATTGAGGATTTGGTCTACTATACAGAGACAGAAGTGTATTCAAAATCATCTGTGAAGAAATCCTTTACAGGTTGTAATTTGTCATGATACACCAACAACCTGCCATTTACCGAAGAAATTACTGAACCGCTGAGACACACGTGGTTTCCAGAAGGTTACAAGTGAAATAAAGAAAGCTAAATTTAGAGTACAGCAGATTGTATTACCTTTTCTCTTCCCCTCAACTCAATATGGCACAGCTGTCACCAATAGTGTCAACATTTCAATGTGTGCAACTATGCGCCATAATGTGAGAATATTACTAGATCTCAGTTAAGCATCACATTTGATAAAAGTGCTGCAAGTCACTAATTGGCTATTTCACTAGATTGGTGCTGAAAAATTAACATTTTCTTATATTCATCCTACCCTGTGTTCTTCCTAGACAGGAGCTAGAGTTCCAGCCAGGCAGTGCAAGTGGCAAATTGTTTGGCTTAATCCATATTACAGCTGATTTGAGAATGGTTGCTACACAGGTATAGCTTTAGATTAACAGAGCATTAGAACAAGTAAAACAAAGCAAAAGGGTGAAAATCTATCAGTTAGCTGGTCCATAGCACACAAACATCCAAGTTCACGCCCCACTCCAGGACTTGAGCACGTAACTCAGGATGACATTTCAGTGCAATATTGAGGGAGTGCTGCAGTGTCAGGTGCCATTCTTTGGATGAGACTTTAAACCAAAGCTTCAACTTCTTATTCCAATGGACATTAAAAATCCCATGCAACTTTCTGAAGAGCAGATAGATCTGGTGTCCTAGCCAATGTTTCTCTGGCAACTAACATTAACAAAACAGATCAACTGGTCATTAATTTTGTTATTTACAGGGTTTAAGTGTATACAAGATGGCTGCTGTAACGCAACAGTGACTGTACTTCAAAGTCATTCATTGTCCGTGGAGCACGAGAGATGTAATAATGCAATACGTAAATGCGAGATCTTTAAGGGAATAAACATCTAGAAGAACAATCTGAATCTACCAGGAAAACATAAAACATGAACAAAATCAAGTTACAGCACAACACAGATGGACAAAATGAACGAAAGACGCAGTGAACACAAACAGGAAATTATGAAATCAATATTAATAAATTAATTGAAACTAGAGTGACATTTTGCTCGTGTTCAGAAAAGACACCTTAGCCCTAGCTTCACAGAAATGCTATACACTAGCGTATTATTTAATCCCATACCCATTATTCTTCTGATAATTAAATGAGACTGAAATTGTGGTTAGTTTTGCGCTGCGAGTTCATGTTTATTAAGAACACGATGCGACAAACATTAGTTTGGTTTTGTCAATGCTCTGAAAGGAATGAAAGTGTTTCTGGTGTTGCATTGAGAAATACACATTATTCAACAGTCACAAGTGGGATTATTTGAGCTATGGGTCTCCCCAGCCACCACCAGCTCTTGTTCACGATGCTTAAACCAGGGGTGCAATTCAAGCTGGGAAAAACAGTTTCCAACCATCGTGAAATGCCATAATTTGTACATACTGCAAAATGCCAACCTAAGAACAAATGAAACTCACGTGGCTAAAGAGAGAGACATTAGAATGGCATGCAGCATTAAGACTGATACATACATTCTTCTGGTGACTTAGTTGAAAAATCCATAGCCCTGAACAGCAATTAGTAACCTGTCCAGGACCCAAATACACTGAATCAATAAACACTAACCATGAGACCTGCTAGAATCAGGTACTGACCATTTGCATACACAGTTAACATAACATAAGAAATAGGAGTAGTAGGCCATTCGACCCCTCGATCCTGCTCCACCATTCAATACGATCATGGCTGATCTTCTGCCTCAACTCCACTTTCCTGCACTATTCCCATATCCCTTGATTCCCTTAATATCCAAAAAGCTGTCGATCTGTGACTTGAATATACTCAACGACTGAGCCTCCACAGCCCTCGGGGGTAGAGAATTCCAAAGATTCACCACCGAGTGAAGAAATTTCTCATCAGTTCTAAATGGCCGACCCCTTAGTCTAAGACTGTGACCCCTGGTTCTGGACTCCCCAGCCAGGGGAAACATCCTTCCTCCATCTACCCTTCAAGCCCTGTAAGAATTTTGTATGTTTCAATGAGATCACCTCTCATTCTTCTAAACTCTAGAGAATATAGGCCTAGTCTACTCAATCTCTCCTCATAGGACAACCCCCCACCCCCATCCCAGGAATCAGTCTGGTGAGCCTTCGTTGCACTCCCTCTATGGCAAGTATATCCTTCCTTAGGTAAGGAGACCAAAACTGTACAACATTTTCCAGGTGTGGTTTCACCAGGGCCCTATATAATTGCAGTCAGACGTCTTTACACTTATACTCAAATCCTCTTGTAATAAAGGCCAACATACCATTTGCTTTCCCAATTGCTTGCTGTATTGTACCTGCATGTTAAATTTCAGTGATTCATGTACAAGGACACGCAGGTCGCTCTGAACACCAACATTTCCCAATCTCTCCATTTAAAAAATACTGCTTTGCTATTTTTAGAAACATAGAATCTAGGAGCAGGAGTAGGCCATTCGGCCCGTCGAGCCTGCTCCACCATTCAATACGATCATGGCTGATCATTCAAATCCAGTACCCTGTCCCTGCTTTAATCCCCACAGTACACATATCCCACCCTACCCCCCTAACCCCACGTATTTAATTCCCCCTAACATATCCCATCCTATCCCCATAACCCCACATATTTAATCCCCCTAACACTAAGGGTCAATTTATCAGAGCCAAATCAACCTAACCCGCACATTTTTGGACTGTGGGAGGAAACCGGAGCACCCGGGAGGAAACCCACGCAGACACGGGGAGAATGTGCAAACTCCACACAGACAGTCACCCGAGGTCAGATTCGAACCCGGGTCCCTGGCGCTGTGAGGCACCAGTGCTAACCACTATGCCACCGTGTTCCTACCAAAGTGGATAACTTTACATTTCTCCACATTATATTCCATTTGCCATGTTCTTGCCCACTCACTTAGCCTGTCTATATACCCTTGAAGCCTCCTTGCATCTTCCTCACAACTTACATTCCCACCCAGCTTTGTATCAGCAGCAAACTTGGATATATTACATTTGGTCCCCTCATCTAAATAATTGATGTAGATTGTGAATAGCTGAGGCCAAGCACTGATCCTTGCGTTACCCCACTAGTTACAGCCTGCCAACCCGAAAATGACCCATTTATTCCTACTCTCGGTTTTCTGTCCGTTAACCAATCCTCAATCCATGCTACTATATTACCCCCAATCCCATGAGCCCGAATTTTGTTTAACAACCTCTTGTGTGGCACCTTATCAAATGCCTTCTGAAAATCCAAATACACCACATCCATTGGTCCCCCCTTATCTATTCTTCTAGTTACAACCTCAAAAACTCTGATCAGATTTGTCAAACACTATTTCCCTTTCATAAATCAGTGTTGACTCTGCCCAATCCTATTATTTTCTAAGTGCCCTGTTACCACGTCCTTAATAATAGATTCTAGCATTTTCCCTACTACTGTCAGGCTAACTGGTCTGTAGTTCCGTTTTCTCGCTCTCCCTCCTTTCTTAAATAGTGGGCTTACATTTGCTACCTTCCAATCCGCAGGAACCGTTCCAGAATCAATGAAATTTTGGAAGATGACAACTAATGCATCCACTTTCAAAATAGCCACCTCTTTCAAAACCCTAGGATGAAGGTCATCAGGTCCAGCGGATTTATTAGCTTTCAGTCCCATTAATTTCTCCAGCACTATTTTTTTTTTTTACTAATACTAATTTCTTTCAGTTCCTCATTTTCATTAGACCCTTGGTTCGGCACTATTTCCGGGAGGTTTTTTTGCACCTTCTTCTGTGAAGACAGACAAAGTATTTTGTTTAATTTCTCTGCGATTTCCTTATTTCCCCATTATAATTCCCCTGTAAGAGACCCACATTTACTTTTGCTAATCTTTTCCTTTTTACATACCTATAGAAGCTTTTACAGTCTGTTTTTATGTCTCTCGCTAGTTTACTCTCATTCTATTTTCCCTTTCTTGATCCTCCTTTGCGGAATTCTAAAATCCTCCCAATCCTCAGCCTTACTGCTCTTTTTGGCAACATTATAAGCCTCTTCCTTCGATCTAATACTATCTTTAACTTCTCGTTAGCCACATTTGGACCGCTTTCCCTGTGGGGTTTTTGTGCCTTAAAGGAATGTTTATTGGTTGTAAGTTATGTATTAATTCTTTAAATGTTAGCCATTGCTTCTCTACCATCATACCTTTTAACGTAGTTTCCCAATCCAGCTTTGCCAACTCGCCCCTCATACCTACATAGTTTGCTTTGTTTAGATTTAAGACCCTAGTTTCGGATTTAACTAAATCACTTTCAAACTCAATATAAAATTCTATCATATTATGGTCACTCTTCCCTAAAGGCCCCTTTACTACAAGGTTATTAATTAACCCTTTCTCATTGCATAATACTAGATCTAAAATAGCCTGTTCCCTAGTAGGTTTCTCAACATACTGATCTAGAAAACTATCTTGCATACATTTCATGAATTGGTCCTCCACACTATTACTGTAAATTTGGTTTGCCCAGTCTATATGTAGATTAAAGTCCCCCATGACTACTGGATTACCCTTGTAACATGCGCCTCTAATTTCCTGATTTATACTCTGCCCTGCATTACAACTACTGTTTGGGGGCCTATAAACAACTCCCACCAATGTTTTCTGCCCCTTGCTGTTTCTAAGCTCCACCCAAACTGATTCTACTTCTTGATTTTCAGAGCTAAGATCCTTTGGGGTAAAAATTCACTTGGTTGCGCCACCCGTTAGCACCTTAAGAGGGCGCTAATGGGGCGCAAAGCCGCTAACGCCCGGGCGCAGCGATGTTTGCGCCGCTCGAGAACTTAACTTGAGATTGTGCGGCGGCGCTAAAACTTACCGCTGCGACCACCTGCGCGCGCAGATTGTGACGTCATTCCATGGTGCAACGCCCTTGGGGCGCCCCGTTGCGGAAATTGAGTGGCGCCCCCTGCCTTACCGCCTGGCGCTTCCAACGACCAGAAGACTGGAACGCTATCAATCGCTGTGGGGCTGGGGGGGGCGCTATTTAAAGGGGGCCTCTTCCTGTCTTTTATTGTTGGTGGCATTTTTGAACTACGCATTCTGAGAGAGAGAGGGAGAGACTTCTGGAGAGATTCAACGTTGTGTGAAGGAGTTTTGGGTACTGAGCAGCACTTTGCAGGTTCATTTTGATTTGCCATTCCTTGTATCGATTTAGCAGAGACCGTGGGAGCTGCACTGAGCTCTTTGCCTGGTGCTCTCCATTGTTCTTTCCAGCACATTTGATGTGCAAGTCTCTCCAGGCCGAGATTCAAGGCAGCAATGAACAGGATGTGGATGGAAAGCAAGATTAACCATCCCCTTTAAGAACTGGCCCGTGCCATTGTGTGTGTGTTCCATTCCATTGCTGACTGACTGACATTACATGAGCTTCGCCAGCGCTCCGAGTTAGCGCCTCACTGCTCGGCCTTTGCGCCTTGAGAGGTGTGCAGCGCCTGCTTTAGCGCTCCACTCACCTCCCGGGGCGGTAAAAGTGAAGTTTCCCGTCAGTGCCGATAATTAGCGCCAGGCCGATATTTGCGCCCCTAATTTCTACCCCTTTCTCTCTACGGTCTTTATCCATCCTTTATCAGGGCTACCCCTCCTCCTTTTCCACTTTGCCTATCTCTTCTAAAAGTTAAGTATCCTGGAATATTTAGTTCCCAACCTTGGCCACTTTGCAACCACATCTCCGTAATGGCTCTTAGATTAAACTTCTATCTAATTTCTATCTCCACTATTAATTCATCTATTTTGTTGCAAATGCTTCGCGCACAGAGATATAGTGCCTTTAGCTTTGACTTTTTTATTTGTTCCCGGAGGAACCTTAGTCACTGATGCCCTTTGTTACTCTCTATGTTCCTTCCTGACCCACTCTGCTTATTTTTACCCAAAACTCTGCTCTAGAGCCTTGACATTTCTCTTGCTGCTTTTAAATTTACTCTTTCCTCAACCATCCACCCCCTTCATTAGTTTAAAACCCTGTCTACTGGCCTAGTTATTCGATTCGCCAGGACACTGATTCCAGCCCGTTTTAAGTGGCGCCTGTCCCAACGGAACAGCTCCCTCTTCCCCCAGTACTGGTGCCAGTGCCCCATGAAGCAAAACCCCTGCCTCCCACACCACTCAGCCACGCATTTAACCTTCTAATCTGCTTATCCCTATGCCAATTGGCACGTGGCTCAAGTAACAATCCATAGATTACCTTTGAGGTTCTTTTTAATTTGGACCCCAACTCCTCAAACTCTCAGCAGAACTTCATTCCTAGCTCTACCTATGTCGTTGGTTCCTACGTGGACCACGACAACTGGATCCTCCCCATCCCACTCCAAGTTCTTCTCCAGCCGCGAGATGTCGTCTTTAACCCTGGCACCAGGCAGGCAACACAACTGTCGGAACTCCCGGTCGCAGCTGCAAAGAACAGTATCTATCCCCCTGACTATACTGTCCCCTACCACAACTACATTCCCTTTCACTTCCCCCACTTGAATGATCTCCTGCACCATGGTCAGCCTGCTCATCCATCCTGCAGGCTTTTCCTCATCCACACAGGCAGCTAGAACCTCAGACCTGCTGAATAAGAACAAATGCCGAGGCTCCTCCAGCACTTCACCGGGGGTCCTCTTACCTGCCTGAGTTGCAGACACACTCTCTTGTCCCTCACCACTAACCAGACCTGTACCACTAAGGGATGTGACCGCCTCCTGGATCAAAGTGTCCAGGTAACTCTCCCCATCCCTGATGCCCTGCAATGTCTGCACCTTAGACTCCAGCTCAACAACTCTGAGTTGAAGTTCAAGATGCAGGCACTTAGTGCAAATGTGTTTGTCTGGGATCACAATGCTCTCAACTCCCACATCCTGCGGTTGATGCACACCACCTGCACGGCCATCCCTATATGGCCTTGTTCTATTTAATTAAATGTAATTAAATTTGTATTTAAGTAACTTAGTTTACAGTTTAGTTTCTTGACTACTTAATTGATCTAGATTAAGTTATGGGTAATGAAATTAAATATCTACCTGTAACACAAAGCACAAGTTTTGTAGACAAAAAGCAGCTTTAAAAAAAATTCGTTTATGGGATGTGGGCGTCGCTGGCAAGGCCAGCATTTATTGCCCATCCCGAATTGCCCTTGAAAAGGTGGTTGTGAGCCTTGAACCGCTGCAATCTGTGTGGTGAAGGTACTCCCACAGTGCTGTTAGGGACAGAGTTGCAGGATTTTGACCCAGCGACGATGAAGGATCGGCGATATACTTCTAAGTCAGGATGGTGTGTGACTTGGAGGAGAACTTGGGGGTGGTGGTGTTCCCATGCGCCTGCTGCCCTTGTCCTTCTAGGTGGAAGAGGTCGCGGGTTTGGGAGGTGCTGCCAAAGAAGCCTTGGTGAGTTGCTGCAGTGCATCTTGTAGATGTTACACACTGCAGCCACGGTACACCGGTGGTGGAGGGAGTGGATGTTTAAGGTGGTGGATGGGGTGCCAATCAAGCAGGCTGCTTTGTCCTGGATGTTGTCGAGCTTCTTGAGTGTTGTTGGAGCTGCACTCATCCAGGCAAGTGGAGAGTATTCCATCACACTCCTTACTTGTGCCTTGTAGATGGTGGAAAGGCTTTGGGGAGTCAGGAGGCGAGACACTCGCTGCAGAATACCTAGCCTCTGACCTGCTCTTGTTGCCACAGTATTTATGTGGCTGGTCCAGTTAAGTTTCTGGTCAATGGTGACCCTCAGAATGTTGATGGTGGGGGATTCGGCAATGGTAATACCGTTGAATGTCATGGGGAGGTGGTTAGACTCTCGCTTGTTGGAGATAGTCATTTCCTGGCACTTCTGTGGCGCAAATGTTAACTGCCACTTATCAGCCCAAGCCTGAATGTCGTCCAGGTCTTGTTGCATGCAGGTATGGACTGTTTAATTATCTGAGTTGTGAATGGCACTGAACACTGCTGTACCATGGCTGCAGTGTGTACCATCTACAAGATGCACTGCAGCAACTCGCCAAAGCTTCTTCGGCAGCACCTCCAAAACCCACGACCTCTTCCACCTAGAAGGACAAGGGCAGCAGGCACATGGGAACACCACCACCTCCAAGTCGCACATCATCCTAACTTAGAAGTATATCGCCGTTCCTTCATCGTCATTGGGTCAAAATCCTGGAACTCCCTATCTAACAGCACTGTGGGAGTACCTTCACCACACTGACTGCAGCGGTTCAAGAAGATGGCTCACCATCACCTTCTCAAGGGCAATTAGGGATGGGCAATAAATGCTGGCCTTGCCAGTGATGCCCACATCCCATAAATGAATAAAAAAGTTTCTGGCTTTGATCTTGCCAATTTTAAATTGATGGAGGATAAACTAATGCAAGCAAACCCAGTAGCCATAATACAATGAGAGTTTTTAGAAATATATGGGATAATTAAGGACAGTTAGCACTGATTTATTAAAGGCAAGTCATGTTTGGCAAAGTTAATACTTTTTTTGGAAGAAGTGACGAATTGGATAAAAGGTAAGGATTTTCTGAAGGCATTCAATAAAGGTATCTCAAGAGACTTGTTAGATAGAAAAAAAGTTGGTTTATGGACTAGAAAACAGAGTAGTCAATGGATGCTGATCGGATTGGAGAAGGATCGGAAGTGGTGTTTGTATGTACATATGATTTCGACTTGGGCTTAATGAACCCAACCTCGAAATTTGCTGATGACACAAAAGGAGGTTTGCTAAATAGTGACGATGACCAAGAGACTTTAGGACGACAAACAAGTTAGCAGAATGAACAGACAGGTGGTAGACGCAATCTAATTTGGACAATTGTGAGGTGTTACATTAAGAAAAAAGGAATGGGGGTTTACATTCAATGAAAAGACGTTGAAGTATGATCATGAACAGAGACCAGGAGGGAGGCCATCATATATACCTTCCAATATTCAAAAACGTTTTATCACTTCTGATTTTAGTATCTATTGAATTCCCCTTCCCCCACATACAGGTCATCAGCTAGTGTTTTAAAACCTCTCACTTCATATACATGTCACACTGGAGGTTAGCATCAGGCTGGTACAACTGCCAATGCAGAACTTCAAAGGGAAAGAGTACATGTAATTTACCACCCAGCACCAAGGTCAATTGAGGGAAAGCAAGCAGACAAACAAATGCTTCTTTTATACTGGGCTAAGTGCCATGCTAGTGGCATCAGCTCCTAACTTGAGGGAGCAGGAACCCAAAACAAGCTTGAATTTTCTGAAGCCAGCAACCAGCAAGTTCTGGCAAAAAAATAGGTGCTTCCTCCACTAGCATTGGCAAATCAGGCAAGTTTGCTTTGGATTTGTTACCAGATGCGCAAGATCTGCTTGTTGGGAGCCAGGGCTACTAGCACAGCTGTCAATATAAAAATAGTTTAAGAGCAGATCCAGCTTCAATTATCCTAACCCTGATAAAATGTCATTTCAGAGTAAAAGTTGAGTCATTGATCACGGATAAAGCATTCATACCTGTGCGTTCTCGGCCTTTGGTTCAGTGATGCTGTTCTAATAGGGCTTTGCTGGTTTGCAGCCACATTCCGAGCAGGACTAGTCATGTAATCGTTAGGAATAACAGGTGGTTTGACAGGCTCTAACGTTTTGTAGGGAGTGTTTCGTCTGAAGGCAGAGAAAAAGTTACTTCATATTTTTGTACAAAGAATAGGCGCGTTTGAGCAAACAAGTAGCTATGAATCAGACGCTGCCTACACCAGCTTTTGTCGAAACAAATGATCCTCTAGGTTCTCAATATTACTTTGTATGGTTAACAGCAACCTTATGGGAGTAGTTAAAAATTTGGTCCCTGATTTAAGTACGGAGGAATAAAACTGACACACCCAAGGCTGCTCAGGTATTCCAGTAGTTGGTGCAAGAGACTCGAGTGTAAGTTCCCTTCCTACCCTCAGGCTGTGAATGCTTTATGGCCCAGAAAGGCTTGAGCTATGAAAAGAGAAAACAATTTTTTCAGGTCCTAGGTGGGCATGTCACTATATTCTACTTTACGGTTTTTATTACAGATAAGTTCTCATTTTACCAATATCAAGTTAAATCTATTTCCTGTTCATTTCATTTACAGAAGCTTCACAGGTGTGAGAGAGTTCATTTCAATAAAAAAAAATCCAGCAACACAAACTGGAATATAGGT
Organism: Squalus acanthias; assembly: GCA_030390025.1. Taxonomy (NCBI): domain Eukaryota; kingdom Metazoa; phylum Chordata; class Chondrichthyes; order Squaliformes; family Squalidae; genus Squalus; species Squalus acanthias. The sequence goes on from CM059428.1 coordinate 142,365,548, forward strand.
TAACGCTCTCTGGCGTGTTGTTTGTTCAAGGCTAAATATAGGTTTCCACCCAGCTAAAGGTCAGTATCTATTTACACACTATAGCAACAACCTAACCAATTCCAAGCCTTCACCATATTTGTACTTACAATCCATAAGACTTAACATACAATGGAGATACAGAATGGATTATTTCTAAACTGAAGTGAAAATTCTCTTCCTCACCTTGTAAAATGCAAATGACATAGCCCAATGTGACCATTTATAGCAAGACAAGCCATTAGAAATTAAAAGCACTTCCTCATACCATAAATATATGCAACTCTGCTGACTGGAATGTACATAATCATCTATGAGCAAACATCTTTCATGTATATTTACTTTATTCATTGGGGTCCATTATCTGCAACATTTCACTCTAGATGCAAAACACACATCAGGAACATTTCACTAAAATAAGTCTCCCCTTCAAGAGAAGTTGAAGATGGCATATTTCAGAATAGCAAAAATTTAACCCGGCTTTCCAATTTAAAGGTAACAGCATACCCTAATGTTCCACGTCCAGACATTGGGGGACTTGGTGGCTTTTGTGTAGGCGGGTTTGTCCGAGTGAGCGTGCCAGTTTTTGCAGGCTGGTTACTTCCATGCTGCAACAAAAATAAATTGCAGTTCAAGTAAGGAATACTTAATTGAAACCAGTTGCTATAAATGATAACTATTTTTGCTAGATTAATAAAAATGGAACGCAATATCGGTTGGTTTTATGAACAGGATAACGGAAAACAAACCAGCTCAGCTCCCGAAGGCCAAGTCAGTTTATGTAGATCATGGCTGAGCTCACAAACCTGCAAAGTACAAGCTTTAAAACCCAATCTATTCTAAACTGGCGGCGGTCAGCCAGGCTGGCAGAAAGAGCACTACAATAAGCCTCCAAAACAACCACCTGCTGGAATTGTGTGTTTGGGGGGTGGGTGGTGGAAAGACAGATCATCAGGTGAGGATAGGTTTGGGCTCTGTTGTAAAGTGCCACCACCCATGAAGACTCAGCATCACTGCCCAGGCTGAAAGATAAATATTAGCCAGTTGGGCAGGCACTGGAGTATGATCAGCTCCTAGGAACCATATCCCAGCAAGGAATTAAAACAAACAATAAAGGATTTCCCAGATTGCAAGCAAATTTTTGTTTATATAATTAAAATGTCTTCTTCACCCCCCACCCCCCCCAAAGCACAAATTTGGTACACAATTTTGTGTTATTTAAATTAGAAAGGTATGCACTACATCTTCTAATGTTTGTTATTCAGGAAAAGTTAAAAATAAAATCTGGTCATAAGTGAAAGAAATATACATACACTTAGAATAGAATCTTACCAAGATACCCCAAAGATATCTGGGAAACCCTAAATGCAATTAAAGGGTTACTACATAACTACTAAATCGCGTGAAAAATCACTGTTAGTCTATCAATGACAGTTCATAGAGACCACCTACGATCAATATATTAGAATATATTGGGATAGCCAACTAAAATACTGTTTTAGCATTTACAATGCTATTGCACCCAAAAAGCTAAAGACATGGGAACAGAAGAGGATGATGCAGTTTCAACAGCTATTTCTATCACTGGTGCACTACAAAAGGAAATTGTTCATCTTACCTTGGCTTTAAGCCACTTAATGTTGCCAAAAGGGGGAGAAAAATAAAGCAAAAATTAACCACATATCAATAAGTTTGGCAGCAAAAAGTTAAACAAATTCAGTATAGAAACTCAGCAGCAAAAAGGCTAATATTTAAACATTTAATGCTTCCTGTTATTAGATAGTGGCACAATGTCTACTCACATTAACAAGTCAGCCAGCTGACGTACTGGAAATAATTAGGTTCCTCTTCAATTAACACCAAGATAAACATTCCTACTCTATTTGTTACGCACAAGCCAAGATTACAGGAACATATGACTGCCAAATAGTTTATGGATTTGTAACAATTCAATCTCAAGATCAACTTAACACTGCAATAGTTTTACGAAAGGTAAAACAAATTGGTGGGGGTGAAGACAACCAACACTTATTCAACACAACGAGGGCTTTTATTACGTGGGATCACATGCACAACTTTCTGCAAATAACTGGCAAACACCATTTGGCCAATTAACAAAGGTCACTGAGAAGGCTACAAGTGTGAACACAGGTGATCAGGATTTAACTGGTGTTTATAGTGTGCTTAATCCAGTCTCAGTATGCAAATCCACATGGGTAGAATGCATTAAATTGTCCAGTTTGTAGGGCTGGCACTCAACCAAGTAGTCCCATGCATACAGAATTTCCCAGTTCTATTTTGACTAGCAAGCAGAAGAAAGACACTCTTACATTATTTCAGTGCCATAAACCATCAAAGCATGTGGCTTGTACATTCAACAGTACTGCAGAATAAACTCATCGGCCTCAGTTCAACAGATCGCAGCCCAGGCCAAACAATTCCTGGAGGCCTGGTTCTACTGCCTGTGCCCTGACCGTGGTCACCTGAGCATACTGAGCCAGTTCAGCACATCAGTTATGACTCTCGCTCAGATAAAGGGATCTACTGACTGGTGGCTCCCCTCTCCTGCAGGCCTATTGGAGGACGTCTATTTGAATTCAAGTTGGTTTTCTGTACATACGCAGAGGTTTGCAAATCAACTTTGTGTAGCCCTGCAGGATACAGAGGCGCAGGCAGGACAGGATATAAAATGCAGGACAGCAATGCAGAAATAGGTTCAACATTGCTTTCCCAAAACCTGGCTCAAGTATAAAAATGGCTTAAATGACAGGCATTATAGAATGATTAGTCTGCACTGCCTCTGAATTAGTATGGGCATTAAACCTACTCCAAAACAGAGTTTTCTTTTATCTAGTGGAGTTTGCATGCTGGCATTGTTTTAGGTCCAATTCCAGGGTATTTGTGCCCATGAGCCACAGATTCAGAGTCCTATCTACAAGTCTGCCTCGAGCACAAGGGTGCCAAATTTAACAGTATAAATGACAACTCACAGGTGCCAAATTTCTGTAATGAAAGTAATTAAAGTTAATTTAGAGTGCAAAATTTGCTACATCTACACAAATGATGGACCAAGATTTGTGAAATTTCAGGTCTAATCCAAATTCCAATTGGCAGCAAAATTATGCTTTGTGCGCAACTATGAGGGTTGGATGGGAGAATACAAAATTGAACACTGCACTGCAAACTGTATTCATGCAAATTATGTGAAGGATTGAGATTTAATTGATTAAACTTGTATTTCTAAAGATACGTTACTAAGACAAACTTAAGCGGAGAAATATCATCACGTTTTAGAAAAGACTTCATATCTCAGCATGCTTATGCAGTGAGCAGCTAAGTTGTCGAGACCAGAGAGTTCTGAGGCTCAATCCCTAATTCTGTGCTAGCCAATCTCAACCAGGTGATGGAGACTCCAGTCGAGTTGACGAATGAGATTCGGTTGCTGTGGGTGCACTGATGCAAAAATAGGCCCAATCCTGAATACAAATATCGCACTAGAAGCCAGATGAGGCAGGCAGATGCGGTGCCTTGCATGCCAAGTGCTCGACAGTCAGATCTCAATTTCACAGCCTCAAATTCATTCAAAATGACCTAGTGGACATGACACCATCGTGATCTGTCAGTGACCGTGTCTTCCCAGGTGTCGGAGTTAATAGCGCAAGATTTTACGGTGGCCTTTATAGCATTTCATCTGGCCACATCTGTTGCGACATCCAGCCTACAGCTCGGTATAGAAAACAGCTTTAAGACTTCTACAATTAGGTATGCAAATGACATGTCCAGACCAGAACTGGATCTTTTTGATCGTGGTTTCAATTCCAATTAAATTGCAGCGCTGTCCTGTCACAATGCTAGCGATGTCATAGACCGCACAAGAGGAAATGGCCAAGTCACTTGCTGTGCAAATAGAAGCAGATCCACAACTCTAGTAGGATAGGGAGGACAACAGCTTGGCACAAAGCAACTTTTGTTGGATGGTTCCCAATTCTGATTGCTATTCAGGTGATCCCCTACTGAATGCACACGAGTGGATATCAACAGAGGACAGGATCAGGCTCATGGTCAAACGCCCTGACATTACCCACCAAGATTCACAGATGTTGAATGACTACTTGAACAAATTACTGCAGAGCAGCCATGGAACTGTACCCTAATGAACTCAGAAGGCAGAAAGTCGGTAAGATTTCCCCCCCCCCCCCCCACCCCACTACTGTAAAGACCAGTTTCAAAAATTTACATACTGAGATTTGTTATGCTATCATAGAATGCTCATCCATTACTTTTCTTTCTCCAGACGTAACAGCTCAAATAAGATCAGGTTAGATAGTTGGTTAAAAAATGTATTAAAGAATATGGGGAGCACAAGCAGGAGGGCGAATTCGACTAGTTGGTTCATGTGGGGAACACCAGCGCAGTATGCCAAAAGCGCAGTTTCTGTGCTGTGACCTTCCAGGATTCTCAGCTTCATGTCAAATATGACTGATTCAATTGCCAAGGCGATTGCTAGGAAATGATAGACAACCAATCATGGTTATCCAAGAAAGCAAAGTCTGTCAATTAAAGCATCTTCAAAGTGAAAAGCTGCACTTGACCTGCGAGAGGATTAGACTGAACCATTTTCAATTAAAGCCAATCAGGGAAGGTACCTACAGGCTTCACAGAATTGCAGCAAAGCTCAATTCAAAGCACCCTTCAGATTCAGAAGAGTAAAAAGCTGAATTAGAAAGGTTAAGCCCTCCCACACATTCCACGTTCCAAGTGAGATTCTTCAAATTTAAAGCCATTTAAAAAAGACAAGTTCCAATTAAAGTGCTGTGAAGCCTAATTAGAGATCATGCCAAGTCAGAGGCACAATCCACTCCATATACTTCGCATTAGCACACCTGCATGCATATTTCTCCCCAGAACAAAAAAACTCAGATGTAGTCAATTGCAAGATTTTCTCTGAAGTAAGCATTTCAATTAGCAGTTACCAGACTGAGCTCTTGCCAACAGCAAGTTGCGCCTCCTTCCATGTAGTGATAAATATTTACATTACATTAGTAAAAATCACAATTGTACATCGACTTAATGAATCATTGATGATGCAGATAACATTTCAATCACACCTATGAATATAGGCCAGCCTATTTAAGACCAGATTTCCTCCCATATATGGTTCTAATTAGTGAAAATAAACTGCTTTGAAACCACTCAGCAGGTAAACCAGCATCTGTGGAGAGAACAGATGAGTTAACATTTCAGGTGTTGACCCTACGTCAGTTCTGACAAGGGCTCTATGTCTAAAATATTAACACATCCATTCTCCACACATGCTGACTGTCCTGCTGAGTGGTTCCAGCATGGGTTTGTTTGTTACAATTTCCAGCATCAATAACTTTTTTTTTGCTTTGAAACCAATTGTTCTGCAGCTTTCACAATAATCTAATGCCCTTTCATTACAGAACCACTTCAGAATTGTATTGGCCCCCTTCTGGGCAAATTTTCCCAGCTTGTACAACAGGCTCATCCGGCAAGACAGAACTATGCGTGGACAAGGTTTCTACATGCACAATTTCTAGCCAATCAAATTCAAAATGCATCACTGACCTATGCAAATTGGCCGAGAGCTCAGCCCTCCTGGTGCAGGAGCAAAGGCGGCAGATTTGACTCAATTGCCACTGGCAGCACCCAGGCAAACTACCTGCAAGGGCTTGGTTGTCTGTCAGTACACAGAGGCACAAAATTTAAAAAAGGGACATACTTCTACGATAACCATTTTTATCATGCTCTAGTGCCATTCTCATACAGCCATTTCCTTTTTAAACTGGTTCTTGTGACTTGTTGGGGTCTCCCCAACTTACTTGGGTATATAAACAGAAAATGCTGGAAATACTCAGCAGGCCAGGCAGCATGTGTGGAGAGAGAAAGAGTTAACATTTCAGGTCAATGAGCTTTTGTCAGCTTTTTATTGGTCGACAGCCCAGCCCCAGAAATGGAGATAGAGAAGTCAAAGAAGGAAGGAAAGAGTCGGAGATGGATCATGTGAAGGCAAGGGAGGGGTGGAAATTTGAAGCAAACTTGCTGAAATTTTCCAGTTCTGGGCGAGAGCAGAAAGCTACACCAATACAGTCATCAATCTACCAGAAAAAGTAGTGAGGGAGGGGGAACCAGAGTAGAACTGGAACAAACCAAGTTCCACATATCCCATGAAAATGCAGGCATAGCCAGAACCCATACAGGTTCCCATAGCGACACCTTTTATTTGGAGGGAGAGAAGTCAAAGGAAAAGTTGTTCAATGCAAGAACAAGTTCAGCCAGGCGGAGGAGGCTGGGTGGGGACTGGTTGGGCCTCTGTTCAAGGAAGAAGCGGAGGGCCCGCAGTCGTGTTTCCTGTAAAGTGCGCAGCCGTGCACTGCTTCAGGGAGCCAGCGCAGCCAGCATTTCAATGTAAAAATCGCGATATTTTGAATGGCCCGCGCAGCCCCTTAAAGGGGCCGTGTGGGGCCAAAAAAATTAAAGGGATCATAGGCCCACTGGCTGTCCTGGTGGGGGATGGAGGTGCAGAGGGACAGGCTGTCATGGTGGGGGATGGAGGTGTAGAGGGACAGGCTGTCCTGGTGGGGGATGGAGGTGTAGGGGGACTGGCCGTCCCTTCAGTCCCAGGTTTACTTGGGTGTTGCCAATGGCTGGCACAAGACTGGAGTATCTCGAGCCCGCAGCACTGGAGCAATGTAAAAGCAACTTGCATGTTGAACCAAGTCCTATTCTGCAAAAGGTTTGAAATCAACAAGAGCAAGAATGAATTCTTGATCAAAGGAATCCTGCTGTACACATTAGAAAATCAGATTTGCCACTGCCATTTTATTTACATGCAACAGGTTTTATACAGAAAACCAAAGGCAGAATTTTTTAATCCAGAGAATGACATGGGAGACAATATAATTCTGCCTTTTAAAAAAAAACTTAGAGTAGCCAAGTAGCTCGTGGCAGAGGCCTGAACTTTCACCCTGGTCTTTCATCAAGTTCAAATCTCAGCTCTGACTCACATTTGACTCACATTTTGCTGGTTATTAGCCAAACCATTCAAATGGAGCACATTATGGTAGAAAGGGCATTTTTTGCCTACAAAAAAGTGTAAGAAGAGATGTCTGCCATAAAATAGCAGTTTCTGCCATGGAGAACTAAATCCAAAACACCCCACTGGCTAAGGAATGAAGCATGGCAGAGCTGGGGACCTAAAGGTTCTGGGAGATTGGCAGTCCGTATGGCACTAATTACCAATTACTGGCATCTGGCATTTATGCTGTTAAATCCAGCTCCTTTATCCTAGCAGCAGTTTCACAGACATACGAGAAACTGGATCTTAAAACTAAGCCAATATAAAAAGCAGCTAAAAATAACTGAGTCAATATGAAAGGATCTGATTTTGAATTACCCATTACACAATGTTCATCTTTTCATGAAACAGTTCGAGTGATCACAAAATGTATAGTTCTCAACATTCTGGAGTTTCCCTTGCTCTTTACCAAATCTAGCAGAGCCTTAATGAGTCACATTAAAGCCCATTTCATTGCCTAGCTCCCGGTTATATGCTACAAAGGCTGCCACTTCCATGATCACACCATATCTCCAACAATCTACTGATTGCCCATGTACTCAGTGAATTAAACCGTTCCAGTTTTAGTGATTATATAGAATGGGTTCACCATCGAGTATGGATGAAGCCCCCTTGTATTAGCACAAACTTGACCCTCAACTTACAGCCATAGCAAAACCATTACTGTGACAGCTCTTTGTGCCTTGAACATTGCCGGTTTTACAGCAAGTTTTATTCTGAGCAGTATGGATAAACTGTGCCTCCATTAGGCAGAAACGGGACTCTCAAATTGTAAACTAGGAAGGGATTACAGAAGGAAAAAGGCTTGAAAAGTACCAGAATCAGTTTCAGCTCACCTTGCACTGTTTCTTTTCAAATAGTGCATCAGCGACAGAAGAAGATTTGAAAAGAAACAGAATGCAAGGAACCTGCTCTGCTAAACAGCTGATCTGTGTGCTGCTCTCTTCCTGGTGCTCTGCCTTTCCTCCTGCTATCCCTCCCAGTCATTTCCCAATTGCTGCACTGCCCTCCTGTTCCAATTACACAGTTCTCCCTCCTTACGTTCCATTACCTCAAACCTTTTTTCAGCTAGATAACATTTCAGATTTAAAAATATGATTTACACAAGAGGCTTCTCTGAAGAGCTGGTAAGTGTACTCCTCGTTCCAGCGGAACCTCCATTATCTGCCAATTTCCTTTATCCACCAGGAAATCCCTTCCATTATGGTAAATAAACGAGGTCCACTGTACTGCATTACACAAGTTCACAGAGCTATCAGATTCAACTCAAAAAACCAGAATCCCACCACAACACAGTATATGCAAAGATTTTCCATATGCATCATTTTTGATTCTCTATCAAAGGGATGGGTGCAGCACAACTGTGTGAACAGAGTCCTGGTCTGAGTTCTTGCCATTAGTTTGGAGATCACTGCAATCAGACAGTTTTAACAGCAATTAGAGGCAGAGTCAGATTTCATCTCGGCATTTCCTTTCTCAATTACATACTGCAATACAGCACTGCTTCAATTTCAATACTCTACTCACTCCCTTTTGTTGCACCATTTTCTTTTCTACTATATTTTCAAATTTATAGTTATACAGTAGGGAAAAAATCTCCTCTCTAGATGACAATTATGCAGGGGAATAGCTCAATGAGCACTGGCCACTCTTCCACCCTTCCACAGTGACTGTCCACATGTGGAAGGCTCGACAGCAAGCATCAGTCGGCTGCTAGATCAAGGAGGTCCGATGGAATCACATGTCCAGTTACAGGCATTTTCAGCAGGAATTACTTAATAGCAAACAAGAATGGGAATGTTGGCTGATTTCTTTCCCTAGCCCCAGGGGACACCAAGACCAATTCTAAAACAGCTTAACTCAGCACAAACAAGGAGGATGGATCCGGAGAGAACAACCTAAAAGTACATTGAAGTTTGCCTCCAGTCTCCTGCAAACAGACTGACAGCAGAGGAGGGAGTTCTTAAGGCAAATCTGAAGATGGTAAAAAAAGAAGTGGATTTGAAAATACCTAGAACAAAGACGATTTACACTCAAAAGTGCAGTCAACTGTTCGAGACCAGAGTTGGTACTGCCAAAGTCTTACAAAATACATACAACTCAGCTCAGCCTCTGTTCTACATGAATCAGTACACCACATTTATCTACTGAGCGATCTTACTTTTAATTCTGTTCTAATGGTCTAACCTTAATTCCAATAATGTGTGGAGTAATCTCAAAAAATTACTACAGGAAGAAAAGTTCATGGATGATGTCAAACGTCACATCAGGAAAGGAGTTAAAGGCTAAAACCATGCAAGTCCAATTAAACTTTAGGAATTGTTCAAGCTTCAGTTGAATCCCATCAAACCAGCTCCAGTGACTATTTATGCAAGTTGCTCTTAAAATATGCAACAGAAAATACATACTAAGTTTTTAGTATACTTGGCATTTTATGATTTAGTTGAACAAAATTAAAATGGTGACAGGCAGATCCATTTTAATAATGTCATCCAAGAAGGTGCCCCTTTGCAAGTTGCATTCAGGCAAACTAGTAGCAGTAAAGAAAAAGACTTGCATTTATATAGCGCCTTTCACGACCACCGGACGTCTCAGTCAATGAAGTACTTTTGAAGTGGAGTCACTGTTGTAATATAGGAAACGTGGCAGCCAATTTGCACACAGCAAGGTCCCACAAACAGCAATGTGATAATGACCAGATAATCTGTTTTTGTTAGGTTGGTTGCAGGATAAATATTGGCCAGTACACCGGGGATAACTCCCCTACACTTCTTCGAAATAGTGCCATGGGATCTTTTACGTCAACCTGAGCGCAGACGAGGCCTCAGTTTAACGTCTCATCCGAAAGACGGCACGTCCGACAGTGCAGCACTCCCTCAGCACTGTACTGGAGTGTCAGCTTAGCTTTATGCGCTCAAGTACCTGGAGTGGGACTTGAACCCACAACCTTCTGACTCAGGGGTGAGTGTGCTACCAACTGAGCCACAGCTGACACTGTCTCCGCTGCTTACCAAAGCATGAAAAGAAGCACAGACTAGTGAAGTAATTTTGATGGAACATATCCAGGGAGGAAAATTGATCAACATGAAATGGGATTGGAGCCAACCAAGATCCAACGCTTTATTTTATTTTGACCAAAGAGGTGAGAAAGGAGCATTTATATTTTGTGGCCAAAATAAAAATGTCCCATTTCATTGCAACTAGCTCAAGTCACAATTTAAGTTAACAAAGTCCAAAACTGAACTTACTGTAAGTTAGGGCTGTCGCATTAACACTTGCCCATCACTAATGGGATAGGTCAGTTTCAGACAGAAGCAACAATAAATTCTGCCCCAATACATGGCACAACTGTTGTGTTTGAACACTTAAAAAATAAACTTTTGAAGTTGTGAAAATGAATATATTGCAAGGTATCTATTTTTTGTACAGCTATGAAATCATTGCCATTCATCATAAATAATCTATAGTTTTCAGTCTGTGGAAGTGATAAATTAGAAGACAGTGTGACATTAACACAGCTTTTGTATACGATTTCTGTGGTCACAGGTCAAATTTTGTTCCCGCCCACAGGAAGAATTACTTTATGAAAACTGCTCACTAGAAAAAACCTGCATAACAACCTCTTGCTGTCATGGTCACCTTCACTACTATTCATGCGTCCTTGATGTCAGTTAATATTGACCAAATTGAAGATGATCCAGATCAAATTACAGGAAACTCTATTAACCGCACCGACGGGACCGGCATGGTGCCGGTTTATCGAAAGTACCGGATAACGGAGAGTTATATCTACCGAGGCTATTTTTAACAAAGAAAAATAAATCAAGAAATGTGCAGTATACTTCCGACAGCGCCAGGAGGCCGAGTAGTGGCACTTTTGAAAACTACCCCTACTGACTAAATCAGCGTTCGCGGACTCGGACTTGGACTTGGGATCGGCAACATTGCCGGTTATTTGAGAGGAGTTTTCGGAGTACTCGGCGTTCGCGGAGACTCGACTGCGACTCGGCAACATTGCCGGTTATTTGAGAGGAGTTTTCGGAGGATGATTTTTGCCGGTTAAGCGAGAATTCCAGATATTTGGGTGCCGGATAAACAAAAGTTTCCTGTATGTTGCTTTTAAAAAAAAGCGAGTAGCTCTTGAGCAGGTTGTGGGGTCAAGGTGGAGGGGTGATTTTGGACGGTCAGTGGGGTAACTTGACAAATTACATCACCCTCAGTCATACAGCTGTGGTTCAAGCTCCAATTCACCATGTTAATGCATGATCTAAACTAACTTCAGTGCAGTACCGAGGACGTGCTACATTGTTGGACGTGGCATCCTATGGGTGAAACATTACAACCAAAGGCCTGCCCGCTCAGGTAGATATAAAATATCCCATGACACTTCAGGAGCATGGAGTTCTCCTGGTGTCCTAGGCAACATTCATCCTTCAACGAACACCACCAAAACTGCTTACCTGGTCATTCATCTTTTCCGGTTTATAAAACCCTACTGGGCGCAAATTGGCTGCCATTTGCCTACAAAACACAGACTACACTTCAAAAGTAGTCCATTGGCTGTTAATCAGACTTGCTGAGGACATTAAAGGCACTGTACAAGTACAAGTTATAGGCACGCTCAGGAATAATTAGATATGCTCGGTGTGATCTCCTTGAAAGAGATGGGGCTATTAGGAAATCTCGCCATGGCTTCTGGAAAAGCAAGTCCTGTCGCACCAATGCATTTTTTGAAGCTACGAAAGTGGAAGCCCAATAATGTAAGTCTAGATTTTCCAAAACACCTTGGATAAAATACTACACCGAAAGCTAAGTAATGTTAAGTTTTGTGGGAATGGTGGACAGATATTGGCCTGGACAAGTTGCATTTGCGTAGACAGAAGGTAATTATTAATGGTAGATGCTCTGCATGGGGGGCCAGTCACTAGCAGAGTCCCACAGGGTTTGACGTTAGGGCCGTTGCTCTTCATCTTTATCAATGATCTGGATGAAGGCAGAGGGCAAAAGCGCTATTTTTGTGGGTGACACAAGGGCTGGTTATTCTTTCTGCGCCTCTGGTTTTGGATCTTTCTTAACTAAAATAGCAAAATAATATCAATGCTGCAGATTGATCTGCGGTGATAACAAACCAAAACATGCACAAAATCAGAACTTTGCCGACCAACAATGTTTCCAGCACTTTGCTTTGACTTGCACTGGAAAAACCAATATATGAAGGCCTTGCTTAGTACCCCGCCCACCCCCCCCCCCCCCCCGCCGCCCAGTTAACTCAAATCTCCCTAATCTTGGAACTATTTGTTCAGCTAAAGACTGACCTTTGAAAGGAAGATGTATTGCACAGAAAACTATCATTTTTGTACTATGCATCTAAAGAATGTAAAAGGATTACAAATGCAATGCATTTTGAAATATTGATCACAGAACTTTACTGGAATTGTTTCTTGTGACTTGTACTTTATCCCCTCTACAAAAAAACAAAAAAAAATTATACTGGACTGCAATACAACTGAAAACATGTGCTACAATATTCATTTGTCTTTTCCCTGGTGACTCTCTACTTGGATTCCATGGCGATGATCATGTATCGCAGCTGAGAAGGCCAAAAGGAATTTTAAAAATTCAATCAATAGAGCCAACAAAACACCTTCAATTCAATTTTGAATCAATACCTCAATACCTTCCAAAGAAACTTTCCATTTAGCAAGTCACTGCGCACATGGAGTTTGGCACTGTATTGTAACAGCAAATATTCTGCAAGATTTGGGGCAATACTGCTGTTTATATAGATTTATTTATAAATCTAACTATTGATCTTGTTTATAATATTCACCTAAAGAATTTTAGAGGCTTCAAAATGAATTTATTAACCCTCTTACATTCACTAATGTTGGAGGGCAAATATATTTAAAAGTGCACCAGCGTATGAAGCAGTTACAATTTACTAGGATTGAGTGGCTAAATGGATTACTGGGGGGAAAATATCACATCATATTTCTCTTTGCCCATTAGCCAGAAATGGAAGCAGTTCTGTTGAGAAGTACAGCTTTAACTGATTTTCATAAATCTCCTAATGAAAACCCAATAAATATCTTCAGGCTTTTAATGCATCAGTTCTGGGCATTAGGCTGGAGCATCACTGCCATGGTAGAATGCAGGTTCAATCCCAAAACAGTTATAGGGAGATGCTGAGTGGCAACCGAGAGGATCTGTGGATAATTATACCAGCTCACCAAAGTCTCAAACATCTCAAAATACTTCAATAGCAAATAAATTACTCAGAAGCGAGAGGCTACCAACTGAGCCAAATTGGCAGCTCTCAGGAAAAGACAGAGTATTAGATTATACACAAATAAGACTGGGAAATACCAAGTGCATAACAAACTACATTTTAAATTGTCACTTCATGTCTCCCTGGAAGGTTAGCACACCATTAGGGAACCAGCATCAGTAATGACAACCAAGCAAGTTTGAATCAGCCATCAATACTACAAAATCACATTCTGAAAACGTAGCACAGCAAAACATTTCCATCATTCTACTGTGTTACATTTCAAATTCCCCTGCTTTTTATCTGAACACCTAGCAGCTTTTTTTCCCCAAACAGATGCTGCCAATATAAGCTTCAGTGGGCCTGCTTGGCATTTTAATTAAATCTTCATTCATTCTCACTCAAAGTGAAGACATCAGAACATTAAGATGCTTTAAACACTTGTATTGTAACTTTTTTGTTGCACTTTGGGATAATTGTTTTCATATCCACTACTGATGTTGCACATCAGATTTACTTCTAGCTAAAAATATTCATTTCTCTTCCCTTGCTGCATGACCATTCCCAATTATGGGCTATGCCATAACTATAATTTATCTAAAAGTGCACTTATAATGGGTGAATAATTAGTCAATCTTAACCCCCCACCACCACCCCCCAAATCACAGATTTATCAACTGGTAGTCCAGACAAAGATGATTTGTCCCCAGCAACAGGAAGGGGACTCCAGTAGCAGTCCAGAAACTCCTAAAGCCCATCTGGTCAAGAGACAAACGATCCAATCATCACATTGCACACTTCCTTCCCTTTCACCTTCACAGCCTAAGCATTTAGCCAATATGATCAAATGTGCAGCAATGCAGATTCCTCCCCACCAAATTATGTGGAGGAAGGGGTCTCTGAACCTGAAGCTACCCATGAGAATTAAACTGCATTTCAATTGACTGGACTGTCAACCACTGCTGAAATTTTAAAAGTGACCTCAATTTCCATAGCCGAGTGTGACATGCCTATTTTTCCTCATTTTCCAAAAATAATCATGCAATGAATTGCACAACCAATGAACCTGATCATTCACACAAAGTTAGCAGTTAAAGTCAGTGACCAACAGTGCACACAATGGCTTCCTTAGATCTAAACAAAACAAAGATAAGCTATTTTTATCAATTCAAAAAAAGGCCCGAGATAGTATTTAATAGGGAAGGAAATTATAGGACATAGTTTTTTGTTCAAAGAATGCATTTTTTTTAAGCTATATGCTGATTTTAAAAAAGATTGACCTTTCATGCCCGGGGGGGGGGGGGGGGGGGGGGGGGGAGAATCAGCATCCGATCTTGCCACTTAGCCCTGGAATGTACCTCATGCAACCTGGAGTAACTCCATTTGTTGTACTGGGGACCACAACTTCAGACTGGCTCGGGGTGGGTGGAGTGTCAGGAGTGATATTGGTGAATGTGCAATGCATCATGCTTCCCTAGAATCAAACTGTTCGACAGATTTTTGCGAGACAAGGGTATAAAAGGATATGAAGTAATGGCAGGCAGATGGAGTCAAGATGCATCTCAGCCACGATTTCATTGAATGGTGAAACAGGCTTGAGGGGCAGAATGGCCTACGACTACTCCTGTTCCTATGTTCCAGACCAGCTATCAAGGTGGCCCAAAGTTGTAATTCCCAGTTGTTATAAATGGATCATCCAAGGATGTCTAGCCATCAGTGATATCAATGCAACAGCCAAGTCAAAGTAAATATTCAACTCTTATTTTAGAAACGTTTTACCAGGATTCGGTTTTTCCAAGATAAATTTACAATATTTTTACCGTCACCTTGTATGCTCCAAGTGACCTCATCCCTTTTGTGCCGATAGTAATCAAAGAAGGAGGTAATTTTCATTTACTATTCAAACGATTCAAAGGCTTTCAAAATAGCCTTACAGTAAAAGCCTGAAATGCTATATATTGAATGGGAGTTCATGTAGCTCAAAAGTGGGTAGTGGTGAGTTTAAAAGCTAAGCCCATCTTATAATCTCAGCACCTTTCACTATAAAGAGACACGGCTGTAATAATTTGGAGATTTATGAATTTTTCAAGTGATGAGGAAATGTGATTAAAAATTGGCTTCAGTCATCTATAGCTTTCGAGAGTTGTTTAGTCTTGTCAGGGTCAGTCAATGCAGTCACTGGCTTGATTCATTCATATTTTCAATGAGAACCAGCTAGCTATGTTTGTCAATGCTGCGGTCTCTGCTCAAACTAATTAGGTTACGTTTTCTTGGTGACTGGGCAGTCTTTGAAATGTCAATATATTGCAGTTTGCAGACTCACAGTAGATGAATTACAGGAAACTTTCGTTTATCCGGCACCCAAATATCCGGAATTCTCGCTTAACCGGCAAAAATCATCCTCCGAAAACTCCTCTCAAATAACCGGCAATGTTGCCGAGTCGCAGTCGAGTCTCCGCGAACGCCGAGTGCTCCGAAAAATCCTCTCAAATAACCGGCAATGTTGCCGATCCCGAGTCCGAGTCTGAGTCCGCGAACGCCGATTTAGTCAGTAGGGGTACTTTTCAAAAGTGCCACTACTCGGTCTCCTGGCGCTGTCGCAAGTCCGAAACATTGCAGTAGCATGAGTAGATTCTCCCGTGCTGCTTGGAGTCTCTTTGTTAAAAATAGCCTCGGTAGATATAACTCTCTGTTATCCGGTACTTTCGATAAACCGGCACCACGCCGGTCCCGTCGATGCCGGATAAACGAAAGTTTCCTGTAGTTACCTCTAATAAATGGTTTATGGGGCATGTTGAAGGGAGGATAGTTAATAACTCAACATCAACGCCGATGGTGTACTTCTTTTGCAAATGTAAGCCCACTATTTAAGGAGGGAGAGAGAGAGAAAACGGGGAACTACAGACCAGTTAGCCTGACATCAGTAGTAGGGAAAATGCTAGAACCTATTAAGGACGTGGTAACAGGGCACTTAGAAAATAATAGGATTGGGCAGAGTCAACACAGATTTATGAAAGGGAAATTGCATTTGACAAATCTGTTAAGAGTTTTTTGAGGTTGCAACTAGAAGAATAGATAAAGGGGAACCAGTGTATTTGGATTGTCAAAAAGGCATTCAATAAGGTGCCACACAAGAGGTTATTGAACAAAATTAGGGCTCATGGAATTGGGGCAATATACTAGCATGGATTGAGGATTGGTTAACTGACAGAAAACAGTAGGAATAAACGGGTCATTTCGGGTTGGCAGGCTGTAACTAGTGGGGTACCGCAAGGATCAGTGCTTGGGCCTCAGCTATTCACAATCTACTTGTGATTTGGATGAGGGGACGAAATGTAATATATTCAAGTTTGCTGATAACACAAAGCTGGGTGGGAATGTAAGTTGTGAGGAAGATGCAAGGAGGCTTCATGGGGATATAGACAAGCTCAGTGAGTGGGCAAGAACATGGCAAATGGAATATAATGTGGAAAATATAAAGTTATCCACTTTGGTAGGAAAAATAGCAAAGCAGTATTTTTTTTAAATGGAGAGATTGGGAAATGTTGGTGTTCCGAGGGACCTGGGTGTCCTTGTACACAAATCAGAGTTAACATGCAGGTACAGCAAGCAATTAGGAAAGCAAATGGTATGTTGGTCTTTATTATAAGAGAATTTGAGTATAAGAGTAAAGGCGTCTTACTGCAAATATAGGGCCCTGGTGAGACCACACCTGGAGTATAGTGTACAGTTTTGGTCTCCTTACCTAAGGAAGGATATACTTGCCATAGACGGAGAACCAGGGGTGTCAGTCTCAGAATAAGGGGCCGGCCATTCAGGACTGAGATGAGGAGAAATTTCTTCACTCAAGTTGGTGAATTTTTGGAATTGTCTACCCCAGGGGGCTGTGGAGGCTCAGTCGTTGAGTATATTCAAGACAGAGATCGACAGATTTTTGGATGTTAAGGGAATCAAGGGATATGGGGATAGCGCAGGAAAGTGGAGTTGAAGTTGAAGATCAGCCATTATCTTATTGAATGGCAGAGCAGGCTCGAGGGGCCAAATGGCCTACTCCTGCTCCTATTTATGTTCTCATGTCTGGCATGAAAGCACTGCCCTAGCTGCTTAACTTCAGTCTAGTTGACAGCTGGGCTTCGTGCAATAGACAGGAATTTTACATCGTCCATAAAAAGCACATTGAGAAGTCCACAAAATGTCTAGTTCATCCAAAAGTTGTGCAGCTTTTCAGACTGCGAGATGATATTTCAACATCTTGTGGACTGATTCTATCCTATTATCTATTTATTTGTACTGTCAGTAACTTGCTGTCTTACTCCTTCTGTATATTATCCTACATGTAAACAAATCAAATGGTTAGCTTTAGCTTGACTGTTAAGGTCAGTGTAGTATTCACTACCTTTCAGAGCAAACTGGGGACTGTGGTGGGCATTCTACATCATCGCCAATACAATATGACAGTTTTGGGATAAGGTTGTAGGTTCCAGTTCAGAGGAAAGCCAGTCTGCTCATGGAAATTGGCTTTCTGCTGTGAAAGCAAGTTAAAAATTTGTTGCCACTGAGGTAAGTAGTACACAGTTTAATAAAGTCGCTCACTTCTACTCTTCACTGCTGAAGTTCTGCCAGTTTGCAGCAACTTTGGTGCAAAGTATAGAGCAGGGGTCATGACTAAAGAAAATGCATTCCCGAATGAACCCTGGTGCAAAAATAAGATCCCTCAGTATATGGGTACTGAATTTAAATAAAGGAAACTACGATGGTATGAGGCGCGAGTTGGCTAGGATGGATTGGGGAACGTTACTTAAAGGGTTGACGGTGGATAGGCAATGGCAAACATTTAAAGATCGCATGGATGAACTACAGAATTTGTTCATCCCTGTTTGGCATAAAAATAAAACAAAAAAGGTGACTCAACCGTGGCTAACAAGGGAAATTAGGGATAGCATAAGATCCAAGGAGAGGACATATAAATTGGCCAGAATAAGCAGCAAACCTGAGGATTGGGAGCAGTTTAGGATTCAGCAAAGGAGGACAAAGGGATTAATTGAGGGGGGAAATAGAGTATGAGTGTAAGCTTCCAGGGAACATAAAAACTGACTAAAAGCTTCTATAGATATGTGAAGAGAAAAAGATTGGTGAAGTCAAGCGCAAGTCCCTTGCAGTCAGAATCAGGGGAATTTATAATGGGGAACAAAGAAATGGCTGACCAATTAAATACATACTTTGGTTCTGTCTTCACAAAGGAGGACACAAATAATCTCCCAGAGATGTCGGGGAACATAGGGTCTAATGAGAGGGAGGAACTGAATGAAATCAGTATTTGTAGGGAAATTGACAGGATTGAAGGCCGATAAATCCCCAGGGCCTGATAATCTACATCCTAGGGTACTTAAGAGGCCCTAGAAATAGTAGATGCATTGCTGGTCATCTTCCAACATTCTGGAGACTCGAACAGTTCCCATGGATTGGAGGATAGCTAATGTAACCCCACTAATTAAAAAAGGTGGTAGAAAGAAAACAGGGAATTATAGACCAGTAAGCCGGACATCGGTAGTGGGCAAAATGCTAGAGTCCATTATAAAAGATGTAATAGCAGAGCACTTGGAAAACAGTGACAGGATCGGACAAAGTCAACATGGATTTACAAAAGATAAATCATGCTTGACTAATCTACTGGAATTTTTTGAGGATGTAACTGGTAGGATAGATAAGGGAGAACCAGTGGATGTGGTGTATTTGGACTTTCAGAAGGCTTTCGATAAGGTCCCGCATAAGAGATTAGCGTGCAAAGTTAAAGCACATGGGACTGAGGGTAAGGTACTGACTTGGATAGAAAACTGGTTGGCAGACAGGAAGCAAAGAGTTGGAATAAACGGGTCTTTTTCCAGAGTGGCAGGCAGTGACTGGTGGGGTACCGCAGGGATCGGTGCTAGGACCCCAATTATTCACAATATATATTAATGATCTAGACGAGGGAACTAGATGTAATGGCCCAGAAATTGGAGTTCGATGGTTGCCGCAGGGGTAAGGATCCCCCGCGATAATCGCACTCCGCGCCTACCTTTATGGTTTTGGCCCACACGAACTTCAGTTCCTGGGCCTCTCCCTGGTGCCGGCGCCAGTGTGTGCGCGTCCCAGAGGCGCAGTTAGTGCGATGCGACCTCTGGGATCACGTGGGCCAGTTAGAGCCAATGGCAGCACACCATCTTTCATTCATAGTTTTGACAGCAAGAGCTGTCAAAACTATGAATACAACAAGCCCCCAAAAGAACAGCTAAACCTCAATTAAAGTTAAAAAAAAGAGATCACATTAATAAAATAACTATATTTAAATAAATTAACCACTTTAAACAAAAATTTAGTTTTGAAAAAATTTAAATTCTTTTTAAAAGTTATAAAAATAAACTTAGCTTTCTTTAAAGTCTCTAAAAAAGATAAACCTGTTGAAAAAAATGTAATACTTAATTAACTACTTACCTTGTTAAAAGGGGGTCTTACGCCTGCTTTCTTTGTGTAAAATCTTCAACACTTACCTGCGCGTTCAAACCTGAAAAAAAACAAAGTGTGCTGCGTGCGCGCAACCTGTAGCGCACACGCGGTTCACTTAGGAACCGCCCCCTTTGCCATACACGAAGTGCCGGTTTCCCGCGCATGCGCAGTGCATGCAGGAAACCGGCACTTCGGGACCTAATACGCGAGAGTACACAGTGCGTACTCTCCCGCATTAGGTCTAATTTTCGGGCCAATATCTCCAAGTTTGCAGACGACACAAAGCTGGGTGGGAGTGTGTGCTGTGAGGAGGATGCAGAGGAACTCCAGTATGATTTGGACAGGTTGGGTGATTATACTGCATCTGCCCAATGTGAATAAATGCGAGGTTATCCACTTTGGTGGCAAAAACAGGAAGGCAGATTATCTGAACGGCAATAGATTGGGAAAAGGGGAAGTGCAACGAGACCTGGGTGTCCTTGTGCACCAGTCGCTGAAGATAAGCATGCAGGTGCAGCAGGCGGTTAAGGCGGCAAATGGTACGTTGGCCTTCATAGCGAGAGGATTAGAGTTCAGGAGCAAGGATGTCTTGCTGCAGTTGTACAGGGCCTTGGTGAGACCACACCTCGAGTCTTGTGTGCAGTTTTGGTCGCCTTATCTGACAGACTAGATGCAGGAAGGCTGTTCCCGATGGCGGGGGAGTCCAGAACCAGGGGTCACAGTCTAAGGATAAGGGGTAAGCCATTTAGGACTGAGATGAGGAAGAATTTCTTCACCCAGAGAGTGGTGAACCTGTGGAATTCTCTACCACAGAAGGCAGTTGAGGCCAATTCATTAAATATATTCAAGGAGTTAGATATATTTCTTAAGGCTAAGGGGATCAAGGGATATGGGGAGAAAGCAGGGACAGGGTACTGAATTTGGACGATCAGCCATGATCGCATTGAATGGCGGAGCAGGCTCGAGGGGCCGAATGGCCTACTCCTGCTCCTATCTTCTATGTACGGCTGCAGGGCATTCTGAAGGGGGAGGGTGAACAGTCAGAGGTCGTAGTTCACATTGGTACCAACGACATGGGTAGAAAGAGGGATGGAGGTCCTGCAACAAGAATTTAGGAAGCTAGGTAGCAGATTAAAAAGCAGGACCTCACAGGTTGTAATCTCTGGATTACTCCCGGTGCCACGTGCTAGTGAGTATAGGAATAGGAGGATAGAGCAGATGAATGCGTGGCTAAAGAGTTGGTGCAGGAGGGAGGGCTTTAGTTTCCTGGATCACTGGGTCTGCTTCTGGGGAAGGTGGGACCTGTACAAGTCAGACGGGTTGCACCTGAACCGGACCATCCTCCTTGCGGGGAGGTTTGTTAGTACTGTGGGGGGGGGGGGGTTTAAACTAACTTGGCAGGGGGATGGGATACGGAGTGGAGCTATAGTAGGGGGTGATGCACAGCCAAATATAGGAGGAAAAACACAAGTCAGCCTGGAAGGCAGAGCAAATATGTAACGGCACAAGGGAGTATGGCAAGGCTGGATGGCATTTATTTTAATGCAAGGTGTCTTGCGAGTAAGGTAGATGAATTGAAGGTGTTGATGAACACTTGAGAGTATGATATTGTTGCTATCAGAGACATGGTTGAGGGAGGGGCAGGACTGGCAGCTCAATATTCCGGGGTATAGAATCTTCAGGCGAGACAGAGGGGGATGTAAAAAAGGAGGGGGTGTCGCAATATTAATCGAGGAGTCAATTACTGCTCTAAGGAGGGATGATATCTTAGCAGGTTCCTCTAATGATGCCATATGGGTAGAACTTAAAAACTAAAAGGGGGCAAGCACTTTGCTGGGAGTGTACTATAGGCCCCCAAACAGTCAGGGGGAGATAGAGGAACAGATATGTAGGCAAAGCTCAGAGGTGTAGAAATAATAGTGTAATAATAGTCGGGGATTTCAACTTCCCCAATATTAACTGGGATAGTCAGAGTGTGAAAGGCTTAGAGGGTGAGGAATTCTTAGTGCATCCAGGAGAGCTTTTTGAGCCAGCATGTAGAAAGTCCTACAAGAGAGGGGGTGGTACTGGACCTAATTCTCAGGAATGTAGCCGGGCAAGTGGTAGAAGTGTCAGTAGGAGAGCATTTTGGTGACAGTGACCATAATTCGGTGAGATTTAAGGTAGTCATGGAAAAGGACAAAGATGGACCGTAAATAAAGGTTATCAATTGGGGGAAGGCCAATTTTAATATGATAAGGCAGGATCTGGCCAGTGGACTGGGATCAGCTACTTGTAGGAAAATCCACATCAGAGCAGTGGGAGTCTTTCGGAAAGGAAATAGAGAGAGTACAACGCCAACATGTTCCTGTAAAGGTCAAGGGTGGGACCAACAAACCCAGGGAACCCTGGATGTCAAGGGATATACAAGAATGGATTAGGGAAAAAAAGGGAGGCTTTTGGCAGATACAAAGGACTAAAAACAGTGGAAGCCCTAGGAGTATAGAACGTGCAGGGGGGTACTTAAAAAAGAAATTAGGAGAGCAAAGAGAGGGCATGAAAAAACACTGGCAGGCAAAATAAAGGAAAATCCCAAGGTGTTTTGTAAGTATATTAAGGGTAAGAGGATAACCCGGGAAAGAGTAGGGCCCATTAGGGACCAAAGTGGCAATGTGTGTAGAGCCGGAAGATGTAGGTGAGGTTTTAAATGAATATTTTGCATCTGTGTTCACTATGGAGAAGGACGATGTAGGCATAGAAATCAGGCAGGGGGATTGTGATATACTTGAACAAATTAGTATTGAGAGGGAGGAGGTACTAGCGCTTTTAGCGGTCTTAAAAGTGGATAAATCCCCAGGCCCAGACGAGATGTATCCCAGGCTGCTGTGTGAGGCAAGGGAGGAGATTGCAGGGGCTCTGACACAAATTTTCAGAACCTCTCTGGCCACAGGGGAGGTGCCAGAGGACTGGAGAACTGCTAACGTAGTACCATTATTCAAGAAGGGTAGTAGGGATAAACCAGGGAATTACAGGCCAGTGAGCCTATCAGTAGTAGAGAAATTATTGGAAAAAATTCTGAGGGACAGAATTAGTCTCCACTTGGAGAGGCAGGGATTAATCAGGGATAGTCAGCATGGCTTTGTCGGGGGAGATCATGTCTAACCAATTTGATTGAATTTTGCGAGGGGGTGACTCGGTGTGTGGATGAGGGTAGTGCAGTTGATGTAGTCTACATGGACTGCAGTAAGGCTTTTGACAAAGACTGGTCAAGAAGGTAAGAGCCCATGGGATCCAGGGCAATTTGGCACATTGGATCCAAAATTGGTTTAGTGGCAGGAGGCAGAGGGTGATGGTCGAAGGTTGTTTTTGTGACTGGAAGCCTGTGTCCAGTGGTGTACCGCAGGGATCGGTGCTGGGTCCTTTGCTGTTTGTAGTGTACATTAATGATTTAGATATGAATGTAGGAGGTATCAGTAAGTTTGCAGATGACACGAAAATTGGTGGCGTGGTAAATAGCGAGGAGGGAAGCCTCAGGCTACAGGATGATATAGATGGGATGGTTAGATGGACAGAACAGTGGCAAATGGAATTTAACCCTGAAAAGTGTGAGGTGATGCATTTTGGGAGGAGTAACAAGGCAAGGGATGGTAGGACCCTAGGAAGGACAGAGGAACCTTGGTGTGCATGTACATAGATCCCTGAAGGCAGCAGGACAGGTAGATAAGATGGTTAAAAAGGCATATGGGATACTTGCCTTCATTAGCCGAGGCATAAAATATAAGAACAGGGAGGTTATGATGGAGCTGTACAAAACGCTAGTTAGGCCACAGCTGGAATACAGTGTGCAGTTCTGGTCACCACACTATAGGAGGATGTGATTGCACTGGAGAGGGTGCAGAGGAGATTCACCAGGATGTTACCTGGGCTGGAGCGCTTCAGCTATGGAGAGAGACTGGACAGGCTGGGGTTGTTTTCCTTAGAGCGGAGAAGGCTGAGGGGGGACCTGATTAAGGTGTACAAAATTATGAGGGGCATGGATAGGAACTTTTCCCCTTAGTAGAGGGGTCAATAACCAGGGGGCATAGTTTCAAGGTAAGGGGCAGGAGGTTTAGAGGGGATTTGAGGGAAAACATTTTCACCCAGAGGGTGGTTAGAATCTGGAACTCACTGCCTGAAAGGGTGGTAGAGGCAGGAACCCTCAACATTCAAGAAGCATTTAGAGGAGCACTTGAAACGCCATAGCATACAAGGCTACGGACCAAGTGCTGGAAAATGGGATTAGAATAGACAGGGCTTGGTGGCCGGCACGGACACGATGGGCCGAAGGGCCTCTTTCTGTGCTGTATAACTTTATGACTATGGGGCCAAGAGTCGGCTTTAACAGCTTCTACCAGCATATGGTTTTTTCAAAGAAAATGTCAATTACAGGATAATGCTGGTATACTGCAGCTTTACTTCTTTCAATGCACATGTTAAAACTACATTCTTCTATACCCAACATTTGAATACTTTTTCTTCAAATGCTTTGCAGTCACCAAGATATTCAACTAAATTTCTTCTCCATCTATTTTCACTTCAATCACATCAGGAAACAAATTTAACATCTATAATTTTTCTGTTGACAGACTGTTACAAAATCAGATAAAATGCAATTCAGTCATTACCAAGAGTAAACACGAATTTCTATAATTTCTATAAACTGTTCAACAGTACTATGCATAGCCAAGTAGGAGGGAAGTGTAGGAAATTTCTGCTCAATCTTAAAATGTAATAAAAACTCCAGAATCCAATCTTACAATTCCTACCAGTTGTATTTTACACGCAATATATCCTTGGTCCCAACAGCATAAGAGCCATTATCCAGAAACTTGAACCTTTTCAAATCAAGTCTTTCTAAAAAAAAAAGTTACTCAAGGCATTAGCAGTGTTTGCTGCAAATGATTTCCCTATGTCCATGAATTAATTTCTTCTAATCTGGCCTTTCAAGCTTTTAACATAAAAATTCTGATAGACAAGAGTCCTTGGATTGAGATGTATCCTACTCACTCAAAGCTCTATCCATTCACAAGTGGTCAATTTAAAATGATCAAGCTCTGGAGAGGATGAAAAGTTTCATTCTTTTTTTTAATAAAAACGCAGAGAATTATTAGACATCGAATGCTTTGGAGTAGTTGAGGCAAAGACCACATCATCTTTTAAGGGCAGAGCAGCTAAATTTTGGAAAAGAAAAAAGCCCTTCACTGCCACCGGACGTCCCAAAGCGCTTTACAGCCAATGAAGTACTTTTGAAGTGTAGTCACTGTTGTAATGTAGGAAACGCGCCAGCCAATTTGCACACAACAAGCTCCCACAAACAGCAATGTGATAATGACCAGATCATCTGTTTTAGTGATGTTGATTGGGCAATAAATATCGGCTAGGACACCAGGAATAACTCCCCTGCTCTTCTTCGAAGTAGTGCCATGGGATCTTATGTCCACCCGAGAGCGCAGACGGGGTCTCGGTTTAACGTCTCATCCGCAAGACGGCATCTCCAACAATGCAGCACTCCCTCAGTACTGCACTGGAGTGTCAGCCTAGATTTTGTGCTCAAGTCTCTAGAGTGGGACTTGAACCCACAACCTTCTGACTCAGAGCCACAGCTGACACAGGAAGCAGAGAAAGACAGAGCTATGGCGAGAAAGCAGTCGGCTTAGCTTTGAAATTCGCTAGCAAAAAGCTGGTACAGACAGTGGGCCAAAT
This sequence comes from Squalus acanthias, assembly GCA_030390025.1. Taxonomy (NCBI): domain Eukaryota; kingdom Metazoa; phylum Chordata; class Chondrichthyes; order Squaliformes; family Squalidae; genus Squalus; species Squalus acanthias. The sequence goes on from CM059428.1 coordinate 142,391,140, forward strand.
GGCCTCCTTCTGTGTAGTAAACATCTAATGTTTCCAAACAGTTTGACTTCCTTTTCTGAGCTAACTGACAATTTTGAGGCGTTGCAATTAGAGATCAGCCTTCTACCTCTTTCCTCCTTTAAGATCCTTTGAAACCCTACTTCTTTATCTGCCCCAATAGCTCATGTGACTTGATGTCAAATTTTGTTTTGATGACGCTCCTCTGAAGCGCCGTGGCAAGTTTTACTACGTTAAAGGTGCTATATAAATACACGTTGTGGTTCTGCTGATTCACACATCAATTCTAATTGTGCTAGTTTCTCAGTCAAATTCTATTAAGTACCAACAATAATAGTATTCGAAAAAAGTGCCAATCTTTGAGTTTGCAATAGCTTCAGGGGGGCATTTAGACTTGCTGCTTGCAAGGTACAAAGCAGTACTACAGGGATGAATGCAATATTGATGTCCTGGCTATGAGTCATTACAATTAATGCAAATGATAATTGCATAACCCTTTGATTAAAATAGATTTACAACAGATTTTTGAGGGCTGATACCCCGAACTCTAAAATAATTGAGTCACTTATTTACTAAGTGGTTTATTTTTTTTTAAATTTAGAGGCCGGTAACGATTTGGTGAATAAACTCTCAGCACAGGGGAAACTTCTACAAGTACCAGAAGTGCAGAACATATCAGTGAATAACACCTTCTTGGCCAAGCATTCAATTATATAGCTTCCTTCACAATCAGGGCACAGGCATTCTTAATCTACATATTTTGAAATTTCATGGCTGAATCCACAACAGGAAAGAAGAATGGTTTACACTTGAATAGTTTACACTAAGGAATATCAGCTCAGTCCATTTCAGGTTAAATCTATGGAAATAGGCACAAGGAAAATTCAAACCTCAGAAGGTAGACAGCTTCAAGTGTGAAAACTAAGCCACAATCTACAACTTCAGAGATAAGAAAATGTAAAGCACCACATTTAGCCATAACCAATTCAGTTATTCATTCACATTGAACTGACAGTGCTATTTAATTTACCTTCTCCTTAAAGACTTCCACCTCATGGGCTACTCTGACCAAAAATAATTTCCTCCCCTCACTGCAGATTGCTTGCCTGACACCCAGTCCTGGATGATCTGCAATTTTCTCCAGTTAAACATTGGGAAGACCGAAGTCATCATTTTCAGCCCCGTCACAAACTCTCTACCCTTGCCGATTCCGTCCACCTTTCCAGCCACCGCCTTAGCTTGAAGCCAACGGTTTGCAACCTCGGTATGCTCCGAACAAAGTTTCCAACCCCATATCCTCTCCATCAGAAAGACCGCCTACTTCCACCTCAAACATTGCTCATCTCCACCCCACCTCAGCCCAACTGCTGCCAAAACTCTCATCCATGCCAGTCACCTCCAGGCTCGACTATTCCAATGCTCTCATGACTGGCTTCCCATCCTTCACCCTCAGTAAACTTCATCTTACCCAATACTCTGCTGCCTGTATCCTAACACGCACCAAGTCCCGCTCACCCAGCACCACTGTGCTCGCCGACATACCTTGGCTCCCGCTCCACCAATACCTCAAATTTTAAATTCTCATCCTTGTGTTTAAATCCCTTCCTGGCCTCACCCTTCGCCATCTCTGTCACCTATCCTAGCCGTGTAAAGGTCGGAGAACTCTGCGTTCCTCCAATTCTGGCCTGATGTGTATCCCCCACTTCCTTCACCCAACCATTGGCAGCTGTGCCTTCAGCCGTCTAAGGTGCCAAGCTCTGAAATTCTCTCTCAAGCCTTTTGCCTCTTCACTCATCTCATCCTTTGACCCTCCTTAAAACCTAACTCTGATCAATCTTTGTCACCCCTCCTAATATTTCTTTCTTTGGCGCAATAAATTTGTGTCATATGCTTCTGTAAAGCACCTTGGGACATTTTTCTGGTTAAAGGCACTATATAAATGCAAGTTGTAGTTGTGGTGTAATAATTTTAGGGTTTCACTAGATATTTCCCTTTAGCTCCACAGCAAGGATCAGTCCTGCAAGCAAGCCCTAGTTTCCTACAGACCCGAACGTGACCTCAAACGCACAATGCATGCTCGGAGACCCAACAGAACACCTAAATAACTAATTTGATGATTGGAACTGACAAGTCCCTTCATGCTCGCCAAGCCTTTGGATAGCAGAAGAATCAACATGGTCAGACTATTTGACTGAACAGTAGTAGAAAAACATTTGACTGCAAAGTACAACTACACCTCCTTGGGTACAAAAATAATTTGGGGGAAACAAAACACACTGCTAACTCTTGACAATATTAAACCTGAACCAATGTGAGCAACTTAACATTTATAAGTGAAGTTATGTCCAATCACTGGAATATTCAACATTTGTCCACCTCCACATGGATTCCACTAAATTATACAGGAAGAACTGAAAAGTTGCAGCAGGCTACTGGAGATATAACTTTGAATTTCAAACTGGAATACAGGAATTCAAAAGGTATCTAACTGTTGAACACAGCGAGCTTACTTAAAATGATAGTTTCCTAAACTTCAACCAGATGCTAAACAAATTCATTTGCACATGACTGCAAACACCTTTAGCTTAAAAGTAACTGCAGGATAAAGCAAGTAGCTTGTGCTATAGTTTCTATATCCTTTACAATACTGGCATAACAAGAATGTCCCAATTCTGGAGTATGAAAGTCACTCAACGATATTCAAGTCTATGTAGATCCCAGCTATACTGCCTGTTGCAGTAAACAAAATTTTAAGACAGTGAGCGGCATAAAACGAGATATTTAAAATATAAATTTTGATTTAAAATAGGACAGATCTTCCTATCCAACATATACTGTACATATCACCTGAAGATTGCACAAGGACTCTCACCAGTGTAAGACAATGAGGACCTGAGATTTTAAACAAGGTTACAAGTCTGAAATAGTTATCTTACAGTACTTCATCTTGAAAATTTTACCTTCACGCCATGACCAACATCATCCAACACCGTGTAGTCTATTGGCTTCCGAATGTATCTGACCGGTCGTTCAACACTGGCTGGTGCTATGATTTTGTGAGTTCTTGATGTGTTCTTGTTGGTAGTTAGAATACCTATCTCACGGCGAGCCACTTTTTCTTTATGGATGTCCACAGTCTAGTTAAAAAAAGAATAAAGTTAATTTAATTTTTCAGAATTTATATTCGAATTATGAATTCAGACATGCAATGTCAAATCTGAACATTTTTTTCCTCTTCCTCCTCTCCACTTTCTTTCACTCTCCCCCTTCCAAGCTGCTGAATAGCAATGATCTTAAGAATCTGTTGAAGAAAAATTCTTTGCTTGTGTCAGCCTCATATCATGATAGCTGAAATTAAGAACCTGTCTATAGCTCAATACCATTGAGTATTTAGCTCAGTGCTGATGCAATATGTACAGAAAATATGTCAGTTTAGTTTTGACTGATTGTTGAGCTATGTGATCAAGAAACATTAACCCTAAAAAGAGGAAATCAAATGCACTGCATGTTACTAAGGCTGGATGGCCAAAAATTGATACAAAAAACAAAATGAATAACATTGTTATAAGACCTTAAAATCCAAATAAATATATTTAATACTTTCATGTGAAGTTTGGTTTCACTGCAAGCCAGTAACTGTGCAGTGCCTAAGCTAATTTAGAAAAAAATCCCAGTACACATTTCAAAATAAAATATGCAGTCAACATATGCTATAGGCCTAATATTTGCCAACAGTGCATAATAAATCTATTTAAATCTGCAATTTCACCCTTGCTGCATGAATATTTTAATATAAATCTAATTTGTACTAGCACACCAGAATTCTGGAAATGACAATTATGGTCTACTCCTGCTTATTAAAAAGGTAAAATTTACTCAAAGTTGAATTATCCAGTAATGTGAATTAAGCACATGTAATGAAACACCATAGGAATTTTCTTTTGCACAATTTCAATTCAAATTAAGCAAATTTAAATCAAGAGCTGTTGACTAAACTTCCTTAAGCTATGAGCAAGAGCAAATTTTCCTATTTAATTTCAGCCCTGCAAAAGAAAGTATTCTATTGTTCCTATAGAAGAGCAAAGCAAATTTTTCAACTCTTTAGATTTACAGCTAGATGCTGTTGGGTGGATGCAGGAAATGGAGACCAAATTTAGAAATCATTAACCCAAGTTTGTGATAGTAAATCATACCAGAATTTACCTCATTCAAAACTACCAACTGAATTCCATTCTGTACAAAGTTCTACTCTATTGTCTCTGTACCTCTCCCCATGCACTCATTTCAAACTCCTCATCCATAAATGCTTTTTCCCCAGCCTACGTCTACACATCCTCTAGACTTAAATGCCAGCCCATCTCCTCCGTCCTTCAAGCCTTTGTGTTCCTCCATTCCATCTTTGGTGATAGAGTCTTGAACCATGTTGGCCCTACATTCAAACTGTCTCCCTAAAATCCTCCATCTTTCTACCTCTCAAAAGCCTCCCCAAAACATACATCTTCAATAGTCCTTCTGTCACCTTTATTGAATCTGCAGTTCATTATCGTTGCTTGCAGGCCCTCAGTACTATGCTCAAGTGCCAGTCTGGATTATGTGCTCAAGTCTCGAGTAGGGAGTGAACCCATAATTTTGACTCAGGCGATTGTGCTACCTTTGAGCCAAGGCTGACACCTTATGACATGGTACAAACCGAACATCTAAATTACTAATGACAGTGCAAAGAAAATACTAGCAATTCTGATTCTATAGCTATAAATCCAGCCCCTAACCACCAGCAAAAGTCATGGAACTGTCAAGAACTGGCCTTTTCAAAAAAAAAATCTATACTTCACTCTAAGGCAATTGTTTACAAATATCTGAACAGTTCATTCTGTTCAGTAGACAATGACAACAGGATTAAGGATTTTATTTTAGCTTTTCTGTTGATCCGATATTAGAATAGGAACAAATCTTCAGGTTAAAATTACAACAAACTTGTCAAACACTGCTCAGTCAGCAGATTCAGGAACAGGTGGTCTGACAATCAGTACTAAAGATTCAGATGTGAAAGAATATTATGGATTAAGTTTTCATGTGGCTTGTAAATTGACAGTAAACAGTGTAGCAAAGAAGTTCTGGGTGTGTTTCCACAGAAACCCTCCTTCTCCACCCCACACAACTGTTTCTACATGACAGGAAATTGCTCTATTTCAGGTGTGTGTAAAATTAGCTACATTGTGCTACATTAACTGATAATTTCCTTTACTGTGTACATAGGGTGTGGCACCAGTACCCCTGTGAAACGTTAAGGCTGAAAAAATGTATCACTTCATTCATATCAATACTCAGTTCACTTCTGGGCACTGGAGACACTGGCACAACATACAGCCCTGCCCACTAAGTTCTCTTAAATGTGCAGATTTGTATGTGTGAATTTTCATTAATTTGAGTTTTGCAGGTATATTTAAGCAAAAAATCTCACTTGTTAAAATGAAACGAGGCTAGGAGGAAGGGTGCGATGAAAATATTAAAGGCCAAATTCAAATCTATATTTATAAACTTTGTTATGTCAAAGGCTCTACAGCCGGGTCTTCTTACAGGTGCTGTACATTTCCAGCATTTTTCAGATTACCAGTTTTTTTTTAAATTTCTACATTAATAATTGTTCTGCTGTAGAAAGGAAAGGCCATCAGTACTATTGCAGCACATTTTTAAACTAAAAATAAATGGCTGCATATTCAGATTGGTGATAATTTACTTTAAGTTTCACTGTTAAATGTCATTTTTGATCCTTGCTCAACAGCAGACTTCCACTTTACCCAATGATCTTACAGCTGTGGTTTCCACTCTTTCCTTTCTCCACCTCACATTTTAAGTTTACTGCTAATGTGTTAAGTATCCACTGCAAAACCTCAACACATGCTGCATTTGAACTATTTCAAGACAATTGTACAACACACATTTCAGCTTAAAAATTTATAACTAGCCAAAAGATCAACAATGCATCACTACCACAAAGCACATTAAGTCATTAACAATTTAGATCTGGATAATATTAGCATTCAGACTGAAAATGGTAGCATACCTCAACAGCACTCAAAGCCCCTCCCCCCAAAATGCAACACCTCCAGAAGATTACCTCACCCTGCACTGGCTTGAGTTCCCAAAATGCAGGATGAATCCAGCCTACCACCAACCACAAAATAAACAAGCTGTTAAGTAAACAGGCCAGTAATCTGTGCCACACCCACAAGTCCTGGGACAAACATGTTTTGCACATCTAACTCTGAGACCAACTGCCCAGAAATAGACAAGGAGAACAAATGCTAATCAAATCTTTCCTCTCAATGCATCCTGTTCAAAAATAAAAATAGCTTCAGACTGCAGGAGAAATACATATCCTTTAACAAAATGTAGGCTTAAATGGTTCATCGAGTTAAGCACCACTAAGATGGTAATAATCAATGATAATTCAGTTCAAGGCATTTACCCTCAGTTTCCTCCCAGCAGTTCTTGGGCCCTCTCCACAGCCACTGAGGATGCTTACAGACCTTCGCCAATGTCCTCTCTGGCCACGCCACAGAATGACCTGAACACTAAATTCTCCCACCCTCCATCCTCCCCTCATAAGTAGTTCTGCAATGCAGTGCCATACCATACCATTTAACAATCGTAATTGTCCTCAATCACCCCCAATACCTCCTCCCCTTCCCAAAGCGCCTTCCCGTTCAAGCTCAGGAGTTGCAACGCCTGCCCTTTTACCTACACTCTTCCCACCGTCCAGAGCTCCAAGCACTCCTTCCAGTTGAAACAGCGATTTACTTGTACTTTCAATCTAGTATACTGTATTCGCTGCTCACGATGCGGTCCCCTCTACACTGGGAGACCAAATGCAGATTGGGTGACTGCTTTGGGGAACACCTCCATCCAGTCTGCAAGCATGACCCCGAGCTTCCGGTCATCTGTCATTTTAATTCTCCAGACCGCTCCCGCTCTGACTTCTGTCTTCGGTCTCCTACACTGTTCCAATGAAGCGCAATGTAAGCTCGAGGAACAGCACCTCATCTTTCTATTAGGCACTTCCGGACTCAAAATTAAAGTTCAACAATTTCATCGTGCAACCTCTGCCTCCATTCCTCCTCTCCCCCCCCCCCCCCCCCCCCCCCCAAGACGGCAGCTGTTGATTCCAATATTCCCATTTACACCTCCTCTAGACCCATCTTTTGTTTCCATCTGTCCCTTTACCATCTCCTTTTTCCTTGCATCATTCCTTGTCATTTAATCTCTCCTGCCTTCCACCCCACCACAGACCTTCCCTTTTGTTCTTTCCTCCCCTCCCCCTTTCCCTGCCCTTGCCCTTGCCTAGAACCAGATACATCTCTACCCTTTTCCAGTTCTGATGAAAGGTCATCGACCTGAAACGTTAACTCTATTTCTCTCTCTCCACAGATGCTGCCTGACCTGCTTTTTCTGTTTTTATTTCAGATTTCCAGCATCCGTAGTATCTTGCTTTTGGGATTACTTTTGGACTGCTCAAGCAAAGATCCATTACAGAGTAAATAGCCTGCTTGTGGGGTGAACCTCTGTGGTGGAATTAAAGTAACGTCAGCTCAAAGCATCAGACGTTTTGTACATCTATCTACACTTACTAAGCCAGTCCATGCATTGCTTTCCTGTGGTCTAATTGGTAAGTTAGCAAACCCTGATGTCGAATAGTTCACTTGTTCTTCGCCAAAATTCTTCACTGGTGGATATCGAGTCCAGTGGCAAGGGCACCAATCAAGTGAACGGTTCGGTCCTGGATGATGTCGAGCGTCACACTTTTGACTCGAGTCTTGTAGATGCTGCAGTGAGGGGTTAGGTGAGTCACTAATCATGAGTATCTAATCACTGTCCTGCTCTAGTAGCCTTGGTGTTAATATGGCTGTTCCAGTTCAGCTTCTGGTCAATGGTTATCAACCCAGGATGTTGATGGGTGACTCTGCGATCGATGTGCCATTGAAGGTCATGGGGAGTTGGCTGGACTCGCTCTTGTTCAAGGCGGTCATTACCTAATAATTAAGTGATGCAAATGTTTCCTGCCACTTGTCAGTTCATGTCCAGATATTATCCACATCCGCTGGCTTGGGTTGCTTCATTATCACAGTTGCTGCAACTGGAGCTGAATAATGGAATCATTAGCGAGCAGCACCACTTCAGACCTTATGATGGAGGAAAGTCATCGATGGTTGGGCAGAGGACATTTCCTGGAGGAACTCCTGCAGTGATGTCTTAGGGCTGTAATTACTGGCCTTTGACAACCAACTTTGGCAGGTATGCCAGTGAATTGAGTTTCTCCCTTTGACTCCCACTGGGTTTTTTTTTTTAAGGTCCCCTTGGTGCCATACTCTGTTGAATATAGCCTCGATATAGCTATTCTCACCTCCTCTGGCATTTAGCTCTTGCATTCAGGTCTGGATCAAGGCTGTGATGAGATCTGCAGCTGAGTGGCTCTGGTAGAACCCAAACTGAGGACTCCTTCAATCACTTTATTGATGATTACAGTTTTGCTCTGATCTGTTGATTATGGGACCATGTAGCTTTCTCTATAGCCTGCTACTCTTGGTACTCAGCATGCAGGTAGCCCTGTGTAATAGCTTAACTCATTCCAAGGTATGTCTTGTGCTGCTCCTGGCATGACTTTCTACACTCCAGATAGTCAGGTTGGAGTTGTCCTTTTGTGAACACAAGATACTTGGGCAATCTTCCACATTGTCAGGTAGATGCCAGTGTCACTGCTGTACCATAACAGCTTGGTTAAGGAAGAGGCTAGCTCTCATACACAGGTCTTGAGCACCACTTTCAAGGCACATAGCTTCTTTGTATCCAGTGAACTCAACTGCTCCTAAATATCATGTAGGATGATCCAATTTGGTTTCATACTAGTATCTATGATGGTAGAGAACTTGGAGGAGGTAGAGTAGGATCGTCCACTCAGCAATTTTGGCTGAAGATGCTTGCAAACACTTCAGCCTGGACACTGCCATTGTCGAAAATGAGGATGCTCGTGGAGTTACCACCACCATTCTCAACTGGCTGAGGTAAGGCTACCGAGCTTTGCTCAGATCACTGGTTATGGAACCGCACAGCTATCTATAGCCCGCTGCTTTTGGGTGGTTCAGAATGTAGGTAGCCCAGTGTAGTAGCTTCCTTCATTCTAAGCAATGCCTAGTGCTGCTGCATAACTTTCTACACTCATGGAACCTGGATTGATGTCTTAGAATCATAGAAATTTACAGCACAGGAGGCTGCCATTTGGCCCATCGTGTCTGTGCCAGTTGAAAAAGAGCTATCCAGCCTAATCCCACTTTCCAGCTCTTGGGCCGTAGCCTTGTAGGTTACGGCACTTCAAGTGCTCATCCAAGTACTTTTTAAATGCAATGAGGGTTTCTGCCTCTGCCACTCTTTCAGGCAGTGAGTTGCAGACCACCACCACACTCTGGTAGAAGGATTAGAGGGGAGTGGAAGAGAAATTCTTCACCCAATTATTTTAAATCTATGCCCCCTGGTTATTAACCTCTCAGCTACAGGAAATAGGTTCTTCCTATCCACGCCCCTCAATTAAGTCTCCCCTCAGCCTCCTCTGTTCCAAAGAAAACAACCCCAGCCTATCCAATCTTACCTCAGCTAAAATTTTCCAGTCTGGCAACATCCTCGTAAATCTCCTCTGTACCCTCTAGTGCAATCATATCTTTCCTGTAATGCGGTGACCAGAACTGTACACAGTACTCTAGCTGTGGCCTAACTGTTTTCTACAGTTCCAGTATAACCACTCTGCTCTTACATTCTGTGCCTCGGCAAATAAAGGAAAGTATCCCATATGCCTTCTTAACCATCTGTCCTGCTACCTTCAGGGATCTGTGGACATGCACGCCAAGGTCCCTCTGTTCCTCTACACTTCTCATTATCCTACCATTTATTGTGTATTCCCTTGCCTTGTTAGCCCTCCCCAAATGCATTACCTCACACTTCTTTAGATTGAATGACATTTGCCACTTTTCTGCCCACCTGACTAGTCCATTGATACCTTCCTGCAGTCCATAGCTGTCTTCCTCACTATCAACCACATGGCCAATTTTTGTATCATGTGCAAACTTCTTAATCACACCCCCTACATTGAAGTCTAAATCATTGATATATACCAGAAAAAGCAAGGGACCCAGTACTGAGCCCTGCAGAACGCCACTGGAAACAGCCTTCCAGTCACAAAAACACCCTTCGACCATTACCCTTTGCTTCCTGCCATGGAGCCAATTTTGGATCCAACTTGCCACTTTCCCTTGGATCCCATGGCCTTTTACGTTTCTGACCAGTCTGCCATGTGGGACCTGGTCAAAAGCCTTGCTAAAATCCATGTAGACTACATCAAATGCACTACCTCATCGACCCTCCTTGTTACCTCCTCAAAAAATTTAATCAAGTTATTCCGACATGACCTTCCCTTAACAAATCCATGCTTGCTGTCCTTAATTAATCTGTGCCTTTTTTTAAAATGACTTAATACTGTCCTTCAAAATTATTTCCAATAATTTTCCCACCACTGAGGTTCGGCTGACTGGCCTGTAATTACTGTCTATCCCTTTCTAAACAATGGTACAATGTTAGCAGTCCTCCAGCACCACACCTATAGCCAGAGGGATTTGGAAAATGATGGCCAGAGCCTCCACTATTTCCTCCCTTGCTTCTCAACAGTCTAGGATACATTTCATCTGAGCCTGGCAATTTAGCCACTTTCAAAGATGCTAAACCCCTTAATATTTCCTCTCTCGCTATGTTTATCATCTAATATTTCACACTACTCAACTAAAATGTATGCATTAAAGTATTCATTAAGAACCATACCCACATCTTCCTCAACACGCAGGTTAACGTTTTGGTCTCTAATAGGCCCTACTCTTTCTTCAGTTATCCTCTTGCTCTATGTATTTATAAAATATTTTTGGGTTTTCCTTGATTTTACTTGCCAATATTTTTTATGCCTTCTCTTTGCTTTCTTAATTTCCTTTTTAATTTCACCCCTGCACACTATACTCCTCTAGGCTTTCTGCAGCATTTAGCTCTTGGTATTTGACATAAGCTTCCCTTATCCTACTCTGCATACCTCGACATCCAGGGGGCTCTAGATTTGGGAGTCCCACCCTTTTTCTCTGTGACAACATATTTGCTCTGAACCCTCACCGTCTTCCCCCTTGAATGCCTCCCACTGCAGTGACACTGATTTACCTTCAAGTAGCTGTTTCCAGTCCACTTTTGCTAAATCACTTCTCAGCTTTGTAAAATTGGCCTTGAAAATTGAAGTAATCACTCATGCCTTCCACCCGATCATAAACCTTCCCTTTTGTTCTTTCCTCCCCTCGCTTAAAATCTGTTACATCTCTAACCTTGTCCAGTTGACAACAGGTCATCGATCTGAAACATTAACTCTGTTTCTCTCTCCACAGATGCTGCCTGACCTGCTGAGTATTTCCAGCATTTTCTGTTTCTATTTCAGATTTCCAGCATCTGCAGTATTTTGCTTTTTTTTTTATTAGCGAGAACTTTTACTCCTGGTGTATCTTTGTCCTTTTCCATAACAACGCTAATCTAACTGAATTATGATCACTACCACCAAAATGCTCTCCCACTGATGCCCCTTCCACCTGCTCAGCTTCATTCCCTAAAACCAAGCCCAGAACCGCTCCCTCTCTTGTTGGGCTTGCTACGTACTCGCAAGAAAAGTTCTCCTGAATGCATTTTAAGAACTTTGCATCCTCTATACTTTTTACATGGATTCTATCGCGGTTAATATTCGGGTAGTTGAAATCCTGTATTACTGCCCTATTGTTTCTGCATTTCAGAAATTTGCCTACATATTTGCTCTTCTATCTCGCTGACTTGGGGGGGGGGGGGTCGCTAATACACTCCCAGCATTGAGATTGCCCCTTTTTTGTTCAGTTCAATCCATATGGCCTCATTTGATGATCCTAGCTCATCCCTCCTCACAGCTGTAATTGTTTCTTTCTTGGATGTGCCAGCCAAAGGTTACACAGAATCTACAACACAGCAACAGGACATTCAGCCCAACTGGGCTGAGCCTCCTCCCATTCTAAGTATCTCTTCCCAACCTGCCCTGTATCCCACCATTTCCCTTCTCCCTCACGTATGCATCAAGCCTCCCCTTAAACGTGTCAATGCTATCTGCTTCACTTACTTTTTGTGGCAGAGAGCGCCACACACTCACTATTCTGTCTAAAGAAATCTCTCCTAAATTCTTCATTTGATGTTAGTGGCTATCTTTTATTTATGCCCTCTTGTTCTGTACTCACCCACAAGTGGAAACAGTTTCTCCGTATCAATCTCTCAAAACCCTTCATAATTTTAAAGACCTCTCAGATCTCATTTTAGTCTATTTTCCATAGAAAATAACCCGAGCCTGCTGAATCTTTCATAGTTGCAGATGTGCAAATTAATATGCTCTTATTTTATTACTCCAGCTTTAGTTTGAGATATTTTTACTTCCTAGAACCTTTTCTGTGCAGAGTATTTATACTACCTTCAATTTATACTCTGACTGTTGCACTTAACACTTTCCTATCTTTGAGTTACTCATACACCCCCCACTTTACTGTTTACAAAATTATGGCAGTTTCCAATTCTGCTGCCGATTATGGTCCAAAGCACCTCATGGGTGCCAGTTTTGGACTGCTAGATCTAGCCTTAATCTATCCCATTTAGCAGAGTGATAGTGCTACACTGCAAAATGGAGGATGCCCTCACAATGAAGACAAGACATTGTCTTCATAAGGATTGTGCAGTAGTCACTCCTGCCAATGCCATCATGTGTCTGCGATTGGAGGGGAGGAGGTCAATTAAGTTGATTTTTCTTGTTGGTTCTCACCACCTGACCGAGGACCTTCAAAACTTGGCCAGTTCTGTTAGTGGTAGCACAAGAATCTGACTTGAAGCCAAGAGACTACATGGAGTCCAGAGTCGATGTTGAGAACTCCAGGGCCACTCCCACCCAACTGCACATCAATATGCCCCCACCTCTGGTGGGTCTATCCTGCCACTGTGTCAGGGCATACTTAGGGATGGTGATGAAAAAAGCTGGGATGTTGGCTAATAGATATGATTCTGCGAGTATGAGACAGCTCTCCCAACGTGGGCACACGTGAGGAGGACTTTGTAGGGTTGACCGAGATTCCCTTAGGTCTTATCCTATTGTGACGCATGGGTAATTGCAGATCGGTCCATCCAATTTTCTTTTACCACTTATTATGCGATTTGAGGGCATTAACCAGTGTGGGACTGGAGGCATATGCAGGCCAGGGGTGGGAAGCTCCCTTCTTGAAGGGAATTAGTGAACCAGTTGGGTTTTTATAATAATCCAGATGCTTTCATGGTTATTTCCCTGGTGCTATCTTAAAATTCATCAGATTTTTAAATATTCAATTTCATAAATTGCCATGGTGGGATCTGAACTGATGACCTCTAGTCTGCTCGACCAGTACCATAACCACTGAGCTACCATACCTTACAACAGCAATAAAGTTTCCCCACGTCCGAGCCAAAAGATACAGCAAGAAACATAAGCTAAAAGCAGATTAATTGTTCATGTCCTTAATGTGTGCAATGTGGCTGCAATGTTTAACTATACAAGTGACCACACTTCAGAAATAACTATGGCTGTGACACACTTTGCGATGTCCACAGGATGCAAAAGGTGCCATGTAAATGCAAGTTTTTTCTTTCTTTACTCACAAGTACAAAGATGTTTGCTAAGTTTAACTTTACATTTTAGAAAGGGAATACATTTCAAAGAAACAGCAGTTAAGAAGCACTAAACGGAGTATTGCATTCTGTAGAAGTATTGCATATGTTCTACCAACAATTTTCTAATTCCTCCACTGGATTGCTCAGACATGATTTTATGAAATTAGCCCTGTTTATATGGAGAAAAAAAAACCCAAGTCATTTTGTGCTCTTAATTCTTGAAAATCCATGATTGTCAAGTCTAATTAACATTGAATTAAACATGGAAGCATACTAATAAGTGATTCTCAAGAGGATATTCACAGTTCCAGCTCTGTTATGGTGTTTCTACATCCCCTTAAAATTCTGACTCACCCTCCAGTCACTCGAGAGCTAGTTGAAAAGTGAAGACGACAGCTGATGTTAAAACATCAGCCAATTAACCTTGCAGTCATTACCTCTAAAATGTGTCAAAGCAGGACAGTGAATTACTGCAAGCTAGATATGACAGCCTTCACTTCTTTAGCATTTGACCTCCCCTGCCCCCCACCCCAATTTCTTCCAGGAGGCGATTTTATTTTAAGTGTAACACTGCCTCTTGCAGTTCTGCCACCTATGATAAAAAAGAAATTAACCAGATAATTCCAGCAGCAACCAAGAAAATGGTTTAAAAATTCATAAAGTTTGACACTTTTTGATCCCACTGAGGAAATTGTAATAAGGAGCAGACTATTATTGTATTCAGGGATCAACTTACTAATAAAGCAATGTGTCTGGCTGCTGTCCTTCCTTGAGCAATTGACTGACAGAATTTCATAAATAAAAGACAAATGAACTGTTCCAAGGTAGTCAAAGTAACCAGTCAGAGTTTAGCAGGAGAGCCAGTGCACTAGTTACATTACTGCCTTTTTTATTTTGCTTCATTAGACAATCCAACTGGGGAAAAAGACGAGTCATGTCATATGAAGTAAAAGCTTGATAAAGTTAGATGTCACAGTAACTGTTGACCAATGCCTTGTTTTTTTAAACATTTGTTCTCCGGATGCGGCCAACATTGACAAGACCACATTTATTGCCCATCCTTTACTTGTCCAGAGGGACTGGTGGGAATTCTCCTTGTACTGCTGCAGTTCTTGTGCTGATGGTTCTCCTACTATGGTCTTAAATAGGAAATTCAGAATATTGACTCAGCATCAATAAAGCAACAGTCATACATGTCCAAGCAAGGATGATGTGATTGGAGGGGAACTGGGATTGCATTTCCATGACATTGCTACTCTTGTCCTCATCAGTGGTAGAGGAGGCAGGGAAGGGAGGTGCTGTCAAAGTAATCTTGCTGAGCTGCTGCAGTGCATGCTGTAGATTTAAGAAGTTAGGTAGGTGGTTAAAGAAAAGATAGATAGAGGAACATGCAATTATGACGACTGCTCACATGAAAGGTAAAAAAACCATGGACTGGTTGGGCAAGACAGCCTGCCCCATTTTGTAATTGTATATATTTCATCCACAGTGTGCCAGTGATAGATGCAATGTATACAGAGCCTGCTGACAGGGGCACCAATCAACCAAACAGGTGCCCTATATGGTGCAAATCTACAAGTGATCTTGCAGATGTACCCATCCATGCAAGTGGACAATATACCATCACATTTATGATTTGAGCCCTGTAGCTAGTGGAGAGATTTTGTGGTGTCAGGAGGTGAACCACTCGCCCAAGTACTGTCTGTGTTGCTCTTGTAGCCACAGCATTGATATGGCTGGTTCAATTAAGCTTCTGGTCAATGGTAACCCTCAAGATGATGAACTCTACAATAGTGCCATTGAAGATCAAGGTGAGATGCCACCGGGCAGTCGAAGCCTCAATGTTATCCAGGTCCTGCTGTAGGATGGCATGGGCTGTTTCATTATCAGAGGAGCTGTGAATGGAACTGAACATTGTGAAATAAAACAGCCCCACTCCATACCTTACGTGGTCATTGCTGAAGCAGGTGGGGCTGATACAAGACCCTAAGGAACTCATATGTCATAGCGTCACTGGGTTGATAAGTCACTCCAAGGTAAACCTGGTGCTGCTCTTGGCATCCCCTTCTGCACCCCACATTGAACCAAGGTTTGTTTCCAGGCCTGATGATCCAAGAGTCATGTCATGTGGTCACAAATTGAGAGAGTTTACAATTCTGCTGCTAACCCGCAGAACCTCATGGATGCCCAGTTCTGGGCTACTAGATCTGTCCTTCGTCGGTCACTTAGCACGGTGATAGTGCCACACTATACATCCTCAAGCTGGAGACAAGACTTTGTTCAAATCCAAAATCAAAAACACTATCTATTAATGCTCGATAACTAGTCACTTTTTACATGGATACCACTACAAAATGGTGGCCTAAAGTAAACAACTTTCCACCTACACAAAGCACCAATATAGCAGTAACTTTGAAATCCACAAAGTATCACGGTCACAAATAGGATTTCTCAACATTAGAGTACTGCTGCATTATCTTCTTGAATGATTTGGTGGCTCAGAAAATTGTCACAAAACAATGTGGCACGATAAACCTAGGCATGTGTTTTTTTTTTTTAAAGCAACCTTTTAAATATTGATTCACCAACCTACAAAAAGTGATAGGACCTAAACATACCACCCCCAAAACTATTAGCCACATCTCCTGTATCAATTATACATTTATCAGTTAAAAGCTCATGAACACACAGAAGGAACCCTCTCATAAAACACATTTCAGAAGTTAAAAATTAAGCAAGCACAGGGAGTACACAATTGTTCCACCTATTGCAAATTTTGTTAAAAGCAAGTTTAAAATTATGCACATGAAAATTTACCCAAGGTGTGCTTCTATTCATCAGTTTGAGACACAGCAAATTAACAAGACTGTGGGCCAAAAATAGTCACTCAGAGAACCATTTTGGGATGTCACAAGAATCTGAAAGATATTCAAGTAATGCAAGCTCTTTGTTTTCATGCAAATTCAATGCTGTAATTACTAATCCTTATTCTGGAGTTTGTCTCAGCATTTTCCAATATAGGGAAAATCTTTGGAAGCACAAAATTTTCATAGAGCACAGCTCATCTATTTCAGCTTTACTGCATAGTATCTAAACCCAGCAACTATAATGTACAATCTAGTCTAACAGAAAAATTATCAACTGCAAAGTAAAATATTACACCCTATGTTCTAGCTCTGTGTCGCTATTGAATGGCTTCCTCTGTAGTTACTCAGGTTTGTCAGATGACCTTATTAATGCAACCATAAAATTTGTACATAAAGTCACCCAAATACATTGACAGCCATTGCCAGTTAGCTGAACACCTCCGGATACCTTTTTGGTTAAATGTTTAAGATTCAGAGAACACTAAATCACTTCATAAAATTACTTTAGCCAAATGGAAAGTGGGGAGCTAAAATACTTAAAACCACTGCACTCAATTTAAATTAGAATCCTAAAATCAGCAGTTCCACAAGAATCAGTTTTTCCAGAAGAGTACTTCAGTGTGATCTGATAATTAAATTCCACTTTCACATTAAGTCACAAAGGAATATAGCTACTCTGAAAGCAGCTTCCTGTAGTACTGTACAGCAATTCGGTGATTCCTTTTTTGTACTATGTACAGCCAAATGCCAGTGTCCTTCGGTCAATGGTTTTTAAAACAGACAACGTTGGTTGTCTCAGCTCGACTGATTATTACAACCAAATAATCATGAAAAGCTAACGGAGCAATAGCACTCTTTTAAAAAAAAAAAAAAGTTGAAGGAATGTTTGGTAATTCGTATAAAGTACATGCTACCACACCAATGAGCGTCAGCTTGTTCAGAAGAGATAGTTATATGTAGGTTAACTATGGCGGCTTAACAAAATTCAGCGGTTCAGTTACTCAAGTGTTATCAATCTTTGATATAAAAATTAGATCTATGATAAAGAGAGAAAGGGTTCATGTATGTTTAGCATTAACATTTCCAGAACATGTGGCTTGATGGCAAACCAATTAGCTGAAAGTCTTGTAATAAGAACCAATACAGTCTTAGTTACTGCATTAAGTTCAATTATGTACAGTTCAAAATCATCTAATACAATCCATAATTGTGGTGCCAATTTCAAACTTAAGCTATTTAAATATTAATGTTTTTTTTTTTAAAAAGTGCAACTTGGTTCTTTAGTTTGTACTGAAGCAATGTCCTTCAGGTAAAGGAACCTGCCCATCCCCCTCCGGCCTACACATGACTCCAACTCTACACTAAATGGTTGACCCTTAATGCCCTTAAGGCAACTAAATATCAGCTATATACAGTCTTGCTGCCTAAATTAAGAAAGTTGAATTGAAACTTTTTCAATGAAAAATGTGATCAGATTTGGTCAATATCTCTTTCAATTGGCCTCTTCTGCAACTCAAGTCATCTAATGGGCATTGTTGCTCAGGCACAAATACCACTCATTTACATACAATAATTATAGGATCGCTTATTTCAAACCCAAACATCTAGTATTTTAACAGCGTTCATAAAATTAATGAATGCCAGTATTTAATGTTCACACAGGTAGTGCATAATAAGAGAAAACTAGTCTTTATCTAAAGAATCCTGCAGCTAATTTTGTGGAAAACAGTGAACTATTCCAGATATCTAGGCATTGAAACTGTCAATATCAAGAGTAATTCAATTATGACAACTGCCATCAACATCCCCGATTGTGCTTTACTGTACGAGTGAACCGATGCATTCTGTTCAACTTAGAACAGAGTTTTAAACCCCAAATCCACCGCGAAGTCCACCTTCCACCTCTGAACATTGCTTAAAAAAACAATTTATACAGCAAATATACCGCAACATCTCAAAGCATTTCACATTTTTATTTTTGAAGTGCTCTAACTTCGGAAGTCAGAAATTACCTATTTATGCCTGGTGGAGAAAGCAGTTAAAAAAGCTTACGGGATCCTGGGCTTCATGAATAGAGGTATAGAGTACAAAAGCGTGGAAATGATGAAGAACCTGTGTAAAACACTGGTTTGGCCTCAACTGGAGTATTGTGTCCAATTCTGGGCACCGCACTTTAGGAAGGATGTGACGGCCTTAGAGAGGGTGCAGAAAAGATTTACGAGAATGATTCCAGGGATGAGAGACTTCCAGTTACGTGGATAGACTGGAGAAGCTGGGGTTGTTCTCCTTACAGCAGAGAAGATTGAGGGGAGATTTGATAGAGGTGTTCAAAATCATGAGGGGTCTGGACAGAGTAGATAGAGAGAAACAGTTTCCATTGGCAGAGGGGTTGAGAACCAGAGGACAAAGATTTAAGGTGACTGGCAGAAGAACCAAAGGAGACATGAGGAAAAACCTTTTTACTCAGCAAGTGGTTAGGATTTGGAATGCAATGCCTGAAAGGGTGGTGGAGGCAGATTCAATCACGGCTTTTAAAAAGGGAATTGGATACGTACTTGAAGGAAAAAAAATTTGCAGGGCGATGGGGAAAGGGTGGGTGAGTGGGACGAGCTGAAGTGCTCTTGCAGAGAGCAGGCACGGGCTCAACAGGCCAAATGGCCTTCTTCCGTGCTGTAACCATTCTATTCTATAATTGTTACACCTGCAGCCAGCAAGGTCCCCCTCTCCCGCTTGGTCTTAGCACTAACCTTTAGTCCAATGGTGGTCAGTAAAAGGACGTCAGCAATGGCAGTGAACTTCACTGATTTTAAGCACGCTCACCCCAAAGCCGATAGTGACTTAACCCTGCCACTGACGTTATATACTACATCCGTATGTTGCACATGCAGTGGGCAATTGGTCACAGCCACACTGTGAAAGTGCATTCCTGAGAGCATACGGTCACCAGTTCATTGGGAGACAGCAGAAAGATGGTATAAATTTGGGAGTGTAGCACTCTTAGGCTGCTCTCCAAGACATAGTACAATACCCATTAACAGTACCTTTCACAGAGTTTATCCAAGAATTTCAAGTTGGATGAAATTACTGAAATTTTAGAAGTAATTCTTACTAATATGAAGTCATGTATATAAAAATCAGTTCATGTAAATGAAACATTTTCCCCTCAATTCTATAATATTCTAAATGTCTGAAAATTACCTACAGATCACCACTGTTGAAAATTTAAAGCTCGACTTTCCCTTTTGGAAATCACTTATTTTGGAGTTAGGAGATATGGTAGCAACAAAACTCCCTCCCACTTAGTACTAGCTTGTCACTCAGACTGATTACTCAACAAAAAACTGAATACAGCAAAACTAAGATCCAATAGATGCCTCCTTCCTTCATGCCTACCTTTCTACTGATGACCGAGATAGGAATGTGTGCAGATAAGCAAGTTACATAAACAACCGATCCAGCTAATGCGGACCTTGGTGCATTTTACTCAATAAATTAGATATAAAAATCACAATTCCACGGCAGGGAAACTCTAATTAGCTTACTAAAACCGTGAGATGATATCTACACCTTGGTAATATGGGTTATGCCAATCTGCCAGCATCTATATTGGCTTGTAAAAGCAATGGATTGATTGTAGGATAACTGTACAGTGCCAGTATTATACGGGCCAACAGTTTGCGCTGGCCAGGTTCACTGGTTTTTATTATCCACCCTTGCAGGTTAACAGCAGATGTGATTCGGAGATAGAATCATACTAGGTTATGTTAATCAGTGTTATTAACTGCAATTATATTACTGTATATTTTTCCTGGTATATTGACCATGCACCCATCATATAGTGAAGATCTGGTACAGTTTAATCACTATGTTTACCTTGATTAATGTCATGCGATACTGCTAAGCAGTCTCAAAAACTCAAATTAAACACTCAGCAACTGTCCTACAGGTTCACAGACAATTTGGGGTAAGATTAGGGATATGGCGATCTGGAGATATACCAACGTGTGACATAGCAACAGGACACAATTACCTGCAAGATCCGGGGGGGGGGGGGGTGCACAACAGTAGAAAATCAGACGTCAACTCGCACTGGTCTCATGTGCCATTCAGGATGGTTTCAAAACAAACCGTCTGCATCTTGGTTAGAGACTTGTGCAGGGAGATAAAACTAAAGCCAACTGGATCAACAACCAAAAGTTCCATATTGAAACAGAAAGCTATAAGTGAGTCTGGTGAGTGCAAAATGCAGCAGTTAAAATAGTTCAGTGAGCAAAAAAGTTGAACTCCTAAAATCTTGGGATATTCTAGACTATAATGGCCAAATAAAATTGTTACTTATTGTTTTTTTTTATTAGTTCATGGGATGTGGGTGTCGCTGGCAAGGCCAGCATTTATTGCCCATCCCGAGTTGCCCTTGAGAAGGTGTGGTGAGCCGCCTTCTTGAACCGCTGCAGTCCATGTGGTACCAATAACTCCTTCCAATTTAAGGTAGTTTCCCCATCAAATATCTAAAATGCCGGGCACATACAAAGCATTTCCAATAGCTTTTCCCTCAAAACATCTTGTAAGAAATTCAATTTCAAAAACCTGCTGCATTAAACAATCCCTGTGGAATTGGAGACTAACATTCACCACCAGATCCAATGATTTGGACACCACTATATGAACACAAGAAACACTAAGGCAGCTAATGATATTTTCTCACTATAAAAAATCCCACTAAGTGGCATATTTCAATTGTCTGCCATTTTATTGTACACAAGGCACATATTAAATAATTAAAAGGTGTTCAATTTGGAAATTAAGCCTGAACCATTGAAAACAATTTACTGTTGAAAATATACTATCCTACACCATACCGGCTAAAGAGTTTCAACAAGTCACAAATTACAGTTGTGTACTTTAAAAAACATTTAATTAACTGGCATAATATCTTTTGGTCATCATGTTTTTGCTTGCCTGCTCATGGAGAGAAGCAGTTCATCAGTATTTCCTGGACTACAGTTCAAGTCTTTTCCTGGGAAAGTACAAGATCATGGGATCAGAGAAAGCAGCATACAGTAACAGTGATTTATACAGGGAAGAGGAGAAAAGAGGCAAAGGAGAAAAGATGCAAAGGAAAAATTGTACCATCCATAATTTAATTTGTAAAAGAAAACTTAAGCTGGACTTGCTCCTTAAAATGTACATTTTAAATTTTAAATTTCCTGAATTTTGGAAATGTTTGTATGAAATTAACAAAACTAAGCACAATGCAAGCAGCATCACCCAGACTGGTTCAAAAATCATCTTTAAAAAATGCCAAGAACACTTTTTCAATTCGACTTTTGGGTTAGACAGTTGTTAGAGCAAATTAGTAGGCTGCTTAGAACGTGTTTGATGTTTTATCAAGTTTTTAAAAAGTGAAAAGGGTGACCAAGAAAGTCACTGCTAATCAACATCCAGAAACCACTGCTGAAAACTACATGTGATGACAGGATCAGGTTCAGTAAATCCAACAACATTAACTGTCTGGCTCAAATGAAGAATGGCCACTTAGACAGGGCACCAGAGGGCTACCACCACCCATGGAAATCACTTCCCAGCAGGAGTCACCATCGGCAGGAGAGAAACTTGGATAAAAAATGCACAGCAGCGTGATGTAATATTAATTTAGAACAATTTAAGGTTGTATAATCTCACATTTATACACATTTGAACGGAGGTCAATACAACTGCTGTTTAAGGATGTAGAGATCTGATCCATCAGTGCTATGTAAGGATGCGTCAAAGGCAAAGTCTGTGCTAACTGAGTCATGTATTGTCAGAGTCTGAAGCTCAAGTCACTCAAATATTTTAGGTAAGCCTCATTGGTTGTAGCAGTCCTGAAATCTACTACACTGCCATGCTGCCTAAACGAATGCCAATAACTTATTCAACTTCTATTCGCTTGGGCAAGACAGCAGTGTGGGGGAGTTTAAATATGCCAAATAGTGTGGTGGAAATGCTTTGTAGCAATTATCCACAGCAAGTTCCCAATGCAGTCGTGATGTGGAAAACAACCAAGTAAAGGTCAATCATGGCAACTTACAACACCAAAGGACCCCCTCAGGCTATTCTCACCCCTTTAAGTGGCTAGCTAGACAAGTACTGACAGACATCCGGAAAAATAATTCCAGTCACATCCATCAGGGATGGCGCACAGAGAACGAAAAGATCCCTTTAAATGTTCATACATGATCTCTATACAAGGGCGTTTCAGCTTCTGAGTCATCTCAGGAAATTTGTCACATTTCTGAGGTTAGGCCTGTAACATTTAGGGCTTGAAAATAGAACACAAAGTACTGATTATGGAAAATGCAGGGGACCAACCAACTGAAAACTACCATACAATGTAAATCATACATTTTCAACTTTAAACATTGTTAGCATGAATTAAACTTTTTTCTTTGCTGTTCTGTAAATATGTACCCAATAAGACATCATTTTGAAAGCTCTGGCATTATTGAGTGCATGACTTTCAACATGGTCATTCCTGGCCATTCTGTTGCCTGCGTCACACACCTTTGAAGTCTGCTATTGAGCATCTTTGGTGATGCACCAGTCATCGCCTTTGACACCTTCAAGTTTTTGATCATCTCTGGCACCATGCACTTCGAAACAAATCATATGGCCTCACACCAAAGCTGTACTTCTGACTAACTTCCTCTCAAAATAACTTCACACAATGCTTGCAGACTAATCCTCTGACTCTGCATAAAGTTAGGGGTGCCAAAGGCTACAACCTTCCTTCTTCACATCAATCATCCTACTCATCAATGGATAAATTAGTGAACACTTAAAAACAATTGAATCAGGGATAGTCAGAAGGGATTTGCAAACAGCAGGGCTAATGTAACAATTTTAAAAATTGAGGAAAGTCAAGTGTACAGATAGAGGGAATGTGCTAGATGATCTATTATTGGATTTTCAAAAGCATTTGATAAGGTACCACACAAGAGACTTGCTGCTAAAATTAAAATACATGGTCAGGAAAACAGCCATGTGTTGAGACAGAAAGCAGTGTAGGGCTAAGTGGATATTTGTTGGATGGGCAGAATAGAAGTAGTGATGTGCTGGGGCGACTTGTTTTCCCCATAGGTAAAAAAGGAATATAAAAGTTAGGATACCAGATATGGGGTATAGCAAGCCTACGAGAATACACGACGACACAGGACTAGTTAGTGGAGTGGCCAAACAGTGGTAGAGAAATGTGAGCAGTGAAAGGAAGTACATTCTAAAATGGTAAAATTCTAGAGTGGAGTAACAAAGATCTAGGGGTGTAGATACCCGAATCTTTCAAGGTGGGACAGCAAATAGAAAAGACCATAAAAAAAAAAGCAAGCAAGATTCTGGGTTTGAAACATTTAGGACTGAATATTAAAGCAAGGAAGTGATGCTAAATTTGTACAAGACTTTGGTTAGGCCACAGTTTGAATATTACGTACAGTTACAAGCACACCATTAAAGGAGGATATGAGCGCTATGGAAAGAGTACAGCAAAGATTCACTAGAATACAAGGGAAGGTTTATAGTAATCAAGGCAAAAATAAACCAAATCTTTTTCACTGGCAGAGAAAATTAAACACTGGGATGCAAGAGATTTTCAAAATTAAAAGTCTGAGGGTAAATAATTAAAGGCAATTTCTATTGGTTTACAAGGAGGCAAAAACAGTTCACCGGACCACAGGGGGAAGTTAGAAATCGTTTCAGATTATTGGAACATGAAATGCTATGCCATAAATAGCTACTGAGGTAGAGGCCATCTTAAACAATTATTTGAAAAGGGAAAAATAGAAAAAGGGGACAGGGAAAGAATAAAAATTGGATTAGAATAGATAGCTCCAGCTGAAGAACTAGCTCCAGCACAGAACTCAATGGCCTCATCTTGTGTCGTGCTCTAGGATTCACCACCCTATCCAAGTCACTTTTGCAGACTCCAAACCAGACACCCTCAGGGATCACAGCCATCAGTGCAGTGCAATATCTGAATCACTTCCACACCCTGCATACTATTTGACAAGGCCATGAAATTCTTATTTCTTTCTATTCTGCAAGGACAGCTTTTCCTGTATTTTTGCAAGGCTAACCAATAGCTATTCTCAATCTTTCAGGTCATCAACCTTGGTCTTTCATCTATTGGCATATCTCAGTCCACCACCTCTGATCTCAAATGAACGTTATTATCTGCTCTGCTGCTAAAGCCACTTCAGTCGAACTCAGTTTCCTCTTTTGTACCAATTATTTTCCCCACCAACAACTCTATATAAAGTTCAAATCGGCTCAAAATTTGAATACTAGTATTATATATGGGAGTCATTCTAGTATTCTTGCACTTCTGGACAGAGCACAAGGGGAAAAAATATAAAATGCGATCTTTCCCTTACCCGTAACTACATAACCTTTAAAATAAAACTGCTATTGTCACCACTCCTCTGTTGCTCCTTTCAAGCTCTAAATATAGCACACTACTTCATATTCCTCACTGTTGAGATCAAGATTCACTTACCTGCTTTAACTCATTCTTTCCCACGACCTCAAAACTATGGAACTTCATATGTCCCTTAGTCTTTCTTCTCGACTACAATCTTTAAGGTTTTTAAAACCCCTTACTTAATCACTACCTAACCTCTTACATGAAAGCAAAGACTCTTCAGCCTTGATGTCCTGCGATATGATTTGGGCTTTCTCCCAAAGCTTGTATTTGCTCATAACAAAAAGCCAGTTTTCAGTAACCAACAGTTTATGATCCAAAACCTGCACCCTTCCATGTGCCCTCTAAGAGAGAATGTGCCCAGGATTAATAATTGCTGCCCAATTATAGTTTTATATTGCAATGAAGATCACGTGGGGAGTCCATGTCCTTCTATCTCCTTCAAAAGGAGGTAAATATTACACCAAATTATTTGGGTTAGAATTTAAGTTTATTTGCATGTTGAGTAGAAATACACAGTAAAATAGGGCACATAACTTAGACAACAAAGATATAATCAATCTGCAAGGCATTCCAACAGCTTGATAAACAACGGGACACTTGGAGCAGTGTTGTAGACCTTCACGTCGCAAAGTTGTAAACGGAGGACAAGAATTTATAATCCATAGTTCAGACCTCCAGACAGAACTGCAGCTAAGAAACTGGGGCTGTGCTTTCATGCCACAAGAATCTCAAACAGGCAAGCCTTGGAGATCCATAGGTAACTTGAGAGTACAACAGAGCTCACATCTAGGAGGTGGCGTTGATGTCTGTATATTATTTTTCTCCAAACATTTATTTTAATAGCTCAATCAGCAAATGTCTATTTTAAAACCACAAAAAGTTGAAAAAAAACTGGATGCTGGAGATCTGAAACAAAAAATGCTGGGAATATTCAGCAGGCCAGGCAGCATCTTTCAAAATGTTTTGAAGAAGGATCTACATCCGAAACATTAACTTATCTATTCCCCGTTAACAGATACAAGTTAGCATTTGAAATCCTAGTCATCAAGCAACTTTTGACTCTCTCAATGCCTGTTTAATAATTAAGAAAATTCATTCAGGAGAGACATCTTCCATTGCAATGGTCTGGTTGAGTAGTTAAGCGCATTGACCATCACTAACACATTAAAAAAAAATAGCTTCAGCCAAAGCATTCACCTAAAAAGTCATAAGATACAATAAAGAAACCCTTATTTTATCACATTTTGCATGATGGGCCTTCAGCTTAAGTTAAAGAATTTTTTTGCACCTCATCATTTTGACTGCAATCAAACCTAACATTTTGCAACTCAAAGTATATACTATACAACGAACCCGCCAAAATAAAATTAAAGAATAAAATCACTATATAATGCTAGGACTAAATGTCAGAAGACTATTTTTCACACTAACATACCTCCCAAAATTGCCACATAATATTCCTACACAAATACTAGAGTATTTTTTTTAAACATTTGTTCTCAGGATGTGGCTATGACCTCATTTATTATCCATCCCAATTACCCAGAGAAGATGTAACAATTCCTTTTATAACTGAGCAGCTTACCAGGCCCCTTTCAGAGGGCATGAAGAGTTGTGTGAACTAGAATGACATTTAGGAGAGCCGGTAAGGGTGGCACATTGCCTTCTCCGAAGAGAACTGGTGGAACAGCTGCAAGGGTGGGTTTTTTTTGTTTGTTTTAACAACCGTCTGGTCAATTTTTCCTGATGTTGACCCACAAATTACCAGACTTAGTGAATTCTATTTCACAACTTGCCATATTGGGATTTGAACTAGAGAACATCCAGGTTACTAGCTCAGTTCCATAACCACTAGACTACCATACCCACAGATTCAGATCACACTGCCTTTGCATGAAAGTGAAAAAAATTAAGAAATGCATTACAACTTCTGTTTTATCTTACCACATTGACTTAGATCTGCAACATGTTTACCTGCAAGTCACAGAAAAACTAAACTTGACTAAAATCAATTTCAAGCCCACAGAAACAAATTACCAATTCAATAAAGTGCACTATTCTACAGGTACGATTGCTACAGCCCATTACAGGTCATAAACTAGAGTAGTATGGCCCAAGTACAATGCTAGCTTCATTCAGCCTTATAAAAATGTCTTTAATAAAGATAACCTATTTATTTTACTGCATCAAAGTGCATTAAGCACTGTCCATGGCCCTAGCTCTTCTACACCATCTACCCATTCATTTGGTTCACTTATCAGGAGGAACCTTAAAGTGGCAGAACTTCATGAAAGTTACCTATCTTCATATGCTGGAAGACTCCATGCAGGAAAAGCACAAAAATGAGCCTTAATCCTTACAGCATTAGCAAGAACAACACTGCAGGGCATCTTTCCTTTTCCTGCCAGCAAGATAACCTGAGCACTTGAAATACATGAAAGCATGTCAAGCAAAAAAAATATTCCAAGACCTACATCAACAGAATCAAGTTGAACTTCAGTGTTCAGAGACTCAGTAAGCCGAATAAAAAAAAGTGCATCCAGCGACCAATTTTTTTCTCGACTCAAATTCACTTATTTTCAGAACATATTAACCCTTGCTGGTTTTACTAGTGCCAGTAGTCCTCCAATACCTCACCTAAGTGACCATTCTTCACATGCAAGCCTACATGTCATGTAGTTACAAGCTATTCAAATGTAAAGGGATTGTCAAGCGCAATTCTTTTCTCACCAGAATTGTAGCCACATGCATTTTTCAACAGGAGTGATTGAATCGTTATGAGGAGGGTGAATTCTGGGTATTTTCCCTCCCTAACTCAAAGAAAGCTACTTTTCAATGTGCATCCTAATTCCAGATGGTATATTGGGATACTTCAAGCTCAGGAAAAAAAAATATAAAATTGCAAAGCTTAAGCAGTTACGTGTACTGAAATTAAATTAATTTTAGACTAAAGTTAAAAACAAAGAATGGGTATAACCTGGGCAGAGCCGAGAAAAATTAACTACAAACTTTGATGTTAAGTGCAAGCAGTTAGGAATTTAAGTAACACAAGTCTTCTCCCAACAGTACAGTATTATTCTAATTAGGCTTCATTGGAAGTATGATCCGATCCAATCAAAAAGCACAGAATTACCTGCTAAGAGTTAAACTAATAACATTTCCATATATATCAGGTGACATGTGAATCACAAGGAAAGAAATTGCAAGAGCAAATAAAGGTGGGAGATAATACATTTTTTGCAATCAGATGCAAAATTAAATCATGGTACAAATACCAGTCATATATTTGCTAAAATATAGTAAATATTGGTTTATATGCATCAAAAATTGTGCATTACTTAGGCTGCAACAACATCCCAATTTATTAGAAATAGCTGCAAAGTATACCAATTGATTCCTCAACTTCAGAAAAGAGACAGAATAATTTTTGAATCTTGTTGTATATACACCATTAAATACTACACAAATATTGTGCTGCAGTCATTGGTTATTGTAGCAAACTATTGCCAGAGGGCCAAAAAAGCAAAAAGAATCAGAATACCTCTTGAAATTACAGGTATTCTGTAACCTTGAAAAGGTTCAGTACAATTCTGTTCATTTATACCATGGACAAACTCAATTTTATGGCGCTCATGTGTTTTAGGCAGGATACAACCAGAGCTTTGTTTTAGCAGGTAACAGGCATGTTGCATACAAAGTTACTTACCAGAAGTCTATGGCTCACTAAAAAATTAACAGGAAAACTTAATTGTCACACAACTGATGCCTTCTCATATTTACCCAACATAACAGTAGCCTAACAATGTTTGCAATACAGTACTTTCAGAAAAACTCATTTATAGTTCTATACAAGACTCAAGATTACAGAGTTAGAAAACCACAGTAAATTTATGAACTTCACTTCTGTGCTCTAGGATCCCATCTATAAAGAACCCGTTAACAAAGAGGCTGAGCATCATATCCTGCCTGAAAATTCACTCTCAAATGTCACTGTTACCTGGGAGATATGATTAATGGAAGACTCCATTCTCCGTAGCTGTGAGGCTTGAATATCCAGCAATTGGAGCACATTGTTAGCCAAAGCATTTATCTGGTAAGCAACACTCGCAAGGGACTGGGTGGTGTATGCTTTTGTTTCCTCAAGGGCCTTTCTCTTGTCTTGGGCCTGTAAGATAAAGAGAATACTCAGGGGACTGAATTTCTATAGCAGTTAATAAAGAAACATCGCAA
Organism: Squalus acanthias; assembly: GCA_030390025.1. Lineage (NCBI taxonomy): Eukaryota > Metazoa > Chordata > Chondrichthyes > Squaliformes > Squalidae > Squalus > Squalus acanthias. The sequence continues at coordinate 142,420,459 of CM059428.1, forward strand.
TATAATGTACTATTTTTAAATATAACTTCAGAAAGTATAGCAATAGTAAGTTTACACAACTAAAACTAAATCACTGAGGCATTTAAATGCATAGATAGAAACTGCATTGCGACTGGCTGCTTGGAGAGAAATTTGTCCAAGTAATAATAGAAAAATAGTATAAAAAGTAGTGTGCGCGCAAATACATTTCATAAAGCAATTAGTGAACTTTGGGCTGAATGCATTTACCTTGAACTTCAAAAGGTTCCTCAGGCGGAAAAAAAAAATATTGAGTAGATTGGGTTAGGTTATAATAAACAAACAGTCATGATATAATATAATAATCCTTTGGCAGCAAGCCCAGTTTCTATCAGAACCAGGTGAGAGAGTAGCCAGCAGTAAGTTGCCATTACAGTAGCCCATGCTGAAAGAACACACATCTCTGTATAACAATGAGTGAGTTTAGAATCCCAAGGAAGGAGGCAGTAAAAGCGAAGGTACGCACACCATAAAAATACACAGTTGAGAAACTCTTAACTGCAGCTAATTTTCAAATGTAACTAAAGTTTACAGTTCTCAAAAGAAAATTCGCTTTTTTGTTCATGATTGAGCAAACCATGGACCACTATGACGCTCAATGCTGCTACTCCCAGAGTCTATCAGCAGAAGATGCTACCATATACACACAGCTTTCCCCATGTCAGAAGAACCTCCAAGTGCAGTAAGCATTGCAATTAAATTATCTTGTGTTTATTCAATGCAGATCACAATGCGTTAAACAAGCAAGTTTGGCAAGCTGCAGTACTGTGCCAGCCAATACGCACTGGATAGATGGAAGAACAAGGTGCTGCAGTACAGTACAAATCCCTGTGATTGAAGCGAGTTGCAGTCCAACAGAGTTACTGACTGAACACCAAATGAATACAAAGAAATCCTATAAAAGTGGTACAATTAAGAATTATTTAACACTATACACAAACTCTATAATCAAAAAATAAGTCAATTAAATTACATACACGCACACACAAAATATCTCACTGAGTACTACACATGACATCCTACCAAAGACAAACGCAATGGTATCTTCAAGTACTGGGGAACAAGTATTAAATAATGATTCTTTTCAAACTAGTAAGTACTATCTGAGCAGAAAGATACTGAATTAAGACTGAACACAACTTAAAGAAAAAAAAGCACACATTTCAGTAATTTCTTCAACTTCAAGGCAGTCTCTTGATTAGGCACAGTTCCCAAAGGTGTAGGCAGGTCTCCAGTAAGTCACCCAGGAGAATCTTCTTTATGCATGCCTAGACATGGTGTTGACAAGCTATTGAACCTTGGGGTGGAGAGCAATGAGAGACCAATTGAAACCAAGCCTGATCACTTCACTCTCACTCATCAGGGGTCACGAGATAGTGATCAGGCAATGAAATCTTGGCTGATCTTTCTCCTCCCTAGACCAGTGACACCAATGCTCACTGTAGTGACCCTGCTGTCACCCTGGTTCAGGACTTAAAGCACAAACCACAACTCAAACCTTAGATGTTCCTGATCTGTATGTACTAGAGTCAGTCATTACGGCACAGAAGGAGGCCACTCGGCCTATCGAGTCCATGCCGGCTCTCTGTAGAGCAATACTCAGTCCCATTCCTCCGCTCTATCCCCGTAGCCCTGCAAGTTTATTTCCCTCAAGTGCCCATCCAATTTGCTTTTGAAATCACTGATCGTCTCCGCTTCCATCACCCCCATCAGCAGCGAGTTCCAGGTCCTCACCACTCGCTGCGTAAAAAAGTTCTTCCTCACATCCCCCCTATATCTCTTGCCTAAAACCTTAAATCTGTGTCCCCTAGTCCTTGTACCATCAGCTAATGGGAACGCCATCTCCGCTTCTACCGATATTTTGTCAGCATTCTTAGTAAACACCGATAAAGTACTCTAAGTATTCTAGCCTGGACCTGCGCCTCTAAGCATATATCACCTTCTTCAGTCCAAAGATGTGCGGGTTAGGTTGATTTGGCTATGATAAATTGACCCTTAGTGTTAGGGGGGATTAAATACGCGGCGATAGGGTGGGATATGTGTCGGTGCAGGCTCGATGGGCCGAAATGGCCTCTATCTGCACTGTGGGGATTCTGTGATTCATCCCTAATAGGCCACGCCCCGCTTCTTACAACCTGCTTACTATTTACATGCCAGTAGAAGATTTTGGGGTTTACTTTTATGTTAACTGCCATTCTATTCTCATTCTCTCTGTCAGTCTTATTTTCCTCTTCACTTCCCCCCTCAACTTACTGTATTTGGTCTGGTTCTCCCTTGAAAAATTCACCTGACATGCATCATACACCCTCTTTTTTTGTTTCATCATATTCTCTACCTCCATCATCCAAGGAGCCCTTGCTTTGGTACCCCTACTTGTCCCTCTTGTTGGAATGTACCCAGCCTGTAACTAAAACATCTCCTCCTTAAAGATTACCCATTGTTCCGTTACAGTTTTTCCTGTCAATCTTTGGTTCCATTATACCCTGGCTAGATCCCCTCTCATCCCATTGAAGTTAGCCCCCTTCCAATTTAGAAGTTCTAGCTTAGATTGCTCCTTGCTCTTCTCCATTACAAACCTAAACCTTATGATATGATCACGCTTAGCTAAGTGTTCTACCACAGACCCCTGGCCCACCTCATTCCCCAGCACCAGATCTAGCAATGCCTCCTTCCTAGTTGGGCCGAGAACATACTGGTCAAGGAAGTTTTCCTGAACACATTTCAGAAATTCCTCCCCCTCCTTCCGATATTTTGGGTAATTAAAGTTCCCCAATATCACCACTCTATAGTTCTTGCACATCTGATTTCCCTGCAGATTTGCTCCTCTAACTCTCACTATTTGGAGGCCTATAGAATACCCCCAATAGCGTTATCATACCCTTTTTGCTTCTCAACTCTCACCAAATGGATTCTGTCCTTGCCCCCTCAAGGACAGCCTCTCTTTCCAACACTAATCTTCGCTAATCAGTACTGCCACCCCACCTCCCTTTTTTCCTTCCCTATCTTTTATGAACACCTTGTATCCGTGAATATTAAGTGCCCAGTCCTCACCATTTTTAAGCCGCGTTTCCGTTATTGCCACATCATATTCCCACATGGCTAATTGCACTTGTAGCTCACGAACCTTATTCACCACACTTTGTGCGATTACATACATACATTCCAAGCCTGTCTTTGTATTCCTCGTAGTCCTTCTTAGTCTGCTCCTGTCTAATATGGTACTACTTCCTTCTCGAGTACTATCCAACACGCTCCCTCCTTTATGCACCTTATTCCTCTTTTCTACTTCTATATGCTGGTGCCCACCCACCTGCCAATTTAGTTTAAACCCTCCCCACTATGTGGCGTAATACTGAACCATACACCCGAAAGCCCTACACACAGAAAGCCCACCAAATTTATCTTTGACAAGCTTGATTACGACAAAAAAAAAAAATCTTGGTTATCCCACAAATTGTTTAAACAAATTTAGATAATAGAGCTTCTGCAAGAATACTCCACACACAAGCAGCTCAAGAAAACTGCTGCAGTTTGACTGAGTTGGGTGCAGTCACCCCACTCCATGACTCAATGAGTCCAGTATAACAATGAGTGCTGCATTGTTGGAACCATTAAACTGAGGCCCCCAACTGCCTGTTCCATCAGTTCAGATGGACATTAAAAGATTCCATGCTATTCAAAAAGGAGCAGGGAGTGCTCCCAGTATTCTGGATGAGATTCATCCTTTAGCCACCACAAACAAAGTAATTAAATCATCTTATTGCTGTTTGTGGAACCTTGGGTGCACAAAAAGTACAGGTTTCCTCCAAAATCATGCACACAAGAGCACAGAAACAGGTGACTTAGCCCACCAAAGAGGTGGTTAGAAAAGGAATCTCTACACAGAAATCAGTTAGAACATGGAATTTTGCATATTCCAGTTGTAAGATAGATAACATTTACTAAACAAAGTCTTACACATGGATTAGAATGTTGTGAAAATCACTGAAGATGTCAAAATGCAAGTACACGTTCAGCAAAAAATGTTAAGATTGCATTTGTGATAATCTATTGTAAATGCAGCAGCCAATAAAAAGTGGCATTTGTTATTGTTTTAAAATTTTGTTTTAAGTGACAAGGAGACAAAATGGCCCAAATTCTCACAAGGAGGGTAAAAATTATAAATAATTTAATCACAGCACAGTGCTTTCAACCTAGGGAGATATCGGACAACTTATTCCTAGCCTGCTCAGAAGTCGCTTTTTTTTTTAAGCTTGCTATTCTGACAAGAGGATAATCTAAAACTTGCATTTATATTGGCCTGGAATTTGTGGTTGGGATGACTGCGAACTGGCAGCATTTGCCATCATTCCGCCTTTGAAACTGACTGCAAGATTTGGCGCATGCAGAAATCCTGAAGTTGCGGTTTGTCAGTGACAACTCTGAAACAGGCTGCGCTGTGCCCACCCCGAGCCGGCAATCTCTGATCACCCAAATCAGGGAAACTGACAAAAACTTCGGCTCTTCCGCAGTAAGTACGCTGTTAAATTCCCCACTAAAAGTTAGACCCAGAAGGATTAGGTGTAACTGGGGTTTTAACAGTTATTACTGCTAAAATGTTAAGGGCCTAGAAAACTAATTTTCATTTTATGCAGTGAAATTTGTCCATTTTAATAAACATTTAAATTTAAGTAACGTTCCAAATTAATTTTTTTTAAATAAAGTTTGTCCATCTTTATTTCAGGTTTTCCTCCCCACGAGAGCCCCAATCTTTCTTTTGCTCTAACATTTTTTTAAAGTTAGAATTTTAAGAGCTTACTCACTTCCTTGTTTGCTGTCTGAGAGAATTTTACTGTTTGATTGGCTGCTTCGACAGCCTGTTTCCATCACAGCAGTTTGCACAAGGGAATCCCCACTGCACTTCGTTGATTTGAATTGTAGGTTGGAAAACCCGAAGTTCTCAACACAGGGATCACAAGATCCTTGTGCAACGCGTACTTCGGGGCCAGCAGCGAATGCATTCTCTTCGCTGCTGACCACAAATTCCGGGCCATTGTGTCCTTCACAACCTCAGGATGTCCCAAAGCGTTTTAAAGCCAATGAAGTACTTTTGAAGTGCAGTCACTGCTGTAATGTCGGAAACATGGCAGCCAATTTGTGCACAGCAAGCTCCCACACACAACAATGTGAAAATGACCAGATAATCGTTTTTAGTGATATTGGTTGAGGGCTATAGATTGGCTAGGACACCAGGGAGAACTCCCCTGATCTTCGAAATACTGCTGTGGGATCTTTCATGTCCACCTGAGGGGGTTGATTTAACGGCTCAGCCCAAAAGCAAACACTTCTGACAGTGTAGTACTCCCTCAGGGCTGCACTGGAGTGTCAGCCTGGATTACGTGCTCAAGTCTCTAAAGTGAGACTTGATCCCACAACCTTCTGACTCGGAGGCGAGAGTGCTACCACTGAAGGCACAGCTGACACCAAAAACAATGAAATTAATTGCAAAGCGAACACAGGGGAGGGGGGATTTCAATATTCCAGCAGTGGAGTGAAAAGATCAGGAGCAACAGAAAAAGGGTTGAAATTACAGGCAATGCCAGGATAATTCAGCAACCAAGTTATAAAAGGAGATGACCGCAGAGATATAAAAGGAGATGACGGCAGAGAAAAAAAGAGAACTTTCTTTTCAAAGGTCTTGCTCAACCTTATTGATTTTCTTTAACCCTAATAAGCAAGTTTTTCAGCCTTCAGAGAGATTAGGCTAAATACGTGGCTTGAGCAGTGGTGTAAGAGGGAGGGTTTTAAATTTTTGAGGCATTGGAACCAGTTTTGTGGTAGGTGTGACCTATACAAAAGGGACGGTCTACACCTGTGCAAAGATGGAACTGATGTTCTCGGGGTAATTTTTGATAAAGCAGTTCGGGAGCATTTAAACTAGTATGGCAGGGGGCTAGAAACCTATGTAGTGAAATAGAGGAAAGTGAAAGGCAGACAGAAATAAATGGTAAAAGGGTGAGGAACAAAAAACAAAGGGCCAAACTAATTCATAAAAAATGTGAGCATAAAAAAAGCCTGAGGGTTTTATACCTTAATGCGAGAAGCATCAGGAACAAGGTAGATGAATTAGCTGTGGAAATAGAGGTTAATAATTATGATCTAATTGGGATTACGGAAACATGGTTGCAGGGTGAGCAGGGCTGGGAGCTTAACATACAGGGGTATTCAGTATTTAGGAAGGATCGACAAAAAAGAAAGGGAGGAGGGGTAGCATTGCTGGTAAAAGAGGGGATAAATGCAATTGAAAGGAAGGATATTAACTCAGTTAATACAGAATCTATATGGGTGGAGCTAAGAAATAGCGAGGGGTGAAAAACATTAATAGGAGTGGTATATAGGCCTCCAAATAGTAAAATAGAGGTTGGGGAGGGCATCACGAGGGAAATTAGAGAAGCGTGCAATAAGAGCACAGCTGTCATCAGAGGTGACTTTAACTTACATATAGATTGGACTAGCCTAATCAGTAAAAATAATGAGGAGGAGGAATTCCTTGAGTGTTTAAGGGATGGTTATGTGGATCAATATGTCGAGGAACCAACTCGGGAACAGGCTATATTGGACTGGGTACTGTGCAATGAGAAGGGACTAATTAGTAATCTTGTTGTACAGGGACCCTTGGGTCAGAGCGATCATAACATGATCGATTTCTCACTCGAAATGGACTCAGAGACTAAGGTCCTGAATTTAAACAAGGGGAATTATGATGCCATTAGACGGGAACTGAGTATTCTGATTGGACAACGTTCCTGGGAGGACTGGAGGTAGATAAACAATGGCAAGCATTTAAAGATAGAATGACAAAATTGCAAAAATTGTTTATACCAATCTGGCATAAAAGGAAATCTAAAAAGGTGACTCAACCGTGGATAACAGGGGAAATTAGAGACAGCATAAAGTCCAAAGATAGGGCGTATAAAATAGCCAAAAAAAGCGCCAGAGCGGAAGATTGGGAACGGTTTAAGATGGAGCAAAGGAGGACAAAGGGCTTAATCAAGAGGGGCAAAATAGCTTACAAAAGCAAGCTGGCGGAAAATATAAAAACTAACTCCAAAAGCTTTTATAAGTATATCAAGAGGAAAAGACTGGTGAAAACCAAAGTTGGTCCATTGCAGTCAGATACGGGGGAATATATAACGGGAAATAAGGAAATGGCAGACCAACTAAATGCATACTTTGGGTCAGTCTTTACGAAGGAAGACACAAAAAACCTCCCTGGGATATCGGGAAAAATAGGGACATTGGCAAAGGAGGAACTGACGCAAATCAATATCTCTAAGGATATGGTGTTAAGGAAGCTAAAGGGATTGAAGGCGGACAAATCCCCAGGGCCTGATAACATGCATCCTAGGCTACTGAAGGAGGTGGCCCTAGAGATAGCGGATGCACTAAGTATGATTTTTCAGAATTCATTAGACTCGGGAACAGTGCCCATGGATTGGAGGGTAGCTAACGTTACCCCACTATTCAAAAAGGGGGTTAGGGAAAAAGCAGGTAATTACAGACCTGTAAGCCTTACATCAGTTGTGGGCAAAATGCTGGAGTCCATCATTAAGGATGAAATAGCGGAGCACTTAGCAAATGGGGACAGGATAGGACAGAGTCAACATGGATTTACAAAGGGTAAATCGTGCTTGACTAATCTATTGGAATTTTTTGAGGGAGTAACTGGTAAAATAGATGGGGGAGAGCCAGTAGATGTGGTGTACCTGGACTTCCAAAAGGCCTTCGATAAGGTCCCACATAAAAGATTAGCATGGAAAATTGAAGCTCATGGGATAAAGGGTAAAGTATTGACGTGGATAGTGAACTGGCTGTCAGATAGAAAACAGAGAGTTGGAATAATCGGCTCATTTTCTGAATGGCAGGCAGTAACAAGTGGGGTGCCGCAGGGATCTGTCCTGGGTCCCCAGCTGTTCACAATTTACATTAATGACCTGGATCAGGGAGTCGGATGCAGCATTTCCAAATTTGCAGACGACACTAAACTAGGAGGGGGGGGTGGGCTCAGAGGAGGAGACCAGGACGCTCCAGAGCGATTTGGACAGACTGGGTGATTGGGCGGATAAATGGCAGATGCACTATAATGTGGACAAGTGCGAAGTTATCCACCTTGGGTGCAGGAACGGGAGGGCAAATTATTATTTAAATGGCAATAAATTGGGAGAGGGGGAAGTACAGAGAGACCTGGGTGTTCTTGTACACCAGTAACTGAAGGCGAGCATGCAGGTGCAACAGACGGTCAAGAAGGCAAAAGGTATGCTGGCCTTCATAGCAAAAGGTTTGGAATACAGGAACAGGGATACCTTGCTGCAGCTGTACAGGGCACTGGTGAGACCACAGCTCGAGTACTGTGTACAGTTTTGGTCGCCTCATCTGAGGAAAGATGTTCTTGCCATGGAGGGGGTGCAGCGGCGATTCACCAGGCTGATACCAGGAATGGCGGGATTGACCTATGAGGAGAGACTATGTAGTTTAGGGATGTACACACTGGAGTTTAGAAGATTGAGAGGGGACCTCATAGAAGTGTATAAAATTCTGACAGGTCTAGACAGACTAGATGCAGAAGGAATGTTTCCGTTGGCGGGTGAGAACAGAACTAGAGGACATAATTTAAGGATAAGGGCTAAACCATTTAGGACAGAAATGAGGGGGAATTTCTTCACTCAGAGGGTGGTGAACCTGTGGAACTCATTGCCACAGAGGGCAGTGTACGCCAGCTCATTAAATATATTTAAGAGGGAATTAGATATATTTCTACAGGCAAAAGGGGTTAAGGGTTACGGAGAGAAGGCGGGGACGGGATACTGAATTGGAGGATCAGCCATGATCTCATTAAATGGCGGAGCAGGCTCGAAGGGCCGGATGGCCTACTCCTGCTCCTATCTTCTATGTATCTATGTATCTATGTATCTATTAGCCATTTCAGCTGTCTGTCTTCCTTCTCAGCCATTCTCATTTGTTACAAAAAGAGGCATGCATTCCACAACAGCTCCATTCACGTCAATGGAACCTTCATTTCAGGCCAACATGGGGGTTAACCCAAAGCTACTCAAGGGACTGAGACTAAAATCCATGTGTCTTAGGGCAGTGCGTTCAGTCACCTTATATTTAATATAAAAGCCAAGTTAGCTTTTTATAAATCGAATTTTACAACACAGAAGGGGCCATTCAGCCCATCAGCTCTTTGAAAGAGCTGCCCAATTTAGTGCCACACCTCAGCTTTTCCCCCCCACATTACCCTGCAAATCAGTCCTCTTCAAATACATGTCCAATTGCCTTTTGAAAGGTCCTGTGGAATCTGATTCAACCACCTTTTAAGTTAGTGTATTCCAGATCATAGTAACCCTCTGAAAAAAATTCTCATTTCCCCTTTAGTTCTTTTGCCAACTAATTTTAAGTCTCTGACTTCTGGTTATCGACCCACTTGCCAGAGGAAACAGTTTCTCCCTACTTGCTCTATCAAAACCCCTCATTATTTTGATATCACTATTAGGTCTCCCTTCCCATAACCTTCTCTGCTCTAAGGAGAACAATCCCAGCTTCTCCAATCTCCCCCTCTTCTGAGATCATCCTGGTAAACCTCCTCTGCACCCTCTCCAAGGCCTCGACATCCTTCCTAAAGTGTGGTGCCCAAAAATGGACAATACTCCAGCTGAGGCCTAACCAGTGATTTGTAACGGTTTAGCATGACTTTTGTTTTTGTATTCAGTGCCCTTATTTACAAATCTAAGTATCGCATACGCTTTCTTAACTGCCTTATCAATTTGCCCTGCCACCTTCAATGATTTGCGAATATGCACCCCCAGGTCCCTCTGCTCTTGCAACTCCCTCAAAATAGTACTATTTAGATTATACTGTGTCTCCATGTTGTTCCTCCCAAAGTGCATCACTTCACATTTATCCGCATTAAATTATATCTGCCATCTGTCTGCCCATTTCACCAGCCTGTCTACGTCCTCCTGAAATCTGCTATTTTGCTCACTTTACTACGGTTTGTACCCTCTGCAAACTTCAAAAATTATACTCCTTACACCCAAGTCCAAGTCACTTATGTATAACAAGAAAAGCAATTGTCCCAATACCAACCCCTGGGAGATTACTTTGAACAAGTAACCAGAGACTTCCCTTTCTCTATGGTTCATGAAACTAATGGCATTGAATAAATTGCAAATAGTCTCAGTAAGAGTAATAGGTGGCAACAAATGGGGGAAAAAAAACTGCCTGGGAGGGAGCACTGGTCAATGAAGTTAAGATGATGGGCGTAGGAATAGAAAGTGGACGGCACTGTGAAAATACATTGCACAATGTAACAAAATATGAACACAATGAATGGATACTATGTTAAAACAGGACCAGATAATTTACAGACCCCGGTATGGAAAAATCCCACAATACATTACTAAGTGCCACCTCTTGCAGGAAACAGCGTACAACCATCTGGAGGAAAGAAGTCGTCGATTCAAACTGAGCTTCGGTTGAAACCATAATCTAAACTAAATTTAACTGCCAACTCAATGACTGAATTGGAAGTTGCAATGAGGTTATTTTCAGTCTGTATTATGTGCATGTGGCACAGGGAGTAAGATGCAAAGACTGGCTGGCCCTGTCCAGCAAGGTCAGAAGCTTGGATTGCAGGGACCAAACTCCAACGGAGGCAGTGGGTGTAATTACATGCTTTATCCATTAATCCAATTAGATGGCCGAATCTGGGAGAATTTCTGTGTCCCATCACAAAATCAGATACATCGAAGCAACAGAACTTATGAATTAAAGCAAGACTAGTTATTCCCAGAGCATGCCATGACTTCCCATTTGTAAGTGCCCCCACTGCCAATCTAGTAGTGAATTCAGAAGATGACAGCCTAAAGCTGAATTTTGGGAGATATGGTCCACCAGTATAACATGCACAAAGTGTCAGTGGTGCATCCTTGGAGGTTGCTATTTGATTAAGCCTCTTCATTTAAGCAAGATCCAGATACACGGTGTAAGTTGGAAAATGCAGCATAATTCAAGCTCCAAAAAAGGAGGGAAAGTTGTCACTTTAAAAGTTATTTGGAAGCATTAACAGTTATGGACAAGTTTAGTGTGTCTGACTGGTTACTCTACCTATCCCCCAGCATTTAATGATATTGTGGGAAAGTAAAATGCTTGCTCAAAGCACTCAGGAGTATTTTTCAGGCATTTGATTGGTTCTTTGAGAGTTGCCGGCTCCCACTGGACAGTGGTAGTTTTTCTTGCCTGTTTAGTGCCACGTACAGCTAACCAATACAAACAGAATGATGGCACTTACATGATTAACATGTCACAATGGAAGCAACAGTCCAGGTGTGACAGCCTGCAGATGCACACTATAAGCTAGGGGGTAGTTTCCGCTCGGAGTAATTGGCAATCCGGGCGCAAAATGGTTCTAATTTTCTGAATTTTTGCTCAAGCTTCCACTCAAACTCATTTGCATATCACGGAACATAAAATCTTCCACGAACCAGCACAATCAAGCAGCGTTTTACAACTCAATAGTTTTTTCTGCATTAAAAAAAATTCCTTGATATATTTAAAGGTAACCTGAAGTTTGATTAATACAGCTGAAAATGGGTTTATCACTTGAGTAACCTGATTTTAATTAACAAAAATGATTTTAAAAAACTATAAAGAAACATTTACTAGTTTCATTGGTGTACAGTAGTCAGTTTCTTAGTAACTTTTTTTAATATTTAAATTTTTTTTAATGGTGTCTATTAGCGTCCTTGCACCTAAAAAAGCTTAAAGGCCTACAAAGGGGCGCAGTTAGCGGAAACTCCAGGGAGATTAATTCCATTTGGGGGCGGAGCCAGCTTCCAGCGCAATTTTTTTTTTAAACCAGCGCAAAAGATGGCAGAAACTATTTGAGCTGGATGTAATTTCCGCTTGAAATTCCTCGATCTTGTGTGGCTGGTTTGGCCAATTTTGGGCTAGTACTCACCTAGCAGAAACTCTACCCCTAGATCTTTAACTATATTGATCTTGCAGAATAAGCAATATTTCAATTATTCTGTTACTTCGATAGTGATGCAAAACTTGCGCTTGATTTTTTTTTTAAATCAAGCTTTAACCTGATTGTAGAGCAAGAACCACCACTTCCTGATTTGTAACAATTTTGATAAATCAATGTCAAAAACAGATCAATTTAATTTATCTTTAAAATGTTTGTAGCTAAAAAAAACTAAGTTTGTTTCACTGCACTAAACATAGGAAATACGCATACATGATTAATGTGTACACATACTTGCTCAAAAATGTACCAAGTAAAGTTTCAAACCTCCCAACCCCCACTTCCAAATGTAAATTGAGTGGGACTCTGACTGCAACCAAAACTCTCCCATCACATCCAAATTCCCTCTGGTTAATTCTTCAAATTTTTACAGAATTCTTCAGTGTGAAATATCATGCCATATAAATAGAAAGCTTATGTATCAAGCATTTTGAAATATAGTTTTGGACAAATCAGACCCACTTTGAGCCACAAATGTTGGCACTTCAGACTTATGTTTCACAAGCGCAACAGTGAGGATTGCATACGATGAAGTACGACTTGTTCCCCAGTTGGCTCAGGAGGTAAAGCAAGCATGTAGCTGAGCTATGTTGGCTAGAGTCCCAAGTCTGATTCCCGATCTGTACTGAGTTAGCTGGGGTGGCAGTAAGGGATGCAAAAGGGAACAGCCAGTTGGAGTTTCTGCTCCTGCTATCCAACAATCTGGAAGATGTTGGTGTACCCAGGTGGCTTCCGCAGGCATGTGAACTGCTTAAGGCAACTGCCAGATGGGGAATAGCATAGATAACGCGAGCCCTTCCTGAAGTGCGGGGGGGGGGGGGGGGGGGAAAGAGATGGCAGTGGTACACTTAGGTGTCACAGTTATGCCATCATGTTATGAATAATGTGGCGTTGGAATACTGCAATTCCATGTAATTATTGGTCAGCATTTTGAACTATATAAATAGCATTATTTTATTTTTATGAAGTGATAAACCAGAGAAATCTTGGCAAAGTCAGAGTCAATCATTTCTATTATTTGACACTATTTTCTAATTAAGTTTGCTTAGGTTGCAGACTCCCTTTGTTTATATTCATGTTGACAGCAGTGAGACATAGCTGCTCGAACATGTTTAGCTGTAAAATGATCAGTGAAACTGCCTTGTCATTACAAATAATATTCATTTTAGAATGTTACTACTGTTTAGCTTCGAGGTCTCAGATCCCTGCAATTTTTGCACTACATTAAGCATATGGTCAAAGAAACCACGAGATGCACTCAAATTGGAAGGAGTATGTTAGCTCAATAACTCATTATAGATTGCAGATATTTGTCTAGTATAGTTTCAACTCAAAAAAAATACCAAGTCTCTTTTAATCGAGTTCTCTTATAGCTATAGTACTACTGGTTACACAGACCACACCAAAAAGAATCAAACACTAATTATGTTCAAGTTTTAATGATTCTCAAACTAAGGGAGATTTACACAGTAAAAGAGATCACACTAAGTAGTAAGAGAACCAAAATACCCTCTTTTACAAACTATACCAGCTTTTGCACAAATATAGCTGTTGACTAGATGAATACCCTCTCAATTCTTGAAATAAACATGACACATTAAAGTCTAACAAAAGCTCCTCTATACACTATTCCTGATGTTAAATAGAATTAGACATGTACAGAATGCCATAAAAGCATCTGTGTAGCAACGCATACAAGTTTCTCTAAAAACTAAAGTCCAATTTGTTGTGAACAATCTATTTTTTGCATTTCCTTTTGTACTGCAATTGTAGCCAGGTGTTATATGAATAAAGTTACTGCACAATTGATGTAGCAAGAACATGGATGAAGCAATTTAGCCTTTTTGCTGAGACAGCAAAGTGCACAGTTTGGTGTCACTAATAGCTCAGGTGTAGTTTACTCTGACAGTATTTATTAAAAGCCAACGCTCCCAATTAATGGACACAAGAAAATAGTCGCTTACTATAATCTCTGGTTAATTGAGCATTGTGCAAAAGTGCAGAAATGCTACTGAAACCCTCAAAAGTGATTGGATATTGTAATAAAAATTGTCACACACAACATCTGCTACCTCCTTCATGACAATAAAACTGGTTAATTTTCTTGATCCACCTCATTCTTTTAAGTGTTTAACCTTTTATTTTTTTTCTACTTGTTATTCAATAATTATCCAAACCTTTCTCCCCAATTTCAGTTTTAGCCTCACATTTGTGAAAAAATTAGCTGCCTGACAATTCCTCATACATTTCACAACACAATGGGCCGTATTTTGCGACCCCTACGGGTGCATACAAAGTGTGTACGCACCCATAGGGACCGCGCAAGTTCTGGGTTTAGGCATGCGAAGCGCAAGAATCCTCTTGCCAGATCCTCCGCATCCCCGGGAGATGGGCCTCAGCGGGTGGAGAGTTGCACTATTTGCCCAACTTCATGCCTGTGAAATTCTTATGCCTGGTAAAAGCAGGCATAAGGCCTGCTTTTACCAGCAAAAGTGTTTTTAAAAAATAGAACATTTTATCACTCATTTATACATAAAAAAACCCTGTCCAATAAAAAGTTTATTTTTAGCCCCATTAAAACAATTTTCTTAAAAATTAAATTTGTTTAAAATATTTAAATGGCATTTTAAATATGTAATGTTTTTATTTTATTTCTTTCATGAGTTCATGTATTTTTTAGTGATCCCCATTCATACTTATGGGGATTCCATACGTATGGAATCCCCATAAGTATGAATGAGGATTCCCTTCTTTTTGCGCTTGGGCCGGCCCACATGATCCCAGGAACGCTTGCGAACCGCATGCGCCCCTGGGATACATGGGCCCCTGCCCGCGCACACCCAGAGAGGCCAAGGATCGCAAGCCTTCATACCTCCCGGGCCACCAGGTAAATGCATTGATTTTTTAAACAGGTCAGAGGCATCCGCCCGCGGGAAGCTTCCGATCGCAAATTTTGGGCCATTAAAAACAAACCTGGCCATTAATTCTCGTTTCACACGCCCATTCCAGAAGCAGCACAATGCCAGACCTCAGTTTAAACCCCCATCCAAAACTTGGCAAAATTTCTTCGCTTCCCTCTCCTAACAGAGGGGCCTGTCTCCTTCAGTTTCTTCACCTCCCTCCCAATTCAGATTGCATGCACGGGTATTCCAATGTTGCTCAAAATCTACAGCATAAAAAAGAAACAAACTGGGAACGTCAACTAGTTGTAGTAGTTGTGCAATATAACAGATTCTAATCATGCTTACATTTTCTGAATAGAGTGGGTTAGATGCTTCCTCAGGAGTCTGAACAAAATGTCTATGAAATTCAGAGTAAATTCACTTCCCCCTTCCAAAATTTAAATTTATGTGACAACCTGGTATGAAATTCAGCAAGCGTGGTCTCAACTCACCAATTCTACTCTACACATTATCTACCACTATTTTGCAACATGCGCTGACAAGCTTGCAATTGAAAATTTTATTACACTAAAATAGATTCCTTTTCATTTTATGTCAGGGCCATACTCATGTGATGCAAACATGGAAGCAAAGTAGAAAAACTTTCTTCAATTTCTAGCACCATCACCACCTTGTAGTTATTCCAAACTTTTTCATGCAAAAACAATTAAACTTTCATTACATTAACTACATATGAAATGACCTGGACTATTTGAAACCAATTTCAACAAGCAGTTTTAACAGCCACCAGAAATTCTCCGTAATTTGAGTTGGTCCAATTGTACCTCCTATTGTCAGAAATGTTGTAGCTTTTCATTTTTCAGATTTGTTATGAGCAGAATCAGTTTATAAACTCCAGAAAGTAGTCAGCGTTGGTGCAGTACATCCCCCACCACAGATGGAGGACAAACTTCTGGATTTTAATTGCTCCACCATAGGCAGCCGTGCCTTCAGCTGCCTAGGCACTAAGCTCTGGATTTCCCTCCCGAAATCTCTCTCTCTCTCTGTTACCTGTCCCAGTATCTCGTGGCTTGGTGTCAAATTTTGTTTGACAACACTCCTGTTAAGCGCCTTGGGATGATTTACTACATTAAAGGTGCTATAATGAATGTAAGTTGTTGTTGCCCAATTACTGGTTATGTTTGCAGTTGGCAAATGGAGAATAGGGAAAAATAGAGACAAGAGGCATCGCTGTCAGTAGGACTTCAATAAATCATAAATGGTACCTACGAGAAAATGTTCTTACTATTTACACATGTACTCTAAAATATAGCAGCATAATTATAGATTAGTCATTTCCAATTTGAAAGGTGCTTGTATAGAGCATTTTGAGCTGCACAACACTAGAAATGAAGTGTTGACAGTTACACGTCTGTCACTGGGAGTGGTGGCTGCAATTACACATTGAAACGTTTTAAATTGCGATTTTTCTTATAGCATATTGGTGGCATTACACGAAATAAAGGCAATGACAAGCAGGATAAAAATTATAAGACAAATACAAAGTATATTGAATTCCACCTCTAGCATCATGGGTTTACAACTATAATTTGGCTCAAAGTCAGCAATAGGGATTTTAGGGCTTTTTTGAAGATATCTTTCCATCAGTAGTTGGTCAGCTGAGCACAGGAATGGGATTCCCCAAATGACAGAAATCTGTCTTCAGTGTAAGCACACAACACAAGAATTAGTACATCCTCCTTACTCTTCATGCATTGATGATAATCAAATAATACAAATTGCCAAATTTCAGAACATATTGCACTGAAGATCAATTTCCCTGCTGTTTTAAAAGCATCCTGTAAACATTAAAGCATTTTTAAGTAAAAGTAGCAAAATAGGCAAGTCACAATCCACACTAAGGTTTCTGGCAAAAATTACTCTCAATCAATATCCCAAACATTATGACACCACATTTTGAAGTCAAACCAAGGGCTGGTTTTATACTAGCACTAATTTGAATGGTATGAATAAAGAAGCTGGCAGTGGAATTATAATCAACTGTCCACTGCAACTACTGCATCCCAGAGTGCTATCTGCCATTTCGATCTATAGCCAATGTACCGATTTCTGCATGAGGCTCAGCAGAGCCTGTGCAATATAAACCAAAGCAGCTCCACACAGTAAACCAAGTAGCTTCAAAATACTTAGCCTAGTTCTCTGCAGCATACCGATCACATACGGAGCTACCCTCAAATCCTACAAAGTTGCTACAGTAGTTTGACTTATATACTGAACTGTGACTTTATCCAAATTATGAGCTCCCAAATGGAGCAAATGTCAAAGACTACTGCACCTCACAGTGGATGATCACACACTTGACAGTCAGGCTCAAAACACAGCAAGAGGAGTTTGGAGAAGAAAAACAATGGTACTATAAACATTAGAAGGCAATCATTCTTTTAAATTACATTAAAAGATGTCCAAATAAACCAAATTATTTCTAGCTGAATTTAATGTAATAGGCGTTTAGGGAATTGCATGAAGTGCAGATAATTTTCAAGCTATGTAACTGTATAATTGTTAAATCAGTCGTGGCTCAGTTGGTAGCACCCTCGTCTGAGTCAGAGGTTGTTGGTTCAAGTCCCACTCCAGAGACTGGAGCACAAAAATCTAGGCTGACACTTAAGTGCAGTATTGAGGGAGTTCTGCACTGTTGGAGGTGCCGTCTTTCAGATGAGACGCTAGACCGAGGCCCCATCTGCCCTCTCAGGTGGACGTAAAAGATCCCATGGCACTATTTCAAAGAAGAGCAGGGGAGTTATCCTGCATCCTGGCCAATACTTAACCCTCAATCAACATCACGAAAACCGATTATCTGGCCACACTGCTGTTTGTGGCAGCAAATTGGCTGCCACGTTTCCTGCATTACAAGCGATTATACTTTGAAAAGTACTTCGTTAGCTGTAAAGTGTTTTGGGACGTCTGGTGGTCGTGAAAAGCACTATAGAAATCTAAGTCAGTCCTTCTTTCCATTATATAGATCAGTTAAATTTCTGGTCAACTATAAGCAAAGTTCTTCAGTTGCAAATTTTACTTACAAATGAGAGTTTATTTTTAGAAGATGTGTCAGTTTCTAAAAAAAAGCTATTCTATGCTGGACAAACAATGTCCAGCTATATTTTACAGTGAATCCCAAGACTAGCTTTCCAATTCTACTGCTGACAAGAAATCTAAACTACATCTTGGAAATCAAATTTCTAAATGCCTTATTCAACATGTAGAAAATATACATTTAAAATATCTAAAATGAAACACTTCAGTGTTTTAAAAGACACTTTTTATAAACATAGCACCCACAGAAAATATCAATTTCCTAAGATCTGGAATAAAGCTCAAAGCTTCGATCTCTACAGTACAGGAAACTGTCGTTTATCCGGCACTCAAATATCCGGAATTCTCGCTTAACCGGCAAAAATCATCCTCCGAAAACTCCTCTCAAATAACCGGCAATGTTGCCGAGTCGCAGTCGAGTCTCCGCGAACGCCGAGTGCTCCGAAAAATCCACTCAAATAACCGGCAATGTTGCCGATCCCGAGTCCGAGTCCGCGAACGCCGATTTAGTCAGTAGGGGTACTTTTCAAAAGTACCACTACTTGGCCTCCTGGCGCTGTCGCAAGTCCGAAACATTGCAGTAGCATGAGTAGATTCTCCCGTGCTGCTTGGAGTCTCTTTGTTAAAAATAGCCTCGGTAGATATAACTCTCTGTTATCCGGTACTTTCGATAAACCGGCACCACGCCGGTCCCGTCGATGCCGGATAAACGAAAGTTTCCTGTACATTGGTCATTTACTGAACAACCAAGTCTTACTATATCATTAACTGTTAAAACCATAAACGCAAACCGAAGTTTATGGGTTAAAAAAGACACCACACTCGCTGCCAGTTCTATTAACCATTGTCGGTTTGGCAAACCAATGCACATCCACCCATTTTCTCCAAGTTGCCGAAGCTCAAAACAAAATGCTAACATGATCAGCATATATTATACGTTCATAAAAAGGTCAGATGCCAGTTTGTCCCAACAGCGCTATTTCATTTAATAAACCTGAAATTACTTTTTTTTGCTTGTTCATTCCTCTTTCCTTCCTTGTTACCCTGCCTTTTTCCCTCACCACTACACACTTAATTTTCTTAATCATCTGTTCTCATTCCCCATCCCAAACAGCCAATTTCAGAATCTGCCAAAGCATCAGCAGTGCGCAATGAGTTACGCACTCTAACTTCTAAACTGTATCTTATAGGGAAAGCATTTCACCGAAGTTCTCCACTCCCCTAAAATGGCAACTCATTATGCAGGGAATCCAAGAATATGTCCTACCACTCCATGGGACATAATACGACAAAAAATAAAATCTACCACAAATTTCTTGGATACTTACAAAATACTGTATTGTGAAACAATTTTCAATAGACTATAATTCTCAGACATGTCAGCAAGTCATCCATTTTGAGTTTCTAGTTCCTGCTCAAGTACAGGCAAGTCTAACAGTAATAGATAAATGCAAGGTGCAAAATAAGCAGCTGAAGATTCCCTGCAAACGGGCGCCATTAACGGAAACTCTGCAAGGACACAAACATCAAATAAATGCCCAGTCGACACCTTATTGCAAGATGACGATCCCTCAGGAACACACATTTGGCCACACTATATTTTAAAAAACTATAGCAGTTTACTGCACAGATGGAGGATGTTTTGCCCATGTCTGTGCCAGCCCTTCACTAGAGCTATGCAAAACACATCACACTAGCTTCCTATACTTCATATCTTTATCAATTCTTTCCATAAAAAATGCAATAGTCTCTGTCTCAACTACCCCACCAGGCAAAGTAGAAGACTCCCTGCGTAAATTTATCCTAACCTCTCTCCTCACTGAGTATTTTAAAATTGGTGTTGCCTTGTCATTGACTCCCCAACCAGAGGAAATAGTCTTTTCATCCCATTAAAATCCTTCATAGATTTAATAGAGGTTATTAAAATTTGTTCTTAGCCTTCTATGCCCCAGTGGAAATAGTCCCAGCATTTCAATTTCTCCTCATAACTACAGTTTCTCATTCCTGGTATGCTGTATACATTCTCTGGCTTTAATATCCTTCCTATAATGAGACATTCAAACCTACTGTGGCCTAACCAATGCCTTGCACAAATTTATTACCCATTTGTTCTTGTATTCTATTCCACTATGCACAAAACCAAAAATACTATTGGGCCACCTACACTTTCAACAACTTGCATTTATATAGCATCTTTAACAAAAAAATGTGGCATGGTGAAAAACTGACTTCTAACCAAGGAAGAGATTTGAAGGGGGAAAATGAAGGTTTGGTCAAAAGGTGGGTCTTAGAGGCTCTTGAAAGTGTGGCAAGACAGAGGGGTATTTCAAAGGAATTGAAAAGACTAGGACCTGCACAGCAAAAGGCAGGGCCACTTTCAGTCAATTATGTATCTGGATCCCTCATTTTCCTGTTCCTTTCTTTATTTATACCAAAAAACAGTATCGGGTGAGCGTTTACCCTTCTGCTCCATAGCAGGTTTCTGTCCGGTCTGAACTTGTCTTGGGCCACTTGCTTTACAGTGACAGATGTACTGACCTGCAAGCATACAACACTACTTGGTATTCTAAAGCTCGACTTGCCCAGCACAATGGATTTCTAACCCAAACCAGTTGGACAATTTGCCACTTTTTTTTTAAAACCGATTATACGGATTACTTGTTTGCCCCATAAAATACATTACCTCACTCTTCTCTGCATTAAACTGAATCTGCCACATGTCCACCAATGCCACTAATCTATTTATATTCTCTTGAACCCTAGCTCTTTGTCAAACACCTGTACTTTTGCGTTACCTACAAATTTTGATACCGTGCTCCCTATGGCAACAACCAAATCATCTGTATATTTAAAAAACACACAAGTGGACACAGCATCATCTCTGGGATACACCACCTCCAACTCTTTACCAATCGCCAATTAACCCTAGCCCTCTGTTTCCTGTCCAACCAACTTCCTGCTACATTTCCTCTTATACCAAACACCACATTTATTCTAACAATCTTCGAGACATTTAATCAAACACCTACTGAAATTCCATACACACATCTACAGATCTTCTGTCAGCTAGTCACTTTTTCAAAAAAAACTAACGTTACTCTACATCTACCAGACTGAAGGCATCAAAATTGACACTCTGCTTTTTCCAGAGGGTGTGGTCATTAGCAATCCAAAATAATTCCTCAAGCTAAACAGTGACCAACCACTGCAAGTAAGCATTAAATAGCAGAGTTGGCTAGCAGTTGAACAATTGTGCATTATTTGACTCAAGATCAAATCAATTAACTAGCAAAAAGAATCACTTGCAATTGTCGCTGCTGTATCTCGTTATGCCACCCAATACATAATCTTAGTGTGAAGTTAAAAAGTCACATTTGAAATAATACAACGTAACTATCCTAATATCAAATCAAATTAGTGGTCATAATGACTGGATGGCTTCCTACTCTGTACTTTGTGAGGAAATCTCAGTCAGGCAGCAGTAGGGGAACTGCAACTGATCTCAGTACAGCTGGTACAGTTCCGACCTGAAACGTTAACTCTCTTTCTCTCTCCACGGATGTTGCCTGGCCTGCTGAGTTTTTCCAGCGTTTTCTGTTGTTATTTCAGTACAGCTGGGTTGGACTGGGGGGTGGGGGCAACAGCCAGGAGTGCTACTTATCATTAGCCAATGACTCCTGCTAAAGCGCATGAGGACACTGGATGGGAAAGACAGGATCAGATGTTGATGCCCCTAGAATCAAATGGCTGCTAACACCCACTACCATAAAGAATAGCCACTCCCTTTGACAGTCAAGGGCATTGCCATCTCTAAATCCCACACAATCAACCTCCTGGAGGTCACTATTGGCCAGAACCTCAACTGCACCAGCCACATAAATGCCATAGAGACGACAGCAGATCAGAGACTGGGTATTCTGCAGCAAATGGCTCACTTCCTGGCTCCAAGTCTTTCCACCACCTACAAAGCACAAGTCAAAGAGTGTGATGGAATACTCTCCACTTTCCTAGATGGGTGCAGCTGAAACACTGGGCGCTCAGCACTATCCAGGACAAAGCAGTCTGCTTGATCGGCAGCCCATCCACCACCTTAAACATTCACTCCCACATCAGCGCCATACTCCGGCTGCAGGGAGTACTATCCACAGGATGCACTGCGGCATCTCGCCATGGCTTCTTTGATAGTACCTCCCAAACCCATAGTACCTCCCAAACCCATGACCTCCACCACCAAGAAGGACAAGGGCAGCAGGGGCATGGGAACACCACCACCTCCATGTTTCCCTCCAAGTCACTCACCATCCTGACCTGGACATATAATCACTGTTCCTTCATTTTCACTGGGCCAAAATCCTGGAATTCCCTACCCAACAGCATTTTGGGAGTACCTTCACCACATGGGCTGCAGTGGTTCAAGAAGGCAGCCCATCACCACCTCAAAGGAAACACAGGATGGGCAATAAATGCTGGCCTTGCTAGAAACACCCATAACCTGAGAATTAAAAAAAAACCTCGAGTGAAGCACCATACAATTAATAATACGTTGCCGTCAAGAGGATAATGAGGAAAGAGAAATAGAGCGCAGATAAAAAAAATTCTCCTCCCTTCTATCTTAAAGATGCTGACTCTTCAATGAAACATAGTCCCATGGATGCTCGTTATCCTCCAGTATCTTGCACAACTAACTATTCTTCATAGAACCCTTGACAGCAATCACCTAAACCTCAACAACAAGCAGCAGGCCCCAGTCCTATCCTTACCCAATAACCATGCATGTGCACCTCAAGTGCGTGTAGCTGAACAGCAATCAAATACAAGGCCCTACCTCATTGTCCTTCTGAGCACAGGGACACTGAGGCCAACTAATCGCATCAAAAAAGCATCACAGACCTGGAATCTTCCTAGTCTATATGACTCAACTATTCACTGCCATACCCAGGTGAGTCACTGTGGGAACCATGGGGGAAAAAAACTGCAATGAAGCTACATATCAGTGGGGCAGGATCAACACCACAAAACATTCTTCCACCCCAAGGGCATGGCCAAACGACCAATGAAACTCAAAGCGTCTTCTGGTTGCCCGCCTCTGCTGGTCTTGTCCGTGCCCGGGTGGCCCTTCCACGACCAGTGGGCTCCACAGGGACTATAGAGTGCCTGATAGATACCTATAATATTATGATTTAGTATTCAAGTTTCTTTTGGTTCATTAGTTTTTATGTTTAAATTATTGTATTAGAGCACCTCTTTACAAGGGGGCACCCACAAATCTGTCTTTTTGTTGACAACACTGAGGCACCCAGTGTCACCCTTTATCGATCAAAAAAAGGACTACCATATGGTAGGGAATGTGACAGTATGGTTAAAGGACAAAGCAGTAGTAGTTCATAGAATCATAGAAATTTACAGCACAGGAGGCGGCCATTTGGCCCATCTTGTCCGTGCCAGCCGACAAACAGCTATCTAGCCTAATCCCACTTTCCAGCACTTGGTCCATATCCTTGTAGGTTACAGCACCTCAAGTGCATATCCAAATACTTTTTAAATGTGATGAGGGTTTCTGCCTCTACCACTATCAGGCAGTGAGTTGCAGACTCCCACCACCCTCTGGGTGAAAAAATTTCTCCTCAAATCCCCTCTAAACCTCCGACCAATTACTTTAAATCTATGCCCCCTGGTTATCGACCCCTCTGCCAAGGGAAACAGGTCCTTCCTATCCACTCTATCTAGGCCCCTCAATTTTATACACCTCAATTGGGTCTCCCCTCAGCCTCCTCTGTTCCAAAGAAACCAACCCCAGCCTAT
The DNA here is from genome assembly GCA_030390025.1 of Squalus acanthias. NCBI lineage: Eukaryota > Metazoa > Chordata > Chondrichthyes > Squaliformes > Squalidae > Squalus > Squalus acanthias. The sequence goes on from CM059428.1 coordinate 142,444,342, forward strand.
CCAATCTTTCCTCATAGCTAAAATTCCCAGTCTGGCAACATCCTCGTAAATCTCCTCTGCACCCTCTCTAGTGCAATCACATCTTTCCTGTAATGTGACGACCAGAACTGCACACAGTATTCTAGCTGCGGCCTAACTAGTGTTTTATACAGTTCAAGCATAACCTCCCTCTTATATTCTATGCCTCAGCTAATAAAGGCAAGTATCCCGTATGCCTTCTTAACCACCTTATCTACCTGTCCTGCTACCTTCAGGGATCTGTGGACATGCACTCCAAGGTCCCTCTGATCCTCTGCACTTCTCAGTGTCCTACCATTTATTGTTAATGGATGTTTTTCCAGAATGGTGGGACGTGAACAGTTGGAACCAGCAAAAATGCTAGAATCTATTATTAGGGACGTGGTAACAGGGCACTTGGAAAATCACAATATGATTCGGCAGAGTCAACACGATTTTATGAAAGGGAAATCATGTTTGACAAATCGATTGGTTTTTTGAGTGTATAACTAGCAGGGTAGATATGGGGTAACCAGTGGATGTAGTATATTTGAATTTTCAAAAGACATTCGATAAGATGCCACACAAGAGGTTGCTACACAGGATTAGGGCTCATGGGATTGGTGGCAAGACATTAGCATGGATTGAGAATTGGTTAACGGACAGAAAACAGAATGGGAATAAACGGGTCATTTTAAGTTGGCAGGTTGTAACTAGTGAGGTGTCGCAAGGATCAGTGCTTGGGCCTCAGCTATTTACAATCTATATCAATTACTTAGATGAAGGGACTGAGTGTAATGTATCCAAGTTTGCTGACGATACAAAGTTAGGTGGGAAAGTAAGCTGTGAGGACGTAAAGAGATTGCAAAGGGATACAGACCTGTTAAGTGATTGGGCAAGGTGGCAGATGGGAGTATAATGGGGGGGGGGGGGGGGCACATGGAGGGGAAGAAGTGCAAAATTATTCACTTTTGGTAGCAAGAATGGAAAGGAGAATTTTTTTTTTTTTAAAGTACTGTAAAATTGTATGATCAATGCAAAAAATATTGACTTACATCACCACAATTTTCAATGTACCATATCAGTGTCAAACATGGGTTGCTTAACAGTGGTAGTACATTAACACATACATGTTTAGCAATATTCAAGTGGGAATCAAAATTGAAATTCACAATTCAATTTTGATCACTTATGAAAGATACACAATTTGCTCAGAGAAGCAGTGGATAAGAATTAGGGAAACAAGATCAAGCTTGGGAAATGTACTAAGTGGAGTGTGCTAGGGATCAATGTTGAGGTCCCCACCGTGTCTGAGCTAAACAGCCTGCATTCAGAGCACAATGTAAGTGGTCAAATTCAGATTACACCAAACTGAGGGGAGCTGCAGTGTCAGAAGGATCTGGGCAATATTTGCAAGTGTACAGAACTGCAGCAATTGAAATTGGCTTTTGGAGCAAGCACAGACTTAATGACAAGAAGATAAATAAGGGACATAAATGAATGGTACCAAATAAGCTAGGAGAGGCTAAAAGAGGACTGGGAGTGATAGACACAACAATGGTCATGTGCAGTCATTGCAAAGAAGTCATCAATAAAGCAAATAGTGCTATGTTGCCAAATCAAAAGTATAAATCTGAGGCAGTCACATTCATAGAAATGTATGGCACAGAAGGAGGCCATTCGACCCATTGTGTCTGTGCCAGCCGAAAAAGAGCTATCCAGCCTAATCCCACTTTCCAGCTCTTGGTCCATAGCCCTGTAGGTTACGGCACTTCAAGTGCATATCCAAATACTTTTTAAATGCGATTAGGGTTTCTGCCTCTACCACCCTTTCAGGTAGCAAGTTGCAGACCCCCACCACCCTCTGGGTGAAAAAAGTTCTCAACTCCCCTCTAATCCTTCTACCTATTACTTTAAATCTATTCCCCCTGGTTATTCATCTCTCTGCTAAGGGAAATAGGTGCTTCTTATCCACTCTATCTCGGCCCCATATAATTTTATGCACCTCAATTAAGTTTCCCCTCAGCCTCCTCTGTTCCAAAGAAAACAACCCCAGCCTATGAATTTTTCCTCGGAGCTAAAATTCTCCAGTCCTGGCAACATCCTCGTAAATCTCCTCTGTACCATCTCTAGTACAATCACCTCTTTCCTGTAATGTGGTGACCAGAACTGTATGCAGTACTCTAGCTGTGGCCTAACTAGTGTTCTATACAGTTCAAGCATAACCTCCCTGCTCTTGTATTCTATGCCTCGGTGAATAAAGGAAAGTATCCCGTATGCCTTCTTAACCACCTTATCTACCTGTCCTGCTATGTTTAAGGATCTGTGGACCTGCACTCCAAGGTCCCTCTGTTCCTCTACACATCTCAGTATCCTACCATTTATTGTGTATTCCCTTGCCTTGTTAGCCCTCCCCAAATGCATTACCTCACACTTCTCCCGATTGAATTCCATTTGCCACATTTCTGCCCACCTGACCAGTTCATTGATATCTTTCTGCAGTCTACAGCTTTCTTCCTCACTATCAACTACATGGCCAATTTTTGTATCATCTGCAAACTTATTAATCATGCCCCCTACATTAAAGTTCAAATCATTGATATATACCACAAAAAGCAAGGAACCCAGTACTGAGCCCTGCGGAATGCCACTAGAAACAGCACTTGTGTCACAAAAAACACCAGTCGACAATTACCCTCTGTTTCCTTGAAGCTGTATAGTTTTCTGGTTAGACCACACCTTCAACACTGCATTCAGCTCCGGTCATTAAGGCACAAGGGAAACCGCTACATCCCCAAAGTCCTTGAACACATCATCTCCTCCCATATCCGAGCCCCTTTTTCCCCCCACAAATCAGTGTTTGAACCTTTCCAATCATGTTTCCACCTATGCCACAGCACGGAAATGGACATCCTCTGTGACGGACCATGGTGCATTCTCTCTCCTCATTCTCTCCATAGCCTTTTGATATGGTTAACCACATCATCCTCCTCCAACACCACACTTCCGTTGTCCAGCTGGATGGAACTGCCCTATCCTCATTCCACTCTGACTTATCCAGTCATTGCTAGAGAATCTCCTGCAATTACTTCTCTACATACTACCCCTCATGTCCAAAGACATGACATACGGTTCCAGATGTATGCTGACGACACTCCGCTCTACCTCACCAGCACCTCTCAAACCCTCCAGCTTGTGTTGTCAGGCTGCTTCTCAGACAGAGTCCTGGATGAGTTGCAATTTCCTCCAATTAAATATTGGCAATACTGAAGTTATTGTCTTCAGCCCCCGCCACAAACTCCATTCCCTTGCCACCAATTCCATCCCCCTCCTTGGCTACTCAGGCTGAACCAGACTATTCGCAACCTTGACATCCTATTAGAGCCTGAGCTTTTTCTGACTTCATATCCTCTACATCACAAAGACCTCCTACTTCAACCTTCCTAACATCACCAGTCTCTGCCCCTGTATCAGCTTATCTGCTGCTGAAACTCTCATCCATGCTTTTGTAACCTCCCGACACGACTATTCCAAAGGCTCTCTTGACCAACCTGCAGTCTTGCACCCTCCATAACCTTGAGCTCATCCAAATCTCTGCTGCCTATATTCTAAACCACACCTGCTCACCCATCAGCCCAGTGCTCACTAACCTACATTAGGTCCCAGTCCACAAACGCTTCAATTTTAAAATCCTCACTTTAGTCTTCAATTCTCTCCATTGCCTTACCCCTAGCTCTCTCTGTAACCTCCTCCAACACTCCAAGAACTCTGCTGCCTCCAACTCTGGACTCGTGCATCCCCCCACACCCTTCGCCCCAGTCGTGACAGCCGTGCCTTTAGCCGTCTAGGCCCAAAGCTCTGGAATTCCTTCCCTAAATTTCTACTCTCTGCACCTTGCTCTCCTCCTTTAAGACCCTGCTTAAAATTCACCTCTGACAAAGCTTTTAATCACCCGTCCTAAAATCTCTTTCTTTGGCTCGGTGTCAATTTTTGTCTCATTACACTCCTGTGAAGCACCTTGGTTGGGACGTATTCCTACATTAAAAGTGCTAAAACATTCAAGTCCTGGAAGTGATGCAGAGAAAGGCCACAAGACTTTTTTTTTTTAAGAGGATCAAATTGGACTGCAGACCTGAATGGAGATGAATGCAGGGAGGCTAACAGAGGTTTATGATACCAAGTACAATAGAAAAAGGTTGCTCGAGTTCCATTTCAATTAAAACCACAACTGAAACACAAGGAGCAAGAGTTACAAACTGGTCAAACAACTTCACAAATGGGATCAGGAAGTACTTTATGCAGAGGTCAAAACTCAAAGACCTTTTGGAAAAGGTAATAGAGACAAAACCTGGAGTAATTCAAGAAGCAGTTAGATGCTGGGATGATGGGGAGGGGTAAAAATAAGATCTTAGAGTTCAAGGCACGATGGGTTAAATTGCCTCAGTTACTATACTTTGTGATAAGCCAGTTATACTACAGGAAAAAACTAAACTGCTTAAAACATAAATTAAGTGTATCTAGGCCAGATGGAAATTGAGCAAGAGGCCTGACTAAAAGTAATTTAGCGTAGCATTTACAAAACGCGATTTAGAATATCCCTACAAAAAGTATTTACAAAGCGCTCAAATAAATGATTTTACAAGAAATGTCTACTGTAGCCCGAGCCTGTAAACTATGTTTAGTTGACAAGTCGGACTACGTGTTGCAGCTTCTGTCTGCCTCTTATTTGTCATATTTCCGTCAGAGGAAAAAGCAAATGTTACATGGGCTTTCCACAAATTTGGCGTATCAGACTAACTCCCGGGTGGAGTTCGGCATCTCATCCGGTTACTGGCGACCTCGGAGTGAGACTAAATTACACACACCGGCCAAATAGCGAGCTGCAACACTCACATTCCCCAGGAATTTACTATGAAGAAGAAGAGAGGGGGGGATAGGAAAACCAGTTTCATTGTGGAGAGGAGGGAGAGCCAAGCCTTCTCTTATCGGCACAAGATCTGCTCAAAAACCAGTTTCACACGAAACCAGCCACTTTTTATCCCCAAAATTCCCCCCAACGTTGCCCAACCCAGATAAAGCGAATGTTTCTCAATCGAGGGATTGAAACCTTTCCAGCAAGTCGGTATATAAAAATCAGCACTTCTCGCAGCTTTCAAACAGAAGGCACGAAAGAAACACCGAAATTTATTATACACACACAGGATCGACCAGTGTAAAGATCCCTTGGGTTCTTTTCGTAAAAGATGTATATCCAGCCGATAAATTCAAAGCGGGGAGGAAGAACAAAAGCTTAAATAAAATTAAATAAAACTGTAGAGCGGGCGCCTCCACAGCGGAGAGTGGAAGCCGCGGGAGAGAGGGGAAACTATCGGGGGGAGAGAAAGAGAGAGAGACAGAGCCCCGTCGACTATCCCGGGAATCAGAGCTCGCACATGAGTCACACAGACCGGCACACCCTCCGGGGGCTGAACACACACACACACAGACTGGAGTGAAAATGTGCTTGTTAAATCCAGCGGAACCGCCAACCACAGCAGCCGACTCCTTCACAAAGTGAGTTAAAACACACACAGGAGCCTCCGCCTTCAGCCTTGGGCCGAAGCTCCATATAATCATAGGAGCGGTGAGGGCCCGGGGCGAGTGTCCGGCCGGCCGGCCCTGGGTGAGGGAGGTGAAGTGAGGTGTGTGTGTGTGTGGGTTTGAGTGCACGGCCCACGCCAACACGGAGAGAGAGAGGGGGGCGGGTGTGTGCAGGCAGGCGGGCGCCGCCGGGACGGTGTGTGAGCGGGGCTCGGTCGCCGCCGTGTTACTCGCTCCCGGTTTTTATTCCTCCCCCGCCGCGGACCGGGTTCCCCCGCCGCCCTTTACCTGCACATAGTTGGTCTCGCAGTAATCCGCCACGCGGCCCAGGTTCTGGTAACTCTCTATCAGCGCCCTCTTGCCGGCGGGGATTTCCTCCTCGAGTAACATCTGCAGCTCTGCCATCTTACATCTTTCTGCATCGCTTTATTACTCGCTCGCTCGCAACCGCCCGAGTTCCTCCCTCCCAACCGCGCCGGGCACTCTGGGATCCCGCGACCTCTCACCCCTCCCGTGCCCGCGAAGCATTCTGGGGCTTGTAGTCTCTCCACCTTCTCTTGCCTGCAGCCTTGCACTGACCTGGGGTGACACCTTGACCCTTTTTTTATATATATATTCATTCCTGGGGTGTCACTGGCATAGGCCAGCATTTCTTGCCCATCCCTAATTGCCCTCCAGAAGGCGGTGGTGAGCCGCTTTCTTGAACCGCTGCCGTCCGTGCGGTGAAGGTGCTCCCGCAGTGCTGTTAGGGAGGGAGCTCCAAGGACTATGACCCAGCGACGATACGTTTCCAAGTCAGGATGGCGTGTGACTTGGAGGGGAACTTGCAGGTGGTGGTGTTCCCAGGCGCCTGCTGCCCTTGTCCTTCTAGGTGGTAGAGGTCGCGGGTTTAGGAGGTGCTGCCTGACGTCTGAAAATGTGTTTAGAATGCCTTTTCTAATAAAACCATAAGCAGACACCAAAGTCGTCAAACAAAAACTCCCCTTTTTTTTTTAAGAGGGGCACAGCTAATAAGGAACTAAACCATAAAACAAAGGAACTTATAAAATTGAATAATAATATTACATCTTGTGTCCACCAGTCCCTGCAGTGCCCACAGGTCACAGAAGGCCTCAAGGGGACCAGCGGACACCACATGCCCATGCGTTTAGATGCTGCTGAATCCCCAGCATTTTCTGTTTTTGCTTTGGCAGTTGTGCCTCCAGTTTTACATCAATGCTGCAGTTACACTGGCATTTTAGCATCGATTCTGCAATTAGATTGCACTTTTGCATGAATTCTGAAATGATAGAGTCAATTTTATGGTTTCTGCTTCACAACAATGCAAAAATACAAGTATAACTCAGGAGTTCGATGGATAATCTGAATCCTGAATGCATTATAGCTGTAGAGAAACCTGGGTTATAATTCCAGCATGTCTCGTTTTGGGTAATCATGATATTCTAACTGGAAGATCTAACAAAGCTATCACAGGAGAAATGTTTTCATTAAAGAGTCCAGTGCTTTTACCATGAACTGTTACTTTTATCCACTCCACTTTACATCATGTTTTGGTAAGTTTGCTAAGCATATGAATATTCATAGGAACAGGAGCAGGCCATTTAGCCCCTCGAGCCTGTTCAGCCATTCCACGGTTGATCTGTACCTCGACTGCATTTACCCGCCTTTGTTCCATATCACTTGCTACCCTTACCTAACAAAAGTCTATCAATCTCAGTCTTGAAAGATCCAATTGTCCCAGCATCCACAGCCTTTTGGGGGAGTGAGTTACAGATTTCCAGTACCCTTTGTGGGAAAAGTATTTTGGGATTTCACTCCTAAATGGCCTAGCTCTAATTTTAAGATTATGCTTTTTTTGTTCTGGATTCCCCCACCAGAGGAAATACATTTTCTGTATCTACCCTATCGAATCCCTTAATCATTTTAAATACCTCGATTAAATCCCCCCTCAACCTTCTACACTCAAGGGAATACAGCCAAGTTTATGCAAACTGACCTCTAATTTAACCCTTTAAGCTCTGGTATCATTCTGGTGAAACTGCACGGTACCCCTTGCAAGGCCAATGTATCTTTCTTGAGATTTGGTGTCCAAAACTGTACGCGGTACTCCAGATGGGGTCATGCATGCCTGTGTCATCAGACCAACATTGACGATGATGCACATGTACAGGAAACCAGCAATGGCTTTCAGAATGCATCAGATTCACCTGAAAGTAGGGATAATATAACTTCCAACTATCTAAACCTTGAAACAAGTACCAGTCTCATATCAGAATGCAATAACCCTGTGCCAGAATGGCTAACTGTCCTGAGACAACAACAACAACAACAACTTGCATTTATTTAGCACCTTTAATGTAGTAAAACATCCCAAGGCGCTTCACAGGAGCATTTTCAAACAAAATTTGGCAATGAGCCACAGGATCAAAGAGATAGGTTTAAAGGAGCAACTTAAAGTAAGAGAGAGGCGGAGAGGTTTAGGGAGGGAATTCCCGAGCTTCGGGTCCAGGCAGCTGAAGGCATGGCCACCAATAGTGAAGCAATTAAAATCGGGAATTCGCTAGAGGCTAGAATTGGATGAACGCAGAATATAGTAATTGAATTGAGCATAATTGTTTTTAGACTCCTAGTAGATCTCTGAGGGTTGTAGGGCTGTAGGAGGTTACAGAGATAGGGAGGGGCGAGGCCATGGAGGGATGAGAAAACAAAAATGAGAATTTTTAAATTGAGGCGTTGCCGGACCGGGAACAAATGTAGGTCAGCGAGAACAGGGCTGATGGGTGAATGGGTGCGAGTTAAGATAAGGGCAGCAGAGTTTTGGATGAGCTCAAGTTTATGGAGGGTGGAAAATGGGACACCAGCTAGGAGAGTGTTGGGATAGTCAAATCTAGAGGTAACAAAGGCATGGATGAGGGTTTCAGCAGCAGATGAGCTGAGGCAGGGTCAAAGACAGGCAGTGTTACGGAGGTGGAAGTAGGCGGTTTTGGTGATGGAGTGGATATGTGGTTGGAAGCTCATCTCAGGGTCCAATAGGACGCCAAGGTTGCGAACGGTCTGGTTCAGCCTCAGACTGTGGTAGGATGCATCACTGTCCCTGTGTATGTTAAAAAACACAAGTTCCGGAGGACTCTTCTCCCCGCACTTATGGTTCAGTGAATAAAATCATTGCTCAGCATGTACTGAACAGGAATTTCCAGATTCAGTACTCAGTTTGTGCTGAGTTAGCTAATCTCTTCTTGGGCGATGGTAGGGATGCTACAATTGTTTGCTTTTTTGTCCTCAGGCTGAGGTTGAGGGAAAAGCAGGTCAGGTGTCCCATTTTTGGTAGCTATCCAGTGATCCCTGCTGGGAAGCGCCCTTGCACAGACATTGATCCTGGGATGAGAGGGTTGTCCTATGAGGAGAGATTAACCTGGGATGAGAGGGTTGTCCTATGAGGCGAGATTAACCTGGGATGAGAGGGTTGTCCTATAAGGAGAGATAGACCTGGGATGAGAGGGTTGTCCTATGAGGCGAGATTAACCTGGGATGAGAGGGTTGTCCTATAAGGAGAGATAGACCTGGGATGAGAGGGTTGTCTTATGAGGAGAGATTGAGTAGAATGGGCCTATACTCTCTGGAGTTCAGAAGAATAAGAGGTGATCTCATTGAAACATAAGATTCTGAGAGGGCTTGAAACGGTAGATGCTGAGAGGTTGTTTTCCCTGGCTGGAGAGTCTAGAACTAGGGGGCATAGTCTCAGGATAAGGAGTGGGCCATTTAGGACTGAGATTTCTTCACTGAGAGGTTTGTGAATCTTTGGAATTCTCTACCCCAGAGGGGTGTGAATGCTCAGTTGTTGAGTGTATTCAAGGCTGAGATCAATAGATTTTTGGACTCTAAGGGAATCAAGGGATATGGGGATCGGGCGGAAAAGTGGAGTTGAGGTCACAGATCAGCCATGATCTTATTGAAAGACAGAGCAGGCTCGAGGGGCCATATGACCTACTCCTGCTACTATTTCTTATGTTCTTTTGTCGATTGAAGATTGGACTCAGTTGTCATGTACTGAATGATCAATGACCTAGATGGTGGGCATATTTCACAACGTTTCACCATAAATTGTGGCAACACTAATTAAATTAATCCTGGTTACCTGACCTAAAATAAAATCTTCCATAATCTTTTTTTTTACCTTAGCTATATACACAACACAATCTATGAATTTATTAAAAGTCTTGCGACTGCATGCACTTTCTGTTGTCACACCTCCTGTGCCATGCCTTTGTCACATTTTCTCACATCTCTGACATGATTATTTTGTTTTCTTAAGGTTTAAATAATATAAATTAATCATTCTAGGTATGGACTTGCTTCTATTATGGGAATGGTCTGTATGCACCTCAAAGCAACTATATGTGATTCAGAGACTCTCAACCCCATATAAATAACTAATAGTTGAGTACTGCTGCATTCTTAGACCACTTTATGTGCCATCTATATTTCAAAAACATCCCATTGTACAGTATTACTTCATTGTGGAGTGTGGGTGTGCTTCCAGATGCCAACTGGGACTCTGTCTTCAAGAAAGATGTTGCTGGGAGTAACATTTCTGCTTCTGTCTCCTCTGGGTAGAGGATTTTATGACAGGAACACGTTCTTATCTGCATTGGAGGCAGCCTCAGGACCTGGGAACACTGGGAAGCAGGTCCGGAGTCCAACAGTACTGGAATGGGGTCTTAGGATCTTGTAGTATTTTGAGGGTGGTGCCAGGGTCTGGAAGTACTGGGGCGGGGCGGGCCCAAGTATCTTAATAATTTTGGCCACTCACCAACATCATAAATAGAATGCAAGTCATCGTAAGACATTAAAATCCATTCACAAATGCTGTGTCTAGGCATTTTTTTTTCAAAGAGTGTACAACAAAAAGGTTAATGTCTTAGAAGCAAAATGATTGATTGGATACATAAGTAAGTGGGAGGGTGTCTTAATCTACTGACAGTTATTTTTGTCTGTTTAGTAGAATAAAATAAGCAGTAATTCTAATGTGCCTTACCTGAAAATGCAGTAGTTTGTCATTGAGATATTGTCACTTGTACTGTAAAGGAACGATTTGTGAATAGGTAGCAATTACAAACACAATTTCAACCGTCCAGCATTATGAAGTAATTGTAGTGGCAATTCTATACCTTCCTCTCCAGTAAACTGACAGCATTACAACATAGACCAATTAGTTGCATATATTTTTGTACTCATGCAGACAATTGCTTCACTAACTTCAAGAAAGGAATTACCAATAGGTTTGGGAAATGATTTATGCCCATTAGCTGAGGGGATTGTAAACATATATGTAACAAAATTAATTTTGGTCTTTCACAATTTAAAAGAGTTGCCCAAAAGGCCTTAACCTGAGGCTCTGAAAGAGAACAGAAGACATTCCAATGATGGGAAGTCTGCCTGGTGTTGTAAGCTACATGTATTGGTCAGGGGTAGACAGCAACAGGCACCTTGATTATCCATTATCAATAATTAATGCAGGCGCCATTGTTGGTTAGGGCTACTGCAGATTACCAATAATACCAAGAACTTTAAAGATGAATAAAACTTAGCTTGTCCAATGGTTTCAGTTGTGAAACTGAGACATAAGATCCAGGAAGTTGGGGCAGCAGTAGGGACACTAAAATTGGCTTCAGCATCACTGGAAAGAAAGTAGCCAGGACTTCCACTTCTGCTCATTATCCAGTCATCTCTGCTAGAAAGCACATGTGTATGGATGCCAGCACATGTGTGTGGATGAGTCGTGCCTATGAACATTCCCTCTTTTACCCACAGTTAGATACCCTGCTGACACTCACTGTTCAGGCTCACGTATGAAGAATGGACATTTGGGTGAGGTACTTCCTGGATAGCTGCCAGAGCCTCCAAACTGTGCCCCAACCTGAGTCAATATCATTGGGAGGGGATGGAAAAATATTATTCAAGATCATGGTGGAAAATGTACCCAGTGTTACCTTAATATTTCTATGACCTCACTGCATCAAGCTGTGCTTAGATCCTTGTTATTTCAGTAGTAACCATTTGTTTAGATTTTTTCCTCCTTCCTGTTTTAAGGAGAATGGGTTTGGCCTCCTGGCCATAGAACAGTCCATTCAGTTGGAGTATGCCTCATCTTTCTAGCAAGACATTTTGGACAATGTCCCCACAAAAGAACTGTCAGCACAGAAAGTTCTACAATTCTTCAAAGAGCGAAATGTTATATCCTATTGGAAGCTTTCTTCAGGAAATATCCAAAGGCATTGAACAGAATGTTTCATCACTGAGGTACAAACATGTTGGCTGTGCAATTGTGCATAAGGTTCCTCTAGTTAGTGATTCATCAGTACATTCTGAGACTCTCTGGAGCCATGATTGTTAGGAATATTTTCTTCAGAAGTGTGAGTTTAGATAAAAAGTTTAGAGAGAAATGACTTGACCATCAAGGAATGTAAAGAGGACATTTTTAAAACTTACCTTGGTCTCTTCTGGCCAGTCGGCTCCTCCCAGTGTGGTTCTGCTGCCAAGCAGGAAACAGTGCAGGACTCCCCCTGGCTTGACATTAATATTACGTCTCGGTGCCAATGACATCATTGAGCTGTGAATTTTGCATCTTAAGTAGGTCCCCGTCTGCCTTTAGCAGGTGCCTTGTAGAGGGCCTGAATCACTGCCGTTAATATTATGGCAGCCGGGAATATGGCAGGTTAGAGGCGGGATTGTGAATTTCAAGATTTTAACCCCTCGTCTGACCTTTTCCTGCCCATTAAACGGGGGCGGTTAAATCTAAGCCATTGCAAGATGTATATATTGTATACCTATCCTTAGGTAGAATAGATACAAAGGCAAAATGAGAATTGTGTTCTGTCTAGTGTAAATAGAATGTCTGTTATGTGATGCATATTTCTGGATTATCCACAACATTTTGCCTTTTTTTTTACAATTAGAATATTTAAGTAACAATTTCAAAAATGGTTCCAGAGGATCTACCTACGGCATTCTTGAGCCAGTTATTAGCAACTTGGGGCTATTTACCTTCCTATGCTGCACGTAGTATCTGCTTACCAACAGCATAGCTGAGATCAGGACCTGCTTGGTTACGTCAGGGATTGTCATGTTCTACCGTTCCAAAATAATGTGTCATGCATAGCTCGCTGTGTTTTCTCTCCTTCAGTTTTCCCTCTGACTTGTTTCCTTACTTCTTCTTTCCGAAAGGTGGCAACTCATGCTGGGGTACCAGCAGTACTCTTATAACTTGCCTAATTGCTAGCATAAAGTAAACATAAGCAAGGTAATCAACCATGGGGGCTCCCTCAGTGAACCTCAATGCCGCTCTCAGCTCTTTCCTTGGTCCAATTGTAATGCCTTCACCACCTGAAATCGGCTAACAGTACAGATCAGAACTGAAGCTGAGACTTTCTTAGCTCAACACTGCATAATGTGATATATTTATGCACTCAGACAACTGGAAACCCACGCAGCTGGTTTTTAATTCTAATCAGCTGGAGCATCATTTGGTTTTAGAGTATTTACTTTCCCTGGGGAGTTAAAATTCCTCTGTTATGCTATTTTTAGCAATCAATGAATGCATTTGAGTCAAATTCTTATGTGGGCTATTTTAACAATTCACGAACACCCCATTCCCACCCCCACAGACAAATTTAATTCCTAGATGCGTAAAACTATTTATAACCCACAAGTGGTGAACAAACTTGGTATTGCAGTTTTTTCCATTGTGTCATTGTGTGCTTTATTAAAACTTTGACAGGATTTACATTGTGCGTCATTTTTTTTTCTCCAGAGAAGGATTATGATTAGAGCTTGCACTTATGTAACGCCTTCAACACAGAAAACAGTTCCAAGGTGCCTTACAAAGAGGCACTGGAAACCAAGCAGGAATTTGGGATGAGAGTTACAGAAGCTGACTGAGGTGGCAGCAGAAGAAGGAGGTTTTGAGAATCATAGAATCATAGAATCACAGAAGATAGGAGCAGGAGTAGGCCATTCGGCCCCTCGAGCCTGCTCCGCCATTCAATGCGATCATGGCTGATCATCCAAATTCAGTACCCTGTCCCTGCTTTCTCCCCATATCCCTTGATTCCTTTAGCCTTAAGAAATATATCCAACTCCTTCTTGAATCTATTTAATGAATTGGCCTCTACTGCCTTCTGTGGCAGAGAATTCCACAGATTCATCACTCTCTGGGTGAAGAAATTCCTCCTCATTTCTGTCCTAAATGGCTTACCCCTTATCCTTAGACTGTGACCCCTGGTTCTGGACTCCCCGACCATCGGGAACATCCTTCCTGCATCTAGTTTGTCCTGTCCTGTCAGAATTTTATAAGTTTCAATGAGATCCCCTCTCATTCTTCTAAACTCCAGCGAGTATAAGCCCAATCGACCCAATCTCTCTTCATACGTCATTCCTGCCATCCCAGGTATCAGCCTTGTGAATCTTCGCTGAACTCCTTCCATGGCAAGAACATCCTTCCTCAGATAAGGCGACCAAAACTGCACACAGTACTCAAGGTGTGGTCTCACCAAGGCCCTGTACAACTGCAGCAAGACATCCTTGTTCCTGTACTCAAACCCTCTTGCTATGAAGGCCAACATACCATTTGCCTTCTTAACCGTCTGCTGCACCTGCATGCTTACCTTCAGTGACTGGTGCACAAGGACCAGTGAGGGTAGGAGTGATAGATAATCATAATTGCAGATATAGAAGATTTTTAAAAGTGGGGAGAGAGGTGCCAGGGTAGAAAGGTAGTTCCAGAGTGCTGAGGTATGATGCCTGAAGGCTCTGTCCACTGATACTGGAGCGGAGGTATGCACAGAAGGCCAAATTTGGAACAATGGAAGGTGCAAGCTGGGGCGCAGGGCTGGAGGTGGCTGGAGGCAGAATGGGGGAAGGCCACACTGAGATTAATAGACAGGGATGCTGATTTCAAATTGATTGCCCTGAACGAAGGGTAGTTCATGGAAATCAGTGATAGATAATCATAATTGCAGATATAGAAGATTAATGCAAAATAAACCACCCATTGAACAACCACATAATTCAGGAACGTTGCATATACAATAACAGTTGCATATACAATAACAGTGTAATTAGAAGCAAAAAAAAGTGTTAATTTGGCAGCAAACTGTTTATACCTGGTCAGTCAGCTTCAGTGAGACCTATAGGTCTCACAATCACATTGCAACATGTCTGGAGAGCCTGTTCTGTAACCGACACTGATAGTAGCTGTTATATCTTAGCATAGTGAAGTGCTAGATGAGGACAGTTGAAAAATTAAGTTCAGATTTCAACAAATATGATTTTGAGAAAGGTTGAATTAAACACAATTTATTTCTTTTCCAGATACAATTTTGGGGGGTGTTTTTTTTTGCTCATTATGGTGAGGGACATCAGCACCAGGACCTTTCATTAGCATTTTGATCATAATTCGAAAGTCACTGATTTATGAGTTTTACAGAAAAATGGATGTAGTTGCAGAATGCATGTAATTAAAAATTATATTTGACTTATTCACTCACTGTAATAAGAACATAAGAACATAAGAAATAGGAGCAGGAGTAGGCCAATCGGCCCCTTGAGCCTGCTCCGCCATTCAATAAGATCATGGCTGATCTGATCCTAACCGCCAATCTACTATCTATCACAGAACCATCTCCTGCATCTAACAGAATTGCACACACGAAATAGGAGCAGAATCAGGCTACACAGTCCCTGGGCCCGCTCCACTACCCACAGGGCCATGACCGATCCGAACCTAGACTCATGTCCAAATTCCTGCCCGCTCCCCGTAACCCTTAATGCCCTTTACTTCTAGGAAACTGTCTATTTCTGTTTTAAATTTAATTAATGTTGTAGCTTCTACAGCTTTTTGTGGCAGCATATTCCATGGACCTACCACCCTCTGAGTGAAGTAGTTCCTCCTCATCTCAGTTTTGAAAGAGCAGCCCCTTATTCTAAGACTATGTCCCCTAGTTCTCGTCTCACCCGTCATCGGGAACATCCTCCCCGCATCCACCCGATCCAACCCCTTCACAATCTGATATGTTTCAATAAGATCGCCTCTCATTCTTCTGAACTCCAATGAGTAGAGTCCCAATCTACCCAACCTCTCCTCATATGACCACCCCCTCATCCCCGGGATTAACCGAGTGAACCTTTTTTGCACTGCCTCGAGAGCAAGGATGTCTTTCCTTAAGTAAGGACACCAAAACTGTATGCAGTATTCCAGGTGCGGTCTCACCAATACCTTGTACAACTGAAGCAATACCTCCCTATTTTTATATTCTATCCCCCTAGCAATGAAAGCCAACATTCCATTTGCCTTCTTAATCACTTGCTGCACCTGCATACTAACCTTTTGAGTTTCGTGCACCAGGACCCCCAGATCCCTTTGCACTTCAGTACTCTCCAGTTTCTTGCCATTAAGATAATAAATTGCTCTAGGATTTTTCCTGCCAAAGTGCATCACCTCACACTTTCCAGTGTTGTATTCCATCTGCCAAATCTCTGCCCACTTACTTAGCCTGTCTATGTCCCCTTGCAGGTTTTTTATGTCCTCCTCACTCACTACTTTCCCTCCCATCTTTGTATCATCTGCAAATTTTGATATGTTACACTTGGTCCCTTCCTCCAAATCGTTAATATAGATTGTGAAGAGTTGGGGACCCAGCACTGACCCCTGTGGAACACCACTAGTTACTGATTGCCAGTCTGAGAATGAACCATTTATCCCAACTCTTTGCTTTCTGTTAGATAGCCAATCCTCTATCCATGCCAGAATATTACCCCCAATCCCGTGATTTTTAACCTTAAGCAATAATCTTTTGTGTGGCACCTTGTCAAATGCCTTTTGGAAGTCTAAATACACTACGTCCACTGGTTCCCCTTTATCCACTCTATATGTTACTTCCTCAAAGAACTCCAGCAAATTTGTCAAACATGACTTCCCCTTCATAAAACCATGCTGACTTTGTCCTATTAAATTATGATTATCCAAATGTCCTGTTACTGTTTCCTTAATAATGGACTCCAAAATTTTACCTACCACAGATGTTAGGCTAACCGGTCTATAGTTACCAGCCTTCTGTCTACTGCCCTTTTTAAATAAGGGTGTTACATTAGCAGTTTTCCAGTCTGCCGGGACCTTAGCGGAATCCAGGGAGTTTTGAAAAATTATTACCAATGCATCTACAATCCCTACCGCCACTTCCTCAATTTATCCAGTGAGTATTAGCCACTGAAATTGCAGCATTGATGTCAAAAGTGTACTGCTTCTTATTTGTGCAGTTGTTTGCCTACACAATAACAGTCACTGTAGTTCAAAGCAATTCATTGTGTGTGAATTGCTTTGAGTGGTTAATGAGAGATGTAATAAAGTGCTATATATATCTCAGTCTTTCTTTTAGAGGAGACTTCTAAATCGTTGATTTTCCCTGCTTCAGTCATGTGTTTGTTCCATTCATAGGATACAAAAGCAAGGAAGGTATGCTAAACCTTTCTTAATCACTGGTTAGGCCTCAACTGGAGGATTGTGTCCAAATTTGGGCACCACACTTTAGGAAGGATGACAAGGCCTTTGAAAGGGTGCAGAGGAGATTTACCAGCACGGTATTAAGGATGAGGGACTTCAGTTATGCGGAGAAGCTGGAATTGCTCTCCTTAGAGCAGAGAAGGTTAAGGGGAGATTTAATAGAGGTGTTCAAAATTATGAGGAGTTTGATAGAGTAAATAAGGAAAACTGTTTCCACTGGTGGGAGGGTCACTAACCACAGGACACAGAATAAAGATAATTGGCAAAAGAACCAGGGGGGAGATGAGGAGAATTTTTTTTACGCAGCGAGTTGTTATTATCTGGCATGCACTGCCTGAAAGGGTGGTGGAAGCAGATTCAATAGTAAGTTTCAAAAGGGAATTGGATATATACTTGAAAAGGAAAAATTTGCAGGGCTATGGGATAAGAGCAGGAGAGTACAACTCATTGGATAGCTCTTTCAAAGAGCTGGCATGATGGGCTGAATGGCCTCCTTTTGTGCTGCTAGATTTTATGATTATTTTTACATGTTTTTACTGAGTTTGTGCAATGACAGTTGGAAGAAAACAGATGAAAACCTTATCTCCTACTCCTAATTGTTGATTGTGCACTACCACACAATGTAGAATTGATCTACACAGACCAAAAAAAGGTCCCAGATTCAATCCCCAATCTGGACTGAGTTTGCTCATCTCAACCGAGAGACAGTACAAGTGCTACAATTGTCCTCAGCATCCCAGGCAGGAAAACAATCAACTGAACCACCCACTCTGGATCAGTACCTAGTGATTTTTTGCTGGAAAGCCTGTGTGCATGGACTTTGGATGAGGACAGATGGGCTTGGGTATGATGCCTCAATAGTCAAATAGCATGTCAATGCTCACTGTTCTGGGTCACGTGCGAAGAATGGCTGCTTGGGTAAGGTATCAGAAGGCAACTGGCACCTGTGAAGCTGTAAACCGGAAGAGGTTAGGTGTGTCTTTCAGAAGGGCCGACAGAGTACTGGAGGGAGAATAAAAAAGAAATGGAGCCATCAGGATCAGCAACACAATTGTCAAGAAAAATGGTGAGAACTGCAGTCGGAGCTTGTAAGTGTCCACTTGGGCACTACTTTCACACCGCCATACTGTCAACATAAAAGTAACTTTATTTGCACTTAACAACAACAACAACTTGTATTTATATAGCACCTTTAACGTCCCAAGGCGCTGCACAGGAGTGTTGTAAGACAAACAATGACAAACCAGCTTGAAAGCGTTACTTGTTTTTGAAATAGCCTAAATGTTAGAAGCAGTGAAAATAAATAGTGCCTTTGGCAAATAGCATCAGTAACATGTGAACTCTTCAAGAAAGTCCAGTTTTCAAGTAAACTCATGCTGCATGTGATTTATCGAAGGACAAATATGTGCAGTGGCAGCTTAATCAACGACTTTCTAAATAGGGATGTCCCAGTTACTTTATGATCTAATTTTAAGGGTTGGTGTCTGATTTATAGTTTTGTAAAAAAAAAAGGATATTATGAAATTACAAATGTGAATGTTTGCTAGTGCTACTGTTAAACTTCTAAAATGCATAATAACATTATTTTAGGAACCAGTTATGTAAAAATGAAAAACAAAGATTTTTCACACTATTAAATCTAAGAGTTCTTATACTGTGAAGAAATGGATTTGTGAGCTGTTTACAACAGTTCAAAACTATTTATTTACTGATTACTGATTGATTGTCTATACAAGATGTTCGGCCTTAGGTATTCTGTTGATTACAGTGGTGCTAGTCACTCTAATAAGTCGTCTGAGTGTCTTACATTCCAGTGTGTGCCCATATTGTCCATTATGTAATGATACAATAGCATTACCTGAGGGTGTAACAATAGGAATCTGAACAGGATATTATGACCTTTGCACTTGTCCTCATTTGCGTTTCTCCAACCTTTCCAAAGTGAGATAAGGCCAGATTATGTCACAGACAGCAAGTGAGGATACAGAGTAAACGTCAAAGCAAATTCCACTTATTTAATTCAATTTCTCCTTAGAAGATGAGAAAAGAAATAAGAAACCACGCATCCTGATCCTTTCATGAACTGGTGCTCATTTTTGGCAATGCCATTCTTTCAGAATACATCTAACTGCAAAAACTGATTTTTAGCTTCCAGCACCAGGGATCAGGCCCAGAACTTGCAGACTCCTGTTTAAAACGTGACTACCCACGTGTCCCTTAGGGGGACATTTTAACTTGGAGTGGGTTTCCAGTGGGAAACTGCTCCAGAGAGTAAATTTTACTCTGTTCACTTCCAGCCCAGAACAACAACAACAACAAAAACTTGTATTTATAGCACCTTTAACATAGTATAGCCTCCCAAGGTGCTGCACAGGAGCATTATCAAACAAAATTTGACACTGAGCCACATAAGGAGATATTAGGACAGATGACCAAAAGCTTTCTCAAAGAGGTAGATTTTAAGGAACGTCTTAAAGGAGGAAAGAGGTAGAGGGGCGGAGAGGTTTAGGGAGGGAATTCCAGAGCTTCGGGCCTTGGTAGCTGAAGGCACAGCCACCAGTGGTTGAGTGATTATAATTGGGGATGCCAGAATTGGAGGAGCGCAGATATCTCGGAGGGTTGTGGGGCTGTAGGAGATTACAGAGATAGGGAGGGGCGAGGCCATGGAGGGATTTGAAAACAGGGATGAGAATTTTAAAATCGAGGCGTTGCTTAACCGGGAGCCAATGTAGGTGGGAAGAGGGTGCAAAGCAGCTGCTGAAGATGGCGAGGACCCTGGCCACCCGCCGGCTTTCAGGTAAGTGGTGGAGAATAGGTTTTGGGAGGGTCTTGCGGAGGGGAGGCCAGGGCATGGGAAGCCACAACTTTCCTTACATTTTGGGCCTCTTCGTCCTTCCTAACAGCCGCTGACCTGCTTTCATCTGGCAGGAAAGTCACCACGACATCCCAACTCAGGCTTGGGTTAAAATGCAATTGATGTCCTATTGACGCAATAGGATTCTAATTTGCATAAATTCATGAGGTCCCCATTTGTATTAAGCAGGTTAAGATTGCAAGCGGTGGGATGATTCCCAACAGAGAAGGAAGATAAATCTAGTTAGTTGTTGTGAGCCTGTCTCATGCTCCTCTTACTAACAAGCTAAAGAGTAGCACTGGTAGCCATTCTTCAGTTTGTCCTCTCAGTTGGGTAGCGCGGGAAGACTACAGTGTGGGGGCAGGGAATCTCCTGCTCAAATATTTGCTGGTGTTACTGCTAGTGCTGTTCTTTTCTCTGAAGTTCTGACCTACCAGTTACAAACATTTACCACTAATTTTGTGGCAGATTCAGGGTGAGAAGTGCAGAAAAACAGGCCAAGAAGGCCGAGTGGCAATTTCCCGCCTGGTAGAATTTTCCTTCATTGAGATGTGGGCAGCCTGCAGTACAAGCCCACAATCTTGCCTGACACATGTAAGTGGAATTTAACCGGTTTACTGATGACTAATGTTGAATGTTCTTTTACCATTACCTGTGGCCCACCTCAAAAAAAAATGCTTATATGAAACATAAAGCATTGCTGGTACAGGCAGAGGTACTGTTAAAGGCCACCTTATGAGGATAATGTACTTGATCAAACTTTGCTGCTGAAGATTTTTTTTGGCTTTTGGGGGGCTTTTTCCATCTCCTGCTTACTAATTGCTTCATTGTTGCTGCTGGTGCTGTGGAGAATTTTATGGACCTTTAGCCAGGACACAATAGCATTTCCATTGTATCTGTGTTAAAAGGAAGAGGAAAGTAAAGAAGGGTAGCAGGGTCAGCAGGCAGCCCAGGCCAGCTTTAGAAATAAGTCATTTTTATTTTCTATATGAATTCACTGTTATGATGTCAGCTGCTACCCTGGCCTGTTACCTTTTAGGCCACGGGTCAGGTGCTGCCTGTGGGGATGTGGTCTAAATAGAACAACCTGAGATCATTTAGAGGTTAATGGAATTTCCTCTCAACAACAACAACTTGTATTTATATAGCGCCTTTACCGTAGTAAAACATCCCAAGGTGCTGCACAGGAGTGTTTTAAGACAAAAAATTTGACATCAATCCACATAAGGATAAATTAGGGCAGATGACCAAAAAGCTTGGTCAAAGAGGTAGGTTTTAAGGAGCGTCTTGAAGGAGGAAAGAGAGGTAGCGAGGCGGAGAGGTTTAGGCAGGGAATTCCAGAGTTTGCTCTCGATGGGCAACTGTTTTTCGTGTTTCCTTGGGAAGAGGTGAGGTTACCTCAAGGTCAGAAAACTGAAAAAGAACTAACTGCGTTTCAATCTCTTTGTATTTTTTTTAGATTGTTCTCTTGTGATTTGTTGGTGTTTTATACAAAGTGTGATGTATGAAGTGTGATAGATATGCTCGATATAAATTATATAAAGTATTGCTTTGTTTTTTTATGCGAACCTCCACATCAAGGAGTTAACACAACTGTTGGTTCTAACACCGAAAACGTTAAAATCAGGAGTGTGAAATGGGACAGAGTTCTTTCAAATTCTGGTGCTTGATCCAAACACTCTGTCCTTGTCAGATGAGTTGTACAAGTATTCACGAGAACATAAGACAGCTGAACTCATCAAAGTTACTGACACTTCTTGCAGTTAATCTACAGCCTTTCTTATGCCAATTTTTGTGCGACATGTTGCTAATTAATAAAGATATTGGCCTAGAAATTCGGCCACACAGCGCTCATTTTCTGCATGCTAAACTCTGCTCCCATTATGGCAGGCAGGATGCGCACGCACATTTCCAGCCAGAAGTGTGCTTTCCGCCATATTGGATAAGGTCGCTGTGCTGGTGGCAGAAGCGCACGTTGGGAACATTTTAAGTGCAGAATAATTTATTTCAATTCGGCTGCTCCACATCTTGCAGGGCCCGTTTTTAATTGACTACTTTTTTTTTAGCATATACAGTACCTGGAGATCTTTTCTACCATTTTAAGCTGGAGATATGTTCACAACATAACACACCTTATACACCTTGTTGATAGGTGACACCAAGATACTGCCAGTAACACATCTGTAAGTAGTTTTATTCTAGATAATCATTAATTAAGCATCCAGATTTGTTGGTCTGTTCTGGAATCCGAGACCATTTTCACAGGTATCTCAGAAACAGAGCAGAGTTGCAATGCAAAAGGAAAAAAACAATGTGCAGTCCAGCATGGCACAACAATAGGGGCCTTTGACTTCAAGTGGAGATTCTAACTATAGTCTCCAGAGCAACAATACCATGTTTATTCACTGATGGTAGTCAAAGTAGTGCAAGCTCAGGCAGGTTTAGAAAATAAAAAATGAATGCATCATCCTGTTAGTCTGGTTCATGCAATTATTTCAAATAACTTGCAAAAGTGGAAATAATAATTCTTGGCACTACTCAGTGTCAACAACTAA
This sequence comes from Squalus acanthias, assembly GCA_030390025.1. Classification (NCBI taxonomy): domain Eukaryota; kingdom Metazoa; phylum Chordata; class Chondrichthyes; order Squaliformes; family Squalidae; genus Squalus; species Squalus acanthias. The sequence goes on from CM059428.1 coordinate 142,466,885, forward strand.
ACTTAAAATTTATCAGTTATATAAAATTTTAAACTGTATTATATTGGCATTTGTAAGCATCAGCGCAAGCCCCAAGCATTTTTTTTTGTATCGGACATTTTGTATGATTGTTACTGCTGATTGACCAGCAGCCTGTTTGGAGAAGATGGGAGGGGTCCAGGTGTTCGTGATGGACAGGAGATTCCAGCCAGGCCTACAAACTGATTATGGGAGAATGTCTGAGTTCTCTGGGAAACAATGGGCCCGGGTAGGTGACTCATACGGTAACGGGCAGAAGGTGGAGGGCCATTGATAATTAATGGGAAACCACTTAACCCGGGATCGGGTAAGAAGTGCAGCCCATCATCTGCCATTAACACTAGCACCTAGATGGGATAGCCCCGAAAGGCGGGAAACCAGACAAATTAGGGTGATTAAAAAGACATCACTGCAATACACAGACCTTAATGAACTTTTAGGGTATAAGAGAAGGCAGCTTTGGCCATTCTCGCTCTCGCCTTCGCCTGCCCTCATCTCTGAACCAAGAACCGAGCACTCCGTCCGAGACGGAGAGAAAAAACCACCACGAGCGACAAGAGCCTCACCTTGCTCTTCGACTGTAGGAACGAACCTCGAAACTGGGACTTGGATACTGCATCGGCGATACGGAACCAGGAGACACGCTCTACACAGGGAAGCAGCGAGCAAGAAAACGGACAATCGGGGTGAGCATTGTCCAAGCCCATGCATCCTTAAGACCACCGGTACTGTGTGAGGGGGTGTTGTGTGTCCCAACCAATCCAGAGGGGCTTAGTGGGGAGGTTCTGTGTGTATTATATAGTGTATGTTCCGGGGTTTGTGGGACAAGTCCATGTTATACTCTGTATAGCAACACAGTGTGATTTTAGGCGTCTTAATACGAGACAGGGGCCTGTTCGACGGGCCAAGTTGTATTGTTGTACTGTTTGTTTTACGCCACCAGGCATTTTACGTACTGGAGGCGGATGTGTGTGTTAACCTTATTAAACACCGTACGGTTGAGTCCGAAAAGCTTGTCTGTGTTCCAATCCTGTTCACCGTAATTCCTGTCGTTTAGAACTAAGTAGGGGAGGTGATTCAAACCACCAAGGCAAACCACCTACACATTAAAAACACATGAAACAACCCAGCTCCATTCAGTGACTTCAGTCCATAGTATGTTCTCCAGTGCTGAGAAAATGAAAGCTTAATGCCATGCCGCAGAGTCAAAACGTTGTGGATTCAAGTCCCACTCCAGAGATTCGAGCACAAAAATCTAGGCTGACACTCCAGTGCAGTACTAAGGGAGTGCTGCACTGTTGCAGATGCCGTCTTTCGAATGAGACATTAAACCAAAGCCCCATGTGCCCTCTCAGGTGAATGTAAAAGATCCCATGGCACTATTTCGAAGAAGGACAGGAGAGTTATGGTGTCCTGGCCAATATTTATCCCTCAACAAACATCACTAAAAAAACAGATTATCTGGTCATTATAACATTGCTGTTTGTGGGAGCTTGCTGTGTGCAAATTGGCTGCCACGTTTCCTACATTACAACAGTGACTACACTTCAAAAGTACTTCATTGGCTGTAAAGCACTTTGGGACATTCTGAGGGTGTGAAAGGCGCTATATAAATGCAAGTATTTCTTTCTTCTTTCTTTGTCATAAATATATCAGTGGTTAAATCCACTGTTTTATACAGTTCAAGAAGGTTCCAGAATTGCTCTTTGATCTCAATGGCACCAAGCCGATCTCAGCTGGTACCTCAGTATTCCAACGCTGAGGGGTGGAATCAGCCAGGGTTCCAGCTCCAGATTTCAGTCTAGTAACTGCTGTTGGAAAGTGGAATGAATAGGTAAGTAGTGTCTTTACAATTTTGTTTTGTATTGTAGTCCTTTGTTTGAAACACTTTGTTTTTCAAGTTTTACTTTCAGACTTCAAACGTTAACTTTGAATTCATGTAAAGAGCTATCAGTTTAATTCCACTCTAACACCATGCTTTCCATCTACCTATTGCCTTCATTTAAATTTTTTTAAAAAAATCTCATACTTTAGTCCCTAAGGTAAATGGAATGGCAGTTTCATATTTCTTAGTGTGTACTTTCGAACTACGTGTGTGCAGCTTTGGTTCCTGCCCTACATCCAAATCTGATGCTGCATAGCAGATGTGATTTGATTGGTTGCTCAGGTACTATCAACATCTCAACTACAATTTGAAAGTATGAGATTTTAAAAAAAAATATTTTAAATGAAGGCAATCGGTAGATGGAAAGCATGTGTTAGAGTGGAATTAAACTGATAGCTCTTTACATGAATTTAAAGTTAATGTTTCAGGTCGATTACCTTTTATCATGAGCTCTGATGAAAGGTCATCGACCTGAAACGTTAACTCTGTTTCTCTCTCCACAGATGTTGCCTGACCTGCTGAGTGTTTCCAGCATTTTCTGTTTTTATTTCAGATTTCCAGTATCCACAGTATTCTGCTTTTGTACATGAATTCAAAGTTAATTTATAAATTAATTTCAAAATTCACTACTGCATGTGATTAGAATTTTTTTTCTTAATATACAAATTGATTAATTTCAAGACAATAAATACATCATGGAATGAATTGATGTCAAAGCACAGTTTGTAGGATCACTGATATATGAGGGGGAATTTTAACTCCCAGGTGATGGGCCGGTAGAACATGCGGGCCTACCGTCTGAGAGGCCCAGTCATTCTAATCGGATACTTCAATACAGTACTAAGGGAGCGCCACATTGCCAAAGATGCCATCCTTTGGATGAGACGTTAAACTCATCTTTCTGGTTAGTTGAAAGTAGAAGATCCCATTATACTGTTTTTAAAACGAGCAGTGAGTTTTTCTAGTGTTTTCTCAATCAATATCACCAAAAATCGATTAAATGGTCTTTCATTTTATGTATAATATCATATAAAGGTATATAAGATTATTAAGGAAATGAGAAGGTAATACAGAATACTGTGCACAAATTGGCTGCTGTGTTTGCTTACATAGCAACTGTACCCACATTTCAAAATTGAATGTGAAGTGCTTTGGGACGTCTGAAGATCTGATAAAGAGCCATATAAATGTCGATTCTTTCAAAGATCAATCAGATCAATCAAAGTAGGATAAGCTTTTCATTGACTAGAAACCAATCATAAAAGCTGGTTTCAAACCAGGGAAAACTGTTTTCTTTAAGTTTTTCCCGCCTCAAAATGGATGGTTCGAACACAAGGCAGAAGTAGAAAGGTAAGTAAAACATTCAAAACTCCACAACGTAGAATATGTAGAAAAGAGTAAGACTAAACTTCAGATAAATAACAGGACAGAGATTAGATGCAAAAAAAGAGACAGCAGGGCAAGCACCTGTAAATTGCTTTCTAAAATTGTGTTTTAGGATTTAATGTGGTAATTAAGATTGAATACTATTCCTGATATTTGAGCAGCTAATATTACTGTTTACTTCAATGTGATAGTGTGCGAGCTGAAAAGAAACAAGACCAGTCAGCCCAAGGACATGGATTTTCCTGAATTTGCTAGCAATCCAAGAATAACTCCTGTATTATCCAGAGATCACGTATTTCAAACTTCACTGAATGGGCCCCATTGTTACATGCCGCTATCCCTAAAAGAAATTGTTGATAACAATGCGCCTTTAAGTATCAATAGAAAATAAACTTAAACATTGCGTAGGTACATTCTGTGAGGTAGTACTGTCAGACCACATTAGTGTTCAGTTTTGGTCATCGTGAAATAAAATAGTTACATATGCATTAGAAAGGGTACTGAAAAGAGCAACAAGACTGGTCCCCAATTGGCAATCAGTAACTAGTGGTGTTCCACAGGGGTCAGTGCTGGGTCCCCAACTCTTCACAATCTATATTAACGATTTGGAGGAAGGGACCAAGTGTAACATATCAAAATTTGCAGATGATACAAAGATGGGAGGGAAAGTAGTGAGTGAGGAGGACATAAAAAACCTGCAAGGGGACATAGACAGGCTAAGTAAGTGGGCAGAGATTTGGCAGATGGAATACAACACTGGAAAGTGTGAGGTGATGCACTTTGGCAGGAAAAATCCTAGAGCAATTTATTATCTTAATGGCAAGAAACTGGAGAGTACTGAAGTGCAAAGGGATCTGGGGGTCCTGGTGCACGAAACTCAAAAGGTTAGTATGCAGGTGCAGCAAGTGATTAAGAAGGCAAATGGAATGTTGGCTTTCATTGCTAGGGGGATAGAATATAAAAATAGGGAGGTATTGCTTCAGTTGTACAAGGTATTGGTGAGACCGCACCTGGAATACTGCATACAGTTTTGGTGTCCTTACTTAAGGAAAGACATCCTTGCTCTCGAGGCAGTGCAAAAAAGGTTCACTCGGTTAATCCCGGGGATGAGGGGGTGGTCATATGAGGAGAGGTTGGGTAGATTGGGACTCTACTCATTGGAGTTCAGAAGAATGAGAGGCGATCTTATTGAAACATATAAGATTGTGAAGGGGTTGGATCGGGTGGATGCGGGGAGGATGTTCCCGATGACGGGTGAGACGAGAACTAGGGGACATAGTCTTAGAATAAGGGGCTGCTCTTTCAAAACTGAGATGAGGAGGAACTACTTCACTCAGAGGGTGGTAGGTCCATGGAATATGCTGCCACAAAAAGCTGTAGAAGCTACAACATTAATTAAATTTAAAACAGAAATAGACAGTTTCCTAGAAGTAAAGGGCATTAAGGGTTACGGGGAGCGGGCAGGAATTTGGACATGAGTCTAGGTTCAGATCGGTCATGGCCCTGTGGGTAGTGGAGCGGGCCCAGGGACTGTGTAGCCTGATTCTGCTCCTATTTCGTGTGTGCAATTCTGTTAGATGCAGGAGATGGTTCTGTGATAGATAGTAGATTGGCGGTTAGGATCAGATCAGCCATGATCTTATTGAATGGCGGAGCAGGCTCGAGGGGCCGATTGGCCTACTCCTGCTCCTATTTCTTATGTTCTTATGTTCTTATGAAAGGAGACTGAAATGAGAAGTCGCACAACACCAGGTTATAGTCCAACAGATTTATTTAAAGTTACAAGCTTTCGGAGCTGTTGCCCCTTCGTCAGGTAAAGGTACAATGAGGAAAGGAGACTGATTTGTGAGAAAAGCTTAACTACCATCTTGCAACAAAGTGGTGGAGGGAGAAATCTCATTGAAAAAAGGAAAAAGACTTACATTTATATAGCGACTTTCACGACCACGGGACGTCCCAAAGCACTTTACAGCCAATGAAGTACTTTTTGAAGTGTAGTCACTGTTGTAATGTAGGAAATGAAGTGCATGATATTATTCAATTATATTAATAAGAAAAACCCAGCTTATTATTTCAAAGCAATCATAGCATTTAGATATTATGGTGGAAGAGTTAGGCTATTAGAAAGATTATGATGGACTAAATAGCCTTTTCTTGTCTCTAAATTTTATTTGTTTAGCACCAAGTTGACAATAATAAACCCAAAATTTTACTTAATTTAGGAATAAAAAGGAAATTATAACCGTGGTATAAACATTTATTTATGATAACACTTTAAAAATGTAAATCTATGAGCGGCTTTAACAGAAACCTGTGTAAAAGAAAAGGTTTAAAAAAACCTCTGTAGTTCCCAAAGAGCATTATGAACACTTCGCAGTTGGGGTTTAAATGCCCGCGCGGAGCCTGCCGGGAGTTGTAGTCGCGCCGCTCCACTGCGCCGGGTTAAATTCGGGTTAGCGGCGGTTGCCAGAACTACGACACCCAACGTGCAGCGCGCCGCCCTCCACCGTCCCGGGTGGTGATGCGAGCGGCTCCAGACATTTTGCTGCGGATTGCCTGACCTAAAGGTGGATTAAAGACAGCGCTTTGGTAACCATGTCCGGGGCCGCAGCTCCGCACTGACAGGCTGCCTGCTGCACCCTCTCCCTTTCCCCGGATAAAACCCTGGTAGTTGTGCCCGGTCATTACTCTTTGCTTCGTCGCGGAAACCCGCACGGACCTAGCCTGTTTGTTTATAAATCGTTTGTTTTAAAGTCAAGGTTGGGTGGGGGTAAGAGCATCTGAAGGTTTGGACACCCTTCCTCTGCAAAAGATGGCGGATACTAAATCCATTCACGAGAGAAGATTTGAAGCTGCTGTCAGTGTTATTCAGAGTTTGCCTAAAAACGGTGAAAGCATTTTTCTTCTTTCATATTATTTAATGGGGGCGGGGATGTTTTTAACAGCAGCTCTCTTGAGAGGGTTGGGTCTATATACAAACTCTCCTCTCAGAGTTTAAAGAACCTCTTCCTCCTTTCCCTCAACCAGCTTGTCATCCTCATTATCTGTTCTGCTACCTGGAGCTGTCAAGTGAACCCGGAGTTAGACCGCTCTAAACCGATGATGTGCTAATCAGGTCGTGTCATGTAATGTGATTTGTGTTGACACATGGGGAAATTGATTGGAGGGGGCACTGGTTACAGTTGTGAGTGAATTATGGTCAGCGTTAATTACTATAGGCCTGGTGATGTATTCTATTTATACCCCACGTAGAATTTCCTTTTCCTGAGAAATTATTTTAAATTTGTATGGGGCTATTTTGATGCATCTTTCATACATTACCCTGCTCTGCTTCATGTTGACATTAAATTTTTATTGGCAGAAACAGAAATTTAAATTTGGTCCAAAGCCCTGGGGTTTGTTTCTAGAGGAATTGAACTCAAAAGCAGAGATGTTATGTTAAACTTGTGTGGAACTTTGATAAAAACCACACTTGAGTACTGTGCTCAGTTCTGGTCTCCATATTACAAAAAAGATATAGAGGCAATGGAGAAGATGCAAAAAAGATTTACAAGGATGATACCTGAAATGAGAGGTTATAACTATTAGGAAAGTGAACAGGTTGGGGCTCTTTTCTCCAGAAAAGAGAAGGGTGTGAGGTGACCTAATAGAGTTCTTTAAAATTATGAAGGGGTTTGATAGGGTAGACATAGAGAAGATAATTCCACTCGAGGAGAAGGAGGAGGAGCGGGGTGGAGTAGTCCAAAATTAGGGGTCATAAATACAAGATAGATACTGATAAATCCATAAGAAATTTAGGAGAAACTTCTTTACGCAGTCAATGGTGAGAATATGGAATTTGCTACCACATGGAGTAGTAGAGGCGACTAGCATAGATGCATTTAAGGGGAAGATAGATAAACACATGAGGAAGAAAGGAATAGAAGGCTATGCTGATGGGGTTAGATGAAGTAGGGTTAGGAGGCTCGTGTGGAGCATTAGCACTGGCATAGACCAATTAGGCCGAATGGCCTGTTTCTGTGCAGTAAATTCTATGTAATGAAATAATGTAAGAACATAGGAACAGGAGTAGGCCATTCAGCCCCTTGAGCCTGTTGCGCCATTCAATGAGATCATGGCTGATCTGTGATCTAACTCCATATAACCGCCTTTGGCCCATATCCCTTAACATAAAGTAGTTGCGCATGCACAGTTCCAGTGGTTTTTGTTTGTTCTTGCCGGACTTCCCACAGATTAGTGAAAGAGAAAGGAGAGGGGTGAAAATTTCAGGTATTGAGAGGTCTGTAATGTGACTTGAAGGTGATATTAGGATGTTGTCAGCTTGTGAGAGTTTAATTGTACTCTCATGGAGTGTGTTTATCGCTATCAGGTCCTCTGTCTGTTGTGGTTTGAACACGCGGCTGGTGAACAGAATGCAGGCGCAGGATGTTGGCTTTAATTGGCTGGGAAAAGGATCATTGAGAAAGAGAGTAGAGACAGTGCGGAGTGACAGTGAGCAGCACTAGACAAAGAAACTGGGGAGGAAAATGAGATGGAGGGCGGAGAAAGATTGCGACGAGAGAGAGTGGCAGCGGTGTGATTAATTGATCAGAATGAACTGCTAAAACTTCCAGTACAATTTAATGAGGAACTGTGACTTGAAGGTGATATTAGGATGTTGTCAGCTTGAGAGTTTTATTGTACTCTCGCTGAGTGTGCTTGTCGCCATCAGGTCCTCTGTCTGTTGTGGGAAATGTTACTTTTTCATATTTGGGACCTGACATTTATGTGCAGAATGCTTCTGCGCAGCTTCCGGTTTGTTGTCAGCAGTCACTCCATTTTTATATTTGTGGAGTGTCAAATTTCCCCATTGTGACAAAAATTACAATTTTTAAAAAACTTTCCAAAAAAAAGTTTGTTAATGATATTTCAGGTTTTACCTTATCCCCATGTGAGTCCCAATCTTTATTTCGCTCTCTGTAACATTTTTGAAAAAGTCCAGATAAAAGCAGCAGCTTATTTCCTGGTTTGCTGTCTGTGAGAATTCTGCAATGTGATTGGCTGCTTAGACAGCTTGTTGACGTCACAGCAGCATTGCACTAGGGATTCGCACTGCAGAGCACTGAAATCAATTGAACATCAAAAAAGGCAAACTTCTCGCCACAGAGATCGCTTCGGGGCAAGTGGCGAGCGCCTTTGTCTTGTCGCTGACTGCAAATTATGGGCCAATGATAACAGAAGATTTTTAATTGATACTTCAAATGCATATTTAAAATTCTAGAAAAAGATGTTAAACTGGCAATTAATTTCATTGGTAATTGAGACAAGAGTGCTGTGGGAATTGGGGTTATCTTGTAGAAAATAGTCCCACCCCCCTAAAACCGATTTAATTAAGTGTAGAAATATGATTTAAAATGTTATGTAATCTAACAGCTGCTAAAATTTGCCTTGCTGGACCACTCAGTTTATTTTTCACACAGCAGAGCAACATTAATAACAATGGGCTGACAAGTAATAGGTGTCATGTGGACAAATGCAAAATCATGAGATTGGGAAAGGATAATAAATAGTGGGAATATAAGCTAAATGGTAATAATCACCATACAGGAGAGGGATTTGAAAGTACTGGTGGATAGATCACTGAAAACATCATCATAGTGTTTGGCAGCTTTAAAGAGAGCAAATAGGATCTTGGGCTGTATAGCGAGAGAAATTGAGCACAAATCTCAGGAAATGATTACGTTTGTACAAAGCATTGGTCCAGCCCCTTCTAGAGTACAATGCAGGTTATATACAGAATTATATACAGGCATAGGAGAGAATGTGATGAAGGGTAGCAAGTGATATGGAACAAAGGTGGGTAAATGAAGTTGAGGTACAGATAAGCCATGATCTAATTAAATGGCAGAACAGGCTTGAGTGGCTGAATGGCCTGCTCCTGTTCCTATGTTTCTCGAATAATTGAATTCAATTTCACAACAATGCCATGGTGGGATTAGAACTCGTGACCTCTGACTTGCTAGTTCAGTACCGTAACTACTACACTACCATACCCAAATTCAAGAAAGTTGGATAAGTACGTTGAGGAAAAAAATGATTGTGAGATAGAATATTTCTTAGATCTTGGGAATGGCTGGTGGCTGGATGGACTGCAATGGTGTTTTCTGGTCCTGTACATTCCTATGCTGCTAATGAAGAAAATAGAAAAAAATATGTAGATTTAGATGTGAATTAACAAGTTGAAAACTTACTTTGTTTGATTTAATGATGGTTGTTCAACATTTTAAATAATTTCTTGTGAAACATGAGCAGGATCTCTTGATGATTGTCCCTTTACCCAAGCATTCTTTTCATTAGTTATTTTTTTCTCCTTGTGTTAGAACATTTAGCATGTACATGAGTGACCGTAAAATGTTAATAGTTTGAAATATATTCCTCATGCATTTCTTTTAAACCATTGAAACTCTAACTGTGAAGAACCGTTTACATTTCTGAACTCATAAGGTAAAGTATTCGGTCATTTCTATAATTATTTAATTGCAAATACCATTGTCTTTTATGACATTGTACACTATATCAAAGCTCTTTATTAGGAAACGCTTTTTATACTTTACTATTAAAAGGTAAGAGTAATACCTGCCGTAGGCATCTGTTTCCACAGCTTAACCCTTCACTCTCTATCCTGAAATGTTTTAAAGGCACAAGCCAAGCTCTAGCATTCCATTTCTTTTTGCTTCATAGAATCTTGTGGTGCATGTTTTTAATTGAATCTGGCTGGTGTAGTGAATTGGCATACTATCTTTTTCACCACAAGGATGTGCGTTTGAATCTACTCCAGAATGATTATAGGCTGAAAGCACAAAATTGCTCTCCATCTAGCCCAAATTAACATTCTCAGTCAGGGAGGCCATAACAGTAGCGGGTGTTCAGACCAGAGCATTCAGGTTTCCTAGCGTTAGACTTTGGGCACAGTAGAAGGAGCTTTGCTCTGTTCCTGGAACCTGACCTTACACTTTCTGATATTGGCACATGGTGTCCAAAACCCCAACACTTGCATTCCCTCATCTTGATGAGTATAAAAATGCACTAAAAATTTAAATTAAAAAAAAATATTGTGATTATTCAGTCATTGTTACTCAGGTAAGCATCGCTAAGAGGTGTTAGGATGTGGGTTTTCAATCATGGTTTCAAGACTAGGTAAGTGGCCTTTTTTCTCTGATTTGCTAGGAGTCGTCAAATATGCTTTTCCACAGAAGGGATTGTAAGATGTATAACTCCAGGCTGTGTATACTGGCATTTTCTTTGGTCAGCCTGGGTGTCTAATATATATGGAAACACTTCATAAGAAACATAACAACATAGGAAATAGGAGCAGGAGTAGGCCATTTGGCCCTTCGAGCCTGCTCCACCATTCAATAAGATCATGGCTGATCTTCTACCTCATCTCCACTTTCCTGCACTATCCCCATATCCCTTGATTATCTTAATATTCAAAAATCTATCGATCTCTGTCTTGAATATACTCAACAACTAAGCCTCCACAGCCCTCTGGGGTAGAGAATTCCAAAGATTCACCAGCCTCTGAGTGAAGAAATTTCTCCTCATCTCAGTCCTAAATGGCCGACCCCTTATTCTGAGACTGTGACCCCTGGTTCTAGACTCCCCAGCCAGGGGAAACATCCTCCCTGCATCTACCCTGTCAATCCCTTTAAGAATCTTGTATGTTTCAATGAGATCACCTCTCATTCTTCTAAACTCTAGAGAATATAGGCCTAGTCTACTCAATCTCTCCTCATAGGACAATCCCCCCCATCCCAGGAACCAGTCTGGTGAACCTTTGTTGCACTCCCTCTATGGCACGTATATCCTTCCTTAGGTAAGGAGACCAAAACTGTACACAATACTCCAGGTGTGGTCTCGCCAGGGTTCCATATAATTGCAGTAAAACGTCTTTACTCTTTTATACTCAAATCCTCTTGTAATAAAGGCCAACATACCATTTGCTTTCCTAATTGCTTGCTGTACCTGCAGGTTAACTTTCACTGATTCGTATACAAGGACACCCAGGTCCCTCTGAACACCAACATTTCCCAATCTCTCACCATTTTAAAAAATACTCTGCTTTTTTATTTTTCTTACCAAAGTGGATAACTTCACATTTCTCCACGTAATATTCCATTTGTCATGTTCTTGCCCACTCACTTAGCCTGTCTATAACCCCTTGAAGCCTCCTTGCATCCTCCTCACAACTTACATTCCCACCTAGCTTTGTATCATCAGCAAACTTGGATATATTACATTTGGTCCCCTTATCCAAATCATTGATGTAGATTGTGAATAGCTGAGGTCCAAGCACTGATCCTTGCGTTACCCCACTAGTTACAGCCTGCCAACACGAAAATGACCCGTTTATTCCTACTCTCTGTTTTCTGTCCGTTAACCAATCCTCAATCCATGCTAGTATATTGCCCTCAATCCAATGAACCCTAATTTTGTTTAATAACCTCTTGTGTGGCACCTTATCAGATGCCTTCTGAAAATCCAAAAACAACACATCCACTGGTTCCCCCTTATCTATTCTGCTCGTTACAACCTCAAAAAATTGTAACAGATTTGTCAAACACGATTTCCCTTTTCATAAATCTGTGTTGACTCTGCCCAATCCCATTATTTTCTAAGTGCCCTGTTACCATGTCCTTAATAATAGATTCTAGCATTTTCCCTACCACTGATGTCTGGCTAACTGGTCTGTAGTTCCCTGTTTTCTCTCTCCCTCCTTTCTGAAATAGTCGGGTTACATTTGCTACCTTCCAATCCGCGGGAACCGTTTAGAATCTATGGAATTTTGGAATATGACAACCAATGCATCCACTATCTCTATAGCCACCTCTTTCAAAACCCTAGGATGTAGGCCATCAGGTCCAGGGGATTTATCGGCTTTCAGTCCCATTCATTTCTTCAGTACAATTTTTTTTTCTACTAATACTAATTTCTTTCAGTTCCTCATTCTCGCTAAACCCTTGGTTCTCTACTATTTCTGGGAAGTTCTTCATGCATAAGAGTCGCAACCATTGAGAACTCCACATATATAGAGTTTATGTTTATCTGCTGTGGTATGCATACTCTACTAAACGGGATACACACCACATATCAAAGTGTAGAACTGAGATGGGCATGCGTTTTGGTGAGTTTTTTTTTAAATGGTCCCACTTAGCAGCACAGAACACTAGTAAATTTCCTGCTGCTTGTCCAGTTAGTACAACCTTGTGTGTCAGAGAATTATAAGTTGGCTTTGTAAGAACACTGGAATTAATATAGGAACAGGAGTAGGCCATTTAGTTCCTTGAGCCTGTTCCACCATTCAATGAGATCATGGCTGATCTGTGACTTAACTCCATATATACCTGCCTTTGCCCCTTAATACCTTTTGGTTAAGAAAAATCTATCAATCTCTGATTTAAAATTAACAATTGATCTAGCATCAATTGCTGTTTGCGGAAGAGAGTGCCAAACTTCTGCCACCCTTTACATGTAGAAGTGTTTCCCAATTTCACTCCTGAAAGGCCTGGCTCAAATTTTTAGACGATGCCCCCCTAGTTCTACACACCTCAATAAAATAGTGGAAATAGTTTCTCTCTATCTACCCTATCAGTTCCCCTCATCCTGACAAGAATATTCATCAAGGGCACCAGACAAATTTTTAACCCGTCACCGTAGCTCCTCATCAATGAGCTGTCTGGGGTTTACCACCCTGATTATGCCTAGGAGTTAATGATACCTAAATTTGGATTGCTGAACTGTTTTACGTCAACCAGTTTGGATTATATTAGCATTTACACTACCAACCTTCAATTGGAATTAGCACAAGCTACAGAGTAGGTTAATTAACCCTTTCTTCCTAATTACCAAAGAAGTTGTCTGACATTTGTTAATCTTAGAATCATTGTTAGCAACACTTAACCATTGAGTATACCAGCGATAGGGTTACATGACAAAATAAGTGGAATTACAAAGACCGTTCAGTTATGTCACAGTAATTCAGCAGTAACTGCTTGCTGATTATAAATTTACAATTGAGTTTATCGTTTAAGATTGATATAAATTAGTGAGATTAATTCAGAATTCGATTTCATAGCTGTTGACAGCATTAGATAGCTGTCTGTTGACTAGATTAAAGTCTATATGCTTGTACTTGGCAATGTTTCCAGAACTTTTATCATCTCTTCCTTATGGGCTAGTGTGGATGAATAGGTTGCCTATCCTTCCTCTGTGAGCAGGCTGTTAGCCTTCTTAGATGTCAGAGTAATGAACCGCCGTGTGTAGAGTTGCAATCTTAACTTCTGTAACACCGCTCTCTCTCTCTCTCTCTCTCTCTCTCTCACGCACACGCATAGATCCACTTTCCAATTTTATAGATACACTTTTCCACATATAGTTAGTTAGGATCTCCTGTGCCTAGTTGCACATGAGGCCATCCATTTCTTCCATTGCTGTCTGTGCAGAGCAAGATATTTGACTCCGATTGGAGTGTCATCTTGCCTTACATCCAGAACATTGTGGTTTTCCAGAGTTGATGATTATATTTGCAAGTCTGTAACAGACTCATTCTTTTCTTTGGGTTGTTTCTATGATGAAAGACATTTTTACATGGGCAGGTCATCTGTTCAAATACCTTCCTTCTCCCTTCCCTCTTGGTTCTTCCAGTAAGATACCTCACTCTCCGTACCCTGGTTCCCCATTTGCCCACCAGTGGAAACAATCTTTCACTATATGCCCACAGTAAATACTGGCTGCTACTCTTTCGATGCCAATCCCACTCACCATGTTGCTGCTGCTCCCTGCTCTGCCAGGAAATGCTGGGCCCCATGCCCACCTCATTCCCCAATCTCCCTGAGCCCCAATCCTTCATCCCCAGTCTTCCTCTCTCCCTGACCCTCCATTCCCCCGTCTCCCTGTCCTCTGTCACTCTTTTCCCCACCCACCCTGAATCACAATCCCCTGCCCCCGAGTTTATGTTCACCCTCTTTCAACTGCTACAGTGAAAAATTTAAAGGGCAAAGTTCTCTCGGGCTGGTAGCAGCAATGCCCAGGAGATTTACGCTCCATGTCGGATGACTCCCGGGCAATATCAGCAGGGTTGGCAAACGTAGTTTCCAAGGTGCTGAAGTTTAGTGATTTCACCCGCCTTGCACACTATTTCAACAGGTACCAGTAAGCAGTAACCAAGGAAGTAAAGGATACACACGATCAAAAAACACTTGACTCTGCTTTTCATTTTTCGTCTTAACATTTTACCAACAAACGCACACAATGTTTAAAGTACTCGTGTACGCCATGCAAAAACAAGCATTGAGATCACATGCCCAATGATGGTCTCTATTACTCATTTTTTATTTACTATTCAAAAATGTATTAGCCACATCTAGAGTCCCAATTAGCCACATGTGGCTAATGTATTGGACCACACTGGTATAGGTCAGTACCTTACTAGTTTACCCCTGGATCTACCAGGAATCTAGAATTGCTAGATTTTAATTCACTAGTCTGTAACAGCTAATGTACCAATTAGGCTGGGTATCTGATGACTGTGTTACTGTTTGTTCTGATGTAATACTTTATAGATTTGTTGATACTGTTATAGTGACTTTCCATTTGCAGTGTTATTTGCAGCTGTTTTAATTAGATTTTAACTGATTTTTAAAAAGTGAAAATTTTTGACTAATTAAATGTTTGAAATGTCTTATTAAATAGGTTCATTTCAACCATCAAATGAGCTTATGCTGAAGTTCTACAGTTACTACAAGCAAGCGACCTTAGGGCCCTGCAACACCTCTAGGCCTGGCTTCTGGGATCCTATTGGCAAATACAAATGGTGATGATTTTACAATTACAGAGTTAATTTATTGACGGTGTAGAATTGTCTTCATGTCAGTTGCATTCTGCTCGTCAACCTGAAGTTGACTTTTCCACATGAATTCCTGTGCAAGTACAATATCAGTTATTGTAACATTGAGTCCACATAGCATAAAATAAGGACAGCATTCATGTAATTGCAAAAATACAACTAATAGGGTGCTGGATACAGATTCAATAGTAGTCTTCAAAAGGGATTTGGATAAATACTTGAAGGAAAAAAATTGCAGGGATATGGGGAAAGAGTGGGGGAGTGGGACTAACTGGATTTCTCTTCGAAAGAGCCGGCGCAGACTCGATGGGCCAAATGGCCTCTTTCTATGATTCTAGGACTTTTTAAATTGGAGCTGCTGGTACAGATTTGATTTTTCCCCCAAAAATTTGGTGACTTATACACTGACTATTTTTCCTAAAGCAAGAATTATAATGTGCGGGGGAAGAAAGGTTTGTACACTGGATTTTATGACCATGTCTGACTGGTTTGGTGCTGTGAACTAGTCCCACTACAATTTAAGTTGAGACCACCCAGGCACATTTTGCGGTAGAACTTATTCAGCCATTGGAGAAAGAGATTTTCAACCATCAGTCTGGTTTGAATCAGATCTCTGAGATTGGGATACTGTTCTCCGTGTTGTACTTTAATGCAGTGCTTTGCCATACAAGGGGGCATAACCTTAAAATTAGAAATAGGTCGTTTAGGGGTGATGTCAGGATGCACTACTTCACACTTTTTCACACAAAGGGTAGTGGGAATCTGGAACCCTCACCCCCAATAAACTGTTGAGGCTGGGTCAATTGAAAATTTAAAACCTGAGATTGGTAGATTTTTGTTAGGTAAGGGTATTAAGGGATATGGAATCAAGACGGATAAATGGAGTTAGATACATATCAGCCATGATCTAATTGAATGGCAGATCGAGGGGCTGAATGGACTACTCCTGTTCCTATGTTTTGCCCTGAATTGTTACAATTGAAAGATGCAACTCATAGTCATCTTATTTCTGCTGCTCACAATGCTTCTATTTACAATCACTGTGTTGAATATTGCTCCAGACAGTTGCTGAGTTGCAGTTCATTTGATAATATGATTCAACTTTTAGTGCTCCTTCCACTAGACCTGATCTTGTGCTTTGTTTAATACCCTAAAGAGTCTTAATATAAATATTTCATTAAAATTTTACAATGTAAAAATAAATTTCTGTCTTTCTTGGACATGTTTGAGAGTAAATCTATCTTGTGGTTTGTTCTACCTTCAATCATTGTGATGCATTTTCAGTATATAAAATCATTTCTGCTCTTTATACAAAGATTACTGTAGAATGCGAATTATAGTAATAGTTTTAAGCAAATGAAAATCAGTTTTTCAGACAAATGTGTTTCACTTTATGGATTAAATGTAATTTATATTGAAATCTTGAGTACTAATGTTAAATACCATAAAATTAAATCAATTAATTTTCATAATTTTTTTTTTAATGGATTATTTCCGAGCTGTTTGAATCCTGATATTTTCAAACTACACTATTGGACACTGCTTAATAACAGAAGTGTATTTTCAGTGCTGAACAATGAGTTCTGAGTGGCGTGACCTTTCTACCTAATTAAAGTAAATGTGATTAATGTATATACTTAAATTTTTATTTTTATTTATGTGAGTATAGACTCCTCACCTGTCCCTCCAACTTCATGGACTTCTTTGTCACCTCAGATTGAGACCATCTATTCAGCTGCCTCTGCCACATCCCTCCCTTCTCCTTGCCCACCAAGCCAAGCTTCCCTGAAGGTTCCACGCTGCCTTAGCCTTGAACCCGCATCTTTCTCTAGTTTCTCTCCTATCTCTCCTCATGCACTCTCCAAGCTTAACTTGTCCATGTGACCCATCTCCTGCTCTCTCAGCCCTATTCCCAGTAGACTGCCGAACTTCTCTTCCTGGTCCCCATGCTAGCTGACATTGTAAATGGTTCTCTCCCCTCAAGTACAGTCCCTCTCGCTTTTCAAATATGCTCTCATCCATGCATGTAGCAAAGGCAGAGTGATTTTAATGGAAGATTTTAACTTTCATATAAATAGTGTTAAGCAGACTAGCTCATGTCAG
Source organism: Squalus acanthias (assembly GCA_030390025.1). Taxonomy (NCBI): domain Eukaryota; kingdom Metazoa; phylum Chordata; class Chondrichthyes; order Squaliformes; family Squalidae; genus Squalus; species Squalus acanthias. Next base: position 142,484,161 of record CM059428.1, read on the forward strand.
AAAGGTAGTGAATTTCTTGAGTGTGTTTAGGATAGTTTTCTGCAACAATCTGTCCTAGAACCAACGAGGGGCATGCCACATTAGATTTAGTAATGAGCCAGATTTAGTTAACAGCCTAATGGTGCGTGAACATTTATCAAATAGCGATCATAATATGATAGAGTTCAATGTAGTGTTTGAAAGGGAGAAATTTAGGTAAGGCCGACTTCAATGCGATGAGTTTGAGACTGTCCACCGTAAACTGGGCAAATCTATTAATGGGTAAAAGAACAGAAGATCAGTGGGAAGTGTTTAGAAAAGAATTTAATGTGATACAGAACCAGTTTATACCCCGAAGGAGCAAGAGCTCTACTTGCCAAAAAAAAATCATGGATGACTTAAGAGGTAAAGGACAACACAAAACTAAAAGAAAAAGCATGCACAAACTAGCACAGATCCTGGCAACTAGGAGAGATATAAATAACAACAAAAGGTGACAAAACAGACAGTAAGAGCTACCAAAAGGGAGTATGAAAAGAAACTTGCAAGGGATATTAAAATCAACACAATATATTTTTTAAATTATTTTAGGAAAAAAGAGGGTTGTCAGGAGCAATGTTGAAAACTGATGACTGATATTGTATATGAAAATAAGGAAATGGCAGACATGTTGAATAGTTACTTTGCGTCAATATTTACAGTAGAGGGGAGCATAGCATGCTGGACATCCCAAGGAAACTAATATTGAATCAGGGACAGGGAACTCGCCAAAATTAACTTAAGCAAAATAACAGTAATGAAGAAAATAATGGCACTAAAGAGTGACAAATCCCCAGGACCAGATGGTTTCCATCCCAGAGTTTTAAAGGAAGTAGGTGAGAACATTGCAGATGCTCTAACTATAATCGTCCAAAGTTCCCTCGATTCGGGAACCGTTCCTTTCGATTGGAAAACTGCTCATGTCACTCTGCTATTTAAGAAAGGTGAGAGAGGGAAACTAGGGAATTATAGACCAAACGCCTGTTGTCGGGAAATTACTAGAGTCTGTAATTTAAAGATAGGGTGACTGAATACCTTGAAAATATTCAGTTGATCAGAGAGAGCCAGCATGGATTTGTGAAAGGTATGTCATGCCTGACAAACCTGATTGAATTTTTTGAAGAGGTGACTAAAGTATTGGACAGGGGAATGTCCATGGATGTTATTTATATGGGCTTCCAGAAGGCATTTGATAAAGTTCCTCATAAGAGACTGTTAGCTAAAGCTGAAGCTCATGGAATTGAAGGCAAATTATTGACCTGGTTAGGAAATTGGCTGAGTGGCAGGAGACAGAGTATGGATAATGGGCAGGTATTCTAATTGGCAGGGTGTGACTAGTGGTGTCACAGTCTCAGAATAAGGGGTCGGCCATTTACGGCTGAGATGAGAAATTTCTTCACATCAAGGGTTGTGAATCTTTGGAATTCTCTACCCCAGAGGGCTGTGGATGCTCAGTCATTGAGTATATTCAAGACAGAGATTGATAGATTTTTGGATACTAAAGGAACCAAGGGATATTGGGATAGTGCGGGAAGGTGGAGTTGAGGTAGAAGATCAGCCATGATCTTATTGACTGGTGGAGCGGTCTCGAAGAGCCGAGTAGCCTACTCCTGCTCCTATTTCTTAGGTTCTTGTGTGTCCCGCAAGGATCTGTATTGGGACCTCAACTATTCACCGTATTTATTAACAACTTAGACGATGGGATAGAAAGCCACATATCCAAGTTTGCTGATGACACAAAGATAGGCAGTATTATAGATGGAAGCATAAAATTACAATGATATTACTAGATTAAGCGAATGGTCAAAACTGTGGCAAATGGATTTCAGTGTAGGCAAATACGAGGTCATCCACTTTGGATCTCCAAAAGGATAGAACAGAGTACTTTCTACATGGTGAAAAGCTAGAAACAGTGGAGGTCCAAAGAGACTTGGGGTCCATGTACATAGATTATTAAAATGTCATGTACAGTTATAGGAAATAATCAAAAAGGCTAATGGAATGCTGGCCTTTATATCTGTAGGACTAGAATACAAGGGGGTAGAAGTTATGCTGCAGCTATACAAAGCCCTGGTTAGACCACACTGCGAGTAGTTCTGGGCACCACACCTTAGGAAGGTTATATTGGCCTTGGAGGGAGTGCAGCGTAGATTTACTAGAATAATACATGCACTCCAAGGGTTAAATTACGAGGCGAGTTGTGTTCCCTGGCATTTAGAAGATTAAGGGGTGTTTTGATCGAAGTCTTCAAGATTTTTAAGGGGAACTGATGGGGTACATAGAGAAAACTATTTTGGCTGGTTGGGGAGTCTAGGACTAAGGGGCATAGTCTAAAAATTAGAGCCAGGTCTTACAGGAGTGAAGTTCAGGAATAGAAGCACTTCTACACGCAAAGGGTGGTAGAAGTTTGGCACTGTCTTCCGCAAACAGCAATTGATGCTAGATCAATTGTTAATTTTAAATCTGAGATTGATAGATTTTTGTTAACCAAAGGTTTTAAAGGATATGGGCCAAAGGCGGGTATATGGAGTTAGGTCACAGGTCAGCCACGATCTAATTGAATGGCAGAACAGGCTTGAGGGACTAAATGGCCTCCTCCTGTTCCTATGTTCCTTTAAGACCTTCCTTAAAACCTACCCCTTTGACCCCTACTAATGTCTCCTACTTTGACTTGATGTCAATTTCTGTCTGATTATGCTCCTGTGAAGCGCCAAGAGACATTTTCCTACTTTAAAGACGCTATATTGATGCAAGTTGTTATTGTTGTTTCACTTTTTCTCCCCTTCCGTTTCTCTCCTAAAAGTGTAGGTCACTTGCTGGAATATAATCCCGTTGGCACTATTCGTGTGGGTGTGTGTGGTCTGTCTGTCCTTGGTTTGTGCAAATTGGCTGCTGTGTTTGGTTACATAACAGTGACTATATTTCAAAAGTTATACATTGGCTGTGAAGTGCTTTCTGATATCCTGAGGACAAGGCTTTCCCCTCCTTCCCCATCCCAGGGGATATTGAGGTCAATTGTGGTGCCCTTATGGCTTTCCTGTCTGAGATCAGCTAACTCCACACAGATTAGAGATTGAACTGCCTTAACTAGCTGAGCCATTCAGGGAGCTACAACACTAGATTTTTTAATAAAAAATAAATATTAAATAATGTATTGATTCAATGTTCCTCATGAATACATAATCAAAAAGTAATTACTTTATTAAATTACTGTCCATAATTATGTATTTCAACATGTACATTTAGTACTACTGCTAAGTAGCTATTAATTAACTCTTTTTTGATTAGTGTAATAAGGCATAGTATTTCAAAGTTTTTTACTTTATTGTTGCAATCTTAATGTGAAAACAATTCAAAATCTAACTTTAAAGGCATAAGATTGAACTTAAGAATACAGATTTAGACTTGTTAAAAGGTGCTTTTTTGACTGTAACTAAAAATAAAGATCACATGCTTAGTTTCTTCACTTATTCTGATCATGAGTACAGTGCTAGAATTATTTTTGTAAGGTGGTGAGTTTTAAGCTTAAGGTGAGAGATGTCTGCTAGAGAACAGAACATTCACCTATTCTCATCAAGCATCAAGAATACCACTGCCAGATGCTGAGAAACATGTTGAGCAGTGACCTCAGAAGAGGATTCTTTTTTGTGTGAGTCGGTCCATTTTTCAAATTATTTTGTTTTTTATTCATTCATGGGATGTGGATGTTGCTGGCAAGGCCAGCATTTATTGCCCATCCCTAATTGCCCTTGAGATGAGCCACCTTCTTGACAACTGAGTGGCTTGCTAGGCCATTTCAGTGGGCAGTTAAGAGTCATCCATATTGCTGTGGCTCTGGAGTCACAAATAGGCCAGACGAGGTAAGGACGGCAGATTTCCTTCCCTAAAGACATTAGTGAACCAGATGGGTTTTTATAACAATCCAGTAGTTTCATGGTCACCATTACTGATGCTAGCTTTTTATTCCAAATTTTATTTAATTAACTGAATTTAAATTCCCCAGCTGCCATGGAGGGATTTGAACTTGTGTATCCAGGCATATTAGTCCAGGCCACTGGATTACTAGTCTAATAACACAACCACTATGTTGCTGTTCCCTCAAATTAACTATTGTAATGACATCGGAGTTAAATCGCTAACTTAATGCCAATTTTTGATAAATTATGGATCTTTTATCTACACCCATAGCTGGGTTAAGACTGTCTAAACTAAGTTCATATAGTACTGTTAATTGGCAGAGAAGTGAGACTTTTGTCCAATCTCTCTGGGCTGGATTTACATTAGTCATAGAGGTTAAAGGACAGTGTGATGACCCACTATGCTACCCAGTCCCTGATTTAGAACATTGATTAAAGTTAATTTTCAGCAAGTGTTTGATAGCATTCGTTGTTAAACTTTGTTTCATCTCTGCCAGCAAGATGCCTTTATGCCATAAACTTTATGCTGTAAATTGTGGCTGCCATCCTATTATTTTGAAGCATGGAGAACTCTAGTCTAACTTAACTGTGCCACTCAGCCTATTTTAAACTATATATGAACTTTTCTTCCTATTATCTCCCTTGCCCATCAGCCCCAGCTATCTATTTGGTTACTGTGGTTTATGCTGTACACCATGGCCCAGATATTCTGATCGCAGGCCTCCCGCGGGCAGAGGACTGCGATCTGGAAAAATCTGCACCCTTACCTGAGGGCTCCCGGGATGTGCACAATTCCGGTGCTGGGCCTCTCCAAACTGCAGGTGCGCAGGGCCCACGTATCCCAGAGGCGCAGGTAGTTCGCAGCATCCCTGGGATCACGTGGGCCATGGGGAGCCAATCAAAGAAGGGAATCTCCCTTCATACATTTGACAGGAAGACCTGTCAAATATATGAATGGAGATCACCCCCAAAACATCGAATAAATAAAAAAAAAACACCATTTTTAAAATGACTTGAAAGTACAATAAATTAACTATTTTAAACAAAACTTTAAATTTTTCCAAAAAATAAAGTTTTTTACGGGGCTAAAAATAAACTCTTTTTAAATGATAAATCAGTGGAAATTTATTTTTTTTAACACTTTTTTCAACTCTCAACAGCGCGTACCCACCCATAGGGATCGGAATCTCCGGCCCAATGTGTTTTTAATGATTTTAGTTAAGTTCTAATATTTTTTAAACTATTTTAATAGATTTAAAACCACGCTGATTTTAGCAGAGATCTTCATGGACATTTTTAATGGTTATTTGTAGACTTGCAAGTTGTCACACAGTAGGAGTAACAGTCAGTCAATTTGACTTTAAAAATGTGATGTATTTTGAATTGTCTTTTTTGAAATAAATCATTCCATACCTTTTAAATTGGTTACTAATCTACACTTGCTGATCATAAGGATCAGTCATAACATTTCACTGATGTTGGCTAGGTGACATGGGAAGAGATTCCTTCCTAATACTGGGCATGAAATGCTCTTGGTTGACAAGTGCTTTAAAGATTCATATCAGTATGCTTTTGAAGAGGATTGTGATGTAGCAGCTGCATTTCTACAGTGCAAGCGCACAGCTGCTCAGAGGTTAAATTCAACTACATTTCAGAGGTAGCTGTTTATAATTTGCCTGACTAAGTTCTCGAGTGCAATCGTCATTTACTGTTTGTGGTGTAATGTTTCCTGCTGATTTCCATGTACTGTAACACTTTAGTAGCATTGGCTTCTGGTTATGTAGAAAACGGCAGGAAACAGCAAGCAGGTGTTCGTCAATGCGATTGTTAGGAGCTTAATAATAGTTACTTTGTCTGACGAAGGGTTTCGACCTGAAACATTAACTCTGTTTCTCTCTCCACGGATGTTGCCTGGCCTGCTGAGTTTTTCCAGCGTTTTCTGTTGTTGTTACTTTGTCTTTGTTCGCTGAGCATTATCCAAGTCTGATGGCAGGGCTGAAATAAATCCACTAGATGTGTCTTTACTTTCTAGGTTTAGCACTTTGACAAACTAACTTGCGAACTCAGAAGTAACATCAGTATGCTTCACTCCCTCTCCAACCATTTATTGTTCTTTTGTTGCATTCTTGCTACACTTTATCCTTTGGTGTAATGTTGCAGCTCTTCATTCCCCTACTGACTAGTCTTTCCCTGTATAAAGAGTCTATTATACTTTTTAGTAGGAAATTATGGTTAAAACTTGCTTAACAGTTTTACCATGGCAACACCAAATTAGGCAAATTCTAAAAATTCACCATTCATTTACTGTGCTTTAAAATATCTAGCACGAGACTCTTCTGACTGTTTAACCAGAAAAACTGAAGAAGCAGTAATGCGCTGAAGTAAATTTAGAAAGGGGAAACTGCAGTTTCACAAACTGGTCAAAACCAGCAGAATGGTGACAGTTAGTCCTTAAAGAGAAAGTCAGCATCTTTCAAAAATTAGTTACAGTGCACAGTAATTGGCTTGAACGTGTTCATTTTTTAGGTTTATTTGTGAGCCCATGGTAACTTTAGAAAATTAGCTTGGTGTTATTGACCCAGATTTTCCCCACGCAGCTAGATTCTGTGCCATTCGATGGAAAGATGCTAAATGATTAAACATTTCCCTTCCGAGAGGCAATGAAGATTGGTAAACAATCCCTGGCTTGCTTATATCTCCATATTCCACAGCAAGGAAAGAAAGAGAGAAGTTGCATTTATACAGCACCTTTCACGACCTCAGGATGTCAAAGAAGTGCTTTTGAAGTGTAGCCACTGTTGTAATGTAGGCAACGCGGCAGCTACTTCGTGCACAACAAGGTCCCACAAACAGCAATGAGATGTTTCTTTTTAGTGATGTTGGCTGTGGGATAAATATTGGCCAGGATGCCTGATCCTGCACAGAAATGATGGATCAAATCATGTCTTTCTGTGTTGTAAGTTTCTGTTGTTCTATGGGGAATGTCTGTTCCCTGAGAGGAGATGGTCTTCATGGGCTGCAATATAAACCAAGAATATCTTTTTGATTTTTCCCACCAGGCAAAGACCTGGTCATATGGCTTATCTGAGTTCTCTTTGCTTGGCTACTACTAAAACTGAGAGTGGATTGACCACACCATATTGAATGAAATTCAGATAACAAAGGCAGATATAATGCATCCATTAAACAGTGTGGAGCCAAGTATAGAAGTAACTATGAATAGACTTGTCTAAGACAGTGAAATCGTGAAAATCTTTCATTTTACCCCCCACCCCTCCTTTTGTGAAGGTGCTTACTTGGCCTGGGGTCCAATTTGTGGCACAGACAGCTCTCGGGCACCTCAACCAAGCAGCCATTCTTCAATTGTAATCGCAAATAATGAATGGTGCTTGCCGATTCAATTACAGGAGATATCACAACCAAGCCCAATCCTGATTTCCACGCATGCATCTTATAGTAGGTATCACTGGACAGCAATCGGGATTGGAAACAGTAACTGATTATGCAGGGGTACAAAGACCAACTATAGTGATACCACTGCTCTGGCTGAGATTAGCAGGAGTATTTGTGTGATATGTAAGACTCTTCTTGGTGCAACACTGAGTACCAGATGTCTCTGAGAAAAAGTTTCTTGCTGTTCATTTTGTCATTGTTCGATTTTTCCTGATGCTTTTATGTTGTCTTTGTGGCTAATATTAAGAGGGCGCTAACGGGGCGCAAAGCAACTAGCGCCGGGCGTGGCACCGCTAACGCCTCCCGCAAAATTCAGCAGGAGGTTAGCGGCCGCGGTAACCGTTGGCGCCCCAAGGCGCTGCGCCGCCAGCGATGATGTCATCGCCGTGCACAGTGCCCCGCTCGCGATCTTCAGTAGCGCCCCCTGACTTACCGCCGGACGCCATGTCCGACAGGGTCAGGGGGGCCTATCTGCGGACGGGGCAGCGCAAATTCAAGGGAAAATGCCGGGCGGTCAATTTTGTTGCTGGCCGCCTGCCAGCACCTGCCCGCTTTGCCGGCCCTGCCTTCTGTGAAGCCCCCCCGCAGAGTGCTCGCTGCGCTCCGTGAGCCCGGCACTTCTCTTGAGGGCCGAGCTCTTTTGCTGGCACTCTGATCCCTGGTGGCCCAGCTGGGCCCTGGGTCATGCTGCGCTCGGCCCCTCCCCTTTAATAAGGGGAGGAAGGCCTGCAGTACCGCGGCGTGGCGCTGTGGCACGTAGCGCCGCGATATTCACTCGCAGCGCCCCAAGAGGGAGGGAGGCGGGGCGCTTCCAGTAACGCCCCGCCTCCCTCTTGGGGTACTACCGGTGAATTTCGGGTGTGTTAACTTTTTCGGGGCGCTAAAAGTAGCGCCCCGGCGAAGTTAGCGCCCCAAAAGTGGCGCGACCCAATTTTTCCCCCTTAAGTGTGCATATGTTATAAATATAACCTTGAGACTTCTCCCAATGACTCAGCTGGTTAATGCATCGAGCCATACAAACCAGCAAATTATCAATTTCAGTCTCCAGTCGCTGAGTTAGCTAATATCAGGCGGGATTGCAGTAAGGGTGTTAGAAATGGCCTCAACACCTGAGGTTAGGAAGGAGAAGATTTGCCATGGTTCTCACTGGTGATCAGTGACTTCTGTATAAGTGTACATATATGAACAGGATTGAGTTCAGTGATGTCTTTCACAATCCAATAACTCAAAGCTAAGGCTCATATGTGAATGGCCACTTGGACAAGTTATCATAGGGTGCCTAGTGACGGCGGAACCATACTCCAGCAAACAATAAATGCCTTCAGGAGAGAGGGATAAAGGGTGGGGTACCTTAAATGTTCTGTAATCTTGGCAAATACTAAGCTACAATGGGCATAATAGTGTAGTGATTATGGCACTGGGCTAGCAACCCAGAGTTTGAGAGTTCAAATCCCACCATGACTAGTTGTGAAATTGGCATCGGAAAAAATTACCATGAAAGCTGCTGGATTGTGAATCCATTAGTTCCCAAATGTCCTTTTGGAAAAGGAATCTGCCACTCCTACCCAGTCTAGCCTATACATGACTGTTAATGCTCTTGGGCCAACTTACGATGAGTAATAAATGCTGCCTTGCCAACATCCTAAGAACAAATTTAAAAAATGAGAGTCTGATCCCAAAACTATCTGGCAACAATAACATTTCTTTTTAACCGTGATGCTCCAAATTCACACACTTGAAAATATTCTCCCTTTATTGTGATAGAATATGTATGTTTGAGGTAGATGTTTACAAATCACTTTATTCGAACTCTTCCCATTTCATAACTTTTTAGGCCCCTTTGTAACACAAGCAATTGCTCAGCCAAGAGGGTGGGTAGTGACATATTCACAACTTGTTTTAATTAATGCTCTTGAGCACACGGAGGAGTGTAAGAGAATTACAGGCTGAATCACCTTTGGCATTAAGGTCATGGGTTTAAGCCCCACTCCAGAGACTTGAGTACATAATCTAGACTGACACTTTAGCGCAGTACTGAGGAAGTGCTGCATTGTTGGAGGTTCTGTCTTTCGTCTGCTTTCTCAGTTGGACATAAAAGATCTCATGGTACTATTTGAAATAGAGCAGTGGAGTCATCCCTGTGTCCTAGACAATACTATCCCTCAACCAACATCACTAATTCACTAGATTATTTGGTCATGTATCTCATTGATGTCTGCGGGTCCTTGCTGTATGCAAAATTGTCTGCTGTTTTGACTACACTTCAAAAGTACTTCATTAGCTGTAAAGTGGTTTGGGATGTTCTGAGGTCATGAAAGGCACTATATAAATGCAAGTTTGTTTTTTCAATTTCTCCCTCCTTGTTTGTTGTCTATGGGGAAACAGTACGAGTTTAGGATCACACTACGGATGGTTGGGAAGTGCTGGAGAACTAGGTTCCTTCTGCTCAGTGGTGCAACAGCATGCCCGGCAATGTGTCATTTTCTTTGCTTCATGTGCCAGTACTGCAGATCTTTTCTTTTAGTCCTGTACTAACTATCTATCTAATCGTAGCCAGAGAATCACCTGCAACGGCTTCTCTTCCCGCTCCCGCATCGTTACCTCTGGTGTCCCCCAAGGATCTATAGTTGGCCCCCTCCTATTTATCATCTACATGTTGCCCCTTGGCGACATCATCCGAAAACACAGCACCAGTTTCCACGTGCGCTGACACCCAGCTCTACCTCACCACCACTTCTCTCGACCCCTCCACGGTCTCTAAATTGTCAGACTGCTTGTCCAACCTCCAGTTCTGGATGAGCAGAAATTTTCTCCAATTAAATATTGGGAAGACCAAAGCCATTGTTTTCGGTCCCCGCCACAAACTCCGTTCCCGAGCCACGAACTCCATCCCTCTCCCTAACATCTGTCTGAGGCTGAACCACACTGTTCGCAACCTTGGTGTCATATTTGACCCTGAAATGAGCTTCCAACCACACATCCGCAGCATAACTAAGACCGACTATTTCCACCTCTGTAACATCGCCCATCTCCGCCCTTGCCTCAGCTCATCTGCTGCTGAAACTCTCATCCATGCCTTTGTTACCTCTGGACTTGACTATTCCAACGCACTCTTGGCTGGCCTCCCACGTTCTACCCTATGCAAACTTGAGGTCATCCAAAACTCGGCTGCCCGTGTCCTAACTCACATCAAGTCCTGTTCACCCATCACCCCTGTGCTCGCTGACCTACATTGGCTCCCCATTAAGCAACTCCTCGATTTCAAAATTCTCATCCTTGTTTTCAAATCCCTCCATGGCCTCGCCCCTCCCTATCTCTAATCTCCTTCAGCCCCACAACCTCCCGGCCCCCCCCCCTCCACCGAGCTATCTGTGCTCCTCTAATTCTGCCCTGTTAAGCATAATTGATTATAATCGTTCAACCTTTGGTGGCTGTGCCTTCTGTTGCCTTGGTCCTAAGCTCTGGAATTCCCTGCCTAAACCTCTCAGCCTCGCTACCTCTCTTTCCTCCTTTAAGACGCTCCTTAAAACCTACCTCTTTGACCAAGCTTTTGGTCACCTGCCCTAATTTATCCTTATGTGGCTTGGTATCAAATTTTTTGTCTTTTAATACTCCTGTGAAGCGCCTTGGGACGTTTTAGTACGTTAAAGGCGCTATATAAATACAAGTTGTCGAAAACAACATATATGTGTTTGGAAAACAAGTTAGAACTGTGGGAATTATGTATTGTATTTAGTTGGGGGATGGAGAAGTCTTAAATCTAAATAAACTAAATAAACACATGTTTTGTTTAAGGTTTTGTTCTAGATGTTGGTTAAAGGATTTGATCATTTCGAAGTGTAATGTCATTCTGCCTTGGTTTTTTGTTGGGTGGGACATCGGTGCCATTGAGAGCTGAGGTTGGGGAAAGAGAAAAGAGCAGACAAGTTATTTTGAAAGTTGGGTGGTTCCTGTTAAAAAATAGAACTTTGTTTGCCTGACAATTATCACAGTAAATCCTTTCCTCTGGGCTTTGAAGATTATGTTTGAGACTTGCTGAGTGTGGTTTAGAATGACTGGAGCCTGAAAAATCAGTTTGCATTTTGTCATAAGTCATTAACAAAAACTCCTTCCTGTGTTTATTGTAGGGATGCTTGGAATTCCCTGGGAGACATGTCCAAGGAAGAAGCCATGATTGCCTATGTTGAAGAAATGAAAAAGGTAAGAGAAACTGTGACACAAGTTTTTCAAAGAGAGAAAAGAAACTTGGAAGCAGAATAGCTGAAGCACAAGTTTAACAAGCTAAATATTAGCTTTATTGTGTTCTTTGAAGTTTGTGTGTCTTTTTAATCTTAAAGAAAGACTTGAAATAAAAACAGAAAATGTTGAAAATACTCAGCAGGTCAGGCAGCATCTGTGGAGAGAGAAACAGAGTTGACGTTTCAGGTCGCTGACCTTTCGTCACAAAGACTTGCATTTATATAGCGCCTTTCACGACCTCGGGACGTCCCAAAGTACTTTACAGCCAATGAAGTACTTTTGAAGTGTAGTCACTGTTACAATGTAGGAAACGCGGCAGCCAATTGCGCACAGCAAGCTCCCACAAACAGCAATGTGATAATGACCAGCTAATCTGTTTTTGCCATGTTGATTGAGGAATGAATATTGACCAGGACACCGGGGATAACTCCCCATCTCCTCTTTGAAATAGTGCCATGGGATCTTTTGCATCCACCTGAGAGAGCAGACGGAGCCTCGGTTTCACGTCTCACCCAAAAGATGGCACCTCTGACAATACAGCACTTGCTCAGCACTGCACTGGAGTATCAGCCTAGATTTTTGTGCTCAAGTCTCTTGGAGTGGGACCTGAACCCACAACCTGCTGACTCTGAGGCGAGTGTGCTACTCACTGAGCCAGATCATTCTTGCTGTATAAGAATGAGTACAAGATTCTATCAATTTCAGCACAGTATATGTCCCTAGAAGGAATTACAGTAAAATTTTCTGTGTTCAAATATATCATCACAATAGTTTATATTTAGCTATAAATTCTCAATTATATAGGGTAACCTTGTGAGTTCATATATTTTAATTAAATAAAAAGGCTTTGATTTCCCCCATTGCATATAATTTTTCTTGTCATCTTTTTATATTTTTTTAAAAGTTGCATTACATTAGCTTTTGTTTGTTACAACTGCAGTAACAGCAGATGGAGTTACAGCCATATATTTGAACTAAGATAAATGTCCTACAGCCTCCTGTAATGCCTTTATTTTCACCTGATTTGAAAAGAGCTGACCTGAGAAAATTGGCACGGCTGGAGGTAGTGTGCATGTTTGTGTTTAAGCTCAATATGCAGAGCTCTGTGCCCATTCTCTCACTTTCCTACTTGAAGTGCAATGCACATAAAGGTGGTACTGTACTAGAAATGTCATTATAACAAGGATTTGTTTTCAAATACTTGTTGATGCAAGGCTGCTATTTTACTTGGTTAATCTTATAGCCAAACAGGATAAAGAAATTGTGTAATGTTGAACCGAACCTAGACAAAGGTGGAGATCAAGAAGTTTCCATGACTGTGACATTTTCCTTTTCCAAATCAAACAGTAACTTACCACTTTCAGAAATAACCGAATGCTGCACAGAGCAAGAATGAGAATGTTTATTCATGGTTTTATACTATGTGTAGTGCCATAGTGTAGCTCAAAATTCAAGTTCACTCTATGTGAGAGTACCAGCATTATTTCAGATTTTCTCTATCTGAAGCCTTACAGGACCCTGCAGTATATATTACTTTTAGTAAATCTGTTTCTAATCAATATTAAGTAATAGTTATCCATACCTGTTCCTGCCAAAATTATATACTTTTTGTAGTGTTTTTACTCTTCTCACTTACCATTGCCCTTGGCTTGCTTTCTCCAACAGGTCCTGGCCTTTTTTGGAAGTATTACATTAAGATTAATTTTGTAACTGAGCACATGCTTTCATTAGAAGTATGTGCAAATGTACTGGGAATGCAGCATTTTGTATTTCAAGGATCGTACTTGTCATTTAACCAGTACTGCAATTGAAACAAAATCTGGGCATCTGTACCAAGGAGAAAAAGTTAATTATTTGCTCAAATTGGCAACTGCAATTAAATTGATTTCCTTCGTATTTGACAATTTTCATTGTTTGTGTCTAAGCTATTTTAAATCAAGAAGCTTATATAAAGTCTGTTTTTATGGTTTATTTTGTTTTTATGTTTTGAATACAACTTGCGTTTATATTGCACCATTAATATAGGAAAACATCCCAAGGCACTTCACAAGTGTAATCCGACAAAGATTGATAGTGAGCTAAAGGATGAGATATTAGGAGGAGTGACTAAAAGCTTGGTCAAATAGGTAGATTTTTAAGGAGGGTTTTAAAGGAGGTGAGACAGATGGAGAGGCAGAGAAGTTTATGGAGGGAATTCCAGACCTTGGGGCCTAGGCGGCTGAAGGCACGGCCGCCAATTGCCAAACCAATACTAGAATGGAATGTTGCATAGTGGGAGATTAAAAAAAATGTGACTGAATGAATCAATAGGATGGCAAACCAGATAACATTTGATTAAAGAATGCTTCTCAACTTTGTTTATTTGAGGACAAAAATGGGGGGCATTTCTGTGCCTCAAGTCCTAGCAGTTGGCCTATGAAGCCCAAGCAACTTGTTTGTATTTGCAGTTATATCGCTTAGTTGCTGGTTTAACTGGAAAAAGTTAAAACCTGTTATACCTCTAACGTTTTCCAGTTCTGACGAAAGGTCATCAACCTGAAACGTTAACTCTGTTTCTCTCTCCACAAATGCTGCCTGACCTGCTGAGTATTTCCAGCATTTTCTGTTTTTATTACTGTTATCTGGGTGTTTTTTCCATTTATCAACTGTCCTGTGCGGGGGAAAAAATATTTTCTAATCTGATGGTTGAGAGTTTTGTGCTTTTGTCCTCTACTCCTAGGCTCTTGGTCGAAGCTTTCTTACTTTTACCTCATCTGTACTTTTCATTATCTTGAAGACCTTTTATCTTGTCTCCTCCGTTTTCTTTTCTCCAGTGAAAATAAATTTAGTCGCTTGAGCCTTTCTTTTGTATACCTTAGTCCAGCGGTTCCCAACCGCTTCCTTTATGCGGACCACTACATCGTCATCAAAAGCTTTTGCGGACCACTAGCCATTTAAAACATTTTTAACATCACCTATGGCTGCCTATTACATTATCATATTTTTTTTCACGGACCACCTGCAGTACCCTCGCGGACCACAAGTTGGGAACCGTTGCCTTAGTCCTCTAAATGAGAAGTCGCACAACACCAGGTTATAGTCCAACAGATTTATTTAATTTTACAAGCTTTCGGAGCTGTCGCTCCTTCGTCAGGTATACCTGACGAAGGAGCGACAGCTCCGAAAGCTTGTAAAATTAAATAAATCTGTTGGACTATAACCTGGTGTTGTGCGACTTCTCATTTTTGTCCACCCCAGTCCAACGCCGGCATCTCCACATCATTAGTCCTCTAAGACCTGGAATAATTCTAGTCACTTTTCTCTGAACCCTTCTTAATGCATTTTTATTCTCTAAGGTAAGATGACCAAAACTGCATGCATACTCTGTACAATGTCATAGAATCATAGAAGGAGGCCATTCGGCCCATCGTGGCTGTGCTGGTCGAAAAAGAGCTATCCAGCCTAATCCCACTTTCCAGCTCTTGGTCCGTAGCCCTGTAGGTTACGGCACTTCAAGTGCACATCCAAGTACTTTTTAAATGTGATGAGGGTTTCTGCCTCTACCACCCTTTCAGGCAGTGAGTTCCAGACCCCTACCACCCTCTGGGTGAAAAACGTTCTCCTCAACTCCCCTCTAATCTTTCTACCAATTACTTTAAATCTATGCTCCCTGGTTATTGATCTCTCTGTTAAGGGACTAGAATGTCAGTATAACTTGTTCTGGCTTGTGTTCCAGATGCACCTCATTATCTGATACTAGTTTTCTCATAATGGTCTCACATGGACCAAATGTTCCCAGTATATGATCAATGGTCACTCTCTCAAATTCTCTTTAGTGTTGCATTTCATGTTATACACATATTTACTGTTACTAATTCCTCTAAGCAGCTACATTCATCCACATCAAAATCCATCTGCTATATCTCAGTCTAACTACATAATTGATCCTAGCCCCTCTCAAGATAGTCAAGCTCTTTTCTACTCATTAGTTGCCCACAGAGCTTTGTATCATCAGAAAATGTAATAATACTACAGCCAACCTGTTCCATATCATTAACAAATGTTGAAAATAACAAGGGTCCTTGGACAGATCTTCATGGAACTTCACTGGTTGCTTTTTCCCAGGCAGAACATTTTCTGTTTATCATCACCCTCTGTTGTCAAGCCAGTTCTCAATCTATTTAGACAATTTGCCAACTATTCCATGAGCCTTGGGCTTCCATCCTAGTATCACAAGAAGAACTTTGTTAAAGCCTTTTCACCAGAATTTATTTACAGTCCTTCTTTGTGGAAAAACTGATGTGAAGAATCCATTGCAATATTGCAACCATATCCTGATCATTTGTAGTAGCTTAACTCAGTTTATCCTTTAATGGATCAATCTGTTCTTAGAACTTTTCTTCTACCAATGCAATTGCACATTTTTGGGTGTCTCTTGCTGCTCTCTGCAATTTGTCTACTTCTCATTTTTCTACGTTTTAAGTTACCCTTTGTTGCTTTTTGTAGAGCTCCCAATTCTCCCTATTTTGTGATTTTTGAATTGAATGCTGTTCATTAAAACTTAACCTGCAGAAAAAAGGTCATTCACTTAATAATAATTTGAGGTTGGAATCTGCAATATTGAAGTGACTAAAATCTGTATCTTGTACCCCATTTGTATTGTAGAAGTACTTCCAATGAAAGCAGTTCCACAGTATGATGCCCATTGCGTTGAATTCACCCTATTTATTTTGTGGGTAGCAACAGCTGCCCATGTGCAAACGTATTTTTCTAGCAACTGCAAACGTGTGGTCTTACGAATGCTGCAATGTTGCATTCGTGACTGCTATTGACAGGGAAAGGATTGTACAGGCCAGCAATGTTTAAATTGAATTGCCTCCCCATATAGGTGGGTTGAGATCTCAGCCTCCCTCTGGCCCCAGAATAAGAAAGTGTTCTGGAGGCAGCACTATAATATAACTGGAGTACTAGTTGAATACAGTGTATGATTTGATAGTGCTCAACAATCAGTCGACAAATATTCAGGTTTAAGAATTAAAACAAATGTGGAATCAATATCAGTGGATCTGAATGTAAACATTAACTTGTATCAAAAATCAAGAAATAGTAGCCTACTTCTATCCTGCTTCTCTTGGGGTTCAGCACAAATAACTACTGCACATCCAGTCTATAATTAAAACGTAATTACATTTCCCTGCAGCTTTTTTGTGCCCCAGTAGAAATAAATTAAGGTGCCTCAGCATGTGTTTAAACTTGATGTAATACTCAATCAGAATTGTTCTTTGAATCCTTTTTGATGCATCTGACCTTTTGTAAATTCAGTAACCAGAAGTGGACATGTTATTCTCAAGTGAAGTCTTACTAGTGTTTTACGTGCTGTCAGTGCCACTCCTAGTACTGGGCTCTGTGGATCTACCCAACACCCCATCATTCTATGTGGCACGGGAATTGCTGCAATTCACTTTGATAATGACTTGATTAAAAACATATAGCTCTTATTGGGCCATATTTTGTGGCCCCTACGGGTACGTATGAGGTGCACACACGTAAGGGCTTCGGTTTAGGCATGCGCTGCATATGCCTTTTCTTGACAGACGATCTGTATCCCCGGGAATAGGGCATCCGCGGGTGGAGAGTTGGGCTATATGCCCAAATTCTGCCCAGCGAATGCCCTGTGAAATTCTTATGCCTGGTAAAAGCAGGCATAAGGCCTGCTTTTACCAGCGTAAGAGTTTTGAAAAACAGAAAAATAAAATGTTATCAATAATTTATACATGTAAAAACCTGTGAAATAAGGTAAGTTTATTTTTAGCTCCTTTAAAACATGTAAATTTATTTTCCAAAAAATTAAATGTTTGTTTTAAATATTTAATTAAATGCGATTTTAATTAATTTTAAATGTGATGGTTTTAAAAATTTATTTGAAGTGTACAGGTATATTTTGGGGTTTTCCCATTCATACTTATGGGGTTTCCATACATACGGAATCCCGATAAAAATGAATGGGGATCCCCCTTCTGTCATTCATTAGGCCGGCCCACGTGATCCCAGGGGCGCTTGCGAACTGCATGCGCCCCGGGATACGTGGGCCTCTACGCATAGAGGTCTAGGAGCGCGAGTCTCCGTGCATCTCGAGGCAGAAGGTAAGTTCGTAGATTTTTTTTTTCCGGTCGGAGGCATCCGCCTGCGGGAAGCCTCCAACTGCAAATTCAGGCCCAAAGCTCTTTTTTCAGCTCCTTGTTATTTGATGATGCCTTTTGTTGGGTAATGAGTGACATGTTTGACATTGGGACCAATATAAAATTTTATTTATATGCCCAGTTTGTGTGGATCTCTGAACCATGTCAGGAACCCTCAGAACATCCTGTTTTCCTATCCTGATATGCCGACCTTAGCAAATCTGGCAGGTTTACATTGAGATTGCTGCTGGTTGCATGAAACTTGCACTTGGGAACCAGCAGCACCAACACCTGCTGATGCAAACTAGAGACAAAGGATCTTTACTTCTTTTCCTTCCCCCTCACCTCCCTTTTCAATTGTCCTTTTATCCCTTAAGTCATTTGGAGCCTATTAACAAAAGTAAGTGTTTATATAGTGACTTGTCATGTCTCTTGGAAACATCTCAAAGCATTTCCCATAGAATGAATTGTATTGTGTGGCTGTTGCTCTTGTGTGGGTAAACATGACGACCATTCTGTGCACTGACACCAACTCCATTGCTTTCCCTAGCCACTGTTTGAAGCTGAACCAGACAATTCGTAACCTTGGTGTCCTATTTGACCCTGAGCTGAGCTTCCAACTCCATATCCTCTCCATTACCAAGACCGCCTATTTCCACCTATGTAACATCGCCCGTTTCCACCCCTGCCTCAGCTCATCTGCTGCTGAAACCCTCATCCATACCTTTGTTACTTCTTGACTCGACTATTCCAATGATCTCCTGGCTGGTTCCTACCTTGCACTCTCTGTAAACTTGAGCTCATCCAAAACTCTGCTGCCTGTATCCTAATTCACACCAAATCCTGTTTCTGTGTTCGCTGACCTACATTGGCTCCTGGTCCGGCAATGCCTCAATGTTAAAATTCTCATCCTTGTTTTCAAATCCCACCATGGCCTCGCCCCTCCCTATCTCTAACCTCCTCCAGCCCTACAACCGCCTGTGATCTCTGCACGCCTGCACTTGTGGCCTCTTGTGCTTCCCGATTTTAATCATTCCACCACTATGGCAGCTGTGCCTTCAGCTGCCAAGGCCCTAAATTCTTGAATTCTCTCAATCTCTCTGCCTTTTTACCCCTCTTCCTTTTAAGACACTCATTGTAACCTACCTCTTTGACCAAGCTTTTGATCACCTGTCCTAATAAGAACATAAGAAATAGGAGCAGGAGTAGGCCAATCGGCCCTTCGAGCCTGCTCCGCCATTCAATAAGATCATGGCTGATCTGATCCTCACCTCAAATCTAAAGAACACAAGAAGTAGGAGCAGGACCAGGCCACTCAGCCCCTGGGCCCGCTACGCCACCCACAGGGCCTCGACCGATCCGAACTCAGCCTCATGTCCAATTTCCTGCCCGCTCCCCGTAACCCCTAATTCCCTTTACTTCTAGGAAACTGTCTATTTCTGTTTTAAATTTATTTAGTGATGTAGCTTCCACAGCTTCCTGGGGCAGCAAATTCCACAGACCTACTACCCTCTGAGTGAAGAAGTTTCTCCTCATCTCAGTTTTGAAAGAGCAGCCCCTTATTCTAAGATTATGCCCCCTAGTTCTAGTTTCACCCATCCTTGGGAACATCCTTACCGCATCCACCCGATCAAGCCCCTTCACAATCTTATATGTTTCAATAAGATCGCCTCTCACTCTTCTGAACTCCAATGAGTAGAGTCCCAATCTACTCAACCTCTCCTCATATGTCCACCCCCTCATCCCGGGGATTAACCGAGTGACCCTTCTTTGTACTGCCTCGAGAGCAAGTATGTCTTTTCTTAAGTATGGACACCAAAACTGTATGCAGTATTCCAGATGCGGTCTCACCAATACCTTATATAACTGCAGCAATACCTCCCTGTTTTTATAATCTATCCACCTAGCAATAAAAGCCAACATTCCGTTGGCCTTCTTGATCACCTGCTGCACCTGCATACTAACTTTTTGATTTTCTTGCACTAGGACCCCCAGATCCCTTTGTACTGCAGTACTTTCCAGTTTCTCGCCATTAAGATAATAACTTGCTCTCTGATTTTTCCTGCCAAAGTGCATAACCTCACATTTTCCAATATTGTATTGCATCTGCCAAATCTCCACCCATTCACCCAGCTTGTCTATATCCCCTTGTAGGTTTTTTATGTCCTCCTCACTTTCTACTTTCCCTCCCATCTTTGTATCATCTGCAAACTCTGATATGTTACACTCGGTCCCCTCCTCCAAATCGTTAATATAGATTGTAAAGAGTTGGGGACCCAGCACCGACCCCTGCGGAACACCACTGGCTACTGGTTGCCAGTCCGAGAATGAACCATTTATCCCAACTCTCTGCTTCCTGTTAGATAACCAATCCTCCACCCATGCCAGAATATTCCCCCCAATCCAGTGATTTTTTTATCTTGAGCAATAATCTTTTATGTGGCACCTTGTCGCATGCCTTCTGGAAGTCTAAATACACTACGTCCATTGGTTCTCCTTTATCCACCCTGTACGTTATGTCCTCAAAGAACTCAAGCAAATTTGTCAGACATGACTTCCCCTTCATAAAGCCATGCTGACTTTGTCCTATTAAATTATGTTTATCTAAATGTTCCGTTACTGTCTCCTTAATAATAGACTCCAAAATTTTACCCACCACAGATGTTAGACTAACTGGTCTATAATTTCCAGCCTTCTGCCTACTACCCTTTTTAAATAAGGGTGTTACATTAGCAGTTTTCCAATCTGCTGGGACCTTTGCTGAGTCCAGGGAATTTTGGAAAATTATTACCAAAGCATCCACAATCCCTACTGCCACTTCCCTCAAGACCCTAGGATGTAAGCCATCAGGTCCAGGGGATTTATCCGCCTTGAGTCCCATTATTTTTTTAATTTTTTTAATGTATCTCCTTATGTGGCCTGGTGTCAAATTTTGTTTGATAATGCTTTTGTGAAGTGCTTTGGGACGTTTTCCTGTTAAATTTGTTGTAAATGCAAGTAGTTGTTGTTGCACAGCAAGGTTCCACAAACAGTAATAAGATGAATGACCATTAATCTGTTTTTGGTGTGGTGTTAGTTATTTTACTTGTTTCTATGAATCAACCTTTATTATCCTTCCACTGAAAAGGATTAAAAAAAGTAGTATAAAATTCTGCAAAATTTACTATTTAAAAGACACAAAATGGTTAATTTTAATTTAAAAATGCTGATTTATAGAATATTTCAACAATAGTGGTTAGTTACTGGGATTAATTCTTCTTTAGGAAGACTCTTGATTGTAATTGGTGTGAATTACAGATCTTGGATTTACATAATTTATTCTTAGCATTTGATGCTATTGGTGAAATATAATATAAGATGAATTGCTTCCTGTAAAGTTATGTTCAAAGGTCAAAATTGAGAAGTCGCACAACACCAGGTTATAGTCCAACAGTTTTATTTGAAATCACAAGCTTTCGGAGTTACTACTCCTTCGTCGGGTGAAGTAAAGAGATACAGAATACAGGTCAATGGCTGATACTGTCTTTCAGGATGTGTATTGGTGCCTGCTATTTCCTTTCCTGGTGCATGCCTGATTTCAACCATGTCACTTAGGTAGCTCCTAAACAAAAGCCAAGTCAATATGTATGGGGTGGAAGGGGTGGGAAAATAACACATAATTTTAAGCTATTTTCTTGCAATTCCTGATGTCATACTTGTTGGTGAATGAATTAGGGCTGGAAAATTCCAGAGTGTTCTCTTTCAGGCAAGGAACAGAGCTCACCTCTCTGTTGTTGAATGGTAGCTTTAAGAATTATCATCTTTCTGCATTATAGATCCTTGAGTCCATGCCCATGACTGAGGAGGTAGAGGAGCTGCTTCGTGTTCTTGGACCATTCTATGAACTTGTTGATGACAAAAAACAACCAATGTCGCCATATGCAATCTCAGCAGGTTAGACCTTTCTGAAAGTTAAGTAACATTTCCATGATTTTTATTTAACTTGAATTTTTTTTGAGCTCCTTATTTATGCTGATCACATTAACTCTACCTGAAAATAATTTATATTCTGCTTTAAAAAAAATCAGTTATTATCGTTTGCTTGTAACATGTTTAAATAATAAGTGTCCTGCTGTTCTACTTTCTGCATCCTGCGTTGACTGCAGGCCGATTGGAGAAAGTGGTTAAGTCACTTGAAGGTAAGGATTAATTCAAAACCATGTATGCTAAGCAGTACTGTTACTGAGTGGTAGAATACTTTTATTTTAGCTTTAATGTTGAAAGTACATGCTGAGACTTGGATGTTTACTGAAAAATAAACCACTGAAGGCAACACCTACAAGTCACAGTCATGTCCGAGAGGGCCGTGGATGTATTGGATGGGCATTTTGTTTACATCACGTCGGAGCTGATTGTATGTACGAGTTTCGGGGTTTTTTTTCCCTGAAAGACAACATAATATTATTTTGATACAGAGTTGATCTGTAGGTGAAGTGGTCATGTAGCAGTTGATTAGTTCAGTATGAAGTTGAGGCTGGCCAGTGTGCACATTATGGAGTAATCAAAATTGTGTTTCATTGTTTGCTACAGTAGCAATCTTCTGTAAATGGATATTAAAACTAATTGCAACTTGTAGAAAACAAAAATTAATTGTTCTAAATTGAATCAAGTTTAAAAACCCAAAAGAAATACATTTTACTCGATCTTTTTATTCACACACCCCATATAGCGGTAAACTCTCAACAAATTGACAAGAGACCGAAGGAGTGGGCCACAAACTCCTTTGAGCGTGACCTTTTTGTCCATGGGCAAATTTTACAACAACTTTTATAACATCAACCACTTAAAAGCATATATACAGTAATGCCATATTGCCACCCCACTGTCTCAAGTCATGAGACAATCAGACAAACTCTTAAAAAAAAATCATGAAATCAGTTGCTCTTTTTTGTTTATAAACCTCATTAGTGGCTTTATTTAATCTCTTAACAGGTCACAGCTCTTGCAAAAACTACATTACAAGTGTGTTATGTTAGAATTTGCTCTGTTAGATGTCCCATCAAAGTTAATCATAACATTTCTGGATCATTGTCCGATTAGGATATGCCAGTATTGGAGAGTAGTCGGGACAGTGGTGGAGTAGGACAAAAGAGACTGGTCGGCAACATCCCATGTGAGGTGTTAATAGCAGATTGGCCAGAACAATGGAGGCACCGAAGCTAACATGAGCAACTATTAGCAAGGTCACATTAACTATCTTGAATTGTCGAGGTCATCTCCTGTTCCTTTTGTAAATTCAGACAGGAAACATCAGGTTAAATTGATCAGTAGTTAAACTATCAAGATGGCCATTATGTCGAGGTCTGGAGGTTTGGTGAGAAGGAACCTCGCTTCAATATACATTCTGGGCAAAGTCCCATGCTACCACAATTAGGTTAGTCAGACACGATTTGCCTTTAACAAATCTGTGCTGGCTGTCCCTTATTAATCCATCTGAACCCCAGGAGCAGATTTAACGTCTCATCCCTAAAACAAATAGACTGGATATTGTTGGTGGAAGGAAAACACTTGATGAACCAAATGACTTGTTTTGTTAAGTTTTCTTATTATTACACCAGACTTTAGCAATAACTTTGTTTCCAACATTTGTTGGGAAGGTAGTGAGAAACTAAAGCTGGAGTTAACGTGCACTCAGTGCATACATAAACCCGTACAAGACTCATGCCTCACGCCTTTAGTACCCTCAATTATCTCTTGGGTTATACTACCACTTTTTCATTGAAGTGCCCCCAAAACCAGTTTCCACAGGCACAAAAGTGCTGTAGAACTGCGGTCTAATTTAAGATTAAAAATTGCTTCCCTCCTCCTCCCGCCTTAGTATTGTTCAGCTTTAATCAGAGACTCATCATTCACATCAACATTTCCAGTTCAGGGTCGTCTTCTTGGGTTACACATCCACAGCTCACCTTTGTCTGCATAACACTGCATGAATGCGAAACATAACAAAAAAAGTTTGTCTGAAGAGGTTCACCAAGACACTCACTGTTTAGAGATCGGGATAATTTATTAAAAAAAAATTAACCTAAAATGAATATATTCCAAATATAAGATAATAAAAATATAACTGTATTCACTTTCCTGCCCACTGTGCACATTGAGGTCCTCAACTTTCTCCGATCAATAACCGGCTCCCGCTGTGTGTTGTTCCAAAGTGCGGCTGGCAACCACCTTCCTGAGCGAGCATGTGAGGAGCAGGTCCAGAAAACTGAGCGGCGGAGAGCGCAGGCCTCGGCAATACCAAGTGCACGTCTCAGGCCTCGAATCAGAGCCGACGGACCTGCGGCAAGGGCCCCGGCACCATTAAATGGATGGTACAGTGCGTCCCCCATCCTACTCGCAGCTTCCCGATTTCTTCACCCGTTTCCACCAAGTCCAACTCTGTTTCTCTCTTTTGAGAATGCACCGTGGCCCTGGGGAGCATGCGCACTCTTAGTGGGGAAATCAGCGCGGTGATGGAGCGGTTGCTGGGGTGCAGAGAATTGTGGGTCCTGCGGTCGCCAATAGTCAACGGCTGTCCGTAAGTGTTTTATTACACGTATCTCCACAGAAAAAGTGCCGACAGAATTCCGAGACAACGCTCGCTGGGTTCCAGGGCTCGTATGTTAGCAAACGCCGTTCCAATTCAGATCGGCTCTGAGGTGCCAAACGACTCTCCCTGTATTCCCGGGCCATTCTCTCATCGCTATGACTTTTTCCCGCTCATTGGGTATTGGGCCCCTCCCCCCTGCTCCAGCAGTCCAGCTCACTGTGAATTTAAGTGCGCGGAACCTTACAGATCACTGCGCACCTGCACACCTTATAGGGAGCATTGGAAGTCACCCTTATTATTCTCTAATAAAAACAGAAAATGCTGGAAATAATCAGCAGGTCAGGCAGCATCTGTGGAGAGAGAAACAGAGTTAACCTTTCAGGTCGATGACCCTTCGTCAGAACTGGCTCGTTATTATTCTCTACATGCGTGCACCAAAGCTTGTGCACAGTCATATGGCTCCCATACTAACTCAGGATTAAGCAGGTACCTAGCGGCAGGTAAGAATTCCCTCTGGAAAAGAGAAAATAGAGAGCGAAAAGCAGAAAAGAGGGGGAGAGAGAACATTAAAAGGGACTGTGGAGAGAGAGTGTGAACCAAAAAGGAGAGGGAGATTAAAAAAAGATAGAGAGAGAGAGAGAATCCCAGTGGGGACACAGAGTGCGAACATCAAAAGGGGAGCAGAAAGAGGGAACAACTTGGGCTTTTTATCCTGGAAAATAGCTGTTTCAGTACAGCTACAACACTGGCATCTACCTGACAAAGTGGAAAATTACCCAGGTATGTCATGTCCACAAAAAGCAGGACAAATCCAATCGGCCAATTACCGCCCCCTCAGTCTACTCTCAATCATCAGCAAAGTGATGGAAGGTGTCGTCGACTGTGGTATCAAGCAGCACTTAGTCACGAATTACCTGTTCACCGATGCTCAGTTTGGGTTCTACCAGGACCACTCCGCTCCAGACATCTTTACAGCCTTGGTCCAAACATGGGGAAAAAAGATACGCATTTCAGAGGTGAGTTGAGAGTGACTGCCGTTGACATCAAGGCAGCATCTGACCGAGTGTGGTATCAAGGAGCCCTAGTAAAATTGAAGTCAGTGGGAATTTGGGGTGGGTGGGTGGGTGAACTCTCCACTGGCTGGAGTCATACCTAGCACAAATGAAGATGGAATCATAGAAATTTACGGCACAGAAGGAGGCCATTCGGCCCATCATGTCTGTGCCAGACGAAAAAGAGCTATCCAGCCTAATCCCACTTTCCAGCTCTTGGTCTGTAGCCCTGTAGGTTACGGCACTTCAACTGCATATCGAAGTACTTTTTAAATGTGATCTACCACCCTTTCAGGCAGTGAGTTCCAGACCTCCTCCACCCTCTGGGTGAAAAAAGTTCACCTCCACTCCCCTCTAATCCTTCCACCAATTACTTTAAATCTATGCCCCCTGGTTATTGACCTCTCTGCTAAGGGAAATAGGTCCTTCCTATCCACTCTATCTAGGCCCCTCATAATTTTATACACCTCAATTAAGTCTCCCCTCAGCTTCCTCTGTTCCAAAGAAAACAACCTTCAGACTATCCAAACTTTCCTCATAGCTAAAATTCTCCAGTCCTGGCAACATCCTTGTAAATCTCCTCTGTACCTTCTCTAGTGCAATCACCTCTTTCCTGCAATGCGTTGACCAGAACTGTACGCAGTACTCTAGCTGTGGCCTAACTAGTGTTTTATACAGTTCAAGCATAACCTCCTTGCTCTTATATTCTATGCCTCAGCTAATAAAGGAACATATGCCTTCTTAACTACCTTTTCTACCTGTCCTACCTTCAGGAATCTATGGACATGCACTCCAAGGTCTGTCTGTTCCTCTACACTTCTTGGTATCCTACCATTTATTGTGTATTCCCTTGCCCTACACAGACTGCAGTGGTTCAAGAAGGCGGCTCACCACCACCTTCTCAAGGGCAGTTAGGGATGGGCAATAAATGCTGGCGTTGCCAGCGACACCCACATCCCGTGAATTAATTTTTTTAAAAATAGGTAACTAAGAGGTGATCTTATAGAGGGGTATAAAATATTTCAGGGAATGGAAAAGGTAAATCTGAAATATTGAATTAAATTGCAAAAGTAGGTCAAAGGAACATGGGTTTAAACTAGTAAAAGGTAAATTTAGAACTGATATCAGAAAGTTCTTCTTCACATACACAAGTGATCAGTGCATAAAATGGAATCCCATAAAGAGCATTAAAGGTGAAAATCATGCAATCATTGAAAACAATTGGATGCTGCAACAACTGAAAGAGAAGGACTAAATGGCGTTCCCCATCAATAATTGTTTTGTGACAATGGCCAAAGGGAGATGGGTGGTTGGGGGGAGGGGAAGGTTGGGGGAAAGAGAGTGAAACATCCAGAAAAGGAGAACGTGAACCTGTAAAGAAAGAAAGTGAACCAGACTTGGGAGGAGACCGAAGGAGAACCAGAAAGCACCCAGAAAACCAGGAATGAGAGACCCACAGAGGTAGAGTGGAAAAAACAAAAAATGTGAAGCAGAAAAGGAGAATGTGAACACAAAACTGAGACACTGAGCCAGAAAAGGGTGAGGAGAAGAGCATGAATCAAAAAGGGGGAAGAGAGGGGGTGAGTGAACCAATAAGAGTCAGATGGACTCAAACAATTGTAAAAAGTGTTGAGAACTATTGATTTTGTTTTTGCTTTATTTACTTATTATCAAAGATGACCTGTTGCGTGAATGAGCTGCAAGGAAATGTGGACTTAAAAAAAAATTACAAAAAATAGACTTGGAGGTTCAGGATTTTGCTCCACCAAATTGTGTATCCAGCCCAGTTTACACAAAACTGATTGTAGTATTAAACTGTAAGCATGTGTGAGTGTTTAAATTGGAGCATCTCCAGCAATAATCTCTCTTCTCTTCCCCACACTGTTATCTCTGGAGTCCCCCAAGGATCTATCCTTGAACACTCCTCTTCCTCATCTACATGCTTCCCTTGACGATATCATCCGAAGACATGGGGTCAGTTCCCACTTGTACGCTGATGACAACCAGCCCAACCTCTCCAAAACTTCTTTCGACCCCTCCACTACCTCTGTGTTGTCAGCCTGCTTGTCCGACATGCAGTTCTAGATGAGCCACAATTTCTTCCAGTTAAGACTTCCAGTCCCTGCTACAAGCACTGTATCCTTGCCACCAATTCCTTACAACTCCCCCGTCACTGTCTCCAGTTCAAGCAGACTTTTTGCAACATTGACATACTAATTGACCCCTAGTTGAGCTTCCGACCCCATATCCTCTCCATCACAAAGACCACCTCAGTAACATCGCCCATCCACCCCTACCTCCATCCATCTGCTGCTGAAACCCTCACCCATGCCTTTGTCATCTCCAGACTCGACTACTCCAGTGCTCTCCTGGCCAGCCTTCCATAAATTTCAGCTTATTCAAAACTCTGCTGCCCGTATCCTATCCCACAACAATCTTGCTCACCCATCATCCCTGTGCTCACTGACCTTCATTGACAACCAGTCCCCCAACGGCTCAATTTAAAATGTACATCCTTCTGTTCAAATTCCTTCATGGCCTCACCCTTCTCTATCTCTGTAACCTTTTCCAGTCCTACAACTCTCCGAGAACTCTGCATTCCTCAAACTTTGGCCTCTTGTGTATCCCCCACTCCCTTTGCCCCACCATTGTTAGCCCTGCCTTCAGCCATCTGGGTCAGAGGCTCTGGAATTCCCTCTCTTCATTTCTCCACCTCCCTCTCCTCCTTTTAAGACTCTTTAAAACTCACCTCTTTGACCAAGCTTTTAATCACCCCACTTGATATCACCTTCTTTGGCTCAGTGCTGATTTTTGTCTGATTTCTGCGAATCACCTTGGGACGTTTTCTAGGTTCAAGGTGCTATAAAAATGCACACTGGTGCTGTTGAGTGCATTTTTTGTTATAAGGAAGTATGAATACACACACTCCTCAGTTTTCTCTGGTCAGACAGCAGTGCAGAGCTAGCAGTATAATTTTACTGTTTCAGCTCTGTAAGGGAATAGCTGTCTTAAACCAATAATAGTTTTATAACTACACCAATATTAACTGCCTAACGAGTAAAGTGTTTGATAAAATATGCTATCTTAACATATATTGATGCTTTCATTGATTTCAAATGTGGTCTTGATGGGCTTCCATTAATCTTTATGGTTAATATCTCCCAAAGGAGAGTAAGAATGTACCAGTAAAACTAACTATTCAATCACTTGGTTTGTGAA
This sequence comes from Squalus acanthias, assembly GCA_030390025.1. Taxonomy (NCBI): domain Eukaryota; kingdom Metazoa; phylum Chordata; class Chondrichthyes; order Squaliformes; family Squalidae; genus Squalus; species Squalus acanthias. Next base: position 142,512,785 of record CM059428.1, read on the forward strand.
TAATTTAAGAATGGATTCTTGAACAATTTAGCATATTTTGGATCTTTAAATATGCATGTAAAACCACAGCCCTCTCAGCTGATTTATTTTCCTTGGGGTGGGGGAGTATTTTTCTGTTCACCAATGTCCGGTGCTGTCAGTGTCTCTTGCTGTTCACATTGATAAAGCCATGCTGACTATCCTTGATTAATCCTTGCCTTGATCAGGGGGAGATCATGTCTAACCAATTTGATTGAATTTTGAGAGGGGGTGACGAGGTGTGTGGATGAGGGTAGTGGCAGGAGGCAGAGGGTGATGGTCGAAGGTTGTTTTTGTGACTGGAAGCCTGTGTCCAGTGGTGTACCGCAGGGATCGGTGCTGGGTCCTTTGCTGTTTGTAGTGTACATTAATGATTTAGATATGAATGTAGGAGTTATGATCAGTAAGTTCGCAGATGACACACAAATTGGTGGGGTGGTAAATAGCGAGGAGGGAAGCCTCAGGCTACAGGACGATATAGACGGGTTGGTTAGATGAGCAGAATAGTGGCAAATGGAATTTAACCCTGAAGTGTGAGGTGATGCATTTTGGGAGGACTAACAAGGCAAGGGAATACACAATGAATGGTAGGACCCTAGGAAGGACAGAGGATCAGAGGGACCTTGGTGTGCATGTACATAGATCCCTGAAGGCAGCAGGACAGGTAGATAAGGTGGTTAAAAATGCATATGGGATACTTGCCTTCATTAGGCGAGGCATAGAATATAAGAGCAGGGAGGTTATGATAGAGCTGTACAAAACGCTAGTTAGGCCACAGCTGGAATACTGTGTGCAGTTCTGGTCGCCACACTATAGGAAGGATGTGATTGCATTGGAGAGGGTGCAGAGGAGATTCACCAGGATGTTACCTGGGCTGGAGCGCTTCAGCTATGAAGAGAGACTGGACAGGCTGGGGTTGTTTTAGAGCAGAGAAGGCTGAGGGGGGACCTGATTGAGGTGTACAAAATTATGAGGGGCATAGATAGGGTAGATAGAGGGGACTTTTCCCCTTGGTGGAGGGGTCAATAACCAGGGGGCATAGTTTCAAGGTAAGGGGCAGGAGGTTTAGAGGGGATTTGAGGAAAAACTTTTTCACCCAGAGGGTGGTTGGAATCTGGAACTCACTGCGTGAAAGGGTGGTAGAGGCAGGAACCCTCACAACATTCAAGAAGCATTTAGATGAGCACTTGAAACGCCATCGCATACAAGGCTACGGACCAAGTGCTGGAAAATGGGATTAGAATAGACAGGGCTTGATGGCCGGCGTGGACACGATGGGTCGAAGGGCCTCTTTCTGTGCTGTAAAACTCTGACTCTATGATACGCCCTCAGTACTGCACTGAAGTGTTGGATTTGAATATGTGCTCAACTCCTGGAGTGGGGCTTGAATCCACAATCTTGTAAATCAGAGGCGAGAGTGCTATCACTGAGCCAGTGAAGATTAATAGCATTCCAGAAAGCTTGGACTAATTAAGTGGATAACCAAAGGAATGGCAGATAGCATTTACTGTAGATAAATGTTAGATTTCCAACATTTGCAGTTTGCTTGATTTTTTTAAATCTTTCAGATATGCAAATTGTATATGATCTAAAGAAAGAATATTCTTTATGGGCTGAATTACCTTTTCTCATTCCATACTTGATATATTTAACTGATACTTCAAACAAATTTTCTGTTTTTTTTTAATATCCAGATCTTGGCAATGTTCTCGGCTCACCCAAGAATTGTAACAAAATGAATGGAAAAGTTGAAGGCAACGATAGCGGTGCAGAATCTGAACAGGAGGAAGATGATGATGAAGATGTAACAGATGATGATGATGATGATGATGATAAAGGTAAATATGGTAGAATTTCTGATGATTTTCAGTTTTTTAAATCATTCCACCAAAGTATTCTGTAATTAAAGCTACTCCAACATCTGAAATATATTGTGTTGTTAACCTTATTTACCATTTTTTTTAAATATGGAGATTGAATTTCATATTTGCTATTGGCTGAAATTAACCTGTATGGATGATTTGCTTTACAAACATAACCCACATCAGCATACTTTTAGAAGCTGTAGATCAGAGTGGAGTTTTACCGTACTCTGCATGATCTGCTACTTACTTGGAAACTTGTCCAAAAAGAAAAGAAACACTTGCATTTATATAGCGCCTTTCATGACCTCAGGACGTCCCAAAGCGCTTTACAGCCAATGAAGCACTTTTGGAGTGTAGTCACTGTTGTAATGTGGGAAACGCGGCAGCCAATTTGCGCACAGCAAGCTCCCACAAATAGCAATGTGATAATGGCCAGATCATCTGTTTTAGTGATGCTGATTGAGGGATAAATATTGGCTAGGACACCGGGAATAACTCCCCTGCTCTTCTTCGAAATAGTGCCATGGGATCTTTTTCATCCACTTTGGAGAGCAGACAGGTCCTCGGTTTAACGTCTCATCTGAAAGACGGCACCTCTGAGTGTGCAGCTCTCCCTCAGCCTAGATTTTTGTGCTCAAGTTTCTGGAGTGGGACTTGAACCCACAGCCTCCTGACTCCGAGGCGAGATTGCTACCAACTGAGCCACGGCTGACACTATTTAGTACCTTGACTAATATTTTGGAAACTTGGACGACTATGTAATACTAAAGTACAGTACAAGCTGTTTTTAACCACCTGATTTGTGCATTGGGTTTTGCCTGTTCGAAGCAGCTGTCTGATGCACTCACTACCTTATTTTTCTTGCTATTCCAGCTTACAGGTTTATACTTGCATGCTCAGATCAGCTGTGGTGCGAAGTGTAACATTCTGGAAGGATCAGCTATGCATAGCTACTCTACAGCTATGGCTGATTGTCCAGTGTGCTACAGCTGTCCTGATGGCTGATCCCAGCAACTGAGTATAGTTCTTAAGTGAAATTGTGAATTCCAGAATGGGGTTCGATCGAAAATTAGTTACTTCCAACAGCCAGTTAAAGTAGCATTAATGTCCATTTATAAGTAGTTGATTTACCATTGAACTTTAGTGCAGGGGTTTGGGATTTGCGATTTTTGTCCGAGGTAACTGATTTGTATATTATATCTCCACCCAGCATAAGTATATAATGCATCCTCATGCCTATTCCTTCAGTTGAATTGTGAAAAAATATAATCTCCATCACTTGTGCTGGAGACTTGAATACAGACATATAACTGTTGTATGAAAGTCAATCTGTGAAAATGATGGATAATATTTTTAGTAAATGGATAATTCTGCTCTGTCACAACACCTGTTTCACATTTAAAAATGAACTAAACATCAGTTGTCATCATTCATTTCATTCAATTACACATTCTTCTTTCCATTTAATTGTTATGTCCTTCCATCAGTTCTTAATCCTCTGGCTAGAGTCATCTGTGATTACAGTGCTTGATGGCAGCATAGTTTTTCCTGGTTACTGTTGTGGCGAAATGATCAAACTAAGGATTGCCTAAGTTTTTCCTCTATACGGCATCAGTTTCTTTTATTAAATGGAAATGAAGCCACTGGGTGTGGTTAATGCAGGAACTATGAGTCTGTACTAAAGTTATTTAACTTTAGCAGGAGAAAATGGGATGGCTTAGTTAAGTGAACATAGTTCTCTGACTGACTAAAGCAATAAGAAACAGCTGAAAGGAATCATAGTAAATAAATCGAAAAGCAAGTAATATGCTGGAGTAGTTCAGTTCCATTTTTTAAAATGGCAGTGGAATTCCCCAGAATCTATTAGAAATACAGTATATAAAGCTTCCAATTAAAATCTTCAATGGTGTTGAGCATTCTAATCTCTTTATTTCACTGATAGGAAAGACACTGATGAGTCAAAAGTACAAATGGTAAGAGTGACTCATATTAACTTTCTTACACTCTAAACTGAAAGCAGATTACACTATCACCGATGTGTTGCATAGGAACAGGAGTAGGCCATTCAGCCCCTCGTAACTGTTCTGCCATTCAATTAGATCATGACTGCTCTGTACCTCAACTGCATTTACTTGCCTTTTATGCCATATCCCTTGATAGCCTTACCCAACCAAAATCTATCAATCTCGGTCTTGTAAATTTTAATTGACCCAGCATCCACAGCCTTTCAGGGACCTGAGTTCCAGATCTCCATTAGCCTTTGTGAAAAATTGCTTCCTGATTTCATTCCTTAAATGGCCTAGCTCTAATTTTAAGATTATGCCCTCTTGTTCTGGATTCCCCTACCATAGGCAATAGTTTCTCTGCATCCACCCTATTGAAACCCTTTATCATTTTAAACACCTTCATTAGATAAAATTCTCAATTTTCTAAACTCCAGGGAAAACAAACCAAGTTTATGCAACCTGTCTTCATAATTTAACCCTTTAAGCCCTGGTATAATTCTGGTGAATCTGCAGTATATCTTTCCTGAGATTCAGTGCCAAACTGAATGCAGTACTCCAGATGGGGTCTGACCAAGACACTCTACAACTGAAGCATAACTTCCTCACTTTTGAATTCCAATCACCTTGAGATAATGGCCAACATTATATTAGCCTTTTTAATTACTTTTTGTACCAGTGCACTTGCATTTTAGTGATTTGTGCACCAAGAAACCTCAATCCCTTTGCTCCACCACAGCTCTTGGTGTCTCTCCATTTCAGATGTCCTCCCGATCCCCCCCACCCCCTCCATTGAACTCTATCTGCCATAGTTTTTCCCACTCACTTGTCTGTCTGTGCCCCTTTCTAACTTCCTGCTCTCATCCACACAACTTGCTGTACCCTCCTAACTTGGTGTCATCTGAAAACTTGAATATAAAACTCTCCAGTCCTTCATCCAAGTCATTATATATGGTAAAATGCTGAGGCTCAGCACAGGTCCTGTCACATCCTGTAATCTGAGAATGTTCTCTTTATCGCTACTCTCTGTTGCCTACCTCCCAACTAATTACCAATCCATGTCACAAGGTTACCTCCAATTCCATGCTCTTTCAATTTTGCCAATAATCTCTTATGCGGAACCTTATCTCAAGTGCTTTCTGGAAGTCCAAATAGACAACATCCATAGACATTTCCCTATTCACCACACTAGTCACTTCCTAAAAAGATGCAACTAAATTAGTCAGACATGAGCTACCCTTCACAAATCTATGCCAACTCTCTTTGATCAGCTGATACTTGTCCAAGTATTGTCACTCTCTCTCTCTGATCTATTCCAGTACTTTACCCACAATTATTATTAAACTGACAGGTCTGTAGTTACCTGGTTTTGCCCTCCCTCCCTTCTTAAATAATGGAGTGAAATTTTCCAATCCAAAGGCACAATTCCTGGATCTAGAGAGCTTTGGAAAATTATGACTAATGCATCTGCAATTTCCTCACTTTCTTTTTAAACCCTGGTGTAGAAACCACCAGGTCCTGGAGATTTGTCTATCTTGCGTCCCATTAATTTCTCCATTACCATTTTTAAAAACTTGTATTAAATCCACTAAGTTCCTTCCCTTGACGTATTTTTAGGTTCATTTATGCCACTGGTATTTTATCCGTTCCTTCACTATTGGAAAAAGGCTACAAAGTATTCATTTAACAAGTCTGCCATTTCCTTATTATCCATTATAGTCTCTCCTGCATCTATCCTTAATGTGCCAACATTCCTCTTTACCGTTCCCTTTCACTTAATATACTTATCAAAACTAACAGCAAAAGTTTTGATATCACTTGCAAGTTTTTTATAGCTCTCCCAGTCCACTGGATTTCCACTTTTCCTTGCGTTTCTGTAATTTTTTTTTTAAGCTTGATACTGTCTCTTACTGGATTTCTTGACCATGCTTACTTAACTACATAAGTGGAGTCATTGCCTTTTAGGGGTATATACTGGTTTTGTATCATACTAAATACTTACTTGAATACTTCCCACTAATTGTCTGTAGGTTTACCCATTAACAGATCAGCCCAGTTTACTATGGTCAATTCATTTCTTATCCCTTTGAAGCTTGTCTTATTAAATTTAAAACCTTGGTTTGTGACTCTCCTTTCTCCTTCTCAAACCTAATATCAAAATCAATCATATTATGGTCACTATTTGCAAGATGCTCACTTACTGACAGATTGTGAACTAGTTTTTTTTATTCGTTCCTGGGATGTGGGTGTTGCTGGCAAGGCCAGCATTTATTGCCCATCCCTAATTGCCCTCGAGAAGGTGCTGGTGAGCTGCTGCAGTCCGTGTGGTGAAGGTGCTCCCATAGTGCTGTTAGGGAGGGAGTTCCATGATTTTGACCCAGCGACGATGAAGGAATGGTAATATATTTCCAAGTCAGTATGGTGTGTGACTTGGAGGGGAACTTGCAGGTGATGTTATTTCCATGCGCCTGCTGCCCTTGTCCTTCCAGGTGGAAGAGGTCGCGGGTTTGGGAGGGGCTGTCGAAGAAGCCTTGGCGAGTTGCTGCAGTGCATCTTGTAGATGGTACACACTGCAACCACGGTGGGCTGGTGGTGGAGGGAGTGAATGTTTAAGGTGGTGGAGGGGGTGCCAATCAAGCGGGCTGCTTTGTCCTGGATGGTGTCGAGCTTCTTGAGCGTTGTTGGAGCTGCACTCATCCAGGCAAGTGGCGAGTATTCCATCACACTCCTTACTTGTGCCTTGTAGATGGTGGAAAGGCTTTGGGGAGTCAGAAAGTGAGACATTTGCCGCAGAATACCCAGCCTCTGACCTGCTCCTGTAGCTACAGTATTTATGTGGCTGGTCCAGTTAAGTTTCTGGTCAATGGTGACCCCCAGGATGTTGATGGTAGGGAATTTGGTGATGGTAATGCCGCTAAATGTCAAGCGCTGGTGCTTAGACTCTCGCATGTTTGAGATAGTCATTGCCTGGCACTTGTGTGGTGCGAATGTTACTTGCCACTTCTCAGTCCAGGTCTTGCTGCAAGCGGGCATGGACTGCTTCATTATCTGAGGAGTTGCGAATGGAACTGAACACTGTGCAATGATCAGCGAACATTCCCACTTCTGACCCTATGATGGAGGGAAGGTCATTGATGAAGCAGATGAAGATGGTTGGGCCGAGGACACTGCCATGAGAAACTCTTGCAGCGATGTCCTGGGGCTGAGATGATTGACCTCCAATAACCACAATCATCTTCCTTTTCGCTAGGTATGACTCCAGCCAGTGGAGAGTTTTCCCCCTGATTCCCATTGACTTCAATTTTACTAAGGCTCCTTGATGCCACACTCGGTCAAATGCTACCTTGATGTCAAGGGCAGTCACTCTCGCCTCACCTCTGGAATTGAGCTCCTTTGTCCATGTTTGGACCAAGGCTGTAATGAGGTCGGGAGCCGAGTCGTCCTGGCGGAACCCAAACAGAGCATTGGTAAGCAGGTTATTGGTGAGTAAGTGTCGCTTGATAGCACTGTCGATGACGCCTTCCATCACTTTGCTGATGATTGAGAGTAGACTGATGGGGAGGGTAATTGGTCGGATTGGATTTGTCCTGCTTTTTGTGGACAGGACATACCTGGGCAGTTTTGCACCTTGTCGGGTAGATGCCATTGTTGTATCTGTACTGGAACAGCTTGACTAGAGGCGCGTCTACTTCTGGAGCACAAGTCTTCAGCACTACAGCCGGGATGTTGTCGGGGCCCACAGCCGTTGCTGTATCCAGTGCGCTCAGCTGTTTCTTGATATGTGGAGTGAATCGAATTGGCAGAAGACTGGCTTCTGTGATGGTGGGGACCTCAGGAGGAGGCCGATATGGATCATCTACTCGGCACTTCTGGCTGAAGATGGTTGCAAATGCTTCAGCCTTGTCTTTTGCACTTGTGTGCTGGGCTCCGCCATCATTGAGGATGGGGATATTCATGGAGCCCCCTCCTCCCGTTAGTTGTTTAATCGTCCACCACCATTCACGACTGGATGTGGCAGGACTGCAGAGCTTTGATCTGATCCGTTGATTGTGGGATTGCTTAGCCCTGTCTATAGCATGCTGCTTCTGCTTTTTAGCATGCATGTAGTCCTGTGTTGCAGGTTCCCCAAGTTGGTGCCTCATTTTTAGGTACACCTAGTGCTGTTCCTGATATGCTCTTCTACACTCCTCATTGAAGCAGGGTTGGTTCTCTGCCTTGTTGGTAATGGTAAAGTGAGGGATATGCCGGGCCATGAGGTTACAGATTGTGGTGGAATACGGTTCTATTGCTGCTGATGGCGCACATCGCCTCATGGATGCCCAGTTTTGAGCTGCTAGATCTGTTCTGAATCTATCCCATTTAACACGGTGGTAGTGCCACACAACACGATGGAGGGTGTCCTCAGTGTGAAGATGGGACTTTGTCTCCACAATGACTGTGTGGTGGTCACTGCTACCAATGCTGTCATGGACAGATGTATCTGCAACAGGTAGATTGGTGAGGACGAGGTCAAGTAGGTTTTTCCCTCGTGTTGGTTCTCGCCCCACCTGTCGCAGGCCCAGACTGGCAGTTATGTCCTTCAGGACTCGGCCAGCTCAGTCAGTAGTGGTGCTACCAAGCCACTCTTGTTGATGGACATTGGAGTCCCCCACCCAGAGTACATTCTGTGCCCTTGCTACTCTCAGTACTTCTTCCAAGTGGTGTTCAACATGGAGGAGTACCGATTCAACAGCTGAAGGAGGGCGGTAGGTGGTAATCAGCAGGTTTCCTTGCACATGCTTGACCTGAAGCCATGAGACTTCATGGGGTCCGGAGTCAATGTTGAGGACTCTCAGGGCTACTCCCTTCTGGCTCTATACCACGGTGCCGCCACCTCTGGTGGATCTGTCCTACTGGTGGACTCGTCACTAAATCCAGTATGGCCTGTTCCCTTCTCGGTTTTAAAACATATTGTTCTAGAAAACTGTCCTGAACAAATTTTACAACTTCATTGCCTTTACTACTTGAGCTGTTCTGCTTCTCCTGGTCTATGTGAAAATTAAAATCTCCCATTACAACCACATGTTTTTGATACATGTTTCCCTGATCTCTGTATTTATGCATCGCCCACTACATCACTATCAGGAGGTCTGTAAACAACTCCTACCAGAGTCTTGCATCCTTTGCTGTTCTTTAACTCTACCCATAGTGTTTCCTCTGCCTGATCACCTATACTGAAAGCCCTTCTTTCTACTGCGGTAATTGTGTTTGTCATCAATATTGCTACTCCCCCTACTTTGCCAATTTCCCTGTCCTTTCCGAAGATCCTATAGCCTGAAAGATTTCCTTCATTTATTTTCTACATTTGAAAAGCAATTGTGATGGAAAGGTGAAATTCTCTCAATGTGCTTCCTTTTTGATATGAAATTTTGGACTGATGGTACTGCATCCTTTAGTTTCTATAAATAAGTTAACTGTCAACTTTTTTATGCATTACATCACTTTGTGGCAAAGACTTGGGTACATCTGTTTCCTGCCTTCAATCTGTTTGAAAACGCAGTGTTTTATGATCTGTGTAAAAGATGTTTTGGTGAAGGATTTGTGCGGAAGAGAAATTGATGTGCAGAACTGGTATTTAAAAATACCATCACTTTATGTAGAAACTGTGTCTCAAGGGTACGAAAAATAAAGCTGCAGCACCCCAAAAGTAGAAATGTTTAAAATATGAGTGATGAGGCTGCGTTTGTCCTTTTGCACTCAGATGTGATGTTAAGGTGGTAAAGTTGGAAAATGTCTAGCAGGCTTGCAAAGGACAGAGAATATTGTGTGTGTCTGTGTGTGTGTGTGTGTGTGTATGTGTGTGTGAAGTAATGTCAGATTTTTACTTTTTCCCTTATTTCCCTCCCTCCCAACCAAGATACAAAGTATTGATGATTTTCCTAACAACTTGGGGGAAGATTGGCTTGCGCCCCCTTTGGGGAGATAAAGTAGCGCCCCGAAAAAGTTAGCACCCCTGCGCCCGAAATTCAATGGTAGCGCCCCAAGCAGGGGGCAGGTGCTGGCAGGCGGCCCAAAAAAAAATGGCCGTCTGGCACCTGCCTTTTAATTATCGCTGCCCCGGCCGCAGAAACGCCACCCTGACCCTGTCGGACATAGCGTCCGGCGGTAGGTCAGGGGACGCGAGCCAACTTTGTGGCCGGGGCGCTGCGCACGGCGATGAAGTCATTGCCGGAGGCGCTGTGCCGCAGGACGCTACCACCGTCGCTAATCTCACGCTGAATTTGGCAGGAGGTGTTGGCAGCACCGCACCCGGGCGCTAGTTGCTTAGCGCCCCCCTCGGGGCACTAACTGGAGGTGCAAAGCAACTGAATTTTTCCCCCTGTGTGTTTACAATGTCCTTGATCATATGATTAGTGTTTATTAAAGCCACAATGGGCCTATTTTATGGGGAAAGATTCTAAGTTGTCTCCCTGTCTTTTATGCTTCACTTTGATTCAACTATTGTAGAATTAGTTTCTTGTAATAAGAAAATAATTTTTCCATAGAATATAATTAGACTCCACCTTTTGCTCTTTTAATAGTTACTTTCTGGGGAGGGTAAATTGTTTTGAGAAGTTGGAGGCTCGATAAGGTGCCGCATAAAAGGTTGTTATGCAAGGTAAGGGCTCATGGGGTTGGTTAATGGATAGAAAACAGAGAGTAGGAATAAACAGGTAATTTTCCTGTTGGCAGGCTGTAACTAGTGGAGTGCCGCAAGGATCAGTGCTTGGGCCTCAGCTATTTACAATCTATATTAATGACGTAGATGAAGGGTCCGAGTGCAATGTAGCCAGATTTGCTGATGATCCAATGCTAGGTGGGAAACTAAGCTGTGAGGAGGACACAAAGCGCCTGCAAAGGGATATAGACAGGTTAAGTGAGTGGGCAATATGGTGGTAGATGGAGTATAATGTGGGGAAAATGAGGTTATTCACTTTGGTAGGAAGAATAGAAAAACAGAATATTTTTGTAAATGGTGAGAAACTAGTAAATGTTGGTGTTCAGAGAGATTTAGGTGTCCTCGTACAGGAAACACAAAGTTAGCATGCAGGTACAGCAAGCAATCAGGAAGGCAAATGGCATGTTGGCCTTTATTGCAAGGGGGTTGGAGTACAAGAGTAAGGAAGTCTTACTACAATTGCACAGGGCTTTGGTGAAACCACACCTGGAGTACTGTGCACAGTTTTGGTCTCCTTATCTGAGAAAGGACATACATGCCTTAGAGGCAGTGCAACGAAGGTTCACTAGATTGATCCCTGGGATGAAAGGGCTCTCCTATGAGGAGAGATTGAGTAGATTGGATCTATACTTTCTGGAGTTTAGAAGAATGAGAGGTGGTCTCATTGAAACATAAGATTCTGAGGGGGATTGACCGGGTAGATGCTGACAGGTTGTTTCCCCTGGCTGGAGAGTCTAGAACTAGGGGGCATAGTCTCAGGATAAGGGGTCGGCCCTTTAAGACAGAGATGAGGAGGAATTTCTTCACTCGGAGGGTTGTAAATCTTTGGAATTCTCTACCCCAAAGGGCTGTGGATGCTGAGTCATTGAGTATATTAAGGGCTGAAAGAGGTAGATTTTTGGACGCTAGGGGAATCAAGGGATTAACCGTGCTCTCATTTCAAGGACACATTTTCTGTTGCATACTTTTCAAAGGTTGCTTCTATGTCCTGGGCATCCCTCAATTTGATTGACCTGTAGAATCTATAAAACTTCTGCATGGAGTCATTCTCGCCTGTTTATTAAGTATTATTGTTTTGATATGTCAAGATGATGATTTTGGTTGATATGTCCAGGTAGCTGATTTTATAGCTCCTCTGCAGAATCTCCTCCCCCCCGCCCCCCGGCCTCACTAAATTGTACTAACTTGTTATTTGCATTGATACTCATTTTCCTCTTTTTTTTCTTTTTCTCTCTCTCACACCCACACACACACACCATTTTCAAAATATTTGTGCTCGTCTTTTCACTGCCTCATTTCTCCCTATTTCTGTAACCTGCTCCAGCCCTGTGTCCCTATTACACCCTCTCCTTTTCCAACTCTGATCTGTGTTTCCCCCCCCCCCCCCTCCCCTTTCCTCCCCCATTCTGAAGTCAGTGGCAAAGTCTTTGGGTCTCATGCTCTCAGACTCTGGAACTCTTAACCTAAACTTCTCCATCTTGTTGTGTCCCTTGACACCTTCAAAAGCCTCCATAAAATGCAGTTGATCCCTTTCCATAATTTTTCCTCTACCCCTTCCCATGTCCTACTGCCAATGTTAAAAAAAAAAATGGATCTTTTTGCTGCATTAAAGTTGCTATATGAATGTAAGTTGTTGTATTTATGTGAGAGTCCAGAGTTGCATCACCACTAAGTCTGATCCTGTTCTCAACTGATACATGCTTCTAGCAGGAGTCATCGGATAGGTATTAGGAGTAGGAGCCCTAGAAGTTTATTTTTTTTGTCCTCTGTTGTAGCATCCCGACTGTTGCTCTGCCCATTATCATCTAACTCATAGATCCATGGACTGAACTTCAGACATTCTTGATCTCTAGAGCATAAATGCTCTGAGCCATCAGTTTGCGCTCTTATGTATACTTTCAAGAACACTTTTGCTAATTATACCAGATAAAATCTAGTGAAGTATTCCGCAAAACAATTGATGAATTTTGAAGTGCAAAAATAATAGACAAGCAAACATTGGCAAGTCAAAATTTGATCTGAATATTGCCAGAAATATTTTGTTTGCAAGTCTTACTGGCCCACTTGAGATCTGAAGAATGTTAGTTTGCGTAATTATGCCTGTTTAGAGTAGGAGACACGCCTCAAACCTCCAACTGCAGTCATCAGAAATTTGTCTGCCAGATACAGATGGCAGGCTGTTATTTCATGCCTTGTGGTTTGGGCTTTGACCTAATTACTTGAAGAATATCAAACCATATGCAGACTTGTCATGACAGCTAAATGAATTTGCTATGTAATATTAACATGCAAGATTGTTGATTCAAAAGACTGCATAATTCAGTACTGTTAAGTTGTGACAAAATGCAAATAGTTTGTTTAATCTCTTAGAACACCATTTAAATTGAAGGTCAAGTTCAATGCTCCAAAACCAACGGAAGGGATAATAGGTAGGACTGCAGAGTGCAGTCATAGGATAAAAATAAGCATTGTACTTGATAAATTACTCAGATATTGTCACCACTTTCTATTGATAAAACATTTGATTTGAAAATGTAAACTAAAAGCATTTGATGTTGCTTTTTACTCCATATTTTCTCACTGATCTATGTTAGTACTTAAAAACACTAATGATAACATCTTTCATCCATATGAAAGCCTGCTGTACAAGCTTAAAGCAGTGGCTATTCTAGGCAAACCTTGAGAGTTGAATAAAGAATTGGCTGAAAGAGAGGAAGTAGTTAGGGGAGTGATGTTAGGCTGGTGCATTCTACATAGTGTGGCCTTGGGAGCAGTGCTTTTTCTGACTATGTATCTGATCTGATTGGTCACATTCACAGCTGATGCCTAACTTCATTAGAGTCTGATGAAACCGTCAAAGAGTTACAAAAGGACCTCGATAATACTTGCAAGTGGGTAGAACTATGACAGATAAAATTCAGTATAGATAAGTACAAGGTATTATACATTGGGATGGGAAAAAATGGAGGATATAATTAGTGAATGAAGTTGAACCAGAAGGAAAAAGGCTGAAAGAGATCTGAGAGTGATGGACTCTACACTGACCATATCCAAACATTGCAGAGCGACAGGTAATGAAGGCTGAGCTATTTTGCTAAATCAGTCATGTATAACTCTGAGGCCATTGTGCTGAAGTTTTATAATTCTCTGAATAATGTGTTCAGTTCTGGTCACTGGGACACCAGAAAATATCCAAGCTCTGGAAACAGGGCAGAGAAGAGCCAATAGGCTGAACTCTAAAGTATAGGGGTGAGTAAAGAGGAAAGGTTAGAAAAGCTTGGACTCCTAAGCCATGACGGGAGGGAAATGAGAGTGATGTTATAGAGGTATGCAAGACAAGAAGTGTGAGGCAAGGGAGGAGATTGCAGGGGCTCTGACACAAATTTTCAGAACCTCTCTGGCCACAGGGGAGGTGCCAGAGGACTGGAGGACAGCTAATGTAGTAGCATTATTCAAGAAGGGTAGTAGGGATAAACCAGGGAATTACAGGCTGGTGAGCCTAACATCAGTGGTAGGGAAATTATTGGAAAAAATTCTGAGGGACAGAATTAGTCTCCACTTGGAGAGTCAAGGATAGTCAGCATGGCTTTGTCAGGGGGAGATCATGTCTAACCAATTTGATTGAATTTTTCGAGGGGGTGACGAGGTGTGTGGATGAGGGTAGTGCAGTTGAGGTAGTCTACATGGTCTTCAGTAAGGCTTTTAACAAAGTCCCACATGGGAGACTGGTCAAGAAGGTAAGAGCCCATGGGATCCAGGGCAATTTGGCACATTGGATCCAAAATTGGCTTAGTGGCAGGAGGCAGAGGGTGATGGTCGAAGGTTGTTTTTGTGACTGGAAGCCTGTGTCCAGTGGTGTACCGCAGGGATCGGTGCTGGGTCCTTTGCTGTTTGTAGTGTACATTAATGATTTAGGTATGATCAGTAAATTTGCAGATGACATGAAAATTGGTGGAGTGGTAAATAGCGAGGAGGGAAGCCTTAGGCTACAGGATGATATAGACGGGTTGGTTAGATGGACAGAACAGTGGCAAATGGAATTTAACCCTGAAAAGTGTGAGGTGATGCATTTTGGGAGGACTAACAAGGCAAGGGAATACACAATGAATGGTAGGACCCTAGGAAGGACAGAGGATCAGAGGGACCTTGGTGTGCATGTAGGCAGCAGGACAGGTAGATAAGGTGGTTGAAAAGGCATATGGGATACTTGCCTTCATTAGCCGAGGCATAGAATATAAGAGCAGGGAGGTTATGATGGAGCTGTACAAAACGCTAGTTAGGCCACAGCTGGAATACTGTGTGCAGTTCTGGTCGTCACACTATAGGAAGGATGTGATTGCATTGGAGAGGGTGCAGAGGAGATTCACCAGGATGTTACCTGGGCTGGAGCGCTTCAGCTATGAAGAGAGACTGGATAGGCTGGGGTTGTTTTCCTTAGAGCAGAGAAGGCTGAGGGGGGTCCTGATTGAGGTGTACAAAATTATGAGGGGCGTAGATAGGGTAGATAGAAAGGAAGTTTTCCTCTTTAGTAGAGGGGTCAATAACCAGGGGCATAGTTTCAAGGTAAGGGGCAGGAGGTTTAGAGGGGATTTGAGGAAAAACTTTTTCACCCAGAGGGTGGTTGGAATCTGGAACTCACTGCCTGAAAGGGTGGTAGAGGCAGGAACCCTCACAACATTCAAGAAGCATTTAGATGAGCATTTGAAACGCCATAGCATACAAGGCTACGGACCAAGTGCTGGAAAATGGGATTAGAATAGACAGGGCTTGATGGCCGGCACGGACACAATGGGCCGAAGGGCCTCTTTCTGTGCTGTATGACTCTAAGTATAATCGAAAAGGTTAATCCTTAGCAGCATGTCAAGTTAAACTAAAACTATAGGACTAAGGGACAAACTGATGTCAGGAAGTACTTCTTCACGGAAAAAGTGATTAATACTTGTAATGGTCGCCGAGGTAGAGTAGCGGCATTCTGGAGTCATTCAAGAGGCAGTTGGATATTGTGATTGAGATACCATAGTTTACTGTGGAAGGACGAGCTAGATAGACGAAATGGTTGTCTTCACCTGTACTTCTCTGATTTGTTTTTAGCAGATGTTGTTCTGGGTGTGGTTTGTTAGATTTGTTGAGATGTTTCTCATGATTGTCTCGATAAAGAGCTTATCAAGTGCAGCTGCAGCAGTTCCTAAATTGAAGTTAAATACTGGGGCACAAACAAAAAGGATTTTCGAATCATGCCATTATAATGTAGTAATTGCTCCCCCTTGAGGAAATGGAAGTATTTCTCTGAAGTGTTGAAAGGGCTTTATTGAAACATAAATATACAGTGTAATAATTAATAGTTGATTATAATGCTTCAAACCCAGGTAGAAACTCTTCATTTCAATGATGAAGCTCCAGTAGCGATTAACTGTGAATAAACAATGAAAACTGAGAAAGAAGGCAAAATGTAACTGGTGTTGATATAAAAATGTTTAAGTAAATAAAGATTTGTAGGTGTAATGAAAAGATACAGGAGAATAATTTATACAGAAAAACCAAGTAAATGAAAGATACTTGATACATCGCATTGGATGCAAGATATTTTCACATCTCCATGCTTTAAATATCAGAGATTTTCATCTGTTTCTTCCCTACCATCCCCAAAATTCAAGTACAATTCAAAATAGCTAGTCCTGAATGGGGAAGATCCGCAGAATACGGATGAAAAGGATATGTACAAGTACGATAATTGTACGATAATTCCTTCCCTACTTGTCCTTTTTTGAATTTCCCTATTTGGCAATGTTTCCCAGCTAAAACTATGAATTGTTAACTTGTTCCCAGCCTTCTCTGAAGCTGCTGTTGCATGATCCACGAGTTGCGCTGTTTATTTTTGTGGGGCATCAGATGGGATGTTGCTGCTGCCCTACCTTTCCCCTCATAGCTGCTGCTCTTGTCCTTTTGTGGAAGTGTGTTGAAGTATAAATGGGGAAAGGGGAAGTGGCATGTGCTGTAGATATCTCTCATCCATTTTTAGCTGTATTTTACTGTTGAAAGTAAAGCTTTAAACATTTTTTAGCTAATTTGCATCCATTTGTTAAAATATTGCTCTGTTTCTGTGGTTTTCTCGTAGAAGAAAATGAAGTAGTGAAACTGAAGAGCATAACCCAGGGGCCAGCAGATGTGAAATTAGAAGATGTGAAACCAGGACTCGTACTCTCCCAAGACATTGCTGGGGAGATAGCAAACCCTTGTACCCACAATGGTCTTCCGAATCCTAAGTCAGCACTGAATGCTGAGGACCAAGAGGAGGAAAAGAAAACAATGATTCAAACCATACAACAGCCTGATATCAATGGTGAAATAGGTATGGCTCGAAATAACTGTTCTCAGCAGCATTCTGAAACCATGACCAAACATGGTTCCAAGGAATATTGTCCATGATTACAAAGCTTTATTCATTTCATTAATAATGCAGTTTGTTCTCACAACTTTGATGTTTACTCAGTTAGCATGAAACTGACAGAGCAGAGATAATTTTATGCTTTTGATCTACATTTGCATAAAATTTGTTGGTTTTTACAATGAATAATGGTAAAATTTGATAAATCTATTTTGGAAAAAGAAAATTGTTTTGATGTGTTAATGTATAATACTTCCTCATGAAATCACAAATTCTGGGAAAATTCAAGATAAATCCATTTATTTACCTTTAAGTAATTCATAATTCCTTAGGTATAGAGACTGGGTAAACAACGCTAAACTAGTAGCAGCTGTTCAGTTGTCCCTCACATATGCTTGCACCCAGAATGGATCTGTTTAACATAATTTTATGTTTTTTTTAACACATTTATATTCCCTAACCAGTGATGATGCTGACAACAGTAAATTTTTGTGATTTGTTTTTATATATCCTGATGATTAGAGAAGGAAATTTTGTAGGGGCTAACTACTAACCATCTGATGTGTCCTGTTGTTTTAATTAAAAAAACATTTTTTTTCAGGGAAATATTATTTAAAGTGAATGCCAGTTCACTAGTTCTTTGATAGAGCCCTAGTCGTTTTCCATTTGCTCAGTAAGCTTGCTTCAGCTAAATGGATCGCCTTGGAATGTGCCTATGTCGTACCATTAATGCTACATTATTTATGTTTATGTATTCTACACTAAGTTTTTGCTATACTTAGAATTCATAGCTTCACTATTTCCTCTGAACTTTCATATCTCCACCATTGCTGAATTATATCCAAAAAGCTCTTTCATGCCAAACCTTTTCCCTTCCTCAACAACTCAAACGTCTTGGGTCTAGCCATGTCCATCACACCAGATGCTATGCTTTTCTGGGGGCGGGGTGGGGGGGGGAGTGCCTTTGATTGAACTGGAGCCTGAAAATTACAAGCATTTCCAACTGCTCTCTAATTAGCCTCAGCAGTTTATATGCAACTACAATTACCTGTATTTATCTATTTTAAAACTTTGGCCTTAAACGCATGGGTCAGGTTAACAGACAGACATCACAACCATGCTGCAGGCCTGTGAGCAAGGCCACTAGTACCTCTCTATTAAATTCAAGTCCAAAGGTTTGAATACTGCTCCCAAATCTGAAATCTCATCAGGTAACTCTCAAACAGGATATATTTTTTTTTTAAAAGCTTGGCTGATTTGCTTCTCTTACCCCCTGTCTCCCGACTTCTTTCTCTGTCGCAGTCTTTTATTTTATTGATGGTGTACAATTCCTCTTTCTCGTTCTTCCTTAGCTCTTAATATACACAAGCTTCCTGCTTCCTGACTGTGTTAAAATCCAGACTCAACACTCAACACATTGAGTCCTTGTTCTCCAGGTTCTTGAAACTGCAGAACTCCTTATTTCCTTCCCTCCCCTTTCCTCCTATAATCTACATTCTTTTAAAATCCATTCTTGATGTCGCTTAACCAATGCTTTGTGATTTACTTCATCCTTTCTACACTTTTCAACCCTGGCCATGTCCTACAATCTGGGCCTTTATTCTTCACCTAGATTTTAAATGAAAAAAGGGCAATGCACAGAGGTTAGCAACATCAGCGTATATATTGCATGTTCCTGAAATTGATCTCTGCTTTAAAAAAAAAATCTCCTAATAGACTGCACGAGGAAGAAAACCAACTGTGAAATGCATTTTTAATTTAAGTACCTATACAGTAATAAGTTGCATCGAATTTGTTAATATAATCAACAGATTCATTTTTAAAATTTCAATGAGAATAACCAAGTTTTTTTTAAGACCTATTTTCACTTACTTTTTCTAAGAATTAACCCTGTATTTTGCATTAATAATTTTAAAATCCTAACATTTTGTATGAGACATTTCGTTTGGTGGTGTTTGGTTAAGTTTTTCTATCGTGCATTGGTTGCCTCAACTCATTGACTTCTTACTTTATTACTACTCATGGCTTGTTTTATTCGTCCTTTTTAATTTTATAGATGGAGTGGAAAACCAAGTCGGTGAGCTTTCAGGAATTCAGCACGTCACAAGCGATTCAGACAGTGAAGTATATTGTGATTCAATGGAACAGCTGGGACTTGAAGAGGTAAACCATGATCGAGAGAACAGCACTCAACAAGGCTTAAAGCCATGCAATTATATAACATTTCCTTTTGTTTTCAATAAGGAAAAATGGAACAGAAAAAAATATTGGTGTGTTCTTTCCATCAGACAATGTACAGTTCAAAATATCATGAAGTCGTGCTAATATCCTAAGGAATATCCTTCAATGTTACTCTGTACACAGATGGCATCACAGTGGTCAGAATAAGAATGGAGCAGTAGGGCTATAGAATATTAGATCATAGATCCATATATTGGCCCTATAACCTTCAGTTCCTTTCATAGCCAGACATTTGCTAGTTGCTTTTGAAGGAGATAATGTGGCATTAACTACTTTTGATCAGTGTTTATCCCCTACATCTTCTGTTGGGGTGGAGAAACCCGTATGTTTCTAGTTTTGCTCTTTTGGCTGAAAATTGAAATCAAACAGCCTGGTTACATCCATGTTAGAATCATAGAAATTTATGGCACAGAAGGAGACCATTTGGCCCATAGTGTCGATGCCAGATAAAAAAGAGCTATCCAGCCTAATCCCACTTTCCAGCTCTTGGTCCATAGTCTTGTAGGTTACACCACTTCAAGGGCATATCCAAGTACTTTTTAAATGCGATTAGGGTTTCTGCCTCTACCACCCTTTCAGGCAGTGAGTTCCAGACCCTCTGGGTGGAAAAAGTTCTCCTCAACTCCCCTCTAATCCTTCTACCAATTACTTTAAATCTATGCCCCCTGGTTATTGACCTCTCTGCTAAGGGAAATAGGTCCTTCCTATCTACTCGATCTAGGCCCCTTATAATGTTATACACCTCAATTAAGTCCCCCCTCAGCCTCCTATTCCAAAAAAAACCCCAGCCTATCCAATCTTTCCTCATAGCTAAAATACTCCAGTTCTGGCAACATCCTCGTAAATCTCCTCTGTACCCTCTCTAGTGCAATCACATCTTTCCTGTAATGTGGTGACCAGAACTGCACGCAGTACTCTAGCTGTGACCTAACTAGTGTTTTATACAGTTCAAGCATAACCTCCCTGCTCTTATATTCTATGCCTCGGCAAATAAAGGAACGTATCCCGTATGCCTTCTTAACTATCTTATCTACCTGTGTGCTACATTCAGGGATCTGTGGACATGCACTCCAAGGTCCCTCTGTTCCTCTAGACTTCAGTGTCCTACCATTTATTGTATATTCCCTTGCCTTGTTAACCCTCCCCAAATGCATTATCTCACACTTCTCCGGATTTAATTCCATTTGCCACTTTTCTGCCTACCTGACCAGTCCATTGATATCTTCCTGCAGTCTATAGCTTTCTTCCTCACTATCAACCACACAGCCATTTTTTGTATCATCTGCAAACTTCTTAATCATGCCCCCTATATTGAAGTCTAAATCAGTGATATATACCATGTTATCCATACCCTTAGAATAACAAAGTCATGGATCATGCCTCCTTTTGGTTCTTCTGCAAAGAACCAACCTGTATTCTGTCCTACTATCCTCATGTTGCTCATTTACAAAATAATCCTTGTCACTCTTCTTTGAACCTGTTTGGTTTTTTGAAGATCAGATGACCAATATTGGACAAGTCTCTTATTTTTGCAGATACATTTCAATGCTTTAACCTGTGCATTTGGTCACCTAGTTACATATTTTGGGGTTGCCTGTAAATTTTGAATTATGAAATGCATGTCTCCATATAATTTATTAATACTACAAACATGGGAAGTTCCATAACAGACCTGTACAGAAATCTAGTCCTCCTCTTTCTCCCTGCCCTCACCTGTGCTTTATTCTATTAGCCATTTTAAGATTCATCTAGCTGCTTTATAATTAATTCAACTCTATCTCTCTATCACTGTATCTTCACATGTCCCGGCAGAGACACGATGGGTCGAATGGCCTCCTTCTGTGCCGTAAATTTCTATGATAAATTTCGCTGATGTCTTGCTCTATTTCTATCTCTCTCTCTCTCTCTCTCTCCCTCTATCATCATATCTGTCTCGATTTAACTCACGCTCTATCCATCTCTCTCGCGCATGCCCTCCGGCTCTCGCGCGCCGCCTCCCCCTGCTCCCTCGCGCGCCCTCCCTCTTTCTCTGCAAGAAGTACTTGGTCTCGGTCAAGATCAAGAGCTCACCATGAGGGGAACCATGAGCACAAAGTGCCCTCATCGAATGATTTTTAAGCTGAAGTACTTGGGGGAACTGGCTGTTGTAGTAGGTTCAAAACCATCCCAGATTGATGGGATGGCAATCACCTGTCTCTGTCAACTCTAAGGACATGAATTGAGTTCAAGCAGTCTCAACCTAATTCATGATGGGCAATATTTGTCAGTACAAAACTACCACTAAATTTACAATCTTTTTCTCTCCTAATCAAGTGACACTCCTGGAGTTTGCGATCATAGATTGCTCACTTTAGCTTCATTGCATGAAAAGAAATGTTACATCCTTATCAAAAGGATGACTGGTTTTCTAAGTGGCAAATAAATCAGAGTAGTGCTGTAAATTCTTCTGGAAGTGGGATTAAGGTATGTTTGGACAAAGTAGAGGGAGCTGACACTGGATACAGAAAGTGAAAGTATTTTGTTTCCCAGCACTAATGTGTCTCTGAACAGGGAAAATCCACAAAAAATATTAGTGCTACAGATGTGATACTGGGTGTTTCCATCCAGAAAGTGTTTCTAAAATTCCCATCACAATTTAAAGTGAACAGCCACGGTTTTGTTATAAATCCACTTTTTTGTGATTTTTTTTTTTTGTTGCTAAAATTGTTGTTTTGAACTTTTGATTTCCTTCTACATAAATAATTTGTGGTAATTATTCTGTGATAATTTGAGATTAGTGGTTGATAGAGATATCACGTAAGCAGAAAATATTGACAAACTGAATTTTAGTAAATGGTTTTGTTAATGCAGGAATCCCCTTTATTGCTAACACTAGTATTATCTTTCACCTCTGCTGTTACTGCCTAACCAAACTCATGTAACTTCACCACCACCTGTAGCAGAAACCTCCTGACTGTGCATGTTAGTAAATAATTTTTAATACTCATAAATGAGTAACAATATTCTATTCATTTTGTAAAAGTAACATGTTACTAATCACTTGGGAATTTAAAAACTTTTTTTCTTTGGGTACAGCGTAATTTTACTTAAATATACTCTCTCATGAATATTGCCTAAGTAATCATTTAATCTTATCAAGTAAACATGCTGTTTTACTTAATTTTTGTAGATTACAGGAACTGGCTGCTGTGGCAGAGAGAATTTTAACAGTTCTCTGCTAATCTCAGAATTTGACCACAGTCAGCTATTAGGAAACAGACATATTTGCAAAACAGAGTTGGAACATTCCCTAAAATCCCTTGGGAATCCTGGAATGATGAAGGTACAGGATTTGAGAGGAGAAGGAGGTGTTACCCATGGTGGTGAAGATACAAAGTCAGGTGGAAGTGGCCCTCACAAAGAGAAGACAACCAGCAAAAGAACTGAGTTTCATGGGCCCAGGAGAGGGCGAGGTATGTTTTTGATTGCAAAGGGGGCCTTTAGTTGAAGTATTGCCACACGTATATGTCCTAAGGAGTTTGTTTTCTTGAGCAATTTTGTGGGGGTTTTTTAAAATTTATTTTCTTTCCTCTTCCATTTGAAGCTTCACTTGTCTTGCACATTTCCCTGCTGTAGCAGGCTGAAGACCCACTTCCAGGCACCCCTCACTTAATCTATAGTTGGCTTCCATGTAGTGCACGAGCAATGTAGGGAGACCAAAAGTAAAAGGGAGGAAATGTGTACAATCTCTCCTCCCCTTGTTGATAAAATAGTAAATTGAGTTCTTGATTACATCCATTCCTCAAAACTCTTAGCATGACATGTCATAGTAATGCTATATAGTAAACACAGTGTTACAATTAAAGCAATGAGAAATGGCTGAGATGCATCATAGTAAATAAATGGAAATAACAAATTAATGAAATCATAGAAAGATATATCATAGATTGACCCATCAATAACTTGCATTTATATAGCACCTTTTAACATAGAAAGGCATCCCAAGTCACTTCAGAGGTGTAATTTCTTCGGCAGCATCTCCCAAAACTGCGACCTCCACCACCTAGAAGAGCAAGGGCAGCAGGTGCATGGGAACACTTCATCTCCAAGTCATACACCATCCTGACTTGGACATATATTGCCGTTCATTCATTATCGCTGGGTCAAAATGCTGGAACTCCCTCTCTGACGAGCATTGTGAGAACATCTTCACCATATGAACTGCAGCGGTTCAAGATGGCAGCCCACCACCACCTTTTCAAGGGCAACTAGGGATGGGCAATAAATGTCAGCCTTGCCAGTGACACCCACATTCAAAGATTGAATTTTTTTTAAATTGCACTGGTGTATTGCTCCACATGAGCCACCTAGTGTAATCCCCTTTTCCTGCCTGCTCCACATCTCCTTTTACTATTTTGCAAGCAGCTATCCAATTCTGTTTTAAATGATTTATGTTCTGTGCTTCAACAACTGTAAACAGATTTTTCTCTAACCAACCCTGTTAATTTTTGTAATTATTATCTCTTGTTACAGTCTTACTGACCAGTGGAAACAATCCATCACAATTTGTCTTATCATAAACCTCCATAATCTTGGTAACATCGATCAGGCCACCCCTTAACCTTCTTGGCTCTGAATATCTTTACCACTGAATTTAGTTTTCCTAGAACACCACAGTATTTGTAACCATTGGTCTTTCTGAACAGTTAATGTGTTTGCCCTGTAGGACTGCCAGGATAGAAGGTGTCATTTAAATAGTGTTCCTGTTTATCTTGCAGGTAATAGGATGCAGCACTCGGGAGATGGTTTTCAGATCACACAGCTGGGTAATGGTGGTGATGGGGAACGAAGGGGGTCAGAGCGGGTACAAAAATGCAATGTGAATGAACAGATCGCAGTAGCACTCATCAGGCTCCAGGAAGATATGCAGAGTGTGTTGGAACGGCTTCATGTGTTGGAAGCAGTGACTGCTTCTCAGGTAAGAGCTAATCACAATAAACGGAAGGGTCAATAATAGCTCTCTACATGCTGTATTTAATCACGTGCTTCCTATTCATGATTATATGTTCTGTGATGCAGGATCACATGGTGCAGTCCCATGAGTGTTGATGCTCTATTGTGGTGAACTAAGGGACGGGGAGTAGGACATGGATTTGCACTGGGATGCTTGCCCAGTCTTACCCAGGCCATCAGTGGAAATGCTGAGATGTTCGTGTTTCTCCACATGGAGAGAGAAAATAGGCAAATTACAATTACAGAACCATATTGGCAGAAGCCGGGCCGGGGGCGGGGGGTGGTGGTATGGACACATATGGCTCAGTGCTGTTTTTATTTTAAGTCAACAAAAATGCATAAAAAGTGAAGGGAAAAGTGCAGGAGAGTCTCTATGAATACAAATACTAATTTGGGCTTAGTTAGTTTGACATGGTGTGACATCAATAATTGGAATTTCCATAAAAAGTAGCATTTGCAAGACTTATTTTGATTATCCTCACAACCTTGGCTTACATTTTATAGTAATCATTCAGAGAAGTTATGAAATTTGCTTTCTTTCCTTCATGTTACAGGCCAAGTCAGAAAATGCCCAATCAAATTTTACACATGGTGCAGGTGTTAAGGTAATTATTGCAGCTGTCTTCAAGTAATTATTTTAATATGATAAAAACAATTGTAAATCATTGAGGAATTTCTGAGGAAACAGTATTAAGTTTGCAAACTTTGGCCTGCAGTGTTCCATTTTCCCAACACAAGTGTTTCCATGAATAACAAGAACCGTAATGCTCCTTCATGGTGATATTTTCATTTAGTAATTTATATTTGCTTTAATTTATGTAACCAGGCACTACACTTTGTCATATTGATTCTTCAAAGCTTGTAATTTTTTTAATGTTTATGTTTTGAGAAGTATGTCAAAATATCTGCTGTGTTTCAAAGTTTCAGTGCTGAAAGATATCATTTGGTGTGTGTGTGTTTTTTCCCATCAGGGACCATCCTGGTGGCCTTTTGATGTGTCTGGCCGTACTATAGCATTTGCAATTCTTTGGCCTTTTATCGTCCAGTTATTGGTACATTTGTATTTTCAAAGGAGGAAGAGGTAATTTTAAATAAGTTCTTTTGGTTTCTACTCATTATAGAAATGACTACAAGTAGAATGATTTTTTCTCATTTCTGTCTCGAATTCCAGAAAACCGAATTAGGCACCCATCTGGGATTGCAAAGGCACTCTTAAGACTGCAGACTCATGAAATTGGAGAGCATAGATGGTCTGATGAGATGGTTTCCATTTGTGCATTCAGTGGCATTTTACCTTAACGTAGTCCGATTATGTGCATTTTGCTTTAATGCCACCATGAATGCAACTATACATAACTAAATACTATGACACTACTGATACTTGAACCAAACAATTACATTCATTGTGGATGAATTTAATAATTATCTTTAAGTTATATTGTCCTGATTTTTTTAACTTTATGTAACCAAGCACTACACTATCATCATAATAGTAAACGCTGTATCTGACTGAATGCAAGTCTCTGTTTAACTGCTTGAGGCATAGCTAAAATGGATTTTGGATGAAAAATGGGACATTATAAATTTATCAATTGAGTATGTTTCTATTTTTTCCCTATTTTTATGGTGTTTGTAGCTAGAAATCAGTCAATAAAAATGTTGCACCTTACAGTACTTTTGACCAAATTCCTGTCCAGCAAGGTATCAATGAGCCAAGGATTTCAGATTTTTATTGCAAGACATTTTTTAGAACAGAGTTCTCCGTGTGTCCTGGCCAACATTCCCGCTCGACCAACACTACCAAAAACAGATTATCTGATCATTTATTCAGTTGCTTTTTGTGGGGTCTTGCTGTGCACACATTGGGTGCTGTGTTTGTCAGCATAAGTGACTGTACTCTTTATAAAATAAATAAATAAATAAATCCATTACTTGAAAAACAATTTGGAACATCCTGAGGATGTGATTAGGCACTGTATAAATGCAAGTCCTTTCTTTCCTTTTATATGGGCAGTAACTCTCAGGATTCAAAATGGAGTTTACGCACACACATACAGCTGCCAAACAAACCGTAATATCCACCATGATTGTTGTAATTGAATGGAGTGGTTTGACCAATTGATCAGTTCCTTTTGAATGACCTGTTGGACAGGTATTTTGGTCTTTGTTTTATGACGTTTTATTGTTTAGCAACAAGCCATATATAGACCTAGAAATTGCTTTATCTCCAGCACTTTTGCTGGAATATTTGGCAAAATTATTGAGATTATGTAACCAGAAACTTCTAATGTACTGAGACTCATCCATTAGATACAGTGTTGACGTCCTTTCTAATGCATGTAAATTCAATTTATATATAATTGTCAACTGTGAAGTCTACTCATATCAATGCTGTTAATAGTTGTACAAATTATAGACTATATGAAAGCAAGTGCAATATTTTTCAATTGCATTGTATTAAAATTGCAAATTGTAGGAGACAAATCTCATATGGAAGGTTATCTAATAGAAATTTAATACTACTTATTTTAAATTAAAATGAGTTATAAGATAGCCAGTTTATTAAAGCACACAATATTATAACCATTTTTATGAATATTATTAGAGTTCTGCTAAAATCTCAGGCCCCTGTTCAAGAAAACTGCTGTAAGCATGAAAAAAGTCACAGATTATGGCTTTAAGCATGATAGACTATGATATATTTTTTATCATATGAGCCACAAATAAATCTTTTTGCTGGAAATGCTGTGTTTTTGTATTTTTTTTTAAATGGAAGTTGAGAGCACAACTACAAGTATTGTTTGAGTGTATGTAAAGTCAAAACAAACTAGTGCCTAACTTTGGAGCTCAGATACCTGTTCTGCCTACAAACTCTGTCTCTACAATGCCTTTGAGATAATTTCTAGGCTTGTAGTACCAGTTATGGAAATTCTCAAACTATTAAACAAACATTTAACATACACAGATGTAGCTAATCTGAATATTCAGTATGATGAATGTTATTTGATTTCTTGATCACCATGTGAAAAAAGTGTAACACAATAAACAAAGTAAATAGGCTATTGGGCTCTATGGCCGAATTAGTTCACATCCCCAGAGGCCATTTTGAAGCTATACATTGCTCTGTTCAAGCCACACCTAGAGTACTGAGAGCAGTTGTGGTGGCATAAAAGGGGTCATGCAGGCCTTAAAGGCAGTGCAGAGGAGAGCAACAAGGCTTATAATATCCACCATTAGAGGGGAAAACAACAACTTGCACTTAGATAATATCTTTAACGTAGAAAAAAAATGTTCCAAGCCGCTTAACAGAAGTGTAAATAGACAAAATTTGACATAGCCAAAGATTGAGAGATTTAGACAAGTGACTAAAAGCTTGGTCAAAGAGGTGAGTTTGAAAGAATGTCTTGAAGGAGGAGAGAAAGTAGAGAGGCGGAGAGAATTCCAGAACTTAGGGCCTAGAAGACTGAAGGCACAGCCAGCAGTGTTGGGGCAAAGGGAGTGGGGAATGCACAGGAGGCCGGAGTTGAAGGTACACCGAGTTGTTGGAGGATTGTAGGGCTGGAGAAGGTTACAGAGCTAGGGAGGGGCAAGCCCTAAAGGGATTTCAACACGAGGATGAGAATTTTAAATCGGGTGCTAGGGGACCAGAAGCCAATTAGGTCAGTGAGCGCAAAGGTGATAGGTGAGCGGGACTTGGTGCGAGTTAGCTTATAGGCAGCAGAGTTTTGAATGAGCTTAAGTTTGTGTAGAGTGGTGGATGGAAGGCCGTCAAGGAGAGCATTGGAATAGTTGAGTCCGGAGTTAACAAAGATATGGATGAGGGTTTCGGCAGTCAATGGGCAGGGGCAGAGAGATGATGTTACAGAGCTGGAAGTAGGTAGTCTTTCTGATGCAGAGGATATGGGGTCGGAAGCTCAGCTTGGGGTCAAATAAGATGTCAAGGTTGCACAGTCTGCTTGAATCTGAGACAATGGCCAGGGAGGGGGATGGAATCGGTCACGAGAATACGGGGCTAAAGAAGTTGGCTTTGGTCTTGCCCTGTGGCTCATCCCATACTGAATGTTGGTTAAGCAGTCTGACAATGCAGAAGAGGTGGAGCAGCAGAGTTTGGTGTAATCAGTATACTTGTGGAACCTGACCCCATGTCTTCGGATGGTTCCAAGGGGTTGCATGTGGATGAGGAAGTGGAGAGGGCTAAGGATTGATCCTTTAGGGACTCCAAAGTTAATAGTGCAGGGGCAGAAATATTGTTGGAGATCCTCTGGCTACGATTGGATATGGAAAAATGGAACGAAGCAAGGGCAGTGCCACTGGAGGAAGGCATTGGAGAAGGATGGTGTGGCCAAAGGCTGCAGAGGTAGTGAAGGGGTGGAATAAGGTCAACACTGGCATCAACCTGACTATGTAAAATTGCTCAGGTATGCCCTGTCCCCAAAAAGCAGGACAAATCCAACCCGCCCAATTATCCCAACAGCCTACTCCCAATCATAAGCAAAGTGATGGAAAAAGTAGTCAACAGCGCTATGAAGCGGCACTTACTCACCAATAACCTGCTCACCGATTCTCAGTTTTGGTTCCACCAGCTCCACTCGCCTCAGACTTCCAGACCTGGAAGGGGGATGCAGCTGAATCAAGTTTCAATCTTGGCCACAAGGCTGAGGGGTGATGACAGGGACGGATAGAGAAGGAAGTCGGGTTGGCGGGGGGCTGATGTGGGTAGTTTAGCCATTCACCGCCAGATCTGGCTGGACCACATAAAGCATTATCGGGTCCTGCTCTCGTCTGCCAAAATTGCTCACTATTCCAGAATAATTCTGGTGTGCAAAGATAAACCCCAGCTTCTATTCTCTACTGCTAACTCTTCTTAAACCCCTGTCTCCTCTACCCTCACCTCTGACAAGTGTGAGGAGCTCATGGACTTATCTCTAAGATTGAGGCCATCCATTCAGCTGCCTCTTCCCTTCCTTATCCTAGCCCACCAAACCAAACTTCCTCAAGTCCCCCCCACCTGCCCTAACCCTAACCCTAAACTTGCATCTTTCTCCAGTTTCTCTCCGATCTTTCCGCACTCATCTTGTCCATTAGACCCATTTCTTCACTCGGAGGGTGGTGAATCTTTGGAATTCTCTACCCCAGAGGGTTGTGGAGGCTGTCCTTGAGTATATTCAAGACCTAGATCAATAGATTTTTGGATATTAAGGGAATCAAGGGCTATGGGGATAGTGCAGGAAAGTGGAATTGAGGTAGATCAGCCATGATCTTATTGAATGGCGGATCAGGCTTGAGGGGCCAAATGGCCTACTCCTGCTACTATTATGTTCCTGCTCCCTTGACCCTATTCCCACCAAACTGTTGACATTGTTAATGGTTCTCTCTCCTCAGCTACTGTCCCCCATCCCTCAAATCTGCCGTCATCATCCGATTATAATCGCTCAACCATTGGTGGCCGTGCCACCTTGTTGCTTAGGCCCTAAGCTCTGGAATTCCCTCCCTAAACCTCTCTGCCTCACTTTCCTCCTTTTAAGATGCTCCTTAAAACTGACCTCCTCTGCCTAATTTCCCTTTGTGGCTTAGTGTCAAATTTTTTGTCTTATACTCCTGTGAAGTACCTTGGGATGTTTTACTACGTTAAAGGTGCTATATAAATACAAGTTGTTGTTGAATCCATGACAGGCCAAAGGCTAGACAGATTGGAGTATGTGGTGATGAGGGATACCAGGAAGTGGTTGGAGATGGCCTTGTATGTGATTGAGATGATGGGAGTAGAGAGGCCATGTGAGATGGGAAGGCCAAAGGGGTGACCATGAATATAGACAGAACAACTTCGTGAGCTAATGCTATTCGTCCACAAAGGTGCATCTCTGAGGACATTTAACTATGTTAAAGATGCTATATAAATGCAAGTTGTTCTAGACATAAAATATACTTAGTCACCTCCAAGTGTGAGGAGTTGCTGGGCTTTTGTCTCTAAGTTTGAGTGTATCTGTTCAGCTGCATCCTTTCCTTCCCCTAGCCCACCAAGCCAATGTACCACCTGCCCTAGCCCTAGACTTTCTTCTTTCTCTAGTTTTTCCTATCTCCCATCATGCCCTCTCTGAGCTCACCTTATCCATGAGACCCACCTCCTGCTCTTTCTATTCAATTCCCACTAAACTGCTGACCAGCCAACTTCCCTTCCTAACCTCTATGCCAGTTGAGTGTTCTCCTCTGGTACTGTTCCCTTTCTCTTTCAAATTTGTCATCACCACCTTCCTCAAAACCCAGCCTTCACCCCGCTGTCCTTGCAAACTACCGCCCCATCTCCAACCTCCTTATCTCCTCAGGTTTCTGTCCCGGCCACAGCACATATTACATCCTGTGACTGACGGTAGTGCACTACTGTTCTCTACTTGTCTGCAGCCTTTGCAATGGTTTGCCACTTCCTCCATCTCCAACACCGCTCCTCCGTTGTCCAACTGAGTGGGACTGCCCCTCAACAACCTTCTTAAACACTACCTCTTCTCCCTCCAACCTACCCTTTTAATTACTTGGCTTTCTGTCCAGTTTTCTTCCCCTCCCTGAGACCTTCTCACTGGTTCCCACTTTACTTTCTTAGTGTTGTTTTTCAATCTTGGTGTTGTCCTGAATTATGGGTCCTGAAAGAATGCATTAGAGTTGGAAGTGTGTGATGACTCCAGTTCAACATGGGAAGGGAATTAAACTAACATGTTAATCTTGTGGTACTGGCTACTAGATTTCCCTTTCCTGTTGTTTTTATTGAAAACATAGTCATCTGTTATGTACAACGAGAATGGGACACATGATATTGCAGTTAAAATTCTACTCATTTCAGTTGTAACATTTACAATACCGTGAAAAATAATTATTCTTTTTATTTTAAAAGCAAGCATTAAGACAATGATGGCTAACAAATTTACCCAGCACATAACTGAGTCATACAGACCAGGAAGGTCCCAGGTTTGTTTTCTCTCTTGTGTTGGTTTATTTCAGTTGGGACAGCAGAAGGGGTGGAAAAAAAATCAGCCCAGGTTCCCAGTCCTGATAGCTATCCAGTAAGCTCCGCTGGAAATGCACATGGGCAGACATGAGGTAAGGACGTGATGGTCCTGCTGTCACTTAATTTCAAGACTCACGCAAATAATGACCACTTGGATGAAGTACTGGAAGGTGCCCACTGCCTGTGGAACTGTACGTCAAGGAATCTGTGCCTTATTTCAAGGGAGGAGAAAATTTCAGACAAAATATGAAGGAAGATTTGTCATGAAGTTGTGAAATCATAAATCTATTTCAAAGAATCACACTAACACTTAAAGACTGGTGGTTATATTGCTGAAATTCTGCATTCAAAATGCTATTTGGAATCAACAATGACAAGGCAAGTTTTGAAATTTAGGGCTGTTATGAATAGATACTGAAAGAGCTGAGCTAGTTTTCATTGGGGGGAAAAAAAAGAGAATCGTAGAGCACAGGAGGCCATTAGTCCCACTATCAAAACCCCTCAATCTTAAATCTCCCCTAACCTTCTCTGCTCTAAGGAGAACAATCCCAGCTTCTCTAGTCTCCAGATAATTGAAACCCCCTCATCCCATGTATCATTCTAGGCAAGTGTTAATTATTCAATCCTGACCAGTTATACTGTTTTGATTTTAAGTTAAGAGGGTGATGTTTTGAAGTTTTTGCTCAATTGATGGAGGGGGGGAGGGGGCTGGCAAATTTTCATATCTTTATCTTCTTGGAAATGTGGGGCAGCGACCCAAAGATTATAAATTGTACATATGGTCTGTTCAATGGAGCGGACTCATGGGCCAAATGTCCCATTTCTTGATTCATACATTATGTTCCTGTAAAGGAACAGAAAAGCACTCCTATTTCTAAATCACAGCAGGACACAAATTGGTACTGTTCAATGCAATGTACCCATGGTACAGAACTATCGTGGCATTTCTTGAAGCTTATATAGAACATACGTGATGCACGTATTAAGAACCAGAAAAAAAGTTATTAACTGACCCAAAGTTGTTGAGGATCACAGTGTTAAAGAATGCCAGTGGAAGATAAAGGACATTACATTTCATTTTCTTCTTCCAGTTGTATATGTTACATTTTCATTTTGTCTGAACATTAATGCTCTAAAACACAACCAAAGTGTAGCCAGTTCATTGCATAGTATACAGCAGAAAGAACAAAACACTCTAGCCAGAAAAACTATGAATGCCAGGGTAAATGCATTCAAATCACAAGGTCAGCATTTGGAGCTTGCTCCTATTAAGTTTGTAGAAATCTAAAACACCCAACAATCCATTAATTAAAGATTTTTTATTTAAACCACCACCATACTTTGCACATAGGTTACATAGGTAGTCTATCTAGCACAAAAAGTGCAATAGAGTAGATCTGCATTGTGGTGCTGCCAAAAGCATGAAGTACCTTCTATGCAGGTACTTGAGTCATTGGCAAAAAGCACTAAATCACTTGAGGGGGCAGTTGCTGATCTGCAAGTTCTTAATTGATTAAATAGGACAAGGAAAACATTCAAGGATACACAGTTGTGATCACTTTTGGCTGACGAGCAAAAACTAACGTTGATAGAGCATCACCCAAGAACTTCGGAAAAAACTTTCTTTAAAAAGAGTCGACATACCAAACAATGCACTAAGAGTACAGAAATTTGCAGCTTTCATTTTGGATTAAGGGACCACAAGCCAACGAAAGCATAAGGTAGTTAACTCCATCCTTTATCATATGTTCATACTGGTTGCTAGTAAGAGACCACGACCAGTCAATAGGTGGTAGTGACACAAATTTCCATTTCAAAGGAGACACATGAACAAATCAAAAACATTCAAAAAAGATAGGGAGAGTGAGGTTTTAGGACTTACTAATACAAGTAAAATTAAAACCAGCTACAATACCAGTAATTAAAATCACTGCAGTGTATTTTGTTGTCCACCTTAGCTGGTAACTGTAAAAATAAAGTGCATTTAATCCAGGGAGCAGAGAGATTGTTTTAGGGAGAGCCTGCAAGACTTTTGGTTTGTAACAACACTCTCCATTGTCCAACTCCATGGAAAACTGACAATTTCACTGAATAATGTTAAGGAATAAAAATCAGGAGGAGGGCAAGGAGGTAAAAGGTGAAACAATGAACATCTTTAGGCAGCCTGGTACAGCGTTTACAGGATGGCCAACAAAATAAACCCCAGGATCATTGCAAATAAGTGACAAGATAGCTTTCACTGGTACCAGAGACAGTACATATTCAGTATTAAAGAGTCTAATATTACTATTCCATACAAATTAGTGCATTTTCCCCTCCCTCCTATATAGTGTTTAGGTTCAGCCAACTGCAGGTGCTACAAGCTGAATCCTGAAACGATAAGGTGTTGAGCATTATTCCTGGCTTCAAAATATGTTGTATCCGTTTCATCATCTGGCTGTGGTACAAAGGGCATAGGGCAATTCTGCAGATTGTCCCAGTCCATATCGTGGAAGAGGAGATGCTTCTTGAGCTCTGAAAGATAAAGCCAAAAAAGTTGTCGCTCATTTAATGGTGAGGCAGACAGCGAAATGCCATTTTTGCGAAGCTGACGACGGAGCAGCATAACTCAGCAACTTTTGGGTATTGCATTTAACCGCGCATCTGCCCCCTGCCTGAAGTTGTACCACCATTTACACTTAAATAACAGCAAGCACCATTAGCCTCACCATTATATTGACAGCAAAATCCAGGCTATTTTTTCAAAATATCTACCTCATTTCAGATATTATATACTTAAACTATGAAATGGTGGCAATTTGACCACAGAAGTCTCTTTAAATGTCCCAGTTCCCCAAGGTCAAACCTTTTAATCCAGCTCTCTTGAAACACTCAATGGTCAGTAGAATCTCAATTGCATTATGGGCATTTTTAGACAATTCTTCTTCACCTTCTGGCCAAGGTATATCTGCAAAAAAATAATGTTACTAATGAAAATTGGAGTCAATGATCATCAACAAAACAACAACTTGTATTTATATAGTGCCTTTAACATAGTAAAACGTCCCAAGGCGCTTCACAGGAGTGTTATCAAACAAAACAAAAAGGCTGTTAAGAGAAGCAAAAGAGGAAATAGAGGCTCTGACCATCATTTCCAATCCTCTCGAGCTACAGGTGAGGTGCCGGACGACTGCTAACGTTGTACCTTTGCTTAAAAAGGGAGAAAGGGATAGACCGAGTAATTACAGGCCAGTCAGCCTAACCTCGGTGGTGGGAAAATTGTTGGAAAAAATTCTGAGGGACAGGATAAATCTTCATTTAGAAAGGCACGGATTTGTAAAAGGAAGGTCGTGTCTGACTAACTTCATTGAATTTTTTGAGGAGGTAACAAGGAGGGTCGATGAGGGTAGTGCGTTCGATGTAGTGTACATGGATTTTAACAAGGCTTTTGATAAGGTCCCACATAGCAGACTGGTCAAAAAGTAAAAGCCCATGGGATCCAGGGCAAAGTGGCAGGTTGGATCTAAAATTGGCTCAGAGGCAGGAAGCAAAGGGTAATGGTTGATGGGTGTTTTTGTGACTGGAAGGCTGTTTCCAGTGGGGTTCCGCAGGGCTCAGTACTGGGTCCCTTGCTTTTTGTGGTATATATCAATGATTTAGACTTGAATGTAGGGGGTATGATAAAGAAGTTTGCAGACGATACTAAAATAGGCTGTGTGGTTGATAAAGAAGAAAGCTGTAGACTGCAGGAAGATATCAATGAACTGGTCAGGTGGGCAGAAATGTGGCAAATGGAATTCAATCCAGAGAAGTGTGAGGTAATGCATTTGGGGAGGGCTAACAAGGCAAGGGAATACACATTAAATGGTAGGACACTGAGAAGTGCAGAGGAACAAAAGGACCTCGGAGTGCAGGTCCACAGATCCCTGAAGGTAGCAGGACAGGTAGATAAGGTGGTTAAAAAGGCATACGGAATACTTGTATTCTATGCCTCGGCTAATAAAGGCAAGAGCAGGGAGGTTATGCTTAATCTGTATCAAACACTAGTTAGGCCACAATTAGAGTACTGCTTGCAGTTCTGGTCACCACATTACAGGAAAGATGTGATTGCAGTAGAGAGGGTACAGAGGAGATTTATGAGGATGTTGCCTGGACGGGAGAATTTTAGGTATGAGGAAAGATTGGATAGGCTGGGTTTGTTTTCTTTGGAACAGAGGAGGCTGAGAGGAGACCTTATTGAGGTGTATAAAATTATGAGGGGCCTAGATAGAGTGGATAGGAAGGACCTAGTTCCCTTAGCAGAGGGGTCAACAACCAGGGGGCATAGATTTTAAGTAAATGGTAGGATGTTTAGAGGAGATTTGAGGGGAAATTTCTTCACCCAGAGGGTGGTGGGGGTCTGGAACGCACTGCCTGAAAGGGTGGTAGAGGCAAAAACCCTCACCACATTTAAAAAGTGCTTGGATGTACACTTGAAGTGCCGTAACCTACAGGGCTACGGACCAAGAGCTGGAAAGTGGGATTAGGCTGGATAGCTCTTTGTCGGCCGGTGCGGACACGATGGGCCGAAATGGCCTCCTTCTGTGCTGTAAATTTCTATGAAAATTCGACACCGAGCCACGTAAGGAGATATTAGGGCAGATGACCAAAAGCTTGGTCAAAAAGGTAGATTTTAAGGAGCGTCTTAAAGGAGGAAAGAGAGGCAGAGAGGTTTAGGCAGGGAATTCGAGACCTTAGGGCCTCAGCAGCTGAAGGCACAGCCATCAATGGTGGAGCGCAAGAGGCCAGAATTGGAGGAGTGCAGAGATCTTGGAGGGTTGTAGGAGGTTACAGAGATGGGGAGAGGCGAGGCCATGGAAGGATTTGAAACAAGAATGAGAATTTTAAATCGAGGCGTTGCTTAACCGGGAGCCAATGTAGGTCAGCGAGCAGAGGGGCGATGGGTGAACGGGACTTGGGTACGAGTTAGGACATGAGCAGCAGAGTTATGGATGACCTCAAGTTTTCGGACCAAGGTGAACGCGTGTAAACGATCATGACCTGAGAGTGAGAAATGGCCAATGGTGACAGAGCCACACAGAAGTGTCCCCTTGCCTCCAATAGCTGTACTCTAGCCTTAGCAGTTCGGACGAAAGGTCACCGGCCTGAAACGTTAACTGTTTCTCTCTCCACAGATGCTGCCTGGCCTGCTGAGCATTTTCTGTTTATATTTCAGATTTCCAGCATCCATGGTATTTTGCCTTTGCGTTATGGGTTCAAGGCCTACTCCAGAACTTGAGCACATAATTGAGGCCAACACTCCAGTGCAGTGGAAAACGTGCTGTCCTTCGGACTAAATGTTAAACAGAGGCCCCATCTGCCTGTTCTGGTGATGGAGGTGGATCGTTAAAGATCCCAGGGAATTTAACAACAGCAAGGAATTGTGCGTGTCCTGGGAACAATCCCTGCACCTGAATGCATCCGATATTGGGCCTCAGGTCTCATCTAATGAGACTGGCAAGCTGCCGACACCTGCTGGGCTTCCCCAAGCAGCTCACCGACGAAGAGGTTTCGAATTCCAGGCTGCTGTGTCGTTGGCAGCGGTCCTCAAGTAGGTCATTAAAGGGGAAGGGAATGTGATCACGTGATCGGGGAAAAGAGAGCGATCGGGATAGAGAGGTGGTCAGCAGTGGCCCATGGTTTTAATGTGGATCCAGATAGAGCAGTCCTGCTCTTCCTGGCTCCACATTCAGATAAGTATTTTTTCCAAACTTGCCTCTTTGCTGGCAGTTAGACCGTATGTAGACCTAGTTCTACTGAATGCAGCCGGCTGTGCTCAGGGCAATCTAATTTTTCATAGGGGGCCTCAAATGGGTGTTTAGCCCCTTATTTGCATATGCCAAGAGCCTTAAGCTTGTTTCAGGCATGAGCCCTGGACACCTACATCAATATGGCAGCCAGCATATTTCCGGTTCATAATGAGCGTGTGCTTCTTGCCCGCCATATTGGCACAGTGCCATTGAATATCTCATCCATTAACTATTATTCTTCTCATTGAAATGCAAAGACTTATGTAGGCAAACATGGCCGACATTTTTCACAAAGCAAGATCCCACAAATAGCAAAGCAATTAATTGTTTGCAAAGTACTTTTGAAACATTTGAGGGACATGATAATGCACTATAGAATGCAAGTCTTTCTTGCCTTTACAGGAGCTATATTCTGAATTTGCTAATGCAGCTTTACTCCCGCGCACCCACCCCACCCCACCACATCAATTTTTTCTCACGCTCTCCTGAAGGTCGATGTTAACATCTTGCTGGAACACCATTAGATGGGTGCTAGTCAAGCTTCAGTACCACACCCAAGTGCTCATCCTTCATGCATGAGTATAGATAGGAGAGTATGGCAACAGAGCCAGTGCTATCCTTATCCAACATCCATATACACACACATTTTCCAGCAGCGATCTTTGGACAATGATCAGGAGTGAGAACCCAGTCAGATATTCCCTTCCTGAATTCAAGAATGTTGAAGCAAATTATGGCACTTTGACTGCTTCTTGGATGAAGGATGTCAGTTGTGGCTCAGTGGTAGCACTCTTGCCTTGGAGTCAGAAGGTTGTGGGTTCAAGTCCCACTCGAGAGACTTGAGTACAAAAATCTAGGCCGACACTCCAGTGCAGTACTGAGGGAGTGCTGCACTGTCTGAGGTGCCATCTTTCAGACGAGATGTTAAACCGAAGCTCCATCTGTCCTCACAGATGGACGTAAAAGATCGCATGGTACTATTTGAAGAAGAGCAGGGGAGTTCTCCCTGGTGTCCTGGCGAATATTTATCTCTCAACCAACATCACTAAAACAGATTACCTGGTCATTATCACATTGCTGTTTGTCGGACCTTGCTGTATGCAAATTGGCAGCCGCGATTCCTGCATTACAAGTGACTAAACTTCAAAAAGTACTTCACTGGCTGTAATAGAGCTTTGGGACACCCTGAGGTCATGAAAGGCAAGTACTTCTTTTTCTTTATGTGATCATAAAAACTGGGACCCTCCTTACCTGTATGATACAGCTACTCACTCCCATGAAAGTGATCTCAACATATAAGAAATGGAAACAGGGCACAAGCGAAGAACACTGTCGCGATTCACTCACTCTGCACATGTTCAAAATGATTTCGCTAATTTTTAAATCTTACTTTTTATTAAGCTAATTGGTATGTATAGAAATGCAACGTTAGCAAGTCTATTGATTGTACAAAATTAAAGCACGATTGAGAGTAAAGGAAAACATTTTGGATCACTTACTTGGTGATTAAAGGGAACATATATTACATATTAATACTGAGCTGCGGGTAGCAATTTGCATAGAAGCATAGAAGATAGGAGCAGGAGTAGGCCATTCGGCCCCTCGAGCCTGCTCCGCCATTTAATGAGATCATGGGTGATCATCCAAATTCAGTACCCTGTCCCTGCTTTCTCCCCATATCCCTTTAGCCTTAAGAAATATATCTATCTCCTTCTTGAATATATTTAATGAATTGGCCTCAACTGCCTTCTGTGGTAGAGAATTCCACAGGTTCACCACTCTCTGGGTGAAGAAATTCCTCCTCATCTCAGTCCTAAATGGCTTACCCCTTATCCTTAGACTGTGACCCCTGGTTCTGGACTCCCCCGCCATCAGGAACATCCTTCCTGCATCTAGTCTGTCTAGTCCTGTTAGAATTTTATAAGTTTCAATGAGATCCCCTCTCAGTCTTCTAAACTCGAGCGAATATAAGCCTAATCAACCCAATCGCTCTTCATAAGTCATTCCTGCCATCCCAGGTATCCGTCTGGTAAATCTTCGCTGCACTCCCTCCATGGCAAGAACATCCTTCCTCAGATAAGGCAACCAAAACTGCACACAATACTCAAGGTGTGGTCTCACCAAGGCCTTGTACAACTGCAGCAAGACATCCTTGCTCCTGTACTCGAATCCTCTCGCTATGAAGGCTGCACCTGCATGCTTACCTTCAGCGACTGGTGCACAAGGACTCCCAGATCTCGTTGCACTTCCCCTTTTCCCAATCTATTGCCGTTCAGATAATAATCTGCCTTCCTGTTTTTGCCACCAAAGTGGATAACCTCGCATTTATCCACATTATACTGCATCTGCCATGCATCTGCCCAATCACCCAACCTGTCCAAATCATACTGGAGTTTCTCTGCATCCTCCTCACAGCACACACGCCCACCCAGCTTTGTGTCGTCTGCAAACTTGGAGATATTACATCTAGTTCCCTCGTCTAGATCATTAATATATATTGTGAATAACTGGGGTCCTAGCACCGATCCCTGCGGTACCCCACTAGTCACTGCCTGCCACTCGGA
This sequence comes from Squalus acanthias, assembly GCA_030390025.1. NCBI lineage: Eukaryota > Metazoa > Chordata > Chondrichthyes > Squaliformes > Squalidae > Squalus > Squalus acanthias. The sequence goes on from CM059428.1 coordinate 142,552,315, forward strand.
AAAAGACCCGTTTATTCCAACTCTTTGCTTCCCGTCTGCCGACCAGTTCTCTATCCAAATCAGTACCTTACCCCCAATCCCATGTGCTTTAACTTTGCAAGCTAATCTCTTATGCGGGACCTTATCGAAAGCCTTCTGAAAGTCCAAATACACCACATCCACTGGTTCTCCCTTATCTATCCTACCAGTTACATCCTCAAAAAATTCCAGATTAGTCAGGCATGATTTACCTTTTGTAAATCCATGTTGACTTTGTCCGATCCTGTCACTGTTTTCCAAGTGCTCTGCTATTACATCTTTTATAATGGACTCTAGCATTTTGCCCACTACCTGATGTCAGGCTTACCAGTCTATAATTCTCCAATCTTTTTCTCTTCACATATTTATAGAAGCTTTTACAGTCAGTTTTTATGTTCCCTGCAAGCTTACTCTCATATTCTATTTTCCCCCTCTTAATTAATCCCTTTGTCCTCCTTTGCGGAGTCCTAAACTGCTCCCAATCCTCAGGTTTGCTGCCTTTTCTGGCCAATTTATATGTCCTCTCCTTGGATCTTATGCTATCCTTAATTTCCCTTGTTAGCCACGGTTGAGTCACCTTTTTTGTTTTATTTGTATGCCAAACAGGGATGAACAAATTCTGTAGTTCATCCATGCGATCTTTAAATGTTTGCCATTGCCTATCCACCGTCAACCCTTTAAGTAACGCTCCCAAATCCATCCTAGCCAACTCGCGCCTCATACCATCGTAGTTTCCTTTATTTAAGTTCAGGACCCTAGTCTCTGAGTCAACTACTTCACTCTCCATCTTAATGAAGAATTCTATCATATTTTGATCGCTCCTCCCCAAGGGGCCTTGCACAACAAGATTGCTAATTAATCCTTTCTCATTACATAATACCCAGTCTAAGATGGCCTGATCTCTAGTTGGTTCCTCGACATATTGGTCCAGGAAACCATCCCGTATACACTCTAGGAATTCCTCCTCCACAGTATTGTTACTAATTTGGTTAGCCCAATCTATATGTAGTTTAAAGTCACCCATGATAACTGCTGTGCCCTTATTGCACGCGTCTCTAATTTCCCGTTTAATGCCATCCCCAACCTCAGCATTACTGTTTGGGGGTCTGTATACAACTCCCACTAACGTTTTCTGCCCCATGGTATTTCTCAGCTCTACCCATACAGATTCCACATCATCAGAGCTAATATCCTTCCTTACTATTGTGTTAATCTCCTCTTTAACCAGCAATGCTACCCCACCTCCTTTTCCTTTTTGTCTGTGCTTCCTGAATGTTGAATACCCCTGGATGTTGAATTCCCAGCCGTGGTCACCTTGGAGCCATGTCTCCGTAATCCCAATTATATCATATCCGTTTACATCTATTTGCGCAGCTAATTCATCCACCTTATTACGAATGCTCCTCGCATTAAGACACAAAGCCTTCAGGCTTGTTTTTTTTAAACACTCTTAGTCCTTTTAGAATTATTATTTACTGTAGCCCTGTTTGATTTACACCCTTGATTTCTCTGACTTCCACTTTTGCTTTTCTCCTTCCTGTCTTTTGCTTCTATCCTTGCTTCCCTTTCCTCTGTTTCCCTGCACAGGTTCCCAACCCCCTGCCATTTCAGTTTAAACCCTCCCCAACAGCACTAGCAAACACTCCCCCTGGGACATCGGTCCCGGTCCTGCCCAGGTGCAAACCGTCCAGTTTGTACTGGTCCCACCTCCCCCAGAACCGGTTCCAATGTCCCAGGAATTTGAATCCCTCCCCCTTGCACCATTCCTCTAGCCACGTACTCATCTGAAATATCCTTCTATTTCTACTCTGACTAGCACGTGGCACTGGTAGCAATCCTGAGATTACTACCTTTGAGGTCCTATTTTTTAATTTACCTCCTAACTCCCTATATTCAGCTTTTAGGACCTCATCCCGTTTTTTACTTATATCGTTGGTACCTATATGCACCGTGACAACTGGCTGTTCACCCTCCCCCTCCAGAATGCCCTGCAGCTGCTCCGAGACATCCTTGACCCTTGCACCAGGGAGGCAACATACCAACCTGGAGTCTCGTTTGCGGCCGCAGAAACGCCTATCTATTCCCCTTACAATAGAATCCCCAATCACTATAGCTCTCCCGCTCTTTTTCCTCCCGTCCTGTGCAGCAGAACCACCCATGGTGCCAGGAAGTTGGCTGCTGCTGCCTTCCCCCGGTAAGCCATCTCCCTCAACAATATCCAAAGTGGTATATCTGTTTGAGAGGGGGATGGCCACAGGGAACCCCTGCACTACCTGCCTGCGCCTACTACTCTGCCTGGTGGTCACCTATTCCCTTCCTGCCTGTGCAGCCTTTACCTGCAGTGTGACCAACTCCCTAAACGTGCTATCCACAATGTCCTCAGCATCGCGAATGCTCCAGTATGCATCCATTCGCAGCTCCAGCGCCGCAATGCGGTCTGCCAGTAGATGCAGCTGGATACACTCCCCGCACACATTTGACATTTGTTTTGCCACTTCTAAAGAAAAATGCACCAAAAAAAGTTTATACCTCTGTTCAAGATATTCTGAAAGACCTGTTGTGGTGTTTCATCATTGAAAGGTGGAATGCCTGTCAGAAACTCAAACAAGCACACGCCAAGGGCCCACCAATCCACTGCAGGGCCTAGGGCATAATAGCAAAAAAAATAGATTATATACAATTTTCAAAATGAGTTAAAAAGAAAGAAATCTGGAAACGCTGGAATTATGCATCAGGTCAGCTGGTATCCGTAAAGAGAAAAGATTAGCATTTCACAAACAGAGCCTTTGCTGTAACAAAGGGTCTCTACCAATGTTCCCTGTAATTTTTAAATTTTTTTTTTTTGTTTGTTTTTTGAGTACGCTGGCTCTTGAACTGGCTGCGCAGCCCATCAATTTTTCGTGCATGCGCAGTTATTACCACTGTAAAGCCGGTGAGCGGCCTGCGTGGAACCTGCAGACCGTTGCGCGACCGCGTGGCTGCACAGCTCAACGGGAACATTGGTCTGTACCCAAAATGTGAACCCATCTTTTCTGTTTTCAGATGCCAATGGACCTGCAACATTTTTATTCCACATTAGTAGTTGGGGTATCAAGCTCCAAAAAATGATTGTTGCATCAATAAAAATCTTTCAGAATTGTTTTGGTACTTTCCATGTATTATTCCTTCCTGCAATCATGCTGCGCATGAACCTTATTTGTTGCAATTTGAAGGAACTGATTACATTGGTGTACTATATGATATAAGCACATAAGCGATGTGTGCTTACTAAAAAGTATCTTCTAACATAAGCCCCAATATTTCAAGTCTTCCTTCGTATTTCTATTTCCACATACCAGACAACATCCTCCTGAAACTGTGCTATACCCTCAATACCCTTCCCATAGTGTGGAGCCCAATCCTGCACACAATACTCTAAATGAGATCTTACTAAGGGTTTATGTAGACTCATCAGTACCTATTGACTTTTATATTCTACACCTCTTGTGATAAAACCTAGAATTGTACAAAGCCTGGGTCAGACCGAATCTGGAGTACCGCGTACAGTTTTGGGCACCAAACCTCAAGAAGGATATATTGGCCTTGGAAGGGGTACAGTGCAAATTCACCAGAACAATACCAGGCTTAAAGAGTTACATTAGGTTAAATTTGCGTAAACTTGGTTTGTATTTCCTTGAGTTTAGAAGATTGAGGGTTGATCTAATCAAATATTAAAGGATTCGATAAGGTAGATACAGAAAAATTATTTCCTCTGTTGGGGGAATCAAGAGCATGGGGGTACAATCAAAATTAGAACTAGGCCATTTAGAAGTGAAATTAGGAAGCACTTTTCCATACAAAGGGTCGTGGAAATCTGGAACTCTTTTCCCCAAGAGGCAGTGGATGCTGGGTTCATTAAAATTTTCAAGACAGAGAACTCGACAGATTTTTGATAGGTAAGGGCGTCAAGGGATATGGAGCAAAGGCGGGTATAAATTAAGTTGAGGTACAGATCAGCCAGGATCTAATTGAATGGCTTTGAACCTCCAAATCCCTCTGCTCTTTCATAGCACCGAGCCTACTTCCATTGAGAATATATTAGTGCTGTTATTTTAACAAAATGCATCATCTCACGCTTACAGACGTTGAATTCCATCTGCTACTTTGTAGCATATTGCCTATCTTATTAATATCACATTGCAATTTCCTTTGGTCTTCTGAATAATTAACTATAGTTCCTATTTTAGTATAATCTGAAAATTTCAACAGCACTCCCTCTCGGCCTATACCCAAATCAGTGAAAAGAAGTACCCCAGAACAGAACTACCACTTTGAAAAGCTGCCTTCAATTCTTACTCTGTTTTCTCCCTTCTAACCAAATTTTAATCCAGGTTGCTACGCTCCCCCAATTCCATAATCCCATAATTTTCTCTAAATCTCCCAGCACAGAGCAATGGGCCAAATGGCGTCCTGTGCTGTAAATGCTGATTTTACACACAATGTAATTTTTTTTGGTTAAATGTGATTCTTGGAGTAATAAAGTCAATCTTGACATTATTACCATGATGTTAGTATTCATTTTTGATATAAATGCAGAGAGTTAACGCAAAGATGCCCAGCCCCTGCCATCTAAACTGCAGAAGCATTAAATGTATCTTAAGGCTTAAAGGTAAATTGTGAATAAGCAGTTTTAGACCCCAGGATCAACAACAACAACTTGCATTTATATACCACCTTTAATGTAATAAAACGTCCCAAGGCGCTTCACAGGAGCATTATCAAATGAAATTTGACACCACGCCACATACGGAGATATTAGGGCAGATAACCAAAAGCTTGGTCAAAGAGGTACGTTTTAAGGAGCGTCTTCAAGGAGGAAAGAGAGGTAGAGTGGTTTAGGGACGGAATTCCAAAGCTTAGGGCCTTGGCAACTGACGGCACAGCCGCCAATGGTGGAGCGAGTAAATCAGGGATGAGCAAGAGGCCAGAATTGGAGGAGTGCAGATATCTTGGAGGGTTGTAGGGCTGGAGGAGTTTACAGAGCTAGGGAGGGGTGAGGCCATGGAGGGATTTGAAAACGAGGAGAATTTTGAAATCAAGGCGTTGCTTAACCAGGAGCCAATGTAGGTCAGCGAGCACAGGGGTGAGGGGTGAACGGGACTTGGTGCGAGTTAGGACACGGGCAGCCAAGTTTTGGATGACCTCAAGTTTACGGAGGGTAGAACATGGGAGGGCGGCCAGAAATTGGAATATTCAAGTCTCAAGGGTTTCAGCAGCAGATGAGTTGAGGCAGGGGTGGAGTCAGGCGATGTTATGGAGGTGGAAATAGGCGGGTTTAGAGATGGCACGGATGTGTGGTCGGAAGTTTATCTCGTGGTCAAATATGACACCGACAATCTAAAAAGAATCAGCTACCTTTATGTGGTGCAAAGGATACAGACATATTAGAAGAATGTTTAAAAATAGTGTGCATTTTTTGCTGAAATCAAGAAAAAAGTAACTTGCAAGTATGCTGTTATTTATAAATACCATCACCTTGATAAGGTCAAATTAAAAGAACAGGTGACTGCTAAGCAACCTTGTCAATTCTAATGGGTCAGAAGTATTGCAGCAAAATTTCACAGCTTGAATTTTTTAATTGAAACACAACTGAACAAGTTGCATTTCAGACGACTTGAGGCAAAGCACTGCAGCCAATAAACACCAGAATTCACATTGCTTAATTGATTTCAATTTTGCGCCTGCTCTGCATGTTGCCACTCCCACTACTAAAAATGCTTAGATTATTGTAATCTTACCGCATTGCAGAACTCCACAACCTAAAGTTTGAAACAGGAAATGTTGTCAATTCAAATATAGTGTCATGCACTATATGCATAGACGTAGTTAAGTAAAGCAGCCTGTGTAAACATTCTAACGCATGCTGATTCCAATGAGTTTTGTCTTGTCTAAATAGGTAACTGGTTTCAATATCCAAGCTAGTTAACTGGTTGATGTATGCATTTCAGCATTTTAACTTTATGTCTGCCAATTTCCTGGTCTTAAAGAGAGATTCCAGACTTGAATACTCCAATGCTCCCCTTGCTGGCCTCCTTCCATCTACTGATATAAACTCTACTCGTCCAAAATTCTGCTGAATGTATCCTGTCCTGCTCACTCTCATCACCCTTGTCCTCACTGCCCTAAAGTGGCTCCCGAATTTAGATAAGTTAGGGGAATGGTTCCATGTGTGGCAAATATTTTTCAGTGTGGATAAGTGCAAGTTATGCATTTGAGTTTGGGAAACTCCAAGGATGTTTATACCTGGCTAGGGTGCCTGTGAAAGGTTATGGATCAAAAGAGGGACCCGGATCAAGAGAGGGACCAGAGTGTCAAAGTTGATAAATCACTCAAAGTCCACAAGTGGAGTGATGGGGCCATTGGGAAGGCAAGTAAGTTTTCAGGTTGCATTGCTAGAACAAATCAATTACTAAAAGTACCACACTTGAGCTGTATAAGACTTTGGTATTGTGACCAGTTTTATGTCCCATGTGGTGGGGGATATTGAAGCCCTGGAAATGCTACTGAGTGGGGTGACCAAACCAATACAGTTTTACGGCTCTTGGTTATCAGAATAGGCTCCAGGAGTTAGGGCTATATTTAGTTAAGGTAGGCTTAGAGGGGAAATGATTGAGGTTTTAAAAAAATGAAGGGATTAGATTCTTTCCAGTTGGATAGGTTATTTGAGATGGATAGGGATGGTAGGTCTAGGAGGCATGCGTATAAAATCCTTAGGTGAAAAGTCAGGTTAAATGTTAGGAAGTATTTCTTTTCAGTCATCACCAATGTTCCCTTTAAGCTACGCGGCCATGCAGCTGGCTCATGAGCCTTTTAAATGCAAAAACTGCGCATGTGCAGATTTTTGAATGGGCCACGCGGCCCCCCCAAAAATGAGAGGGAACATTGGTCATCGCCCTCTGGAACAGATCACCGAAGGGTGCAGCGAGTATGGATTCTCTGCAGTCCTTCAAGAGGGAGCTGGATAAGTTCTTGAGAGGAGATTTCCTGTTATAGATGGCAAATTGTGGGTTAATTGGGATTAGAAAGATATTGACACAACTGCACAATCTTGCAGCATTTTCCACAAGGCGAAGGGCTGCCACATAATATTTATGAGCCACTGGGTACATTTGCTGTAATCATTTGAAATTTTAATCTGGAATTCAAGACAGAGAAAAAAAGATTACAGGGTACCTATTGTGGGGTGATCATTTTGAGAAACAGTGTTCCATAGCCATGCTACGTAAACATTACTATTTGAACAAAAAAAGTTACTAAACTGAGACAAAAATGTTGAATGTATTTGCCAAAAGCTTCTGCAGGAACATTCAGTCCTTTTGATACTATTTACTGAAGCCCACTTCACACACCTGAACTCTTTCCAGATCAAGAACTACATTGAAACTGATGCCAAATGCATCTTTAGTAGTGACTGGCAGAATGGATGGGTGAGTGGACAATTAGCAATGACTCACAGCAGCAAGAGGAAAATATTTTCCTTGTGTCTCCAAGAATTCATTCAACGACAAATTAGCCATTTAAAATAACTGAAATAACTTTACTCTGTAAATTAAACTATTGCTAGCCTTATTACAGCATTGCACCGTGTGCAATGTTAATTCCTCATATCCACCACCCCCTCCCCCACTGTTCATAACTGTTTCCAATCACAGTCAAGTTGTAATGGAGGTGACAGAATATGGAAGAGATGAGTGAAGATCAAGTGCTGCCCCAAATGGACAAGAAGATACCAGCAAGTCAGCGGACACCAATCTCACATCTCAATGAGGGGTTGGAGATAGTTCTGGGAACATGTCCCTCCTTTCCTCAGCGGAGGGAACTTAAAAGGGGAATAAGAGAAAGGAAACTAACATCCAGAATAAGAAATTAAATTTTTTTTTTTTAAATGCACCAAGTTGCTTCAAAGCAAGTGTACTGAAGGTACAAATCATTAGTACAACACCTGGGGTGCCATAGTAATTTTAACTCAGATATACAAGCCAAAAAGAGAGTTTGGTATCAGTAACAAGCATCCTCTGGCACATTCCCCAAGGGGCCACTCTTCTTGTACGAGTCGAGACAAAAGAAACTACATTTTGCGTTCTTGTTGCAGTGGTGGTCAGGACTGTTCGAAAGCACATGCTGCTTGGGCTGACAACCTGAGGAGTGGAGTACCTGCATGTTGAGATATTCACTAATTTGCATATTAGTGCTGCATTTCCAGCCTGAATTGGGCAGTAAGCAAGGAACACATTTGCTGCAGGGGACAAGATAGCCAGCGTAGCAGCAGATTTAAAGTGGACCTACTGTGCATTTCCAGGTTGTATTTCAGTCCTCATGCATCCATTTTCCTGTAATCTACCCCACTTGCTTGTCTTTTTTCCCCCCTTGCATTTGCCTTGCTTTTCACCATATTAGCTATTTTCACATTTCGTCTTTCTAATGTCTTTTCATTGTCTCACTGAGATGATCTTTTATATGATCTAACAAATTCCCGCTTCTCTAATAAAACTGTTTGCAGGTCATTCTGTCCATTAATTTTCTCTCTCGTGATTGTAGTATCTGTTTGTCTCTTTTCCTCCTTTTCCTACCCCCATTCCATCTGACTAAAGGACTTGGTTACCTTTCAGTTCTCGGCTCTGAGGAAAGGTCTGCTCCTGAAACTTTAACTCGCCTTTTCTCTTCACTAATACTGACAGACCTGCTGGGTATTTTCAGCATTTTCTGTTGTGGTAATACGTCTATCAAGCTGCCTGTACGAGGTATTACAACGGTGACTTCTCTTACCATGTGGCATTCTCAGGAGCAGCTCGGGGGCCAAGTAATCTGGCGTTCCCAGAATTCTATCCCCTTCTGTTGGAGTCGGACCTCGCCGCACACTTTTCGGAGTTCTATAAGGAGTTTGCATAGTAGCCATCAGTGGAGTCTGAATATTTAAAAGCCATACGAGAAGACATTAGGGATTTTTATTATACTAAACAGATCAGCTGCACACAAGAATCACATTAATTGAAAAGAAAACCGCTGCTACACTAAACATGCTTACAGACTTTGATAATTACAAGAATAAAACATTTTCTCACCAAGGCACAAGTGAGACTTTCAAGCAGAAAACCCACCCCCCCACAAAACTGATTCCTAAAGTCAGAGGTATGAGCGGGGAAAAAAAAAGGATAAATTTGAGTTTTTCAGCCTTGAATGGAAAGGACTTGAGAGTATTTCATATAATGATAGAAATGGTATAGAAAAGGTAAACCCAGAACACTAATCCGAAGTTAAACCATGACAAAGGACAAGCGTGCAAGGGGTCAAATTGCTGAAGGTAAATTTAGAACTGATGTCAAAAGCTTCTTCCTCACAAAACATGGAATGGACTTGGACAAGGCAGTGGAAAACAAAAACCCAAACTGGAATCATTTAGTCAGATGCTTTGATCAAGGTTGAGGAGTGGATGTGTGCTGGGATTTCTCCCTGACACGACTAAACCGGGAATAGATATAGAAGTGACTGCGAGTGGAAAGTGGGAGTGAGTTAGGGACCGAGATCATCTTCACTAAAGCCCCTACAATCTAACACTAGATTGTTTATCCTTGCTCACCTTCCCATCTCCCCACCACCCACCAAAAATAAAGCTGCTTGCTGTTTTAAAATGCAACATTGTAGGAAGAATGAGGAATGGGAGTAAACTCTCAATGGAAAGATGCTGAAGGGTGTGGATGAACAGAGAAACCTAGGGGTTCAAATATATAATTTTCTGAAAATGCGAGTGGAGGTAGATAAAACCAGAGAGGCCAACAGCATTTATGGTTTTATAAATAGAAGCATAGAATACAGGAGTAAAGAAATAATAATACATTTATACAAAACAGGTAGAGTACTGTTTTTGGCACCCCATGAAGTTGTGGTTCACGTAGGAACCAATGACATAGAAAAGAGCAGAATGGAGGTTTCACAGAGGAAGGTTCCAAATGGGGATGGGTGGCGGGGAATAAAAGGAGTATTGTGCAGGGAGGAAACAAAGCAGGCCAAAAATAAAGTAAATTAATAGGCTTAGGTACATATATGAATGCTAGAAGCATTTGCAACAAGATGACTGAACGCGGGGCTGGCACGGCAATTGGGACGTATCTCAGAAATATGGTTAAGCCGCAGTTATGAAGACAAGCACAAATACAAGGTTTTAGAGCGTTCAGGAAGGACCGACTAAAGACGCCAGGAGGTGGAGTAGCTCTAAGTCAGGAACATCTGGGAATTAAAGGAAGTAGAACAGGAAAAAGGCTTTCCAATGAGATAGCCTGGCTGGAAGTAGAAGTGCAAAGGGAACAAAGATAACTCTAGTGGTTTGCTACAGACCACCAGATCAAATAAAAAAGAGGACAGGATACTGTACAAAGAGCTGAGGAAGATACTACAAACAGAAAGGGCATGTTAATGGGGGCTTTAGCCAACCTAATATAAACAGGGAATGCAGAAGTAGTTTAGAATCTAAGCAAATGAATGTAGTGCATAATTGCTGGCTGATTCATTGTGTTAGGGATGCCATTAGAGGTAACTCACATCTTGACCTGGTCATGACAAGTAACCCAGACAACAAACTGGGAACAGAAGTCATTGTACCCCTGGGTGATAGCGATTATAACGTGATTAAAATGTGACAGGATCCAAGACAATTAAAATAGTACAAACCAATACTCCAGTATACAACTTTAAAAGGCCCAAGTTTATACAGTGAGGGGAGAATTTAAGCAAAATTAACTGAGAGGAGGGGAGAGAAAACCTCAATTGAGGAATGGAATATATTTAGGACATACTACTGAATGTGCAGGATATGCATGTACCAAGGATTAATAAACACAGATTAAAGAAACAACACGAAAAAGATGAATAAGGCAATATGATTAAAAAAAAGAAAACCAAACTCTACAAAGTCAGTCGAAGGAAAGGTGAGAGAATCCAGCAGAAAGATTACAAGAATTTCCAAAAATATAATAAAGGCCGACAGAGAAGCCAAGAGGGTACCAGAAATGAGCATAGCTGTCGAAACTAAATGCAACAGCCCAAGAAAGTCTTCCAGTATTATATCAGAGAAAGGGTCGTCAAACAATTGAGTTCCCTTAAGGATGCTAACAAAGTTGAAACAGAGGACACTTATTGAGAGACCCAAATGACTTGCATGGTAAAATATACAAGAGGCACTCTGAAACTACGACACACGCAAATTACAAGTTGCAGACGGCCTTCAATGCACCAAGCCCTTTTCCAACTTAAAACACAGGACATGCAGGTCAGCACAAAGTGGCATCGGGCTTTTGTGGAATGGGGGAGCACTTTACCCAGCATCCATAGCGGCAGAGAAACTGCTCTGTCTCTGGGATTATATGCTCGCACGACTCTATCCCAGGGATAGAGCGGTTTCTCTGCCGCTATGGATGCTGGGTAAAGAACTTCCCATTTAACTGAAATTTTTTACACTACACGCAATGACCATTTTGAAAATAAGGACACCTGCAAGTAAAGGACAGCTGCTGCCAGTCCCTAATGTGTCTGTAATTTACAGGTTTCAATGTATATAATAAATGATTATTTCCTGGGAGTATTAACAAGAGGAAGCACTGGAGCATGTAGCCCATCTAAGCTTTGTTGACTTTTGAGATCACTTGCATGGATGTCCTGAATATTCTTAAAAAGGGGCTCAAAGGTGCTAAATGAGATGAGGGGCGAAATATACCAAAGTGCTGACAGTTAAAAGAAGGCAGTCAGGAAATACAGGGGAGGTCCTATTGGATTGGAAACAAGTCAACGCAATACCTAGTTTCAATCTAGGTGATAAGCCCAGGTATCCGCATATCCATTAGTTTTACGTCAACAACTGGCAAAATAATGGAATCGATCAGGAGGAACTAAGCTGAGGCATGCCCATAAGTGGCCGCTAACACAGTTTCAGAAGGGTAGATCCTGTCTGACCAACTTCCTTGACTTATAGAAGGACGTGATCTCCCAAATGGTCGTTGGAATGCCTGATATAGCTTGTCTAGATTTCCAGAGAGCCTTCAATAAAATTCCACATGAACGACTCCTACGCAGGTCTTTTTAAAAATTTGTTCCTGGGATGTGGGCGTTGCTGGCAAGGCCAGCATTTATTGCTCATCCTTAATTGCCCTTGGATTTTATTTTGAATCCTAGGTAAAGAATCTGAGATAATAACAAATTGGAAAGGAAGCAGGGGATATTACTTAAGGAAGTGATTTCTGACAGGTTGGGGGATGTGGAGGATGTAATGAGTGGAATTCCACAGAGATCGATGTTTTGACACCTACTGTAAAGGATATTGCTCAGAAAGCAAGTCAGTTCCTTTTACCATCAAATTCCAACTGAAGGGGAGTAAAATACTAGTGGGATCATCTGTAATGTGAAATTCCGCAGCAATACTGGCTTTCTCCACTAGATGGACTGGACATGACATGTAATATTTACATGACTCAGTGAGGCTGCTTAGTGGCAGAAAGTGGATACTGCAAGATCACAAAAACAGTACCAGAAGTTAGCTGATCTCAGGGCAAAGGCAATAGAAAAAAATGGCACAAATTCAGCCAGAGTCCCACTTCTGATCACTACCCAGTGACCATTATTGCATGAAAGGATCAGGCTCCGCTGTGATAAGTCCACTCCTCCCCCTCGCCCCACCCATGGTTAATTGGACTGCTGATACCTGTATTACGTGAAGAATGACTGCTTAGACGAAGTACCAGAAATACCCAGTGTCTGTAGGACTATACCCTTGTTAGGCATCAATGCCTTCAGAGTGGGGGAGGATAAACTATGGATAAAGGACGGGGAGAGAAAAAAAATGGGCAGTAATTTACGACCCCCATGGGTGTGTACGAGGTGCGTATGCGCCCGTAGGGGCTGCGCAAGTTCCGGGTTTAGGCATGCGAAGCACGTGCGCGGAAACCTGGAACTTGCGATTGACAGATTATCCGCATCCCCGGGATCCATGGGCAGAGAGTTGCGCTATTTGCCTAACTTCAGCCCGCTGAATGCCCATGAAATTCTTACGCCTAGTAAAAGCAGGCGTAAGGACTGCATTTACCAGCATAAGAGTTTTAAAAAATAGAAAAATAAAATTAGCACTCATTTATACTTTAAAAACCCTGTCCAATAAGGTAAGTTTATTTTTAGCCCCGTTAAAGCATATTAAAAAAAATTCCCAAAAATTAAATTTTTGTTTAAAATATTTAATTAAATGGCATTTTAATTAATTTTAAATATGTAATTAAAAAAACATTATTTCCTGTGTTCGTGTATTTTTAAGTGATCCCCATTCATACTTATGGGAGTTCCTTACGTACGGAATCCCCATAAGTATGAATGGGGATTCCCTTCTTCTATTGGTTGGGCTGGCCCACGTGATCCACGGGCGCTTGCGAACCGCGTGCGCCCCTGGGATACGTGGGCCTCTTCTCATGGGTACCCGGAGAAGCCCAGGAGCGTGAATCTACGAACCTCCCGGCCACCAGGTAAATTCGTAGATTTTTTACAGGTCGGAGACATCCGCCCGTGAGAAGCCTCCGTCTGCAAATTTTGGGCCAACGTATCTGATTAACAAGTTTTAAAACCTCACCCGACTGATGCTGCAAACCATTTTATACTACACCGTCTGGCAAAGGACTCTACCCAAAACATTAAACTATCTTTCTCTTTCACATGATGACGGACCTGCTGTGCATTTCTAGTATTTCGTTTATATTCCTACTGTGCGCATTTTATTTTTGAAACTCCATTTAGAGGGTCATTTTGCCACAATCAAACACCAAGTGCCGAAGAGGTCACCAGGTTTCCTTTTACAAAGATCGTCGCAATTGTGCACAAACGCTCAAATTAAATTTCAAATTTTCTCAAGGGGCATTTCCCAGGACTAAAGTAAAATTCTCTAACGTGACATTTACAATGGCTTATGTTACTAGTGCGTAAATGAACACCACAAATACAGTCAATGGCATCTGTGGAAGGTGGCACATTAGTACAGATCTCATACCCATGCTTAATTATAGCTTTTATTTATTTGGAGAAGAACTTGGAGTGGGAGGGGGAGGATCCAGTTGTCGTGGTCCACGTAGGTACCAACGACATAGGTAGGACAAAGAAAGAGGTTCTGCTGAGAGAGTTTGAGCAGCAAGGGACTAAATTAAAAAGCAGAACCACAAAGGTCATAATCTCTGGATTATTAACGGAGCCACGAGCAAATTGGCATACGGTCAATAGGATTAGGGAGATGAATGCGTGGCTCAAAGATTGGTGTGGGAGAAGTGGGTTTCGATTCGTGGGGCACTGGCACCAGTACTGGGGAGAGAGCTGTTCCGTTGGGATGGACTACACCTGAACCATGCTGGGACCAGAGTTCTAGCGAATCGAATAATTAGGGAGGTAGATAGGGCTTTAAACTAAATAAGGAGGGAATGGGTCCCGGTGGAGAGAAATCTAGAATGCTAAAGAGAAAAGACAAGGAAGCAGTGCAGGAAAGTGATTGGGGTAAGAATAACCAGATTGTGTCAGGAAGGGACAGAGCGTACAAACAAAAGAGTGCACTAACAAATAGGGTCCGGGTAAGAAAAAAATAGGGCCATAGTACAAAAAAATGTTAAGATGTCTAGAAATGTTAAAAAGACAAATCTAAAGGCATTGCATCTGAATGCACGAACCATTCGTAATAAGGTAGACGAATTAACAGCGCAAATAGATGTAAACGGATATGATATAATTGCGATTACAGAGACATGGCTGCAGGGTGACCAAGGCTGGGAGCTGAATATCCAAGGATATTCGATATTTAGGAATGACAGGCAAAAAGGAAAAGGAGGTGGGGTGGCGTTGTTAGTAAAGGATGAAATCACAGCAATAGTGAGAAAGGATATTGGCTCAGAAAATCAAGATGTAGAATCAGTCTGGGTGGAGCTAAGAAGCACCAAAGGGCAGAAAACATTGGTGGGAGTTGTCTATAGGCCTCCAAACAGTAGTGGTAATGTAGGGGATGGCATCAAATAGGAAATTAGAGATGCATGCAACAAGGGTACTACAGTAATCATGGGTGACTTTAATCTACATAGAGACTGGCCAAGCCAAATTAGCAATAATACTGTGGAGGATGAATTCCTGGAGTGTGTACGAGATGGTTTTTTAGACCAGTACGTTGAGGAGCCAACTAGGGAACAGGCTATCCTAGATTGGGTATTGTGTAATGAGAAGGGGTTAATTAATAATCTTGTTGTGTGGGGTCCTTTAGGGAAAAGTGACCATAACATGATAGAATTCTTCATTAAGATGGAAATTCTTCATTAAGATGGAAAGTGAAGTAGTCCAATCCGAAACTAGGGTCCTAAATCTAAACAAAGGAAACTACAAAGGTATGAGGAGTGAGTTGGCTATGATAGATTGGGGAGCTTCATTAAAAGGCATGACGGTGGATAGGCAATGGCTAACATTTAAGGAACGAATGCATTTATTGCAACAGTTATACATTCCTTTCTGGCGCAAAAACACAAAAGGAAAAGCAGCCCAACCATGGCTAACAAAAAGGAATTAAGGATAGTATTAGATTCAAAGAGGAGTCATATAAAGTTGCCAGAAAAAGTAGCAAGCCTGAGGATTGGGAGCAGTTTAGAATTCAGCAAAAAAGGACCAAGAGATTGATTAAGAGGGGAAAAATAGAGTATGAGAGTAAACTTGCAAGGAACATAAAAGCAGACTGTAAAAGCTTCTACAAGTATGTAAAAAGAAAAAGATTAGTGAAGACAAATGTAGGTCCCTTACAGTCAGAAACAGGAGAATTTATAACGGGGAACAAGGAAATGGCAGAGCAATTAAACAAATACTTTGGTTCTGTCTTCACAGAAGAGGACACAAATAACTTCCAGAAATGCTAGGGAACCAAGGGTCTAGTGAGAAGGAGGAATTAAAGGAAATTAGTATTAGTAAAAAAAGTGCTGGAGAAATTAATGGGACTGAAAGCCGATAAATCCCCAGGGCCTGATAATCTGCATCCCAGAGTACTAAAAGAGGTAGCTATGGAAATAGTGGATGCATTGGTTGTCATCTTCCAAAATTCTATAGATTATGGAACAGTTCCTGCAGATTGGAGGGTGGCAAATGTAACCCCACTATTTAAAAAAAGGAGGGAAGAGAGAAAACAGGGAACTACAGACCGGTTAGCCTAACATCAGTAGTAGGGAAAATGCTAGAGTCTATTATAAAGGATGTGATAACAGGACACTTAGAAAGTATCAATGGGATTAGACAAAGTCAACATGGATTTATGAAAGGGAAATCGTGTTTGACAAAAGGGAAATCGTGTTTGACAAACCTACTGGAGTTTTTTGAGGATGTAACTGGTAGAATAGATAAGGGAGAACCAGTGGATGTGGTGTATTTGGATTTTCAGAAGGCCTTTGATAAAGTCCCACATAAGAGATTAGTGTGCAAAATTAAAGCACATGGGATTGGGGGTAATATACTGGCATGGATTGAAAATTGGTTAACAGAGAGTAGGAATAAATGGGTCTTTTTCGGGGTGGCAGGCGGTGACTAGTGGGGTACCGCAGGGATCAGTGCTTGGGCCCCAGCTATTCACAATATATATCAATGATTTGGATGAGGGAACCAAATGTAATATTTCCAAGTTTGCTGACGACACGAAACTAGGTGGGATCGTGAGTTGTGAGGAGGATGCAAAGAGGCTTCAAGGCGATTTAGACAAGTTGAGTGAGTGGGCAAATACATGGCAGATGCAGTATAACATGGATAAATGTGAAGTTATCCACTTCGGTAGGAAAAACAGAATGGCAGAGTATTATTTAAATGGTGATAGATTGGGAAATGTTGATGTACAAAGGGACCTGGGTGTCCTTGTACACCAGTCACTGAAAGCAAACATGCAGGTGCAGCAAGCAGTTAGGAAGGCAAATGGTATGTTGGCCTTCATTGCAAGAGGATTGGAGTACAGGAGCAAGGATGTCTTACTACAGTTATACAGGGCCTTGGTGAGACCACACCTGGAGTACTAGGTGCAGTTTTGGTTTCCTTACCTAAGAAAGGATATACTTGCCATAGAGGGAGTGCAGCGAAGGTTCACCAGACTGATTCCTGGGATGGCAGGGCTGTCGTATGAGGAGAGATTGGGTAGACTAGGACTCTATTCACTAGAGTTTAGAAGAATGAAAGGGGATCTCAAATTCTGACAGGGCTAGACAGACTGGATGCAGGGAGGATGTTTCCCCTAGCTGGGGGGGTCTAGAACGAGGAAAAGAGGTGAGTGAAGCTCCTTTTATTTACTCCAAGCGCCTATAGCTGAGAAAACAGGCAACCTAGGCTTTCATCCCACGAACACACAGCAACAGCTCACGGATGATTTTCTCTCCATCTCAAGAGGCACGGCCGGATATGCTGAAAGGGGGAGATGAAGTACGGTGGGATAATGGTCCCGTTAAGTGCAGGGGTCGAGGTACTGCATAGGCTGCTCACTGGCTTTTAAATGGAAAAACTGCGCATGCGCGGAAAGTTGAATGGGCCACGCAGCCCATTAAAGGGGTCGTGCACCCAAAAGAAAAATTAGAGGGAACATTAGGGTGGGAGGAGGCTTGTGTGGAGCATAAACACTGGGATAGACCAGTTGGGCCGAATGGCCTGTTTCTGTGCTGTAGATTCTATGTAATTCTCTGCTTGTTTTTTCTCCACAGCAGCGTGATGGAGTCATTTAACTTACAGTAACTTTCTTTAGTTTAAAAAAAAATCTTTGCTTTTTGCACTGTATCGTGGTTCCACATTCGATTTGCCTCAATATAACCTACTCAAACAAGGTCGGCAGAGTTCATATTGCAATTATTTATGCAATGCCAAAAGATAAATTACCTGAAATGATCCAGTTAGCCTGTACGGTTGGACTCTTGGTAGAGGTGTCGCAGCTTGTGGGTAGCTCCCAGTGCAAAGGGATGTATCCATTCTCTCTATAGAATCCACACTCATTCTGGTTTGTACGGACAAATCAGATTCATATATTGGACTGCAATAACTTCGGAATACTACAATAGGCTTCTTTTGGTATGAAGTCAAAGGATTGACCAGGAGTGATGGCCGACGGTCATAGCATATTTCTGCTGGGTGGTTGATACACTGGTTACTATTACTACCTATAAGCTGATGCTTTGGAGCTGTACAGTGAGGAAAAGGTTGTGTTTTATATGGGAGACAAGACTGTGGAGATACTTGGTCTTTAGCTGTGGCCTCCTCAAATGAAGAGTCTTTAGTGCTTGTGTCTAATGCTTTCTCAAAATGACCATCTGTGAAAGATCCATCCTGAGCTGAAGAGGCTGAATTCAAGCTCAGGCTTCTCTTCAGACTCCTATCATTCTCATCAATCTGAAAACTACAATTAAGTTCATCTTTACAATCCTCCTTTTCACATTGCTCATCCAGTTCACTCAACAAGTTTTTGGCTAAGGAAGTGACGGATGTAATCTCAGGCATTGTGCTTTCAGAAATACTGGTGTTCTCCCCGAAGCGTCCACTAGTTACACCAGGACTTTTGCAGTTACGTATTGCAGAACCTAATTCCAGTGCCTGTATTTCCCTGGTTAAACCAGTGCTAGCAATTGGCTGGAATTCTGGTATTTCACATCCACGTTTATACTCTGAATTAGCCTTCTTCCTTTGAGAGTTGTTTGAGAATGGGCTGTGATCCACCTGATCAAACGTTCTCTTTGACTTGTTTTGCTTATCTCGACTTTCCTCTTGAAATCCATTCCCATGGTACTCTTGGGCAGCATTAGGTGAAGCGTCCATTAGGCACCCTGGGCGATGTAAACTTTCAGATGGAACAGTCCCTTCTGGTACAGTGAGAGATAGACCATGGCTGAGATTCAGAGAGCTTTCCATGACCTGAGCACCCCAAGGAGGCGAAGGGCTAGGGATATAAAGTCTGTGCACTGTGCCTTTTGTCACCTCAGCTGTAGGCGAAGTAATTCTCTCTTCTTCCCTTGCCACGTTTTTGTAAAGGCATTTTTTGACGAGGCCCTTTGCCACTGCGTTGTTAAGAGGGGTGGCCTGAATCTGAAGGGGCTCGGTCACTCCATCGAACCTGTTTTCTGGACCGCTTTCATTCTCAGCTGGAGACACAGCAATCCCCAAATTGTCTTTAAGATAGGTGATGCCATTCTTTCTAAATGAGCTTTCTGCTACAGCTTTTCCAGCAGTGTTCATCACTCCAGCGGTAGACTGTACAGCTTCTGAGCACTGCAGAGATCATAAAAATATTAAAATCCTGTACAAAACAAAAAAATTGTCTTACAAACTTCATAGCTCATTCGTATCAATCTAGTTGCATCCAAAAACCAAATCAGCTGATCAGCCACCTCTGACAATTGTAAACACAAAAGGAAGTTTTGGTTTGACCCAAAGTTTATATAATTTCATTGATCAACTTAAAAGACTATCCTGTGTAAGCACTAATCTTTCTACAGACCCCTACCTCGCTCCCAGGTAAAAATTTATATAGGATATTAAAGAATATCTGAGTACACTAGTCTTTGTAGAGAACAGCTCCCCTACGGTGTTAAAGCATCATTTGGTATCACAAAATACACTCTTTAACTACAGCTGCAGATATTTAACCAGTCAGTCGTTGCACTGATTGCAGACATCCTGTGAAACATTCTTACTGCTACACTATGGGAGGAGAATGGAGAAGTAAAATCTACAGATCTCATGTCATGCTAATTTTACAATTAGGTCCACTAATCCTGCTACCGGAACTGCTCAATATCCCGTTTGCATCTGCAACATACATGCCGCCTTTCAGTATTTTGAGGATCTAGCTCATGTTCCCCTCTCGTCTTCTTCACTCCCGTTGGAACACGTCAAGATGAGACGTCTGAAGAGGATGGAATGCTCAGTGAAGTTTAAAGTTTTAGGCCTTGAAATATTAGCTTGTGAACATTTAACCCAGGTGTATGAAATTCTTTTGTGTTAATTTAACAGATGCTAAACTGCTTATCTTAAATTTCAATGGCTCAGTTAAAATTATTTTTAACTTAAAAGGTTCACACAAAAGCATAATGTATTTGTACGCTAATATTCAAATGGTCCTATTTCAAGGCATTAATCCCATCTGGTGGGATCCTGCGCCAATAAGATCTTTTGGCAATATAGATTATAACCATACTCCTCAGGGTTCGAACTCTCATCAGAAATAATTTCTTATGATGGATCAAACTGTACAACCCAGCCTGCTGGAGCTTGATTGGGCATCGATGGAAGGGGGTCGGGGGGGGGGGGGAAATGACAGAATCAGGGGTCAAGGTGCAGAGTGCCTGGTGGGTACACAGTAGGATAGCTTCAATCTTGCCAAATGCTGAACTGCAGAAACTTCTGGTTCATCAATGACTCGATGCCAGACAGGCAATCGGGCAGCACACCACCCGCCAGGCATCGAATCAAGTGTGTTGGTGGAGGTAAAGTTGGGCATCATTGTCACAGCTGGGAATCATAGATAACATTGCCGTGGGGAAGCCTATGGATGAGAAAAGGGGGGGTGCGGCGCACACAAGTTGAAGCACACCAGAGTTGACCATATGGGTACAGGTTGAGATGCCATTGCAGGTGATGTGCTGACTGTAGTTTGCAACAGGAAAGTAGGGTAGAAAACGCACTGCTGAGGAACCCGCTCTGCCTACAAGCTCTATAGCCAGCAGCAAAAGGATTACAGGTATGTGGAGATATACCATTGATGCAATGCTGTTTATATCTCATTTCATACATTACATTGGCTTATACTTTTATGGTGAAGGCTGTGGATGCTGAGTCAACTGAAATTTTCAAGACTGAGATCGATACATTTTTGTTAGGTAAGGGTATCAAGGGATATGGATCAAAGGTTGGTATATGGAGTTATGGTGCAGATCAGCTATGATCTGACTGAATGACAGTACAGGCTCGAGGAGCTGAATGGCCTACTCTTGTTTCTAAACTGTCAGAGAACTACTAATTGGTCTCACAATCACAAAATTGTGAAATGGACAAGGTGATCCATCAGGTAAATTGATCATGAATGACCAAAACAGTGCTCAACCTCAAATTTGCTTTTGAAAGATCATACTTATTCCGAAGGACAATATTGAAAATATAATTACCAACTATTAAAAGGATTTAACAAAGCTAACCTGGAGCTCTTTTTCCCACAGTGGGCTATTTAAACACCCCGACTCTATGCTGGAAGGAAACAGGTGTGATTGATTGCTGGCACTTGATGTTCCGAACCTATTATTTGATTGGATAAAGTCTGGAGTCAGATATCTGACCGGCATACAAGGACTGCAAGACGAGCTGTCAGCACCTACTGGAGGAAAACGTACCATTCATATCTCAACATCAGGACAATCGGCGCACAAATGAAAGGCAATATACTATATATGCATAGAAACTGGGTGAAGTTAAAAACATTCAGAAGTGATTTACAACCATAATGGGATGAGAGGTAGAAAAATATTGAGCCCCAAATAATAAATAGCTCTACATTTGATTTATATTTTTAAATACAAATGGCTGTATTTAGTTTATACTTTCCCATTTGTTTTTTTTTTTTTAAATGCCAACCTTCAAATATAGCAGACTACAGCAAAGTTAAAAAGCCTTTTCTCTTGTCTGATACTGACAGCTTCAGATCTACTTATGGGTGAAGTACAAAGTCCACTCCTGAGCCAGGAACTTACAGTTGTCATCTGACAAAGAACCGCTGACTAGAAGCTTTTAAAACTTTTACATTTTCTGAAGTCAGGGAACCATTAGTCACTGATGAACATTGATTGCTTTGTTGTAAACATACACATACCCAATATCAAGCATTTATTTGCGTTAGTCAAACCTTTTGTCTTAAGACCTTTGTTACATCCTTTGGCACTCTGTGGCAGAGGAGAACAAAATGATCCAAGGGAGAGATTGGTGTTGTTACATATCATGGGGCTCAATATTGGCGACGCCGCTTTTGTCTTCCCTCCCATTGGTGTGTTCTAAATAGAAAAAGTCAGAAATACATGGGCATTTAATTCTTACAAAGAGCAAACCTAAATGTGTTAGATTTAAAATTCTTAACTTTTGCAGGAATAATCAATATGTGACTTAACCAGCACTCACTAAAAAGTGATTTTAACATTTTTTAAAGTTTGGCAGCACCTCTGCAAGGTCTACAATTCAACTAAAATCAGACAGAGAATTTACTGTTAATTGGTAACAGGGAGTTCACAAGTTCTTGCAGCCAAATGCTAAAGCAGTAGGTGCAATTCATATTCTCTATCCACCTACACTTAGCTATATTACTCCACTGAAATACAAAACATCTGCATCAAGTTATAGGTATATATAAGTTCAGGTTTAACCTGGGTCTGTCACTTTAAGACCACCATTCAAGTATTTCCTGTGGGGAAATAGTCCAAAAATGCACAAATGCAGGTCAATTGGAGGTTAATTACTCCTGTTTTTGTTGTATTACAACACTGAGGACTGCAGTCAATCTTATTTTAGTTCAGAAAATAATTATAATTTTGTTAAGTTTAACGCTTAGAAAGAACAACCAAACATGTATTTATATAGCATCTTTCACAACCTCAGGATGTCCGAAAGTACTTCAGTCAATTAAGTACTTGGGAAGTGTGGTCACCGAGTGAATGCAGGGAAAGGTGGCAGCCAATTTGCACTCAGCAAGGTCCCAGAAACTGCAATGAGATACTGACAAGATGATCTGTTTTACTGATGTTGGTTAAGGGATAAATATTCGCCAGGACACCTCCCCTGCACTTCTTCAAATAGTGACATGGGATTTTTTACATCCATCTGGGAGAGAAGACAGCACCTCAGTTTAATGTCTCATCTAAAAGACGGCACTTCTGACAGTCCAGCACTTCCTCAGCGCTGCACTGTTATAAAAGCTAAAAAAAACTTGAATCTCCCCATATTACTGGAATTGTGCAAAGAGTTGACAATATTGCTGCAGCTGTTTTATTGCACAGTGCAACAAAGTGACTATATAGCAGTTGAGAACATTCCAATGCAGGGCCCCACATCAAATCTTAATCTGGTCTTTTCTCTCTCCAGATGTTAACTGCATTTCCAGAATTTTGTGTTTTCATTTTAGCATAGAAGACAGTTAAAGTATCGTCTGTTCGCAAGAATCAGGAAATAAGAAGTTAGGGATTAGCCCTGTGGACTTTAAACTTCTTGGAATATCACAATTGATATATAATCAGCACCTCTTACAGTAAATCATGACAGAATCAGTACTTACAAAGCCCAGAGAACTGATGAGAGACAAGATCTGGCCTGGAGTACGATAGTAATCCAGTTTTGGATTAATCATGGACGGTGTGTTGAGAATATCCATCATGTTTATTTCTTGAAACAAAAACGCAGAGTTAGAAATTCTTAGTGGTCAAATTGGCCTTATTTGGAATATGGAAATTTGTATTATATATATATATATAAAATGCATTTAAAATCAGGACTTCCAGCACTGCAGTTAAATAGGACAGTCCCACTTATTACTCAATAAAGTATATAGATTGATTTAAATTATGTAAAATTCACAGCAGCCCATTTCGTTATTACCTCTGTTCAGAGCAACTCTGGAGAGACCAAAATCAGTTAATTTGATGTGGCCCTGGTTAGAAATTAACATGTTGTCCGGCTTCAGATCTCTAAAAGAGACCAGAAGATCAGGTTATATTTCAACTCAAAAGAACATGCAAAATATGCCTCTTTACAATCTCCCTCCTCCTCTTTCTGTGCTGTGCGATGACACCATGCCCCCAATATGACCATTGGTATATACACAGTATGGTGATGAGCCATAAAGCTCCCAGCTTTGATCCTTGGTCTATGCTGAGTTTGCCGATCTCAACTGAGATGCCATATCTTGTCTCGAGATCCCTGGTCTAGAATGGGGGGTGGGGGTGGACATACTGGCCAGGATTTGATCCTAAAAGCGCATTCAATATCTGTTGTAGTAGCGGCAGGTTAATATTCTGCTGAATGAGCTACATTCCTATTCTGTGCCGAGCTGGCAGATCTCAGCTAGGACAACAGTCGGGACTAGTTGGCCTCAGTGCCCAGGGCTATGGTGTGTGGGGTTGGGCAGATCCAATCCACATTGCTCTCCAGCTATCCCATGTGGTGAGGATAATACTGGGGCTGATTGTGATGGACCCCCCCTTGATCATATAGCCTGTCAACACTGACCATCTATGCTCACACATGAAGAATGGTCAGAGGGCAGGGTATCAGAGGGCAGCTGACACCTACGGAACTGCATCCCAGCAGAGGTCGTGCTTCAGGAGAGCAGCAAAAATGTTCTGCTGGGTGAATGTTCCCAGCTTCAAAATTAACTTTTTATTATACAAGGTATAAATCACCAATTATCAGCAAACTGAAGACATTTATATTATATAACAAATATTGTTGCTGCAAACGTTCTTTCGTAGAGCAGTATCTAAATGACAATGTGCAGCAACTTGATGTCTGGTCTTATTGCAACAACAACTGCTTGTATTTATATTGCACCTTTAAAGTAGAAATACATCCCATGGCACTCCACAGAGGCATAATCAAAGAAAAATGGACACCGAGCAATACAAGGCCAAATTAGGAGGGGCGACTAAAAGCTTGTTCAAAAGATGGGCTTTTATGGGTCTTAAAGTTGGGGTGAGGGGCAGAGAAAGAGATAGAGGACTTTAGGGAGATAATTAGAGCATGGGGCTTAGGTGGCAACCAATGTGGGGTGAAGGGAAGGGGGATGCATAAGAGGCCAGAGTCGATGGAACAGAGAGTGGGGAAGAGGGAGTTTGTCAGGCTGGAGGAGGTTACAGAGATAGGGAGGCTATGAAGGGATTGAAACACAAGGATCGGCATTTTAAATGAGAAGCGTTGGGGGACCAGGAGCCAATGTATGTCAGAGAGGACATGGGTGATGAGTGAGTGGGACATGATGTAGTAGAGGATACGGGCAGCAGAGTTTTGGATGATGTGAAGTTTACAGAGTATGGAGGAAAGGAGGCCAACCAGGAGAGTATTGGAATAGTCGGGTCTGGAGGTGACCAAGGGATGGATGAGGGTTTCAGCCACAGATTGGCTGAGGCAGGCAATGCTAGAGGTGGAAGTAAGCAGTCTTAGCCATAAAGTGGATATGAAGTTGGAAGCTCAGCTTGGGGTCAAATAGGACGCTGAGATTGCGAACATCTGGTTGAACCAGAGACAGTGGTCGCGGAAGGGGATGGGATCAGTGGCAACAATATGGAGTTTGTGGCGGGGGCCAAAGACGATGGCTTCTAAATGTATAACTAGAGGAAATTGTGACTCATCCAAGACTGGATGTCGGACAAGCTGGCTGACAGCACAGAGGCAGTGGAAGGGTCGTAAAAGGTGGTAAAGAGGTAGAGCTGGGCGTTGTTAGCATACTTATGGAAGTTGACTATGTTTTTGGAGAATGTTGCCAAGGGGCAGCATGTAGATAGACATACGAAAATGTAGGACAGGAAAAGAACAGCTGGTCCATCTAGCCTGCCCCATACAGTTGTGATGGCTCATGCATCACGATTCAGACACTTCCTACTCAGCAGGAGCAATGTAATCTCATGGGAAGAGGATAGGACTAAGGGTACTTCCTTGGGGGACTCCAGAGGTAATGGTGCAGGGGCAGGAAAAGAAGCCATTTCTGTGGATGGGAGTAGAAGGGCCACGTGAGGAGCAAGGTTGAGGGGTGTGGCTGTGAATATGGGTAGGAGAGTTTATATGGAGGGAGAGGTTTAGAGAGGTCAGTGAAATCAAGAGGAGAGAGGGCAATGTGAGTTGAGATGGAGATTGAAATCACCGAGGATGAGGAAAGGAGGGAGGATATCTCGGGGAGAAACTCAGGATGGGCTTTGGGGGATGGTAGAGAACCAGGGATTTAAAGGAGAGGCAGGAGGGGTCGAACAGGTGAGGTGCTTGAAGGAGAAGGTGCCAGAGGAGCAGGGGGAAGAAATCAAGTTGTGATTTTGTGATAAGGGCCAAACCTCTACCAAGGTGGTTTGGGCAGGCAGATGGTAGCAAGTATAGCCAAGCAAGGAGACTTCATTAGAGAGCCACGTTTCAGACAAAGCCAGGGTGTCCATGCGATCATCCACAATAACGTAATAGATAGCAAAAGCCTCGATGGTGAGCGAACGGACATTCTGGAAGGAAAAGTGGAGAGCAGCAGTGATTGATCATAAAATTCACCTCCGTTAGGCAAAGTTCTAACTGCAACAATGTCAATCAAGAAGAGGAAAAGAAAAGGGGAACAGACCAAAATAAGAGTTTTTTTTTAAAGAAGATATTCAAAGTTATCTATAAATCCACTTCTCAGTGCAGTACACAACAATACAGGTCACAAAGGCCATCGATTCCATGCCTGGTCTGTGCAGAGGTAGTTAATCTTAGCCAGGGCAGCTCAGGGGTACTACAGTCAGTCTCAAAATGCCAGAGTTAGGAAATGGAAGGGAAGAGCCAGCTGGGGTTCCAACTCTCTCTCAATATCCAGCGGCTGCTACAGCAAAGTGAATGTGTTTGGATGAGGGGAGGAAAGGACCAGACTTGGCTGTACTGTCCTTCACGATTAATTAGCCTGACAGCACTCATCATCTTGGCTCAGGTTTGAAGAAAGCCCAATTGGGCAAAGTACCAGAGGGCTGTCAACCCATGTGGAACTGTATCCCAGCACATCAGTGCCTTAAGGAAAGTTGGGGAGCAAACAATGGGGGGGGGGGGGGGGGGCGGGGGAGTCAATGAACATGCACAATCACACGTCATAAGTGTTAGTTCAGTCTTACTGTACCTATGAATAATACCATGTCTGTGTAAATAATCCAAAGCAACAGCAACCTCAGAGATGTACGTTACAGCCATGTCTTCATCAAAATAGCCATAAATATGAAGCAGAGACTTCACATCCCCACCAATAAGATACTCCATCACCTGAGGGAAAGAAAAAGATTGGTCTATTTTCTCTTTGCCTAGAAAACCAGTACCTTGCATTTAGTTTCAGAAACATATAAAATAAAGCCATTATATGGTCTAGCAATCACGCAGATCTTTTTAAAACTTATTTTAAATTGCCACATTAGCCAGCATATTCTACTGTTTCCCCACTAGACTCTTCTCTCAAAGCCCAGCCGCATGCCTGCAACAAGTTGCAAGGCTATCTCTCCAGCTGTTTGCAAGTTAACAAACATCTCAATTCTGTGTCTCTGGCCTCTTGCGCATCCCCACCCTCCCTTCGCCCCACCATTAGCAGCCTTGCTTTCAACCACCTAGGTCCCACTCTCTAAAACTCCCTTACTACACCTCTTCACTTCCCTCTCCTCCTTTAAGACCCTTCTTAAAACCACCATTTTGACCAAGCGTTTAGTCACTCTTCCCAATCTCTCCTTTTTTAGCTTGTCGTCCATTTTTCTTAACGTGTCTGTGAAACAACTTAGAACATTTATCTACATTAAAGGCACTATATAAATGGAAGTAGTTGTTATATTAAAGAAACAACCTCCTTTAAGCATTTAATAAATATTATTGTATTGGCTTTTTTCTGCAATATACTGCACCCGAACAAAATTACAGCATATACTTACGAGGTAAACATTGTTGGCAGACTGCAGTGAATAGTACAAGTGCACAATGAAAGGGCTTTTACTAAGAGCTAGTGCAGCTCTCTCAGCCTGCAATTGGTGCACCATGTTTTTATGTATCAGATCAGCTTTCTTGACAACCTTGGGTGAGAGGAGAGGAAGAGACAAAACAAAAATATGAAAACTTCCTTTTAGATATTTAAACATTTTTACATACATCAAATATTGGAAGTTTAGAATTTTTATCCTCTTCATTTTACAGCAACTCATTCATCAGTTTTTTCCCCCAACTTAAAAGTTATATAACTGTTTCACACACTAAATTTAAAAAAAATTGGGGGCATTCAAGTAACTTCCCTCTTCATTTTCTTCACCCAGCTTAAAGTGAATTTGGTATTTGTTGGTGGAAAAAAGACATAGTCTTGCAGTTAACCAAATGAAAGTGACTATTTCTGCTTGAGGCTCCCCCCATGACCCCTGAGCAGTCCTACCCTCCCAATTCTTTTACTTTTTAAATGCTTATAAAAGCCTTTACTATTTCCTTTTATGTCATCTATGTAAGAATAAGCCATTTGCTGTAAATTTTGCTGTAACTTGACCAAACTTAAAAGTTGACTATTTAATATACAGTAAACTCTTTCTTATCCGGCACCTATGGGACCAGGATGATGCCGGTTGATGAAAAATTCTGGATAACAGAGAGGTATACCTACCAAGGCAATTTTTAATACAAACAAAAATAAAAACCACTGACTAACTCGGCCACCGCGGGAGACTCGGACTCGGCAAAACGAGTGCTGGATGGATTCGGCAAGATTACCAGTTATCTATTTTGCTGGTTTTTAAAGTATTCCGGATGATTAAGTGCTGTTTAAACAAGAGTTTACTGTACCAGCATGCTTTGAGAAGCTGAGAGGTTCCTGTGGGAACTTGTACGAAAACTGTTCTCAGATAAAGAAGCCCTTGGACAGGAAGAGAGACTTTCTGCTACGGTTGTAAGCTGTGAAAGCTGCCAATTGTCTTTCACCAGATAAGGAAAACAGACTTTGAGAGTTTTGTGGGAACAGACTATTGAACTGTAGAAGCATCTTCAGACTTTGGAATGTAACCGGCTTGAAGGCCCATGGATGCTTAACGGACTAATGATAAGTGGGTCTGAGAAACAACTGCTGACCATTACTAACATAATTTGGGACACGTAGGCAGTGGGAGGGTTGCCAAGTTTTAGGGTATAAGGGGTGCTGTTTCAAGACACTCAGGGCTGCAGCCGGGGGACCTGGTCAGTTGCCAGAAATCATACGTTTAGTCACTGCCAGATTGACCACTCGCTGGAGTTCGTACGTATGTGGTGTTTTGCTTGAGCTTAAAGTAAAGGGATAGCTTTGTGTATGCTGAGGTATAATTGGGAATTATTATATGCTACATAACTGTTGGATGCTTACTTGTAATCTCTTGCTGATTTTAAAGTAAAAGAAGTTTCACAGATTCATTGGGTTTTGTGCTGTCTGTTCAACAGGTCTGAACTTTGGAAGCTGTTGGACAGGGCGAGGGGCGATTTCCATACATCTTACATTGACTAGCATTTTTTCATATTCAATTTTAACCCTAATTTCATTTTTCATCTTCCCACTACACTTCCTATATTCCTTGGTTATCTTTAGTATAGTTACTCTAATTTTAATCAATTCCCTCTCTTTAAACTTTCAGTTTAGTTTTAATCTCTATTTATCCATAGAACTCGACTTTGATGCATCTAATTTTGCTTTATAGGAATATATTTATTTTACACTCATCTCTTACAAGAACTTCTCTTATAACTCCACTCACTTCTTTTAAATGCAAGACATGTCACTATGGGAACCCACATGGGTCTCAGTTATACCTGCCTTTGCATTGGCTATGTGAAACACTCTATGCTTCAAATCCACTTAGGCCTCCTCCTTGACCTCTTCCTCCAATATATTGATGACTGTATTGATGGTACTTCCTGCTCTCGGTTCAATCTGGGCAATTTCATTAACTATGCTTCCAGTTTCTATTCATTCCTCATCTTCACGTGGTCCGTCTCTGACTCTTCCCTTCCTGGACCCCTCTCTCTCCCCATCTATTTCAATGGGCTTTTTACAGACATTTATTACAAGACCACCATCTCCCACAACTATCTTAATTATGCTTCTTCCTACCCTATCCCTCCTGTAAGGACTCCAACCCTTTCTCCAACTCTGTCAGATTTGGACTGATGACTCTACTTTCCAGACCAGAGCTTCTGAAATATCTTCCTTTCCCCTCAGCCAAAATTCCCCCTCCAGTGTTCAACAGGACACTTGACCATTCTCACCCCATTTCCTGGGTCTCTGCATTTACACTCTCATCCTTTCCAAACGAAAGCAAGTCCTCCCCCCCCCCCCACCGCCGGCACCTTCCATCCCACCAGTGTCTCCATTCACCAAATCATTTTCCATCATTTCTGCCACCTACAGCACAATTCCATCCACCAAGCACATTTTCCTTTCCCCCTCCACCTTACAGAGGGACACATATCCATTTATCGATCACCTGGCACCTGCTTGTGCAAACACAGGTGTAACATCTGTCCATTTATTTCCTCCCACACCAATCTCCAGCTCCCAAAACACTCCCTCCACATGATACTAAGCAGAATCACACACACTCACTCTCAACTTGTATTTGCTGCCCACGGTGTCGTTTCCTCTACACTGGGGGCAATCCAACACAAATTAAGTGATAACTTTCTGAGGCAAATGTGGCCCTGATCGCCCTGTGGTTCTCCACTTTGATCTCTGTGTCTTTGGTCTCCTGCACTTCTCCAATGAAGCTCAATGCAAGTTTCAAGAACAGTATTTCATCTGTCTGCTGGGCACTATGCAACCCTCTGGTATGAACATTGACTTTTGTAACTTCAGCTACAACTGCTATTTTCTTCACAGCAGTGGTGGGTGCTTGAGAAGTGGGGAGGGCCCATCAGCGTCCAGGGAGGGAGCCAGTCTGACATTTGGGTCAGAGACCCTTAGTCAGAGCACGGTGCTGGCATGGGTCGGAGCCAGAGATGTCAACCTGTTCTTCTACTCTCGTGACTGTCATATCTATTGTGTTTCTCTTACATTTTCTGATTTAATTTCATATCTATATTATGGTTTTATCTTGCTTATTTTTCCACCTTTTCATTTGTATGGCTCTTTCTTTTGTCTTTCCACCGACCACCCAACACTCACCGCCCCCACCCAGGTCATTTAACCCGCCCCTTGTTATGATTGGCATTTCTGTTGGTTCTTGCCCCTCCTTTATTTCTTTTCATTTGTTTTACCAACCTTACTAAAATGCCTGTTCATTGTTCAGTTCTGATGAAGAGTACACACCCAAAACGTCATAACCTCTCTTTTCTCTTTGCAGATGCTGATTGACCTGGGTGTTGCCAGCAATTTCTGCTTACATTTCAGATTTCCATTTGCAGTTTTTCCTTTTTATTTTACTGGTTTAGATCCATCTTAGTTATTCTTCTAAAGGTGGCGTTATCAGCAGTGACAATGTCACCTTGAGCTTTTAACAATTTTGATCCTTTTTCTATCTTGAAGTTTTAGTCCTGTTTTCAATTCAGCAGCCAACGGTGTAGAACCGGTGTTTGCCATCTCCTGAATAATAATCCCCTTCCCTCGATCAGTATCACAACAAGGTCATTGAAACCAACAGGGAAAAAGACTTAATGTATCACATGTCACAATGTTTTTTTTTAAATGTCAAAGTCAACCCGTACAGTCGATGTCTGATGATCCAACGGAAAACTGGGGAGTAAAAGCCAGACACTTTGTAATATATGGGTCCAAGTAAAATCTTAACCCATCCAAACCTGTTTCTACCCCAATCCCAGGAAACATGCTCGGACATGACTAACTGTCATAGGAAAAAAATATATGTAACCTCTGAACACATTTCAACACGACCATCGTGTTTCAGAACATGCCTCGTTTAGTTTTGATCATATTTAAGCAGCAAGTCTTCGGCTATGGTTACGGCGCCCAGTACTTGCCTTGACGGCGTACAGCCTCTTCTCATCGTGTTTCTTCCGAGCCAGGTACACTTTGCCGAACGCCCCGCGGCTGATGGGTTTGATGATAGCGAAGTCCTCGATGCTGGGGGCTGCCGGCACCTTGATCACCTGCACATCCCTGTACAAGCCAGCAGGACAGACAGCGCCTTTGCTCTGAACCTCCATGCCCCCAGTTGGAACCCAGAGACCATTCCTCCCGATGCCAGTGGAACACACGGACCGAACGCCTCGCCGGCGGCCGCGCGCTCACTTTTCAAAACTGTTCCGCTCGGGTCCTTCGCCCAACCGTCAGCTCCCGACAGGTGTCTCGGTGATTTCACAAACATGTCGAATTGGAACAATAGCTCACATTAATAAAGTCACCCGTTTCGGGAGGGGGGGGTGTTGTCTTTTGTTTTTGTACTCGCTTTCCGACTGACTTTTGAAAAAAAAATCTCTCTTTAATCCGTGTGTTTTGACAAACGTGAGCAGGCACTGCCAAAGCTGCATCAATGGGTCCTCGCAGCGGCCTGGAGCTGTGGCGCAGGTTGTATTGGCGGATTTATCGAATCATTTATTTATTCTTTAACGCCGCTAAAGGGTTTGTGCAGCGTTCGGAGCCGTTTGCAACATATTTGAGTAGAAACTAGAGCAAACAGCCCCCCTTTCGCTGGTGACTGATGGTCGCACGAAATTGGAAACAAATAGTTGGAAACACGCAGCAGGTCAGTCAGCACCTGTGGAGAATTTTGAAGAAGGCTCTGCACCCATAGAATCATTGAAACTTACAGCACAGGAGGAGGCGGCCATTCGACCCGTCGTGCCTGTGCCGGCTCTCAGAAAGAGTCCCACGGCCCCGCTTTTTGTCCGTAACTCTAAGTTCTTCATCCTCAAGTACCTGTCTAGCTCCCTTTTTAAAGTTATTTATGGAATCCGCTTCCACCACCATTCAGGTAGATCATTACAGATCCCGACAACACTTGAGTGAAAAATTCTCATCTCCTATCTTAGATCGTTTGCCAATTATTTTGAATCTCTGACCTCTGGTTATTGACCCACTCGCCAGAGGGAACAGTTTTTCTCTATCTACTCTAGCAAAACCTCTCTCATCCTGAAAATCTCCTATTAGGTAACCTCTTGACCTCTGTTCCAAGGAGAACAGTCCTAACTTTTCCAACTTCTCGTAACTGAAGTCCCTCATTCCGCTAAACCCCTCTTCTAAGGCCTTTACATCTTTTCTGAATTGTGGTGCCTGAATTGTCCACAATACTCCAGCTGAGGCCTAACCAGTGATTCATAAAGTTCTAGTATGATCTCTGCTTTTATATTCTATTCCTGTTTATAAACCCATGTAACCCGTATGCTTTTTAACCACCTTATCAACTTGCCATGCCACCTCTACGGATTTATGTATATGGACACCAAGGTGTCTCTGCTCATCTTCGGCAGCACCTCCCAAACCTGCGACCTCAACCACCTAGAAGGACAAGGGCAGCAGACGCAGGGAACACCATCACCCGAAAGTTCCCCTCCAAGTTACACACCATCCTGACTTGGAAGTATATCGCTGTTCCTTCATCGTCGCTGGGTCAAAATCTTGGCACTCCCTCCCTAACAGCACTGTGGGAGTACCTTCACTACAAGGACTGTAGCGGTTTAAGGCTGCGGCGGCTCACCACCACCTTCTCAAGGACAATTAAGGATGGGCAATAAATGCCGGCCTTGCCAGCGATGCCCACATCCCAGGAATGAATAAAAAAATTATACTTTTCAAAATTGTGCCATTTATAGTATACTATCTTTCCATATTAGTCCTCCCAAAGTGTATCACTTCACACTTCTCCGCATTGAATTCAATCTGCCATGTTTCTGCCTATTTCACCATCCAGTCTGTCATCCCAAAGCCTATAACTATCCTCATCACTATCTACTACTTTTGTCTAGTTTCATATCATCTGCAAACTTTATAATGCTGCTCCCTCCACCCGAGTCCAGGTCATTCATAAAAATTAAGAGTAATGGACCCAAAACTGACGCTTGGGGAACACCACTGCAAACCACCTCACAGTCTGAAAAACATCCGTCCACCTTCCTGTCACTGAGCCAATTTTGTATCCGTACCGCCACTTTCCCCTTAATTCCAACCCAAAATATTAACTTGTCTCGATCTGCTGTGTGTTTCCTGCATTTTTAAGTTTCAGATTTCCAACGTCTACAGTATTTTACTTTTTTTTAAACAAAGATCTCTTTAAACCCAAATGGATGATTGTCACTTTTTAATGAGTGACACTGACGAGTCTGCTACTGAAATGATGACCTCATAAGAAATCAGGAACAGTAGAAATAGTTGATTTGTCAGATTACTTTTGAATATGAAAATCATCTAAGCATACACATTTTTAATATATACTTCCTTCAGCTCTTTACGTGATAATTGTTATGTTTATTCCTACATTCTATTAAAATATGGTTGAATGTGCTGCTTAACGGAGAACCATTAGTTTTGGTCTTCATTCCAACTGAGTGATTCCAGTGATGTCAATGACAGCGAGGAGCTGATCTTGATTATCCCTCATATTAATGGGGACTGACACTATGAATCTGACGCTGCCTGACTTTGGAAAAAGAGTATCAGCTGGGTGCTGCTATAAAATAAGTGGGAGCTTTCCAGGGTTGTTTAGCTTTGGCTAGGAATGCTTACCTCTGGCCCCCTGGCTTCGGCTGAAGCGGCCCTGTTCCTTGCAGTACAGAAGTAATATCCAGTTTTTTATGGTACCTTATTCTACTCTTTTTGCCGATGACTTTGTATTGACTGGCTTGCATCTGTAAATTTGCCTTGCTCCCTGATTTAAAATACATTATACTGTTCTTACTGTGTCTTATCTTTATCATGCTCATGTTTCCGTCTGTCACCTCCAGTCTCAACTTTTCTAATGGATTCCTCGCTGGTATCCCTAGCCTCACATAAATTCAAAATCATCCAGAACTTTGCCAACCACATCTTATCCCGCACAAAATCCCACTCACTAACCTACCCTATCTTGGCCACCCTCAGTTGGATCCTTGTCCCCTTGTGTATTGTTTTCAAAATCCTCATCCTCATCTTCAAATCCCTCCACAAGCCCACTACTCCCTAGCTGTACAACCTCCTTCAGCCTTGTGTTCCTGCTGCACCTTAAGCTCTTCCAATTCTGATCTACTGTGTATTTTCCCCTCCCTCTGTTCCACCAGCAATGGCAATGTCTCCATTGTGGAACTCTTAACTCCCTCTGCATTAATGAATATCTCTTCACCTTCAAAAGTCTCTTTAAAATCTATCTCGTAACAGTACCACAGCCACCTCTCCTAACCTCTTAGTTTTGCTTGTGTCTGATTTCCATTTATGAAATGCCTTGCAATGTTTTGCTATGTTAAAGGCTCTGTATGTATGTTTAGTTCTCTATATAAGAACATTTAAGTAAAAATGTTAACAAAATAGATGGTTGATTTGAGTTTGTTCTTTTTACCTCTCATAAGGCTTCTACCTTCCATTATTCTCTTTGTTATAGCATTAATAGATCCATAGAAAAATAAGTGGTTTTCACTTTATCTCCTGCTCAGAGTGGAATGGAATATTCATCATTCACCCAGATAGGTGCAGCCACAACTCAAGAAGCTTGACACCATCCAGGAGAGAGAAGTTTGCTTGATGGGCACCCCAACCACCGTGCCCTGTGGCTGCAGTATGTACTAATAATGGGATGCTCTGTAGCAACTCACCAGCTTACTGTGATAGCACTTCCCAGCCCCATGATTTCTACCACCAAGAAGGGCAAGAGCAGCAATGTCATGGAAACACCATGTTCTCCTCCAAGTCACACAGCATCCTGATTAGGACATAGCCCGCCATTCCTTCATCACGCTGGGTCAAAATCCTGCGATTCCAAACTTAATACCTTTTGTGGGAATGCCATCATCACAGTACTGTAGCGATTTAAGGAAAAGGCCCACCACCAATCATTTTCAATGTTCAGTGTGTGCTGAAAGATAGCTCATAAGAAGCATCTTGACATCTCAAGAAGGATAGTAAAGTTTGTAATTTCTGTAACATAATAATGTTTTGCACTGAATACTGTTCATTTACTTGTTTTATTTAAATAAATTGTCTGTTGGGTTATAGCCTGAGGCTCAATCTGATAGATTGCATATTCAGTCTGCCTACTGAAGAGGTGAGAATCACTTGGCAACATATGATATTGTTGTCATACAGTGGCAAGGGTTCTCTGCTTGATCCCTGTGTCTTGTGTTGTTTACCTAGATATTGCATGGGTAAAAGCACACTTCAAATTGTAGAGGATGTATGGTTCACACATAGGAGTGGTCAGTGACACTGAACCCAAGTAAAATATCTAGTGTAACCCCCAAAAAAGTATAAATACAATTTCACTTTTCTATTTCCACTTACAAATGATCCTTCCAGATTCTTTAAAAGTGGCAGTCTATTTCTTCTCTCACTCGACAATTGGCAGCAGCCAATTGGCTTGGCTCCCAGTCCTCCAATGCCTTGATTTTAAAATTCTCATCCTCGTGTTCAAATCCCTCAGTGGCCCTATCTCTGTAACCTCCGCCAGCCCATCAACTCTCTGAGAGCTCTGCGTTCCTCCAACTATGGCCTCTTGTGCATCCCCCACTACCTTTGCCCCACCATTGGTGGGCGTGCCTTCAGCCATCTAGGGCCTAAGCTCTGGAATTCCTTCCCCGAACCGCTTTGCCTGTCTACTTCTCTCTCTAAGACGCTGCTTAAAACCTACCTCTTTGACCAAGCATTTGGTCACCTGTCCTAATGCCTCCTTCTTTGGCTAGGTGTCAATTTTTGTCTGATTACGCTCTTGTGAAGCTTCTTGGGACATTTTACTGCATTAAAGGCACTATATAAATGCAAGTTGTTGTCTTTGGGAGAACAATACCAAAATTTGACAACATAAAAGTTTGCCAAACTGCTAGGCGAACTGTGAAATATCTTAAGAGGACAGGTTAGCAGAATGGGTAGACAGATGGCAAATGCAATTTAATGTGGATAAGTGTGAGATAAATAGATTTTTGGAGGAAAGAAGGAAGGGGAGATTACACTTAAATATGCTGAAGGGTGTGGAGGAAGTTTAGACACACAAAAAGTGCAGTTGGGGGTCGGTAGAACAATAAAAAAAAAAGGCAATGGCATTTTGGGTTTATAAATAGGGGCGTAGGGTACAAGAGCAAAGAGGTGATGATAAATTTGTATAAGGCTGCAATTAGAGCATTTTCGGCCATATTGTCATGGGGCCATAAGGTGTCATCCTTGGCTCAGTGGTATCACTCACGCCTCTGAGTCAGAAGATTGTAGGTTCAAGCCCCACTCCAGAGACTTGAGCGCATAATCTAGACTGAGACTGAATAAGTGCAGCACTGGCAGAGGGTGCCGTCTTTTGGATGAGACGTTAAACCGAGGCCCTGCCTGCCCCCTCAGGTGGATGTAAAAGATCTTATGGCACTATTCGAAGAAGAGCAGGGAAGTTCTCCCGGTGTCCTGTCCCAACATTTATCCTTCAACCAACATCATTAAAACAGATTATCTGGTCATGTATCTCATTGCTCTTTGTAACATCTTGCTGTGCATAAATTGGCTGCCGTGTTTCCTTACATTACAACGAGTACATTTCAAATATTATTGTCAGTAAAGGGCTTTGGGATGTCCTCAGGTTCTGAAATGTACTATATAAATGCAAGTCCTTGCCTTTATGTACAGATACAGAGAAAGTTTGTGAAACATACAGAAGATAAAGAAAGCAGGGGAAAGGGAAGCACTTACAGAAAGAGGAAGAGACTGAGAGAAGTCAAAGATAGAGATAGAGAAAATAATGAGAAAGTGTGCGAGAAGTATACAAAGAGGGAGACGAAATAACTAGAGATTAACTAGTTGTTTAAAAACAGTGAAAATGATACATGTACATCCTCATTTAAAAAAGGAAAATAAGAACCACTACTTTTTAAGTGCAATACAATGATTTGTAAACTTGTGTTAAACCTTTTGATCTCTAAATAAAAATGTCCTTCAGTTGTGTCCACATAACTTTTACCCTCTTATGCAACTGGAGAAGAATGTTGCGAGCGCAGCTTAAATTAAACATATTAGAAAATAGGTCACACCACACAGAGATTGCACAATATATCTGGTCTGTTAACATAAGAACATTAGGAGTAGGAGTAGGCCATTTGGCTCTTTGAGCCTGCTCCGCCATTCAATAAGATCATGGCTGATCTTCTACCTCATCTCCACTTTCCTGCACTATCTCCATATCCCTTGATTTCCTTAATATCCAAAAATCTATTGATCTCTGTCTTGAATATATTCAACGACTGAGCCTCCACAGCCCTCGGGTAGAGAATTCCAAAGATTCACCACCCTCTGAGTGAAGAAATTTCTCCTCAGTCCTAAATGGCCAACCTCTTATTCTGAGACTGACCCCTGGTTCTCGACTCCCCAGCCAGGGGAAACATCCTCCCTGCATCTACCCTGTCAAGCCCTGTAAGAATTTTGAATGTTTCAATGAGATCACCTCTCATTCTTCTAAACTCTAGAGAATATAGGCTTAGTCTACTCAATCTCTCCTCATAGGACAATCCCCCCATCCAATGGTTGCAAAGTGGCCAAGGTTGGGAACTAAATATTCCAGGATACTTAACTTTTAGAAGAGATAGGCAAAATGAAAAAGGAGGAGGGGTAGCCCTGATAAAGGATGGGATAAAGACAGTAGAGAGAAAGGATCTTAGCTCCAAAAATTAAGAAGTAGAATCAGTTTGGGTGGAGCTAAGGAACAGCAAGGGGCAGAAAACATTAGTGGGAGTTGTTTATAGGCCCCCAAACAGTAGTTGTAATGTCGGGCAGAGTATAAATCAGGAAATTAGAGGTGCGTGTAACAAGGGGAATACAGTAATTATGGGGGATTTTAATCAACATATAGACTGGGCAAACCAAATTTGCAGTAATAATGTGGAGAACGAATTCATGGAATGTATGCAAGATAGTTTTCTAGATCAGTATGTTGAACTTCTTAAACTTCTTTATCCAGAGAGTGGTGAGAATGTGGAACTCGC
The DNA here is from genome assembly GCA_030390025.1 of Squalus acanthias. Classification (NCBI taxonomy): domain Eukaryota; kingdom Metazoa; phylum Chordata; class Chondrichthyes; order Squaliformes; family Squalidae; genus Squalus; species Squalus acanthias. Next base: position 142,591,180 of record CM059428.1, read on the forward strand.
TACCACAGGGAGTGGTTGAAGCGAATAGTATAGATGCATTTAAGGGGAGGCTAGACAAGCATATGAGGGAGAAGGGAATAGAGGGTTATGCTGGTAGAGTTAGATGAGGAAAGACAGGAGGAGACTCGAGTGGAGCATAAACGCCGCATGGACTGGTTGGGCCGAATGGCCTGTTTCTGTGGTGTATATCCTATGTAAGTAGTGTACTTGAATGAGAAAATTGTGTCAATGATTGACCTGGTCACAAATATAGCTACCTGGTCAATTATTAGACCAATAGACAATGATTGTTTGAAAAAATCCATTTTTGGGGATCATTTTTAACCAATCCGTGCCCAATTTTTTGGCTTTAACTTTCACAACAAAACGATTGCTGGAAGCAGGGAAGCAAAGAAAGCATGTAAGTAAAATCATTGAAATTACAGCACAGAAAAAGGCCATTTGGTTCACTGCCCTTCTGCTGGTGGTAGCTCTTCAACTGGAGCTATCCACTGTAATGCCATTTATCTGCCCTTTTCTTATGTCCTTTTATGTATTTCCTCTTCAAAAACTTATCCAGTTCTCTCAGAAATTATGTTACAGTGTCTGCCTCAATAATAATTTGTTCTAAAGCATTTTATATTCTAATAACTCTCTGTGTGGAAACAAATGTCGAACTGCCCTCGTTGTTCTTTGTGATATTTCTGAGCCTATGCTCTCTTGTTCCCAATTTATCACCCAGTGGAAGTAATCTTTCACTAATTATCCTCTCAAAATCTTTCATAATTTTGAAAACCTTTATTAGACCCCCCTCCACGTTTCCCTACCATTTTTTGATATTTCTTTCATAATTTTAACATCTCATTCACAGTTTCATTCTAGTGAATCTTCACTGTAATCTCTTCAACCCTTCAATCTATTTCCCTGTAATCTGTTGCCCAGAACTGTATGCAGTACTCCAGCTGTTACCTTCTACAAATTCAACATAAATTTCTTCTGAATAATAAAAAAAACTGCAAATGCTGGAAATTAAAAACAAAAATGCTGGAAATACACAGCGGGTCATGCAGCATTTATAAAGAGACAGGTTAATGTTTTGTTTGTAGGGCCCTTTTTTACAATTGAAAGTTTCAAGATAATTATCCCCTTAGTAGAGGGGTCAATAACCAGGGGGCATAGTTTCAAGGTAAGGGGAGGGGGTTTGAGGAAAAACTTTTTCACCCAGAGGGTGGTTGGAATCTGGAACTCACTGCCTGAAAGGGTGGTAGAGGCAGGAACCCTCACAACATTCAAGAAGCATTTAGATGAGCACTTGAAACGCCATAGCATACAAGGCTACGGACCAAGTGCTGGAAAATGGGATTAGAATAGATAGGGCTTGATGTCCGGCGCGGACACGATGGGCCGAAGGGCCTCTTTCTGTGCTGTATAACTCTCTATGACTATAATTAAGGCCATTTGTAGGGTGGAAGAACAAATTAAGAGAAGGGAGAAAATAAAACATACTCCAACCACAGAGAGAAGGTTAATGATCTGCAAACTGCTTAATAGAAAGTAGAGACCTCTGATGTTATCAAAGATTGCCTTAGTGAGCCGATCAAAATAACATTGAAGCGTGTAAATAACTAAGATGGGGAAAAGCCCACACAAGGATAAAAAAGGGAATAAGATGGAGTAGATGGGGGGAAAAATTGAGACGTCAGAGATCTGAAATGAAATAGAAAATACTGGAAAAACAGTTGGCCCGCCAATCCCCCAAAGAGAAAAAAAGGTCAATATCTTTGTTTTTATATTCAATATGAAACCTGGAATCCTATTCAGATAACTGACCAATCGAGTGATGCATTTATTGCAAGGATTCACCTTCAGGTGTCAATGATCTTAAGTAGAAGCAAGTCAAAAACTTATGATGAACAATTTATAATTATAAGACATTTCCTACATTACAACAGTGACTACACTTCAAAAGTACTTAATTGTAAAGCGCTTTGGGACATCATGAAGTTGTGAAAGGTGCTATATAAATGCAAGTCATTCTTTGTTTCTTTTTATCCTTTCTTTAGACGAGTACTTGAGAGAATAGGGAATAAAAAGATATGCTGAATGGCTGAGCTGAGGTAGATGGATTGGGAGGAGACTCATGTGGAATATCAACACCAGTACAGACTAGTTAGGTCGAATGGCCTGTTTCTGTGCTGTATATTCTATAATTCTATTTATATTTTTAATGGCTTTTTCTACCTGGACTCCCACCTTTAAAGTTGTACCCCTAGATTTCTCTATTCTTCTGCTCTGTTAAAAATCTTAATATTTAGGATGTACTTCCTGTTATATCTTTGGTATTTCTTTACTCATTTTTACTCTAGATAGTTTTGGCTTCTGTGTCAGACTACTTCATAGGTAAGCTCTCACTTATGTGCCCCAGAGAGCGTTTTCACTTGCCCTAAGTAAATTCATAACATGCCCAGTGGACAAACAGAAAGCACTTTCAGTTTTATTTCAGCTATTGGTTTTATCATATGATCCTTCTTGTCACTTGAGATATTAGGGCTATTCCTATAGAGTCATAACGGCACAGAAGGAGGCCATTCAGCCCATCGAGTCTGTGCTGGCTCTCTGTAGAGCAATCCAGTCAGTCCCATTCCCCCGCTCTATCCCCGTAGCCCTGCAAGTTTATTCCCCTCAAGTGCCTATCCAGTCTCCCCTTGAAAACATTGAGTGTGTCCGCTTCCACCACTTCCGTCAGCAGCAAGTTCCAGGTCCTCACCACTCGCTGCGTAAAAAAGTTTTTCCTCATGTCCCTCCTGTATCTCGTGCCCAAAACCTTAAATCTGTGTCCCCTAGTCCTTATACCATCAACGAGTGGGAACAGCCTTTCCTCGTCTAGCCTATCTAAACCCGTCATAATCTTGTACATCTCTATCAAATCACCCCTCAACCTCCTTTGCTCTAATGAAAACAAATCCAGCTTCTCCAACCTGTCCTTGTAGCTAAGATCCCCCATCCCCAGAACCATTCTGGTAAATCTTTGCACTCTCTCAAGGGCCTTCACATCCTTCCTAAAGTGTGGTGACCAGAACTGGGTGCAATACTCCAGTTGTGGCCTAACTAGCGCTTTATAAAGGTTCAGCATAACTTCTCTACTTTTGTACTCAATACCTCTATTTATGAAACCTAAGATCCCATATGCTTCACTAACCATTCTCTCAATATGTCCTGCAACCTTCAGGGACCTATGCACATTAACTCCCAGGTCCCTCTGTCCCTGCACACTCTTTAAAACTGTGCCATTAAGTGTATATTGCCTCTCCCTATTCCTTCTGCCAAAATGCATCACCTCACACTTCTCTGTATTAAATTCCATCTGCCACTTGTCTGTCCATTCTGCTAGCCTTTCTATGTCCTGTTGCAGTCGATTGGTATCATCCTCACTGTTTGCCACACCCCCAAGTTTGGTGTCATTGGCAAATTTAGAAATTCTACTTTGTATTCCAATATCCAGGTCATTTATATATCACAAAAAAAGCTGTGACCCCAGCACTGACCCTTGGGGAACACCACTGTCTACCATCCTCCAGTCTGAAAAACAGCCATTTACCACAACTTGCTGTTTTCTGTCCTTAAGCCAATTCCTTATCCAAGCTGCCACTGACCCACCTATTCCATGAGCCTCAATTTTGTTAGCCAGCCTTCTATGTGGTACTTTGTCAAACGCCTTCCTAAAATCCATGTAGACAACATCCATTGCATTCCCTTCATCAATCCTCCCTGTTACTTCATCAAAAAATTCAATTAGATTAGTCAAACATGATCTGCCTTTTACAAATCCATGTCGGCTCTCCTTAATTAGCTTAAACCTCTCCAAGTGCCCGTTAATTTTTTCCTTGATTATTGTTTCTAAAACTTTACCCACCACTCTTGTTAAACTGACCGGCCTGCAGTTACTAGGATTGTCCTTACACCCTTTCTTGAACAATGGTGTCACATTTGCCACTTTCAAATCCTCTGGCACTTCCCCTGCATCTAGGGAAGATTGGAAAATTATGGCAAGCCCTTCCGCTATCTCCTCCCCCGATTCCCTTAGCAATCTGGGATGCAAGCCATCTGGACCAGGCGACTTATCCACTCTAAGCATACCCAGCCTTTCTAGTACATCCTGTCTATCAATTTTCACCCCTTCCATTGCTTCTACCTTTTCCACTGCTACCGATATTTTGTCAGCATCCACCTCCTTAGTAAACACCGATACAAAGTACTCATTGAGTATTCTAGCCTTGCCCTGCGCCTCTAAGCACATATCACCTTCTTTGTCGCTAATAGGCCCCACCCCGCCTCTTACTACCCGCTTACTGTAGAAGATTTTTGGGTTCCCTTTTATGTTAACTGCCATTCTACTCTCATTCTCTCTTTGCCAATCTTACTTTCATCTTCACTTCCCCTCTAAACTTATTGTATATGGTCTGGTTCTCCCTTGAAGAATTCACCTGACATGCATCATACACCCTCTTTTTTTGTTTCATCATCTTCTCTATCTCCCTCATCATCCAATGAGCTGTTGCTTTGGTTCCCTTACCATTCCCTCTTGTTGGAATGTACCGAGCCTGTACTTGGAACATCTCCTCCTTAAAGATCACCCATTGTTCCGTTACAGTTTTTCCTGTCAGTCTTTGGTTCCATTTTACCCTGGCTAGATCCTTTCGCATCCCATTGAAGTTAGCCCTATTCCAGTTTAGAAGTTCCACTCTGGATTGTTCCTTGCTCCTCTCCATTGCTAATCTAAGTCTTATGATACGATGATCACTCGTACCCAAGTGTTCTCCCACAGACACTTGGTCGACCTGGCCCACCTCATTCCCCAGCACCAGATCCAGCAATGCCTCCTTCCTAGTTGGGCCAAGAACATGCTGATCAAGGAAAATTTCCTGAACACATTTCAGAAAATCCTCCCCCTCCTTTCCCTTTACTCTAGCATTATCCCAATCGATATTTGGGTAATTAAAGTCCCCCAATATCACCACTCTATAGGTCTTGCATATCTCTGCGATTTCCCTGCAGATTTGCTCCTCTCCCTCCCTCTCACTATTTGGGGGCCTATAGAATACCCCCAATAGCGTGATCATACCCTTTTTGCTCCTCAACTCTAACCAAATAGATTCTGTCCTTGTCCCCTCAAGAACATCCTCCCTTTCCAACACTGCAATGTCTTCCTTAATTAGCACTGCCACCCCGCCTCCCTTTTTTCCTTCCCTATCTTTTCTGAACACCTTGTACCCTTGAATATTAAGTGCCCAGTCCTCACCGTTTTTAAGCCATGTTTCCGTTATTGCCACAACATCATATTGCCACACGGCTAATTGTGCTTGTAGCTCACCAACCTTATTCACCACACTTTGTGCGTTTACGTACATGCATTCTAAACCCATTTTTGAATTTTTCGTAGTCTTTCTTAATCTGCTCCTATCTAATATTCTACTACTTCTGCCTCTAGTACTACTTTCTTCTCCAGTACTATCCTAACACTTACTCTTTTATGCACCTTATTCCCCTTTTCTACTCCTAAATGCTGGTGCACAGCCCCCTGCCAAGCTAGTTTAAATTCTCCCCAACAGCACTAGCAAACCTCCCCGTGAGAATATTGGTCTTGGCTCTGTTGAGGTGTAACCCGTCTGGCTTGTACAGGTCCCACCTTCCCCAGAAATGGTCCCAATGCCTCAGGAATCTAAAGCCCTCCCTCCTGCACCATCTCTCCAGCCACGCATTCATCTGTTCTATCCTCCTATTCCTGTACTCACTAGTACGTGGCACCAGGAGTAATCGGGAGATTACTACCTTTGAGGTCCTGCATTTTAATCTCACTCCTAGCTCCCTAAACTCTGCCTGCAGGACTTCATCCCTCTTTCTGCCTATGTCATTGGTACCGATATGGACTACGACCTCTGGCTGTTCACCCTCCCCCCTCAGAGTGTCCTGCAGCTGCTCAGAGAAGGCTAAGAGCTGATTGAAAAGTGTTTTTTCTAAATCATGAAGGGTTTTGAGAGGCTGAATTGGGAAAGAATATTCTCTCTGGTTGGGGAGTCTGACAGTATCATCAATTTTAATAGAGTAAAGAGAGAGGTTAGGAAAAATGTATTTGTGCAGAGAGCATGGAATGCTTTGCCACAGGGAGTGGCTGTGACAGATATCATCGCTTCTTTTAAGCGAAGAGTATATAAACATTTGAAACAAAGATACAAGACTACAGGGTGAAAGCAGAGCTGTGGGATTAATTTTGCATTTCTCTACCAAAGAGCTAGCACAGACAAAATGGGTGAATAACCTTCATCTGTGCCTTAAACTTCTTTGATCAATGTATGTCTTTCTCCTTTCCCCTCTTTCTACAGAATATTTCTTCCCATTCACTTCTTCTCCCAACAGATTCTCTCCAGCCTCTGGAACAGGGTATCTGTCTCCTCACAGGAGAAAAGTTTTGAATAATCTGACTTATGACCATCTAAATTAGAAAATAACCAATAAGGAAGAAATAAATTGGCTGAATAGAACCTATGTATACGACACACTTTATCATGATGATTGAATCCAAATATTACTAATACCAATAGAAGTACAAACAACACAATATATCAGTAAGCTGACATCATTTGAATAGTTATGTCAAATTTACAGAGCTGTAAATCTTAAGGTAAGGAAGGAAATTTACTACCAACAAGAGTGAAACTCATTTAAATAACTGGACATTTGTGTAATTTTAAAAGTGAGATACATTATCCTCCCAGTGGCTGTTGGGAAAATTGACTGCCAGTTCAGAACTGAGCTATATGGAAGAGGGAGGTCTCAGATTCAATCCCCAGTCTGTTTTGAGTTAGTTGATCTTGGCTGGGTGCTGATAGGAGTATTACATTCAGCCACAGCGTCTGGACTAGGGAAGAGGAAAAATCAGCCAGAATTCTCACTTCCAATCACTAGCTGATGACCTCTGCTGGAAAGTGTGTGTGTGTGTGTGCGCGTGTGCGCACACACACGGATGGAGAGACGACAACAACTTGCATTTATATAGCATCTTTAATGTAGAAAAATGTCCCAAGTCACTTCACAGAGGTTTGTTCATCAGACAAATATGGAAGTCAAGCCAAAGAAGGAGATATTAGGAGGGGGTGACCAAAAGCATGGTCAAAGAGGTGGGTTAAGGAGAGGCATAGGAGATTAGGAAGGTAAATACAGAGCATGTGGTTTAGATGGCGGAAGGCATAGCCGCTTTTGGTGGGGTGAATGGAGCTGGAGGTGCTCAAGAAGCCAGAGTTGGAGTAGCGGAGAGTTCTGGGGGGTGGCGGGGTGCGTTGGGGAGGGTAGGAGTTGTAGGGCTGGAGGAGAATATGAAGGAGTTTTAAACACAAGGATAAGAATTATAAATTAGAGGCGTTGGGAGACCAGGAGCCAATGTAGGTGAACAAGGACAGAGGTGATGGATGAGCAAGACTTGGTGTGGGATAGGACATGGGCAGCAAGGTTTTGGATTAGTTGAAGTTTACAGAAGGTGGAGGATGGGAAGCTGTCCAGGAGTGCATTGGAATAGTTGAGTCTAGAGGTGCTATAGGCATAAATGAGGAAGCCGCAGAAGCGGGCAATGCGATGAAGGTAGAAGTATTGGTCTTTGTGATGGAGAGGATATGAGGATAGATAGGACACCACAGTTGCGAATATGCTAACTCAACTTGAGACAATGGCTGGGAAGGAGGATAGAATTGATGGTAAGGGTATGGAGTTCATGGCGGGGGCCAAAGATGATTGCTTCAGTCTTCCTGATATTTAACTTGAGGAAATTGCAGCTCATCCAAGACTGGATATCAGACAAGCAGTCTAACAACACAGAGGCAGTAAAGGGGGTTTGAGAGAAGTGGTGGAGAGGTAAAGCTGCATGTCATCAGCATACATGTGGAAGCTGACCCCCTGTCATCAGAAGATGTCACCAAGGGGCTGAATGTAGATGAGCAAGAGGAAGGGGCTAAGATCCTTTGGGACTCCAGAGTTAGTGGTGGAGAGGTAGGAAGAGAAGTAATTGCTGGAGATTTTCTAGCTATGATTGGATAGTTAAGAGTGGAACCAAGCGAGGCCAGTCACACTGAGCTGGACAATGGGGGAGAGGTGTTGGAGGAGGATGGTGTGGTCAGCCATGTTGAAGGTGCGAGGGGTCAAGAAAAACAAGAAGGGACAATGCACTATGGTCAGTCACAGAGGAAGTCATTTGTGACTTTAGAGCTGTTTCAGTGCTTTGGCAGGGACAGAAACTTGATTTGAGAGAGTCAAACATGGAGTGGGAAAGATGGGCATGGATTTGGCGGGGGTGGGGGGTAACAGCACGTTCAAGGGCTTTGGATCGGAAAGCCAGGATGATTCTGGAGTCGTGGGTAGTTTTGGCAGAGAAGCGTGAGGCCAATAGTGCCTGATATAGTCCAGCCAGATCTGGTGCTGGATGGCTAAACCAGTTGTGCACCAGATGCACTCAAGTCTGCCATTTGGCTTTGTAAATTGCCCGACTTACCTCATTTTAATGGCAGTAGAGACCCATGTTTTTAAGAGTTTGCACTTTGCAGTCAGATTTACTGACACTCTCCCAAAAGGCACCCAATGGAGAATGGTGCCGAGTGGAAATGTAGACAGGGAAGAATGGTACTGGAAGGCTGGTATTGTGCTCCTTTCCCAAAACGGGAATATTGATACACCTTCATGTTTCAAAATGGCATTATTTATGTACAAATTCTGATGGTGAGTGCTGGACGTTATCTGTGGAAGGCTTCAAAGCCTATCATACTTTCTCTGTAGTGCTTATTTCTTGATGGTGTACTGTGAAGTCTCCTCTAAGGTTGAATTTAATAAATTATGGAATTATGAAAAAAATAATAAAAATGTCATGACTCAACATGAAAGAATCAAATATTTCCTTTTATATTTTTGTAGTATGCACACAAACTTAAAAGTTTTTTCTGTCCCACAGAGCACAATCCTTTCAATGAACACGCCCAGATTTCTTTTAAAATACAAATTCAATTTATTTTCCCCAAATGCAGTGCAAACAAATAAGCTTTCCCGAGTATAGAAAATGATACAAGTAACAAACTAGTGAGTGGACACATACACGTTGTTGAAAGAAATGAGCTAGAAACAAAGAGCAAGTCTACATTGTACTGTGCAGAGTTAAAAACGAGGGGCTTTTTGTGGGTTCAGGACCAAGTCATACAATTCTATCCTCTGTGACCTGTCTGTGTTCCAAAAACAATGCACAGCTGGTTGGGCAGGGAGCAATGGCTGAATTGGTGACACAAGAGCTGCTCCCGCAAACTCTCATACCAATTACCGGTTGGCACCAATGTTGAGGCCTCAGCGATTTACAATCTACATTAATGACCTAGATGAAGGGACCGAGTGCAATGTATCCAATGTACCCCTTTCCTCCTTCCCCTTCAGAAGATTATTTTCTGTGTCTACAATGCACTCCAGTGTCCACCGGTGGCGGAAGGAGTGACTGTTATTGGTTCAGTGTGTTTAACGTTGCCTGGACATGAGCTACTTCACACGGAGTAGGAGGGGCTGCTGATCATGACGGTGACAAACGTGACCCGGAGGCAGTAACGCCTGACGGACGGAGACGTGGGGGCGACGTCACAGAGAGGAAGCCATTTTCACAACAGTCAGCGGTTGGTTGGTGGGTCGGGAGTTGGTCGTCCCGACTTTACACTAGTGCTCGGTTCACACAGCTCAAGCCAGGCTTTGAGATGTTTTCCCTCTCCACCTTTCAGCCGCAGGTAAGGACTGGAGGAGCCGGCCGAAGGTGGGTGGGTGCGCGATGGCCTGACAGGCCCTGAAAGGCAGACATGTTGTGGATGTGGAGCCGGGGCCCGGGCGGAAAACCAAGGGAGTCGCTCGGACATCGTTGTAGCCAATGATTGAAGCCAAAGTGCTGTCTGTTTAGTTATAAATCGATGCAATGTCTTTTTATTGACATAACAATATCTTGTCTCACCGAATGGCCCGGACCACGTCCATCTCTTCCCCCCCCCCCCCCCTTATCCACTTTGTGTGTATCTCGTTCGTAGCCCTGTTTGTGTCTCTACACGGATAGTGGTGATTGTGAACAGGTGGTTAACTGGCAGTGAGAGAGGACAGAGGAGCTTTTTTCTATTAAAACAAGACGTCCATCGGGGAAATGCCATTGTGAGCCGTGTCAATAACTGCTCTTACATCACAACAACAACAACTTGTATTTATATAGCTCCTTTTAACGTAGTAAAATGTCCCAAGGCGCTTCACAGGAGTATTAAAAGACAAATAATTTGACACCGAGCCACATAAGGAGAAATTAGGGCCGGAGACCAAAAGCTTAGTCAAAGAGGTAGGCTTTAAGGAGTGTCTTAAAGGAGGAAAGAGAGATGGAGAGGTTTAGGTGGGGGATTCCAGAGCTTGGGGCCTAGGCAACAAGGCACAGCCCCACCAATGGTTGAACGATTATAATCAGGGATGCTCAAGAGGGCAGAATTAGAGGAGCGCAGATATCTCGGGGGTGGGTGTTGTGGGGCTGAAGGAGATTACAGCGATAGGGAGGAGCGAGGCCATGGAGGGATTTGAAAACAAGGATGAGAATTTTGAAATCGAGGCTAAAGGGATATGGGGAGAAGGCAGGTACAGGGTACTGAATTTGGATGATCAGCCATGATCTCATTAAATGGCGGAGCAGGCTCGAGGGGCCGAATGGCCTACTCCTGCTCCTAGCTTCTATGAGGCGTTGCTTAACTGGGAGCCAATGTAGGTCAGCGAGCACAGGGGTGATGGGTGAACAGGACTTGGTGCGAGTTAGGACACGGGCAGCTGAGTTTTGGATGACCAAGTTTACATAGGGTAGAATGTGGGAGGCCAGCCAGGAGTGTGTTGGAATAGTCAAGTCTAGAGGTAACAAAGGCATGGATGAGGGTTTCAGCAGCGGATGAGCTGAGGCAAGGGTGGAGACGGGTGATGTTACGGAGGTGGAAATAGACGTTCTTAGTTATGCTGCAAATATGTGGTCGGAAGCTCATTTCAGGGTCAAATATAACACCAAGGTTGTGAACAGTGTGGTTCAGCCTCGGACCGATGAGAGGGATGGAGTCAGTGGCTAGGGAACGGAGTTTGTGGCGGGGACTGAAAACAATGGCTTTGGTCTTCCCAATATTTAATTGGAGAAAATTTCTGCTCATCCAGAACTGGATGTCGGACAAGTAGTCTGACAATTTAGAGACCGTGGAGGGGTAGAGAGAAGTGGTAGTGAGGTAGAGCTGGGTGTCGTCAGCGTACATGTGGAAATTGACGCTGTGTTTTCGGATGATGTCACCAAGGGGCAACATGTCGATGAGAAATAGGAGGGGGCCAAGGATAGATTTTTGGGTGACACCAGATGCGGGAAGAGAAGCCGTTGCATGTGATTCTCTGGCTACGATTAGATAGATAAGAATGGAACCAGGCGAGTGCAGTCCCACCCAGCTAGATGACGGTGGAGAGGCGTTGAAGGATGGAGTGGTCAACCGTGTCAAAGCCTGCAGACAAGTCAAGAAGAACGAGGAGGGATAGTTTACCTTTGCCACAGTCACAAAGGATGTCATTTGTGACTTTGAGAGCCGTTTCGGTACTATGGCAAGGGCGGAAATCTGATTGGAGGGATTCAAACATAGAATTGCGGGAAAGATGGGCATGGATTTGGGAGGCGACAACACGTTCAAAGACTTTGGAGAGGAAAGGGAGATTGGAGATGGGGTGGTAGTTTGCAAGGACAGAGGGGTCAAGGGTTGGTTTTTTGAGGAGAGGGGTGATGACAGCAGATTTGAGGGAGAGGGGGACAGTACCTGAGGAGAGAGAACCATTAACAATGTCAGCTAACATGGGAGCCAGAAAAGGAAGTTGGGTGGTCAGTTTGGTGGGAATAGGGTCGAGGGAGCAGGAAGTGGGTCTCCTGGACAAGATGAGCGCAGAGAGTCGAGGGGAGATCGGAGAGAAACTGGAGAAAGATGTGAGTGCAGGGCTAGGGCAGGGGGGAACCTTAGAGGAAGTTTGGCCCGGTGAATTTAAGGGCTTTAAGGCCAGAGGAATTCGGCTTTTAGTATAAAAATACTTGCTCTTCTAACCGAAAGAAGATAAGCTATCTTTCACATGACCGTTGATGTCTTTTATTTATTTTTCTCTTTGAATGGAGGTTGGCCATTTCAGGTATCAGCAACCACCTAAAATTGCTCTGATGATGTTGGTTATGTTAAAGGGTGAATAGTGTATTAGCCCCAAACGCAACAACTTGCAATGATATAGTGCCTTTAAAGTACTAATCGCCGCAAGGCGCTTCACAGGAGTGATATCAAACAATATTTGACACCCGAGCCACATAAGATATTAGTACAAGTGACCAAAAGCTTGGTAAAAGAGGTAGGTTTTAAGGAGCTTCTTAAAGGTGGAGAGGTTTGGGGGGGGGGGGGGGGGGGAATTCCAAAGCTTGGAGCTGAGGCAGCTGAAGGCACGGCCATCAATGGTGGAGTGTTTAAAATCGGCATGTGCAAGAGGCCAGAATTGGAGGATGGCAGAGATCTTGGAGGGTTGTAAGGCTGGAGGAGGTTACAGAGATAGGGTGGGGCGAGGCCATGGAGGGATTTGAAAACTAGGATGAGAATTTTAAAGTCGAGGCATTGCTGGGTACAGGGGTGATGGGTGAATGCGGCGAGTTAGGATGCGGGCTTTAGTACAACTTTAGTTTTCATTTAATCTTTTTACAGGAGTTCATGTTTGTCTTAATCATGGTGTTCAGTAGAAATTTAGTTTTATTTAGCCTCTGTCTCAATTTCTAGTTTTTGTGTTAGAATTTTTAAAAAGTTTTTTTTGTTCATGCCTGTTTAGGGATTTCTTCAAAATTTTTCTTAGATACGGAGACCAAAACTGTACATAGTACTCTAGGTGTGGTCTCACCAAAGCCCTATATAATTGCAGCAAGACTTCCTTACTCTTATATTCTTATACTCCAACCCACTTGGAAAAAAGTTTAACATACTATTTGCCTTCCTAATTGCTTGCTGTACCTGCATGTTAACTTTCTGTGATTCGTGTACAAGGACACCCAAATCCCTCTGAATCCCAACATTTGCTAGTCTCCTTTTTCAAAAAAAAATTCTGCTTTTCCATTCTTCCCACCAAATTTCACACTTCCCCATTCTCTATCTGCCATGTTCTTGCCCAATCACTTAACCAGTCTCTATCCCTTTGCAGCCTCTTTATGTCCTCCTCACAGCTTACTTTCCCACCTAGCTTTGTATCGTCAGCAAACTTGGATATATTACACTAGGTCCCCTCATCTAAGTCATTGATATAAGAACATAAGAAATAAGAGCAGGAGTAGGCCATACGGCTCCTTGAGCCTGCTCCGCCATTCAATAAGATCATGGCTGATCATCGACCTCAACTCCACTTTCCTCCTCATCTCAGTCTTAAATGGCCTACCCCTTATCCTGAGACTATGCCCCCTAGTTCTAGACACTCCAGCCAGGGGAAACAACTTGTCAGCATCTACCCTATCAATCCCCTTCAGAATCTTGTATGTTTCAATAAGATCACCTCTCATTCTTCTAAACTCCAGAGAGTATAGGCCCATTCTACACAATCTCTCATCATAGGACAACCCTCTCATCCCAGGAATCAATCTTGTGAACCTTCGTTGCACCGCCTTCAAGGCAAGTATATCCTTCCTTAGAAAACGAGACCAAAACTGTGCACAGTACTCCAGGTGTGGTCTCACAAAGGCCCTGTACAATTGTAGCAAGATTTCCTTACTCTTATACTCCAACCCCCTTGCAATAAAGGCCAACATGCAATTTGCCTTCCTTACTGTTTGCTGTACCTGCATGATAACTTTCTGTTTCTTGCACGAGGGCACCCAAATCTCTAACAGCACCAACATTTGAAAGTTTCTCACCATTTAAAAAATATTCTGTTTTTCTATTCTTCCTACCAAAATGAATAACTTTGCATTTCCCTGCATTATACTCCATCTGCCACCTTACTGCCCACTCACTTAGTCTATCTATATCCCTTTGCAGACTCTTTGGGTTCTCCTCACAGCTTACTGCCCCACCTAGCTTTGTATCATCAGCAAACTTGGATACATTGCACTCGGTCCCTTCATCTAGGTCATTAATGTAGATTGTAAATCGCTGAGGCCCCAACATTGATCCTTGCGGCACCCCACTAGTTATAGCCTGCCAACCTGAAAAAGATCCGTTTATCTCTACTCTCTGTTTTCTGTCCGTTAACCAATCCTCTATCCATGCTACTATATTACCCCCAACCCTATGAGCCCTAATCTTGTGTAATAACCTTTCATGTGGCACCTTATCGAATGCCGTTTGGAAATCCAAATATACTACATCCACTGGTTTCCCTTTATCTACCCTGCTAGTTACATCCTCAAAAAACTCTAATAAATTTGTCAAACACGATTTCCCTTTCATAAAACCATGTTGATTCTGCCTAATCATGTAAATTGTAAATAGCTAAGGTCTAAGCACTGATCCTTGCAGCCCTCAACTAGTTACACCCTGTCATCCTGAAAAGACCCATTTATTCCTACTTTCTGTTTAATGTCTTTTAACCTATCCTCAATCCATGTTAATCTATTACCCCCCAATCCCATGAGCCCTAATCTTATGTAACAACCTCTTGTGTGGCACCTTATGCCTTCTGAAAATCCAAATATACTACATCCACTGGTTGCTCTTTATCTACCCTGCTAGTTACACCCTCAAAAAACTCTAATAAAACTTAAATCCCACTCCAGAGACTTGAGAAAAAAATCTAGGCTGACACTCCAGTGCCATGCTGAGGGAGTGCTGCACTGTCGGAGGTGCCGTCTTTCGGATGAGACGTTAACCCGTCTGCTCTCTCAGGTGGACGTAAAAGATTCCATGGCACTATTTCGAAGAAGAGCAGGGGAGTTATCCCTGGTGTTCTGGCCAACATTTATCCCTCAATCAACATAACAAAAACAGATTATTTGGCCATTATCACATTACTATTTGTGGCAGCTTGCTGTGTGCAAATTGGCTGCTGCGTTTCCTACATTACAACAGTGACTACACTTCAAAAGTACTTCATTGGCTGTAAAGCACTTTGGGACGTCCAGTGGTTGTGAAAGGTGCTATATAAATGCAAGTCCTTTTTTTCTTTGTCAAATACGATTTCCCTTTCATATAACCATGTTGACTCTGCCTAATCATATTGTGATTTTCCAAGTGCTCTGTTACCACGTCCCTTATAATAGTTTCTAGCATTTTCCCTGCTACTGATGTCAGGCTAACTGGCGTATAGTTCCCGGTTTTCTCTCTCTCCTTTCTTGAATAGCAGGGTTTCATTTGCTATCTTCCAATCCACGAGGACCGTTCTATAATCTAGGGAATTCTGGAAGATCAAAATCAATGCATCCACTATCTGTGGAGCCACTTCTTTTAAAACCCTAGGATATAGGCCATCAGGTCCAGGGGATTTGTCAGCTTTTAGTCCCATTAATTTCTCCCGTACTTTTTCTGTACTAATATTAATTACTTTAAGCGGTAAAGTGACGGTGCTCGCCGCTGACCTCAAAGAAAGCTGCCCACAAAGATCTAGCGATCTCTGTGGCGTTGATTTTACCTTTCCAGGAGTTAATTTGATTCTGCCGCCAAGTCTAGGGGATCTCCAGCGACAAGCAACAGTGCTGTCATCAAGCAGGCTAAGCAGCCAATCACATTGAAGAGTTCCCACAGACAGAAAGCCAGGAAGTAAAATGCACAAATTATAATTCACTTTTTAAATAAATTTTAGAGTGCGAAATATAGATTGGGACATGCACATGGGATTAAGGTAGAAGCTGAAATATCATAAGCAAACTTCTAACATTTTTTTCCATTATATTCAAAAACCATGGAATTTTAATATAATGAAAGAATTTGACATTCCAAAAATATAAAATTAATTTTTCAGGGCCAGAAAGGTTGTTCAGTAATTATGGCTTAGTATGCCGTTTAAAAACCCTGTTACACCTCACTGAACAAGGCTTAATTTTTTCAGGGGTTTTTAACAGTGATATTGCAGCGTAAAAGGGGAGGTTCATGTCAAATCACTTATTCTGTGCTGATTGCTGTCTGTGGGGTCTTCAACAGCTCGTCCTGTGGCGGAGCAGGAAATCACTGACAACAACTTCTGGATTTCCGCGCTTAACTGCGCATGTGCAGACGTCGGAAGTTGCTGTCAGTTTCGCAGAGTAATGATGGCGAACGCTGACAGCTTCGTCATAATTACAACCGTAAAATCCAGGCCATTGATTTTAGAATTTTTTGTGAAACTAGATTAATCTGTTTGATCGTATTCTGCTCCTCCTAAATCTGGCTGTCAAATTTGAGAATTGTAAGCTCCAATTTTCTGCTGCATCCTTTCAATATGTCTGATTTGAAGCTTCATTTGGGCAGTTTTTGATGTGATCTTTTGTCATACGAAGTCCCACGCAACTGCTATGCCTTCTGCATCACCATGTATACACTCGCCCCACCCTCCCTGAAAACCATGTGATCTCCTGGGAGAGGCGAAGAAACAGATTAAAAACCCACGCCAATTAGGAGAAAAAAATCTGGAAAATTCCTCTCCGACCCCCTTAGGTGATCGAAACTAGTCCAGAACACCACTCTGGCCACAATTAATGTTATACAGTACGTAACTTTTGTGCAAGGTGATCTCCACCCCAGCCAGAAATGGGTCTAGCTGTTGCTTGAAGAAATTCAGTGAATCAGCGTTCACTGCACGAGCCGGCAGCCTGTTCCACTAGTCTCTGGGAAAAGAACCGCCTACATAACTGGAGATTGTGGCCCCTGGTCCTCCCTAACCTATTTAGTTGAAACAAACTGTCTACAGAAACACAATCTATTTTCTTCACTATCTTATAAACCTCGATCAAATAACCCCTAAATCTATGCTTCTCTAAAATGTAGAGCCCCAGCTCTATGAGCCTATCTTAGTAACTAAGATGCTTCAAACTGGGAATTAAACTTGTGTGTCTCCTTTGAACCCTTCCCAAAGCCTCAATACCACCCACCATGCGAGGAGACCAAAACTGGACACACTATCTTGTACAAGGACATAACAGTATGCTTTGTCTCATAGCCTGAATTGTCCTATAAATACACTCTTGCACCCTATTTGTTCTAGCTATTGCTTCACGGTTTAACAAAGATTTAATCATGAGGTTGCAATTCAATATTGACTCTATCACAACTGTAGCAATAAACAGCTTTAGTTGGCTCAGGTTAAAGAAGTCCAGGTTCATCCTGAATTTGAAATCAAAGTGTACATGTGTTGGAACTTCTGTGACCTGAGGGGCTATCGTTTAACAATTGCCTTGAATAATGCAATCCTTATTTGAGGTCTTTTGAGTGGAAAATGCTTTTGCCCTGTTTACACAGGCTTCAGAGCCTTGTGACATCAGCAGGCAGTAATCTGTTCAAATTACATCACTCTGTTAACAGGCAGCAGTGACAATTTCTCGCATGATTCCAGTCAATCACTTTTGACGTTTTTATGCCAGTTAGTTTTCTTGATTTTATTGTGATAAAGTGTAGTTCATTGAGGGTGATCTGGGCTTGTGCTTTCTCTTAAACACTAAATGAAGGGGGGGGTTGGTTGGTGGGGGTGACCCTTTTTAAAATGTGTACTTGTGTATCTAATAAATTTAATTCCTTTGGTAGCATTTCATGCTGAAAGCTTAGAAATGGAATACATAAAGTAAGTATACGGCACTCAGTTTGGTTAAATTTAATGAAATGTGGGGATACTTAAATGCATCCCTGGTGCAATTAATTTATTCTCCTTTCGCCATAGGTCATTGGTTTCTTTAGTTCTCTCAATCTTTAAGCAAGAGTAGATAGATAAAAAGGTTAGATGGTAGGAGTAATTGCTTGAAAATCTAAAGAATTGCGATGTTATAAACTGAGTTCCAAGTGTTGTATTGTCATCTGAACCCCTACATGAGTTTTTGACTAAATGCCACAAACCGTTTCAACTTTGAAAATATACATAATACAAAAAAAGAAGTCTGAGCCACCTCAGTGACTCAACAGGTAAAGATGCTTTGTAACTGAACCGTGCAGACTAGAAGCTTTGAGGTTTAATACTCATTCTATTGAGTTAGCTACAATTGACCTCGGCACTGCTAGACTTTTGTTGCTGGGAAATTTGTCAGGGTTCCTTCCCTCTTCTACTCGCTGTCCAGTGTTACTTGCTAGGAAATCATGTTTGCTATCGCAGACCTTCCCTTTTGTTCTTTTCTCCCCTTGCTACTTTCCCTGCCCCTGCACTTGCTTAAAATCTGTGTTATCTCTAACTTTTTCCAGTTCTGACGAAAGGTCATCGACCTGAAGCATTAACTCTGTTTCTCGCGCCACAGATGCTGCCTAACCTGCTGAGTATTTCCAGCATTTTCTGTTTTTATTTCAGATTTCCAGGATCCGCAGTATTTTGCCACTCCACCGTCATCCAGCTGGGTGGGACTGCACTCGCCTGGTTCCATTCTTATCTATCTAATCGTAGCCAGAGAATCACCTGCAACGGCTTCTCTTCCCGCTCCCGCATCGTTACCTCTGTTGCCCCCCAAGGATCTATCCTTGGCCCCCTCCTGTATCTCATCTACATGTTGCCCTTTGGCGACATCATCCGAAAACACAACGTCAGTTTCCACCTGTACGCTCTCACTACCTCTTCTCTCGACTCCTCCACGGTCTCTAAATTGTCAGACTGCTTGTCCGACATCCAGTTCTGGATGAGCAGAAATTTTCTCCAATTAAATATTGGGAAGACCGAAGCCATTGTCTTCGGTCCCCGCCACAAACTCCGTTCCCTAGCCACTGACTCCATTCCTCTCCCTAACATCTGTCTGAGGCTGAACCACACTGTTCGCAACCTTGGTGTCATATTTGACCCTGAAATGAACTTCCGACCACATATCCTCAGCATAACTAAGACCGCCTATTTCCACCTCCGTAACATCGCCCGTCTCAGCCCTTGCCTCAGCTCATCCGCTGCTGAAACCTTCATCCATGCCTTTGTTACCTCTAGACTTGACTATTCCAACGCACTCATGGCTGGCCTCCCTCATTCTACCCTACGTAAACTTGAGGTCATCCAAAACTCAGCTGCCTATGTCCTAACTCGCACCAAGTCCCGTTCACCCATCACCCCTGTGCTCGCTGACTTACATTGGCTCCCCGTTAAGCAATGCCTCAATTTCACAATTCTCATCCTTGTTTTCAAATCCCTCCATGGCCTCGCCCCTCCCTATCTTTGTAATCTCCTTCAGCCCCACAACCCCCTGAGATATCTGCGCTCCTCTAATTCTGCCCTCTTGAGCATCCCTGATTATAATCATTCAACCATTTGTGGCTGTACCTAAGCCCTAAGCTCTGGAATTCCCTGCCTAAACCTCTCCGCCTCGCTACCTTTCTTTCCTCCTTCAAGACGCTCCTTAAAACCTACCTCTTTGGCCAAGCTTTTGGTCACCTGCCCTAATTTCTCCTTATGTGGCTCGGTGTCAAATTTTTGGTCTTTTAATACTCCTGTGAAGCGCCTTGGGACGTTTTACTATATAAATACAAGTTTTGTATAATTGCTTGCTAGGAAGTCTGTGTGTGTGGACCTCATTTGAAGATTTTGCTATGATGTACTCTTGCCATGGTCATGTAACCTTCCAACATTCACTGTCTCGGTTCAAACATGAAGAACGGCAAGGTACCACAAGGGCCTGTGTACTGTATCCAAAACTACTTTGCGAGAGGAGTAGGGGAGAAACGAGGGAAAAAATCGAAGTCTTTTCTGTTGTCATGTGGAAGCTAAATTTTTGCTCGGGATACTTCATTCAATTGATGTGATGCCCTCTGCTAAAGATTACATTTGATATAATTGCTGCAAGATTACTGGGGTTTTATTTCCAGTTGTCTAATGGAAAATGACATTATTTTGTATTACCAAAAGATTTCTGGTCCTCCAGGGAAATACGAGTAAAGGATCCCCTTGGAATGAGTGACCATAACATGGTTGAATTCCATATTCAATTAGAGGGTGAGAAGGTTGGATCTCAAACAAGCGTGCTAAGCTTGAATAAAGGAGACTATGAAGGTATGCGAGCGGAATTGAGTAGAGTGGATTGGGAAAATAGATTAAAGGGTAAGACGACACATGATCAGTGGTGTACATTCAAGGAGTTATTTTACAACTTCCAAAAAAAATATATTCCACTGAAAAGAAAAGGGTGTAAAAGAAAGGACAGTCATCCGTGGCTAAGTAAAGAAATTAAGGATAGTATTCGACTAAAAACAAGGGCATATAAGGTAGCGAAATCTAGTGGGAGGACAGAGGATTGGGAAAAATTTAAAAGGCAGCAAAAAATAACAAAAAGATTGATTAAGAAAGGGAAGATAGATTATGAAAGTAAATTAGCAAAAAATATAAAAACAGATAGTAAGAGTTTTTATAGTTATATAAAAAGAAAAAGGGTGGCTAAAGTAAATGTTGGTCCCTTAGAGGATGAGACCGGGAAATTAATGGTGGGAAATATGGAGATGGCAAAAACACTGAATGAATATTTTGTATCAGTCTTTACAGTAGAGGACACTAAGAATATCCCAACACTGGACAAACAGGGGGCTATAGGGGGAGAGGAGCGAAACACGATCAAAATCACTAAGGAAGTGGTACTCGGTAAAATAATGGGACTCAAGGCGGATAAATCACCTGGACCTGATGGCTTACATCCTAGAGTCTTGAAGGAAGTGGCGGTAGGGATTGTAGATGCATTGGTAATTTTTCAAAACTCCCTGGATTCCGCTAAGGTCCCGGCAGACTGGAAAACTGCTAATGTAACACCCTTATTTAAAAAGGGCAGTAGACAGAAGGCTGGTAACTATAGACCGGTTAGCCTAACATCTGTGGTAGGTAAAATTTTGGAGTCCATTATTAAGGAAACAGTAACAGGACATTTGGATAATTATAATTTAATAGGACAAAGTCAGCATGGTTTTACGAAGGGGAAGTCATGTTTGACAAATTTGCTGGAGTTCTTTGAGGAAGTAACATATAGAGTGGATAAAGGGGAACCAGTGGACGTAGTGTATTTAGACTTCCAAAAGGCATTTGACAAGGTGCCACACAAAAGATTATTGCTTAAGGTAAAAAATCACGGGATTGGGGGTAATATTCTGGCATGGATAGAGGATTGGCTATCTAACAGAAAGCAAAGAGTTGGGATAAATGGTTCATTCTCAGACTGGCAATCAGTAACTAGTGGTGTTCCACAGGGGTCAGTGCTGGGTCCCCAACTCTTTACAATCTATATTAACGATTTGGAGGAAGGGACCAAGTGTAACATATCAAAATTTGCAGATGATACAAAGATGGGAGGGAAAGTAGTGAGTGAGGAGGACATAAAAAACCTGCAAGGGGACATAGACAGGCTAAGTAAGTGGGCAGAGATTTGGCAGATGGAATACAACACTGGAAAGTGTGAGGTGATGCACTTTGGCAGGAAAAATCCTAGAGCAATTTATTATCTTAATGGCAAGAAACTGGAGAGTACTGAAGTGCAAAGGGATCTGGGGGTCCTGGTGCACGAAACTCAAAAGGTTAGTATGCAGGTGCAGCAAGTGATTAAGAAGGCAAATGGAATGTTGGCTTTCATTGCTAGGGGGATAGAATATAAAAATAGGGAGGTATTGCTTCAGTTGTACAAGGTATTGGTGAGACCGCACCTGGAATACTGCATATAGTTTTGGTGTCCTTACTTAAGGAAAGACATCCTTGCTCTCGAGGCAGTGCAAAAAAGGTTCACTCGGTTAATCCCGGGGATGAGGGGGTGGTCATATGAGGAGAGGTTGGGTAGATTGGGACTCTACTCATTGGAGTTCAGAAGAATGAGAGGCGATCTTATTGAAACATATAAGATTGTGAAGGGGTTGGATCGGGTGGATGCGGGGAGGATGTTCCCGATGACGGGTGAGACTAGAACTAGGGGACATAGTCTTAGAATAAGGGGCTGCTCTTTCAAAACTGAGATGAGGAGGAACTACTTCACTCAGAGGGTGGTACTTCCATGGAATATGCTGCCACAAAAAGCTGTAGAAGCTACATCATTAAATAAATTTAAAACAGAAATAGACAGTTTCCTAGAAGTAAAAGGCATTAAGGGTTACGGGGAGCGGGCAGGAATTTGGACATGAGTCTAGGTTCGGATCGGTCATGGCCCTGTGGGTAGTGGAGCGGGCCCAGGGACCGTGTAGCCTGATTCTGCTCCTATTTCGTGTGTGCAATTCTGTTAGATGCAGGAGATGGTTCTGTGATAGATAGTAGATTGGCGGTTAGGATCAGATCAGCCATGATCTTATTGAATGGCGGAGCAGGCTCGAGGGGCCGATTGGCCTACTCCTGCTCCTATTTCTTATGTTCTTATGTTCTTAAAGTCTCTTTTTTTGAAAAGGGAAGGAGGGATTAATAACTTGTGTGAAAAGGAGGGTGGTGATGTATTAAGGCTAACTGGAAAAAGGATTTATTTTATCTTTGGAATTCAAACAAAGGCTTTGGTTGAATCGGAAATGTGGAAAAATATTGAAGTACCAGTAGCAGTACATGAATTTAAGATCAAGTGGGGGTTAGTGGGCAGCGGGGGGGCATAATTGTACCAAGGTACATGGATGTAATTCAGTCCCCATTTGAAAATCATACAATCTGCTGTAGTTGATATGGGGAAAACTTGTGCCATTTTGGGGACTAGGAAAGTAAAGTTGGTTGGAGCATAGGAGTTTCTCTGCAGTGCAGGGTGAGAACCTGGGAGAGGTAAAACTAGGGCACTACAGTGCTACCATTGGCAACAGAGTAATTACCGTGTGACAAGTTTACATCAGTTTCCATTTTGGACAGAGGAATTTACAATAGAAAAAGTTGACAGGAAGTGTGTATGGAAGTAGGATTTTTAATTAATTACTAGTTGATTCTCCATGGTGGTGCACATGGAGAGTCAAGATCAAGTGTAGTTTTCAGATGAAGCTGGTTTAGAGCCTAGGGGAGAATTGGATCAGGGTGTTCAGATATAAATCACATTCTGTACCTATTTATATGTTGTAATTATAAATCCTGTGTCCATATTTATAATGAAATCTCATGTAAACTTATCATTGTAATGACTTACTTCTGCCAATGGCTTGAGGGTGTAATTACAGCACAACAAGTTTGCAGAGGCAGTTTCATTATAAATGATGGAGATAGGAATTTGTAAAAGAAAAAAATAACAGGAAATGCTTGCAGTCATTGGATTTTTCATATATTATAAATTATGTATTTTTTGTGGGAGAGAGTCATTGTTTTAGATTCTCTCCTTCATCTCTTGGTTTCCCTGTGTGTTGCACCATACCTGGCTAAGAGAGCAGGCAACCTGACCTGTGCCACTGCTGTTCTAGAAAGTGCAAAATAGTGGCTCCTGTGTAATTTGGCCTTTTTTGAGATCATCTAGTCTCCACTTAACACCTCCCCTGATGACATAACTGAGATCAGAAAATCTGTGTGGGAAATTGCAGACTTGAACACTCCATGGCACATATTGGTGTGCTGCAATGTTGAGATTAAGATATACTTGATAAAACCCTACAGAATGGTGCAAAAAAAGTCTGTGCATGCAAGTTAGGTGGAAGTACTAAAATCATATAGATGCCCATTTAAAGCTGTAAGTGTACACACACAGTTCAGTACATTAATCTATTTTTACTGAAAAGCCTGCAAGTGGCTATAATTTTACTTTGGAAATTAAGTAGTTATGCAGTTTTCATCAGCTAACTTGTACCTTATTTTAAATGTTCTACCCAATTGTCTCTTCCCCCAAATGTGTTTCATGACCGCCTGTTAGAACAGGTTTTTTGTTGGTTACAGACAGTTGCTTTTAATAATTAAAATTTTATCATGTGAAGGTTTTTGCTTGAACCGTCAATGAATGGGTATTTGCAGAGCTTTGTTGTGGTGGCCATATATGGTTTCTTTGAGTAAGATGAGAGTTAACTCTTAATCCATGAGAAAATGCCCAAATGCAATGGAACAAAATGACACTGGAGAAATCAAGCCCTGCAAGAAGTTGTTCTTGTAGTACTCATTTTGCTGATTTGCTGACGTTTCTAAGAGTTTTATCACTGAGTATGTTGTACTTTTAAGAAGAAAAAGATGGGGAGTGGGCAGGAAGTGGCTTTGAGCCCAAGATCAGCCATTATCTTATTGAATGGTGGAGCAGGCTCGAGGGGCCAAGTGGCCTATTCCTGTTCCTATTTCTTATGTTCTTATAAATTTTGTAAGTTTGTGCTTAGATTTTGATTTTAAAAAGGAAGGCTAGTTTTAACATGGAAATATGGTGATGGAAGATTGAAACAGTCAGCCCTTTGTGGCATATTCAGTAACCTGATACCTGAGCCAGACTTGTCCCAAATTCATCCAGAGCACTGCTGCTGAATGACTAACCCAGGCTCATTGATGGAACCTAGAGTAGACCTATGACTGGGGCCAGTACTCCCAATGTGACTCCCAATAACCTTGCTACACAGGCCCTAGCTGGGTTAGCTACAGGAATTTCTCCCCGTTTAACTCTAGTAAGCTGCAATTTTAGATAGTTAAAATCTTGTAGTATCTGTTTAATACACTTGGGTTCTTCAACCTTGGCTGTTGTCAATCTGCATCCAAGCTCGTTGGCATGCATATATTGTATTCCTACAGAGTGAGTGTGTGCACTGCATACCAAGCAAACAAAGTCTACTTGTATAGGTTCCTCAGCAGCTCATTTTGGAGATGATGAGCATTTCAGACATCTAACTGATCGAAAAATGTTTATCCACAAGCACCACAGCCCTTAATCATCTTGCTGCAAGAACAGTTTGCTTATTCTTGTTCAGTGTGGTGTTTAAAATCACCTTGTATTCATGCTGTCACTTTGATCAAAAGGACACGATGTCTACCTGTGCTTATCTTCACAGAATCACTTAGTATGCTGCTCAGTGGTTTTGATTAGGTAGTAACATTTAAGTTTTCCCTTGAAAATTGACCAAGCTATGTGATACTTATTTGTAATACATGAATAGCAGATTTCATAAAAACTGCACAATGCAGTTTTAATACATCCTGTTTACCTCCCCCTTGTCTTTGCGCTCCCTGGGTGGGAGTCATTAGTTGATCATTAGAAACTCTCAAGTGCACATTTGACAGACAGCAGATACCAGGAACTTCTCCACTTTGATGGTTTGAATTCCTACATTACAACTTTGACTTTCTACATTACAAAAGTGACTACATCAAGAGTACTTAATTGGCTGTAAAGCGCTTTGGGACGTCCTGAAATTGTGAAAGGCGCTATATAAATGCAAGTTCTTTTTTGATGTTGTGGATGTTCAAGTTTGGAAAAATTACTAATCTGCTGTGAGGCTGACTCTAGCTGGTAGGCTTGTGTCTGAAGCCGATGTGCTGATACTTGAACATGTTTTCCCTCTGTATTCTGAAAATTTAAGTTTCTAATGGCAAATACTATTTGTTTATAACAGCCTGAATTGATATCAGTAGAGTATATGGAGCAGTAATATGATCACATTATTGAAATCCGTACTAAATTATGTCTTGAAGTAAAACTATTTGTTCATTCCTTAATCGGTAAACCTCAATCTTTACATTATCATGCATGTTTTGCTGCTTTAATTTTTTTAACCTAACTTTGAGAAAAATGAAAGCTATTTAAAATGCCAAATATAACTAAATCCTTATTGTATGAATTTTGTAGGTAACTGTCCCTCTAAGTCAGCTGATCAGCACCTTCCATTCGCTTAAAAGCTCGGCAAGCTCAGTCAGTTCTGCATCTATACAGTGTCTGCAACGAGAAGCACCCCAAGAACGTGATCAAGTTAATGAGGTAATCTCTCTCTCTCTCTATAGTTGGGGGGAGGGTTCAGGTGAGGGGAAACTTGAAAGTTAAAGAGAAAGGACAAGGTAATAATGCAGGGTAGCGATAGGGGTAATGATAACCAGAGTGTGACAGGAAGGGACAGAGCGTACAAGCATAATAGTGCACCAGCGAATAGGGAGAAATGGTAAAAAGACAAAATTAAAGGCTCTTTATCTGAATGCACGCAGCATTAGGAACAAGATAGATGAATTGATGGCACAAATGGATATGATCCGATAGCCATTACAGAGATATGGTTGTAAGGTGACCAAGGTTGGGAACTGAATATTCAGGGGTATTTGACATTTCAGAAGGATAGGCAGAAAGGAAAAGTAGATGGGGAAGCTCTGTTAATAAAGGATGAGATCGGTACAGTAGTGGGAAATTATCTTGGCTTGGAAGATCAAGATGTAGAATCAGTTTGGGTGGAGATAAGAAATAATAAGGGAAGAAGTCACTGGTGGGAGTAGTCTATAGCCCTCTAACAGTAGCTACACTGTGGGACAGAGTATAAATCAAGAAATAATGGGGGCTTGTAAGAAAGGTACTGCAATAATCGTGGGCGATTTTACTTTTCTGAAAGATTGGACAAATCAAATCAAAGGTAGCCTTGAGGACGAGTTCATAGAGTGTATTCAGGACAGTTTCTTAAAACAATACGTTGTGGAACCAACCAGGGAACAGGCTATTTTAGATCTGGTAATGTGTAATGAGACAGGATTAATTAATCTCATAGTAAAGGGTCCTCTAGGGAAGAGTGATCATAACATGATAGAATTTCACATTCAGTTTGAGGGTGAGAAACTTGGGTCTGAAACTAGTGTCCTAAACTTGAATAAAGGCAGTTACAAAGGTATGAAGACAGAATTGACTAAAGTGAACTGGGAACATAGATTGAAAGGTAAAATGGTAGATAAGCAGTGGCAGACTTTTAAGGAGATATTTCATAACTCTCAACAAAGATATATTCCAGTGAGAAAGAAAGACTCTACGAGAAGGATGAACCATCCGTGGCTAACTAAGGAAGTTAAGGAGGGTGTCAAATTGAAAGAAAAGGCATCCAAATGTTGGGAAGATTAGTGGTAGGCCAGAAGATTGGGAAATTTTTAGAAACTTGCAAAGGCTGACTACAAAAATAATAGTGAGAAAATAGATTGAGAGTAAACTAGCAAGAAATATAAAAATAGACAGTAAGAGCTTCTACAAGTATATAAAAGGGAAGAGAGTAGCTAATGTAACCGTTGGTCCATTAGAGGATGAGACTGGGGAATTAATAATGGGGAAACAAGGAAATGGCAGAGACTTTGAACAAATATTTTATATTTGTCTTCATGGTAGAAGACATTAAAGGCATCCCAATAATAGTGGAAAGTCAAGGGGCAAAAGGGAGGGAGGAACTTAAAACTATCACTAGAGGAAAAAGTACTAGGCAAACTAATGGGACTAAAGGCTGACAAGTCCCCTGGACCTGATGGCCTGCATCCTAGGGTCTTAAAAGAAGTGGCTGCAGAGATAGTGGATGCATTGGTTGTAATCTTCCAAAATTCCCTGGACTCTGGAAAGGTCCCAGCGGATTGGAAAACCGCAAATGTAACGCTCCTATTCAAGAAAGGAGGGAGACAGAAAGCCGGAAACTATAGGCCAGTTAGCCTAACATCTGTCATTGGGGAAAATGCTGGAATCCATTATTAAGGACATAGTAGCAGGTCATTTAGAAAATCATAATACAATCAAGCAGAGTCAACATGGTTTTATGAAAGGGAAATCGTGTTTGACTTTTTTTTTAAAGAGTTCTTTGAGGATGTAACGAGCAGGGTGGATAAAGGGGAACCAGTAGAAGCAGTGTATTTAGATTTCCAAAAGGCATTCGATAAGGTGCCACATAAAAGGTTACTGCACAAGATAAGAGCTCATGGTGTTGGGGGTAATATATTAGCATGGATAAAGGATTGGTTAACTTAACAGAAAACAGAGAGTCGGGATAAATGGGTCATTTACAGGTTGGCAAACTGTAACTAGTGGGGTGCCACAGGGATCAGTGCTGGGGCCTCAACTATTTACAATCTATATTAATGACTTGGGTGAAGGGACTGAGTGGAGTGTACTGTAGCCAGATTTGCTGCTGATAAATAGATAGATAAGCAAGCTGTGAGGAGGATACAAAGAGTCTGCAAAGGGCTATAGATAGGTTAAGTGAGTGGGCAAAAATTTGGCAGATGGAGTATAATGTGGGAAAATGTGAGGTTATCCACTTTGGTAGGAAGAATAGAAAAGCAAAATATTATTTAAATGGAGAGAGACTACAGAATGCTGTGGTACAGAGGGATCTGGGTGTCCTTGTACATGAAACACAAAAAGTTAGCATGCAGGGACAGCAAGTAATTAGGAAGGCAAATGGCATGTTAGCCTTTAATTGCCAGGGGGATGGAGTATAAAAGTAGGGAAGTCTTGCTACAACTGTACAGGGAATTGGTGAGACCGCACCTAGAGTACTGCATACAGTTTTGGTCTCTTTATTTAAGGAGGGATATATTTGCATTGGAGGCAGTTCAGAGAAGGTTCACTAGGTTGATTCCTGGGATGAAGGGGTTGTCTTATGAGGAAAGGTTGAGCAGGTTGGGCATATACTTATTGGAGTTTAGAAGAATGAGAGGTGATCTTATTGAAACATCTAAGATTCTGAGGAGGCTTGACAGTGTAGATGCTGAGAGGATGTTTCCTCTCGTGGGGAAAACTAGAACTAGGGGGCATAGTTTCAGAATAAGGAGTCGCCCATTTAAGACGGAGATGAGGAGGAATTTCTTCTGAGGGTTGTGAATCTTTGGAATTCTCTACCCCATAGAGCTGTGGAGGCTGAGTCATTGAGTCACTGAGTCAAGGCGGAGATAGACAGATATTTGAGCTACAGGGGAGTCAAGGGTTATGGGGAACAGGCAGAAAAGTGGAGTTGAGGCCTAGATCAGATCAGCCATGATTTTATTAACTGGCGGAGCAGGCTCGAGGGGCTGAATGGCCTACTCCTGCTCCTATTTCTTATGCTCTCTCTCTCGCTCTCTCTCAGGATTCCTGCTGCTGATTACTTTCCAGGAGCTCAGCTCGAAAGTGTGTATATATGAATGTTGGACAAGAACAGGATTGGGCTTTTCTGTGGAACCCTCCAATAGCTTGCTAATGATCATTGTCGGTCTAATCTCATACGTGAAGTCTGGGCTTCATGTGTGGGAAGAACTCTAAATGTCAACAGGTTTTACAGTTGATTGTAACAAAAAAAGCGTTGCACCATTTCCAATAAGTTGGTATTGCATGTTCTCAAAGTTTTAAGATGAGTAATAGCAAGTCCTAAATGGTTTTTGTTGCCCTTTAAATTTAAATAGCCAGTTTGTTACATTGCTTTGGTTCTTTAAAAATAGATGTCAAAGGTTTCCCAGAACTGTACAATGCATCAAGGGACAACAACTGACGAATAGTGCTGTAGGGGCCCCCCTATTTCACATGTTTAATGAGAAATAAACTGTTTTACTACCTTTCCATTCACACTGACCTTGAAGAATGTCATAACCTTAGCGAAGATCTAAGAATAGAAGGTATTTTTTGTGGAGTGTTAAGATGAGAAACAACTTAAAGAGAGAACTTCAAAATATTGAGCAGGGTACAAATAAACCATGGTATCTTAGTGGCTTTCTGATGTCTTGTAGCCTGTATTTCATAAAGTAGAGGTAAATGGCCTTTGGTGTATTTGTACCCTGTTGCACTTTATTCTTTTTTCCTCTTCTCCCCCATAAAAATAAAAACTTCGCTATTTCCTGTTTTTTTTTGCTAATGCTTTTCTATAACCCATTTGCTAGGATGTGCGTGAGAGTATCCTTGGTGACTTGACTTCACCACATTCCTCTATATTCTCACTTCTCTTTCCAAGTGGAGAGTTCTTAAGATGTGCTTGGTACTTTCCAGCTAAAGTCAGGAACTTGGGTTGGATGCAAATATCTAAATAGTTTACCGAGTATTTACAGCACAGAAACAACCCATTTGGCTCAACAGGTCCATGCCGGTATTATGCTCCACATGAGCCTCCTCCCATGTCAACATGTCGTTCTATTCCTTTCTCCCTCATGTGCTTATCTAGTTTCCCCTTAAATGCATCTATCCTAGTTGCCTCAACTACTCCTTGTGGTAGCGAGTTCCACATTCTAACCACTCCCCGGTTAAAGAAGTTTCTCCTGAATTCCCTATTGGATTTATTAGTGACTTTTATATTTATGGCCCCTAGTTCTGGTCTCCCCTGCAAGTGGAAACATCTTCTCTACGTCTACCTATCAAACCCTTTCATAATCTAAAAGACCCCCACCCTGTACAATCTTTCCTGATTGGTATAACCTCGGTTCTGGTATTCTAGTAAATTTTTTTGTACCTTCTCCAGTGCCTCTATATCCTGTTCACGGTACTTCCAACTGTGGTCTAGCCAAGGTTCTATACAAGTTTAACATAACTTCTCTGCTTTTCAATTTTTTCCCCTTTAGAAATGAATCCCAGTGCTTTTTGCTTTTTTAACCTTATTAACCTGCGTTGCTACTTTGTGATTTTGTGTATTTGTACCCCCCAGATCCCTCTGTTCCTTTACCCCATTTAGACACTTATTTTCCAAGGAGTATGTGGCCTCCTTTTTCTATTTAGTGCATCAGTAAGATGCAACCTTAAAGTTGCTATTTACAGTAAACCTTTAACCCATTCCCACAAATGTATTCTCTTTTCACCCCTCCCCATTGGTTTCTTGGCTCTGGGCTCAGCTTTTCTGCAATCAAATCTCAACATAGTTAAAGCTGAAGTTATAGAATTGTTTTTGTTTGTTACTAAGTCAATCTGTGTAACATTTGAAATGATGTGTGGTTTTGGAAATTGTTTGATCAATCCTAAGCAGGAATGGGTTAAAACAGATAATTTTGCAGCAGTTTTAACAGTGACGTTGGTCGAACAAAATGTGCACATTTATTAAGCAATATAAAATACATCAGTTAAACAAAGGTACTACTTTTCCATTATTTTTAATTCTTTTGAAAATTTTTTTCAGCCTGTGCTTAACTTAAGGGAATTTGGGCTGTCTGATTTGAAAACCAGCCAGCTAGATGAATTGGTCGGCAGATTACTCCCATGTTTGTCTCCAGGTGACTCAAACCCTGATCAGCCGTCGCAATGGCAAATGTCCCATGTTTCATCACAGTCCTTCTTTGAAAATAAACATGGTAAGTAGAACATGGGGTTTGGGGATGGGGTTGTAGGGCTAATGTGGGTATTTGCAGATTTTAAAAAAAGTAAACAGATGCTGCAGTAGCTATTAATCTCTGTCTGCATTGTGACAAGAAATGGTTTATATGGAGCACTTGCTGCTACTGGACATTACAACGTAAGTGTAGAAGTGGAAGAATATTATTATTGGACAAATCTTTTATTTTTGAAGTCTGTTTTCCAAAAAATTGGAGTTGGTAAAACTATCTGTGCTCTGACTTCTAACAACAAGGTCACTAAATATTTGGTTTTAATCTGAATGTGTTGTTAGTTCTTCACTATATGTACGCTTAAATTAAGTATCAATTCTGTTTCTAGGATTTTCAAGCAATGTCTTCAACATGCTACGTGCATCTCCGCTTTCTCGACAGCATCCCAGGCCACTACAGACTCTCTGTTCCAACCTTCATCTGTGGCCAAGTATGTATTCTAGATGTTAACTGTTTATACTTGCATTAAAATTATCAGTTGTGTGAAACAGTATTAAGGAATGTTGATTCTTTTTAAGTCCAAGAGCAAAGACGTGGCTTTAAAACTCTGAAGTCGAGAGCAAGGAGACTGGTAGCATCTGAGCATGCAGTTGAATCAGAAAATATGGCTCCTTCATTTATGAAGGTAAGCAGAAATGTTGGTGTTTCTATTGAAGCATAACCGCCTCTCGGAAATAGCTAAGGTACAGTTGACTTTTCGTTACCTTTTTATTTGCAGGGGCTTCTGTTGAGGGACCGAGGCCGGGAGGTTGAGAATTTGGACAGCTTGATCAAAACAAAAAATATTCCTGAGGCACATCAAGATGCATTTAAAACTGGTTTTGCAGAGGGCTTCCTAAAAGCACAAGCTCTTACACAAAGGACAAACGGTAAGTCAGTACAAAGCATTTATGAAGTTTTGATCATGCATCGATGAAGTTTTTTTTAATTACTTGTAATTGTTTCTCCCTTCCTGCTTTCTCTGATATCTAATCCTTGGTAGGGTCTTGTGGTGGTTGCTGTTTTTTTTTAACCTCACTCAATTGGCATTTTTCATGTGTGGACCTATATAGTGAATGTCAGCTTATTTTCTGACCATGGGCAGCGGCACAACAAAGACCTCCCAATATCCAGGTCAACAGAAGCATGGAAAATATGGTAAACCCAGACAAGGGCCCTGTTGACTATAGCAAAGTAGAATCCTTAGCTGAGGAAAAAGAAAGACATTTCAGAAGCTCTGTGCTGAAATAGTCATCAGAGCAAATTTAACAGAGAAACTGGGAGAACAGGATGAAGTCTTGAGTCCGGGTGGAAAAGGTTGGATGGGGATTGGTTTGCAGGCCATCCTGGTGAGAGATGGAGGTGTAGAGCAACTGAATGTTCCTGGTGAAAAGTCGTCGATTGGGTGCAGAGAATCTATTCATTGGTAGCAAAGGGCATCAGAGGAATCGCAGATGTAGGTGGGTAGAGACTGGACAAGGAGAAAAAGAGCAATAGATTAATTTGTACGTGTGTTTAATGTACTTGCTGGTAATCATTTGAATCTTGTGTACTGAATATTTCTGTAGCTTTCCAAATGTACTTCTATGCTTAAAAGAAAATCTATCTTTACCATTAAAAATGTCTTAAATGTTGCGTGATTGTAAAGCGCAAATGTGCAGGAGTGCAAGAGTTCCCAGAGTGTTGCTGATTGGTCAAATCTAACCATGTGATCATCTTACCACAGACCACCGCAATCCCAACATTGCGTTTATTTATATAGCACCTTTAACGTAGTAAAACATCCCAAAGCGCTTCACAGGAGCATTATCAAACAAAATTTGACACCGAGCCACATAAGGAGATATTAGGACAGATGACCAAAAGCTTGGTCAAAGAGGTAGGTTTTAAGGAGCATCTTAAAGGGGGAGCGAAGGGTAGATGTGCGGAGCTGTTTAGGGAGGGAATTTCAGAGCTTTGGGCCGAGGTAGCTGAAGCTGCCAGTAGTGGTAAACAAGCTGCCTGTTCGTGGCAGTTGCACAGTTAATTAGGTGGCTAGTGAGAACTGGCTACCTGGTAATTACTGTCAGCAGGGGCTGACTCAGGGCTTTGGAATTTCTGCTGGTATAAAAACAAGAGGCTTTTGCTAACGCACGGAGGTAAGTAGCGCAGAGTCCAGTTCTACAGAGTACTAAACTTGGAAATTTGGTGAGTGAGGGAATTCAGTGAGGTTGGGGGTAAGAGGTGCTGCTTGATACATAAAAAAATATAAACAACTAGGGTTAAATTAGGACTGTGGGCTAAGTTACAGTAAAGACCTAAAGCATATAACTAAATTTAATAAATTAAACAAGGCTATTACCTAGATTAAAAACTGTTAATAGACAATTGAGAATTTCAAAATTTGAAAACTTAATTAGTTAAATAAAATACAATAGAGATGGCAGGGCAGGTGATGTGTTGCAGCTGTAGCATGTGGGAGCTGGTGGATCCCAGTGTGATCCACCGCAACCACATATGTAGTAAGTGTCTGCAGCTCGAGGAACTTTGGCTCAGAGTTGATGATCTGGAGTCCGAGCTTCGGACAATGCGATACATCAGGGAGGGAGAAAGTTACCTGGACACTTTGTTCCAGGAGGCAGTCACACCCCTTAGGTTGAATACTTCAGATTTGGTCCGTGGTCAGGGACAGGAGGGTGTGACTACAAGTGAGGCAGGTATGGGGATCTAGAAGATAGCATTGGAGGAGCCTCAGCCCTAGCACTTGTCCAATAGGTATGAGGTTCTTGCAGCCTGTGTAGACGAGAGCAGTGACTGGAGGTAGGATGAGCAAACTGACCACAACACCGTGGTAGAGAGGGCCATTCAAGTTGGGGGAGTAAAAAGGAATGTAGTAGTGGTAGGGGACAGTATAGTTAGGGGGATCAATACTGTTCTCTGCAGTCGAGAGCATGAGTCCCGAAGGCTGTGTTGCCTGCCCGGTGCCAGGGTTAAGGACATCTCCTCGTGGCTGGAGAGGAACTTGAAGTGGGAGGGGGAGGATCCAGTTGTCGTGGTCCACGTAGGTACCAACGACATAGGTAGGACAAAGAAAGGGGTTCTGCTGAGGGAGTATGAGCAGCTAGGGGCTAAATTAAAAAGCAGAACCACAAAGGTAATAATCTCTGGATTACTACCTGAGCCACGAGCAAATTGGCATAAGGTCAATAAGATCAGAGAGTTGAATGCATGGCTCAAGGATTGGTGTGGGAGAAATGGGTTTCTATTCATGGGGCACAGGCACCAGTACTGGGGAAAG
Source organism: Squalus acanthias (assembly GCA_030390025.1). Classification (NCBI taxonomy): domain Eukaryota; kingdom Metazoa; phylum Chordata; class Chondrichthyes; order Squaliformes; family Squalidae; genus Squalus; species Squalus acanthias. The sequence goes on from CM059428.1 coordinate 142,625,708, forward strand.
AGAGAGCTGTTCCGTTGGGACGGGCTTCACTTGAACCGTGCTGGGGCCAGTGTCTTGGAGAATAGAATAACTAGGGCTGGAGATTAACCTAATTGTTCAGGTGAGGGGAAACTTAGAAAGTTAAAGAGAAAGGACAAGGCAGAAGTGCAGGGTAGCGATGGGGTAATAACCAGAGTGTGACGGGAAGGGACAAGAGCGTACAAGCATAAGAGTGCACCAGCAAATAGGGTCAGAATAGGGAAAAATGGTTAAGTCAGAATTAAAGGCTCTTTATCCGAATGCACGTAGTATTCGTAACAAGATAGATGAATTGACAGCACAACTAGAAATAAATGGGTATGATCTGATAGCCATTACAGAGATGTGGCTGCAAGGTGACCAAGGCTAGGAACTGAATATTCAGGGGTATTTGAGATTTCGGAAGGATAGGCAGAAAGGAAAAGCAGGTGTGGTAGCTCTGTTAATAAAGGATGAGATCAGTACAGTAGTGAGAAATACGTCATTCCTGCCTGGGATGGCAGGAATGACTTATGAAGAGCGATTGGGACGATTGGGCTTGTATTCGCTAGAGTTTAGAAGAATGAGAGGGGATCTCATTGAAACTTATAAAATTCTAACAGGACTAGACAGACTAGATGCAGGAAGGATGTTCCTGATGGCGGGGGAGTCCAGAACCAGGGGTCACAGTCTAAGGATAAGGGGTAAGCCATTTAGGACTGAGATGAGGAGGAATTCCTTCACCCAGAGAGTGGTGAACCTGTGGAATTCTCTACCACAGAAGGCAGTTGAGGCCAATTCATTAAATATATTCAAGAAGGAGTTAGATATATTTCTTAAGGCTAAGGGGATCAAGGATATGGGGAGAAAGCAGGGACAGGGTACTAAATTTGGATGATCAGCCATGATCTCATTAAATGGCGGAGCAGGCTCGAGGGGCCGAATGGCCTACTCCTGCTCCTATCTTCTCTGTTTCCATGATCTTGGCTCGGAAGATCAAGGTGTAGAATCAGTTTGGGTGGAGATAAGAAATAATAAGGAAAAGAAGTCACTGGTGGGAGTCGTCTATAGGCCCCCTAACAGTAGCTACACTGGGACAGAGTATAAATCATGAAATTATGGGGGCTTGTAAGAAAGGTACTGCAATAATCGTGGGCGATTTTAATCTTCATATTGATTGGACAAATCAAATTGGCAAAGGTAGCCTTGAGAACGAGTTCATAGAGTGTATTCAGGACAGTTTCTTATAACAATACATTGTAGAAGCAACCAGGAAACAGGCTATTTTAGATCTGGTAATGTATAATGAGACAGGGTTAATTAATGATCTCATAGTAAAGGATCCTCTAGGGAAGAGTGATAACATGATAGAATTTCATATTCAGTTTGAGGGTGAGAAACTTGGGTCTGAAACTATGATTACAAAGGTATGAAGACAGAGTTGGCTAAAGTGGACTGGGAAAATAGATTAAAAGGTAAGATGGTAGATAAGCAGTGGCAGCCTTTAAGGAGATATTTCATAACTCTCAACAAAGATATATTCCATTGAGAAAGAAAGACTCTACGAGAAGGATGAGCCATCCGTGGCTAACTAAAGAAGTTAAGGAGGGTATCAAATTGAAAGAAAAGGTATACAATGTTGCGAAGATTAGTGGTAGGCCACAAGATTGGGGAACTTTTAGAAACTTGCAAAGGATGACAAAAAAATAGAGGAAGAAAATAGATTGAGAGTTAAACTAGCAAGAAATATAAAAACAGACAGTCAGAGCTTCTACAAGTATATAAAAAGGAAGAGAGTACCTAAAGTAAACGTTGGTCCCTTAGAGGATGAGACTGGGGAACAAGGAAATGGCAGAGACTTTGAACAAATATTTTGTATCTGTCTTCACGGTAGAAGACACTAAAGGCATCCCAATAATAGTGGAAAATCAAGGGGCAAAAGGGAAGGAGGAACTTAAAACAATCACTATCACTAGAGAAAAAGTACTAGACAAACTAATGGGATTAAAGGCTGACCAGTCCCCTGGACCTGATGGCCTGCATCCTAGGATCTTAAAAGAAGTGGCTGCGGAGATAGTGGATGCATTGGTTGTAATCTTCCAAAATTCCCTAGACTCTGGAAAGGTCCCAGTGGATTGGAAAACCGCAAATGTAATGCCCAGATTCAAGAAAGGAGGGAGCCAGAAAGCAGGAAATTATAGGCCAGTTAGCCTAACATCTGTCATTGGGAAAATGCTGGAATCCATTATTAAGGAAGTAATAGCAGGACATTTAGAAAATCATAATATAATCAAGCAGAGTCAACATGGTTTTATGAAAGGGAAATTGTGTTTGACATTTTTTTTTAAGAGTTCTTTGAGGATGTAATGAACAGGCAGGGTAAAGGGGAACCAGTAGATGTAGTGTATTTAGATTTCCAAAAGGCATTCGATAAGGTGCCACATAAAAGGCTACTGCACAAGTTAAGAGCACATGGTGTTGGGGGTAATATATTAGCATGGATAGAGGATTGGCCAACTAACAAAAAACAGAGAGTTGGGATAAATGGGTCATTTTTAGGTTGGCAAACTGTAACTTGTGGGGTGCCACAGGGATCAGTGCTGGGGCCTCAACTATTTACAATCTATATTAATGACTTGGATGAAGGGACCGAGTGTACTGTAGCCAAATTTGCTGACGATACAAAGATAGGTGGGAAAGCAAGTTGTGAGGAGGACACAGAGTCTGCAAAGGGATATAGATAGGTTAAGTGAGTGGGCAAAAATTTGGCAGATGGAGTATAATGTGGGAAAATGTGAGGTTATCCACTTTGGTAGGAAGAACAGAAAAGCAGAATATTATTTAAATGGAGAGAGACTACAGAATGCTGTGGTACAGAGGGATCTGGGTGTCCTTGTACATGAAACACAAAAAGTTAGCATGCAGGGACAGCAAGTAATTAGAAAGGCAAATGGAATGTTGGCCTTTATTGCAAGGGGGATGGAGTATAAAAGTAGGGAAGTCTTGCTACAACTGTACAGGGCGTTGGAGAGACCGCACCTAGAGTACTGCGTACAGTTTTGGCCTCCTTATTTAAGGAGGGATATATTTGCATTGGAGGCAGTTCAGAGAAGGTTCACTAGGTTGATTCCTGGGATGAAGGGGTTGTTTTAGGAGGGCAGGTTGGGCCTATACTTATTGGAGTTTAGAAGAATGAGAGGTGATCTTATTGAAACATCTAAGATTCTTAGGGGGCTTGACAGGGTAGAAGCTGAGTGGATGTTTCCCATCATGGGAGAATCTAGAACTAGGAGCATAGTTTCAGAATAAGGGGTCGGGTTGGAGATGAGGAGGAATTTCCTCTGAGGGTCGTGAATCTTAGGCATTCTCTACCCCAGAGAGCTGTGGAGGCTGAGTTCTTGAATATATTCAAGACTGAGTTACAGATTTTTGAACTACAGAGTCGTCAAGGGTTATGGGGAACAGGCAGAAAAGTGGAGTTGAGACCAAGGTCAGATCAGCCATGATCTTATTGAATGGCGGAGCAGGCTCAAGGGGCCGAATGGCCTGCTCCTGCTTCTATTTCTTAGGTTATGTTGTGAGCAATCTGACAAATCAGACAGTGGAGGGGTCGAGAGGTGGTGGTGAGGTAGAGCTGGGTGTCGTTGGCGTACATGTGGAACCTGACGTGTTTTTGGATGATGTTGTTGAGGTGCAGCATGTAGATGAGAAATAGAAAGGTGCCAAGGATAGATCCTTGGGGGACACCAGAGGTGATGGTGCGGGAGTAGGAAGAGAAGCCATTACAGTTGATTCTCTGGTAACAACTGGATAGATAAGAATGGAGCCAGGCGAGGGCAGTCCCACCCAGCTGGACGATGGGGGAGAGGCATTGGCATGGTCAACTGTGTCAAAGGCTGCAGACAGGTCAAGAAGGATGAAGAGGGATAGTTTACCACAGTCGCATAGAATGTCATTTGTGTCTGAGGGCTGTTTCAGTGGCAGAGGCAGAAACCTGATTGGAGGGATTCAAATGTGGAGTTGCGGGAAAGATGGATTTGGGAGGTGACATGTTGAAGGTTTTTGGAGAGGGAAGGGAGGTTGGAGATAGGGCGGTAGTTTGCAAGCATAGAGGGGTCAAGGGTGGGTTTTTTGAGGAAGGGGGTGATGACTGCAGATTTGAAGGTATAGTGGGGACAGTACCTGAGGAGAGGGAACTGTTAACAATATCGGCTAACATGGGGGCCAGGAAGGGAAGTTGGGTGGTAAGCAGTTTGGTGGGAATAGGGTTCAGGGAGCAGGAGGTGAGTCTCGTGGAGAAGGTGAACTTGAGAGGGCATGATGGGCGATGCGAGAGAAACTAGAGAAAGATGTGAGTTCAGGGCGCTAGGACAGGGGGGAGCCTTGAAGGAAGTTTGACCCAGTGGTCTAGGGAAGGGAGGGAAGCGGCAGAGGCAACTGAACAGATGGTCTCGGTCTTTGTAACAAAGTCCATGAGCTCCTTGCACTTGTTGGAGATGATCTCGGTGAGAAATCATCCCAGCAATCAGTTGTTTTTGGTCTTTGATCATAAATCCCTCTATTTAAAAAAAAATACATTTTTGGGGGTTTTTTTCCCAGCTATTTTTAAGATTGTTCCTCCCATAGGCCCCTCTGACCTATGCAAACACTACTCTGCTGTACCCAATCTCCTCTGCAAGCACAATTGTGCTCCATGCTCATGGTCCACCTAGCCTCTCTGCTCTGCTAGACCTGACTTGACTCTTGCCTCCACTCCCATTTGAATGCAGTTGTGAAGCCAGGACTGGGAAATAAAAATGGAGTGAATTTCAACAGTATATTGGAAGAATGAGTTTACCAAAAAATACATAGTAAGAACAAAGAGGGAAAGGCCATAAAGAAAAAAGCTGCGCTAGTTCAGAAAGTTGAATAAATTAAATGAAGATTGTGTGACAGGCATACAGAATAGTAAATCTGGGGGGGAAAAAAAGCCCAACTTGGTGAAAACTATAGTGATTAAGGCAGAAGATGAAAGAGCTCATATTGGTAACTGCAGTTGTAAAACATCATAACAATGTGTGACATGATATGCTGGTGTTCCCAAATGCACCATGCTATCTAGTACTTTTCAGAAAATGATCCTTTTGAAAATTAACTCAAACTTGTTTGCATTCGTTTCCCCCCAGATTCTTTAAGAAGAACAAGACTGGTTCTTCTGTTCCTCCTCTTGCTTGGGATTTATGGTCTATCCAGAACACCGTTCTTGTCTGGTAAACTTTCAATGACTCACTTATTTTGATTTTGTAGTTTTGAACTGTATGCAGTTGAAAGGGAGAAATAATTTATGTACTAGTCACCATATCATTTCAACTGTCTGACCGCCTATTCTAAAATATTTTACCAGTCCAAATTAATGTTCTAGTAACTGCGTATTTAGATGTTTTCATGCATAATTTAAAATTTTGGGCCATTTTAAATGGGGAGAACTCAGCACTGCTCATGTGTGGTATCACCTCTATCTTCAGAAACTCCTGCCAAGTTTCCTGATGAAAACAATATGTTGGGTATTTATAAACTCAATAGGTCAGTGGGATCTGAAAGTTCTTGTGAAGACTTCAAAAATCTGTTAACACTTCAAAATTAATCAGTTCTACCAGTGTCAAGTATGCAATTTAAGAACTTTATATTTGGCAGTGTAAAAAAAAAAAAAAAATTACAATTGGCAAAAATTAAATTACAATTGGCAAATTCTAATCCGTGGTTCAGTTTTTTGAACTTGAAACTACAATTTGTAAAATTTATCCCTTAATTTAAATCTTAGCAGAATTTCTCTGAATGAGATTAAAAGCAGAATCCAAACATGTTGACCCTAAGTAAAACCTTTCCTGTTTTCAGTTGAAAAATTCAAATTGGTGCAATATTTTGTGCAGTGAAATCATGTGTAAGTCAGCCAAGCCAAATGTTGTTGTTCCTTTCATTTGTAATTAATTTGGACTTTAGCTTCCATTTTGAAAAGCTCCGTCGGATGGTTGTAGAATGACCCCTCTGTATTCCTTACTATCATATCAACTTGTGTATTCGTACATACTCTTAAGCTGCTTGCTCCATGAAGTTAGCTCTGTATTCTACAAAAGCATATAATTGTAGTTGCACTCTTTAGTTCATTTTTGCGAATGATGGGTAAAAAAGTGATAATTAAACTTCAAGCACCACTGTCTCTGGTTTATTTTGCACTTGGGTTCAGTAAGTTTTTAAGTGGGAAGTTTATAGAGAATCCAGTATTTCAGTTTACACTTGCCTTTCCGACAGTGCGATTTCGTACTACGTCAGGACTGGATGCAGCGGTGGATCCAATTCAGATGAAAAATGTAACATTTGAACATGTGAAAGGGGTAGGTAGCATTTGCATTGACCCTTCAGAAGTATTTTGAATTTTAAGTGATTCATTTGCAAATACTTGCTTTTATGACTTCTTCTTCACCAGGTGGAGGAGGCAAAACATGAACTCCAAGAAGTAGTGGAATTTTTGAAAAACCCTCAGAAGTTCACTGTATTAGGAGGCAAACTGCCTAAAGGTATGTAGCTAGAAATTATCTGTTATAATTTCAGTAATGCATTTTTTTGCTACCATTAGTCTGTAAATACTTTCTTTATAGTTGACTCCGAAAAGGTCTGGTATGTTACTCATCTGTCAAATTTCTGATGGAAGGAATTGTTCATTAATGACCATGAGCATCTTTGGCTGTTTGTCCTTGGGTTCTTTTCTATTCTAGTTGGTATAGTGAGCTCAGATGGGGACTTGCAAGTTATAACAATTGCTAGCTATTGACTTTAGAATTACTTTCCATGACTTGAACAGGAATTTTTGTACTGGTATCAGTTAATTTAAAATTAAGTATGCATGTAGTAATTATTGCATGAAAGATGCTTCTAATTGTGCAGAATAGCTTTTTTTTTAAAGGAGATGTTTCATATAAGCACATACAATGTTGCTTAAAATGTTGATTTTTCAGTACTATTCATAACATATACTATTTAATCTAACTTGAAATGTCCATTTCTGTTTAATTTCAGGTATTCTTTTAATCGGACCCCCTGGAAATGGGAAAACTCTTCTTGCAAGAGCCGTTGCAGGCGAAGCGGACGTACCATTCTATTATGCATCGGGATCAGAGTTTGACGAAATGTTTGTTGGCGTTGGAGCTAGTAGGATAAGGAATCTGTTTAGTATGTTTCCCAGTCTACAAAATGAAAATTATTTTGTAGTATCATTACACTTCTCAATACATTATTTGCTTTTTTAACTTGCTCTTGTCTGGGTTTGTGTTTAGGGGAGGCAAAAGCAAATGCACCATGTGTCATATTTATTGATGAGCTGGATTCTGTTGGTGGAAAGAGAATTGAATCACCCATGCATCCCTATTCTAGACAGACCATAAACCAACTACTTGCAGAGATGGATGGGTAAGAGAAAAGACCAACACAGTATCAAGAGTAAAATTTGTGGTGAAATGGTCTGATTTAATGGGCAGTGGTAGTCGTAGAGTACCTTGTCCATGTGGCCATTGTTCATGTGAACTTGGACAGGGAGTATCGAGCTTTGCAACTTTTTGGGGTCGTCACAACCAAGTCAGATCCTATTCTCACCTGATTTTGCACAGGTCCAGCAAGGGTCACTGGATGGTAATCTTGGAAGAAGAAATTTGGCTTTTATTTCTCACTTATTACAAGTCCAGAGAGGGAGGTTGTGAGGCATTCACTGTCACCTTGACTGGGTTGATTAACTTATTGTCAACCAGTGATCAAACTTGGGGGACCTTCCTGCAACTGTGTGGGCATGTCACACCAATGCATTGCTACTGGAGGGCAGAATGTGCTTCTGTAATTGTGTACATGGCGCTCCATTTTGTAGCCCTAAATAACTTGTGCTTTTAAGGATTTGAAGAAATTCACTAGTACAATAGTGGTAAACATTAGACATCTTTTTAAAATTGTATTTCAATTACGATAGCGTTTAATAGCTAGTACTGTAAAGTTCTATTTTTCTCTTCAGTTTCAAGCCAAATGAAGGTGTCATTATAATAGGAGCCACAAACTTTCCTGAAGCATTGGACAAGTAAGTGCAAATTGAAATATTTGATTTGTTTATTGTTGAGTTTCTAAATAATTTAAAGTGTAATATGTTTGTAGGAAAATGGCAAATAATTTTAATGCTGCTACATTTAAAAAAAAAATAAATAAAAAAATTCTTGATCTGGGCTTCGCTATCATTTGAATAAATAAGATTTTGTTTAAGTTAAACACACAATTGCAAAAGAAATAATACCATTTTTATTATAACCCTTATTAATTCACCTGCTTTGATATATTCAGCAACAATGTCAAAACAAACCTGCACAATTGTGGTAACTGTATGGTCTTGGCTTCCAGTACCACTCAGTAATTATACGTTTGCATTGTTTGTAATTTTACCTCAACAGTTTTGTTGTTCAGCAAGTTGGATTGTTGGCAAAAAGAACAGCTTCAAAATTGAAAGTGTAGAATCTACACCATTAGATTAACAGCCTTCAGCTAATTTTGACAAACTGGCTTTTTAGCATCATTGATGCTACAGTACAATAATTATATAATGAGGAAATTTTCGCAAATTTGGTCATATTTTAAATTGATGCCCAGTTTATTGCGTATTCTTCCTCCATAGTGCTCTTGTCCGTCCGGGTAGGTTTGACATGCAAGTTACAGTTCCCAGACCGGATATAAGAGGGCGAGTAGAGATTCTTAAATGGTATCTTGGCAAGGTTAAAGTTGATCCAGGTAAGCTGCAGCTGTTCCCTAGCAAAGATAATTATTGCAAAACTATTTTCTGTGTGATTTGACACTCTCTCTGTTTTTATAGCAATTGATGCAGAAATAATAGCCAGAGGCACCGTGGGTTTCTCTGGGGCTGAACTGGAGAATCTAGTCAACCAGGCTGCTCTAAAAGCAGCTGTAGATGAAAAAGATCAAGTTACAATGAAAGACTTGGAATTTGCCAAGGACAAAATCCTTATGGGTAGGTTCTTACCCGACTGTTTGAACTTTGTCTTTCTAAAGGCTTTAATATCCTTTTCTATAAAGTTACTGTATTTTGAAATTCCAAGCTACTACTTTATAGAAGGAAGAAAACCCAAGTATAAAGGCTTGGAAAATATATTTCTTTTGGTGCTTATGTAAATTGGCTGTATCTGTGTTTAAGAACTTATCATTCTTCTGGTGTGTTTTTGCATTATAAAATTATTCCAAATGAGTTTGCCTTTTTATTGATCTTGCGTTTTTCAGAAACTCATCTGCCCTTTATTTTTTAAAAGTAATTTTGCATCTGTCACACGAATATCACTGGGAAAATTCGGTTTACCTAAATTCCTGTGTATGTAGAATAATGCTTCTTGGCATAACTACTTAAGTCATATAAATGTTAAGGGGGTGTTTTATAATATAAACTGTCATTTATCTAGTGGTATGTTTTAGGGTGTTCATATCTCCAGTGGGATCAAGCCAATGTAGAATCCATCTTCTCTGTCACCTATTTATATTGGAGCTTTCCAGCATATCTTCAATAAGCCAAGCTGGAGGCTACAGGAAATTCCTGGTTATCGGGTGCTGAAGTGAGAAGCTACTGCGTGGGGTCTCCCTAGGGAAGGAATATTGAAAAGACAGACATGCAGTTATACACTACTTTTAGGAAATTATTCAGAAATTTAAATATAGAAATAAGCCTTTCAAGTCACTATCAACCTTTGTCTACAATATTTTTTATCTCCTTTCCTTTGCTCTACTGGGTGCTCCCCAGATGGTGCTGGCTGAGGGTGGAGACTCGCCCTGTAGGCAGCGGGCTTGCGTCTTTCATTTTGTATTGTGGTATACCTTTTTGTTAGTTTTTGAGAAGCATGTATGAATATTTAGAAACAAGATTCCAAATAACGAGCAGCAATCAACAAAAGGGACTGACCTTCAGTTTGAGTTACATCTTTATAATAAAATTTGTGATATTCTCAAGTCCACTGTTTGTTTTCCACACTGAATCAGAATTTAAAAAGCCCCCAAAGTTGTTGCTTTTAATATATTTCAATCAAAATTACACAAGAAATTTGGAACACAAAATTGAATAGTAAAACTGGTGAAACTTGTTATTTCTGACAAAAACTATCTGATATTGTAAGGCATTTGTTCAAACTGTATCTTATTTGAAAAGCTTCTATTTACTTGTGACTTGTCTGCTGCCAACAGGTCCAGAGCGCAGGAGTATTGAGATTGATAGTAGAAACAAAACAATCACCGCATACCATGAATCAGGACATGCTATAGTAGCACATTTTACAAAAAATGCTATGCCTATTAACAAAGCTACAATAATGCCAAGGGGACCTACCTTGGGACATGTAAGTGTAAAAACACACAAGGTTTTGTCTGGTAAGATTTTAAATTGCTGACCTGTTTTTGGTTTTAAAATTGAACTAATGCAGTGTAAATAATGTCCTGAATGTTGAATTCTTTAATCAAGTTTAACTGGCAGCATGATACAGTATTGCAAGTTTAACAATTTGACAAAGGTGGTCGCTTCTATAGATCATCATTACTTGGCAGGAGGAAGTTCCCCTTTTATTTATAGAACATACTTCAGAAGGTCACTTTCCTTGTAATACATTTAAAATGTGTTTACCCCAATGTCTTATCGGACTGACAAATTACAAGCAAGTGCCTATATCAGGAGATAAACACTTTTTTTAAATGTGATCTTCCTCAATCCCACACTGCTCTTGTTTCTTCCATTAGTGGGAATATTTCTCTTCCAACTCGTCACTACAACAACAGCAACTTGCATTTAGATAGAGCTCCTTGCTTGCAGGAAGATCTGAGTGCTTTACAATAAGGAGGAAAGGAAATGGAGACAGAACATGGAGAAAGGGGAGGGACATGGAGAGGCTAGGATGGGGACCCAAAGGCATGGTCAAAGAGGAGGGTTTTGAGGAGGTTTTTGGTTAGTTATACAAGGTATTATGAAATGCAAGTGGCTCTTTTTTTAATCCTGCATATTTACTTGCATGGTTGTTGCTGTTCCTAAATTAGGAAATGGTGCAAACTTGGTGTATTTTTTTTTAAAGTATTCTCCTTTGGGGGAAAATAAGCCTTCAAAGTAAAATTAGCAAGTGACCAAAGCAGTTTTGAAAATTGTCTATGTAATCTAGTAGAAGTTCACTGTACAAGCAAGATGTAAAATGTATCCAAAGTCAGAATCATGGTTCTATTGTTAACTATAAACTGGGAAGATTGTATACTGTTTCTATGGTCACCATTCATACTTGGAGTCTGAAGGCAATACCACAAGCTCCTGAATTTTAAGATTAGTACTTTGTTTTCAAACTATAAGTAGACTGCTTATTTGTGTATTTGCATACTTTACAAAGATTTGTAGATGGTTGCTAAGAGGCTCATATATTAAGCTTTCTGTACAACAAAATTCTCTCTCAGGTGTCATTGTTACCAGAAAGTGACAGATGGAGTGAAACCCGAGCTCAGTTACTTGCTCAAATGGATGTCAGCATGGGTGGTAGAGTAGCAGAAGAACTCATCTTTGGAGCAGAACAAATTACCACAGGTTTGTATTAAGCCATATTAGGTATATATGCATTTCAAGCTTAGTGTGTCTTAAATGTGAGTCAATTGAGTTTTTGCACAGCTTCAAGCTGTGCAATTTCTTTTCGCTACAATGCTGCAACAACAACAACTTGTGTTTATATAGTGCCTTTAACGTAGTAAAACGTCCCAAGGCGCTGCACAGGAGTATTTTAAGACAAAAAAAAATTTGACACCAATCCACAAGGATAAATTAGGGCAGGTGACCAAAAGCTTGGTCAAAGAGGTAGGTTTTAAGGAGCGTCTTAAAGGAGGAAAGAGAGGTAGCGAGGCGGAGAGGTTTAGGCAGGGAATTCCAGAGCTTCGGGCCAAGGCAACAGAAGGCACGACCACCAAAGGTTGAGCGATTCTAATCGGGGATCCTCGAGGGCAGAATTAGAGGAGCGCAGATATCTTGGGGGGTGGGGGGGGGGGAGGGGGCGGTTGTGGAGCTGAAGGAGATTACAGAGATAGGGAGGGGCGAGGCCATGGAGGGATTTGAAAACAAGGACGAGAAATCGAGGCATTGCTTAACTGGGAGCAAGTGTAAGTCAGCGAGCACAGGGGTGATGGTGAACGGGATTGGGTGCGAGTTAGGACACGGGCAGCTGAGTTTTGGATGACCTCAAGTTTACGTAAGGTGGAATGTGGGAGGCCAGCCAGGAGTGCGTTGGAATAGTCTAGTCTAGAGGTAAAAAAGGCATGGATGAGGGTTTCAGCAGCGGATGAGCTGAGGCAAGGGTGGAGACGGGTGATGTTACGGAGGTGGAAGTAGGCGGTCTTTGTTATGCTGTGGCTATGTGGTCAGAAGTTTATTTCCGGGTCAAATATGACACCAAGGTTGCGAGCAGTGTGGTTCAGCCTCAGACAGATGTTAGGGAGAGGGATGGAGTCAGTGACTAGGGAACGGAGTTTGTTGCGGGGACTGAGAACAATGGCTTTGGTTTTACCAATATTTAATTGGAGAAAATTTTTGCTCATCCAGAACTGTATGTCGGACAAGCAGTCTGACAATTTAGACACCGTGGAGGGATCCAGAGAAGTAGTGAGGTAGAGCTGAGTGTCGTCAGTGTACATGTGGAAACTGACGGTGTTTTCGGATGATGTTGCCAAGGGGCAACATGTGGATGAGAAATAGGAGGGGGCCCAGGATAGATCATATAGGATAGATAGATAGGTAATGATGCGGGAGCGGGAAGAGAAGCCGTTGCAGGTGATTCTCTGCTTACGATTAGATAAATAAGAATGGAACCAGGTGAGTGTAGTCCCACCCAGCTGGACGATGGTGGAGAGGCGTTGGAGAAGGATGGAGTGGTCAACCGTGTCAAAGGCTGCAGAGAAGTCAAGAAGGATGAGGAGGGATAGTTTACCTTTGTCACAGTCACAAAGGATGTCATTTGTGACTGAGAGCCGTTTCGTTACTGTGGCAAAGGCGGAAACCTGATTGGAGGGATTCAAACATGGAATTGCGGGAAAGATGGGCACGGATTTTGGAGGCAACAACGGCCCGTATTTTCCGATCCCTACGGGTGTGACCTCGCAAATCCCGGTTTTAAGCATGCGAAGCGCATGCGCTGAAACCGGCCTTTCCGATCTGTCAAGAATCCTTTTGACAGATCCTCCGCCTGCCCTGGAGAAGGGCCTCTGCGGGTGGAGAGTTCCGCTTTCTGTAGAACCTCCGCCCGCTGAAATCCCTTAAAAAATCTTACGCCTGGTAAAAGCAGGTGTAAGGCCTACTTTTACCAGCATAAGAGTTTAAAAAAAAAGTTTTTTTTCACTCATTTATAATTTTAAAATACTTTTAAAAAAGGTAAGTTTATTTTTAGCCCCGTAAAAAACTTTAATTTTTTTGCAAAAAATTAAATTTTTTTGTTTAAAATATTTAATTTAATTTTAACTAATTTAAAAATGCGATTTAAAAAAATATATTTAATGTTTTGATGTGTTTTTGGAGTGATCTCCGTTCATACTTTTGACGGGTGTAAGCTGTCTAAAGTATGAAGGGAGATTCCCTTCTCCAATAGGCTCCCCATGGCCCATGTGATCCCAGGGACGCTTGCGAACCGCATGCGCCCCTGGGATACGTGGGCCCTGCGCATTTCGTCGTGGAGAGGCCCAGGAGCGGAAATGGCCGGACCTCTGGAGCCCTCCGGTAAGGGCGTAGATTTTCTCCAGATCGGAGGCCTCCGCACGCAGGAAGATTCCGATCAGCAAATATGGGCCATTACGTTCAAGGACTTTGGAGAGGAAAGGGAGGTTGGAGATGGGGTGGTAGTTTGCAAGGACGGAGGGATCAATGTTTGTTTTTTTTGAGAAGGGGTGATGACTGTAGATTTGAGGGAGAGGGGGACAGTACCTGAGGAGAGAGAACCATTAACAATGTCAGCTAACATGGGAGCCAGAAAAGGAAATTGGGTGGTCAGCAGTTTGGTGGGAATAGGGTCGAGGGAGCAGGAGTTGGGTCTCATAGACAAAATGAGCACAGAGAAGTCACGAGGGGAGATCGGAGAGAAACTGGAGAAAGATGTGAGTTCAGAGCTAGGGCAGGGGGGAACCTTAGAGGAAGTTTGGCCCAGTGGGCGAGGGGAAGGAAGGGAAGTGGTAGAGGCAGTTGAATGGATGATCTCAATCTTAGAGACAAAGAAGTCCATGAGCTTCTCACATTTGTTATCGGAGGTGAGGGTGGAGGAGACTGGGGAGAGGGGTTTAAGAAGACTGTTAGCAGTGGAGAATAGAAGCTGGGGTTTATCTTTACATTCCAGAATTATTCTGGAATAGTGAGCAATTTTGGCAGACGAGAGCAGGACCCGGTAGTGCTTTATGTGGTCCAGCCAGATCTGGCGGTGAATGGCTAAACCAGTTGTCTGCCCTATCCGTTCGAGTCTGCGTCCCTTGGACTTAAGGGAGCGAAGATGAGAGCCGTACTGGGGGAATGGCCAGGGTGAGAGACGGTAATTGTTTTAGTAGGGACTAGGGCATCAAAGATAGTGGTGAGGGTGTGGTTGAGTAGATCGGTAGCTGCAGACATGTCATGGTGAATGGAGGGCCAGAGGCTGGACAGTTGGAATTTCATAACTGCACTTGAGTTTTTTTCCAGGGGCAGACACAGAAGGAAGTACGGTTGGGGGGTGGAAGGGGGATGTGGGTCGAGAGCGTTACGAGGAAATGGTCAGAGATGGCCTTATCTGCAATTGACACAATGGGAGTAGCGAGGCCACGAGAGATGGAAAGGTCGAGGGGGTGGCATCATGTGATTGTAGAATTTTATAAAAATTTCAAGGACATCAAGGTTCTAAGTGGCTCTTTGTCTGTTATTTTAGTGCATTCTGCTTCCTTGCCCAAGATTTTAATTCCTGGAATATGGAAATTTAAAGACAAAATACTGTAAAGTGCAGCTCATGCCTCTCTCTGGCATACTTGTACGAGCAATAATGTGGATATCCACTTGTGCTTTAAGCACCAGGCCTACTACCTGCAAACGTTTAGCCTTTCTAGCCTGTTGAGATCCTTTAAGGAGGTGAAATATGAAGCGCATGGTCCAATAATTCCTCCTGCAATCAGTGATTTAAAAACTAGCTCAGTAAAGTGGTATTCTGCAGGGCTAATACTTTGGATTGTAGAGTCACGGCTATAGAAATACAATCAGCCTTTAAAATAGTTATCTTGTACAAACAGGTAAAGTGCAGTGGCAGGCTTACTAGACAAACATTTGAAATCCTTCCATATTACATAGAAACATAGAAGATAGGAGTAGGCCATTCGGCCCCTCGAGCCTGCTCCGCCATTCGATGAGATCATGGCTGATCATCCAAACTCAGTACCCTGTACCTGCCTTCTCCCCATATCCCTTGAAACCTTTAGCTTTAAGAAATATATCTAACTCATTCTTGAATATATTTAATGACTTGGCCTCAACTACCTTCTGTGGTAGAGAATTCCACAGGTTCACCACTCTGGGTGAAGAAATTCTTCCTCATTTCTGTCCTAAATGGCTTACCCCTTATCCTTAGATTATGACCCCTGGTTCTGGACTCTCTGACCATCGGGAACATTCTTCCTGCATCTAGTTTGTCCAGACCTGTCAGAATTTTATGTTTCGATGAGATCCCCTCTCATTCTTCTATACTCCAGCGAGTATAAGCCCAATCAATCCAATCTCTCCTCATATGTCATTCTTGCCATCCCAGGTATCAGCCTTGTGAATCTTCGCTGAACTCCCTCCATGGCAAGAACATCCTTCCTCAGATAAGGCGACCAAAACTACACACAATACTCAAGGTGTGGTCTCACCAAGGCCCTGTACCACTGCAGCAGGACATCCCTGTTCCTATACTCAAACCCTTTCGCTATGAAGGCCAACATACCATTTGCCTTCTTCACCGCCTGCTGCACCTGCATGCTTACCTTCAGCGACTGGTGCACAAGGGCACCCAGGTCTCATTGCACTTCCCCTTCTCCCAATCTATTGCCATTCAGATAATAGTCTGCCTTTCTGTTTTTGACACCAAAGTGGATAACCTCGCATTTATCCACGTTATATTTCATCTGCCACGCTTCTGCCCACTCACCCAACCTGTCCAAATCATCCTGGAGTTTCTTGGTATCCTCCTCGCAGCACACACTCCCACCCAGCTTTGTGTCATCTGCAAACTTGGAGATATTACATTTAGTTCCCTTATCTAGATCATTAATGTATATTGTGAATAGCTGGGGTCCAAGGACCGATCCCTGCGGTACCCCACTAGTCACTGCTTGCCACTCGGAAAAAGACCCATTAATTCCTACTCTTTGCTTTCTGTCCGCCAACCAGTTCTCTATCCAAGTCAATACCTTGCCCCCAATCCCATGTGCCTTAACTTTACACGCTAATCTCTTATGCGGGACCTTATCGAAAGCCTTTTGAAAGTCCAAATACACCACATCTACTGGTTCTCCCTTATCTATTTTCCCAGTTACATCCTCAAAAAATTCCAGTAGATTAGTCAAGCACGATTTACCTTTTGTAAATCCATGTTGACTTTGTCCGATCCTGTCACTGTTTTTCAAGTGCTCAGCTATTACATCCTTTATAATGGACTCTAGCATTTTCCCCACTACCGATGTCAGGCTTACCGGTCTGTAATTCCCCGCTTTCTCTCTACCACCCTTTTTGAATAGTGGGGTAACATTAGCTACCCTCCAATCCATGGGTACAGTTCCAGATTCCATCGAATGTTGGAAGATGATCAGCAATGCATCTACTATTTCTAGGGCCACTTTCTTAAGTACCCTAGGATGTAGATTATCAGGCCCTGGGGATTTATCGGCCTTCAATCCCGTCAATTTCCCTAACCCCATTTCCCTGCAAATACTGATTTCTTTCAGTTCCTCCCTTTCATCAGACCGTATGTTCTCCAACATCTCTGGGAGGTTATTTGTGTCCTCCCTTGTGAAGACAGAACCAAAATATGCATTTAATTGGTTTGCCATTTCTTTGTTCCCCATTATAACTTCCCCCGCTTCTGACTGCAAGGGACCTACACTTGATTTCACTAATCTTTTTCTCTTCACATATCTATAAAAACTCTCAGTCAGTTTTTATGTTCCCTGCAAGCTTACTTTCATATTCTATTTTCCCCTTCTTAATTAATCCCTTTGTCCTCCTTTGTTGAATCCTAAACTGCTCCCAATCTCAGGGCTACTGCTTTTTCTGGCCAATTTATATGCCCTCTCCTTGGATCTTATGCTATCCCTAATTTCCCTTGTTAGCCACGGTTGAGTCACCCTTTTTTGTTTTATTCTTATGCCACACTGGGATGAACAAATTCTGTAGTTCATCCATGCAGTCTTTGAATGTTTGCCATTGCCTATCCACCGTCAACCCTTTGAGTGACATTCTCCAATCAATCCTACCCAATTCGCGCCTCATACCATCGTAGTTTCCTTTATTTAAATTCAGGACCCTAGTCTCTGATTCAACTACTTCACTCTCCATCCTAATGAAGAATTCTATCATATTATGATCACTCTGACCCAAGGGGCCTCGTACAACAAGATTGCTAATTAATCCTTTCTAGTTACATAATACCTAGTCTAAGATGGCCTGATCTCTGGTTGGTTCCTCGACATATTGTTCCAGAAAACCATCCCGTAAACATTCTAGGAGTTCCTCCTCCACAGTATTTTTACTAATTTGGTTAGCCCAATTTATATGTAAATTAAAGTCACCCATGATGACTGCTGTGCCCTTACTGCATGCTTCTCTAATTTCCCTTTTAATGTCATCCCCAACCTCCGTATTACTGTTTGGAGGTCTACATACCACTCCCACTAACGTTTTCTGCCCCTTGTTATTTCTCAGTTCTACCCATACAGATTCCGCATCATCAGAGCTAATATCCTTCCTTTCAATTGTGTTAATCCCCTCTTTAACCAGCAATGCTACCCCACCTCCCTTTCTTTTTTGTCTATCTTTCCTAAATATTGAATACCCCTGGATGTTGAGCTCCCAGCCTTGGCCACCCTGGAGCCATGTTTCTGTAATCCCAATCAAATCGTATTCATTTACCTCTATTTGCGCAGCTAATTCATCCACCTTGTTCCGAATGCTCCTTGCATTAAGACACAAAGCCTTCAGGCTTGTTTTTTTAACGCTCTGACCTATGAATTATTATTTACTGTGACCATGTTTGATTTAAACCGTTGAGTTCTTTGCCTTCTACTTTTGTTTTTCTCCTTCCTGTCTTTTGCTTTTATCCTTGTTTCCCTTTCCTCTGTCTCCCTGCTCAGGTTCCCAACCCCCTGTCACTTTAGTTTAAACCCTCCCCAACAGCACTAGCAAACACTCCCCCTAGGACATCGGTCCCGGCCCTGCCCAGGTGCAGACCGTCCCGTTTGTACTGGTCCCACCTCCCCCAGAACCGGTTCCAATGTCCAAGGAATTTGAATCCCTCCCCCTTGCACCATTCCTCTAGCCACGTATTCATTTGAAATATCCTCCTATTTCTACTCTGACTAGCACGTGGCACTGGTAGCAATCCTGAGATTACTACCTTTTTGAGGTCCTATTTTTTAATTTACCTCCTAACTCCCTATATTCTGCTTTTAGGACCTCATCCCGTGTTTTACCTATATCGTTGATGCCTATGTGAAACACGACAACTGGCTGTTCGCCCTCCCCCTCCAGAATGTTCTGTAGCCGCTCTGAGACGTCCTTGACCCTTGCACCAGGGAGGCAACACACCATTCTGGAGTCTCGTTTGCGGCCGCAGAAACGCCTGTCTATTCCCCTTACAATTGAATCCCCTATCACTATAGCTCTTCCACACTTTTTCCTCCCAGCCTGTGCAGCAGAGCCACCCATGGTGCCAGAAAGTTGGCTGCTGCTGCCTTCCCCTGATAAGTCATCCCCCCCAACAGCATCCAAAGTGGTATATCTGTTTGAGAGGGGGATGGCCACAGGGGACCCCTGCACTACCTGCCTGCACCTCTTACTCTGCCTGGTGGTCACCCATTCACTTCCTGCCTGTGCACCCTTTACCTGCGGTGTGACCAACTCTCTAAACGTGCTATCCACAACGTTCTCAGCGTCGCGAATGCTCCAATATGCATCCATCCGCAGCTCCAGCGCCGCAATGCGGTCCATCAGTAGCTACAGCTGGATACACTTCCCACACACATGGTCGTCAGGGACACAGGAAGCGTCCCTGATTTCCCACATATAGCAGGAGGAGCATCTCACAGGGCGGAGCTCTCCTGCCATGACTTACCCTTTAATTAATTAATTAATTAATTAATTAATTAATTAATTAAAATCAAATTAAATGAATCCCACCAATTTCACTTCAATTAAATGATATACTCAAGAGCCCTTGTTTAACAGCAGTCCCCGCTACACCACAGAGACTCTAGAAACTATAAACCACAGTATTTAAGTATGGGAAAAAAGGAGAAAGAGAAATACTCACCAACCAATCACTTACCTGCTTTCTGGTGACGTCACACTTCGATTACTTTTTACTTCTGTCTCCCGCTCTGAGGGCACCAAGTGTAGCCATGGTTGACGGCCTCCATATGCTTTGAAATCCTGTTGACATTAGTGTCTTACATCTGGTCAAGAGGTCCATGTTTTGTTTTTGTGATTGTATATGTATATTTGTCAGTGAACCTTAAAATGAAAATGTATGTCAAATTCAAATTTGTGTAATCATTGCGGTCTTGTTTCTAGCCATTTAATAATTAGTAACAGTCAATTTAACAGTTTTAGAATGCTGCATAGTGAACAGTGTTTCATTTTTTAAGTGGCAAGTTTGCAAACAATTGAGAATTTTCGCATTCCACACCTATTATGGAGCTTGCCTGCCCAGCACAAAACAAGTAAAGTAAAAACATTTGCCTGTCTGTTTTCTGTAACTGAAATACTGTGCATTTTTTAAAAACTTAGGTGCTTCGAGTGATTTTGACAGTGCAACCAAAGTAGCAAAGTTGATGGTCACAAAATTTGGAATGAGTGATAAGGTAAAAAATTGCATTTTTATTTACTTATTAAAATTATAGTGCACTTTGCAGTACCAATATTTTAAGTTAACTGCCATGTAAACATTGCTTAGATCTACTCAAAACTGCTTCCAGTATGGCCCATGGTCTGTTCTCCACACCTCAGCAGTGATTTGTCATTACCTTTCCCAGTTCAACTAACGTGTCAGTTAGTGTTGCTTGTTCACTTTATCCTTGCTTTTTATTCTCCAACATTATGAACAAAATGCACGTTTAACTCAGATTTGCAACTTAACCACAACCTCTTCTCTCTTTAATTTGCACGTCATCTTCATAAACGTCAATTTTAATGTTTTTTTTCTCAAACTCAAATTTCACTCCTTGACACTTTCTTTCCAATCCAGAATTTCTTATTTCTACTCTTTCTGATCCAGAGAAGTTGTATTTACTTTTGTTCTGATGTTCCTGTTTGCCTTTGCTCCTTTACATCACCGTAGCAAAAATCTTACTGACTTGACTAAGTTCACCTGTTTCTTATCGCTCTCCTAACCTTCAACTCTGGGTTGATAACATTTTGAAAAATTCTAAATTGAATCCAGCAGCTTCAATATTCCTTCTGCTTAAATCATTTTGGCTTTATCAACACTGGCTCTGCTTTGCTATTGATAATTAATAGAGAGTCTCTCACTATCCTAAATAGCCTTAAATAACTCATCAGTCCATCTATATTTTGGAAGATAATTCAGCTAACCTCAACCTTGTCTGCAATCCATCTTCAGTGCTGAGCTCTTGTGCACATCTCTAGTTGTGCACATCTCTAGTTGTGCACATCTCTAGTTGTGCACATCTCTAGTTGTGCACATCTCTAGTTGTGCACATCTCTAGTTGTGCACATCTCTAGTTGTGCACATCTCTAGTTGTACTTTAATGGGACACTTCAGTAACTAGGTTAAATGGCTGACTCACTGACAAATAACAGCAACCCTTGCCCCCTGCTCCCCATCGCTGCATAAATGCCATACAACCTATTTTTGTCATCTTTGCTGTGACTTGAAGGTTACAGTTTCTTGTTAGATAACGTCTCCTTGAAGATGAATGTCATGCAATGGTGAGGTCACATTCTATTTTGTTTTTGCCTGTAGCTTGGAGTAATGACCTATACGGATCCAGAAAAAGTAAGCCCAGACACTCAATCTGCTATTGAACAAGAAATCAGGATATTATTGAGGGTAAGGTTATTTTTGTTAGACATGTTTGCTAATGCAACATGTCAAGCCACTGAACATATTTATGGTAGGCATTTCTGATGTCTGGATTAAGCCAAATGTGAGATTATCCTTCTCTATACTGATTAGCTCCAGAAACTGAGCACACAAATCTAGGCTGACACTCCAGTGCAGTGCTGAGGGAGAGCTGCACTGTTGGAGGTGCCGTCTTTCAGATGAGATGTTAAACCAAGTCTGATCACGGCTGATCTTCTACCTCGTCTCCACTTTCCTGCACTATCCCCATATCCCTTAATATTCAAAAATCTATCGATCTCTGTCTTGAATATACTTAACGACTGAGCCTCCACAGCCCTCTGGTGTAGATAATTCCAAAGATTCACCACCCTCTGAGTGAGGAAATGTCTCCTCATCTCAGTCCTAAATGGCTGACCCCTTATTCTGAGACTGTGACCCCTGGTTCTAGACTCCCCAGCCAGGGGAAACATCCTCCCTGCATCTACCCTGTCAAGCCCTGTAAGAATTTTGTATGTTTCAATGAGATCACCTCTCATTCTTCTAAACTCTAGAGAATATAGGCCTAGTCTACTCAATCTCTCCTCATAGGACAATTCCCCCCATCCCAGGAACCAGTCTGGTGAACCTTCATTGCACTCCCTCTATGGGAAGTATATCCTTCCTTAGGTAAGGAGATCAAAACTTTTTCTTTCTTTCTCTCGCCCTCTCTCAAATTTCTGATAATCCAAAGGAAAAACTCTTCATATTAATGTCTTCGGTGTGATATGTTTGCAACCAGTCCTAACCTGTTTGCATCATGTTAATGTAATACTTTTTTTGACAGTTAAATGTTTTCACTAAATTCCACACTTATTGAACATTTGGGAAGAAGTAAGTTTGTTTAAAAATATTTGTCAGCTATTTTCCCACATTTTCAGTGAAAAGTTCATAAAATATAGAAGTTAGGAGAACTGTAATCTGCAAGAACAAAATAAACTGGGAATAGCAATCCAATGTTAAATGTTTGCAATATATCTTTTTGAGGTAGGGCTAAAAGTCTTTTTTTTTAAACACAGGACTCTTATGAACGAGCAAAGCATATCTTGAAGACTCATGCAAAGGAGCACAAAAATCTAGCAGAAGCTTTACTGAAGTATGAGACACTGGATGCCAAAGAGATACAGATAGTTCTTGAGGGAAAGAGACTAGAACTAAAATAATCTCTTCCATTGGCATAGAGATTCAGTCCATGGTTATTAACCCAGATGTATATATGTGGAAGAGCAGTAGCCCACCTAATGTATACTATAGGCAGTTTTAATTCTGAGGGCATTGTTAGTATTTTCATAGTCACAAAGTGATATTTCGCACAGTGAAATTACCTAAAATTTGTGCTCTGGAGCTGTTTTAAATCCCAGCTCAACCATGCCCATTCAATAAATGGATGAGTTTTTAAGTGATTCTACATTTATGAACATTTTACTCTGTTTAGTGTAAGGTGTAAAGATATGCAAGAAGCATGGTGAACATTGTTGCCTTCAACTATTTTCTTTTTTTCCCCTCTTTGTATTTTAAGTCTATTTGTGTACACACAATTTTGATGAGTGCTTCCTAGTACTATTAAAATCGGATGAAATGTCTCAGGGCTGCTTTCATCATTGAGTCATTCAGGTATTTGTCTATTTATATCTCTTCATCCCTGGATTGCTGCTGGGCATTCCAGCCTTTCATTATCTCTTCTGTACTCCCAATATTTCTGGCGTTAGTAATAAAGGAAAAGTCCACACAAGCTGAAAAAATAGTTGCTTCTTACTGAGTCACCACTAACTTTGCTAAGTAGCTCCGAGGGCATAAATGCAGAGTGCAAAATATTTCCTCTCTTCCTTTTGCTGTAATGTAGGATAAACAGTGTACTGTAGGAATTGAACACCAGACAATGTATAGAAAGTTTATTGAAGTTGTACTTTTTATTTTGAATATAAGCAGTAAGGACTTCAGATTGAGATTTCTATTGACACCTAAAATAAAGAGATCTTATCTGAATTTCTTCTATTGTACATTGTATTTGCTTTACTGAAGCCAAGAATTTAAAAATAAATGCATTTTGCACTGTTGTCCCTTTGCAAGCTATTTGCTACTATGTGGTTTCCCTGGAAGGAGAAGGCAGATGGTCTTTGCTGTGATACGTTGCCCTGTGCCACTCTGCTGTAATTTACGTTGGCCGAGTTGTCTAGTTTACAGATTGTTAGAAATTAGGGTATCCAAAATATATGGGGTGACGCGAATAAGACTGTGTTTACATGACTGTATTAGAACTTGAGACAAAAAGTCTCTTCAGGCTGGTGTTAGAATAACTGGATAGGTGTTTAGAATTTGCTTATGTTTTGGTTCCATGTGGATGTTAACATTTTGCAGTGTGACGGTCACATATGACCTTGTTTCCAGGCTAGCTGTCTGCTGTTTGTGTGCTAGGAAGGTTGTTTTATGTTACTTTAATTTGGCCAACCGAGGCCTAACACTTATGTTTCTTCCATTACTGCTAATAACCATATTATAATGCTAAGTTAGGATTTTGACTTTGTTTAACAAAACCGCTTTAAAATGTGTAAGTTAACCAGTGTATGAGACTAGAATAGAAGATATCTTTGGGAATTTAATGATTCATTCCATGGTACAATAGTCTGATAATGAAATAGGTTTGCAAAGCTAAAGCTGCATGAACATAAATAACTGATAACAAGCAGTTCTGAACATCTGATGGCCGAGAATGGCATGTCTGATACTAAACTAGGGAGGATAGGGACAAGGGAGATAAAGGAAATTCCGATGGGTAGGCCTTCAAAATGTATAAACAATAAAGCATATGTAATGATTGTGAAGACCCCTCCTGGAGGGAGGATCTTCATCTCTAAGTTGAAACAAAGAACTCGATGTGCCATTGGGCACCTTGGTTTAGGAAGAGCCCTTACAGGTTAAATGGTCCTGTCCATATTTTGCGTTGGGCGCACCCCTAAAAAGGGTAAAAAAGACCTGAAAATCCCTTAGCACAGACGGTGGAAGGGAGAGCCATACAAGAGTGGGGCTGGTCTAACACTCTTCCGGGAGCAGACTCAACCCATTCTTGGAGGTTCTAGACAAGAGGGAGAAAGGCCGTAAGCCGGAGAACTCTTCGCGCACACCAGCCCTCTGTCCAATTGGGACCGGTACCAGTTGCGTGTCACGGTCTTATGTTTTTGCTGTATAACTAATGTGTTATATTCCGTCTAAAACTCTGATTAAACACAATATTCCCACCATATTGGTTTGCAGTCGATCTTGATAATTTGTAAGAGATTGGTAATCTCTACAAGCTAACAGTGGCGAGTCAGGCAGGAGTGCAAAAGGGTGATTGTGGAGAAACGAGTTGGGACGGGTTTGGTCTTTATCGGGTTGTAAAGCAAAAACATAATGGCGGGTGCTTATTATTATAAGAGATAAAGTCGCGAACAGTCTCTGAGAAGTTAGGGGTCCAGGAGGCCCAAGAGCTTTTGGACGACTCCGATAACGACAGATTTAGTACTCCAAGCGCTTGGACGAGATAGCATCCCAAGTGAATGAGAAGAAAATTAAACTTGTGGAAGCCGGATATAAACTGGCTTACACAACCCACCTCTGCACCAAGCGTGGAGACAGGCGAAGCATAAAGAGCAGGAGAGAGAGTGGGTGATGGGGAAAAAGATCTAAGCTGCATGCTAACCCATCTGAAAATAAATTAGTCTATGACGAAATGAAGGAGAAAAGGAAAGATTCTGTCCCTTTTCTACTTTCAATGTGGTGTTCCTTTTTTTAAAAAAAAAGCCTGAATGTTTTGAAGCTAAAAGCTGAGGAAAACAAAAAAAGTTTGTTTAACAAAAGATTAGGTTTCAGTCTAAGATTTAACCTTGGAGTCGCGGTTGCTATGGTGAAACTTCCAAAGCAGTTTCATTTGATTTGTTTAAATGTGGAAAAACTCATTTTTCTCCAGTTATATTCAGTGTTTTTACAGTCATTTGAAAAGGCATCTGAAGAAAGAACAAAGAGAAGTATGATACAATTTACTGGGTTTTTGTAAGCATGTGCTATTTTGTTTGGTTTTCTGTTCTGTATTTAGTTAATAAGATATTGGTCTGAATTAACTATTGAAGTTAACTAACCTATTAAATTGTGAAAACCCAACTGTCTTTCTCGATTGGGAAAGTTTTTTAAATTTACATTTAGTGACGCAATTGCGTGCGCCTGACAATATTTGCTCCGCCTTTTTACAAACCTGCAAAGGAGTTGACCCTTTCTGCTAACAGCTTGGTGAACTGAAAAATAAACCCAGCAACAACTTTAGTATTGCTGAATGAAATTGAAAGATATTGGACATTATTAAATTTAAGTCTCTTAATTTTAAGTGAATATTTCCCCACAGTGACAGAAGGAAAATTATGATTTGACTTAACTCTTAAGCAGAGCCACAATGGATTCTCTTCTTTCTTTTGTTATATGGAAGTTACCTTGTAAACTAATTGCAGCACTTCTGTCTCTAATGTTAAAACACCATGTAAACCACCTAGCCTGGGAAGCACTTGTTTCTGAAATTGGAGCTGATAAGATATGAGAAGGGGAAATTACCTGAAGTTAAAGGGGATAATTAAATTTTCATTAAAATAAACTGGTTGAGAGCAGTCTTAGGTGGTCCTGCAAGTTGCTGTGTATCAAGAGAAAATGTTTTTGGGGAAATAAGAAATTGAACATTGACAAAACCGGTCAGTCCAACAATACTGCTGTTTGGATTTTGGGATGTTTGAAATTACAAAATGGACACTGGCACAATATATTGGGTTACATTTGGGAAAATAAAAGATCCTCCAAAATAATAAACAAATAAAAAGTGTTAATAACTTGGACCAAGTGAGAACGTTTGATCTATGTTTTCTATCTTAAATATTGTATTGGACAGTAAAGTTCCTCCAGGGCTCATGAGTGAGATAGAATGGTAATTAATGGGATGTGTAAAATGGAGAGAGGAAGTGATTGACGGTGTAAGATAGAAACAAGAAAATTACACCACCAAATGGGAATTTTCCTAGCTTTCTAGTGAAAGTCAGGAAAGTGCAGTTACAAATAGTAAATTGATAGCTTTCTCTTGGAGACATTTGTGTCCCTGCCTATAATGAACTTTTTAAGAAAACTGAATTTGATAGTCTGGCCACTACCCGAGACATCGGGACCATACAGAGGGAGATGAACAAAGATCTGCAGACAATCTTTTGATAAGATCACCTGAAAGCCCGAGAATGGCTTGTATCGAATGGCACGTGTGGCATGATATTGAGATACGGGTATGTGTGTGCAAATGTGCTTTGTTACGTGTGAAGTAATTACAGGTTAAATGGTCCTGTCCATATTTTACATCAGGCCCACCCCTAAAAAAGGGTGTAAGAGAAAGACCTGAAAAGCCCTGGGCACAGACGATGGAAGGGAAAGCCATACAAGAGTGGGGCTGGTCTAACACACTTCCGGGAGGGAGAAAGGCCGTAAGCCGGAGAACTGTTCGCGCACGCCAGCCATCTGTCCGATCGGGACCGGTACCAGCTGCTTGTCACGGTCGTATGTTTTTGCTGTATAAAAATGTGTTATATTCTGTCTTAAACTCTGATTAAACATAATATTCCCACCATATTGGTCCTGATAATTTGAAAGAGATTGGTAATCTCTACAAGCTAACAAGATAGCACCTTGGTGTGTGTGTGTGTTCTAATAATCATTTGAACTTAATGTTTATAGAGTACAGTATCCTTGGCCAACTGTGCCATCTTATTAAACTGATAGCAAAGGGACATGTTTCAAAGCTGTTTCCCTATTTAAAAAACATTTTCCCCTTTTTTATGATTTCTCAAAGCCCTGGTACTGATCCCTACATCTAGATTGTTAATAAAAATAGTAAAGAGCAATGGTTTGAACACCGATCCCTGCAGGACACCACTCAAATCCATCTATAACTACTTTCTGCCTATGGTCTTCCAGCCAGTTCTCAATCCAGATCAATATGTTACCACTAATACCAGAAGCTTTGATCTTGTAGAGTAGCCTCTTGTGCGGTATCTTGTCAAAAGCTTTTTGAAAGTCGAAGTAGACATTGTCTACTGGGCTACCCTCATCCACCATCTTGGTGACTTCTTCAAAAAATACAATCAAATTTGTAATACATTACTTTTTTTGAAACCATGTTGGGTGTCCCTACTAAGTACAGTAATATATTGCATCCTTAATGATTCCCTCAAGCATCTTTCCTATTACTGATGTCAAACTAATTGGCCTATAATTACCTGGATCTGTCTTGTCTCTTTTAAAGATGGGGACTACATTAGCCTCCTTCCAGTCTACGGGAACCGTCCCAGAGTGCAGTGAGCTATTTAACAATACAGGCAAGGGGCTCGCACAGCACATGTGCCATTTTCCTGAGGACCCTCGGATGGATATCATCTGGCCCGGCTGCTCTTTTCAAGTTCTTAACTCTTATCTAAGTTAATATTACCAGTTTTATTATCAACATTGCTAAATTCTAACAGTCGAGCATTGTCTTCAAGAGTGAAGACTGATACAAAGTACTCAGTACAAAAGGCACAAATTTAAGGTGATTGGCAAAAGAACCAGAGGCAACATGAGGAAAAACTTTGCCCGAACAATATGCCTCAGCCCCCAAACTCTGAATAGTCTTTCAACTGTGCCAATTTAATGTTTCCATTTTCCACACCAACCATACTGTGGCTCTTCTGAGGTTGATTACCAGTTAGTTTAGAATTGGGACCCATGCCCACAGGGAGCTAGGTTGAGACTACCCAAACACGTTTCACAGACAGTGGAAACTTTCATCCTATCTGAACTGAATTGAAACCCTTGTCACAGAGATGGTAGACGAGTGCACTGTCTAATCCACCTCATTTTATTGATCTGTCACCGGACTGGTGTGTCATTTTTTTAAATAAGTATGTGCAGTTTGGTAACAAGAATTTCTGGAGCATATGTGTTCTGAGTTAGCAGGAATATGCTACACTTGGTAAATGGTTTGCATTGTGCAGCCGATAGCTGAAATTCAAAAGGCGTCACATGAAAGACGATTAACAACTGTACAACTAAAAAGCAAACGACTAACCATGCAGGAAATCTGAAACAAAAGCAGAAAATGCTGGTGGCAGAAAGCAAGTTTTAACAGAAATCTGGCGAAACAGCAGTTAACATTTCAGGATCCAGCCCTTCATCTGTTTCCAGGGGGAGCATGCTCCTAGACCCTTCTACAAAATAAATGTTATACCATCAAAAATTTCTAAAACTACCACTGCAAAAATTACACTTGTGTACTTAGCGCCCCCCCCCCCCTTTATAATACAACTAATGGAATATTGGATATAACCGTGGGTGAAGTCATAGAATCATACAGCACAGAAGGCGGCAATTCCGTCCATTCTGTCTGTGGCAGCTCTTTGAAAGAGCTATCCAATTAATCATTGAATCTGCTTGCACCACCCTTTCAGGTCATGCATTCCAGATCGTAAAAAAAAATTCTCATCTCCACCCATCCACCCCACCCCGTCTCTTTTGCCAATTATCTTAAATCTCTGTCCTCTAGTTACCGACCCTCCTGCCAGTGGAAACTGTTTCTCCCCATCTACTCTATCAAAGCCTTCATAATTTTGAACACCTCTATTAAATCTCCCCTTAACCTTCTCTGCTGTGAGAACACTCCTCGTCACAAGTTTGTCCCATTTTACTCCCGTTATAATGGCTTCTTTTTACATGAGGCCATCGGGTTTCAGTTTTCAGAATGCAATCTCATCAAAATCCTACAATGAAATAAAAAGGATGTTAGCTTGTTTAGTCACCTTTAAAGCAGTCTCCTTGATCATTTTATTTATTCACCTTAAGGTTATGGCATAATCATTGACCTTTATTCAGTTGTATGTTATCTTTTTGAGTTGTCAGTTTTTTTTTATGGTCTGTCAACTTTTATGAAGCTGTTTGTTTTTCCAAGTGCAACAGAGCTGTCTGACTCAGCTATTGGATTACTACATTTTTCCACAGAGAATGACTTAGGTCTGAGCTTTCTTCACCAGACGTGTGAATCTTGGTCACCTTGGCCTGAAATTCGTGGCACTCCCATGGCAATTCAGCAGGAATGTGGTGGAAGGGCCAGAAAACAGGCCTAAACTTGGATATGCTGGGTCCGTCTACCCATCACAATGACCCCTGTCTGGGTTGGGGCAGGGCCGAGGCTGGGGGACTCCCTAGACCTGAAGTTTCTGCATTCGCTGCCTCATTGGCCGGGGTGGGGTCTGGTATACTGCTTTGGCAGAAGCATACCAGCCTCTTGAAGAGTGGAAGTGGTCACAGTGTTGACCCGGAAAGGGTTGGGGTTCTGGTGTACACAAGGATCATGGCCTGCAATGCCCTTGCAATAGGAGCTGCTGGGGCATCTCCAAGTGTTTTTCAGGAGGAGAGGACCGTGCATTCTTGCCACAGAACAAGCAAGTTACACAGTTTTTCCAGCTTGTGGGGTAAGTTAGGTGCCCTCCCCTTTACCCCACACTCTGGCGGGGTCAGTGCTGGAGGGCACCAGTGGGCTTGGACTGCAGCTCATGGAATATCGGGTCCCTTAGGTTCAGATGGACCATGTCTGTCCAAGGACATATTTGGAAACTGCGTGTGCACAACACACAATTTTCTGTCTATTAATTTGAACAGTTGGAAAATCATGGGCTGTGCCCATGTGACTCCCTGATATGTGCTCCCGGCGAGTGAAGATAGAATCATAGAATGATTACAGCACAGAAGGAGGCCATTCGGCCCGTCGAGCCCATGCCGGCTCTCTGCAAGAGCATTTCAGCTAGTCCCACGCCTCTTTCCCCGTAGCCCTGCAAATGTTTTTCCATCAGGTACTTATCCAGTTCCCTTTTGAAAGCTATGATTGAGTCTGCCTCCACCACCCTTTCAGGCAGTGCATTCCAGATCCTAACCACTCGCTGCGTTAAAAGTTTTTCCTCATGTCGCCTTTGATTCATTTGCCAATCACATTAAATCTGTGTCCTCTGGTTCTCGACCCTTCAGCCAATGGGAACAGTTTCTATCCTGTCTAGACCCCTCATGTATTTGAATACCTCTATCAAATCTCCTCTCAACCTTCTCTGCTCTAAGGAGAACAACCCCAGCTTCTCCAGTCTATCCATGTAACTGAAGTCCCTCATCCCTGGAATCATTCTCGTAAATCTTTTCTGCACCCTCTCTAAGGCCTTCACATCCTTCCTAAAGTGCAGTCCCCAGAATTGGACACAATACTCCAGTTGAGGCCGAACCAGTGTTTTCTGAAGGTTCATCATAACTTCCTTGCTTTTGTACTCTATGGGCTGGATTTTGGCAATGGGGACGTGATGGAGGCGGGACTCCCACTTTTTGGGTTGTAGTCCCGCCTCCATCGACTTGTGGCCAACCCATTGTATTTTCCCTTGATTGACCTTGTTAAGCCCGCCCAGCAGGCTTAGGCCAATCAAGGGTCCCTTGGATACAGGTGACGTCAGCCATTGAAATTTCATCTGTCAAGAGCTTTTGACAGATGAAATTTCAGCGTTTGACAGCTCTGTGAAGCTGTCAAACACCGACAATATGATTTCTAACTTGAGTCCCTGTACTTAGACTCAGTTGGAAATCAATCCAGCACAGAAAGCAGAGACTGCAGCTTTTGACAGCTCCGCGGCCATTCTGCTTTCTGTGCCGGTGAACTGAGGGACTCCCGAGAACTGAAGGAAGGAAGCCTGCAGGACAAAGTTAAGGTAAGTAAAAGTTCTTAAAACACTTTACACACACCAAACACACTTACCTCTGCACTCATGCACCCATCACTCACCTGCACACCGGACATCTCGACCCCTCCAGACCGACGGTCCGCCTCGCTAAATCGGCGTGGTTCGGACCTGTCGGGAAGCCCACACTTCAGGGCTAAAAATAGGGATTGGGCAAAAAACTGCCTGTTAACAGGCAGTTTATTGGCACTAATCCCCTTCCCGCCTCGGGGAGGCGGGTCCCAGCACGTCGGGTATCCGCCTCCTGGGAAACTGGCATGGAGGCGGGATGGGTTCGGGACCCCTGAATCTGCTATTTTCACACCCCACATGCCTCCAAACCCGCCTCCACGGGCCGGTGAAAATTGAGCCCTATGCCTCTATTTATGAAGCCCAGGACCCCGTATGCTTTTTTAACTGCTTTCTCAACCTGCCCTGCCACCTTCAACGATTTGTGTACATATACCCCCAGGTCTCTCTGTTCATGGATTATACCCTTTAGTTTATATTGCCTCTCCTCGTTCTTCCTACCAAAATGTATCACTGCAATTTTCTGCGTAAAATTTCATCTGCCATGTGTCCGCCCATTTCACCAGCCTGCCTATGTCTTCTTGAAGTCTATCACTATCCTCCTCACTGTTCACTATACTTCCAAGTTTTGTGTCATCTGCAAATTTTGAAATTGTGCCCTGTACACCCAAGTCCAAGTCATTAATATATATCAAGAAAAGCAGTGGTCCTAGTACCGACCCCTGGGGAACACCACTGTATACCTTCCTCCAGTCCAAAAAACAACTGTTCGCCACTACTCTCTGTTTCCTGTCACTTAGCCAATTTCATATCCATGCTGCCACTGTCCCTTTTATTCCATGGGCTTCAACTTTACTGGCAAGCCTATTATGTGGCACTTTATCAAACGCCTTTTGGAAGTCCATGTACACCATGTCAACCGCATTGCCCTTATCAACCCTCTCTGTTACCTCATCAAAAAACTCGATCAAGTTAGTTAAACATGATTTACATTTAACAAATCCATGCTGGCTTTCCTCAATTCACACTTGTCCAAGTGACTGTTAACTTTGTCCCTGATTATCGTTTCTAAAAGCTTCCCCACTACCGAGGTTAAACTGACTGGCCTGTAGTTGCTGGGTTTATCCTAACACACATTTTTTGAACAAAGGTGTAACATTTGCAATTCTCCAGTCCTCTGGCACCGCCCCCGTATCTAAGGAGGATTGGAAGATTATGGCCAGTACCTCCGCAATTTCCTCCTTAACTTCCATCAGTATCCCATTCGGTTCCTGGTGACTTATCAACTTTAAGTACAGACAGCCTTTCTAGTACCTCGTCTTTATCAATTTTTATCTCATCCAGTATCTCCACTACCTCCTCTTTCACTATGACTTTGGCAGCATCTTCTTGGTGAAGACAGATGCAAAGTACTTATTTAGTACCTCAGCCATGCCCTCCGCCTCCATGCGTAGGTCTCCTTTTTGGTCCCTAATTGGCCCCACCCCTCCTTTTACTACCCGTTTACTATTTATATGCCTATGGAAGACTTTTGAATTCCCTCTTATGTTAGCTGAAAATCTATTCTCATACTCTCTCTTTTTGCTCCTCTTACTTTCTTTTTCACTTCCCCTCTGAGCTTTCTATATTCAGCCTGATTCTCAGATGTATTCTCAACCTGATATCTGTCATATGCGCTCTTTTTCTGCTTCATCTTATTCTCTATCTCTTTCGTCATCCAGGAAGCTTTGGCTTTAATTGACCTACCTTTTACCCTTGTGGGAATGTACCTCGACTGTACCCGAACCATCTCCTCTTTAAAGGCGGCCCATTGTTCGATTACAGTTTTGCCTGCCAATCTTTGATTCCAATTTACCCCGGCCAGATCAGTTCTCAACCCAGATCTGCAATGGGGGCGCAAAAGTGGAAATTTACACAATTGTGTTGAGTATTGGGTATTCACCTTAGGAAGGATCCACTGACCTTGGAAAAAATTGTCAATTCACCAGGATGCTACCAGGGACTGAGTTAGTTGTGATGGACTGGATGAACTTGATTATATTCCCTGGAGATGAGGTTAAGGGGTGATCTGATTGATGTGTTTGAAATAATGAGGGGAATTGACAGGGCAAATTTTCAAAAACTTCTTCAAATAAAGGTTGCAGAATGTGGAAATCACTGCCCCAGAAAGCCATAGATACAAAATCATCAGTGTTTAAAAGAGAGATAGCGTGGGAAGTAAGTGATATTGGGATTAAAAAGCTGAGTTTCCAACTGGCGCCTAATCCCTGTGCGCATTGCCACTGTCCTCCTAACCACAGCATAGACATATCGTATTCCACTGGACAGTGATCCATTTTAAAATGAGAACCTTCAGTAGCACCTGCTTACCTCTCTGCAACCCAACCATGAAGCATAGATATATGAGCACATGCTTCCATAACCCAGCCTCCAGGTAATGCCTTCTTGCAGCACTTGTTCCCAAGTCTTGGTTTCCTTATCACCTATCCAATAGACACCCGCCTTAACTGTGGTGGAAGAACCTACACAGGACAACTTAGTGCTGAGTCCCAGGCTTGTCATCATCAACTGGCGAATCCAGGTCCTCCTGTGAGGGGATTTGGTATGAATCAATTATTAGTACATTCCTATTAGAAAAATACTGTAAATACGGTAAATCTAAAATAAAAGCAGGAAATATTGGATATCTGCAACAGTTTGTCATAATATGAAAAGAGAAAAGACAAGTTAACATTTCAAGTGTGGATGCCTTGTCAGAACGGGAAGGGAAGTAACTCCATTAATAGGACTAAACAAACAGGAGGGGGAGGACAACTTGTAAAAGTCAAGAAATAACAACAGAAAATGCTGGAAACACTCAGCAGGTCAGGCAGCATCGGGGGAGGAAAGAACAAAGGTCTGTGACAGGTTGGAAGGCAGGAGAGATTGACTGACAAAAGGGATGATGAATACAGTATACTAAATTGTAAGAAGTACAAGTAAATTGCTGTTTCACCTGGAAGGAGTGTTTGGGGCCCTGGACAGTGGGAGGAGAGGAGGTAAAAGGGCAGGTGTTGCATCTCCTGCGCTTGCACGGGAAGGTGCCGGGCGAAGGGGAAACAGCGATTTACTTGTACTTCTTGCAATTTAGTACACTGTATTCGCTGCTTATGATGCGGTCTCCTCTACATTGGGGAGACCAAACGCAGATTGGATGACCGCTTTGTGGAACACCTTCGTTCAGTCCGCAAGCGTGACCCCAAGCTTCCGGTCGCCTGTCACTTTAATTCTCCGCTCCACTCCCACTCTGATCTCTCCGTCCTCGGCCTCTTACACTGTTCCAACGAAGCTCAATGTAAGCTCAAGGACCAGCACCTTATCTTTCGATTAGGCACTTTACAGCCTTCTGGACTTAACATCAAGTTCAACAATTTCAGACTATAACCTCGGCCCCTATATTTTTAATTTTTTTTCCCCCTTGTCTTCTCACATGGTAGCTGTTGATGATTCTGCCATCACCATTCACACCTCATCTAGAGTCATCTTTTGTTTCTTAACTTGTCCCATTACCTCTCTTTATGCCTTGCACCATCATCCCTTTCGTCAGTCAATCTCTCCTGCCTTCCAGCCTGTCACAGACCTTCATTTGTTCTTTCCTCCCCTCCTCCCTGCCCCTGCTTAAAAATCTCTCTTCTCTAACCTTTTCCAGTTCTGACGAAGAGTCATCGACCTAAAACATTGACTCTGTTTCTCTCTCCTCGATGCTGCCTGACCTGTTGAGTGTTTCCAGCATTTTCTGTTGTTATTTCAGATTTCCAGCTTCCGCAGTATTTTGCTAATGTAAAAGTCAAGAGTATTTCCAGCTTCTTCTGTTTTTGCTCTATGATATCCTGTTTCTGGCCACAAGATGGCAGAACTATAACAGTGAACAGTATTTACTGATTCAATTTGTTCAGTCAAAATTCTGAATTTATTAATTTAGCTATTAGCCAGTGCAGTAAATATTAGGGCTTGGGTTGTTTAGCAAGTGCTTTTTAGATAGCATTTAACTGAACCTTTTACATTCTACATTTTGTAAGACTGTATTTAGTAAGTTACCTGATTGAAAATATTTTTCCACATCAAAATTTCACCTGCCTTATCACTAAAATAGGTCCTAAAGCTTACTGGTTCAATTTTATTCGCTGGTAAAGTGTAACACTGAGCTGGCATGTCAATACAAGTCTCATTGATATTGTATATTTAGTTGATCATAAACCGACAGAAAATGTTTAATTCTGTGATTAGAGAACTCTTGAAAAATTAATAAATTGTCAGTAAAATAAAATTAGCTATACATTGCACTACTGTATTGACATTAATACAGGCCCCACCTTCGATTTTTTGCTTCAGTCAATGTCAGTGAAATTCCTTGAGGGTTCCACTGGTCTCCCGCCATAACTCTGGTCAGAGACAGCCTGAACATCCCCCGTGGAAAATGCAGAGACTTACTTGTGCCTATCTCTGCTGTTTTTAGGAATTTCCTGGTTGTCTTACAATGAACCGAATCTTCATCCACCCGTTACAAGGCAAATGTTGACTAGGGAATGGAACTATGGTTGGGAACTCCCTCCTATGCTGAGAGTTCCCACTCATTAGGCTGGACAGGGACCCAGTCTATCAGTGGACACTGGTATGCTGAGTGAATGGAGGTGTGCTGGGCTCCACAGTGGCACACGTTGAATCCCACCAGTAGGATCCTGGCGAGGCAAGAAGTCTGGACCCCTTAAGAGCGACAGATGCTTGTTAACAATTTTTGCAGATCAGTCCCCTTGCTCATGGAGCAGAGGAGACTGCGGCTGGGGTCGATGGGTAGTGGGGATCCCTTTTAGCCTGTACAGATGGGAACCGGAGTTTCCTGCAGCTATGGACAGGAAGGCACCAGAAATGTATCCACTAGCTTGCCCCCATGGTAATTAGATGGTCTCCCATGCACCCTTAAAACTCTAGCAGGGTCAGCACTGAAGGGTACCAGTGAATGTGATCCTGGCTCAGCTGCCAGGACCATGTCCCAAGGACTTTGAGCCCTGTATGATTAAATGAATTTCACTGACAAAACCTGACCTAACTGGGCTGCCCAAGATACTGTCTGTCAATATATTAAAAGTCTTTCGTCTGCATGCACTTCCTTTGTCAATCTTTTTCTATCATAAATTCCTATATCCACATTTATAATGCAAACTGCCTATGTAAACTTGTCACTATGCAATTAAACCCTTTCCACTAGTAGTGGCACTGTAGCATCTCAGTTTTGCACCTCCTAAGTTCTCAACCCGTCCTGCATTCCAATAAATTCTACTCCTCTGCTTTCCAAATTGCCCAAATGTATGACTTTAAAATAGGGACTGAATTATGTCTGGTCCAACTATCCCGTCCTCTAACCTCTTTTCACAGGTGATCAACCAATGGTTTTCCGACCGTGCCCCAGCTCATCTGCTGCTGAAACCCTCATCAATGCTTTTTTTACCTCTAGATTTGACTATCCAATACTCTCCTGGCTGCCCTCCCGTTTTCCACTCTTCATAAACTTGAGCTCTTCCAAAGCTCTGCTGCCCGTATCCTATCTCGCACCAAGTCCCGTTCACCCATCTCCCCTTTTAATCACTCCACAATTGGCAGCTATGCCTTCAGCTGCCTCGGCCCTCAGCTCTGGAATTCCCTCCCGAAATCTCCCCGCCTCTCAACCTCTCACCTCCTTTAAGACACTCCTTAAAACCTTCTTGTTGACCTGAGTTTTTGGTCACCTGTCCTAATATCTCCTTACATGGCTTGGTGTCAAATTTTGTTTGATAACGCTCCTGTACCGTGGGACATTTTACTATGTTAAAGGCGCTATATAAATGCAAGTTGTTGTTGTAGGGTTGCTAACTCTGGAATTCTTGGAGATTCAGTCATGTGACATCCGGTTGCGATCATGGCTGAAGCAAGGAGTAACATTTAGGGAGAGTGGAAGGAGGGAGAAGATGACGGGGGCAATTCAGAGCCGGAGTGAAATGGCAGCTACCTGGTGGGGTGGATCGACCCAATCTTGGTTAGTGGGGTGGAGGTGGGAGTGAGTGGCAGAGCCAGCTGGACTAGACCAGCCCAACAAAGCCAGTGAGGAGAGGGGACACATTGAGCAAGGTTCGCTACCAGGGGTGGGGGTGTGAGTGGCCCAAGTGGCTGCAGCAGGAGATTATTTTTATAATTAAGATGATTTCAGGGTGGAAGAGTGTATATTTCACTTATTAAAAATGGAGAAATGTAAATTTAATGATGGTAGCCATCTTGGGCTACTGACTGGAAGAAGGATTACTCCAGGAGGCTACCCCTGCCTGTTGGTTGACACGAAGCTCAGGTCCCTGGGGCTATGAGCCACATATTCATACAAAGCCATGTAAACCTGCAGTCCTGGATTTAGCAATGGTTCTCGAGGTAGCAACCACAACAAAGTATGCTGTGCAATGTCTAGATTGCTGATAACACCCAGCACGTCTGAATCATTAGAATTATTGCACTCAAAAACACAGGAGCATGAATACCTGTGACCAGTGAAGTTTTCATGGCATTCCTCAACTGTGCTTCGGATTTGGTATATTTATTTTACTACAAGAAAAACAATCACAGAAGAAACCATTGGACAAAATGAAACTGTCCAAATGACCTACAGTGGCCCTTTCTGGTCTTGTACATTCCTGTTTCTTTCATTTAAAGAGAAAATTGTCTAAGTTTCAAAAGAACCTACTTGATCTCTTGTGGTGTTGCACACGGGCAGTCAAGAGTCTCGAGACCAGTTTGAATTTTTCAGGTAAAGCAAAGTTAGAGGCTGGGGGAATAATGGAACCAATGCGGGAGAGGAGGGAAGGAGCTGTAGAGACAAATAGGAAGAAGGGGGAGTGAGGTTGGGGAGGGAAAAACGAGAAGAAGGGAAGGGGCGGAGAGGGGAGGAGGGTGCCTAACCACAATGCTGGAACAGGGAACTAGAACTCTTTTCAACGGGAACAGAGGAGCATCTGTGGGATAAGAGGGGTGGGACAGATTGACAAGATGAGCCTGGGATGATGGGGATCGGGGCGTGGAGAGCACTGGTGAACTTCAGAGTGCTGCTCAATTTCAATCAAGGTTTTGTTCCGCAGAGGTTTGTTTAGGTTTGCAGCCGGATGTTTTTCAGACAGCCCAGTTGCTGGGTGCTGATATCAGGCCGATTTTCAGGTGTGATCATCAACATCCCAATATGTAGCTGAGGAGCGAAACTTTCCGCTGGAACATTTCTCTATTTCATGTGCGAACTTCAACTTCATCTCAAATGTCCAAGTAGCAACGTAGAAGGCTATTTCAGTTTATATTTAAATAAATAGTTTAGGAAGCAATGGGTTGCTCTCATCCATGATGGGGAATTTCATTGCCAGTACAATGAGGCCATCACATATTTAATTTGATAAGTTTGCTTTGCTTTTTATGATTTTGTTTTCCATTAGTTGTGCTCTTCTAAAAAGGGGGCACTTCTGTTAGTTTTTGTTTGATGACACTGGGGAAACCCAGTAAAACTGAAGCCATCATCTTTGGCACCTGTTGAGTCTCCAACTCCATATCCTCTCCATCATAAAGACCGTCTACTTCCAGCTCAGTAACATTGCCTTATTCCGCACCTTTCTCAGCCAATCTGATGCCAAAACCCTCATCCATGCCATTGGCACCTCCAGACTTGATGATTCCAATGTTCTTCTGGCTGGACTCCCGTCCTTTACCCTGTCAACTTCAGCTCATCCAATATTTTGTTGACCATATCCTATCCTGCACCAAGTCCTGCTCACCCATCAACTCTGTGCTCGCTGACTTACATTGGCTCCCATTCCCCAACACCTCCAATTTAAAGTACTTTTCCTTGTGTTTAAAACCCTTCAAGGCCTTGCTATTTTAGCTCTGTAACCTCCTCCAGCCCTACAACTCCAACCGGCCCGAAATTTCTATTCCTTTGATTCTGGCCTTTTATGCATCTCCTATCTTTCATCCACCATTGGCAGTCTTGCCTTCAGGCACCTAGGCCTCACCGCTCTGGAATTCTCTCACTAAACCCCTCTGCCTCTCCACCTCCTTTATAACCCTCCTTAAAATCCACCTCTTCAACCATGGTTTTGGTTGCTGCTCCTAACATCTCCATCTTTGGCTTGGTGTTTAACTTTTACTTACACCTCTATGAAGTGTCTTGGGATGGTTTTTCTATGTTAAAGGTGCTATATAAATACAAGTTGTTAATAGTTTCCCCCACCAACCGTGAACTTTGATTTTATTCTGATTATTTCCTGGTGTGGGTTAAATTTGTTGTTCGTGTTAGTACACAGATTATCAGAATGACACAGTAGTGTGCATTTAGGCCATCAATATGTGTCTATCCAGGTTTTTTTCATTCCAAAATATGGTTGGAGTGAGTAAGGCTGCAATGTATTCTATGGTGTTCAGGTGACATTGTAATTATTATGTGCTAAACTCAAATGGTGGATGAATGTCCTCTCATCTTTGACATTAATTTACAGATTTGTATGCAATAAGTCCTATCTAGCGATCCTATTAAAATGTTTGCATCTACCTTTTGGCATCTGATTGGTCCCCATTAACAATATAACCATTAATATTTTATTAATCACATGGTTAGAAGGGACCAATCAGACTTTCCTTATGTTGCTGCCGCTGCTGCCATTTTAACAGTGGCTGCTAAGCCTAAGCTTCCAGTTCAAGACTCAAATATATATTCAATTCTCTTCAGTTTTTCTTTAATCGTCTCAGTATAGTTTACTGCACACAATATGAATAGCTGCAGCAAGTCTTCTTTCCTGTAGTAATATGGCTGGACAGAGCTGCTCTCAGACCAGTTTCATACTAATATAATGCCCACGAGGCAACCAAGAAATGTTAAGGATTAGGTTGATGCTTGAGAAGGGAGTCTTGGCTTCATGCTCAGAGAGAGAGACCTGCAGTTATCAATTTGGAGCCTAAAGTTTAACTCCAGGTTTCAGTAGGTGAGAATAAAAAGTAGAGTGAGTGATGTAATATAAGACCCCTACAAAGAGAATGGGACAAGTCCCATTTCATAAAACAGAAGTTTTGTAATGCTGAGTTCCATTCAGCATCACCAGTTTACTGTGACAGGAGAGAAACCTGAGTGGAGTCAGGATGGAGATGTATTTTTGTCAAACACTCACTGCAACCTAGAGTGGCATATGATTCTTATACAAATCCTATCTGTATACACATACTGCACCTGCAAAACAGCTCACAGATAGGAACAACAACAGAAAACGCTGGAAAAACTCAGTAGGCCAGGCAACATCCGTGGAGAGAGAAACAGAGTTAACGTTTCAGGTCGAAACCCTTCGTCAGAACTGAGAAAAAAGCAGGAAATGAAACAGATAAAAAAGCAAGGGGGAGGCTGGGGGGAGGAATAAAAGAACAAAAGGGGTGGTCTATGGTAAGTAGAGACATTAAGAGATGCTCAAGGCAAGACGAGATGGTAATAGGACAGGTTAAGAAACAAAAGGTGGCTCAGAAGTGTGAAGTGTGAAATGCTGGCAGAATGAAAGACAGCTGCCGTGGGGGAGAGAGAGAAAAAAAAGGGAAAAGGCACAAACCTTTTTTTTGTGACTTTTCCCTTTTTTTTCTCTCTCTCCCCCCACGGCAGCTGTCTTTCATTCTGCCAGCATTTCACACTTCACACTTCTGAGCCACCTTTTGTTTCTTAACCTGTCCTATTACCATCTCGTCTTGCCTTGAGCATCTCTTAATGTCTCTACTTACCATAGACCACCCCTTTTGTTCTTTTATTCCTCCCCCCAGCCTCCCCCTTGCTTTTTTATCTGTTTCATTTCCTGCTTTTTTCTCAGTTCTGACGAAGGGTTTCGACCTGAAACGTTAACTCTGTTTCTCTCTCCACGGATGTTGCCTGGCCTGCTGAGTTTTTCCAGCGTTTTCTGTTGTTGTTTCAATTTTCCAGCATCCGCAGTATTTTGCTATCGTATCAGCTCACAGATAGGATTGGGTAAATACATGGCAGATGCAGTATAACGTGGATAAATGTGAAGTTATCCACTTCAGTAGGAAAAACAGAAAGGTAGAGTATTATTTAAATGGTGATAGATTGGGAAATGTTGATGTACAAAGGGACCTGGGTGTTCTTGTACACCAGTCACTGAAAGCAAACATGCAGGTGCAGCAAGCAGTTAGGAAGGCAAATGGTATGTTGGCCTTCATTGCAAGAGGATTTGAGTACAGGAGCAAGGATGTCTTACTACAGTTATACAGGGCCTTGGTGAGACCACACCTGGAGTACTGTGTGCAGTTTTGGTCTCCTTACCTAAGAAAGGATATACTTGCCATAGAGGGAGTGCAGCGAAGGTTCACCAGACTGATTCCTGGGATGGCAGGACTGTCGTATGAGGAGAGATTGGGTTGACTAGGCCTGTATTCACTAGAGTTTAGAAGAATGAGAGGGGATCTCATTGAAATGTATAAAATTCTGACAGGGCTAGACAGACTGAATGCAGGGAGGATGTTTCCCCTGGCTGGGGGGTCTAGAACGAGGGGTCACAATCTCAGGATACGGGGTAGGACATTTAGGACTGAAATGAGGAGAAATTTCTTCACTCAGAGGGTGGTGAACCTGTGGAATTCTCTACCACAGAAGGCTGTGGAGGCCAAGTCATTGGATATATTTAAGAATGAGATAGATAGATTTCTAGACACAAAAGGCATCAAGGGGTATGGGGAGAGAGCGGGAATATGGTATTGAGATAGAGGATCAGCCATGATCATATGATCAGGGCAACACGGTGGCATAGTGGTTAGCACTGGTGTCTCACAGTGCCAGGGACCCGGGTTCGAATCTGACCTCGGGTGACTGTCTGTGTGGAGTTTGCACATTCTCCCCGTGTCTGCGTGGGTTTCCTCTGGGTGCTCCGGTTTCCTCCCACAGTCCAAAAATGTGCGGGTTAGGTTGATTTGGCTATGATAAATTGACCCTTAGTGTTAGGGGGGGATTAAATATGTGGGGTTATGGGGATAGGATGGGATATGTTAGGGGGAATTAAATACGGGGGTAGGGTGGGATATGTGTACTGTGGGGATTAAAGCAGGGACAGGGTACTGGATTTGGATGATCAGCCATGATCGTATTGAATGGTGGAGCAGGCTCGACGGGCCGAATGGCCTACTCCTGCTCCTAGATTCTATGTTTCTATGTCTATGTTTCTATGAATGGCAGAACAGGCTCGAAGGGCTGAATGGCCTACTTATGTTTCTATGATTTTTCTGTGAGCCTTCCCTGAAGTACAGTATTTCTTTACTTCTTGTGGGTTCCTTTGACACTTTTGAGTCCAACTCCAGAATACGATTTTGGACTGAGCTGATGAATAGATAAATATAGGCTACTGGTTGATGTCCTGTGGCATTACACATGGGGAGTCAAAACTGAGTGCAGTATTTAGGTCATGCAGGGTTAGAGGGAGGGGGGGGGGTGCGATAACTGGACTCAGATGATGGAAGGGAAAGGGAAAAGGCAAGGGCAGGGCAGGGACTACGGGACAGGAAGGGGAGCGGGAAGGAGAAGGATAGGGAGAGAGGGGAGAAGAGAAAAGAGGGGAGGGGGAGAGAATGAGGTAGGTAGAGGGGAGAGGAAAATGTTGGGAGAACAGAGGCTGGGGAGGATGATGAGAGAAAAGGGAGGAGGGAAGAGCGGGAGTGGGTGGAGGATGTTTGATTAGTGGTGGTGGAACAGTTTCTGAGGGCCTGTTTTCAATTCAGTGCAGGGAGGGCCCAGCGGAGCAGCTGATGTGAGGGAAGGTGATAGCTGCCAACACAGGAATAGAAGAGCAAAATACTGCAGATGCTGGAAATCTGAAATAAAATGGTGTTGCTATGGGAACCCGCATGGGTCCTAGCTATGCCTGCCTTTTCGTGGGATATATGGAACAGTCTTTGTTCCAGTCCTACTCAGGTCCCCTCCCTCACCTCTTTTTCTGGTACATTGATGACTGTATCGATGCCATTTCTTGCTCTCGCCCTGAACTAGAAAATTTCATTCACTTTGCTTCCAATTTCCACCCTTCCCTCACCTTCACATGGTCCATCTCCGACTCTTCCCTTCCTCGACTTCTCTGTCTCCATTTCTGGGGATAGGCTATCAACAAACATCCACTATAAGCCCACTGACTCCCACAGCTACCTGGACTACACTTCCTCCCACCCTGCTTCCTGTAAGGACTCTATTCCATTCTCCCAGTTTCTCTGTCTCCTTTGCATCTGCTCTGACAATGCCTCCTTCCATACTAGTGCTTCCGATATGGGTTCCATTTTCCTTAACCGAGGATTCTCCTCTACTGTGGTTGACATGGACCTCAACCATGTTCGTTCTATTTCCCGCCCTTCTGCTCTTACCCCTTCGCCTCCTTTCCAGAACCACGATAGGGTTCGCCTTGTCCTCACCTTTCACCCCACCAGCCTTCACATTTAACGGATCATGCTCCACCATTTCCGCCACCTCCAGCGTGATCCCACCATCAAAAACATCTTCCCATCCCCTCCTCTTTCAGCATTCCAAAGGGACTGCTCCCTCTGCGATACC
This sequence comes from Squalus acanthias, assembly GCA_030390025.1. Taxonomy (NCBI): domain Eukaryota; kingdom Metazoa; phylum Chordata; class Chondrichthyes; order Squaliformes; family Squalidae; genus Squalus; species Squalus acanthias. Next base: position 142,669,510 of record CM059428.1, read on the forward strand.
CTGGTCCACTTCTCAATCATCCCCAACACCCCATCCCCTTCCCATGGCACCTTCCCGTGCAAGCGCAGGAGATGCAACACCTGTCCTTTTACCTCCTCCCTTCCCACTGTCTGGTGCCCCAAACACTCCTTCCAGGTGAAACATGGATTTACTTGTATTTCTTGCAATTTAGTATACTGTATTCACTGCTCACAATGTGGTCTCCTTGACATTGGTGAGAACAAACGCAGATTGGGTGACCGCTTTGCGGAACACCTCTGTTCAGTCTGTAAGCATGACCCTGAGCTTCCAGTCGCCTGTCACTTTAATTCTCCGCTCCACTCCCACTCTGACCTCTCCGTCCTTGGCCTCTAACACTGTTCCAACGAAGCTTAAGGACCAGCACCTCATCTTTCGATTAGGCACTTTACAGACTTCTGGACTCAACGTCGAGTTCAACAATTTTACAGCATAACCTCTGCCCCTATTTTTTCACATGGCAGCTGTTGATGATTCTGCCATTCCCATTTACACCTCTTCTAGACTCATCTTTTGTTTCTTTATTTGTCCCATTACCATCTCCTTTTGCTTTGTATTATCACACCTTTTGTCATTTAATCACTCCTGCCTTCTACCCTATCACAGACCTTCCCTTTTGATCTTTCCTCACCCCCCCTTTCCCTGCCCCTGCTTAAAATCTGTTACATCCCTAACTTTATCCAGTTCTAATGAAAGGTCATCGACCTGAAACGTTAACTTTGCTTTTCTCTTCACAGATGCTGCCTGACCTGCTGAGTATTTCCAGCATTTTCTGTTTTTTTAACAGGGATAGAAGTCATGGAGGATAATGGCCAAGATGTTGCTCAATTGGTGGGGGTTAAATTCCCAAATTACTGTTTAGTGTGGGGTAGACTACTTTTTTTATATTCATTTTTATGGGATGTGGGCGTCGCTGTCAAAGCCAGCATTTATTGCCCATCCCTAATTGCCCTTGAGAAGGTGGTCGTGAGCCCCCTTCTTGAACTGCTGCAGTCCATGTGGTGAAGGTACTCCCACAGTGCTGTTAGATAGGGAGTTCCAGGATTTTGACCCAGTGACGATGAAGGATCGGCGATATACTTCTAAGTCAGGATGGTGTGTGACTTGGAGGGGAACTTGGAGATGGTGGTGTTCCCCAGGTGGAAGAGGTCGTGGGTTTGGGAGTTGCTGCAGTGCATCTTGTAGATGGTACACACTGCAGCCACGGTATGCCGGTGGTGGAGGGAGTGAATGTTTAAGGTAGTGGATGGGGTGCCAATCAAGTGGGCTGCTTTGTCCTGGATGGTGTCGAGCTTCTTGAGTGTTGTTGGAGCTGCACTCATCCAGGCAAGTGGAGAGTATTCCATCACACTCCTTACTTGTGCCTTGTAGATGGTGGCAAGGCTTTGGGGAGTCAGGAGGTGAGACATTCGCTGCAGAATACCTAGCCTCTGACCTGCTCTTGTTGCCATAGTATTTATGTGGCTGGTCCAGTTAAGTTTCTGGTCAATGGTGACCCCCAGGATGTTGATGGTGGGGGATTCAGCAATGGTAATTCTGTTGAATATCAAGGGGCGATGTTTAGACTCTCGCTTGTTGGAGATAGTCATTACCTGGCACTTGTATGTCGCGAATGTTACTTGCCACCTATCAGCCCAAGCCTGAATGTCGTCCAGGCACTGGACAGGGGCTCCCAACATCAGGAACATGATAGGTTCTGGGGCCTGGCTACACTGTGGAAGTCAGGAGAGAAAAACTGCTTTCTGGTTTCATTAACCTCACCACCCCATTGTGTTCCCTTCACAATCCACCTCTCCTAGATTATTACACTAGTCTAATCTCACAAGGCAGCCCCAGTATTTCCTCTGCTTTTCTACTCCTACCATTGTTTTCTCAGATCACTAGTGGCAGTTGCCCACCAAGTGGGATATGGGGCTAGGGTCATGGTGAGTGAGGTGTGAGGATAATGGTGTGTGGCATCATACCTGCCTCCCAGCATTGTAGTGGCTCAGAGTAATGATGCACTAATGTGATTTGCCACCGTGCAACCACACACTACTTGTCTTATTTTTCATCTTTAATGACAAATTAAACATAAATTATGTTCTTATGTTCTTATAATGAGAATGCCAAATCAGCAATTTTCATGAATCTATGAAGTATCGGATTAAGAAATAAGGTATTTTTTTCTCAGAGTATTCAAAATATACATTCTCAGAGGCTGCATGAGCAGCAACTTTTTATTTGACAAATGTAAGAACATGTTCATGACATATGGCTTCAAAATATACAAACCTGCACAGTGGACACAGATCTTCCTGATGTGCACAGGCAGTGGCCGAGACATCCCACTGGCAGTATGCATTTGGAAAATCAGTCCTATATACCAATACTGTTCAGTGGGTAAGAAATAAATGGAAGTCTTATATTAGGCATCATTAATGTACATGTAATTCAAGTGGGATGAGTTTTAGGGAAAGCCGTTTCAAATTTCAAAATTTCAGTAGTATCTGAATTCAATGCTAAATACTTTACAAGGTTACCAAACCTCTGCAAACTGAAATACAGAAGTTTGCTTTCTCTTTGCAATTTTCAATGCTTATAAAAGGTGAGAGTGGTTAGCTATGGGGGAGTAAAACACTTTCCATTTAGGGTACTAGCATCAGCACCAAGCAATCCCAGCATAGGTATATCCTATGTCAGACATAGCATGATTAGATGTTGAACAAAGCTCCCTTTACTATTCCAGCAATGTAGCTCAGCCCTAATTGCTGTACCCAATGTGATAATTTCCATTCCCCACATTCACCATTTTATGACCTCCCATTGAGATTACCAATTAGTGCCAAATTAAGGCTAGTTTTGTGTTGGTGGCTGGATTGAGACTGCCCAAACATTCCTGTATGACCCTTACAGCTAGTACACAGGAAGACTCTCATTTCATCTCATCAGTCTGGGCTAGACTGAACCCAGATTCCAAGATGACTCGCTGTGGCATCCATCCCGCAAGTTCAGAATCTGGTTACAGTTTTATTTCTGCAAACTGTTTAATCATGCAAACAAAAAGGCTCATGCTTGACAAAGTTTAATATCATTCACTAAAATTTCTTAATTTTTGTAGCTTTACTGCATAAGAATTAGCATTGTTTACAGATGCTAATTACTATTTATCCACAGAAACTGTAAATCAGAAAATGAATGCATTTATTATGGATTTAAATGAATGTAGTGTACACAATTAGTATTTTGTAATAGTTATGCCCACTGAAAGTGTATGAATGTGGTATATTAAATTAACATGTTCCTGCTAACAGTATTATATATAAAATCATATTACTATTAACACTGTGAAATTGATCGTATGCAACAATGTTAAATGTTTGAAAAATTTACTTTAAAACATTAGGCGCTATGAAAATTTTAGTAAATAAAGCTGGAGAGTGAGAAACTTTGAAAACCCAGTTATATCAGTTAATAAACGTTTAATGATCAAATGATGGGATTATATAATCTTTCTTACACATGGAATAGTTTATTTGATTAGATCCTTCTTGTATTCTGCATTTAACACAAGAAATGAGCAAACATGAAGTAATTTGTAAGTTAAAAAACACAACTTTGGTAATCAATTTAATAATTCATGTGGCACACACATCATTATGCGTATCTCCCCTCCTCCCCCAGAAACCATTATTAAGTTTATGTAAAGAAAGCAGTTGGATGGTGACAAGTGGACTGTAGGCTCTCTCTGGCTGAATGAACTAAAATGGCCATCCTCATTTGTATCTCTTTTGCGATCTTGTGTGAAATTAAAACACAATGCATCTATTATTTTTATTTCATTGAAAAGTAAACATTAAGCATATGTACTAAAAATTATAAATGTAAAGCAGAATGTACAAAACTAAACTAGCACACAATAGTGTAGTGGTTATGATTCTGCACTAGCAACCATGAAGCACTAGAAAAAATGATGATGAAAGCTGCTAGATTGCTGTTAAAAAACCCAATTGGTTCAATACTGTCCTTCATCCCTACTTGGTCCAGTATACATGCATCTCCAGTCCCACATTACGTGATTAACTCTTAATGCTCTCATGGCAGCAGTAACGGGCAATAAATGCTGCTTTGCCAACATCACACAGGTCATAACAAATAAAAATTCTCAGAACGAAAGAAGTCAATAAGAAAACAGATGTCAGAATCATTAAGTCCATGCCCTGAACCTGACTGAGAATGGTGGATGGGGCAGTGTAGAGGGAGATTAGTCTAAAGAGGAGAGAACTACAAAAGCCCTGGGTAACTAAATGATTACTTGTAGTTTGTGCAAAGAACAAGCTTGGAGGCCGAGAGCTCTTTTCTTGTTCCATGCTTTATGTCCAAAAGGGAAGGAAAATAATTTATGCCCAACAGATGGATAATGGTTATTAGAAAGAGAAAAATTCACAAACGTTGTGGAATTGTATGAGAATGTTGGCTTTGTACGCAAATGTAGTGAGATTTTTGTTTCCTGATTTATTCTCCCAAGTGCATGGCATAAAAAAAGAAAAACTGTTATGTACTAAAAAAAAACATAATTACTAGAAGCAATCTGGGTTAATTTTTTTTAAAACAATTTGATTCTCAGCATGTGCGCCACATTTATTGCCCATTCCTAAACCAAGTGATTTGCAAGGCACTTCAGAGGGCATGAATAATTAACCACATATTTCTACAATGTCCCAGCAGCTTTGGTGGTCATTACCAGATTTATTCAATTCAATTTCACAACTTGCTATGGTGGGATTTAAAACTCACGAGTGCTAGGTTGTTAGTCCAGTTTCATAACCACAACACTATTGTACCCTACTTTGTTTTTGTACATGCCACATTCCTTTTAATATAATGAAAAGAATAAATGTAAGACATTAAGCTTAATTTTTGCCTTTTATTGTAATGAAAAAAATAAATGCATTGTGTTTTAACATACTAAACTCCACAAAAGATCACAAAATAGATACACAGGAAGGCGGCCATTTGGCCAATTTTAGCTTATCCATCCAGAAAAAGTCTACAATCAACTTGTCACCATCCAACTGTTTTCTTTACATAAACTCAGTCTTGACTGCTGGGGTAGGAGAGGAGATACACACAATCATGCCAATCCAGCATTGTTCATGGCCATTGTCTGCTGCTAGCCTATCAATTACCAGTTTATTGAATTCAATTTCATAACTTGGCATGGTGGTTCTGTGGTGCTGGTGTACTAACATAACCACTAGACTACCATACCCAATATTAATCTGAACTGTTTTGGTTGTAGCTGAAATATAGTGGGTTTACCATTTCTGATTTGAATGCATACGGTTCTACTCTGGTTCTTCCCTTTACTATCCTCTATTTTGTTTTATAGTTTGTCACATTACAACTTTGGCTTGTAACAGATTTGAAAAAATGTCATAAATATTGGCATTAACACAACTCCATGAATTGCACCAAAAGTTATGACAAGAAACATGATTTTAAAAAATGTCCTGAATATGTAACTTGCTGCAGCAGCCAATGCAACAACACCCATTATAGTTGAAAGAGCGCCCTGGACAATAGGATATCCAAGAGTGTACAATGCATCAATAGATCGCTCATTGGCACTTTCTCTCTCACTTGATACAAATGCATATGAAATATGAGCTGTAAAGTCCACTGAAAAACCAATACAAATGACCAGATTAATCATAGATATAGAATCTAAATTGACACCCCAGAATGCCATAAAACCAGCCACACCCACTAAAACTGATGCAATAGCAAATGTTACCCACAGACAACAGATTGGATTAGGTATTAAAAATAAGGCAACAATTAGCATAGCACCAGCAGCTGCAGCTACATTCTGTATTGTGTTGGATATTATAACAAGATATTGATCAAAATAGATGAATGCAGGATGGTACACTAGCAAAGGGATTTTACAGTCCTTTGCCAGCTTTCTTAATTCAATAAGCATGTTTTTCTCAGCAATTGAAGTAATGACATCAACGGTCTGAATGAAAAAACGTGAAGCTTTAATGTTTTCGTCATTTTCTGAAAATTCAACATCTTGTTTAAATGGAGGGACAAACTGAAACAATTTAGGTAAATTTCCTATGAATGCATTTTTATCCTTTATATCTAACCGCATCTGTTTGGAAATGCCAATATACACACGAAGCCAGGACTCTGACTGGTCACTATCTATATACGAGAGGTTTTCAAATCTACCCATACAGGCTTCAATTTCATCCTGAATGGTGGAATCCCAATATTCCACAGGTTCAGTGACAGCAACCATGACTCGTGGTCCATACTTTGAGAAAAAATCACTATCGTCATAGTATTTAACCACATATGAATAATCATGGGCCAGATTTCGGAGATCTATTCCTTCTTTGAGGTTTAAACAGCCATACATACTGCCAACCAAATACCCTATATACAGGACCACCACAACTCCCTTGGTCCATCGATTTGTAAGAAATGGACCGTAATAATCGTTGATAAAGGTACAAGCTGGATGTTCTAGTTCTGTACCCGTTTCTTCATTGAAAGCCCCACCTACACAACACATTGCATAGCATTTAGATTCTCCTGGTATATGATCACTTTCAACTTTTTTGAATGTCAGCCAATGCCTGTTATCATCTTCTCTTCTCCCATTCAATGCGAGAACAGCGCCAAAAAATGTAACGTTGTAAATGAAGCAGAACAGAACAGTTGTACCTGTGTAAACACAAAATGACTGCACAGATGGAAAAGGTGTCATGATGCCAATATAAAAGGCTAAAACATCAGTCAGAGTGGTGATTGTGATGGATGTGGCTGCTTCAGCATATGCGGTCCCTATGCGATCTTCAACAATATCATTAACATTCGTTTTCTGCCAGCTTGAGAGCATAATGAACATGTCGTCTACACCGATACCTGCAGATTAAAATTGTGAGCTACATTAAATCAGTCTTACATGTCATGGTTTAACAACTTTAATTGCAAGCTTTCAAAATTTAAATAACTTCCAAACACACACATACATACTGACCACACATACACAGTAGCTGATATTGCTCAGAGAAAATAAATCTTTCTTCTCCAAGTTTTTAACGTCACTATCTGTAACCTTCTGTTTTTCTGTATATGCTGCTCGTACACTGTTCTTATGTCAGTATCTCTCTGTATGCAAGTTTTTTCTGGCTCTCCCTCTATTGCTATTTCTGCAAGTCTCTCCTCTCTGTCTCCCAATGTTTCTGTATCTATTTCCAGACATAATCAATTCTATTTTGTAACTTTTTAAAGCAAAGAGTACATAGCAATTTGGCAGCCAACACGTTGGAGGTGGGTATCAGAATCAGGCAGAGAGAAGCCGTCTGAGAACTTCTACATGTGTGGGTAAAAGATAAACTTGGTTTATCTTTAGGATTAGGGAAGGAAGCACTGGCCAGAAGTAAGCAGAAGGCTGGAGCCTGGAATAGCTGCAAGAGCCAGAAGGGAGTAGGCAGAAGCGGACAAAAAAATTGGATCTGCAGGTGGGTTCGATACTGAAACAGGTGATCCAAAAGTGCTTGATAGATGGGGCAGCTCTATGAGGCTAATGCAATGACCCACTGTGAATTTGCAGTTTATTTTACAAGTATTGGTGATAGGAAAGAAATTGCTGTTCCTGAACTCAATTACATTCTTCAATTTCTTGATATAAGTATCAATAACCCCCATTATCTAATTTCAAACATCTATGCAAACCTAGATAAGAAGCATGGAAATATAACATGCATTAATTAAAAAACAATCCTAACTTTAAAGGATGATGATGTTGACAATCAACAACATGAAAGATGAAACAATTTTCTGGTAAAAGTCACGAGTGTATCTAAGGGCACTCTTTGGTGTACTTAACTCTGGTATCTCTCGATCCAACAACATTTCTAAAAACTTTACTGCCATCCACAATACCACCTTACATTAAATTTGGGTGTATCCAGCATGATGAGGGCCTTATTAATGATTTTTGATCTGCTGTGGACATCTACTATTCAAAGAACAAGGGAGTTTGTCTGATATCTTGACTAGCAGTTTTCCCTCAATAAAAAAAATTAGCTGCCATGTTTGCCTACACAACAGTGATTACATTTCAGAAACTAAATCATTGCCTGTGAAACGCTTGGGACTCTGGGAAGTAGTCTCTCTCAGCCATCTTACTCAGACATCCAGTTTGACTTGAAATACCATCTAACTTGTGCTTGCCATGACAATCAACATGTCACAGGACATCTAATAGACTGTCTCTTAGCCAAGCTGTTTTGTATCTGTCGTGAAAGTATAAGCATCATGGTGCTGTATGAACAGCACCATGACACGGCTGTCATCCATACAAAAAAGGTCTACTGCAACATGCCTAATTAAATTTCTTTATTTGCTATTATTCACTATTTGCATCACATGCATTTGAGACTTACATTAGATACAAACAAATAAACAGTATGGCAAACAATATGGTAGACAAACACATATATACATAAAGAGGCGTATGGTGCTCAAGCAGCATAGAGTTCTGAAATACAGCAGATAGGAGACAAACCATAGGAATGTAGAGCACCAGAAAAGACAATTTTGGTCCATCTGGCCTGCCCGAGTTCAAAAACAGAATACTATCTATACCTCTCAATTACTCTTCTCACCGAGTACCCATCTAACTCCCTCTTAAAATGATTGATTGTTTTCAGCATTGATTGCTTCCCAGGTAGTCCATTCCAAACATTCACCGCCTTCTGTGTGAAGTAGTTATATCTGATTTGTCCACTTATCCTCTCTGTTCTGAACTTCATCCTTGTCATTATCATTGTTGGGACCACTGTTTCTCAGTGAAAAACAAACTTTTGTTGACATCAGTGTAACTGCAGAAAATTTGTCAACACACATTTTTTACTGACATGGTACAAGTAGAAAAACACATTATTGTTGGAGTACCATTATTGACCGATGCGGCATATCTACTGTTCAATTATTCATCTGCTTGCTTTCTTTCTTCTAAAACACAAATAAACAGGTTGGAAAGCACAATATTTTTGACATACTTTCTTCACATCATCTTCATCCTCAGCACCACCATCATATGAAAGTATGCTGATCATACTTTCTCATGTTCTTCATTAGATTCACATCCTCATAATTTTTCAGCTTCTTCGCACAAGATCAGTTTTCACAAGAACAACTTTTTCAGGGATATTACAAAGTATTTACAGCACAGAAACAGGCCATTTGGCCCAACTGGTCCATGCCGGTGTTTATACTCCATACAAGCCTCCTCCCACCTTTCTTCATCAAACCCCATCAACATATCCTTCTATTCCTTTCTCACATTCTCACCTCTCTCTGGGTAAAGGCATTTCTCCTGAATTCCCTATTGGATTTATTAGTGACTATCTTATATTTATGGTCCCTAATTCTGGACTCGCCCGCAAGTGGAATCATTTTCTCTACATCTACCCTATCAAACCCTTTCATAATTTTACTGACCTCTATTAGGTCACCCTCAGTCTTCTCTTTTCTAGTGAAGAGCCCCAGCCTTTTCCAGTCTTTCCTGACACACCTGTTCTCTTTCATGCTGCACACAGTAATCAGTTTCATCATATCTTCTTCAAGCATTCACGAAAACAGACAAACACAGACATAAGCGGACACAAATGGAAATAAGCAAATACAACAGGAGAAACATAGCAACATCTATATGGCTAAAAATGCAATATCTGGTGCCTGTAGTGCTGCTGTGCATTGAACACTGCCTCCTCTCTGCCCCCACATTATGGAGCACTAAGGTCTGAGGGCTACAGTGCCTAATGTGCATAATAACCTGACCTAAAAGCACCTGAGGTACTTGGACCTTTGCACCAACTGTGTGCTCGACTAATTCAGGCCCCAATTCTGACATAAATTAGAAGTCTTTTATAACGCAAGAGTTCTTCAAAAGCGCTGCATAGGCCAAGTGTTCATATAGAAAGGACAATGCGAGAGGACTTACCTTGCATTTAAAAGGCACATTGTTTTTGAACCTCCTCCTTTCTCTGCTATATTGCTATTGTTTGACAAGCAAAAGCTTTCCTAACAATTTCTTAAAGTTGCAGGGCATTTGTCATCTGTGCCTGTTTGCTCATCAAACAATAGTAGTTTGCTGATTTCAGAGACGCAATAGGTATCGGGTATCAGAGGCCACTGTTGGGAGCGGAGAGAGCGACGGTACAGTGAGTATTTAAACTCACTTTCGCGGGCTATTTTTGCAGAGGCCGGTGTCGGGAGCGGAGAGAGCGACGGTACAGTATTTAAACTCACTTTCGCGGGCTTTTTTCCGAGGCTTACCAATCTCGCAGACCGGCGGCGGCGTTCCAGAGCCACGTCACGATTCAAAAAGTGACGCGGGCAAGAGGAAGCAGCTGATTGGGTGAGTACGGCCAGGTGAGTATTTATACTACTCTATAGTTTGACAGTTAAGGTTAATAGTTTATAAAGTTTAGAAGGTCTTAATTTTGTGGTTATAGATTCTAAGGTCTCAGGTGTGTAGCGGGCTGTGCTAGTAAACAAGGGCCCTTGACTATATCATTTAATTGTAGTGTAATTTGTGGTATTGATTTGATTTAATTTAAATTAATTAAAGGGTAAGTCATGGCAGCACAGCTCGGCCCCGTGGCATGCTCCTCCTGCACTATGTGGGAAATCAGGGACACTTCCTGTGTCCCTGACGACCATGTGTGCAGGAAGTGTATCCAGCTGCAGCTACTGGCAGACTGCATTGCGGCGCTGGAGCTGTGAATGGATACATGCTGGAGCATTCACGATGCTGAGGACGTCGTGGATATCACGTTTAATGAGTTGGTCACACCGCAGGTAAAGGCTGCACAGGCAGGAAGGGAATGGGTGACCGCCAGGCAAAGTAGTAGGCACAGGCAGGTAGTGCAGGGGTCCCCTGTGGCCATCCCCCTCTCAAAGAGATATACCGCTTTGGATATTGTTGAGGAGGATGGCTTATTGGGGGAAGGCAGCAGCAACCAACTTCCTGGCACCATGGGTGGTTCTGCTGCACAGGACGGGAGGAAAAAGAGCAGGAGAGCTATAGTGATAGGGGATTCTATTGTAAGGGGAATAGATAGGCGTTTCTGCGGCCACAAACGAGACTCCAGGATGGTATGTTGCCTCCCTGGTGCAAGGGTCAAGGATGTCTCGGAGTGGCTGCAGGGCATTCTGGAGGAGGAGGGTGAACAGCCAGTTGTCATGGTGCATATAGGTACCAACGATGTAGGTAAAAAACGGGATGAGGTCCTAAAAGCTGAATATAGGGAGTTAGGAGGTAAATTAAAAAATAGGACCTCAAAGGTAGTAATCTCAGGATTGCTACCAGTACCACGTACTAGTCAGAGTAGAAATAGAAGGATATTTCAAATGAATATGTGGCTAGAAGAATGGTGCAAGGGGGAGGGATTCAAATTCCTGGGACATTGGAACCGGTTCTGGGGGAGGTGGGACCAGTACAAACTGAACGGTTTGCACCTGGGCAGGACCGGGGCCGATGTCCTAGGGGGAGTGTTTGCTAGTGCTGTTGGGGAGGGTTTAAACTAAAATGGCAGGGGGTTGGGAACCTGTGCAGGGAGACAGAGGGAAGGAAGCAAGGATAGAAGCAAAAGACAGGAAGGAGAAAAGCAAAAGTGGAAGTCAGAGAAATCAAGGGTGTAAATCAAACATGGCCACAGTAAACAATAATTCTAAAAGGTCTAAGAGTGTTAAAAAACAAGCCTGGAGGCTTTGTGTCTTAATGTGAGGAGCATTCGTAATAAGGTGGATGAATTAGCTTCGCAAATAGATGTAAACGGATATGATATAATTGGGATTACGGAGACATGGCTCCAGGGTGACCAAGGCTGGGAATTCAACATCCAGGGGTATTCAATATTCAGGAAGGACAGGCAAAAAGGAAAAGGAGGTGGGGTAGCATTGCTGTAGAGCTGAGAAATACCAAGGGGCAGAAAACGTTAGTGGGAGTTGTATACAGACCCCCAAACAGTAATGCTGAGGTTGGGGATGGCATTAAATGGGAAATTAGAGATGCGTGCAATAAGGGCACAGCAGTTATCATGGGTGACTTTAATCTACATATAGATGGGGCTAACCAAATTAGTAACAATACTGAGGAGGAGGAATTCCTGGAGTGTTTACGGGATGGTTTCCTGGACCAATATGTCGAGGAACCAACTAGAGATCAGGCCATCTTAGACTGGGTATTATGTAATAAGAAAGGATTAATTAGCAATCTTGTTGTGCGAGGCCCCTTGGGGAGGAGCGATCATAATATGATAGAATTCTTCATTAAGATGGAGAGTGAAGTAGTAGTTGACTCAGAGACTAGGGTACTGAATTTAAATAAAGGAAACTACGATGGTATGAGGCGCGAGCTGGCTAGGATGGATTGGGAAATGTTACTTAAAGGGTTGACGGTGGATAGGTAATGGCAAACATTTAAAGATCGCATGGATGAACTACAGAATTTGTTCATCCCTGTTTGGCATAAAAATAAAACAAAAAAGGTGATTCAACCGTGGCTAACAAGGGAAATTAGGGATAGCCTAAGATCCAAGGAGAGGACATATAAATTGACCAGAAAAAGCAGCAAACCTGAAGATTGGGAGCAGTTTAGGATTCAGCAAAAGAGGACAAAGGGATTAATTAAGAGGGGGAAAATAGAATATGAGAGTAAGCTTTCAGGGAACATAAAAACTGACTGCAAAAGCTTCTATAGATATGTGAAGAGAAAAAGTTTGGTGAAGTCAAGTGTAGGTCCCTTGCAGTCAGAATCAGGGGAATTTATAATGGGTAACAAAGAAATGGCAGACCAATTAAATACATACTTTTACACGATTGGACAAAGTCAACATGGATTTACAAAAGGTAAATCATGCTTGACTAATCTACTGGATTTTTTGAGGATGTAACTGGTAGAATAGATAAGGGAGAACCAGTGGATGTGGTGTATTTGGACTTTCAGAAGGCTTTCGATAAGGTCCCGCATAAGAGATTAGCGTGTAAAGTTAAAGCACATGGGATTGGGGGTAAGGTACTGACTTGGATAGAAAACTGGTTGGCAGACAGGAAGCAAAGAGTTGGAATAAATGGGTCTTTTTCCGAGTGGCATGCAGTGACTAGTGGGGTACCGCAGGGATCGGTGCTAGGACCCCAGTTATTCATAATATATGTTAATGATCTAGATGAGGGAACTAGATGTAATATCTCCAAGTTTGCAGACGACACAAAGCTGGGTGGGCGTGTGTGCTGTGAGGAGGATGCAGAGAAACTCCAGTATGATTTGGATAGGTTGGGTGAGTGGGCAGATGCATGGCAGATGCAGTATAATGTGGATAAATGCGAGGTTATCCACTTTGGTGGCAAAAACAGGAAGACAGATTATTATCTGAACGGCAATAGATTGGGAAAAGGGGAAGTGCAACGAGACCTGGGTGTCCTTGTGCACCAGTCGTTGAAGGTAAGCATGCAGGTGCAGCAGACGGTTAAGAAGGCAAAGGGTATGTTGGCCTTCATAGCGAGAGGATTCGAGTACAGGAGCAAGGATGTCTTGCTGCAGTTGTACAGGGCCTTGGTGAGATCACACCTTGAGTATTGTGTGCAGTTTTGGTCGCCTTATCTGAGGAAGGATGTTCTTGCCATGGAGAGAGTGCAGCGAAGATTCACCAGATTGATACCTGGGATGGCAGGAATGACGTATGAAGAGAGATTGGGTCGATTAGGCTTATATTCGCTAGAGTTTAGAAGAATGAGAGGGGATCTCATTGAAACTTATAAAATTCTAACAGGACTAGACAGAATAGATGCAGGAAGGCTGTTCCCAATGGTGGGGGAGTCCAGAACCAGGGGTCATAGTCTAAGGATAAGGGGTAAGCCATTTAGGACAGAGATGAGGAGGAATTTCTTCACCCAGAGAGTGGTGAACCTGTGGAATTCTCTACCACAGAAGGCAGTTGAGGCCAATTTATTAAATATATTCAACAAGGAATTAGATATATTTCTTAAGACTAAGGGGATCAAGGGATATGGGGAGAAAGCAGGGACAGGGTACTGAATTTGGATGATCAGCCATGATCGCATTGAATGGCGGAGCAGGCTCGAGGGGCCGAATGGCCTACTCCTGCTCCTATCTTCTATGTTTCTATCCCGATGGGCATACCTCTCTATGTGCAGCAGGTTTTAGGGGAGGAGGATCTGAAAAGCCATGCCAGACGTGTTTCTGCACCTTTGACACTTCATCAGGACCCATCCTTATGCAGCCATCCATTTGTACAGGGCCAGGATATGTATCTGGACACACAAAATAATGAAAGAACATAAGAAATAGGAGCAGGAGTAGCCCATATGGCCCCTCGAGTCTGCTTCACCATTCAATAAGGTCATGGCTGATCGTCAACCTCACACTGCACTTTCCCGCCCGATCCCGATATCCATTGATTCCCTTAGAGTCCAAAAATCTATCGATCCCAGCCTTGAATATACTTAACGCCTGAGCATCCACAGCCCTCTGGGGTAGAGAATTCCAAAGATTCGCAACACTCAGTGAAGAAATTTCTCCTCATCTTAGTCCTAAATGGCTGACCCCTTATCCTGAGACTATGCCCCCTAGTTCTGGACTCTCCAGCCAGGGGAAACAGCCCCTCAGCATCTACCCTTTCAAGCCCTCTCAGAATCTTATATGTTTCAATGAGATCACCTCTCATTCTTCTAAATTCCAGAGAGTAAAGTCCCATGTAGACCTGGGGTCCTTGTACATGAATCAAAGAAAGTTATCAAGTAGGTACAGCAAGCAATTAGGAAAGCAAATGGTATGTTAGCCTTTATTACAAAGGGATCGGAGTACAAGAGTAAAGAAGTCTTATTGCAATTATATAGAGCCTTGGTGCGACCACACCTGGAGTACTGTGTACAGTTTTGGCCTCCTTACCTAAGGAAGGATAGACTTGCCTTAGTAGGAGTGCAACATAGGTTTACGAGACTAATTGCTGGGATGAGCGGATTGTCCTATGAGTAGACTAAGCATATATTCTCTGGAGTTTAGAAGAATGAGAGGTGATTTCATGGAAACATAAAATTCTTCAGGGGCTTGACAGGGAGGATGTTTCTCCTGGCGGGGCGAGTCCAGAACTAAGAGTCACAGTCTCAGAATGAGGGGTTGGCCATTTAAGACTGAGCTGAGTAGAAAATTCTTCACTCAAAAGGTTGTGAATCTTTGGAATTCTCTACCCAGAGAGCTGTGGATGCTCAGTCTTTGAGTATATTTAAGGTAGAGATTGACTGATTTTTGGACTGTATAAGGGAATCAAGGGATACGGGGATAGTGCGGGAAGGCAGAATTGAGGTCGAAGATCAGCCATGATCTTATTAAATGACAGAGCAGGCTCAAAGGGCCGAAAGGCCTACCCCTGCTCCTATTTCTTACATTCTTATGTTCATTCTACACAATCTCTCCTCATAGGACAACCCTTTCATCCTAGGAATTAATCTAGTTATCTTTCATTGCACCTCCTCTAAGGCAAGTATATTCTTCCTCATATAAGGAGACCAAAACTGTACAGTACTCCAGGTGTGGTTTCACCAAAGCCCTGTACAACTGTAGTAAGACTTCCTTACTCTTGTACTCCAACCCCCTTGCAATAAAGGCCAATGTACCATTTGCCTTCCTAATTGCTTGCTGTACCTGCATGTTAACTTTCTGTGTTTCATGTACAAGGACACCCAAATCGCTCTGAACACCAACATTTAATAGTTTCTCACCATTTAGAAAATATTCTGTTTTTCTATTCTTCCTACCAAAGTGAATAACCTCACATGTCCCCCCATCTGCCACCTTCTTGCCCATTCACTTAACCTGTATATATCCCTTTGCAGACTCTGTCCTCCTCAAAGCTTACTTTCCCAACTAGCTTTGTATCATCAGCAAATAAAAAAAATAACATAAGAACATAAGAATTAGGAGCAGAGTAAGCCATACGGCCCTTTGAGCCTGCTCCACCATTCAATAAGATCAAGGCCGATCTTTGTCCTCAACTGCACTTTCCTACCTGATCCCCATATCCCTCGATTCCCCTAGAGTCCAAAAATCTATCTATTCCAGCCTTGAATATACTCAATGACTCAACATCCACAATCCTTTTGGGTAGACAATTCCAAAGATTCACAACCCTCTGAGTGAAGAAATTCCTCCTCATCTCAGTCTCAAATGGTCAACCCCTTATCCTGAGACTATGCCCCCTAGTTCGAGATTCTCCAGCCAAGGGAAACAACCTCTCAGCATCTACCCTGTCAATCCCCTTCAGAATCTTGTATGTTTCAATGAGACCACCTGTCAATTCTTCTAAACTCCAGAGAGTATAGGCCCATTCTACACAATCTCTCCTCATAGGACAACCCGCTCATCCCAGGGATCAATCTAGTGAACATTTGTTGCACCGCCTCTAAGGCATGTATGTCCTTTCTCAGATCAGGAGACCAAAACTGTGCACAATACTCCAGGTGTGGTCTCACCAAAGCCCTGTACAATTATAGTAAGACTTCCTCACTCTTGTACTCCAACCCTCTTGCACTAAAAGGCCAACATGCCATTTGCCTTCCCAATTGCTTGCTGTACTTGCATGCTAACTTTCTGTGTTTCCTGTACGAGGACACCTAAATCTCTCCGAACACCAACATCTAATAGTTTCTCACCAGTTAAAAAATATTCTGTTTTTCTATTCTTCCTACCAAACCTTATTGGCCACTCACTTAACCTGTCTATATCCCTTTGTAGGCTCTTTGTGTCCTCCTCACAGCTTACTTTCCCACCTAGCTTTGTATCGTCAGCAAACTTGGTTACTTGTACTCGGCCCCTTCATCTAAGTCAATAATATAGATTGTAAATAGCTGAGGCCCAAGCACTGAGCCTTGCGGCACCCCACTAGTTATAGCCTGCCAACCAGAAAATGACCTGTTTATGCCTACTTTGTTTTCTGTCCGTTAACCAATCCTCCATCCATGCTAATATATTACCCCCAAGCTCATGAGCCCTTATCTTGCGCAGCAACCTTTTATGGGGCACCTTACCGAACGCCTTTTGGAAATGCAAATATACTACATCCACTGGTTCCCCTTTGTCCACCTTGCTAGTTATATCAGTAGTCAAGAGTAAAGCTCATGCTTGAACAATCTTATTGAATTATTTGAAGAAGTAACAGAAAGAGCAGAGAAGGGTATTGTAGTAGATGTAATATAGCTGGATTTTCAAAAGGCCTTCGATAAGGTACAGCATTGTAGACTCATGGGGGGTGGGGGGGGGAAGAGTTTAACGTGGGTGATTGTGTGGTTTTAGGTGCGGGGTTAAGTCCTGGAGAAATGCGAGCACGCACAAAGCCGCCTCCAACTCGTCGAGTTCCGCAATTAACTTCTTCTTCTTGGGCAGTCCCTTGGAACTGAAGATGACTTGCTTCCACATTAAAAATGAGTTCTCAGGTGACTGATGAGTCCAATACGGGACCTACAGTCTCTGTCACAGGTGGGGCAGACGGGGGTTGAAGGGGCGGGTGGGTGGGGTGCTTGGGTTGACGTGCGCTCCTTCCGCTGTTTGCGCTTGGCTTCCGCTTGCTCCCGGCGAACAGACTCGAGGTATTCGGCGCCTTCCCGGATGCTTCTCCTCCACTTTGTACGGTCTTGGGCCAGGGATTCCCAGGTGTCGGTGGGGATGTTGCACTTTTTCAAGGAGGCTTTGAGGGTGTCCTTGAAGCGTTTCCTCTGCCCACCTGGGGCTCTCTTGCTGTGTCGGAGCTCCGAGTAGAGCGCTTGTTTTGGGAGTCTCGTATCGGGCATGCGGACGATGTGACCCATCCATCGGAGCTGAGCGAGCGTGTCAAAGCTTCGATGCTGGGGATGTTGGCCTGAGCGAGAACACTGACGTTGGTGCGCCTATCCTGCCAATGGATTTGCAGGATCTTGCAGAGGCAGCGTTGGTGGTACCTCGCCAGTGCTTTGAGGTGCCTGCTGTACATGGTCCATGTCTCTGAGGCATACAGGAGGGCAGGTATTACTACTGCTTTGTAGACCATGAGCTTGGTGCCGGGTTTGAGGTCCTGGTCTTCAAACACTCTCTTCCTCAGGCGACAGAAGGCTGCACTGGCACACTGAAGGCGGTGTTGGACTTCGTCATCGACGTCTGCCCTTGTTGACAGTAGGCTCCCGAGGTATGGAAAGTGGTCCATGTTGTCCAAGGCCTTGTCATGGATTTTGATAATCGGGGGGCAGTACTGTGTGGTGGGGGCAGGTTGGTAGAGGACCTTTGTCTTACGGATGTTTAGTGTAAGGTCCATGCTCTCGTACGCTTCGGTGAAGGTGTTAACGATGGTTTGGAGCTCGACCTCCGAGTGTGCGCAGACGCAAGCGTCGTCTGCATACTGTAATTCGACGACAGAGGAAGGGATGACCTTGGATCTAGACTGGAGGCGACAGAGGTTGAACAGTGTCCTGTTTGTTCTGTAAATTAGCTCCACTCCAGCGGGGAGCTTATTGAGGGTGAGATGGAGCATTGTCGCAAGGAAGATCGAGAAGAGCGTTGGTGCGATGACACAGCCTTGCTTGACCCCGGTCCGTACATGAATTGGGTCTGTGGTGGAACCGTTGGTCAGGATCACGGCTTGCATGTCATCGTGAAGCAGGCGGAGGATGGTGACAAACTTTTGAGGGCAGCCGAATTTGAGGAGGACACTCCATAATCCCTCACGGTTGACAGTGTCGAAGGCCTTTGTGAGGTCAAAGAAGGGCATGTACAGCGGTTGGTGCTGTTCCCTGCATTTCTCTTGTAATTGGCGTGCGGTGAAGATTATGTCCATTGTGCCCCTTAGTGGGCGGAATCCGCATTGCGACTCTGGGAGGAGCTCTTCAGCCACTGGGAGATGGCAATTGAGGAGGATTCTTGCGATGACTTTCCCTGTGGCAGACAGCAGTGAAACTCCTCTGTAATTACTGCAATTGGACTTGTCACCTTTCTTGAAGATGATCACAATTACGGCGTCTCTGAGATCCCCTGGCATGCTCTCCTCCTTCCAGATAAGAGAAATTAGTTCATGAATTCGCGCCAGTAGTGCTTCTCCGCCTCAGCAGGGATTCCATCTGCTCCTGAGGCCTTGTTATTCTTCAGTTGTTGGATGGCCTTTTCAACCTCATGCCAGGCTGGGGTTGTGCTGAGATGGTGGCGGGTAGCTACAGCGCATTAGGCTGCGTGCACGCAACGCCCGCAGGAGAGGCGGGTTGTCAATATGTTAATCGCTCAATTACAGCGATATTAACATGGTTTTTGCAATGTAACTGTAGGCCCACGGGTTTCCCGGGCTTCCTGGAACTCGCCAGTGAAAACAAAGTGAGAACACAGCGGTAATTGAGGGCACTGAAGACATGACAGGGAAAAATGCCAATAAGTACTAATACCTCACAGCTGCTTTCTAGCCTGCTTGTGTGAAAGGCTTTGTTCACAGTACTTGTGCCGAGAGGTAACTTTTAGAACTTTGGATGTTACTTTTACAACTTTGGAAGTTTGTATGTCTGATCTGCACTTTGGAGCTCTGATCTATCAGATCAGCATGGGTGCTGCTTAAGCTGTGCTACTTTGGACCTCAGATGAGGACCAAGATGACCAGCAGGAGCAGCACCAGGACCAGCACCAGCAGAAGAGGAGCAGCACCAGCTTACTGCTCACAGACCTGCTGCTGCACAGGAGAGAGGGGATAAGCAGAGAGGTGCAGCTTGCAGGAGGCCATACCCTGCACACTGGGTCTACAGGCAAAGGATAAGTTTCCTCGACATGTCAGAACACCAGTGTCTCAGGAGGCTCAGGGTGTTGCATCAGGTGGTGGCAGACATTTGCAGCCTGCTGGAACAAGCCAGCTGGACCTGGTGGCCATGCTTTACCAGTGGCTGTCAAAGTCATCACTGCAGTCATCTTCTTTGCCTCTGGATCCTTCCACGGCTCTGCTGGAGACATTTGCAGGATCTTGCAGTCAGCGGCCCACAAATGCATAAGACAGGTGACTGATGGCTTGTTTGCCAGGGCCTGCAATTATGTACACTTTTCCTGCGATGACACCAGTTAGAATGAGCGGGTGCTCGGGTTTGCGGCTCTGGCTGGCTTCCCACAGGAGCAGGGCATCACTGACTGCACGCATCCGGCAATTAAGGCACCCCCAGATCACCCAGGGGTATTCATCAACCACAAGGCTTCCATTCCATCAATGTGCAGCTGGTGTGCAACCACAAAAAGATGTTTATGTAGGTGTGCGCAAGATTCCCGGGCAGCTGCCATGATGCTTTCGTCCTGCGGTAGTCCACCCTTCCTGATCTCGTCGCACCTCGAAGCAGACTTACTGGCTGGCTGCTTGGAAACAAGGGATACCCATAACCTGGCTGATGACACCTGTGACGAACCCAACCAATGAGGCCCAGGAGCAATGAAATGAAAGCCATATGACAACCAGATGTGTTATTGAGCAAGCCTTCAGCATGCTGAAGAGGTGCTTCAGGTGCCTGGACAGATTTGGAGGCGCCCTTCAGTGTGCATCAGCCAGAGTCTCCAGAATGGTCGTGCTGTGATGCGCTCTGCACAACATTGCACAGTAGCAAGGTTAAAACCTGCAGGAGGAACAAGGCGCAGAGCACAGAGCCTCTTCAGAGGATTCAGAGAGGAGGAGGAGGAGGCAGAAAGTAATGAAGCCAATGCACCAGCGCTCATGCTGCCCGGGATGGACCTCATTATTGCGAGGTTCACTTAGGTTCCACTAGTCCACTCATCTGACAACCACATGCAAAAGCCACTCCCCTCCCCAATGACACTAACACAAAGCAGTCTTTCAAACAAGCATCCCTTTCACAGCCCCCCATTGGTCGTCCTCAATTCATGTCTTACCATTCACGACAAGTGAAAAGGCCACTTGCCAGCCAGCAACCAAAAATGGGCAAGATGGGAAAGTGGTGGAAAGAAATAATATATTTATGTGGCTCAAAAATAAAACAGAAACTTACCAATCTAACATTGTGCAACTACAAATATTTAATCTTCCTCTTCCTAGCACTTCTACGTGGTGCAACCTCTGTGGCTTCAGCAGAGGTAGAGGCAGGCTGCTCAGATCCCTGCTCTGACTGCTGAGATGCTCTTGGCTGACATCCTCTGAATTTTGGAGCCATGAGGACCCTGGCAAAGTCTGCTACACCTGCACCTCTGCCATCGGGACACGAGGCAGCATGTGGGGTACTGACTGAGGAGGGATGGGGCAATGGGCAAGAAGTGGAAGCGCTTTGAACAAAGTCCCCACTTCCATGTCCCCTTTCACCATCATCCCTCTCATGGCCCACCCACACTTCCCTGCTAGCAATAAGCTGGAGAACACTTTGCTGCAGATCAGTGATGTGATGACCAGCCAAGGCTAGGGTATCATTCATCCTACTTAAGGTGGCATTCATAGTGTGCAAGCCATTGGTGAAGGCCTGCATGCACTTGTTTGATGCTCCATGCAGGTGGCCACACTTTCCATGGACGAAGACATCATCGCAAAGGTCTGCAACATCATGCCACTCATGCTTGAGCCAGACTCCTCCAATTTCACTACAAGCATGCACAGTGCAGCTGGAATGCCTACCAGTACATCACACATTCATTGCTGCTGCTCCAGAAGTATCCTCTTCTTCGACGGCTCGAGGTACGGCACCCGAGTCCAGCGGAGCAGAGCTTGGAGCATCCTGCGGCCTCCAACGTGGATTCTCCACTGCTGTCCCTGTCTCCACCTCTGCTCTTGCTCACTTGTGATATATGAGTCAGCAGGTGAAACCCCAACTAGCTGCCTTACCAGTCCCACCGAAGTGTGAGTATCTGAGTTGGTGCATGGTCTGCACGAGTCCTGTGACAGTGCACTCAGAGGGAGTGACCTTCTCTGAGGAGTTTTCGTCGTCCTCCTGTGGGACGCTTTAAGGCCCTGTGGGAGATTAAAGACATGAATTAGAACTGTCAAGGTAAGAATGTTTTAAGCGATCATTGTGCACATGATCATATTTCACTCGCTGCTGACATCAAGTCAACATGAGTAAATGTTGTATGCCAGGTGACTGTCTGTTATTTAATTCTGTCACCAGGTAGCTGGGAGGCCCCTATCTCTGACGGCCAGGCATACCAAGACTCCATTGATCTCCAGCGCCTCCTCCTCTGTAGCTCTCAGTTGCGATTTGGCTGGAGGGTCACCTCTGGTTCTCTGTATCTCCCTCGTGTTCTGTGCCCTCTTCTCTTGCAAGGAGCGAAAGAGATCTATGAGTGAGAGTAATGGCATGTGTTGAATGGATGGATGGAGAGCATTTGTTGAGGGTCACTATGAGGGACAGACATGGCATTGCATAAGGATGAGGATGAGTGTCGTTGGTGGATGGACAGATGAGGATATGAGGAAGTGCACAGACAGAGAGGGATGGGTGTACCTGCAATGTAAGTTGTTGTGAGGAGTGATGTGCTGGAGTAGGCTTGCGAAGACAGAGTGAGGGGGTTGGGGTGATATGCACAGCAGGATGTAGGTGAATGTGCCACTGTACTCACCTTTCCTGCCCTGCTTAAGTCATTAAATCACTTTCGCCATTCAATCCAGATGTGTGGCACCATGCTCCTGCTGCTGACCTCATGGACAACCTCCAGCCACGCCTTCTTTGTTTCCCCTGCAGGTTTCTTCTTCCCATCAGTAGGGAAGAGAATTTCCCTGTGGGCCCTTACAGCCCCCAGCAGCACATGCAGGGAGGCATCACTAAAATGAGGCGCAGCCTTTGAATGTCTGGACTCCATTCTGCCAATTCCTTCTATAATGCTCCCAGCTCCAAACTCCACCAAATTGCATGTTTGGAGTATGCTTTAAATACTGGAGTTGAAATCGCCTCATGCAAGTCGTCATTACGACCGCTCACGTTAATTGGTCAAGAAACCTGGAAATTATATGGTCATGCAGTGGCTGGGTTAAAAAGCCACTGACAAACGTGCTGCACTTACTTCTGGCCATGATACCAGCTGCCCCTCTGCTCCCAGCGCGTTACAAAATTAAAATCCAGTCCATCCTATGGAGTCAGGGGTCAAGTAGCAGAATGGATAGCAAGCTGGCTACCAGACAGAAAACAGAGAGTAGGGGTTAAGGGTAGTTACTCAGACTGGCAAAAGGTGGGAAGTAGTGTTCCACAAGGATCGGTGCAGAGACCACTGTTGTTCACCATTTAAAAAAATTATTTGGACTTGGGAAACGCAAGTACTATATCAAAATTTGCTGATGACACCAAATTGGGGGGTATAGTTAACACTAAGGAAGTCTGTGACAAAATATAAGACATTAATAAACTTGCAGAATGGGCGTGTAATTGGCAAATGAATTTCAATATAGGTAAGTGTGGGGTGGTGTATTTTGGTAGGAAGAATAAGGAGGCCACGTACTCCTTCGAAAATAAGTGTCTAAATGGGGTAGAGGAACGAAAGGATTTAGGGTACACATCCACAAATCATTAAAAGTGGCGACAAAGGTTAATAAGGCCATTAAAAAAGCAAACAAAGCACCATGGTTAATTTCTAGACGGATAGAATTGAATAGCAAGGAAGTTATGTTAAACTTGTATAGAATCTTGGTTAGACCACACCGAGTACTGTGTACAGTTCTGGTCCCAATATTATAAAAAGAATATAGAGGCACTGGAAAAGGTGCAAAAAATATTTACAAAGATGATACCAGAACTGAGAGGTTATAACTATCAGAAAAGACTGAACAGGCTGGGCTCTTTTCTCCAGAAAAAAAAAGAGAAGGCTAAGGAGTAACCTGATCAAAGTCTTTAAGAATATGAAGTGGTTTGGTCGGATAGATGTAGAGAAGATGATTCCACCTGTGGCGGAGAACAAAACTAGGGGCCAGTTACTAATAAATCCAATAAGGAATTCAGGAGAACCTTCTTTACCTAGAGAGTGTTTAAAATGTGGAACTTGTTACTTCAAGGAGTAGTTGAGGCGAATAGTATAGAGGCATTTAAGGAAATACTAGATAAGTACAGAAAGGGATAAGGGAGAAAGGAATAGAAGGTTATGCTGATAGGGTTAGATGAAGTAGGGTGGGAGGAGTCTCGTGTGGAGCATAAACACCAGCATGGACCAGTTGGTCCAAATTGCTTGTTGCTATGCTGTAATTTCTATGCAATATAAACATTCCTGTATGTTGAAACTAAGATTCCCAAAGAACATGTCAAATCCTGCAGCCACTTCCAGGATAGGGATGGCTGTCAGTGGCTGTGAAGGGTACAATAGTGCAGCGAGCACAGAGTGAACAACTGGGAGTTTGGTAAGTTCGGTGAAGTGGGGGAAGGAGGTGCTTGCTTTTCCTAACTTCTCCCATAGAGCGTCGGCGGACCTGAGCGGGAGCAGACCGAGGCCCGAGAGCGGGGATAAAAACAGCAGCAGACCTGCATCAACAAGAGAAAACTGCAGTGTGACATCACAGGTAAGGCAGGTAAGTGATTGGTAGTGACTGTGGGCTAAGTTTTAAGTTAACATTGTGGCGGATCGCCACCTAAACGAGCATAATCCACTCTTCCGTCCGTGGACAAAAATCCAGCACCTTCCCTTTAAGGCACCTTACCTTTAAGGCAGGAGTGGGCGGGGCCTCAGAGTTTGCCCAGAGAATTCTGGGGGCTTTCGGTGCAGCCATTTTTGTGCCAAGCAGTTGAATTAAAGTTTCTTGTTTTCCACATATGGAATCAGCCTCCATTCGTGTTTCGCGGCAGCCTCAACATTGGTGACCCCGACGCTCAGAACGTATTCCGAGCACTGCAATGGCGGACACGAACGCAGTTTCTGTGAAACTGCCGGAGTTTTGGGAAAACCAGCCCGAAGCCTGGTTTCTCCAAGCTGAATCTCGCTTCCGGCTGCGAAATATCACCACAGATGGGACGAAGTACGACTACCTCGTCACATCACTCGGTAGCGACACAGTTTCGAAGTTTTGGACAGCGCTGCAGAACCCACCAGAGGAAGGCAAGTACGCACATCTCAGGACAGCGCTCCTTAAAAAATTTACGGCCTCGGCATATCAGCGAAACTGCCACCTCCTCGACCTTGCAGGCCTTGGTGATGCCTCACCGTCAGACCTCCTCTCCCACATGCTCTCCCACACCGACGAGAGCCCACCCGGATCCCTCTTCCGCACGCTGTTCATCCGCCAGCTCCCTCTCAGCATCCGCCCAGCGATCGTGGCGTCCGGCCTCACAAACCTGGAAGTCCTGGCCGATGAGGCCGACAAGCTGCTGTCCGCTCACTCTAGCTGCGACGTCACTCCGGACCTGGCAGCCAATGCCTGGGCGCGCCCCTCACCGGCCACCACGCGGCCACAAGGGCCTGCCACCAGGCCAACGGGGCCTTAACGCCCCACTAAACCGGGCCACTGTTACTACCACGCACGGTTCGGCGCCAGGGCACAACGGTGCACACCTCCCTGCGCTTTCAAGTCCGCCCCCGTACCAGCCCCCGCGATGGCCGTGGGCCACGCGGGCTCCCTGCTGCTCGTTACGGATGACAAAACCGGCCGCTGGTTCCTGTGCGACACTGGTGCTCAGCACAGCATCATCCCGGCCTCCTCCCTCGACATCCAAAAGGGCGAACGAGGTCCGGCGCTGGCTGCTGCTAACGGCTCGGAAATCCGGACGTACGGCACCCGGACAGTCACCCTCGACCTCGCTGGTCGCCGCTACCGATGGGAGTTCATCACTGCCAAGGTGCTCTCCCCTCTCATCGGCGCAGATTTCCTGTGCGCCACGGCCTACTGGTAGACATCCCCCATCACCGCCTCGTGGACATGAACACCATGTCCCCCATCCTGGGCACCATGGCCCCCCGTCAACCCGCCGACATGGCGTCACAGTGCCACGCCCGGGCCACGGATGACTACTCGGCACTCCTGGCCGAATTCCCGGCCCTTACCAATCCGACCTTCTCCGCGGAGGCCGCCAAACACGGGGTGGAACACTTCATCCCCACCACAGGCCCACCAGTGTACGCCCACGCCCGCAGGCTGGACCCGGATTCACCACAGATGGGACGAAGTACGACTATCTCGTCACATCACTCAGTAGCGCCGCAGTTTCGAAGGTTTGGCCAACGCTGCAGTGTACGCCCACGCCCGCAGGCTGGACCCGGCCAAACTGGAGATCGCGCGGACCGAGTTTGCCACCATGGAACAGCTCGGCATCATCCGCCGCTCCAACAGTCCCTGGGCCTCCCCACTCCACATCGCCCCCAAACCAGGCGGAGGTTGGCGGCCCTGCGGGGATTACCGCCGCCTCAATGACGCCACCACCCCTGATTGGTACCCCGTGCTGCACATTCAGGACTTCTCGGCTAGACTGGCTGGCCGCTCAGTCTTTTCCAAGGTCGACCTGGTGCGCGGCTACCACCAAGTCCCCGTCCACCCCGTGGACGTCCCCAAGACGGCCGTAATCACCCCCTTCGACCTGTTCGAGTTCCTGCGGATGCCCTTCGGCCTCAAAAACGCGGCCCAGGCATTCCAACGGCTCATGGACTCGGTCCTTCGGGACCTGAAGTTCCTGTTCGTCTACCTGGACGACATCCTGGTAGGCAGTTCCTCCAAGCAGGAACACCTCGAACACCTTCGTATCCTGTTCGGGCGCCTCAGCGACCACGGGCTCATCCTCAGCCCAGCCAAATGCCAGTTCGGCCTGGACAAGATCGACTTCCTCGGCCACCACATCACCCATGCTGGGGCCATTCCCCTGCCCACCAAGGTGCAGGCCGTCCAACAATTTCCCCGCCCCACCACCATCAAAGGCCTCCAGGAGTTCCTCGGGATGGTGAATTTCTATAACCGCTTCATCCCCAAAGCGGCGTCGCTGATGAGGCCCCTGTATGAAGCCCTCCGGGGCAGGAGCGGCAAGATGACGGTCGAATGGACGGCAGACGCGTCCGCCGCCTTCGACTCCACCAAGACCGCGCTCGCCAACGCCACTCTGCTCGCGCACCCACGGCCCAATGCCAGGGTAGCGCTCACCACGGACGCCTCCGACCACGCGGTCGGCGCCGTGTATGAGCAGTGGGTCGACGGCGCCTGGCAACCACTTGCCTTCTTCAGCCACCAACTACGCCCCCCGGAGGTCAAGTACAGCACCTTCATCCGCGAACTCCTCGCGCTGTTCCTGGCGGTCCGCCATTTCCGTTTTTTGCTTGAGGGCCACCCCTTCACGGCGTTTATCTACCACAAGCCCCTGATATTCGCAATGGCAAAGACAACCGACCCCTGGTCCGCCAGGCAGCAGCGCCAGGTCGCGGCAGTGTCCGAGTTCACCACGGACATCCAACACGTCTCCGGCCGAGACAATGTGGTAGCCGACTGCCTTTCCCGCCCCGCCATCCACGCCGCACACCTGGCAGTCGACTACGCTCAACTTGCAGCAGACCAGATCACCGACCCTGATCTGCTCTCCGCACCCACCAACCTACCAGGGCTACGCCTGGCCGACGTCGCCTGTGGCCCGACCGCAGTCACGGTCAAGTGCGACATATCCCTAGGTCAACCTCGGCCCGTCGTCCCAGTGTCCTGGCGCCGCCGGGTATTCGACATTCTCCACAACCTCTCCCACCCCGGCGCCCGCGCATCCATCAAATTGGTAGCCAACCGCTTCGTCTAGCGCGGCGTTCGCAAGGATGTGCGCACTTGGGCCAACTGCTGCCTAGCCTGCCAATGGGCCAAGGTACAGCAACACACGAAAGCACCCCTCGAGGAGTTTACTGTCCCCTCGCGGAGATTCGACCACATCCACGTGGACATCGTTGGGCCCCTGCTGCCGTCGCAAGGCCACACGCACTTGCTGACCATCGTTGACTGCACCACACGCTGGCCCGAGGCAATTCCACTGACCTCTACCACCACCACTGACATCGCCAGAGCCTTCGTCAGCACCTGGGTCGCACGGTTCGGCGTCCCCTCCGACATGACGTCGGACAGAGGTCCGCAATTTACCTCTGAACTCTGGACCGCCGTCGCACGCAATCTCGGAGTGACCATTCACCACACCACAGCGTACCACCCCCAAGCCAACTGACTGTGTGAGCGGTTCCACAGATCCTTGAAGGCATCTCTTCGAGCCAGCCTCCAAGACGGCGCCTGGAGCGACCGACTTCCGTGGGTCCTCCTCGGCCTGCGCACTGCGGTTAAAGAAGACCTCCACGCATCGGCAGCAGAGCTCGTGTACGGTCAGCCGCTGCGCGTACCCGGCGAGTTCCTGCCCACCGCCACGCCACCCTGGTCAGCCGACCAGCAACGCCACGACTTCGCCTCACCGGCGCTGCAGTTCGCCCCGGTGCCCATTGCCCGACACGGCGAATCCACCTCACACGTCCCACTAAGCTTGCACCAGGCACGGTTTGTTTTTGTCCGGCACGACGCCCACCGCGGACCCCTTCAATCCCCATACGACGGGCCCTACAAGGTGCTACAGGCTGGGGACAAATTTTTCACCCTGCAAGTGGGCGACAGGACAGAAAAAGTGTCGGTTGACCGACTCAAGCCAGCACACTCAGAGCCCGGTGAGCAGGTCCCTGTAGCTCGTCCACCTCCACGCGGCCGACCTGCCCTCACGCCGGTTCACCCGGCTGCTCCACGCCCGGCCGTTCCACGTCCACCGGCGTCCTACAAGAGCCGCTCCGGCCGGCCCATCAGACCACCGCACCGTCTCGTCCACACCTCCTAAGCGGATTCTGGGGGGAGCTGTGTGACGGATCGCCACCTAAACGAGCATAATCCACTCTTCCGTCTGTAGACAAAAATCCAGCACCTTCCCTTTAAGGCACCTTACCTTTAAGGCAGGAGTGGGCGGGGCATCAGAGTTTGCCCAGAGAATTCTGGGGGCTTTCGGTGCAGCCATTTTTGTGCCATGCAGTTGAATTAAAGTTTCTTGTTTTCCACATATGGATTCAGTCTCCATTCGTGTTTCGCGGCAGCCTCAACAACATATAACTAAATTAAAAAACTAAACTTAATTTAATTAATTTTATAAACTAAATGAGGTAAATAATTTGATTAACACTAAACTAATTAAATAAATAAATAAATAATGGGAGAATAGGAGATGTGTTGCTGCTGCAATATGTGGGAGTTTGGTGGGCGTGTGTGTTGTGAGGAGGATGCAGAGAAACTCCAGTATGATTTGGACAAGTTGGGTGATTGGGCAGATGCATGGCAGATGCAGTATAATGTGGATAAATGCGAGGTTATCCACTTTGGTGGCAAAAAACAGGAAGGCAGATTATAATCTTAACGGCAATAGATTGGGAAAAGGGGAAGTGCAACGAGACCTTGGAGTCCTTGTGCACCAATCGTTCAAGGTAAGCATGCAGGTGCAGCAGACAGTTAAGAAGGCAAATGGTATGTTGGCCTTCATAGCGAGAGGATTCGAGTACAGGAGCAAGGATGTCTTGCTGCAGTTGTACAGGGCCTTGGTGAGACCACACCTTGAGTATTGTGTGCAGTTTTGGTCGCCTTATCTGAGGAAGGATGTTCTTGCCATGGAGGGAGTGCAGCGAAGATTCACCAGACTGATACCTGGGATGGCAGGAATGACGTATGAAGAGAGATTGGGACGATTGGGCTTGTATTCGCTAGAGTTTAGAAGAATGAGAGGGGATTTCATTGAAACTTATAAAATTCTAACAGGACTAGACAGACTAGATGTAGGAAGGATGTTCCTGATGGCGGGGGAGTCCAGAACCAGGGGTCACAGTCTAAGGATAAGGGGTAAGCCATTTAGGACTAAGATGAGGAGGAATTTCTTCACACAGAGAGTGGTGAACCTGTGGAATTCTCTACCACAGAAGGCAGTTGAGGCCAATTCATTAAATATATTCAAGAAGGAGTTAGATATATTTCTTAAGGCTAAAGGGATCAAGGGATATGGGGAGTAAGCAGGGACAGGGTACTGAATTTGGATGATCAGCCATGATCTCATTAAATAGCGGAGCAGGCTCGAGGGGCCTGAATGGCCTACTCCTGCTCCTATCTTCTATGTTTCTATGACATTTTTGTCTAGGGCGACAACATCTGCGGTAAGTGTCTGCAGCTCGAGGAACTTCGTCTCTGAGTTGAGGAGCCGAAGTCCGAGCTGCAGACATTGCGAGACATCAGGGAGGGAGAAAGTTACCTGGACCTTTTGCTCCAGGAGGCAGCCACACCCCTTAGATTAAATACTTTAGAATAGACACGTGGTCAGGGACAGGAGGGTGTGACTGCGAGTGAGGCAGGTACGGGGATCCAGGAGGTAGTATTGCAGGAGCCGCAGTCCCTGCACTTGTCCAATAGATTCGAGGTTCTTACAACCCTTTTTTACAAGTGTGGGGACTGCGGGGAGGACGAGCAAACTGACTACGGCACCGTGGTACAGGAAGCCGCTCAAGTAGGGGGGGGGTAAAAGGAAGGTAGTTGTAGTAGGCGACAGTATAGTTAGGGGGATAGACACTGTTCTCTGCAGCCAGGAGCGTGAGTCCCGAAGGCTATGTTGCCAGGATAAAGGACATCTCCTCCAGGCTGGAGAAGAACTTGGAGTGGAAGGGGGAGGATCCAGTTGTCGTGGTCCACGTAGGTACCAACGACATAGGTAGGATTAAGAAAAAGGTTCTGCTGAGAGAGTTTGAGCAGCTAGGGACTATTTTAAAAAGCAGAACCACAAAGGTCATAATCTCTGGATTATTACCAGAGCCACGAGCAAATTGGCATAGGATCAATAGGATCAGGGAGGTGAATGCACGGCTCAAAGATTGGTGTGGGAGAAGTGGGTTTCGATTCGTGGGGCACTGGCACCAGTTCTAGGGAAAGAGAGAGCTGTTCCGTTGGAACGGACTACACCTGAACCATGCTGGGACCAGAGTTCTAGCGAATTGAATAATTAGGGAGGTAGATAGGGCTTTAAACTAAATAAGGTGGGAGAGGAGGGTCCCGGTGGAGAGAAATCTAGAATGCTAAAGAGAAAAGACAAGGAAACAGTGCAGGAAAGTGATTGGGGTAAGGATAACCAAATTGTGTCAGGAAGGGACAGAGCGTACAAACAAAAGAGTGCACGAACAAATAGGGTCCGGGTAATAAAAAATGGTAATAAGACAAATAGGGCCATAGTACAAAAAAATGTTAAGATGTCTAAAAATGTTAAAAAGACAAATCTAAAGGCATTGCATCTGAATGCACAAAGCATTCGTAATAAGGTAGACGAATTAACAGCGCAAATAGATGTAAACGGATACGATATAATTGCAATTACGGAGACATGGCTGCAGGGTGACCAAGGCTGGGAGCTGAATATCCAGGGATATTCGATATTTAGGAAGGACAGGCAAAAAAGAAAAGGAGGTGGGGTGGCGTTGTTAGTAAAGGATTAAATCAGAGCAATAGTGAGAAAGGATATTGGCTCAGAAAATCAAGATGTAGAATCAGTCTGGGTGGAGCCAAGAAGCACCAAGGGGCAGAAAACATTGGTGGGAGTTGTCTATCGGCCTCCAAAAAGTAGTGGTAATGTCGGGGACGGCATCAAACAGGAAATTAGAGATGCATGTAACAAGGGTACTATAGTAATCATGGGTGACTTTAATCTACATAGACTGGCCAAACCAAATTAGCAATATCACTGTGGAGGATGAATTCCTGGAGTGTGTACGAGATGGTTTTTTAGACCAGTACGTTGAGGAGCCAACTAGGGAACAGGCTATCCTACATAAGGTATTGTGCAATGAGAAGGAGTTAATTAATAATCTTGTTGTGCGGGGTCCTTTAGGGAAGAGTGACCAGAACATGATAGAATTCTTCATTAAGATGGAAAGTGAAGTATAAGGCACAAGTAAGGAGTGTGATGGAATATTCTCCACTTGCCTGGATGATTGCAGCTCCAACAACACTCAAGAAGCTTGACACCATCCAGGACAAAGCAGTCCGCTTGATTGGCACCCCCTCTACCACCTTAAACATTCACTCCCTCCACCACCGGCGTACCGTGTGTACCATCTACAAGATGCACTGCAGAAACTCGCCAAGGCTTCTTTGGCAGCACCTCCCAAACCCGCGACCTCTTCCACCTAGAAGGACAAGGGCAGTAAACGCATGGGAACACCACCACCTCCAAGTTCCCCTCCAAGTCACACATCATCCTGACTTAGAAGTGTATCGGCGATCCTTCATCATTGCTGGGTCAAAATCCTGGAACTCCCTACCTAACAGCACTGTGGGAGTACCTTCAATAGTGCTGGAGAAATTAATGGGACTGAAAGCTGATAAATCCCCAGGGCCTGATAATCTGCATCCCAGAGTACTAAAAGAGGTAGCCATGGAAATAGTGGATGCATTGGTTGTCATCTTCCAAAATTTTATAGATTATGGAACAGTTCCTGCAGATTGGAGGGTGGCAAATGTAACCCCACTATTTAAAAAAGGAGGGAAGAGAGAAAACAGGGAACTACAGACCGGTTAGCCTAACATCAGTAGTCGGGAAAATTCTAGAGTCTATTATAAAGGATGTGATAACAGGACACTTAGAAATTATCAACTGGATTAGACAAAGTCAGCATGGATTTATGAAAGGGAAATCGTGTTTGACAAACCTACTGAAGTTTTTTTGAGGATGTAACTCGTAGAATAGATAAGGGAGAACCAGTGGATGTAGTGTATTTGGATTTTCAGAGGGCCTTTGATAAATTCCCACATAAGAGGTTAGTGTGCAAAATTAAAGCACATGGGATTGGGGGTAATATACTGGCATGGATTGAAAATTGGTTAACAGACAGGAAACAGAGAGTAGGAATAAATGGGTCTTTTTCGGGGTGGCAGGCGATGACTAGTGGGGTACCGCGGGGATCAGTGCTTAGGCCCCAGCTATTCACAATATATATCAATGATTTGGATGAGGGAACCAAATGTAATATTTCCAAGTTTGCTGACGACACGAAACTAGGTGGGATTGTGAGTTGTGAGGAGGATGCAAAGAGGCTTCAAGGCAATTTAGACAAATTAAGTGAGTGGGCAAATACATGGCAGATGCAGTATAACATGGATAAATGTGAAGTTATCCATTTCGGTAGGTAAAAAAGAAAGGCAGAGCATTATTTAAATGGTGATTGGTTGGGAAATGTTGATGTACAAAGGGACCTGGGTGTCCTTGTACACCAGTCACTGAAAGCAAACATGCAGGTGCAGCAAGCAATTAGGAAGGCAAATGGTATGTTGGCCTTCATTGCAAGGGGATTTGAGTATAGAAGCAAGGATGTCTTACTGCAGTTATACAGGGCCTTGGTGAGACCACACCTGGAGTACTGTGTGCAGTTTTGGTCTCCTTACCTAAGAAAGGATATACTTGCCATAGAGGGAGTGTAGCGAAGGTTCACCAGACTGATTCCTGGGATGGCAGGACTGTTGTATGAGGAGAGATTGGGTCGACTAGGCCTGTATTCACTAGAGTTTAGAAGAATGAGAGGGGATCTCATTGAAATGTATAAAATTCTGACAGGGCTAGACAGACTGGATGCAGGGAGGATGTTTCCCCTGGCTGAGGGGTCTAAAACGAGGGGTCACAGTCTCAGGATATGGGGTAGGACATTTAGGACTGAGATGAGGAGAAATTTCTTCACTCAGAGGGTGGTGAACCTGTGGAATTCTCTACCACAGAAGGCTGTGGAGGCCAAGTCACTGAATATATTTAAGAAGGAGATAGATACATTTCTGGACACAAAAGGCATCAAGGAGTATGGGGAGAGAGCGGGAATATGGTATTGAGATGGAGGATCAGCCATAGAAACATAGAAACATAGAATCTAGGAGCAGGAGTAGGCCATTCGGCCCGTCGAGCCTGCTCCACCATTCAATACGATCATGGCTGATCATCCAAATCCAGTACCCTGTCCCTGCTTTAATCCCCACAGTACACATATCCCACCCTACCCCCATAACCCCACGTATTTAATTCCCCCTAACATATCCCATCCTATCCCCATAACCCCACATATTTAATCCCCCCTAACACTAAGGGTCAATTTATCATAGCCAAATCAACCTAACCCGCACATTTTTGGACTGTGGGAGGAAACCGGAGCACCCGGAGGAAACCCACGCAGACACGGGGAGAATGTGCAAACTCCACACAGACAGTCACCCGAGGTCAGATTCGAACCCGGGTCCCTGGCGCTGTGAGGCACCAGTGCTAACCACTATGCCACCGTGTTGCCCATGATCATAATGAATGGCGGAGCAGGCTCGAAGGGCCGAATGGCCTACTCCTGCTCCTATTTTTCTTTTTTTCTATGTTTCTACAGCTGCATTGAACTTTTATATGGCAGGTTCCTTCCAGCAACTGTGGGAAGTCTCAGTTGCGTCTCAGTTGCATCTCAGTTTTAAAGGCACACTTTTATCATGTTGGTCACTGGCGTATTGCAAGCTAGAGGCAATGAACTCATCGATTATACTTTGGAAAACAGCCAGCAGCAGGAAAGAACTCTGCTATTGGACGTTCCTCGGCACAACCACAGGCTTAATATACATTAATGCGGCAACATTGCACATTGCTCTGGGATAAGATGAGCATGCCTTTACATTTAGAAAGATGAATAGTTGGCAAAGTGCAGAGCATTCTTCCTCTGCAATAGTGCACCAAGTTTCGAGTGAAATGCAATTAAGATGCATTGTATGGCAACATTGTAAAATGAGGCCACAAATTAGCATGCTTATCTTGACAAACTTGTATAGCCAGCAACTTTCTTCCTCACCTACTCCCAAGTTTGGACCACAGGTGAGACAGAATTTACTCTCTCCCTCAGATCTATTTATACTGCTCTGGCGCTGTTCTTTATTGCAAGGTGACTCCCACCACCAAGGAGCCACCCTTTTCTGCAGGACCTCCAGAGTGGCGTCACTGAATGGTGGAATTGTCCCTTTTACCTGCCTTCACCCATTTTTTTCCCCACTCAGCTGCAGGACAGCTTTAAGGGTAACCAGTAGCCCTTTAAGGCCAGCAGCATGGCTAATTTATTCCAAACCCGTGGTGTTCCCAGTGCATCTCTGTCTCCTGGGAGTGCCGAATATTTATTTTACTATAAGCATTAAACTGGGTGTTCAGCAAGGAGCACCATAGTCACGCACACTGCCTAAACAGCTGCTGTGCCAGGACCAAATTGTCCATTCCTAGAGAGAGAAATAGAGGTATACATTACTAATGCCCATCGACTTTACCAACTACTTGAAAATGGGCTTACTGTTAACATGAAAGATACTCAACTTTACAATTATTTAGCAGTTCCATTTATCCATACAAGTATGAATGTGGTAGATTAACATGACAATCGCGTTATTCATATTTTCTTTACTAAAGGAATTCACATTTTCACAAAGGCAAGTTTTCCAAGGATATTGCGTTTGATTCGGTCCACTAAAGTTCACATACTTCATGCGTCGTCTGCATACTGTAATTCGATGACAGAGGATGGGCTGACCCTGGATCTGGGCTGGAGGCGACGGAGGTTGAACAGTTTCCCGTTTGTTCTGTAAATTAGCTCCACTCCAGCGGGGAGCTTATGGAGGGTGAGATGGAGCATTGCAGCAAGGAAGATCGAGAAGAGCGTTGGTGCGATGAGACAGCCTTGCTTGACCCCAGTCCGTACGTGAATTGGGTCTGTGGTGGAACCATTGGTCAGGATCACGGCTTGCATATCGTCATGAAGCAGGCGGAGGATGGTGACAAACTTTTGAGGGCAGCCGAATTTGAGGAAGACACTCCATAAGCCCTCACGGTTGACAGTGTCGAAGGCCTTTGTGAGATCAAAGAAGGCCATGTGCAGCGGTTGGTGCTGTTCCCTGCATTTCCCTTGTAATTGACGCGCGGTGAAGATCATGTCCATTGTGCCCCTTAGTGGGCGGAATCTGCATTGCAACTCTGGGAGGAGCTCTTCGGCCACTGGGAGAAGGCGATTGAGGAGGATTCTTGCGATGACTTTCCCCGTGGCAGACAGCAGGGAAACTCCTCTGTAATTACCGCAATTGGACTTGTCACCTTTCTTGAAGATGGTCACGATTATGGCGTCTCTGAGATCCCCTGGCATGCTCTCCTCCTTCAAGATAAGAGAAATGAGTTCATGAATTCGTGCCAGTAGTGCTTCTCCGCCATGCTTTAGTGCCTCGGCAGGGATTCCATCTGCTCCTGAGGCCTTGTTCTTCAGATGTCGGATGGCCTTTTCAACCTCATGCCGGGCTGGGATTGTGCTGAGATGGTGGCGGGTAGCATGCTACGGGATGGAGTTGAGGACACTCGCGTCGAAGAGAGAGTCTCAGTTAAGGAGATCTTCAAAGTGCTCCTTCCAGCGGGCACTAACTGCCTCTCTGTTCTTGGCCCGCAGTGGGGTAGGACCTTGGGTGCTTGGGCCGTAGATGGTCTTGACTGCGCTAAAGAATCCACGCACGTCGTGGTTGTCAGCAAGCTGCTGGATCTCCTGCGCTTTTTACACCCACCATCTGTTCTTTAGGTCGCGAGTTTTTTGTTGGACCTCGGCCTTCAGGCGTCTGTAGAGCTGCTTTCTTGCTCTCGAGTTGTGTTGCTGTTTCCAGATCAGGAATGCCTTGCGCTTGTGGCTTATTAGGTCCTGGATCTCCTGGTCGTTCTCGTCGAACCAGTCTTGGTGTTTCCTGCTCGAGTGACCGAGCGTCTCTTCACAGGTGCTGATTATAGAGGCTGTGAGTGCAGACCAGGCGCTGTGGACACTCTGTGTCTCTGCATCACTGGGAGTCGTCAGGTTGTTTGTGAGGCGCAGGCTGAATAGGGCTTTCTTAGCGGGGTCTTTCAGTGTTCCAGCGTTGATTTTCCTGCGGCATTGTTTCTGTTGCCGCCGCTGTTTTGGGGCTACATTGATGGAGATGACAGAGGTGGTCCGTCCAGCAGTTGTCAGCTTCTGTCATGGCGCGGGTGATGCGGACGTCCTTGCGGTCCCTCGCTCAGACGATGACGTAGTCCAGCAGATGCCAATGCTTGGAGTGAGGGCGCTGCCATGAAGCCTTGTACTTGTCTCTCTGATGGAACAAGGTGTTGGTTATGACAAGGCCATGTTCTGAGCATTTCGACAGGAGGAGGGTACCGTTGGAGTTGGCTTTCCCTACCCCCTCTCTGCCGATCACACCTCCCCAGAGGTCTGTGTCCTTTCCAACTCTAGCATTAAAGTCATCGAGGAGGATCAGCTCGTCACCCGTTGGGACTCGGAACAGGGATTGTTCGAGGCTGGAGTAGAATTTCTCTTTGGTCTCGTCTGTGGCTTCCAGTTTTGGGGCGTACGCACTGAAAACCGTAGCGCACTGGTTCCGGGCTAGGTTAAGCCGAAGAGTCATGAGGCGCTTGTTTATACCGCTAGGAGAGTCTCTGAAACGCCCAACTGGTTCATTTTTTATGGCAAAGCCTACTCCGTGGAGGCAGCATTCTTCTTCAGGTTTGCCTTTCCAGAAGGTGTAGCCACTGCTTTGCTCCTTGAGCTGGCCTTCCCCTGCCCGCTGGGTCTCACTTAGGGCAGCGATGTCAATGAATAAACGTCTGAGCTCCCGGGCAACGATAGCAGTATGGCGTTCCGGTCTGTCACTGTTGGGGTTGTCCATGAGGGTTGTGGTAACACTTTTCAGCTTCCTGTATGACATCACTTCCTGTAATCAGTCCAGGATAAATACTGGACTGATCAGTTAGCTCTGGAAGAGGCATAGGGTAAGACCTCTTTTGTATGCAGCACCGTTTTAAGTTGATTAAAGCTTACATTAAGTTTACCACGCGTAAGGCTCATTCTTACGACAATTTAATCAACTTTTGAAAAACTTCGCACTCAAACTTTTTGGACGAACTCGGAGCTAAGGATCCAGGGAATCACCCATCATGGAAAACATCCTTAAACCATCGCGTCTTGACTTGGACCCAAACACCCCAGCAGCCGGTAAGGTGTGGAAACACTGGTATCGCACGTTTGAGAATTTTCTTGAGTA
This sequence comes from Squalus acanthias, assembly GCA_030390025.1. Lineage (NCBI taxonomy): Eukaryota > Metazoa > Chordata > Chondrichthyes > Squaliformes > Squalidae > Squalus > Squalus acanthias. Next base: position 142,707,609 of record CM059428.1, read on the forward strand.
TTGCAAAGCGGATGATAACTCAAAGTTGCGGATACTCATCAACTGTGTCACCCCGAATGTATTTCAGTATGTGGAAGACTGGGACAGTTATGAGGAGGCAATTCAGACGCTTAAGAGACTATATACTAAGACACCGAATGAGGTCTATGCTAGACATCTACTAGCTACAGCCCAACAAGGGCCGGAGGAATCCATTGATAAATTCCTCCAAGAGCTTCGCAGACTTAGTATGGACTGTAACTTTCGGGCAGCCTCAGCTGAGCTATACCGCGAAGAAATGATCCGTGATGCGTTCATCTGCGGGCTTGCCTCCCCATTTATACGCCAGCGTCTACTGGAAAGTAAGACACTTGAGCTGCAGAGAGCTTATGACCTGGCTTGCTCTCTAGATCTAGCAAAACGAAATGCAGACCTTTTTACAGTGCCCAGACCTCGGTCTGCTGCCTTAACTACAGTCAGGCAATTTAAGAGGCCACAGGTGAACTCTATTAGGGAGGACTTTATCCCTGACGATCGATCTGATGACTTCACCGATGAAGAGGATGATGACCCCACTGTGGCAGCCTCTTGGCAATCTAAGAAATGCTTTTTTTGTGGGGATGAGTTTCACCCTCGGAGATTCTGCCCTGCTCGCAATGCGTTTTGCAGTCATTGCAACAAAAAGGGTCATTTTGTAAAGGTTTGCCTATCAAGAGCCTCTACGAGGGCTTATCAAGCTAAGTCCTACCGAACTGCCCCAGTAAGGGCCTATCAGGATGTTCCAACTAAAAACTATCGTGCTTCCTCTCGGGTTTTTTCTCGAAGAAACACACCTAGAATTTCAGCCACTCTTTGTGCAACGACACCAATTACAGCTGCTTGTCCTCAGAATCTATTCCATGCAGCTACAAAAGCATCAATTAAGGGACATACTTTAGATGCCTTAATTGACTCAGGTAGCACTGATAGTTTCATTAGGGAACAGACTGTTGCACAGTTAAAGCTACATGTTTTTCCATCGGACCAGGCAGTTGCGATGGCTCAGTCATCACTTAATACCAGAATTTCTGGCTTCTGTGTAGTTGAAATAATGCTTAAAGGTCACAGGTATCCCTCCACCCGGCTTTCGGTGCTCAAGGACTTATGTAGTGATCTTATCTTAGGGCTGGATTTTCAAAAGCAGCATAAGAAGCTTACCATTGAGTTCGGCGGATCCAAACCTGAACTCACTATTTCTAATATACGACCTCGATTACCGTTCTGTGCCTTGTCAGCAGCTTCACTGGATGAACCCTCACTGTTTGCCAGTATCCCTCCTCGATGCAAACCGATTATAACAAAGTCACGCCGTTTCAGTCAGGAAGACCAGTCTTTTATTGCGGCTGAGATTTCTCGGCTTTTAGCAGAGGATATCATCGAGCCTTGTTCGTCGCCATGGCGCGCCCAGGTCGTTATTGTTAAGAACCCTCTACAACCTCACAAGAAACGGCTGTGCATTGACTATTCACAGACCATCAATCAGTATACGGACTTGGACGCATACCCATTGCCGCGCATCGATGATATGGTTAATAAATTGGCTGAGTACACGGTGTTCTCGACTTATGATCTGAAAAGCGCCTATCATCAGGTACCCTTGAAGGTCTCAGACAAGCAGTATACAGCCTTTGAAGCCAATGGGCGGCTGTATCAATTTCGTCGCCTCCCCTTTGGGGTCACTAATGGAGTGGCTGTCTTCCAGCGAGCAATGGATGACCTGGTCAAACAGGAAGACTTGAAGGATACGTTTCCTTATCTGGACAATATTACTGTCGCAGGTCGCAATCAGCAGGAACATGACGCCAATCTCCAACGATTTTGGGATGCACTCCAGCACCGTAATTTGACATTGAATGCGGCTAAATCCATTGAGTCACAACCAACTATCAACATCCTTGGCTATTGTGTGGGCAATGGCATCATTAAACCTGACCCTGAAAGGCTTCGCCCACTCCAAGAACTCCCGCCACCTAAGAATCCGGCCTCCTTGCGCCGGGCCCTCGGCCTGTTTGCATACTATGCGAAATGGATTCCTAACTTCTCGGACCGAATCCAACCTCTACTGAAGGCCAGCACATTCCCACTAGACACAACGGCTGTTGCAGCCTTTAACCTCCTGAAAAAGCAGTTGGAGAAAGCGGCTCTTCACTCCATTGATGAGAGTCTTCCTTTCGTGGTTGAGTGTGATGCCTCGGAGGTGGCAATCTCAGCCACTCTGAATCAGGAAGGTCGTCCGGTGGCATTTTTGTCCAGGACTTTTCAAGGGGCTGAGCTACATTATCCTCCAGTCGAGAAAGAAGCTACAGCCATCATAGAGGCAGTACGGAAGTGGAGTCATCTCCTGGCTCGCCAGCACTTTACCTTAATCACGGACCAGCGATCGGTCGCCTTCATGCTCGATAATCGAAAACGGACCAAAATTAAAAATAATAAAATCCAGCTTTGGCGGCTGGAATTGGCCTCTTTTGGTTACACCATCCACTATCGACCTGGCAAGGAGAATGTGGCTCCGGATACCCTCACACGAGCATTCTGCTCCGCCATGGCACCCTCTACGCTCGTAGACATCCATGATGGGTTGTGTCATCCAGGCGTTACTCGCATGCTGCACTTCGTGCGGTCCCGAAATCTCCCATTCTCTACCGGGGATGTAAAGAAGATGTGCTCGGACTGCAGAGTCTGTGCGGAATTGAAACCTCGGTTTTTCCGCCCCTCGGGTGGTATACTCATACATGCGACCCAGCCAATGCAAAGGCTTAGCATCGATTTTAAGGGGCCGTTGCCCTCTTCGACTCGCAACACTTATCTATTAACAATGGTTGATGAGTATTCTCGTTTTCCGTTTGCCTTTCCCTGCCCCAATATGCTGACAACCACGGTTATCAGCTGCCTTGAACAGGTATTTGCTTTCTGTGGCATGGCATCCTATGTTCATTCAGATCGGGGCCCTTCTTTTATGTCGGGAGAACTCAAGGCCTATCTCTCGGAACGGGGTATTGCTGCCAGCAAAACGACGCCTTATCATCCGGTTGGGAATGGGCAAGTCGAGCGTTTTAACGCTATCATCTGGAATGCGGTACGTCTGGCTTTGAGATCTCGGGGCCTACCCAACCAGCATTGGGAAGCAGTACTTCCAGACGCATTACACTCCACACGGTCCCTCCTTTCGACCGCCACAAATACGACGCCTCATGAACGGTTCTTCCGATTTCAGCGTCGCTCATCCTATGGGACATCTCTCCCGTCGTGGCTGACTGCACCGGGACCAGTGCTACTCCGAAGATATGTCCGGGCGTCTAAGAATGACCCCCTGGTAGATGAGGTGGAGCTCACTGACGTCAACCCTACCTACGCCTATATTCGGTATCCTGACGGTCGGGAATCTACCGTGTCATTGCGGGATCTGGCTCCCTGCCCGCCGAAACATAGAGGGACACCAGGGGATGATATTGTACCAGGCACATCTCTGGGCTTGCCAGGTGCCTCTCATCATGATCGGGATCTGACGCCGGCTGGTACCTCACTCCAGCGTGCCGACCTGGGGCAGACTGACTATGAGCCCGTCGGGGCTCGCACGCGCAGCCACGATCAACCCTGTACCGTACGCTCAGAAACGGATCTGCCACAGCCCTGCCCGACACTCATTCGGGTACCAGTACACAGTCAGGATCGTTCTGACCCCTCACAGAGCGGGCTGGAGCACTCGGACTCTGGTCCATGGCCCGCAGCGGGTAAACGGGCTAGGGGCCCTCTACCGCTACGAGAACCCAAACGGGTGCGGCTCTCCCTCATCCAACGGCTACGAAATGGAGGGAGCATTCCGGCCTCCTAATCTTTTGGGGGGGGAGAATGTGGTAACACTTTTCAGCTTCCTGTATGACATCACTTCCTGTAATCAGTCCAGGATAAATACTGGACTGATCAGTTAGCTCTGGAAGAGGCATAGGGTAAGACCTCTTTTGTATGCACCGACGTTCCAGGTCCCGAACTTCATTTTAAAGGGTGGAAGATGCCTGTGCGTGAATTCTTTTAACGTGGGGTGGTCGTTGCATACCAGCTACCACACGGGCTTGACAGAGCAAGGTCTTGGTCCAATGGCAAGGGGATCCAAGACGATTGGAGACCAGGCTCTGCTACAACGGCCTAGCACACACACAAACATACTGCTATGTCCTCCTCCCTCCTTCCCGCAGGTCCTCTCTGCCTGGGTTTCGTAGGATGCATTGTGGTCCTCCCGACCTCGCCGTTGGCCCGTGCCGCACCTTCCCTGGGCCCCGACCCTGCTGCTGGTCCACGCTGCGCCACTCCTGGGCCTTGACCTCGCTGCTGGGCTCATCCTCGCTCCTGGGTCCCGGCCTCGGACATGAATGATGTTGTCTCTCACAGGAGCAAATTAGAACTGATATTCTCGCGATCCCTGGCCCCAAGCTCCACTTGCGATCCACTGGTCACTAGATCACTAGTCTAGTGGAGAAGCGTAGTCTTGACGGCAGAGAGGTCTGGGAATTTGGAAGCTAAGTTTAAGTGAAGAGCCAGTGCTCACTGATGAGAACAAAGAACAGGCATGGTCAGGGGATGGGCAGTGGGTTCAGGTAACTTTAACCTTGCAGCTTGAACTTGCAGTTAGGGATAAAATGCACCCACTATTAGAGCCAGGGGAACTTAAACAGCAGGAGAGGAGAGACTGGGGGAGAAAGAGCAAAGGATAGCAACCTTTTAAGTGGTGTTAAGGGGCTGAAATTGTGGCGCTGAGAGTTTCCCATTGTAACACTGGTGTGAGTCTGGCGGAAAACCCACGAATTCCAGCAGAATCCGGATATGTCGGTCATGGCTTTGGACAGGAGTTCCCATGGGGCCTAGTAAGGGGCAGAACCTTTGTCTGCCTCTTAGATGGGCATCTGCGCTGAAGAGTCAGGGACTCCCAACACATACTCAGCTTACAGGGGACCAGCCGTAAGAATCGTGGTCAGTACCAGCCTCCATTCCAGTATAGATGGGCCTCACTGGGGTATGGGAGAAATGGATCTAGGCTAGGATCGAGGCCTAGACCTTTGAAGATGAGGGGAACTTTTATTTTGAAAATGGAAGGACATTGGAGTGTTCAGGGGCACTAGGCACACAATCTCAGTTCCTCGCAGGAGGGACTGTTTGCACCCCGGGAGCTACAGAAGACTTTTCTCCCCTCTGAGATGATTATTTTTTGAGTGGGACTGAGGTGGGGTGGAGGGGGTAATGTTTAGCCGATACAAACCCACCCACCTACAATGAGCATCTTCAGGGCCTGTTGGTGAAGGGAGTTAAAATTCCCCTTCCACCCACAAAATACCACTCCAATGAAAACCTGCCCTGCCTCTTCCTGCTTAGATAACCTCCCTGCCATTATTCTCCCCATCCACCTCAGCTACTCTTTCTTCCCCCTTCTACATCCTCTTCCACACTAATCCTCCCCTTTCCCTCCTCGCTTCTCCACTTCCTACCTTGTCAGCCCCCCTCTCCTCCTGCTCCCCTCCCCCCCAGTTACTCTGCCTGGGTCCAATTATTCCCTTGCTCTCTAACCCTGCTTGGTTTGAAAACTGCACTTGGCCATCAGTCTGAGTGAGTGAGTCAGTCTGTGTAACTATATATAAAAATCAAACTTTTTTTAAACATAAGAATCAAGACAGAATGCGAGATTTTGAAATGGGGGCTGAATTCTATATGCATGCTTTATCAGTTCATAAATATTTATTCATCTCATTAATACAAATTTTTAATTTTTAATTCATTTTAATTTACAATTTCATTAAACTGTAACCATTTGCAATTAATTAAAAAAATAATTCTCAGAGTACACCATCATACCGCCTTTGGAATTGATTGCAAGTTCGGGATTTCCGCGTGCGCTAAATTCCGAACTTGTGATCTGTCAAGTTCTGACTCCACATCGGCTTTGCTGCACATTTCACCTACCTATTGAAATCAATGTGCTGGCGAAAAGTTGGGCTAATTGCCCACCTACAGCGTATTAATTATGCTGGAAATGTTTACGGCTGGTGCAAACAGGCACAAGAGCCTGTTTGCACCGCATAAGGTGGGGGGGCGGGGGGATGAGAAAATTGTATAGGTATTAATTATCTTGAAATTAAAATTAACAATGCCTTCTCAGTTTACCTCGCCTCTTTTGTCAAAACCCACTAGAATAAGCATTAAGAACAATGCTGACTCTGAATAACCTTACCCTCAGCAAGTTCGTTTACCATTCCTTTCGTCTTTTATTGATTTTTTTTAATAAACAGCCAGGTTTTCCATTATACTAATGCTATACATTATTTGAAATATTAATCGGAATATAAAATTATGAATCCAACATGGCATAAATCTGTCGCTGTTCTCATAGCTTTATTTTAACAATCCTTTCAGTTTCCAGTTTTAACGGAATAGGAAAATTCAACGTTTTTGGTATTTGATTACGCAAGCACAGGGATAAATTTGTTTCACTTTTGTTTTGTGTAAGTTAAATACCAATAACATCCTCTTTATAGTGGGTCTTTACAAGTGAATGCTACACCTGGGAACTGGGAACATTTACAACCACAAACAATAGCAATCTCCTCTGTTTCCTGATTGGCTAAGAGTCAGAAAGTGAAAGGAGCACCGCCCCACATGATCACAATGGTGCACTCCTGAGATCCGTGGGCCACTATGCTGCGCACAACTCCGCAGCGAAACAACGCAAGTTCTCGAAGGGGGAGTTCGCACTAGGTAAGTGCAGATTCCCTACGGATGTTGGCAGTGCACTCCTTAGTTACGCTGCCGACCGCAAATTCAGGGCCAATATTTTGCTAAATAATATTTCATCATTTCCATATTTTATTCAAATACTGTAAATTATTTCAATTTTTACTAGTCAGTGTCATTAAATTGTGATTTCAATTTTCCATTTATTGTTAATTCTAGATTACATTTTTAATTATTTCTATTGTTTTAGGATGTTGCCATTTTCAAGGCAACATTGGAACATCATGTGCCACTTCAGCATCATATAGGATACAGTGCAGCAGACAGCATCATCAGCTATATGACAGTAACAGATTGTATCCTCCAACTCACCGTGGCAATGCCATAGGACAGGGGTTTTATAAATACATAAAGAGCAAGAGGATAACTAAAGAAAGAGTAGGGCCTATTACAGACCAAAAAGGTAACCTCTGTGTGGAGGTTGAAGACCTGGGTATAGTTCTTAATGAATACTTTGCCTCTGTCTTCACAAGAGAGGGATGATGCAGACATTGTAGTTAAGGAGGAGGAGTATGAAATATTAGAGATAAATATAGTGAGAGAGGAGATATTAAGGGGTTTAGCAGCTTTGAAAGTAGATAAATTGCCAGGTCCGGATGAAATGTATCCTAGGCTGTTAGGAGAAGCAAGGGAGGAAATAGCGGAGGCTCTGACCATCATTTTCCAACCCTCTCTGGCTACAGGTGTGGTGCCGGAGGACTGCTAGCGTTGTACCATTGTTTAAAAAGGGAGAAAGGAATAGACCGAGTACTTACAGGCCAGTCAACCTAACCTCGGTGGTGGGAAAATTATTGGAAAAAATTCTGAGGAACAGTATTAATCTTCATTTAGAAAGGCACGGATTAATCAAGGACAGTCAGCATGGATTTGTTAAGGGAAGGTCGTGTCTGACTAACTTGATTGAACTTTTTGAGGAGGTCAACAAAGAGGGTCGATGAGGGTAGCGTGTTTGATTTAGGCTACATGGATTTTAGCAAGGCTTTTGACAAGGTCCCACATGGCAGACTGGTCAGAAAAGTAAAAGCCCATGGGATCCAAGGGAAAGTGGCAAGTTGGATCCAAAATTAGCTCAGTGGCAGGAAGCAAAGGGTAATGGCCGACGGGTGTTTTTGTGACTGGAAGGCTGCTTCCAGTGGGGTTCCGCAGGGCTCAGTACTGGGCCCCTGGTTTTTTTGTGGTATATATCAATGATTTAGACTTTAATGTAGGGGGCATGATTAAGAAGTTTCCAGATGATACAAAAATTGGTCATGTGGTTGATAATGAGGAAGAAAGCTGTAGACTGCAGGAAGATATCAATGGACTGGTCAGGTGGGCAGAAAAGTGGCAAATGGAATTCAATCCGGAGAAGTGTGAGGTAATGCATTTAGTGGCGGGGGGGGGGGGGGGGTGGGGGGGGGGGCTAATAAGGCAAGGGAATATACAATAAATGGTAGGATACTGAGAAGTGTAGAGGAACAGAGGGATCTTGGAGTCCACAGATCCCTGAAGGTTATTAGCCGAGGCACAAAATGCAAGAGCAGAGCAGTTATGCGAGAACCGTATAAAACACTAGTTAGGCCACAACTAGAGTACCGTGTACAATTCTGGTCACCACATTACAGGAAAGATGTGATTGTACTGGAGAGGGTACTGAGGAGATTTACGAGGATGTTGCCTGGACTGGAGAATTTTAGCTATGAGGAAAGATTGGATAGGCTGAGGTTGTTTTGGTTGGAAAGGAGGCTGAGGAGAGACTTAATTGAGGTGTATAAAATTATGATGGGCCTAGGAAGGACCTATTTCCCTTAGCAGAGAGGCCAATAACCAGGGGGCATAGATTTAAAGCAACTGGTAAACAGATTAGGGGGTAGTGGAGAACTTTTTTCACCCAGGGGGTGCTGGGGATCTGGAACTCACTGCCTGAATGGTGGCAGAGGCAGATACCCTCATCGCATTTAAAAAGTACTTGGATATGCACTTGAAGTGCTGTAACCTACAGAGCTACAGACCAAGAGCTGGAAAGTGGGATTAGGCTGGATAGCTCTTTTTCGACCGGCACAGACATGATGGGTCATATGACCACCTTCAGTGCCGTAAATTGCTATGATTGTATGATGCAACCGGGAGTCCGCGACCCTCTAGAAGATTTCAAGGTGTCTGCTATAGGGGGAGGGGTGGAGGAGGGAGAGAAGAAGCCGTCACTGTACCCTTGGCATTTGCAAAGGCTACACTCGCTGGATCCAGACTGCCTCCTCCTCCGCGACAGAGACCGCGTTAGCCTTGGCTTCTATCCACAATGCACTGCTGAAGCCGAGCCACACGGTGGGAGCTGGCCTGCTCTGCGCCTCCCTCACTTACTATTGGCCACTCGCGCCCTCCCCGGCTATTGTGTCAGGTGTTGTGAGGAGAAGCAGCGCTGTCGGGACATTGCCAACCGCCACCAACAGAGTCACTCCTGTTGTGGCTGACGGCGGGGGGGCTGAGTGAAATTAAACTTATTTTGAAATTAAAATGACACTAAAGCAGTTTTAAATATAAATGGGCCTGGTGCGAAAAAAAAACCGAACCTAAATAGAAAAGGAGGAAGGGCTGAAAGGTCCAACCTTCCCTTTGATAGACAGTAACGCTGTCCAATCAGAACGTGCATCATTTTGTGACGCGAACCAGAGGCATACTGGGAGCAATTGAGCACCTGACAGATACTGTTGTCACGTGAATGTCTGGGATCTGATAAACATTGGCCACACTGGAACGCCCATGAACCCTTCATGTTCTGTTACAAGGGCAAGGAACATAAGAACATAAGAAATAGGAGCAGGAGTAGGCCAATCGGCCCTCGAGTCTGCTCCGCCATTCAATAAGATCATGGCTGATCTGATCCTCACCTCAAATCTAAAGAACACAAGAAGTAGGAGCAGGACCCGGCCACTCAGCCCCTGGGCCCGCTCCGCCACCCACAGGGCCCTGACCTCATGTCCAATTTCCTGCCCGCTCACCGTAACCCCTAATTCCCTTTACCTCTAGGAAACTATCTATTTCTGTTTTAAATTTGTTTAATGATGTAGCTTCCACAGCTTCCTGAGGCAGCAAATTCCACAGACCCACTACCCTCTGAGTGAAGAAGTTTCTCCTCATCTCAGTTTTGAAAGAGTAGCCCCTTATTCTAAGATTATGCCCCCTAGTTCTAGTTTCACCCATCCTTGGGAACATCCTTACCGCATCCACCCGATCAAGCCCCTTCACAACCTTATATGTTTCAATAAGATCGCCTCTCATTCTTCTGAACTCCAATGAGTAGAGTCCCAATCTACTCAACCTCTCCTCATATGTCCACCCCCTCATCCCTGGGATTAACCGAGTGAACCTTCTTTGTACTGCCTCGAGAGCAAGTATGTCTTTTCTTAAGTATGGACACCAAAACTGTATGCAGTATTCCAGGTGCGGTCTCACCAATACCTTATATAACTGCAGCAATACCTCCCTGTTTTTATAATCTATCCACCTAGCAATAAAAGCCAACATTCCGTTGGCCTTCTTGATCACCTGCTGCACCTGCATACTAACTTTTTGATTTTCTTGCACATCCCCCAGATCCCTTTGTACTGCAGTACTTTCCAGTTTCTCGCCATTAAGATAATAACTTGCTCTCTGATTTTTCCTGCCAAAGTGCATAACCTCACATTTTCCAATATTGTATTGCATCTGCCAAATCTCCGCCCACTCACCCAGCCTGTCTATATCCCCTTGTAGGTTTTTTATGTCCTCCTCACTTTCTACTTTCCCTCCCATCTTTGTATCATCTGCAAACTTTGATATGTTACACTTGGTCCCCTCCTCCAAATCGTTAATATAGATTGTAAAGAGTTGGGGACCCAGCATCGACCCCTGCGGAACACCACTGGCTACTGGTTGCCAGTCCGAGAATGAACCATTTATCCCAACTCTCTGCTTCCTGTTAGATAACCAATCCTCCACCCATGCCAGAATATTACCCCCAATCCAGTGATTTTTTATCTTGAGCAATAATCTTTTATGTGGCACCTTGTCAAATGCCTTCTGGAAGTCTAAATGCACTACGTCCACTGGTTCTCCTTTATCCACCCTGTACGTTATGTCCTCAAAGAACTCAAGCAAATTTGTCAGACATGACTTCCCCTTCATAAAGCCATGCTGACTTTGTCCTATTAAATTATGTTTATCTAAATGTTCCGTTACTGTCTCCTTAATAATAGACTCCAAAATTTTACCCACCACAGATGTTAGGCTAACTGATCTATAATTTCCAGCCTTCTGCCTACTACCCTTTTTAAATAAGGGTGTTACATTAGCAGTTTTCCAATCTGCCGGGACCTTTGCTGAGTCCAGGGAATTTTGGAAAATTATTACCAAAGCATCCACAATCCCTACTGCCACTTCCCTCAAGACCCTAGGATGTAAGCCATCAGGTCCAGGGGATTTATCCGCCTTGAGTCCCATTATTTTACTGAGTACCAATTCCTTAGTGATTTTAATCGTATTTAGCTCCTCCCCCCCAGAGCCCCCTGTTTGTCCAGTGTTGGGATATTTTTAGTGTCCTCTACCGTAAAGACTGAAACAAAATATTTGTTCAGCATTTTTGCCATCTCCATGTTTCCCACCATTAATTTCCCGGTCTTATCCTCTAAGGGACCTACGTTTGCCTTAGCCACCCTTTTTCTTTTTATATAACTATAGAAACTCTTGCTATCTGTTTTTATATTTTTTGCTAATTTATTTTCATAATCTATCTTCCCTTTCTTAATCAATCCTTTAGTTACTTTTTGCTGTCTTTTGAAGACTTCCCAATCTTCTATCCTCCCACTAAGTTTGGCTACCTTATATGTCCTTGTTTTTAGTCGGATACTATCCTTAATTTCTTTACTTAGCCACGGATGGCTGTCATTTATTTTACACCCTTTTTTCCTCAGTGGAATATATATTTTTTGAAAGTTGTAAAATAACTCCTTAAATGAACACCACCGCTCATGTACCGTCTTACCCTTTAATCTATTTTCCCAGTCCACTTTAATCAATTCCGCTCTCATACCATCATAGTCTCCTTTATTCAAGCTCAGTACGCTTGTTTGAGAACCAACCTTCTCACCCTCTAATTGGATATGGAATTCAACCATGTTATGGTCACTCATTCCAAGGGGATCCTTAACTAGGACATTATTGATTAATCCTGACTCATTACACAGGACCAGGTCCAAGGTTGCTTGCCCCCTTGTAGGATCAGTTACATACTGCTCAAGAAATCCATCCCTAATACACTCAATAAACTGTTCCTCAAGGCTGCCCTGCCCAATTTGATTTGTCCAGTTAATATGATAGTTAAAATCCCCCATAATTATAGCTGTTCCCTTATTACATGCCCCAACTATTTCCTGATTAATACTTCTTCCAGCAAACTTGCAACTATTAGGAGGCCTATATACTACTCCCACTAGTGTTTTTTTCCCCTCATTATTCCTTATCTCCACCCAAACTATTTCATTATCCTGATCCTTTGACCCAATATCATTTCTCTGTATTACAGTGATTCCTTCCTTTATTAACATAGCCACCCCACCTCCCCTTCCTTCCTGCCTGTCCTTCCTGATTGTTAAATACCCTGGCATATTTAGTTCCCAGTCATTGTCACCCTGCAGCCATGTTTCTGTAATGGCCACAAGATCATACCCATACGTAGTTATTTGTGCCGTTAACTCGTCCATTTTGTTACGAATGCTACGTGCATTCAGATAAAGAACTTTCAAATATGTTTTGTGACACTTAGTTCCTGCTTTTTCCTTTTTTAACACTTTACCTTTTACTCCATACCTTCTGTCCCTTCCTGACACGCTTTCCTCTGTCTCCCTGCTCAGGTGCCCAACCCCCTGCCACTTCAGTTTAAACCCTCCCCAACAGCACTAGCAAACACTCCCCCTAGGACAGCGGTCCCGGCCCTGCCCAGGTGCAGACCGTCCGGTTTGTACTGGTCCCACCTCCCCCAGAACCGGTTCCAATGTCCCAGGAATTTGAATCCCTCCCCCTTGCACCATTCCTCTAGCCACGTATTCATTTGAAATATCCTCCTATTTCTACTCTGACTAGCACGTGGCACTGGTAGCAATCCTGAGATTACTACCTTTGAGGTCCTATTTTTTAATTTACCTCCTAACTCCCTATATTCTGCTTTTAGGACCTCATCCCCTTTTTTACCTACATCGTTGGTGCCTATGTGCACCACGACAGCTGGCTGTTCGCCCTCCCCCTCCAAAATGTTCTGTAGCCGCTCCGAGACGTCCTTGACCCTTGCACCAGGGAGGCAACACACCATCCTGGAGTCTCGGTTGCGGCCGCAGAAACACCTATCTATTCCCCTTACAATTGAATCCCCTATCACTATAGCTCTTCCACTCTTTTTCCTCCCAGCCTGTGCAGCAGAGCCACCCATGGTGCCAGGAAGTTGGCTGCTGCTGCCTTCCCCTGATAAGTCATCCCCCCCTACAGTATTCAAAGTGGTATATCTGTATGAGAGGGGGATGTCCACAGGGGACCCCTGCACTACCTGCCTGCACCTCTTACTCTGCCTGGTGGTCACCCATTTACTTCCTGCCTGTACACCCTTTGCCTGCGGTGTGACCAACTCGCTAAACGTGCTATTCACGAGGTTCTCAGCATCGCGAATGCTCCAATACGCATCCAATCGCAGCTCCAGTGCCGTAATGCGGTCTGCCAGTAGCTGTAGCTGGATACACTTCCCGCACACATGGTTGTCAAGGACACCGGAAGGGTCCCTGATTTCCCACATAGCACAGGAAGAGCATACCACGGGGCCGAGCTCTCCTGCCATGACTTACCCTTTAATTAATTCAAATTAAATTAAAACAAATCAATCCCACCAATCCCAGCAATGCCTCAGGTGTGCAGGCGTTGCCAGAAAAACAATCGGTGCTTTACACTCAGTTGTGCACACAAGGGCACCCGTTTTCCAGTGTGCTCTATGATCCAGCAGGTTTATTTCAGGCTGGTTGTATTTTGCATACAAAAAAAAATACTTGTGTTGTGTTATGGGGACCCTAGAATTTTTATAACACGAGAGGGGGGCCTCAGAAGCAAAAAGGTTGAGTTCCCCTGCATAGGAGACTAACTAGTATTTCTTTTTTTAAATTGCGATGCTTCCATCACACTTCAGGTATCACTCTTCAGACATATGCAAATTTCTGTTATACACAAGAGCAAAGTACAAAAATGCAAAAGAAATCCAATTTCCTTGTAGAGAGACATTTTCACAGAAACAATAAATATCTTCTAATTGACTTTAGCAATCGAACTTAAAATACAATTTAAAAAAAAGCCAGTTGAATCTCTAATTGATCTAAACGTCTGCTAAGAGCAATGAGCCTCTAATTGCCTAGGAAGGCATCGTAATTAGAGCTAGTGGCCTTAAAGAGACACTAAGGCCAGAATTTTCATTACCTGGGTGGGTCTGGTGCGGGCGGTCGGCATGGTGGGTCGGAACCCTATTAAAGGCACGCTTGAGCATTTCCCGGCCCTATTAAATGGTGCGGGTCTGATGACGCCATCGATGACTCATTTCCAGCGGGGATATTTAAAGGAACCTTGGCCACATTGCATTTGGAGGTTCATCTAGGACTGTGCAGGCAGTACATATCACCATCTGATTATTGCATAGTCTTGCAGAGATGCCTTCACAGAGACAGAGGGCTGCACCCAGCTTTTCTGAAGACTCCCTACATATTCTTGTGGAGGGAGTCAGAGCACGCAGGGAGGACCTCTGCCCTGCTGATGGGTGCAAGAGACCTCCCCAGGAGACAAAAAGAGCCTGGCTCCAAATTGCAGAGGAGGTGAACAGCAGGGATGTGATAAGGAAGACCTGGGTGCAGTGCTGGAAGCGCTTCAATGATCTCATGAGATCAGGAAAGGTGAGTGCAAAGCCACACTCAACTTCATCCTGCTGTGCCTGTCATCACATCCCCATCACTCTGCCTTCCCAAGCCTACTCCTGCACATCATTCCTCACACCACCATACCTTGCAGGTCCACCCATCCCTCTCTCTCTATGTACATACTCACATCCCCATCTGACTAACCACCCCTCACACTCACCCTCATCCTAATCCATACCAACTCATCATATCAACTAACACCACACAAGGAGGCCATTTGGAAAGAGGGCGATCCTGGAGGTGCAGGAAAAGTGCAGGCGGCTCGGACAAGTTTTACAGCTGCGATGTCTGCAAATGCGCTGAGAATGGAGGAGTCCATCTCCAACATGAGCACCACCATGTCGCAGGCGATGACGACACTAGGCTCTTCTGTGTTTAGGATGGCCACCTGCATGGAGCAGCTAATGCGCCACTCACATGATCACATGCTCTCTATGGAGAACAGATGGCAGAAGCTCAAAGTCCTCCTCTTTAGGAGGGATGTCAATATAGACTTGGGTCCTCATGGCCCCACTGCTGTGCAGCAAGGTGCTCTCCAGCTTCTTGCTAGCATGGAAGTGTGGGTGGTCCATGAGAAGGATGATGGTGAGAGGGGACATGGAAGTTGTGGCTCCTCTCAAAGTGCTCACATTTCTTCCCCGTTGCCTCCTCATCAGTCAGAGCCCCAGATGCCTCCTTGGATTGCGATGGCCGAGTCTGCCTCTGCACAGATGCAGGAGGAGCAGAGTTTGGCAGGGCCATCACAGGCTCCAAAACCCAGAGGACATCCGCCAAAAGGGTCTATGCAATTGCAGCAGGGAAGTGAGAAGGCTGCCTCTACCTTTGCAGAAGCCACAGGGGTTACACCTCATAGAAGCACACGTAAACAAAAAATGACACAGTAGATGCACAAGGGTAAGCACATGGGTATTAAAAGAAGTTTTTTTGTTAAGGTTCCATTACTGTTATGTCACATATAAAACTATTTATTTTCACCACTTTCCGGTCATGCCCATTTCTGTCTGCTACTTTGGAAGTGGCTTAGCAAGTTGGAGTGAATGGTGAGACAAAATGTTACCTCCTCCAGCAATGGGGGTCAGTGTCTTGGTCATTGTAGGGATGCTTTATGGTGTTGTTGGGGCCGAGGCGGGGGGTGGGTTGGTGGTGGAACCTGGAACAGCATGTGGCAGCCATATTGGTGTAATGCAGGAAGTTAAATAAATTTGGCCATGATGAGGCCATTCTTGGCCTCCCGGACAGCAATGTGCTCGGGTGCTGCTGGCAACTGGACCTCAGGTTCCTCCCGCTCCTCCTCGTCTTCCAGCTGATGCGCCTCTTCCACCTCCTCTGAACAGGCTGTGCGCTCTGCGCCTTGCTTCTCATGCAGCGCTAATCCTTGTTGCTGCGCTGTTGTGCAGCGCGCAGCAGATGACGCCGATTCTGGATACCCTGGCTGGTGCGTACTGAAGGGCTCCTCCTAATCTGTCAAGGCATCTGAAGTGCATTTTCAGCATGCCTATTGTTTGCTCTATGACACATCTGGTGGACATTTGGCTTTCATTATATCGCTCCTTGGCCTCAGTACTTGGCCTCCTCAAGGGTGTCATGAGCTACGTCTTCAGTGGATAGCCCTCGTCTCCAAGCAGGCAGGCAGTAAGTGTGTTTGGCGGTGCAAAGAGCTGAGGGAGGCTGGACTGGCGCAGGACAAAAGAATCATGACAGCTGTCAGGGAATTTGGCACACACATGCATGATGATCTTACTATGGTTGCAGACCAGCTGCACATCGAGGAAGTGGAAGCCCTTGCGGTTCACAAACACTCCTGGGTGATGATGCTGGGATGCCCTGCTGGCCACATGTGTGCAGTCGATGACGACCTGCACCCGTGGGAAGCCAGCCAGAGCGGCAAAGCCCAGCGCCCGCTCAGTAACACTGGTGACATCAGTGGCAAAGTTGATATAATTGGCTGACTTGTCAAACATGGCATTGGTGACCTGTGTGATGCATCTGTGGGCAGTCAACTGCAAATGTCTGCTGCAGATTCCTGGAAGAAGCCCAAGGCAAAGAAGTTGAGGACTCTGGTGACATTGACAGCCACTAGTAAGGCCTGTCCACCAGGTCCTCTGGACTGCAGGTTACATGATATGCTCATATCCTCGTAAAGGAGCACATCCAACAACCTACCATAAGTAATGAAGATAGTTACGGGTAAGGAAGGCCATTCGACCCAGTTTCATTTTTTCCTAAAGTCTCTACCTTGTAGGATCCAATTGTTTAAATTCACTGGTATTTAATGTCAATTTTTTAATGAAGCCAAAATTGTATATAAAATTTGCACGTATTGGCACAAAATTCAACAAATAAATATGAAGCTGTGCTTTTATATTAATTCTGACCATGGTCTTAATAATTTAAAAGTAGGTCCCTTTGCGAAACTATATCTTCACATCACAAACAAATCATTTTAAATTACTTATTTCTATGTAATTTGAAAACTAAGTGATACTAATCATACTAAAAAAAAATACCATAAGTACCGACCTAGAATCAGAAAGGGTGCATTGGCAGTATTAATGGCAAATGACATCCCACAATACATCAGCATTCCAAAGCCGGTTAGTACGGCTAATCCAGCTGATATGACTCCCAGAGTAGCGACCCAGATCTTATTCCTCACACAGTCAAGCCTGAAAAAAAGACATACCTTCTGTAACCTATTTTAGATTTTCTGTTAGTTACACAGAAAAAAATGAGTTTGTACATTCAAGTGAAAAAAATGACTTTACCTCATACAGGATACAATAGAAAAGGTTATTGTAAGGAAGTAAGTGACTGAAAAGAGTGGAACTATTATTTTGGCATTTCCTTCAAACTCTTCTTGTCTTGATATGGAAGTGAAATATGAACCCTGTAATTCAGGAAAAAGTTGAATAGGTTATTTGATGAAATTTTCATCAACACTACCAAAAAGGAAAAAAAAAGCTGTTCCTCTAACATACTTATGTCTAAGTGATACTTGTTACTAGTGCTTTGTTAAAAATACCAAAATACTAAAACTAACAATTAATCATAGAATGGTTACAGCACAGAAGGAGGCCATTCGACCTATCAAGCCCACGCGCCTCTCTGCAAGAGCACTTCAGCTAGTCTCACTCCCCCGCCCTATCCCCGTAGCCCTGCAAATTTTTTTCCTTCAGATACTTATCTAATTCCCTTTTGAAATCCACGATTGTTTCTGCCTCCACCACCCTTTCAGGCAGTGCATTCCAGGTCCTAATCACTCGCTGCGTAAAAAAGTATTTTCTCATGTCGCCTTTGGTTCTTTTGCATATCACCTTAGAAATTTGCAGCACAGAAGGAGGCCAGGAGACCTTGAATCTGTGTCCTCTGGTTCTCGATCCTTCCGCCAATGGGAACAATTCCTCTCTATTTACTCTGTCTAGACCCCTCATGATTCTGAACACCTCTATCAAATCTCCTCTCAACTTTCTCTGCTCTAAGGAGAACAACCCCAGCTTCTCCAGTCGATCCACGTAACTGAAGTCCCTCATCCCTGGAATCATTCTCGTAAATCTTTTCTGCACCCTCTCTATGGCCTTCACATCCTTCCTAAAGTGCGGTGCCCAGAATTAGACACAATACTCCAGTTAAGGCCGAACCAGTGTTTTATAAAGGTTCATCATAAGTTCCTTGCTTTTGTACTCTATGAAGCCCAGGATCCCGTATGCTTTTTTAACTGCTTTCTCAACCTGTCCTGCCACCTTCAACGATTTGTGCACATATACCCCCAGGTCTCTCTGCTCATGCACCCCCTTTAGGATTGTACCCTTTAGTTTATATTGCCTCTCCTCGTTGTGCCTACCAAAATGTATCACTTCGCACTTTTCTGCATTAAATTTCATCTGCCACGTGTCCGCCCATTCCACCAGCCTGTCTATGTCCTCTTGAAGTTTATCACTATCTTTCTCACTGTTCACTATACTTCCAAGTTTTGTGTCATCTGCAAATTTTGAAATGGTACCCTGTACACCCAAGTCTAAGTCATTAATATATATCAAGAAAAGCAGTGGTCCGAGTACCGACCCCTTGGGAACACTGTGTACCTTTCTTCAGTCCCATAAACAACCATTCACCACTACACTCTGTTTCCTGTCACTTAGTCAATTTTGTATCCATGCTGCCACTGTCCCTTTTATTCCATGGGCTTCAACTTTGCTGGCAAGCCTATTATGTGGCACTTTATCAAACGCCTTTTGGAAGTCCATGTACACCACATCAACCACATTGCCCTCATCAATCCTCTCTGTTACCTCATCAAAAAACTCGATCAAGTTAGTTAAACATGATTTACATTTAACAAATCCATGCTGGCTTTCCTTAATTCACACTTGTCCAAGTGACTGTTAACTTTGTGCCTGATTATCGTTTCTAAAAGCTTCCCTACTGCCGAGGTTAAACTGACTGGCCTGTAGTTGCTGGGTTTATCCTAACACACATTTTTTGAACAAAGGTGTAACATTTGCATGCTAAACAGTGGAAGCAGCATGCTATAGACAGGGCTAAGCGATCCCACAATCAATGGATCAGATGAAAGCTCTACAGTTCTGCCACATCCAGTTGTGAATGGTGGTGGACAATTAAACTAACAGGAGGAGGAGGCTCCATGAATATCCCCATCCTCAATGATGGCAGAGCCCAGCACGCGAATGCAAAAGATAAGGCTGAAGTGTTTGCAACCATCTTCAGTCAGAAGTGCCGAGTGGATGATACATATCGGCCTCCTCCTGAGGTCCCCACCACCAGAGAAGCCAGTCTTCAGCCTATTCGATTCACTCCACGTGATATTAATAAATGGCTGAGCGCACTAGGTACAGCCAAGGCTATGGGCCCTGACAACATCCCGGCTATCATGCTGAAGACTTGTGCTCCAGA
Source organism: Squalus acanthias (assembly GCA_030390025.1). NCBI lineage: Eukaryota > Metazoa > Chordata > Chondrichthyes > Squaliformes > Squalidae > Squalus > Squalus acanthias. Next base: position 142,727,270 of record CM059428.1, read on the forward strand.
ACTAGCTACACCTCTAGCCAAGCTGTTCCAGTACAGCTACAACACTGGCATCTACCCGACAATGTGCAAAACTGCCCAGGTATGTCCTGTCTACAAAAAGCAGGACAAATCCAATCCGGCCAATTACCGCTCCATCAGTCTACTCTCAATCATCAGCAAAGTGATGGAAAGTGTCGTCGACAGTGCTATCATGCGACGCTTACTCACCAATAACCTGCTCACCGATGCTCTGTTTGGGTTCTGCCAGGACCACTCAGCTCCAGACCTCATTACAACCTTGGTCCAAACATGGACAAAGGAGCTGAATTCCAGAGGCGAGGTGAGAATGACTGCCCTTGACATCAAGGCAGCATTTGACCGAGTGTGGCATCAAGAAGCCCTAGTAAAATTGAAGTCAATGAGAATCAGGAGGAAAACTCTCCACTGGCTGGAGTCATACCTAGTACGTGGTTTTTCAAAAAACTTTTTTTATTCGTTTATGGGATGTGGGCGTCGCTGGCTAGGCCAGCATTTATTGTCCTTCCCTAATTGCCCTTGAGAAGGTGGTGGTGAGCCGCCTTCTTGAACCGCTGCAGTCCGTGTGGTGAAGGTACTCCCACAGTGCTGTTAGGTAGGGTGTTCCAGGATTTTGACCCAGTGACGATGAAGGATCGGTGATATACTTCTAAATCAGGATGGTGTGTGACTTGGAGGGGAACTTGGAGGTGGTGGTGTTCCCATGCTCTTGCTGCCCTTGTCCTTCTATGTGGAAGAGGTCGCGGGTTTGGGAGGTGCTGCTGAAGAAGCCGAGGTGAGTTGCTGCAGTGCATCTTGTAGATGGTACACACTGCAGCCACGGTACGCCGGTGGTGGAGGGAGTGAATGTTAAAGGTGGTGGATGGGGTGCCAATCAAGCGGGCTGCTTTGTCCTGGATGTTGGAGGTCAATCATCTCAGCCCCGGGACAGCGCTGCAGGAGTTCCTCAAGGCAGTGTCCTGGGCCCAACCATCTTCAGCTGCTTCATCAATGACCTTCCCTCCATCATAAGGTCAAAAGTGGGGATGTTTGCTGATGATTGCAGAGTGTTCAGTTCCATTCACAACTCCTCAGATAATGAAGCCATCCATGCCCGCATGCAGCAAAACCTGGACGACATTCAGGCTTGGGCTGATAGGTGGCAAGTAACATTCGCGACACACAAGCGCCAGGCAATGACTATCTCCAACAAGCGAGCGTCTAAGCATCGCCTTTTGATATTCAACGGAATTACCATCGCTGAATCCCCCACTATCAATATCCTGGGGGTCACCATTGACCAGAAACTTAACTGGGCCAGCCACATAAATACTGTGGCAACAAGAGCAGGTCAGAGGCTGAGTATTCTGCAGCGAGTGTCTCACCTCATGACTCCGCAAAGCCTTTCCACCATCTACAAGGCACAAGTCAGGAGTGTGATGGAATACTCTTCACTTGCCTGGATGAGTGCAGCTCCAACAACACTCAAGGAGTTCGACATCATCCGGGACAAAGCAGCCTGCTTGATTGGCACCCCATCCACCACCTTAAAATCTCACTCCCTCCCCCACTGGTGCAACGTGGCTGCAGTGTGTACCATCTACAAGATGCACTGCAGCAACTCGCCAAGGCTTCTTTGATACCCCTCCCAAATCTGTGACCTCTACCACCTAGAAGGACAAGGGCAGCAGGCGCATGGGAACACCATCACCTCCAGGTTCCCCTCCAAGTTACACACCATGCTGACTTAGAAATATATCACCATTCCTTCATCGTCACTGGGTCAAAATCCTGGAACTCCCTCCCTAACAGCACTGTGGGAGTACCTTCACCACAAGGACTGCAGCGGTTCAAGAAGGGGGCTCACGACCACCTTCTCAAGGGCAATAAAGAAAGTTGCAATAAATGCTGGCCTCGCCAGCGACGCCACACCCCAGGAACGAATAAAAAAAAAGCTTTGGAATGCCCTCCCTAAACCTCTCTCTCCTCCTTGCAAGATGCTCCTTAAACCTACCTCTTCTGTCCTAGTATATCCAATGTGTCTCAGTGTAAAATTTTGTTTGATAATGCTCCTGTGAAGCGCCTTGGGACATTTTACAACATCAAAGGCACTATACAAATGCAAGTTGTTTTTGTTGCAAGTACAATGACACAGTTGACTGGGACTGCATTTTCTGAATTAGCCTCCAATATCCAAATGGAAAGTGGTGGCACAGGACAGAATATGAACCGGAATAAGTGACCCACTGAGATACGTTTGGTGTAAAAGTAAGAGCATCTAAAGTCTCACTACAGAATGACAGCTCAACTGATCTTAAAATCATCATATTGGAAAGTCTCACAACTACCCCAAGGTGGCATTGAAAAATCACCAAGTTAGCCTTTATTACAGAAGGATCAGAGTGTAAATCAACTTATGACTGAGCTTCCACAGCCCTCTGGGGTAGAGAATTCCAAAGATTCACAACCCTTTGAGTGAAGAAATTGCTCCTCATCTCAGTCCTAAATGGCCAATCCCTTGTTCTGAGTCTGTGATCCCTAGTTCTAGACTCCCCAACCAGGGGAAACACCCTCCCAGCATCTACCCTGTCAAGCCCATTAAGAATTTTATATGTTTCAATGAGATCACCTCTCATTCTTCTAAACTCTAAGGAATATAGGCTTAGGCTACTCAATCTCTCCTCATAGGACAATCCCCTCATCCCAGAATCAGTCTGGTGAACCTTTGTTGCACTCCTTCAAAGGTAAGTATATACTTCCTTAGGTAAGACGACCAAAACTGTACACAGTACTCCAAGGTGTGGTCTCATCAAGCCCCTTTATAATTGCAGTAAGACTCTTTTACGCCAATCCCTTTGTGAAAAAGGCCAACATACCATTTGCTTTCCTAATTGCTTGCTGTGCCTGTGCATGTTAACTTTCTGTGATTCGTGTACAAGGACACCCAGGTCCCTCTGAACACCAACATTTCCTACTCTCCAACCTTTTAAAAAATATTCTGCTTTTCTATTTTTCCTACCAAAGTGGATAACTTCAAATTACTCCACGTAACATTCCAGCCGCCATGTTCCTGCCCACTCACTTAACTGGTCTATATCCCTTTGCAGAATCTTTGCGTCCTCCTCACAGCTTACTTTCCCACCTAGCTTTGTATCATCAGCAAACTTGGATTCATTGCACTTGGTCCCCTCATCTAAGTCATTGATATAGATTGTAAATAGCTGAGGGCCAAGCACTGCTCCTTGTGGTACCTCACTGGTTACAGCCAGCCAACCAGAAAATGACACGTTTATTCTTACTCTCTGTTTTCTGTCCGTTAACCAATCCTCCATCCATGCTAATATATTACTCCCAATCCCATGAGTCCTAATAACCTCTAGTGTAGCACTTTATCAAATGTTTTTTGAAAATCTACATAAACTGGTTCCACCTTATCTACCCTGCTAGTTACACCCTCAAAAGCATAGCATAGAAGATAGGAGCAGGAGTAGGCCATTCGGCCCCTCGAGCCTGCTCCGCCATTTAATGAGATCATGGCTGATCATCCAAATTCAGTACCCTGTCCCTGCTTTCTCCCCATATCCCTTGATCCCTTTAGCCTTAAGAAAGCCTTAAGAAATATATCTATCTCTAACAGGCTTGTCAAACACGATTTCCCTTTCATAAATCCGTGTTGACTCTGCCCAATCATATTGGGCCGTATTTTGCGACCCCATGGGTGCGTACGAGGTGCACACGTGCCTGTAGGGGCTGCGCAAGTTCCGGGTTTAGGCATTCGAAGTGCATGCGCTGAAACCAGGCACTTGATATCTGTCAAGAATCCTCGACAGATCATCCGCATCCGTGGGAGATGGGCCTCTGCGGGTAGAGAGTTGCGCTATTTGCACAATTTCCGCCCGCTGAATGCCTGTGAAATTCTTACGCCTGGTAAAAGCAGGCATAAGGCCTGCTTTTACCAGCATAAGAGTTTCAAAAAATAAAAAAATAAAATTTTATCACTCATTTATAAATTAAAAATACTCTTCAAAAAGGTAAGTTTATTTTTAGCCCTGTAAAAACATTGAATTTTTTCCCCCCAAAATTAAATTTTTGTTTAAAATATTTAATTAAATGGCATTTTAATTAATTTTAAATATGTAATAAAAATTTTTTTTCAGGTGTTGGTGTATTTTTTAAGTGATCCCCATTCATACTTATGACAGTTCCGTACATACAGAACTGTCAAAAATATGAATGGGGATTCCCTTCATTTATTGGTTGGGCCAGCCCACATGATCCCAGGAGCACCTACGAACCGCTTGCGCCCCTGGGATATGTGGGGCTCTGCCTGCGCGTACCCGGAGAGGCCGAAGATCGCAAGCCTCCGTACCTCCCGGGCCACCAGGTACTTTCGTAGACACTTTGCAGGTCGGAGGCGTCCGCTCGAGGGAAGCCTCCGATCGCAAATGTTGGCCCATCATGATTTTCTAAATGCCCTGTTACCACATCCTTAATAATAGATTCTAACATTTTCCCTACTACTGATGTCAGGCTGACTGGCCTATAGTTCCCTGTTTTCTCTCTCCTTCCTTTCTTGAATACCGGGTTAACGCTTGCTACCTTCCAATCCGCAGGGACCATTCTGAAATCTAGGGAAATCTGGAAGATCAAAACCAATGCATCCACTATCTCTGTAGCCACCTCTTTTAAAAACCTAGGATGAAGGCCATCAGGTCCAGGGGACTTGTCGGCTTTTAGTCCCATTAATTTCTCCAGTACTATTTCTTTACTTATACTAATATCTTTCAGTTCCTCATTCTCACTAGACCCTTGGTTCCCCACTATTTCCGGAATGTTTTTTGTGTCTTCTATCATGAAGACAGATACAAAGTTTTTGTTTAATATTTCTGCCATTTCCTTATTCCCCCTTATAATTTCTCCTGTCTTCGCCGGTAAGGGACCCACGTTTACTTTCGCTAATCTCTTCCTTTTTAAATATCTATAGAAGCTTTTAAAATCTGATTTTATGTCTCTTGCTAGTTTACTCACATTCTATTTGCCATTTCTTTATCAATTTCTTGGTCATCTTTTGCTGAATTCTAAAATCCTCCCAATCCTCAGGCTTACTACACTTTTGGCAAGATTATAAGCCTCTTCCTTTAATACTATCTTTAATTTCTCGTTAGCCACGATTGGACCACTTTTCCCATGGAGTTTTTATTCCTTAAAAGAAAGACTTGCATATAGTGCCTTTCACGAACACCGGACGTCTCAAAGCGCTTTACAGCCATTGAAGTACTTTTTGGAGTGTAGTCACTGTTGTAATGTAGGAACCGCGGCAGCTAATTTGCACACAGCAAGCTCCAACAACCAGCAATATGATAACAACCAGATAATGTTTTTTACATGTTGATTGAGGGATAAATATTAGCCAGGACACCGGGGATAACTCCCCTGCTCGTCTTCGAAATTGTGCCATAGGATCTTTTACATCCACCTGAGAGAGCAGATGGGGCCTCGGTTTAACGTCTCATCTGAAAGACTCACTGGAGTGTGAGCCTAGATTTTTGTGCTCAAGTCTTTGGAGTGGGACATGAACCTACAACCTTCTGACTCAGAGGCGAGAATGCTACCAACTGAGCCACAGCTGACACTGGAATGTAGATTTGTTGCAAATTATGAATTATATCTTTAAATGTTTGCCATTGCTGATCTACCATCAGTTATTCTAATCTAGTTTCCCAATCTACCTTAGCCAACTTGCCCCTCAGACCTATATAGTTTGCTTTGTTCAGATTTAAGGTCCTAGTTTTGTACTTAGTTTAATCACTCTCAAACTCAATGTAAAATTATAGAATCATAGCATAGGAAGCCATTCGGCGTGCCGAGCGCGTGCCAGCTCTCTGCAAGAGCACTTCAGCTAGTCCCACTCCCCCGCCCTTTCCCTGTAGCGCTGCAAATGTTTTCCTTCAGGTACTTATCCAATTCCCTTTTGAAAGCCAAGTTTCTGCCTCCATCACCCTTTCAGGCAGTGCATTCCAGATCAAAACCACTTGCTGCGTACAAAAGTTTTTCCTCATGTCGACTTTGGTTCATTTGTCAATCACCTTAAATCTGTGTCCTCTGGTTCTCAATCCTTCCGCCAATGGGAACAGTTTCTCTCTCTCTACTCTGTCTTGACCCCTCATGATTTTGAATACCCCTATCAAATCTCCTCTCAACCTTCTCTGCTCCAAGGAGAACAACCCCAGCTTCTCTAGTCTATCTACGTAACTGAAGTCCCTCATCCCTGGAATCATTCTCGTAAATCTTTTCTGCACCCTCTCTAAGGCCTTCACATCCTTCTTAAAGTGTGGTGCCCAGAATTGGACACAGTACTCCAGTTGAGGCCAAACCAGTGTTTTATAAAAGGCTCATCATAACTTCCTTGCTTTTGTATTCTATGCCTCTACTTATGAAGCCCAGTATCCCGCATGCTTTTTTAACTGCTTTCTCAACCTGCCCTGCCACCTTCAACGATTTATGCACATATACCCCCATGTGTCTCTGTTCATGCACCCCCTTTAGTTTATATTGCCTCTCCTCGTTCTTCCTACCAAAATGTATCACTTTGTACTTTTCTGCATTAAATTCCACCAACCTGTCTATGTCCTTTTGAAATCTATCACTATCCTCCTCACTGTTCACTATACTTCCAAGTTTTGTGTCATCTGCAAATTTTGAAATTGTGCCCTGAACGTCCAAGTCAGTAATATATATCAAGAAAAGCAGTGGTCCTAGTATCGACCCCTGGGGAACATCACTGTATACCTTCCCCCAGTCCGAAAAACACCTGTTCACCGCTACCCTCTGCTTCCTGTCACTTGCTCAATTTTCTATCCATGCTGTCACTGTCCCTTTTATTCCATGGGCTTCAACTTTGTTGGCAAGCCTATTATGTGGTACTTTATCAAACACCTTTTGGAAATCCATATACACCACGTCAACCACATTGCCCTCATCAACCCCCTCTCTGTTTCCTCATCAAAAAACTCGATCAGGTTAGTTAAACACGATTTGCCTTTAACAAATCTGTGCTGGCTTTCCTTAATTAATCCACACTTGTCCAAGTGACTGTTAACTTTGTCCCTGATTATCGTTTCTAAAAGCTTCCACACTACCGAGGTTAAACTGACTGGTCTGTAGTTGCTGGGTTTATCCTTGCACCCTTTTTTGAACAAGGGTTTAACATTTGCAATTCTCCAGTTCTCTGGCACCACCCCCGTATCTAAGGAGGGTTGGAAGATTATGGCCAGTACCTCCGCGATTTCCTCCTTAACCTCCATCAGCATTCTAGGATGCATCCCATCCGGTCCTGGTGGCATATTAACTTTAAGTACAGACAGCCTTTCTAGTACTTCCGCTTTATCAATTTTTTATCTCATCCAGTATTCTCCACTACCTCCTCTTTCACTATGACTTTGACAGCATCTTCTTCCTTGGTGAAGACAGATGCAAAGTACTCATTTCATACCTCAGCTATGCCCTCTGCCTCCATGGATAGGTCTCCTTTTTGGTCCTTAATCGGCCTCACCCCTCCTCTAACTACCCGTTTATTATTTATATGCCTATAGAAGACTTTTGAATTCCCTTTTATGTTAGCTGGCAATCTATTCTTATACTCTCTCTTTGCCCCTCTTATTTTCTTTTTCACTTCCCCTCTGAACTTTCTATATTTAGCCTGATTCTCACTTGTATTCTTAACCTGACATCTGTCATACGCGCTCTTTTTCGGTTTCATCTTACTCTCGATCTCTTTCGTCATCCAGGGAGCTCTGGCTTTTGTTGCCCTACCTTTCCCCCTCGTGGGAATGTACCTCAACTGTACCCGAACCATCTCCTCTTCAAAAGGCAGCCCATTGTTCGATTACAGTTTTGCCTGCCAATCTTTGATTCCATCATATGATGATCACGCTTCCCCAGAGGCTCCTTTAATACAAGGTTATTAATTAAACCCGTCTCATTGCACAATATTAGATCTAAAATAGCCTGTTCCCTAGTTGGTTCCTCGACATACTGATCTAGAAAACTATCTTGAATGCATTCTATGAACTCGCCCTCCACACTATTACTGCAAATTTGTTTTTCCCAGTCTATAATGAAGATTAAAGTCCCCAATGATTACTGTATTACCCTTGTCACATACATCTGTAATTTCCTGATTTATACTTTGCCCGATATGACAACTACTGTTAGGTGGCCTATAAACTACTTCCACCAGTGCTTTCTGCCCTTGTTGTTTCTTAGCTCCACCCAAACTGATTCTACATCTTAATTTTCTGAGCCAAGATCCTTTCTCTCTTCTGTTTTGATCCCACCTTTCATTATCAGGGCTATCCCCTCCTTTTCCATTTTGCCTATCTCTGCTAAAAGTCAAGTATCCTGAAATATTTAGTTCCCAACCTTGGTCACTCTGCAACCATGTCTCCGTAATAGCCATCAGATGAAACCCATTTATTTCCACCTGTGCTATTAATTCATCTATTTTGATGCGAATGCTTCGCGCATTTAGATATAGTGCCTTGAGTTTCAACTTTTTTCTATTTTTCCCCTGATGTCACCTTCGTCACGAATGCCCTATTACCTTTGTTAAGCTCTCTGTCCTTTCCTGACCCACTCTGCTTATTTTTATCCAAATTGCTGCTCTGCTCTACAGCTTTGACTTTTCTCTTACTGCTTCTGACTTTACCCTTTCCTGAATCCTCACCACCACCGCCCCCTACGACCGTGCCACTTTATTAGTTTAAAACCCTATCTATTTGATTCGCCAGGACACAGATCCCAGCCCGCCCCAACAGAACGGCACCCTCTTTCCCTCAAACTGGTACCAGTGCCCCATGAATCGAAAGCCCTTCCTCCCACGCCACTCTTTCAGCCACGCATTTAACCTTCTAATATGTTTGCCCCTATGCCAATTAAGCGTGGCTCAGCTAACAGCCCAGAGATTATTACCTGTGAGGTTCTGAGTTTTAAATTTGGACTCTAACTCCTCAAACTCTCTCAGCAGAACCTTGTTTCTAGGTCTACCTATGTTGTTGAATTCCTACGTGGACCACGGCAACTGGATCCTCTCCCTTCCACTCCAAGTTCTTCTCCAGCCGTGAGGAGATGTCCTTAACCTTGGCACCGGGTCGGCAACACAGCCTTTGGAACTCCCGTCATAGCTGCACAGAACAGTATCTATCCCCTTGATGATAATGTCCCCTACCACTACCACATTGCTTTTCATTCCCCCTGACTTGAATGGCCTCCTGTACCACGGTGCTGTGGTCAGTTTGCTCATCCACCCTGCAGACTTTGCCATCCACACAGGCAGCAAGAACCTTGTACCTGTTGGACAAGGGCAAAGACCAAGGCTCCTCCCCCTTACCTGCCTGGCTCGCAGTTATACCCTCCTGCCCCTGACCACTAACCAGATCTGTACCACTATCTAACCTAAGGGGTGTGACTGCCTCCTGGATGAAAATGTCTAGGTAACTCTCCACATCCCTGATGCCCCGCAATCTCTGCACCTTGGACTCCAGCTCAACAACTCGGAGATGTAGACACTTACTGCAGATGTGGTTCTCCGGGATCACAATGCTCTCAACTCCCACATGCTGCAGTTGCGGCACACCACCTGCACTGCCATCCCTTTATAACATTAATTAATTAAATAAAACAAAGTTAACGTATTTAATCAACTTAGCTTATATTTTTTCATTTTTTAACGAATTATTTGATCTAGTTTAAGTTATAGGTAGATTAAATTAAATATTTACCTGTAACTTACCCCCACTGCCCCATCTTGTGCTGTGACGTCACTTTGCAATTTTTCTTGCGGGCCGCCCTCGGCCTGGCCCTTTTCTCGCGCACCGCTCTCAGCCTGGCCCTTTTCTCGCGCACCGCTCTCAGCCTGGCCCTTTTCTCGCGTATTGCTCTCAGCCTGGCCCTTTTCTAGCGAAAGCAGCTTTTATTTTACTCTTAAGTTTGGCAGCAATTGTTGTTGCTTAACCACAGGAATAGAGATTTTTCTCAGGAGAGCAAGCACAGGGAGCAGAGAGCACGAGTTCCTGTGCGGAACAAGCACACTGAGTGGAAAAGAGCTTGATTTGCATGAGCTATAGTAAAGAGCCACTGCAGTGGAATAATTCAGGTAGGCAAAAATAATCCAGCAATATGGCTTCCCCAGTCCTTGCCATGTCCAATCAGGACAAGACTTGCACCTACCAGTAGGGCATTTCCCTCAATTTGAGAATTTATACTCTTAACATTAAGCTATATAAAAATGATTTAGAAGTTAAATCCCTGTCAGACCTGCATTTGTTAACTAAATCTAGTCCCTCTTAACCAGCTTGTGTCATCCCCCTCTCAGCCTTTTGCCACACATGATCTTTGGTTTTTGTCATGAAAGGCTGGTGACTTTGGGTTCAGTGTGAAGAGACAGCAACATCTAGTTGGGTGCATTGATCAGCCCTTTTTAATTTGAGGTTTCTACTGTAGGTGATTTTTGATTTTTATTTAGCTCAAGAAATTGTTATTCCATTTTGTTACCTTCACCCTTACTCTTCTGTTCTTGAGTAGGTTGCTTTGTGTCAACCGCCATAGGGCATTACACTACGTCATTAAATGCTATACAATGTACAGGTGTTCTTAAAAACTTCTTGTTTCTTTTCATTCTGAAACCATTGGCCACCCTCTCCCAATGAATGAATCTCTAACTAATTAGCCAAGTGTATACATCATTAGTACTGCTTATCTAGAAAAAACCCAATGCTCATGCCTGAGGCCACTCCACTAGCTCCACAATCGTAAACAGATCTATATTGACAACATATATAAAACTACAAGTAACATCCATACATTTTCCAAGCATTATCCCTTTAATCTGACAGCTGCAGCCCAAGAATCCTTTACCCAAACTGTGCTAAATACGGGAGTATCAGGACCACTGCGAGGACCTGCCTTCAGCTGCTTTGAATACTGCGATGTTACATTCTAGTTATATCTGAAGGATGCTGAAGGACAGTTTAGGTAGTTTATAGGGTCTTTCCCATTCTTTGAATGATTGCAATCTTCTCGCCCATTCCTTAACCTGTGGATAATTTATGCATATGTGTTTTGTCTATTTCTGAGCACAGTTTAGGTAGGTTCAAACAATAAACTGGACTACTTTTAATCGGTAAACACAGTAAATAGGTAAACCACAAAAATGTTTGTTTGTGAACTTCAACTGAAAACAGATTGAAATATTTTTGTTTTAAAATTTACCGTAATCCACTTCAAATTTGAGAAGCTCTTCGGAAATTCTTGGATATACATATGAAGTAATAGTTCAGAAGGTACTTTATATTCTTCATTGTCTTCTCTCAAAAAATAAATGAGCCTAACAGCTCGTGCCTCTTTAATATTATCTCCATCTAACGTCACTCCTCCCACACCCGTACCAATAAAACTTCCATTAAACGCAGGATAAATCAACGTAGCACTTTCTACTAGATCAGCATTGTGATTTATAGCATCTAAAATGGGATTGGAGAAGCACGAATCACCTACTTTTGCACAAAGATTTGAGTAACTATACTCAACGTTATTGTAAGAAACCTTTAAATCTTTGAACGTTTTATCAAGTGATAAAATCTCTTCAAATGCTCTTTTAGTAAGGATATTATTCTCTTTTGAAAAAGCAATGAAAGAAACAAATGTCCCCTCCGTGTAAAGTCTCGACGCCGAGAATAGCGAAAAATTGGTTGGAAAATGTTCTCGAATAAACGCTCTTTCTTCTTTTGCCCGGCCGTTAGAAGGAGTAAATTGCTCTTGTATGTCATTAGCTTCATTTTGCTTAAACAACATGAACCCTGACCCTAGTCCTGCAGAAACGATCATAGGAAGGATCAAGAACCACCATGGTTTTCGACCCACGCAAACTCCAAGCTTCCTGAAAGCATCAGAGAGAGGTTTCTCAACGCAATCCGTTTGACAATGAACCATGCTAAGACTTGGGTTCAGCCAAGCACAACCCCTGCAATTTAGAGAGGGCGCTTAATCACCAAAAAAAACCAGCTCTTTAGAACAAGTTTGACCGTGTCCCTTAAACGGCTGTACACTTCCATCAAAGGGGGAAACTACCAATACCCAGCCGCCATCTTGTGACCGCTCTTTTTAAAAAAATAATCCGTTGATTGAAAGTTACGTCACGTGAGTTGCTGATTGGACAGAGGTGCTGGGGGGGATTTGAAAAATAAAGCGGGTCGGCGGCTGGTCCTCAGGCCCTGGCGCGAGTGGGACCACGAGAGGTGCCGGTTTGTCCTCGCTCAGTTGGCGTGGCCTTTCTGACAAGAGGTTTGCGAGAACGCGCGCTCACTGTTCACTTTCATGCAAAGGGTTGAATGTTGGAGGAAATGGATTCTGGTTTATATTTGACGTTCCCTTCATGCACTTCATTAGCATTATACGTCTGCTTGGCGTTGGGATTTTCATCCAGGGACTCGGTCAGGTTTCCGGAAAGGGATAATTGCAATATAAAAAGACTTGGTCCTATTTGATGCATTACTTTGAATGCGCCAGGAATATATACTGTACATAGTTATTCATAAAAACATAACAGAATAAGGGCAGGAGTAGGCCATACTGCCCTTCGAGCCTGCTCCGCCATTCAATAAGATCAGGGCTGATCTTCGGTCTCAACTCCACTTTCCTGCCCGATTCCCCATGTCCCTTGATTCACCTGGAGTCCAAAAATCTATCTATCTGTCTTGAATACATCTCATTGTCTTGGCTGTACTCTTAGTGTGTCTTTGATGTAGGGAAATATTTGAGTAGATTTTGTCTGTGTTTAAATTGTGAATTCTGGGAGATTCTCTCACTGCTAACTTAGGAAGGAGCGACAGCTCCGAAAGCTTGTAAAATTAAATAAATCTGTTGGACTATAACCTGGTGTTGTGCGACTTCTCATTTTTGTCCACCCCAGTCCAACGCCGGCATCTCCACATCATGACCTCTATTGACACCGCAAACTGCCGGCTCAAAGTGGAGAGAATCGCCAAGAAGATCGCGCATATTGACACAGACATCAAGTACCTGCAGAGATGCAAGAAAGCAGACAAGATTCCGAAAGGACTACAGATCACGAACCCACTCAAGTCGACATACAACACAGACTACGCTGAGAGACTTTGCCGTCGTACCTCTCGCACACTGCTCAACCATCTCGTACACCAGCTCTACAGCAGACGTCGCAACCTCGAAACCAAGATAGAGTCCATGCTCTCAGCCTGTGCTCAGGACACAGCAGACCAGCTACGAGACACCGCCAAACAGACGAGGCAACGGAACTACGCTGCCTACATGCGCATCAAGAACAGGAAGCTTGAGAAACTCGGCGTAACCACCAGCTACAACCAAGCCTCCCCCGGTACCACGGTTGCAACCACAGGGAAGTCCATCGTCAACCTGTCGGACCACACCCTTCAACCAGACGAAATCGAAGTTCTCGCCCGAGGGCTCAAGTTCTGCCCCACCACCAAAATGGACCCCATCGGTCTCGCGGCGGACACAGAGGAATTCATCAGGAGAATGAGGATCCGGGAATACTACCACAAATCCCAAGATGTCAGCAACATTCCTAATGGGACAATCAATGATCCGGAACAGCAGACAGAGGGACCCGCAGTGCTACAAACCGAGGAAGAAAGAGTCAAATTGGACCCCTCCGGAGGGTCGCAACCCTAAGCTTGACATGTATGCTCAAGCTGTCAGGAAATGCATCAACGCCAGATTCATCAGCCGTACTCACAAGACAGTCCAGAATGTCACCCGAGCACAACGCAACGCCATCCACGCACTCAAGACCAACCGCAACATCGTCATCAAACCAGCGGACAAAGGAGGAGCCATCGTCATACAGAACAGAATGGACTATTGCAAAGAAGCATACCGACAACTGGACAACCAGGAACACTACAGACAGCTACCCGCAGATCCGACCAAAGAACACACCCGCCAACTCAATAGACTGATCAAGACCTTCGATCCAGACCTTCAAAACATCCTACGCGCTCTCATCCCACGTACTCCCCGCGTAGGAGACTTTTACTGCCTCCCAAAGATACACAAAGCCAACACACCCGGACGTCCTATCGTATCAGGCAACGGAACCCTGTGTGAGAACCTCTCTGGGTACGTCGAGGGCATCCTGAAACCCATCGTACAGGGAACCCCCAGCTTCTGTCGCGACACTACAGACTTCTTGCAGAAACTCAGCACCCATGGACCAGTTGAACCAGGAACACTCCTCGTCACGATGGACGTATCGGCACTCTACACCAATATCCCCCACAATGATGGCATCGCTGCGACAGCCTCAGTACTCAACACCAACAACAGCCAATCTCCGGACGCCATCCTACAACTCATCCGCTTCATCCTTGACCACAATGTCTTCACCTTCGACAACCATTTTTTTACCCAAACACACGGAACAGCCATGGGGACCAAATTCGCACCCCAATACGCCAACATCTTCATGCACAAGTTCGAGCAAGACTTCTTCGCTGCACAGGACCTCCAACCAACGCTGTACACCAGATACATCGACGACATCTTCTTCCTTTGGACCCACGGCGAAGGATCACTGAAAGGACTACACGATAGCATCAACAGGTTCCATCCCACCATCAAACTCACCATGGACTACTCCTCAGAATCGGTTTCATTCTTGGACACACGAATCTCCATCAAAGACGGACGCCTCAGCACTTCACTCTACCGCAAGCCCACGGACAACCTCACGATGCTCCACTTCTCCAGCTTCCACCCTAACCACATTAAAGAAGCCATCCCCTATGGACAAGCCCTGCGAATACACAGGATCTGCTCAGACGAGGAGGAACGCGATGGACACCTACGGACACTGAAAGACGCCCTCGTAAGAACGGGATATGACGCTCGACTCGTCGATCGACAGTTCCGACGGGCCACAGCGAAAAACCGCATAGACCTCCTCAGAAGACGAACACGGGACACAACCAACAGAGTACCCTACGTCGTCCAGTACTTCCCCGGAGCGGAAAAACTACGCCATGTTCTTCGCAGCCTTCAACATGTCATCGATGACGACGAACACCTTGCTAAGGCCATCCCCACGCCTCCACTACTCGCCTTCAAGCAGCCGCCTAACCTCAAAAGTACCATCGTTCGCAGCAGATTACCCATCTTTCAGGAGAACAGCAACCAAGACACCACACAACCCTGCCACGGCAACCTCTGCAAGACATGCCAAATCATGGACACCGATACCATCATCACACGTGAGGACACTACCCACCAGGTACACGGTACATACTCATGTGACTCGGCCAACGTTGTCTACTTGATACGTTGCAGTAAAGGATGCTCCAGAGCATGGTACATCGGCGAGACCATGCAGACACTGAGACAACGTATGAACGGACACCGCGCAACAATCGCCAGGCAGGAGGGTTCCCTCCCAGTCGGGGAACACTTCAGCAGCCAGGGGCATTCAGCCTCGGATCTGCGGGTAAGCGTTCTCCAGGGCGGCCTTCGGGATACACGACAGCGCAAAAATCATAGAGCAGAAACTGATAGCCAAGTTCCGCACTCATGAGGATGGCCTCAATCGCGATATCGGGTTCATGTCACGATACAGAACGTGACTTGACATCATGGCCGGTCTTCCGAGGTGTTTTAAAAAAAAAAAGACTAGCACAAGAACCAGCACAAATTGACAGGATATGCAGCCAGCAGGTGGTTTGACACGTTGGACCCCCTGGGACACATCTCATTGTCTTGGCTGTACTCTTAGTGTGTCTTTGATGTAGGGAAATATTTGAATAGATTTTGTCTGTGTTTAAATTGTGAATTCTGGGAGATTCTCTCACTGCTAACTTACCTGAGGAAGGAGCGACAGCTCCGAAAGCTTGTAAAATTAAATAAATCTGTTGGACTATAACCTGGTGTTGTGCGACTTCTCATTTTTGAATATACTCAACCACTCAGCTTCCACAGCCCTTTGGGTTAGAGAATGCCAAAGATTCACAACCCTCTGAGTGAGGAAATTCCTCCTCATCTCAGTCTTAAATGGCTGACCCCTTATCCTGAGACTATGCCCCACAACCTCTCAGCATCTTCCCTGTCAATCCTCCTCAGAATCTTATGTTTCAATGAGATCACCTCTCATTCTTCTAAACACCTGAGAGGATATGCCCAATCTACTCAATTTCTCCTCCTAGGACAGTGTCGGAAGCAGCCGGGGAGTATTTATACTTGGTTTCGCGGGTTTTTTCAGAGGCTCAGTGTCGGGAGCAGCCGGTGAGTATTTATACTCAGTTTTGCGGGTTTTTTCAGAGGCTTACCAATCTCTCAGACCGGCGGTGGCGTTCCAGAGCTACGTCACGATTCAAAAAGTTACTCGGGCAAGAGGAAGCAGCTGATTGGGTGAGTATGGCCAGGTGAGTATTTATACTACTCTATAGTTTGACAGTTAAGGTTAATAGTGTATAAGGTTTAGAAGGTCTTAATTTTGTGGTTTATAGTTTCTAAGGTCTCTGTTGTGTAGCGGGGAGTGCTAGTAAACAAGGGCCCTTGAGTAATTAATATCATTTAATTGTAGTGTAATTAGTGGTCTTTGACTTGATGTAATTTAATTTAAGTTAATTAAAGGGTAAGTCATGGCAGCACAGCTTAACCCCGTGGCATGCTCCTGCGCTATGTGGGAAATCAGGGACACTTCCTGTGTCCCTGACGACCATGTGTGCGGGAAGTGTAGCCAGATGCAGCTACTGGCAGACCGCATTGCGGCGCTGGTGCTGCGAATGGATATGCACTGGAGCATCCGCGAAGCTGAGGACGTCGTGGATAGCACGTTTGGTGAGTTGGTCACACCGCAGGCAAAGGCTGCACAGGCAGGGAGGGAATGGGTGACCATCAGGCAGAGTAGTAGGCGCAGGCAGGTAGTGCAGGAGTCCCCTGTGGACATCCCCCTCAAACAGATATACCACTTTGGATATTGTTGGGGGGGATAGCTTATCGGGGGAAGGCAGTAGCAGCCAAGTTCATGGCACTGTGGGTGGCTCTGCTGCACAGGATCGGAGGAAAAAGAGCGGGAGAGCTATAGTGATAGGGGGTTC
This sequence comes from Squalus acanthias, assembly GCA_030390025.1. Classification (NCBI taxonomy): domain Eukaryota; kingdom Metazoa; phylum Chordata; class Chondrichthyes; order Squaliformes; family Squalidae; genus Squalus; species Squalus acanthias. The sequence goes on from CM059428.1 coordinate 142,744,408, forward strand.
TATTGTAAGGGGAATAGACAGGCGTTTCTGCGGCCACAAACGAGACTCCAGGCTGGTATGTTGCCTCCCAGGTGCAAGGGTCAAGGATATCTCGGAGTGGCTGCAGGGCATTCTGGAGGGGGAGGGTGAACAGCCAGTTGTCGTGGTGCATATAGGTACCAACGATATAGGTAAAAAACGGGATGAGGTCCTAAAAGCTGAATATAGGGAGTTAGAAGGTACATTTAAAAAATAGGACCTCAAAGGTGGTAATCTCAGGATTGCTACCAGTGCCACGTGCTAGTCAGAGTAGAAATAGCAGGATATTTCAGATGAATACGTGGCTAGAGGAATGGTGCATGGGGGTGGGATTCAAATTCCTGGGACATTGGAACCGGTTCTGGGGGAGGTGGGACCAGTACAAACTGGACGGTTTGCACCTGGGCAGGACCGGGACCGATGTCCCAGGGGGAGTGTTTGCTAGTGCTGTTGGGGAGGGTTTAAACTAAAATGGCAGGGGGTTGGGAACCTGTGCAGGGAGACAGAGGGAAGGGAAACAAGGATAGAAGCAAAAGACAGGAAGGAGAAAAGCAAAAGTGGAAGGCAGAGAAATCAAGGGTGTAAATCAAACAGGGCCACAGTTAAAACGAATTCTAAAAGGACTAAGCATTTAAAAAAAAACAATCCTGAAGGCTTTGTGTCTTAATGCGAGGAGCATTTGTAATAATGTGGATGAATTAGCTGCGCAAATAGATGTAAACGGATATTATATAATTGGGATTACGGAGACATGGCTCCAGGGTGACCAAGGCTGGGAACTCAACATGCAGGGGTATTCAATATTCGGGAAGGACAGGCAAAAAGGAAAAGGAGGTGGGGTAGTGTTGCTGGTTAAAGAGGAGATTAACACAATAGTAAGGAAGGATATTAGCTCGGATGATGTGGAATCTGTATGGGTAGAGATGCGAAATACCAAGGGGCAGAAAACGTTAGTGGGAGTTGTATACAGACCCCCAAACAGTAGTGGTGAGGTTGGGGATGGCATTAAACAGGAAATTAGAGACGTGTGCAATAAGGGCACAGCAGTTATCATGGGTGACTTTAATCTGCATATAGATTGGGCTAACCAAATTAATAACAATACTGTGGAGGAGGAATTCCTAGAGTGTATACGGGATGGTTTCCTGGACCAATAAATCGAGGAACCAACTAGAGATCAGGCCATCTTAGACTGGGTATTATGTAATGAGAAAGGATTAATTAGCAATCTTGTGTGAGGTCCCTTGGAGAGGAGCGATCATAATATGATAGAATTCTTCATTAAGATGGAGAGAGACGTAGTTGACTCAGAGACTAGGGTCCTGAATTTAAATAAAGGAAACTACGATGGTATGAGGCGTGAGTTGGCTAGGATGGATTGGGGAACGTTACTTAAAGGGTTGACGGTGGATAGGCAATGGCAAACATTTAAAGATCACATGGATGAACTACAGAATTTGTTCATCCCTGTTTGGCATAAAAATAAAACAAAAAAGGTGACTCAACCGTGGCTAACAAGGGAAATTAGGGATAGCATAAGATCCAAGGAGAGGACATATAAATTGGCCAGAAAAAGCAGCAAACCTGAGGATTGGGAGCAGTTTAGGATTCAGCAAAGGAGGACAAAGGGATTAATTAAGAGGGGGAAAATAGAATATGAGAGTAAGCTTGCAGGGAACATAAAAACTGACTGTAAAAGCTTCTATAGATATGTGAAGAGAAAAAGATTAGTGAAGTCAAGCGTAGGTCCCTTGCAGTCAGAATCAGGGGAATTTATAATGGGGAACAAAGAAATGGCAGACCAATTAAATACATACTTTGGTTCTGTCTTCACAAAGGAGGACATAAATAACCTCCCAGAGAGGTCGGGGAACATAGGGTCTAATGAGAGGGAGGAACTGAATGAAATCAGTATTTGTAGGGAAATGGGGTTAGAGAAATTGACGGGATTGAAGGCCGATAAATCCCCAGGGCCTGATAATCTACATCCCAGGGTACTTAAGGAAGTGGCCCTAGAAATAGTAGATGCATTGCTGGTCATCTTCCAAAATTCTATAGACTCTGGAACAGTTCCCATGGATTGGAGGGTAGCTAATGTAACCCCACTATTTAAAAAAGGTGGTAGAGAGAAAACGGAGAATTATAGCCTAACATCGGTAGTGGGGAAAATGCTAGAGTCCATTATAAAAGATGTAATAGCAGAGCACTTGGAAAACAGGGACAGGATCGGACAAAGTCAACATGGATTTACAAAAGGTAAATCATGCTTGACAAATCTACTGGAATTTTTTGAGGATGTAACTGGTAGAATTGATCAGGGAGAACCAGTGGATGTGGTGTATTTGGACTTTCAGAAGGCTTTCGACAAGGTCCTGCATAAGAGATTAGCATGCAAAATTAAGCACATGGGATTGGGGGTAAGGTACTGACTTGGATAGAGAACTGGTTGGCAGACAGGAAGCAAAGAGTTGGAATAAATGGGTCTTTTTCCGAGTGGCAGGCAGTGACTGGTGGGGTACCGCAGGGATCGGTGCTAGGACCCCAGCTATTCACAATATATATTAATGATTTAGACGAGGGAACTAGATGTAATATCTCCAAGTTTGCAGATGACACAAAACTGGGTGGGCGTGTGTGCTGTGAGGAGGATGCAGAGAAACTCCAGTATGATTTAGACAGGTTGGGTGAGTGGGCAGATGCATGGCAGATGCAGTATAATGTGGATAAATGTGAGGTTATCCACTTTGGTGGCAAAAACAGGAAGACAGATTATTATCTGAACGGCAATAGATTGGGAAAAGGGGAAGTGCAACGAGACCTGGGTGTTCTTGTGCACCAGTTGCTGAAGGTAAGCATGCAGGTGCAGCAGGCGGTTAAGAAGGCAAAGGGTATGTTGGCCTTCATAGCGAGAGGATTCGAGTACAGGAGCAAGGATGTCTTGCTGCAGTTGTACAGGGCCTTGGTGAGACACACCTTGAGTATTGTGTGCAATTTTGGTCGCCTTATCTGAGGAAGGACGTTCTTGCCATGGAGGGAGTGCAGTGAAGATTCACCAGACTGATACCTGGGGTGGCAGGAATGACGTATGAAGAGAGATTGGGTCGATTAGGCTTATATATTCGCTAGAGTTTAGAAGAATGAGAGGGGATCTCATTGAAACTTATAAAATTCTAACAGGACTAGACAGACTAGATGCAGGAAGGATGTTCCCGATGGCGGGGGAGTCCAGAACCAGGGGGTCACAGTCTAAGGATAAGGGGTAAACCATTTAGGACTGAGATGAGGAGGAATTTCTTCACCCAGATAGTGGTGAACCTGTGGAATTCTCTACCACAGAAGGCAGTTGAGGCCAATTCATTAAATATATTCAAGAAGGAGTTAGATATATTTCTTAAGGCTAAAGGGATCAAGGGATATGGGGAGAAAGCAGGGACAAGGTACTGAATTTGGATGATCAGCCATAATCTCATTAAATGGCGGAACAAGCTCGAGGGGCCGAATGGCCTACTCCTGCTCCTATCTTCTATGTTTCTATGTAACCCCGCCCAGCGGCCTTAGCAGGCCAATTAAGGGAAAGCCGGTTACAGGTGACGTCAGCGAGTGATGTTTCATCTGTCAAGAGCTTTTGACAGATGAAATGTCAGCGTTTGAGAGCTCTGTGAAGCTGTCAAACACTGACAATCTGTCCTCTTAAGTTCAGTCCTGTCACTCAGGCTGAGTTCGAGAGCTCTCCTGAGCAGAAAGCAGAAGGATGCAGCTTTTGACAGTTCAGCGGCCATTCTGCTTTCTGTGCCGGTGAGCTGAGGGACTCCCGAGACCTGAAGGGAGGAAGCCTGCAGGAAGAAGTAAAGGTAAGTAAAACTTATTAAAACACTTTATACACACACCTCACACACTTACCTCTGCATACATGCACCCATCACTCACCTGAACACTGGACATCTCGGCCCCTCCAAACCCTGCAGATTGACGGCCCGTCTCACTGACTCTGGCGAGGTTCGGAGCCGTTCGGGAAGCCCACACTTCAGGGCTCAAAATGGGGATTTTTCAAAAAACTACCTGTTGACAGGCAGTTAATTAGCACTGATCCCCTTCCCGCTTCGAGGAGACAGGACCCGGCGCGGGTCGGGTACCCGCCTCCTGGGAAGATGGCACGGAGGTGGGTTGGGGGCGGGATGGGTACCCGCCCCCAGATTCTGCCATTTTCCCGGCAGTCCCGCCTCCAAACCCGCCTCCCCAGGGCTGGCAAAATCGCCCGGCAACATTTAATACAAAAGCAAAATACCGCGGATGCTGGAAATCTGAAATAAAAACAGAAAATGCTGGAAATACTCAGCAGGTCAGGCAGCATTTGTGGAGAGAGAAACAGAGTTAACGTTTCAGGTCGATGACCCTTCGTCAGAATCAATCATTTAATAGGTTCTCACCATTTAAAAAATATTCTGTTTTTCTATTCTTCCTAGCAAAGTGAATAACCTCACCTCTCCCCACATTATACAACATCTGCCACCTTCTTGCCCACTCACTTAACCTGTCCATATCCCTTTGCAGAATCATTGTGTCCTCCTCACAGCTTACTTTGCCATCTAGCTTTGTATCGTCAGCAAACTTGGTTACAGGAAACTTTCGTTTATCCGGCATCGACGGGACCGGCATGGTGCCGGTTTATCGAAAGTACCGGATAACGGAGAGTTATATCTACCGAGGCTATTTTTAACAAAGAGACTCCAGGCAGCGCGGGAGAATCTACTCCTGCTACTGCAGTGTTTCGGACTTGCGACAGCGCCAGGAGGCCGAGTAGTGGCACTTTTGAAAAGTACCCCTACTGACTAAATCGGCGTTCGCGGACTCGGACTCGGACTCGGGATCGGCAACATTGCCGGTTATTTGAGAGGATTTTTCGGAGCACTCGGTGTTTGCGGAGACTCGACTGCGACTCGGCAACATTGCCGGTTATTTGAGAGGAGTTTTCAGAGGATGATTTTTGCCGGTTAAGCGAGAATTCCGGATATTTGGGTGCCGGATAAATGAAAGTTTCCTGTACATTGCACTCATTCCCTTCATCTAAGTCATTAATATAGATTGTAAATAGCTGAGGCCCAAGCACTTATGCATGAGGCTGAAGGGATATTTACTAGTCCTAGCCCCGTTAGGGCTACCCTGGATCAGGCGTATTTCTCAGACTTTCACTTTCAACTAAAGTTTGAGGTAGCCGAATCCTAAAGACACTTAATTGGGTCTAAAGGTCCGGGCTATCTCTCCCTAAAGGAAAGGAACAACCTGAGAATGTTACTGTCCTCCAGATAGCGCTTTTTATAAGTTTAGCTAGACTGTAACGTCCCGGATATTATGAGGGTCTGGAAAACTCCCTCAGAATTCTGCAACTCTTCACCAAAGAGTGTACAGAGATTGAGTTCACGAGTTTTTGATACAGAAGACTTGAGACAATTCTAAAAATATATAGAGATTTATTAAAAGAACCGACATGCAATTTACAGTTGGTGAATCAGTCAATCGCAACATTAACAATTCTAAAAAGAGAAAACATACGATCTTTTTAAAAGAGAATCTTACTTTTAAATCTTAACTTCGCTACAGTATTACAGTCTTAAAGTTCTCTTATACAGGATATCCATCAATATCAAATACCTTTGATCCCCGAGGTGCAAAGAGTGGTAGACTACAGAGCCGCCTCTGAAGCCGAGAATCGCTTTGCCCGATTAAAGCGAGTCTGATATTCCATTTGAGAGTTCAATATTTATACCCTTTTCCAGTGGTATTTCCTTTAAGGTTTTCTGCTGATGCAAGTTAATTATCTCTATTCATCTTTCTGCCGACCTCTGCAATTCTTACTTCCACATCAGCCAGAATCTTGTCTCATCTCCAGGTGTTCTAGGGTCACCATATAAAAACGGTGTGAACGGCAGGTGTTCCTTATTTTATGTCATCTTTACGAGGGCAGATGTTTGTTATCTTATGTGCCATCTTTACGAAGTTTAAATTAGAACACCTTATCCAGGGTGAACCATTGTTTTGTTCCCAAACGGTCAGCTTGTCGGAGCCATGCACGTTCTGTTTCAATAAGGTTATTTATTCAGGGTCAACAACTGTCTTATCTCAATAGCCAGAATGCTTTCATAGCTATTTCATAGTTAGGTTTCTAAATTTCCAAACCCAGTTTGTCATGTTTTAATAAGGCCAGAACTCCTTCATAAGATAGTGTATTTTTCTGAACAGGTTATATGGCTTATTCCTTCACCAGGCACCCCACTTGTTACAGCCTGCCAACCGGAAAATGACCTATTTATCCCTACTCTCTGTTTTCTGTCTGTTAACCAATCCTCTATCCATGCTAATATATACCCCCAAGCCAATGAGCCCTTATCTTGCGTTGCAATTTTTTATGTGGCACCTTATCGAATACCTTTTGGAAATCCAAATATACTACATCCACTGGTTCCGTTTTATCTGCCCTGCTAGTTACATCCTCAAAAAACTCTAATAAATGTGTTAAACACGATTTCCCTTTCATAAAACCATGTTGCCTCTGCCTAATCATATTATGATTTTCTAAGTGCCCTGTTACCACTTCCTTAATAATGGATTCCAGCATTTTCCCGACGACTGATGTCAGGCTAACTGGCCTGTAGTTCCTTGTGTTCTCTCTCCCTCCTTTCTTGAATAGCGGGGTTACATTTGCTACCTTCCAATAGGCTGGGACCGTTCTAGAATCTAGGGCCGCGATTTTCTCAGTGGAGGTGGGTTGGAGGCGGCTTTGATGTTCGGCGGGTTCCGGTCCCGCTGCCGCTTTCAGCTGCCCAGGAATTAAGATTTTCCCTTAAGTGGCCTGATTAAGGTCTCTGGGCTGGGTAGTGCGCACGATCAGTGGGTTCGGGTCTGCTGCTTGCCTCTGCTGACGTCTGTCAGCCAGCTGTATTTAAGGGGCCCATGCAGCCTTGTTTTTCATCCATCCTTTCCTGCTGCTTTTCGGTGTACCACTTGTGAAAATGACTGCTGCAAGAGCCAAGGCCTCTCCCAGATTTGATGATGATGACTCCCTTCATGCTCTTGTGGAGGGAGTGAGAGGGCGCCAGGAGGTACTGTTCCCCTCAACCGGACGGAGGAAGCCTCCTCAGCAAAGCAAAGCAGCCTGGCTGCAAATTGCTGAGGAGGTGAGCTCCAGGTCTTTATGTGGTCGCATCTGGGTTCAGTGCAGGAAAAGTTCAATGACCTGCTACGCTCAGCAAAAGTAAGTATAACATCACACTTACCTTCAATCTGCTTCCCATCTCCTCTCATCACCAGCACTCTGCATTGTCAACCTACTCCTGCACATCCCACTTTACCCTTACATCCCTTGCACCCTTAACCATCCCTCTCTCTCTATGTACAGAATCAGTTCACTATTCTACTATACACCCCTCACACTCTCTATCACTGTTATGCAATGGCAACAACTAACAACGCACAGGGAGGGCCCTTGGTATTGGCACCTCACTCCATCTTTGTCTCCCTCTAAGCATCTATGCTATGGAATCTCTACACTCACTCCAACATTCTCACTCAAACTCCACTTGTGTCCCTCATTGCAGGAAAAGAGAGCCCACAATAAGAGGGAGAGGGCCAGGTGAGGAGGAGGGCCACCTTCGATTGCCCAGTTGACCACCGCTGAGGAGGCTGCTCTGGACATCGTAGGAGGTGCTGAGGATCTGGAAGTGGGGGACGGTCAGACGGGCGCAGTAGATCAAGCTGGTGACAGAATAGATTTGCAGCCCTCTCATTTACATTGCATGAGTTACTGATATGGCATCTGATGTTCATGCAGATTGAGTTATGATCATCTGCACAAGTCGATGTGCCTGCTACGTTAATATCACATGTCTAACTCATGCCTTTACTCCTCCACAGGACCATCGAGAGCCCCCCTCCCCACTGTCCAGGAGGAAGAGCCGGAAGACTCCTCAGAGGAAGCTGCAACCTCTGAGGGCGCAGTGTCAGCAGAATTGAGCGCACCCAGCACCAGCGCAGAGACGCACACCTCGGTGGGACCGTCGCGAGATAGAGTAGTGATGTCACCTGGTGTATCACAGCTCACAGGTGAGCATCAGCAGATGGTGGAGACAGGGACAGCAGTGGAGAGTCCTCGTCGGAGGCCGCAGGGCGCTCCTAGCTCTGCTCAGCTGCATGTGGACCCTGTGCCTCTGGGGCGATCCAGAAAGAGAGCGGTGCTGGAACTCCAGGAACAAGTGCAGGAGTCTCTGACAGGTTTTGCATCCAGGGTAACTGCGAGTGTGCAGAGAATGGAGGAGTCCATCTCTAACATGAGCAATGCCTTTGTGGAGGCAATGGCGCATGAACGTTCCGCCATGGAAAGGGTGGCAACCGCCATGGAGGACATAATTTACCAGACTAATGAAAACATGGTCACTCTTCAAAATAGATTGTCTGCTATGGAGGAGAGAAGGACATCTATTTTGAAGAGACACTAGAGGTTCATGGACGTCCTTGTTATGAGGACTGTCAATACAGAGACGGGTCCTCATGGCCCCCCTGATGTGCAGCAAGGTGCTGTCCAGCCACTTGCTTGCACTGAAGTGCGGCTAAACCATGAGAGGGATGTTGGTGGCAGGCAACAAGGAAGTGTGGGCGCCTCTCCAAGCGCTAACACTCCCATGCCACTGCGGAGCCCTCGGTCAGAGCCCCACCAGATTCCTCATCCAACTGAGATGGGCGTCTCAGCCCCTGCACAGCCGCAGGAGGAGCAGACTGTTGCTGAGCCCTCCCAGGCTCGCAAACCCAGAGGACGCCCGCCAAAAGTGTCGAAGCAGGAGCAGCATGAAAGTGAGCAAGGTGCCTCCACATCTGCTGAAGCCACAGGGGAAGCACCACGTAGAAGCACGTGTAAGAGAAAGTTAACACACAAATAGTCACAAGGGTAGTCACTTGGGTGTTTTGAAGTAATACATATTTAAGATAATGATCGTTATTTCAATTGTAATAAAGAAATGCGATGGCAAACATTCAAAGAGTTCGCCTATGTGTGCCTAGAAATGGAAGTGTCACAGTGAAGTGTCAGGGCGCCTTTCATCTGTAATGATGGTGGTGAGAGTGATAGGAATCCACAGTTTATTGTACAGATTGTGTACGGTGTGTTAAGAAGGTGGTAACCACATGTGTTTGCTTCATAAACTTAAGCGAATCTGGCATAGACTAGTGCATCCCTTGCATCACGGGCAGCAATGTGCTCGCGTGCTGGTGGAACTGGCACATCCGCCTCCGCAAGGTCTTCCTCCTCCTCCTCCTCTGAGGAGGCTGTGCGCTGAGCCATTTGTTCTTCAGGCAGCGGTAAGCCACGCTGCTGTGCGATGTTGTGTAGTGCACGGCAGACCACGATGATTCTGGAGACCCTGTCTGGTGAGTACTGTAGGGCTCTACCTGATCTGTCGAGGTATCTGAATCGCATTTTGAGCAAGCCGATGGTTTTCTCGATGATGGCTCTGGTGGAAATGTGGTTGGCATTGTAGCGCTCCTCAGCTTCGTTTGATGGCCTCCTCAACGGCATCATTAGCCACGTCTTCAGGGGATAGCCCTTGTCTCCAAGTAGCCATCCGGAAAGTTGGGTTGGCGGATTGAAGAGCTGAGGCACAGTAGACTGCCGCAGGATGAACGAGTCATGGCAACTGCCAGGGAACTTGGCGCAAACATGCATAATGTTCTTCCTGTGGTTACACACCAGCTGGACGTTAAGGGAGTAGAAGCCCTTGCGGTTGACAAATACAGCTGGGTTGTGATGGGGTGCCCTAATGGCCACATGTGTGCAGTCTACGACGCCTTGCACTCTTGGTAAGCCTGCCATATTTGCAAAGCCAACTGCAAGCGCGGTTACACTTGCTTCATCCGTGGAGAAGTGGATGTAATTGTGCGTCTTTGCAAAGAGGCCATCGGTAACCTGCGTGATGCAAGTGTGTGCGGCTGACTGGGAGTTGCGGCTGACTGGGAGTTGCCGCTGATGTCTGCTGATGATCCCTGGAAGGACTCTGAAGCAAAAAAATTGAGGGCGGTGGTGACTTTGACAGCCACTAGTAAGGGGTGTCTACCCGCTCCTCTAGGCTCCAGGTGTTGCTGCAGCATTGTACAGATGTCAGCGACTACTTCTTGCTTCCTCCCACCTTACTTCATCTAACCTATCAGCATATCCTTCTATTCCTTTCTCCCTCATATGTTTATCTAGCTTCCCCTTAAATGCATCTCTGCTACTCACCTCAACTACTCTTTGTGGTAGCAAGTTCCACATTCTAACCATTCTCTGGGTAAAGAAGTTTCTCCTGAATTCCCTATTGGATTTATTAGTGACTATCTTATATTTATGACTACTAGTTTTGGACTCCCTCACAAGTGGAAACATCTTCTCTACGTCTACTCTAGTAAACCCCTTCATAATTTTAAAGACCTCTATTAGGTCACCCACAGCCGTACATTTCTAGCCCCAGCCTGTTTAGTCTTTCCTGATAGTTATAACCTCTCAGTTCTGTTAACATCCTTGTAAAACTTAATTTGCCCCTTCTCCAGTGGCTCCATATCCTTTTTGTAATATGGAGACTAGAACTGTGCACAGAACGCGGTCTAACCAAAGTTCTATATAAGTTTAACCTAACATCTCTGCTTTTCAATGCTATTCCTCCGGAAATGAACCCCAGTGCTTTGTTTGCATTTTGATGGTATTGTTATTCTGCGGTGCTCTGTACCCCTAGATCTCTTTGCTCCTCTACCCCATTTTAGGCTCTTATTTTCCAAGGAGAATGTGGCCTCCTTATTCTTCCTATCAAAATGCACCACCTCACACTTATCTATATTGAAATTCATTTACTATTTACCCGCCTATTCTGCAAGTTTATTAACCTCTTGTATTTTTCGCAGTCAAGAACAACAGCAACTTACATTTATATTGCGCTTTTAACGTAGTAAAACATCCCAAGGTGCTTCACAGGAGTGTTATCAAACACCGATAATAGTATTAACTATGCCCCCCCAATTTGATGTCATCCGCAAATTCTGAAATTGTAGTTCCGATTCCCAAGTCCAAATTGTTTATGTAAATGGTGAACAGCAGTGGTCCCAGCACTGATCCCTGTGGAACACCACTTCCCACCTTCCGCCAGCCTGAGTAAATACCTTTAACCCCATCTCTCTTTTCTGTTTTGTAGCCAACTTGCTATCCATTCTGCCACTTGCCCCCTGACTTCACATGCTCTGACCGTAGTCATGAGTCTACAATGTGGTACCTTATCGAAGGCCTTTTGAAAATCCAAGTATATTACAGCTACTGCATTAACCTTATCTACTCTTTCTGTTACTTCTTCGAAGAATTCAATAAGGTTTGAAATCTGTGCTGACTTTTTTATTCTATATTTGGTTTCTAGATGTTTTTCTATTACATCTTTGAGTAAAGATTCCATTATCTTTCCTACCACTGACGTTGAGTTAACTGGCCTATAGTTCCTTGGACTTGTTCTATCTCACTTTTTAAATATAGGACTAACATTAGCTGTCTGCCAGTCCTCTGGCACTATTCCATTTTTGAATTAATTTTTTAATATATATATAATAGTACCTCTGCTATCTCTTCCCTTGCTTTGTTTTAGTATGCGTGGCTGCAATCCATCTGGACCAGAGGTTTTATCCTCTCTAAGTTTGACTAGTTTATCATTGATCTCCCCCTTTCTTAAATATCTTGATATATTTTTTGATCTCTTCTTCTTGTGTCATGTCCATCGTGTTAGTCTCCCTGGTAAATACCGAAGTAATTATTCAATATTTCTGCCATTTCGCTGTCATTACCTGTGAGTTTATCTTGTGCAGCCCTTTGTTGTCCTAGCCCTATCCAAATTTTCCTTTTGTCATTTATGTGGTTGTAGAATATTATACTATTTCTTTTTATATTTCTTGATAATTAAATTTTGTAGTTCCTCTTTGCTTTACTAAGTTCTTTTTTACTTCTTTCCTAACTTTTTTGTATTCCTTTTTGTCATTTTCTTTATCGTCTATGTACTTAGTGTATGCCTTTTCTTTTAGTTTCAGTGTTGCCCCTATCTCTTTACTCCACCTTTTAATTATTGGTTAGTTTGTTCTTGTCTTTTAACAAAATGTATTTCTCCTGAACTCTATTGATCACCTTTTTAAATATTTCCCACTGCTGTTCTATCTCTTTGTTTGTCAATGGTCCGGATTTTGCGGCCAGCCATTCATCACGCTGGCCGCTGCCCACAAACTTTTGGTGAGCCTTTGAGCAGCAACTTGCGATAAATGGGGAGTAATTTCTGCGCAGCGTCCTCTCCAGTGCATCTGAGCAGCGTTCGTAACCACACATGCAAAAGTCTGATCACATGGGACAGTGGAGATAAGACACGCCCAGAAATTCAACCGGGACTGACAGGAGGATAAGGCATGCCCACAAATTCAGGCAGGAATGTCAAAGATAGGTGAGTAGAGTCTTTATATGACCTCTTAAAGTTAGTTTAGTTGCAGATAAACTTTTAAAATCTTTTTATAAAAAGGCAAAGTAAAATGGACAGCTTATAAAAAGCAAAGTAAAATTAACAGTTTTTAAAAAGGTGTGCAAAGTAATTAACTGTTTTTAAAGAGCTATGCACTTACTCACAGAAAAAAAGATGGCAGTGCAAAAGATAAATGGGAAGAAGTATCACAACTTTGGTGATGAAGACCTCTGCACACTTCGCAATGAGGTGGAGATGAGGCATCAGTGGCTTCTGTGGAACGAGAAGTGTAGGACGCCATGGAAAGTCAACATGTTGGCGTGGAAGGAGGTGGCACAGGTTCTGAGTGCTAACTGCACCGTGCCATGGACAGCGGAACAGTGTCGCAAAAAATTAAACAATTTAACGCGATTTGCTAGGGTTTGTACAGATTATTAGAAATTAAAAAATTAAGATTTCTTAATGACCTTACTCTTACTGATGCAATGAATAGCGAAGAGCTTGTTTATGGGTGGGGTGGTCAGGTTTCAATCTAAAGTCAACTGGTCGTAAAATTCAGATGCCATTGGAGGCGAGCCTCACTAAGTGCTTTTAAAGATCTTTTATCTATGCTCCAGTGATTTGAGGTGTGAAATTGCAATTAGTGAATTAGACCCTGTCTCCAAAGCACCCAACTAGGCTCTCTCACACCAACAATAAAGCACAAACTAATTTTTATTTTTCATGTCTTTGCAGCGTAAGATGGCTCATAATGTGGATCAGTGGTGTACATTCAAGGAGTTATTTTACAACTTCCAAAAAAAATATATTCCACTGAAAAGAAAAGGGTGTAAAAGAAAGGACAGTCATCCGTGGCTAAGTAAAGAAATTAAGGATAGTATTCGAATAAAAACAAGGGCATATAAGGTAGCGAAATCTAGTGGGAGGACAGAGGATTGGGAAAACTTTAAAAGGCAGCAAAAAATAACAAAAAGATTGATTAAGAAAGGGAAGATAGATTATGAAAGTAAATTAGCAAAAAATATAAAAACAGATAGTAAGAGTTTTTATAGTTATATAAAAAGAAAAAGGGTGGCTAAAGTAAATGTTGGTCCCTTAGAAGATGAGACCGGGAAATTAATGGTGGGAAATATGGAGATGGCAAAAACACTGAATGAATATTTTGTATCAGTCTTTACAGTAGAGGACACTAAGAATATCCCAACACTGGACAAACAGGAGGCTATAGGGGGAGAGGAGCTAAACACGATCAAAATCACTAAGGAAGTGGTACTCGGTAAAATAATGGGACTCAAGGCGGATAAATCACCTGGACCTGATGGCTTACATCCTAGGGTCTTGAGGGAAGTGGCGGTAGGGATTGTAGATGCATTGGTAATAATTTTTCAAAACTCCCTGGATTCCGCTAAGGTCCCGGCAGACTGGAAAACTGCTAATGTAACACCCTTATTTAAAAAGGGCAGTAGACAGAAGGCTGGTAACTATAGACCGGTTAGCCTAACATCTGTGGTAGGTAAAATTTTGGAGTCCGTTATTAAGGAAACAGTAACAGGACATTTGGATAATCATAATTTAATAGGACAAAGTCAGCATGGTTTTACGAAGGGGAAGTCATGTTTGACAAATTTGCTGGAGTTCTTTGAGGAAGTAACATATAGAGTGGATAAAGGGGAACCAGTGGACGTAGTGTATTTAGACTTCCAAAAGGCATTTGACAAGGTGCCACACAAAAGATTATTGCTTAAGGTAAAAAATCACGGGATTGGGGGTAATATTCTGGCATGGATAGAGGATTGGCTATCTAACAGAAAGCAAAGAGTTGGGATAAATGGTTCATTCTCAGACTGGCAATCAGTAACTAGTGGTGTTCCACAGGGGTCAGTGCTGGGTCCCCAACTCTTTACAATCTATATTAACGATTTGGAGGAAGGGACCAAGTGTAACATATCAAAATTTGCAGATGATACAAAGATGGGAGGGAAAGTAGTGAGTGAGGAGGACATAAAAAACCTGCAAGGGGACATAGACAGGCTAAGTAAGTGGGCAGAGATTTGGCAGATGGAATACAACACTGGAAAGTGTGAGGTGATGCACTTTGGCAGGAAAAATCCTAGAGCAATTTATTATCTTAATGGCAAGAAACTGGAGAGTACTGAAGTGCAAAGGGATCTGGGGGTCCTGGTGCACGAAACTCAAAAGGTTAGTATGCAGGTGCAGCAAGTGATTAAGAAGGCAAATGGAATGTTGGCTTTCATTGCTAGGGGGATAGAATATAAAAATAGGGAGGTATTGCTTCAGTTGTACAAGGTATTGGTGAGACCGCACCTGGAATACTGCATATAGTTTTGGTGTCCTTACTTAAGGAAAGACATCCTTGCTCTCGAGGCAGTGCAAAAAAGGTTCACTCGGTTAATCCCGGGGATGAGGGGGTGGTCATATGAGGAGAGGTTGGGTAGATTGGGACTCTACTCATTGGAGTTCAGAAGAATGAGAGGCGATCTTATTGAAACATATAAGATTGTGAAGGGGTTGGATCGGGTGGATGCGGGGAGGATGTTCCCGATGACGGGTGAGACTAGAACTAGGGGACATAGTCTTAGAATAAGGGGCTGCTCTTTCAAAACTGAGATGAGGAGGAACTACTTCACTCAGAGGGTGGTAGGTCCATGGAATATGCTGCCACAAAAAGCTGTAGAAGCTACATTATTAAATAAATTTAAAACAGAAATAGACAGTTTCCTAGAAGTAAAGGGCATTAAGGGTTACGGGGAGCGGGCAGGAATTTGGACATGAGTCTAGGTTCGGATCGGTCATGGCCCTGTGGGTAGTGGAGCGGGCCCAGGGACCGTGTAGCCTGATTCTGCTCCTATTTCGTGTGTGCAATTCTGTTAGATGCAGGAGATGGTTCTGTGATAGTAGATAGTAGATTGGCAGTTAGGATCAGATCAGCCATGATCTTATTGAATGGCGGAGCAGGCTCGAGGGGCCGATTGGCCTACTCCTGCTCCTATTTCTTATGTTCTTATGTTCTTATAATGCCCGTGAGCAGTCGAGGACCGGCGGAGGTGTGGTCTTTTGAAAGGAGTTCTGTACTGCTTTCCTCTCCTCCCATTAGCCAGGGAGCTGTCGGATCGTGTTTTGTGCAGATGACGCCCTCTTTCATAGAGCAGTGCCATGTGTGCAATGACCCCAGGCAGCAGAGAGCCAGGACCTTCTACAGGATAGCTGGATTCCCTGGGGTGCACATGGCACCGAAGGCACCAACCGAGCAGTCGCTGACTTCAATGACAGGAAGGGTTTCCAGTCCCAGGACTTCCAACTCATCTGTGATGCAAACCAGGCGTGACCTCGCTCACTGCTGCAAAGGGCAGCAGAGGGCAGATTCTGCAGGATATCTACATTGACTGCAGTGGCAGTACCTCAGCCTTACCTTCTTTTAACCACCTTACCAGGTAATATCACAGCACTTCATTCGCCCAATAGGGCATTGCTACGAAGCAGTATTTGAGCGAAGATGTGCACACCAAATGACTGCTGCCTTTCTTGAAAGATTGTCGTGACTATAAATAATATAGCACAAGATAAATATTTCAAGCAAAACATTTATTTTGTTTACAGAAAAACAACATTTGTGCTCCAATTGTAAGACCTACTCTTTCTTGGCACCATGCTTTCGCACCCCTCCTCAACCCGTACCTAACTGAGCCTTCATATCTCCTATTGAGATGGTGCGCCTTAATGCTCTGTGAGGGCCTATAACATGAGGATTGCTCCTCAGTCCAGTATAAGCACTATATTAACATGTATGTAAACATTTTTAGTGTCCTGATTTGCGAGGAGGTATGGGTATCCTCATGGCTTTGCTCTGTAGGAGGAGGAGGATCAGAGGAGGTAAAACCAAACAGGTGCAGTTGTATCTTAGACTCTCCATCAGCACTTGTGTTAGCAGGTCTAGGCTCTCGTTTCTGGACACCAGAAGCCAGTCTTCAACCAATTCGATTCACTCCACGTGATATCAAGAAACGGCTGAGCGCACTGGATACAGCAAAGACTATGGGCCCCAACAACCGGACACGTGAGTTCAAGTTCCACCATGGCAGCTGGGGAATTTAAATTCAGTTAATTAAATAAATCTGGAATTCAAAAGCTAGTATCAGTAACGGTGACCATGAAACTACCGGATTGTCGTGAAAACCCATCTGTTTCACTAATGTCCTTTAGGGAAGGAAATCTGCCTGGTCTGGCCTATATGTGGCTCCAGACCCACAGAAATGTGGTTGACTCTTGGCCAAGCAAGCCACTCAGTTTAGGGATGGGCAATAAATGCTGGCCTTGCCAGTGATGTCCACATCCCATGAACGAATTAAAAATAAAATCCTGGCTGTAGTGCTGAAGACAGTCCATGTTCGCATGCAGCAAGACCTGGACAACATTCAGGCTTGGGCTGATAAGCGGCAAGTAACATTCGTACCACACAGGTGCCAGGCAATGACCATCTCCAATAAGAGAGAATCTAGCCACCTCCTCTTGACATTCAACGGCATTGCCATCACCAAATCCCCTACCATCTACATCCTGGGGGTCATCATTGACCAGAAACTTAACTGGACCAGCCACATATATTCTCTGGCTACAAGAGCAGGTCAGAGATTGGGTATTCTGCAGCGAATGTCTCATCTGCTAACTCCCCAAAGGCTTTCCACCATCTACAAGGCACAAGTCAGGAGTGTGATGGAATACTCTCCACTTGCCCAGATGAGTGCAGCTCCAACAACACTCAAGAAGCTCGACACCATCCAGGACAAAGCAGCCCGCATGATTGGCACCTCATCCACCATCTTAAACATTCACTTCCTCCACCACTGGCGCACCGTGGCTGCAGTGTGCAACATCTACAAGATGCACTGCAGCAACTTGTCAAGGCTTCTTCGACAGCACCTCCCAAACCCCCGACTTCTACCACCTAGAAGGACAAGGACAGCAGGCGCATGGGAACACCACCACCTGCAAGTTCCCCTCCAAGTCACACGTGATCCTGACTTGGAAATATATCGCCGTTCATAGTCGCTGGATCAAAATCCTGGCACTCCCTCTCTAACTGCACTGTGGGAGTATCTTCACCTCACAGACTGCAGCGGTTCAAGAAGGCGGATCACCAGCACCTTCTCGAGGACAATTAGGGTAGGCAATAAATGCTGGCTTTGCCAGTGACGCCCACATCCCATGAATGAATAATTTAAAAAATGACTGCTTTAGCTTGGATCCCCAGGTCACAGTCACTGCATTTATGAGCATAGCTGTGACCTCAGTTAATGGTTGCTCTGCTTCAGAGGGCTCGAGAGGGGCCATATTTCCATAACAGACTGCAGCTCAGTAAGGGGAGGTGTCGGGCACTATATAGATGTGGGTTATGAGCTCCTCCATAAATGTCCCAAAATGTGTAGGCTGTTTGTCACAGTTTAAAATGACTGAAGTGCTGATGTTGAGTTACCAAACTGCCTTTGTAGATGGACCTTATTTCCTACAGCCAGCAGGTTGTATTTCCTGCAATTGCACCTGCATTTGCTCCTTCTCACTCCCGCGCTTGCTTCACCAAGTGCTGCTTTTTGAAACTCATGAACTGACTCTTCCCTTCTGCAATAGATATATTTGTAATTGTGCTTGCAACTATAGGATTGAGTGAGAAAAGGTGCTGTGACGTGCACAGTTGAGGCTGTGCATTGAGTTTTGGAACCGCCTAGAAGAGCAGAGGAATAATATATCTTAGAATGCACGTAGTAAGAAACATAACGTCACGTGGCAAGAGATTGTGTTCGGCTGAAAAACTGCCTGTGTGTGAGGAAGTGAATAAGATAAGGAATGAAAAGCAAAGGATACTATTACCCATGAGTTTGAGGAAGTTTTCTGACCTCCCCCTCACCCTCCCCATTCTCTTTATTGCCTCTATGGCCAAACTTTACATGGCCTTTTCCACATCCTGAGAACAAATTTAAAAAAAAAACCTGCTCCGGGACCCTGCGGACTGAAGTGTCGAGTGATACAATTTGGTAGGAAGAACGAGGAGAGGCAGTATAAACTAAAGGGTATAATCCTAAAGGGGGTGCATGAACAGAGAGTTCCGGGGGTATATGTGGACAAATCGTTGAAGGTGGCAGGGCAGGTTGAGAAGCAGTTAAAAAAGCATACGGGATCCTGGGCTTCATAAATAGAGGCATAGAGTACAAAAGCAAGGAAGTTATGATGAACCTTTATAAAACACTGGTTCGGCCTCAACTGGAGTATTGTGTCCAATTCTGGGCACCGCACTTTAAGAAGGATGTGAAGACCTTAGAGAGGGTGCAGAAAAGATTTACAAGAATGGTTCCAGGGATGAGGGACTTCAGTTACATGGATAGACTGGAGAAGCAGGGGTTCTCCTCAGAGCAGATATGGTTGAGAGGAGATTTGATAGATGTGTTCAAAATCATGAGGGATCTAGACAGAGTAGAGAGAGAGAAACTGTTCACATTGGCAGAAGGGTCGAGAACCAGAGAACACATTTAAGGTGATTGGCAGAAGAACCAAAGGCAACATGAGGAAAAACTTTTTTATGCAGCGAGTGGTTAGGATCTGGAATTCACTGCCTGAAAGGGTGGTGGAGGCAGATTCAATTGTGGCTTTCAAAAGGGAATTGGATAAGTACCTGAAGGAAAAAAATTGCAGGGTTACGGGGAAAGGGCGGGGGAGTGGGTCTAGCTGAAGTGCTCTTGCAGAGAGCCGGCACAGGTTCGACAAGCCGAATGGCCTTCTGTGCTGTGTAGAATTCGCAAAATTATCGCGATTTTATAAAAATAAGAAGGAGACATAAAGTTTCGTATAAACCGCTTTATTTCAGCAGAATGCTGTCAGGTTTCAAAACGGACACAAACAGCTTGTAAAATGGCCACCACGCCTCGTGGCAGAAAGTTCTAGACTTTCAGTAGGCAGACAAGATGGCGTTTCAATAAACATTTCAGCAAGATCGGACAGGACTCAGCACATTTGAGATAATGACAAGACGTGATGGGTTTGCATTTTAAACATAAATACTGGAATCGGTCTTCCAGGTGCAAACAAGGGCTATTGTACTGAGCGATCAAGGACCCATCCAAAGACATTAATATGCAAAATCCCCACGGCTCTACGATGAGAGAGCCGTTCGCGGGTACTCACAGCAAGCATTTGGAAGCCCCAAAACCCCTCCAGGGAAACTACTAGCCGGTTCCACAATGGGAGAAATATTAACGGGTACTCAGACAGTTACAAGTGTCACCGAAACCCATTAAAGACTGAGATCACCCCATACAAGAAGTTTGAGCGCCAAAACCTGACAAAAGATAGACATTAAGATTGGGCGGGAAAATAGGAATTACAGCACTATAACTGTAAAGTACAACCGTCCATCTTTCTCTTGCTGCTTTGACTCGCTGGAAGGCTGCTGAACTCCTATTCTTTTGCCTGACGACGCTGGACTCTGATCCGCTAGGATCAACCTCGTGGCTTGCCGCGAAGATCTGTGGAGAACTGGGCTGTGAGGCCTGGAGGCGGGCGCACCATCCCGAGGAGTCGGTAAACGGTGTTGGAACCGAAGGCCCGAGAGGAGATGAGATGAGATGAGATGAGAAGAAGACTACACGTGTCGCCGCGGTCAGTAAGCCCCGACCGCGCCTAAAAATATAAGGACCATTTTCGAATTCTATCGGCTACTCCACAACTGGCCCGAGAAGACTATTCTTCGAGTTCTACCGACAACTGGTGTAGGACACAGGAAGACTCTTTTTTGAGTAGTATCAGAACTCCGAGGTCAACACAGATCTTCATGACAGCAGACGGTCCAGCCTGCTAGCCGGAGCAGAAGCGAGTAAACAAGTGGGGTACAGAGACCCCTGATCAACACGTGGATAGTCAGGTGCTGCGGTAAACACATCCGAGCAGAGTTTTGGAATTCTCCGAGTTATCACGAGTGGTGAGCATGAGTCTCGATCCTACAAATCTAGATTAGGACAGGTATTGATAGAGGAGGGTTTAAGTTTTAAGGATAATTATAATGTGTGTCCCCTTTTACGATGTGTCGTGCGCTCCTCGTTTCCCTAAAATTAGTTTCATAACTGTGTGTAAGATTGTACTGTCATTAATCTGTGCTTATGACATGTATCTCGTAATCTTGAATAATATGCAATAAAGATTTTCCATTTCGCACTATTCAACCGGGTCTACCTGAGTTTTCTCTGCATTATTGCTCTCGCACCTAAGTCCAGTGTCAGAACCGTAAGGGCGAGTGGGTCGAACCACTCACAGGTGTCTAGTGTTACCAGGCTGGCTGGAGACCAGAACAGGCAACAAGGCCTAACCCCGCACTAGCACCCAGGCTAAGCACAGAGCCACGCGTCACCCCTTACAGCTGCAACCATTCTATGATTCTAGGGCCGCGATTTTGCCGGCGATCAGAGGGTGGGTTCGGAGGCGGGTCCGCTGTTAAATTTGAAATGATTGATGGTGGGTTAACCCACCGCGAACCCACCTCCATGTGAGTTTCCAGAGTGTCGGGTCTGCGATTTCAGAACAGACCCGACACCTAGCGGCAGGGGAGACATTTAAGATACTTAACTGCTTGTTAACTGCTATTTTGCCAGCCGCCTTCTATTTTCCCACAATTTCAATGGGTTTCATGACGTTCGGAGATCACCTCAGGTAAGTATGTCGGCAGTTCCAACGAGCTGAATAGTTCAGAGCTGCAACTGCAGTATAAAAGCTAAACTCTCACATCTGTTCACTTTTAAATGTCAGAGGTTGCTGATTTCAGGATTTGGAAAGAAAGACTTGCATTTATATAGCGCCTTTCACGACCACCGGACATCTCAAAGCGCTTTACAGTCAAGGAAGTACTTTTGAAGTGGAGTCATTGTTGTATTGTGGGACACGCGGCAGCCAATTTGTGCACAGCAAGGTCCCACAAACAGCAATGTGATAATGACCAGATTATCTGTTTTTGTTATGTTGGTTGAGGGATAAATATTGGCCAGGTCACTGGGGATAATTCCCCTACTCTTCTTTGAAATAGTGCCATGGGATCTTTTACGTCCACCTGAGAGAGCAGACAGGGACTCGGTTTAACATCTCATCCGAAAGACGGCACCTCCAACAGTGCAGCACTCCCTCAACACTGCACTGGAGTGTCAGCCTAGCTTTTTATGTGCTCAAGTCCCAGGAGTGAGACTTGAACCCACAACCTTCTGACTCAGAGGCGAGTGTGCGACCAACTGAGCCACAGCTTATCTGTATTGAGGCTGTAAGTGTGAGTTGTAAACTCTATATGCACCGTCACCTCCTTGGAATAACCTCTCTCCCCATTGACTGACTGCTTATAACATCTCATCCTCAACTGCCACTTATAACCGTGATGTGGAGATACCGGTGTTGGACGGGGGTGGACAAAAGTGAGAAGTCGCACAACACCAGGTTATAGTCCAACAGCTTTATTTGAAATCACAAGCTTTCGGAGCACTGCTCCTTCGCCTGACGAAGGAGCAGCGCTCCGAAAGCTTGTGATTTCAAATAAAGCTGTTGGACTATAACCTGGTGTTGTGCGACTTCTCACTTTTGGCCACTTATAACAGCAGAATGGGAACCATTTATACTCTGTCATCCTGGTCCTCAGAATCTGAAGAGGATCAGCTGCAGCAGCAGCAGAACCAGGCACACCAGCATCACCAACTACAAGAGCGCCAACCTTCTCCTCAACCACCTGATGCTGCACAGGGCAGAGGGCGTCAGCGCAGGGCTGCACTGCGCCACAGGAGATACCCCAACACAGGGATTACAGGCAGAGGATGAGCTTCCTCAACATGACTGAGCAGCAGTGCCAAAGGAGACTGAGACTTTCGCAAGAGGTAGTCGCAGACATTTGCACAATGCTCGATCAGGACCTGCAGCCCAGAGGAGCAGGTGGTCACGCCTTACCAGTGGCTGTCAAAGTCACCACTGCCCTCAACTTCTTGGCGTCAAGGTCCTTCCAGGGACCAGCAGCAGACATTAGCGGCATCTCCCAGCTGGCCACCCACAGATGCATCATGCAGGTTACCCTCTTTGCCAAGTCCGCCAATTACATCCATTTTGATGAGGCAAATGTTACCGAGCGGGCGCTAGGCTTTGTCAATCTGGCTGGCCCCCCATGGGTGCAGGGCATCATCGGCTGCACACATGTGGCCATCAGGGCACCCCATCATAACCCAGCAGTATTTGTCAACCGTAAAGGCTTCCACTCCCTTAACGTGCAGCTGGTGTGGAACCATAGGAAGAGCATCATGCATGTGTACGCCAAGTTCCCTGGCAGCTGCCATGACTTTTACATCCCGCGCCAGTCCACTGTCACTCAGCTCTTCGCGCCACCAAACGAACTTTCCGGCTGGCTCCTTGGAGACAAGGGCTATCCCCTGAAGACGTGGTTAATGACACCGTTGAGGAGGCCATCAAACGAGCCTGAGGAGCGTTACAATCAAAGCCACATTTCCACCAGAAGTGTCATAGAGCAAACAATAGGGTTGCTCAAAATGCGCTTCAGATACCTGTACAGGTCTAGCAGAGCCCTACTGTACGCACCAGCCAGGGTCTCGAGAATCATCGTTGTCTGATGTGCCCTGCACAACATCGCACTGCAGCGCTGCATGAGGAACAAGGCGCAGAGCACACAGCGTCTTCAGTGGAAGAGGAGGAGGAGGACGAGCAGTATGAGGTTTCAGATGAGGAATACCTGGAGGAGGCGGCTGACCCATTGCGGCCAGCACACAAGCACATTGCTGCCCGTGATGCCAGGGATGGCCTAATCAATGCCAGATTCACCTAAATCTATGCAGCACAGACATGTGGCTGCCACATGCACATAAAGGTTGGCATGACCACACTTCAACACCATAGAGCATCTCTACAATGAACTGTGCATTCCTTGAACTGTCATCACCATTGCTGGACATAAAAGGCACCCTCACCCTTCACTGTGCCACTTCAAATTGTGAGCACACATATGGCAATGAATTCAAACATTCACACAACATTACTTTATTACAACAAAATAAAAGAACAGAAATTTAACATTGATTTATAGCAAAACACCCAAGTGATTACCCTTGTGACTATTTATGTGGGAGCTTTCTTTTACGCGTGCTTGAATGTGGTGCTACCGCCTGCTTAGACGCCTTTGGCGGTCGTCCTCTGGGTTTTGGAGCCTGTGAGGGCCCTGCCAAAGTCTGCTCCTCCTGCTGCTGTGCAGGGACAGACTCGGCCATCACTGTTCGGGGAGGCATCTGTGGCTCTGATGGGTTGGCAAGGTGATTGCAGTTTGAGCGCTTGGAGAGGAGCCCCCACTTCCATGTCACTTCCCACCATCATCCCTCTCATGGGCCACCTGCACTTCTCTGCTAGCAAGTAGCTGGAGAGCACCTTGCAGCACATCTGTGGGGCCATGAGGTCCCGTGTCTGTACTGACATTTCTCATAACAAGGACGTCCATGAACCTTTGGTTTCTCTCCTTAATAGATGCCCATCTATCCTCCGTAGCTGACCATCCATTTAGAAGCGATTTATGTCCTCCATGAAGGTGACCATCCTTTCCATGGCAGTACCTACATTTGCCAGTGCTTGTACCATGGCGTTGCTCATCTTTGAGATGGACTCCTCCATTCTCTGCACACTTGCAGTCACCATGGTTGCAAACCCAGTCAGGGCCTCCTGCACTTGTTTCTGAAACTCCAGGACCGCTCTCTTTCTGGATGGCCCCTGAGCTCAGCGTCTACATGCAGCCGAGCAGAGCTAAGAGTGTCCTGCGGCCTCCGATGAGGGCTCTCCACTGCTGTCCCTGTCTCCACCATCTGCTCTTGCTCACTTGCGACTTGTGATACACCAGGTGACAACACTACTCTGTCTTGCATATTACCCACCGAGGTGTGTGTCTCTGCGCTGGTGCTGGGTGCACTCATTTCTGCTGACGCTGCTCCCTCAGAGGCTGAAGCATCCTCTGAGGAGTCCTCTTGCTCTTCCTCCTGGACTGTAGGGAGGGGAGCTCTTGATGGTCCTGGGGCAGAGTAAAGAAATGTGTTAGACATGTGATATGTAGATTGCAGACACATCCTATTGTGCACATGATGAGCATTCAATTGCTATTGACATCAGATCCTATATGAGTCACTCATGAATGCCAAATAAGATGGATGGAAAATAATTATGTCACCAGGTTGTTCGACTGAGCCCCTCTCTCCGTCCCCCACTTCAGGCTGGTCAACTGTTCCTGCAGTGTCGAGAGCTGCCTCCTCAGCGTGTGTGAGCTGAGGCAACGATGTTGGTCCTCCTCCTGTTCTCTCCCTCTTCCTCTTTTATTGTGGACTCTCTTTTCCTGCAATGAGGGAAAGAAGTGCAGTTTTAGTGAGAGTGGTGGAATGAGTGTAAAGAATGGATAGGATAGATGTTTAGAGGGAGACTATGATGGAGTGGGGTGCCAATACCAAGTTTCCTCCTTTTCAGTTGTTAGTTGTTATCATTGCATAACATTGAGGGTGAGTGTAAAGGGTACAGAGTAAGATGGGGATGTGATTCTGTACATAGGGAGAGAGGGATGGGTGATGGTGCAAGGGATGTTGGGGTGAGTTAGGATGTGCAAGAGTAGGGTTGGCAATGCAGAGTGATGGGGATGTGATGACAGGCACAGCAGAATTAAGGTAAGTATGCTTTTATACTCACTTTTCCTGAACACGAGATCAATGAACCTCTTCCTACATTGGACCCAAGTGCGAGTAAACACACACCTTGCATTGACCTCCTCATCTATTTGCAGCCAGGCTGCCTTTTTCTCTTGTGAGATGGTTTCCTTCTTCCATCCCCAGGGAATAGTACCTCCCTGCGTCTTCTGACTCCCTCCACAAGAACATGGAGGAAATCATCGTTGAAGTGTGGAGCAGCCTTTGGTCTCTCTGCAGTCATAATTCAAAGCACCAGCACTAAGCAGCATCAAAACCGAAGTGAGAGCAAATGGGGACATGGCCCCCTTAAATATACCGGCTGCAAACGCATCATCAGAGGAGCTCAGCAGACCCGCACCTAGTGATTAGGCCAGGTAATGCGCACGACGGGCTTAACAAGCCCAATTAACAGAAAATTGTTTGCGCAGAGCGGCTGGAGCCGGGAGCGGGACCGGAACCTGCCAACTACGTCTCCCGCCGCGAACCCGCCTCCGCTGGGAAAATCCAGCCTATGATTCTTTGTGAGTTTCTGGGGCAGTCTGAAGATTAAAGAAGAGTCATAACGATGAAAGTTTAAGTATTTTCCTCCCTCTCCTCAGGAACTTTCGGTCTTGGGGCCTTCTGCATTCCATTCAACTATTTACATGGTGTAATTCAATAGATATTTATTCACAGAAATGTGATCATAGTGAAAATTTCCCTTTAATTGTCAATTTTACAAAGCATCTAAGAAGCTTAATATAAAGTTTGTAATTGATGCAGCAGGAAAAAGAACATACCTACATTTATGTAGCACCTTTCAGATAAAATGTTCAAAGTCCTAAAGCATTTCATAGCTGATGAATTACTTCTGCAAATTCTTTAGGCAAATGTAGCAGCCAGTTTCACACAGCAAAGTCCCACAAACAGGAAATGAGAGTTAAACTGTTTTAGTGGTGTCGGTTGAGTGGCGCTGATGGCCAGGTCACCAGGAGAACTGTCTGCTTTTCTTCAAATAGTGCGATCGGATTTTTTTGTGTCCATGTAAACAGGAAGTCAAGGCCTAGGTTTAACACATCATCTGAAAGGCAACATCTCTGACAATGTAACATTCCCTCAGTAGTACACTGAACTTTCAGCCTAGATTATGTACTTAAGTCCTGGAGTTGGGCTTGAACCCGTACCGTCAGAACCAGAAGCAAGAGTGGTACCGCTCAGCCAAGGCAAAATTATCCCTCCTGTGATTTACATATTCCATTGGAACTATGACCTAAACTTGCATTATTCTTGTTCTATAATGTTTTGTGAACTTCTGAAATGCTGGCTGAATTTTTTCAAGAATCAGTTTGTAGCTTGCCTGTGTATTCCCTACCTGTGCAACCTGGCAGTCATTTGCAGTCATGAGTGTAAACCCAGTGAGTAAAGGAGAAACAAACCTAAAAGGAACATATGGACACCAATAGGTCAAACAGGCTTTGAAATTCCTTGGTTCTTGCTCTGTTATTGGAAATAAGCGAGACGTACAGTTGCTGACTACTGCCAGTGTTGACCCTGTCAGGAATCCTGGGGTTAGCTAAATTGAATATTGCTGGGTGGGGTAAGGATGTGGGTCCTGCCAGCAATTGAGTATTTGCATCGGGTGGCATCCAGAAAACTCATATAGGGGGAATGGAGTCGTGCTGTAATAGGCCTGCATTAACTTAAAGGGGCTAGATCCTTTTGAATACTGAACCTCTGGTATCTGTGCAAGGAACTAATTGAGGTCTTTAAAATGATAAAAGGATTTGCTACAGTAGATTACTGAGAAACAATTTCCAGAACAAAGGGGCATAATCTTAAAATTAGAGCTAGGTCATTTAAGAGTGAAATCAGGAAGCACTTTTTCACACAAAGGGTTGTGGTAATCTGGAACTCTCTTCCTTGAGAAGGCTGTGGATGTTGGGTCAAATGAAATTTTCAAAACTGAGATCAACAGATTTTTGTTCGATAAAGGTCCAAAGGCAGGTAAATAGAGTTGAGGTACAGATCAACCATGATCTCATTGAATGGCAGAGTAGGCACAAGGGACTGAATGACCCACTTCTGTTCCTATGAACCAAATGAAGTCCTGCAAACTTTTCAGAGTATGTTGTGGAAGTGTTATTAACAGAGATGGTGGGGAAGGTGGCAGGGAGCCAATACATCCAGTTGCTCATTCTATCTGGAAGAAGTTGGCAATGGCTGTGAGTGACCCTAAGACCCCCGTCCAATGTCGGAAAAAGTTAAATGATCTGACTAGGGCAGCTAAGGTAAGATGACCCAGCCAAGTTCCATGAATGCTTTATCATATCTGCAGTGTATGTCATCAGTCATTGCCCTCAATGTTCAGTCGCAGCCCTATGAGGGTTCAATGTGCACTATTCATCCATTACTCTCCAAGAATAGATCATGCTTCACAGCCTGCCATGCTTTCTCATTGAAGCCTCACCTCCCATATCCTTGATCCCTTCCAGCTACTATTATTCCACTCCATTTTTGAATGCTTACATCATGCAAGGAGTAAGATTTGGAGCTTTGTAGTGAAGTTGCACTTTGCATTCTTCTTGCAGGGGAAGACGAGAGCAGCAGGGTACAGAGGAGGCCACCCTCATATACAAGTTCTAACCTCATAATAGGGGAGAAGCTATTACTCCTCAGGACACATTCTACCCATTCTGTGGGCAATGGAGGTGGTGCCTACAGTTAGTTCATGGTGACAATCTACATATTTACTCTAACAGGAAATTGCACAAACTGTATTCCCTGGAATTTAGAAGGTTAAGGGGTGATTTGATCGAAGTTTTCAAAATATGAAGGGGAACTGTTAGGGTAGATAGAGAGAAACTATCTCTGCTGGTTGGGGAGTTTAGGACTACGGGGCATTGTCTAAAAATTAGAGCCAGGCCTTTCAGGAGTGAAGTTAGGAAACACTTCTACACACAAAGGGTGATAGAAATTTAGAACTCTCTTCTGCAAATGGCAACTGATGCTAGGTCAATTGTTAATTATAAATCTGAGATTGATAGATTTTTGTTAACCAAAGGTATTAAGGGATATGGGGCAAAGGTGAGTCTATGGAGTTAGGTCACAGAGCAGCCAGGATCTCATTGAATGGCGGAACAGGCTCGAGGGGCTAAATGGCTTACTCCTGTTCCTATGTTCCTAAAAATAGACCGCTCTTATGCATGCATTCTTCTGTCACTCCTAAATGTGGTGTAGTGGAATCCTACTATGCCCCAACACCTTTTCTAACCTCTGTTCCTCTTCTCTCTTTCCAGAATCTGCACAGCAGGAAATGGAAGAGGAGAACAAAGTACCAGGTCCCTCCACTTCTGGGAACGCAACCACAACCTCACCTGTGCCATCATTCACCCTCTCACTACCACTCGCCAGCTCTGGAAATCCACCCAGGGAAAAATGACAGTATAGATGGGGACTTAGCACTGGATAATGCGAAGAGCATAATGAAGCCAGAGGTGGCAGTAATGACTTCGCTAGATAAGACTTTTGAAAGAAAAGATATATCCCCATCAGCATTCTTCGGTAGCAGGGGCCCTTGAAGTCAGCATCTGAGTCCTCTATAGCAGAGCTAGAATGTTCTCTCACCGTAGAGTGAGCTGGCACCCATGGTGTCCTATCACCCTGCCCTAGTTCCTGCACGCTTGTTCCCGATGATTTACCATGTGAAGGCATCTCTCACCTAGCCTTTAAAGTACGTGTAGTGCTAGTATCTGAGTTGGTATTTGTGAGGATGAGATCCAGTGATGCTGCATTATCAGGAAGGCTGGCCTCCTCTTCGTCAAATGGCAGAGGTATGTCCACATCTTCAGCAGCTGAAATGAAAGAGTGTAAAGGGAGAGCAGAGAAAGAGAAGTGGTTGATGAAAGTTTCTGCAGTTCGTCATGCAGAGTGGGTAGGGTGTGATAGAAGTAATAAGGGAAAAGGAGGATAAGGTGTCAAGGTGTGCGACATCTCCTCCAGTGTTGCTAGTTGCCACGGCTATAATTCTGCCCCTGCCAGTGATGGCCAGCATGCTTTCTTTGAAGGGGAATGGGATGCGCGGGTGGGCTAGGCTTCATCCGCTGGCGGCGTGCTGTCTGGAGTTGTGCATGACCTTCTGCAAGAAAGAAGGGAGTGTGATATGGGGTAATTTAACCCCAATAACTGGTGGGTTTAGGTCGGGTGGGAGGTTAAAATGTTAAAAATCTGAATCAGGATCCCAACACGCCTCGAACCCGCCCACTTCCATTTTTAACATAGGCAGGATGAGGGGCGGGCGACCAATCCGCTCTCAGGAGGTAGGTCGGTCGTGCCTCCATTTTACAGAGTTTTTATTTTTAACCCATGTCCGCTGGGTTTCCCAGGCCACAGGAAACCTGGCAGGTAAAAGGAGGCGAGAAGGGCCAGATCCTTTCGGTAAGTGCCTTTACGGCACTGCTTGTGGGGCAGGAGGAGCAGGAGTGTTTCCTACAGGCCCAACAAGCTAACCTGTAAATAAGCTCCCAATCTCCCCACGATCACCGACTCTAAACCGAGCCCCCCATCTCATCCACGATCTCCGATTTCTCCCCGACCCGTCCCCCGATCACCAAACACACTCCCTCCCGATCTCCCCCCCCCCCCATGATCTCTACCCCCAGCCACTACAAAAGGAGCTGTGTCCCGCCCGACAGGCAGCCAAGCCTGTCACTCAGGCTGGCTTCTGGGTGGGGAATCTGTTTTAAAAAAACACGCACGCCACGGATTTAAAACTCAGGCGCGTTTGGGGAAACCCGACTTCCCATTGGCAGAGATCTCGGGGTGGGCTCAGACCACGGGAGGGAAGAGAGATCGCAGGAGGGTCCAAGAGATTAAGGGTCAAGCATCGGCTCCCGCCTCTCTTTAGCTGCCGGGCTTCCCAAGCTTTGGGAAATCTGGCCCGCAGCTGTTAAATTCAAATTGATAATAAAATCTGAGGCACGCAGCCTCATTTAAATATTATAATTACTGACCCATCTCTGCAGAGCGGGTTACTCGTCCAACCCCAAACCCGCCCCGGTTAAACTGGAAGTTCACAGCAGGGTTGGGGTCAGGTTCCCTATTTTTTTCAAATTTAGCCCCATCTCCCGCCCATCATGGTGGGGGCAGTGGTGATGGTTAATATTACTTCCATAGACATAGAGGGAATATGGTTGAAGTTTTTAATTAGATGAAGGGATTGGATAAAATCCAGTTAGAGCACTTATTTTTCGATGGGTAAGGGTGGTAGGACTAGCCAGAGAATCACTTGCAAAGGAGTTGCCCGAGAATCATCCTTGGCCCATTCCTATTTCTCATCTGCATGCTGCTCCTTGGCGACATCATTCCAAATCACAATGCCAGGTTCCATATGTACGCTGACGACACCCCAGCTCTACCTCACCACTACCTGTCTCGACCCCTCATGCCTCACTGCCTGTTTGGCATCCGTTTCTGGTTGAGCAGAAATTTCCTCCAACTAAATATTGGGAAGACTGAAGCCATTGTCTTCGGTCCCGCCACAAACTCCGCTCCCTAGCCACCGACTCCATCCCTCTCCCTGGCAACTGTCTCAGGCTGAACCAGACTGTTTGCAACCTTGGTGTTATATTCGAACCTGAGATGAGCTTGCGACCACATATCCGCTCCATCACCAAGCCCGCCTACTTCAACCTCCATAACATCGCCCGACTTCGCCCCTGCCTCAGCTCATCTGCTGCTGAAACCCTCATACGTGCCTTTGTTACCTCTAACCTTGACTATTCCAATGCTCTTCTGGCCAGCCTCCCATCATCCACCCTACATAAACTTGCGCTTATCCAAAACTCTGCTGCCTGTATCCTAACTCGCACCAAGTCCCGTTCACCCATCACCCTCTACGCTCGCTGACCTACATTCGCTCCCGGTGCGGCAACGCTTCGATTTAAAAATTCTCGCCTTGTTTTCAAATGCCTCCATGGCCTCGCCCCTCCCTATCTCTGTAACATCCTCCAGCCCTACATCCCTCCAAGATTTCTGCGCTCCTCCAATTCTGGCCTTTTGCGCATCCCTGATTTTAATCACTCCACCATTGATGGCTGTGCCTATAATATTCAGAGGTAAAAAGTTATGTTAGATGCCAGGAAATATTCTATTTACAGAGAATCATCAGCCTCTAAGACATGCTGAGACATATGGTGAGTACGGAGTTGCTACAGACTTTTGTAAAAGGGACTTGATAAGTTCCTCAGCGAAGAAGACATTTCCATTTCTAAGGGATAGGTTGCTAGTTAGTTGTAGTAATGAGGAGTCCTGGGCTACTACAATCTCCTAGAGCTTGCTTTAGGAACGTAGAGAGAAATTTTTCAGCTTTTTTCCTGAATTGCCAGCAAGTTTTTTTTCCAGACTTCTTTTGACCAGGACAGAGTACGATAAGGGAGTGCTTCCTGCTGATTACCACCTGCCGCCCTCCCTCAGCTGATGAATCAGTACTCTTCCATGTTGAACACCACTTGGAGGAAGCACTGGGGCACAGAATGTACTCTGGGTGCAGGACTTCAATGTCTATTATCAATTGTGGGGCTGAATTTTGCCGGCGTTCAGAGTGCAGGTTTGGAGGCGGGTCCCCTGTCAAAATCGAAATGATTGACAGCGGGTTGGGAGCCCGCTCCGAACCCGCCTCCATGTAAGTTTCCAAAGTGCCGGGTCTGCGAATTCAGAACAGACCCGACACCAAGCGGCGGGGGACGTATTTAAGATAGTTAAATGCTTGTTAAACACTTGTTAACTACTATTTTGCCAGCATATTTCTATGTTACCACTTTTTTTTTTTCCAAGGTTCACGTTCAGAGATCACGTCAGGTAAGTAGGTCGGGTTCTCTATGTGTCTCCATTGCTGTGAATAGGTGACAGCTGCAAAAGTGGTATGAAAGCTACCATTTCACAGCTGGTCCCTTTCCAATGTCAGAAACTTGAGCCTTTAGGACTTGGAAGACACTTTTGAGCTGTATGCAGTTTGGAAGTGTTTAAAGTAAACTCTCTATCCACTGTCACCTCCTTGGAGCAAGCTCTCACCATTGGCAGTTCACTTCTGTGATCTCAATTTCAGCTGCTATCTATTCCAGCAACATTGGTGCACTTGAAAAAATCTCACCTTGGTCCTCTGAATCCCTCCACGATCAGCCGCAACACCAACATCACCAGGCACACCAACATCACCAACCTTCTCCGCAATCATCTGATGCTGCACAGAACACAGGCCATCAGCACCCAACCACATTGCTGCCTGGAAGGCCAGCGATGGAATCACCATGGTCAGATTTACTTCACTTGACGCTGTACATCCTGGCTGCCACATGATTGGCCAACTTGACACCACCCCACACCAGCACCATAAAGCATCCCTACATGTCCAAGCCGTTCCTTTCACGCTCTTCACATTTGTGGGGGGGGGGGGGGAAATTATGTCTCGACATTCAGTGGAACTCACCAAGACACTTCCGAAAGGTGAGCACAGATCTGTTCAATCAGGAAAAGTGTTGAAAATAAAGATTTCAATGTTTGATAACACATTAACAGAAAAATTTCATGAACATTGCATAAGACACCCAAGTGCCTACCCTTGTGTGTTGTTAGTTGGTATGATTGGACTAGGATAAGAGTAAGTGTGAGGGGTGGCTAGTGAGATGGGGAAGTGATAATGTAGATAGAGGGATGGGTGGAGATGCAAGGTAAGTTGGTGTGAGTAAAGATGTGCAGGAGTAGGGTAGGGAAGGCAGAGTGAAGGGGATGTGATGAGTGGCACAGCAGGATGAGATTGAGTGTGGCTTGGCAGTAACGTTTCCTGATCTGCTCAGATCATTGAAAGGTTTGCATCACTGCAGCCTGGTCCTCCTGATGACATCCCTGCTTGTGTCTTCCTGTTCAATGTGCAACCAGGCTGCGTTGATGTCCTGGGGAGGTCTCTTCCGCCCATGGGAAGGGAAGAGATATTAATTGGCCGGGAATCTGAGGCAATCCTGCTCCTCCTGGCCCCACAAAAGAAAGTAAAAAAACTCACCTTTCAGAGTCTCTTCTCCTGATTTGCTTCAGCCTGACGGGAAAGCTGCAGCAGCTTCCCTGCTCAAGGCTGAGTTAAAATGCCGTTGAGCTTCGATTGACTTCATTGTACTCCGACTAGCATATTTAAAGAAGAACCCCGCCGGCTTCAGGCAGGTGCCTTTGCTACCTGCTCAGAAGAGCAGGTTAACATTGGGCATGGCAGGATCCAGGCACTTTCTGGTGGGCGGGTAGAGTTAAAACCTCCCCCTTTGTGTGCAGTGCGAATTGAGGAGGGATCTTGCAAAATGGATTCCTGACAATTTACCATTCCTTGCACATCTGTTTCATGCTGGTGGGCCTCATTTTACTGGCTGGAAAGTCCACTCCTAATTTTTCCAGCAGCACATCCCCAAAATGTGGGAGATTTCCATGCTAATCAAAAAATGTACAAAATTGGGCCCCATTTAAGGGCCATCAGATTTTCAAAAATGTGGATTCATTTACATGCATAAACACCAATGAGAAAAAAAAGCCGGTTCATCTCTCGCACTAGTGCTTATGAGATCCGCCCTTTCCTGGAGTTTGCTTCCCCTGTGGCAAGTCACATGTCACTGATGCTGCATTTTACCTCAGTGAAACCAGAAGCAGCTTGTGCCTCTGAAGAGAAGGAAAGGCCTTTTCAGCTTACTGCATGAAATAAACTTATTTGAAATTGATCTTACCCACATGTTTCTGCAGTTGGAAATGTCTGCATCCATCAGGTAGGCTTCTTTATACATTTTTGATATATTGCCAATCTGCTTAGTCACTATAACGTTGACACAATGTTGTTAATCTGTACACATCCCCTTTAAGATGGTGGAACATCTGTTGCAAACTGTAGCCATGGCAATTAGACAATTTTTTCTTCATTAAGTTTGTTGAGGTTTTTTTGTATGTTTGTAATTATTGTTAATGTGTTACAGTTTCATTGAGATAATGATCTGCAAGCCAGTTGCAACTGTTCTGCTTTTTAGCTAATCTGCTGTGGTGTAGTTTTAAATTGACAAGCACTAAGTGTAAGGTCACAGTAGAAACCACAACCTGAATCAGACATCACGAGTAAGTCAGTCACAAGTTGTACAAAATTTAAATGAAAGAGATAAATTACAGAATAAAATGCATCACTATCGTATAATTATCCTGATAGCTGCACACTTTGTACGTGCATGAGGTAACAAATTCTACGGGTTGGGTTTATTTATTTAGAGTTTTATGATTGTCAGTGCTCTACCCCCTTCCCACCATCTTAGACTTTTTTTTACTTTATTGGTGAATATAGAAACAAGCTTAGATTTTTAACACGGTTGAACATTTTTGGCTCCAGAAGGCTGAATAAGAGCAAAACCCATTGTTTGGGGGAGGTGGGGGGTGGGTGTAATATCAAGGCCTGTGTGTCCAATCCAAATTGAATCAAATTCCTGACAGTATTTTAATGCATTATCAAGTTCCAGTTTTTGTTTCTGAGACATATATTTATCCTGATATATCCATGATTGTGTAACATTTCCCAACTTATTGCATTTACAGAGTTTGAATATATTATTTTTGGTTTAAGAAACATATAAGATTATTGCAAAAGTCTGCCTATGTACCACAGAACAGGAAGCACCAATTATATTTGTGCCTTTCAACTTGCCCTCCACACCTGTCTCTGTGAACATCAGTTCATCGATGCTCTAAGCTGACTCCACCCTGTCTGCAACAACTTTATCCCGCCACGAGACCACTGACTTTAACTTTGGATTCCCTCCTTTTGTCTCCTCTCTATTCCCCTATCTATCCTAATCTTGCTTTGTAACCATGACTATGTAACTTGAGATCACCTGTCCATTTGCGTGCACATTTTGGCTGCCGCTCTGGACCCGAGTCCAACACTTCTATTTCCCCTTTTTTTCTTCTTTTCTCTTCACTCCCTCTAGGCCCCTTTCTCTTGTCGTCATGCCTCCTTTCATTTCTCTCCTCTTGGGTACTCTGCCCCAAATCCCCACCCCAACGCTTTAGCACTCCTCAACTTTCATACTTTCCTGCCGCCATCCCAGGCTTGAATCCCTCTTAGATAAGTGTAAAGCTTCCTTTTATGCCTCCCTTGGTATCCTCCGAAGGGCCCATCAAGGCACTCGTCTCTGCCTCCTTACGAGCAGCAACCCAAACTTCCCTATCCTACTCTCTCACCGACCTTCGTGCCCAGCGTATCTGCTGGAGGCTAATCTTGCCAATCCCCTTCCTGTCCCACTCACCCCTGCCAGCGCTGACACTGTGGACTCTGCCAGCGGATCAGCGATCACCCCCCCCCCCCAACCCCCGCATCACCCTCCCGAATGTGCGTTCATGTGTGAACAAGGCCTTTGCCATCCATGACATCATGGCCTTGACAGAAACTTGG
Organism: Squalus acanthias; assembly: GCA_030390025.1. Taxonomy (NCBI): domain Eukaryota; kingdom Metazoa; phylum Chordata; class Chondrichthyes; order Squaliformes; family Squalidae; genus Squalus; species Squalus acanthias. The sequence continues at coordinate 142,780,104 of CM059428.1, forward strand.
CTAATGGCCCCCTTAATGAAGCCTCCCCGCCTGGCTATACCTTCCACCATTTTCCCTGTTCAGATTGCCGTGTTGGCGGTGTGGCCCTTATCACCAAATCACATGTTGGTCTGTCCCCTACTCCTCTGGCACCTTCTCCTCGTTTGAGCATCTCACTTTGTTCCACCCCTCTCACCTCTCCTTTAAAATTCTCATTCTCATTCTCTACCACCCACCCAAGATTCTCCTGTCCCCACTAAAACCATTACTCGCTCTCACCCTGGCCATTCCCCCTGGTACGGCCCTCATTTCCGCTCCCTTAAGGCCAAGGGACGCAGACTTGAACGTTTATGGCGGACAACTGGTTTAGCCATTCATCGCCAGATTTGGCTGGATGACAGAAAAGACTATCGGGTCCTGCTCTCTTCTGCCAAAACTGCTCACTATTCCAGGATCATTCTGGAATGCAAAATAACCCCTGGCTTCTCTTCCTCACTACAAAGCGTCTCCTTAAACCCCTCTCCCCTGCCTCATCCACCTTCACCTCCAACAAGTGCGAGGAGCCCATGGACTTCTTTGTCAGTAAATTTGAGGCCATCCATTCAGTTGACTCTGTCACTTCCCTCCCTTCCTGTAGCCTACCAAGCCAAACTTCCCCAAAGGTTGCTCCCCTGCCCTTGCCCTGAACTCACATCTTTCTCTAGTTTCTCTCCTAACTCCCCTCATGTCCTCTCCATGCTCATCTTGTTCATGAGACCATCTCCTGCTCCCTCAACCCTATTCCCACCAAACTGCTGACCACCCAACTTCCCTTCCTGGCCCCCATGTTAGCCGATATTGTTAACGAATCCCTCTGCTCAGGTACTGTCCCCCTCCCCTTCACATCTGGTGTCATCACCCGCCTCCTCAAAAAAAAACCCTTGACCCGTCTTTCCATGCAAACTAACGCCCCATCTCCAACCTCCCTTTCCTCTCCAAAGTAATTGAATGTGTTGTTGCCTCCCAAATCCGTGCCATTCTTAGCTATTCAGTCATAGCCAGAGAATCACTTGCAATGGCTTCTCTTCCCACTCCCCCGCTATTACCTCTGGAGTCATCCACGCACCTATTCTTGGCCCACCTCCTATTTCTCATCCACATGCTGTCCCTTGGCGACATCATCCAAAAATACAATGCCAAGTTCCAAATGTACGCTGATGACACCCAGCTCTACCATACCACTACCTCTCTCGACCCCTTCCATTGCCTCTGATCTGTCACACTGCTTGGTCAACATCCAGTTCTGGATGAGAAGAAATTTCCTCCAACTAAATATTGGGATGACCGATACCATTGTCTTCAGTGCCCCCCCATGAGCTCCGTTCCCTAGCCATCGACTCCATCCCTGGCCACTGTCTGAGGCTGTACCAGACCGTTCGTAACTTTGGCATCCTATTTGACCCTAAGATGAGCTTCCAACCACATATCCACTACATCACCAAGTCTGCCTATTTCCACCTCTGTAACACTGCCTGCCTCCGCCCCTGCCTCAGCTCATCTGCTGCTGAAACCCTCATACATGCCTTTGTTACCTCTAGACTTGACTATTCCAATGCCCTTCTCGCTGGCCTCCCATCTTCTATCCTCCATAAACTTGAACTCATCCAAAACTCTGCTGCCCGTATCCTAACTTGCACCAAGTCCCATTCACCCATCACCCCTGTGCTCATTGACCTACATTGGCTCCAAGTCCGGCAATGCCTCGATTTTAAAATTCTGATCCTTGTTTTCAAATCCCTCCATGGCCTCGCCCCTCCCTATCTCTGTAACCTCCTCCAGCCCTACAACCCTCTGAGATCACTGCGCTCCTCCAATTCTGGCCTCTTGTGCATTCGCGATTTTAATCACTCGACCATTGAACATAAGAACATAAGAAATAGGAGCAGGAGTAGGCCATTTGGCCCTTCGAGTCTGCTCCGTCATTCAATATGATCATGGCTGATCTTCTACCTCATCTCCACTTTCCTGCACTATCCCCATATCCCTTGATTCCCCTAATATTCAAACATCTATCGATCTCTGTCTTGAATATACTCAACGACTGAGCCTCCACAGCCCTTGGGGGAGAGAATTCCAAAGATTCACCACCCTCTGAGTGAAGAAATTTCTCCTCATCTCAGTCCTAAATGGCTGACCACTTATTCTGAGACAGTGACCCCTGGTTCTAGACTCCCCAGCCAGGGGAAACATCCTCCCTGCATCTACCCTGTCAAACCCTGTAAGAATTTTGTATGTTTCAATGAAATCACCTCTCATTCTTCTAAACTCCAGAGAATATAGGCCTAGTCTACTCAATCTCTCCTCGGAGGACTATCCCCCCATCCCAGGAATCAGTCTGGTGAACCTTCGTTGCACTCCCTCTATGGCAAGTATATATTTCCTTAGGTAAGGAACAGTACACAATACTCCAGGTGTGGTCTCACCAGGGCCCTATATAACTGCAGTAAGACATCTTTACTCTTATACTCAAATCCTCTTGTAATAAAGGCCAACATATCATTTGCTTTCCTAATTGCTTGCTGTATCTGCATGTTAACTCTCAGTGATTTGTGTACAAGGACACCCAGGCCTGTCTGAACACCAATATTTCCCAATCTCTCACCATTTAAAAAATACTCTGCTTTTTTATTTTTCCTACCAAAGTGGATAACTTCACATTTCTCCACATTATATTCCATTTGCCCACTCACTTAGCCTGTCTATATCCCCTTGAAGCCTCCTTGCATCCTCCTCACAACTTACATTCCCACCCAGCTTTGTATCATCCGCAAACTTGGATATATTACATTTGGTTCCCTCATCCAAATCATTGATGTAGATTGTGAATAGCTGAGGCCCAAGCACTGATCCTTGCAGTACCCCACTAGTTACAGCCTGCCAACCTGAAAATGACCCGTTTATTCCTACTCTCTGTTTTCTGTCTGTTAACCAATCCTCAATCCAAGCTGGTATATTACCCCCAATCCCATGAGCCCGAATTTTGTTTAATAACCTCTTGTGTGGCACCTTATCGAATGCCTTCTGAAAATCCAAATATACCACATCCACTGGTTCCCCCTTATCTATTCTTCTAGTTACAACCTCAAAAAACTATTCTCAGATTTGTCAAACACAATTTCCCTTTCATAAATCCGTGTTGACTCTGCCCAATCCTATTATTATTTTCTAAGTGCCCTGTTACCACGTCCTTAATAATAGATTCTAGCATTTTCCCTCCTACTGATGTCAGGCTAACTGGTCTGTAGTTCTGCGTTTTCTCTCTCCCTCCTTTCTTAAATAGTGGGATTACATTTGCCACCTTCCAATCTGCAGGAACCGTTCTAGAATCTATGGAATTTTGGAAATGCATCCACTATCTCTATAGCCACCTCTTTCAAAATCTTAGGATGTAGGCCATCAGGTCCAGGGGATTTATCGGCTTTCAGTCACATTGATTTCTCCAGTACTATTTTTTTACTAATACTAATTTCTTTCAGTTCTTCATTCTCGCTCGACCCTTGGTTCTCCACTATTTCCAGGAAGTTTTTTGCGTCTTCTTCCGTGAAGACAGACACTTGGGCCGGAATTTTGCCGGCGCTCAGAGTGCGAGTTTGGAGGCGGGACCACTGTCAACCCGCCTCCAATCAATCTTCCCAAGTGTCGGGTCCCCGATTTGTGCATGAATCCGGCACCCAGTGGCGGGAAGAGGATTAAAGCCACTTATATGCCTGTTAACAGGTACTTGATAGTAGTTAACAGGCTCTTTTTCAATTTTGCCACTTCTGCCTCGGGCTTCCCAACGTCCGGACACCACGCCAGGTAAGTGTGGCGTGTTGAGTCTGCTCTAATGTTTCTGCATTGATGACAGCTGCAGAAGTGGTTTGAAGGATCCAATGGAGCGCTGGTGAGTTTCAGAGGTAAGAAAATGTTGGGAAAATAATTTTTAATGCATTTACACTTTTCTGTAGGTAACAAGTTTTGAATTGGATGTCTAGTCCCACCTCATTGGGAGAACCGCTCTCACCAGTGACAGATCGCTTCTGTAACCTCACCTGCAGCTGCCATCTGTTCTAGCCTATGGAGGGAGTCATTGGAGAGCCTGGTGCAAGAGCTCACCTGTGAATAGTCATTGTCAGTATTTGCAGCACCTCAATGCTGTCAAACACTGAGAAATGAGCTGTCAAAAAAAAGTTGTGCGTGGTCCCTTTAAGAAAACCGGCAGATGACGCGTCATCAAATGACGTCATCTGACCGGCTTCCTCTCAATTGGCTGGCAAGCCGCAGGGTGGGCTTAACAAGGTCAATCAAGGGAAAATCACGTCCGTGGGCCGAATGCAGTTGGGGGCGGGACTGGAACCCGGAAACCAGCTGACCCGCTGCCAAGCCGCATCTTTTTACAAAATTGCGGGCACAGTATTTGTTTAATTTCTGTGCCATTTCCTTATTCCCCATTATAATTTCTCCTGTCTCAGCCTGTAAGGGACTCCCATTTACTTTTGCTAATCTTTTCCTTTTTATATACCTATAGAAGCTTTTACAGTCTCTCACTAGTTTACTCTCATATTCTATTTTCCCTTTCTTTATCAATTTCTTGGTCCTCCTTGGCTGAATTCCAAAATCCTCCCAATCCTCAGGCTTACTACTCTTTTTGGCTACATTATAAGCCTCTTCCTTTGATCTAATACTATCTTTAACTTCTCTTGTTAGCCACAGTTGGACCACTTTTCCTGCGGGGTTTTTGTGCAAAGGAATGTATATTTGTTGTAAATTATGTATTAATTCTTCAAATGCTAGCCATTACTTCTTTACCATCATACCTTTTAATGTAGTTTCCCAATCTATCTTAGCCAACTCGCCCCTCATACCCATGTAGTTTGCTTTGTTTAGATTTAAGACCCTAGTTTCGGATTTAACTAAATTACTTTCAAACTCAATATAAAATTCTATCATATTATGGTCACTCTTCCCGAAAGGCCCCTTTACTACAAGGTTATTAATTAACCCTTTCTCATTGCACAATACTAGATCTAAAATAGCCTGTTCCCCAGTAGGTTTCTCAACATACTGATCTAGAAAACTATCTTGCATACATTTCATGAATTGGTCCTCCACACTATTACTGTAAATTTGGTTTGCCCAGTCTATATGTAGATTAAAGTCTCCCATGATTACTGGATTACCCTTGTAACATGCGCCTCTAATTTCCTGATTTATACTACTGTTTGGGGGCCTATAAACAACTCCCACCAATGTTTTCTGCCCCTTACTGTTTTAGCTCCACCAAACTGATTCTACTTCTTGATTTTCAGAGCTAAGATCCTTTCTCTCTACTGTCTTTACCCCATCCTTTATTATCAGGGCTACCCCTCCTCCTTTTCCATTTTGCCTATCTCTTCTAAAAGAGAAGTATCCTGGAATATTTACTTCCAACCTTGGCCACTTTGCAACCACGTCTCCATTATTGCTATTAGATCAAACCTGTTAATTTCCACCTGCGCTATTAATTCATCTATTTTGTTGCGAATGCTTCGTGTATTCAGATATAGTGCCTTTAGCTTTGACTTATTTCTACTTTTCCCTGATGTTACCTTTGTCACTGATGCCTTATTACCTTTGTTACTCTCTCTGTCCCTTCCTGACCCACTCTGCTTATTTTTACCCAAAGCTCTACTCTGCTCTAGAGCCTTGACATTTCTCTCGCTGCTTTTAAATTTACTCTTTCCTGAATCCTCCCTCCTCCCTCCCCTTCATTAGTTTAAAGCCCTGTCTACTGCCAGTTATTCGGTTCACCAGGACACTGGTCCCAGCCCGGTTTAAGTGGAGCCCTTCCCAATGGTGCCAGTGCCCCATGAACTGAAACCCCTTCCTCCCACACCACTCTTTCAGCCACGCATTTAAACCTCTAATCTGTTTGTCCCTATGCCAATTTACGCGTGGCTCAGGTAACAATCCAGAGATTAGTATCTTTGAGGTTCTGCTTTTTAATTTGGATCCTAGCTCCTCAAACTTCCCCAGCAGAACCTCATTCCTAGTTCTACCTATGTCATTGGTTCCTTCGTGGACCATGACAACTGGATCCTCCTCCTCCCACTCCCACTCCAACTCCAAGTTCTTCTCCAGCCGTGAGGAGATGTCTTTAACCCTGGCACCGGGCAGGCAACATAACCTTCAGAACTCTTGGTCGCGGCTGCAGAGAACAGTATCTATCCCACTGACTATACTGTCCCCTACCACAACTACATTCCCTTTCACTCCCCCCACTTGAATGGCCTCTTGCACCATGGTGCCATGGTCAGCTTGCTCATCCATCCTGCAGGCTTTTTGCTCATCCGCACAAGCAGCAAGCGCCTCATACCTGTTGGAAAAGGGCAAAGGCTGCTCCAGCACTGCACCTGGGGTCCCCTTACCTGCCTGAGTAGTAGTCACACACTCCTGTCCCTAACCACTAACCAGACTTGTACCACTACCTAACCTAAGGGGTGTGACTGCCTCCTGGATCAAAGTGTCCAGGTAACTCTCCCCATCCCTGATACCCCGCAATGTTTGCACCTCAGACTCCAGCTCAAAAACTCTGAGCTGAAGTTCCTCAAGATGCAGGCAGTTACTGCAAACGTGTTTGTCCGGGATCACAATGCTCTCCACAAACTCCCACATGCTGCAGTTGTGGCACACCACCTGCACTGCCATCCCTATATGACCTTGTTTTATTTAATTAAATTTGTAATTAGGTTACTTAGTTTACAGTGTAGTTTCTTGACTACTTACTTGATCTAGATTAAGTTAAGGATACTGAAATTAAATATCTACCTATAACACAAAGCACTACAAGTAGTGTAGGCAAAAAGCCACAACTCCTTCCCTGTCTTCTTCAAATTCCCAAATAAAACACTCTGTTCAATTCCACTCCATTTAATCCTGTTCTGTGCTCTGCAGAAATGTTTACTTTTATACACTAGGAGCTTCACTCAGTTTACAAGTGAGAAGTCGCACAACACCAGGTTATAGTCCAACAGTTTTATTTGAAATCACAAGCTTTTGGAGCTGCTGCCCCTTCGTCAGGTGAAGTAAAGGAATACGAATCGACAAAGCATATATAGATAGAGAACAATACATGTGTAGCGTACAATGTCAGACGACTACATTTAATCCTCCTGACTGCCTTTCGTCACACCTCGGCAGAGAAACAATCAGGTCAGCCAGGAAGGCACCACATCAAAGACATAGCAAGATACAACTGAGACAATGAGGTGGGGTTACAGGGGGTCTAATGTGTCAAATGCTGCAGTCTGTGACGAAAGGCAGTCAGGAGGATTAAATGTAGTCGTCTGACATTGTACGCTACACATGCATTGTTCTCTATCTATATATGCTTTGTCGATTCGTATTCCTTTACTTCACCTGACGAAGGGGCAGCAGCTCCGAAAGCTTGTGATTTCAAATAAAACTGTTGGACTATAACCTGGTGTTGTGCGACTTCTCACTTTTGTCCACCCCAGTCCAACACCGGCATCTCCGCATCAGTTTACAAGTGATGACTCAGCTCCCCTGCTGCTGGTGATTAGCGCCTATTCAAGATAAACACTTACAGCTGACTGACAGTTAACTGCCACTGGCAGGCAGCTTCTGTTAACTACAGTTTTTATAGTTCTAGGTTAAAATCAAAATCTTGAACTAAATTTCACTTTTTACTGCTTCTACTTACCCAATACTTACCAGAAATTCCCACTCTTTGCAAATCTTTGATGGCCATGCCTTCAGCTGCTAGGCCCTAGGCTCCTGAATTCCCTCTCTCAGATGAGGGGACTGAGATGAGGGGACCACATGTAATATATCCAAGTTTGCTGACGACACAAAGCTAGATGGGAAAGTGAACTGTGAGGAGGACTCAGAGACTGCAAAGGGATATCGAGCAGTTAAGTGATTGGGCAAGAAGGTGGCAGATGGAGTATAATGCTGGGAAGTGTGAAATTATCAAATTTGGTATGAAGAATGGAAAAGCAGAATTTTTTTTAAAAGATGAGAGACTAGTAAATGTTCGGATGCAGAGGGATTTGGGTGTCCTTGTACACAAATCACAGAAAGTTAACATGCAGGTACAGCAAGCAATTAGGAAGGCAAATGCTATGTTAGCCTTTATTGCAAGGGGGTTGGAGTATTGGAGTTAGGAAGTCTTGCTGCAATTATATAGGGCTTGGTGAGATCACACCAGGAGTACTGTGTACATTTTTGGTTTCCTTACCTAAGGAAGGATATATTTGCCTTAGAGGGGGTGTAATGAAGGTTCACTAGATTGATTCCTGGAATGAGAGGGCTGTACTTCGAGGATAAATTGAGTAGAATGGGCCTATATTCTATGGAGTTTAGAAGAATGAGAGGTGATCTCATTGAAATGTATAAAATTCTTAGAGGCTTGACAGGGTAGCTGCAGAGAGGATGTTTCCCCTGGCTGGAGAGTCTAGAACTAGGGGTCATAATCTCAGGATAAGAGGTCAGCCATTTAGGACTGAGATGAGGAGAAATTTCTTCACTCAGAGGATTGTGAATCTTTTGAATTCTATACCCCAGAGGGCTGTGGTTGCTTAGTCGTTGAGTATATTCAAGACTGAAATTGATAGATTCTTGGGCACTAAGAGAATCAAGGGATATGGGGAAAGTGGAGTGGATGTAGCAGTTCAGCCATGACTTTATTGAATGGCAGAGCAGGCTCCAGGGGCCTTGTGGCCTACTCCCACTGCTATTTCTTATGTTATTATGATCTTATGTTAAACCTATCCGCCTCTCTACCTCTTTTTTCCTTTAAGATGCTCCTTGGAACCTACCTCTTTGACCAAGCATTGGTCACCTGTGCTTGTGTGGCTCGATGTCAAATTTTGTTTGATGACCCTCCTGTGAAGCAGCTTGGGGCATTTTACAATGTTAAAGGTGCTATATAAATGCAAGTTGTTGTTGATGATATACTTGAGATGGCCAAATTTTACCAGTTCCGAGCTCCTGTTACTGAATTGAACCCAATCATGGGTAACCAGAATGGTGAGTAATCTCTCTGCCCAGACATTTCTAATTTAGAATCGGTTATTCTGTAGTTGACAGGTTTTACGCATTACATGATGTAACCCAAATGTAAAGATCCATGTTATGAAAATCACTTATTCCTGTTTTTGTTTTGCAGAACATTGAGTTTGCTGTGTTGAAAGTCTTGGGACCAAAGCTTCAGTTCGAACTTTTATTATGGCTTGGTGTCAGACGGACTGTATTGAAAAACCTCTCTGTACAGCATACAGGAAACTGGGAACTTATGTTGGTCAAAACCCCTGGTGGTTCTTGCTGATTCCTCTGTTGGTTTCTGGAGGAGTAGGGGCAGGATTTTGTTTCTTTGCTCAGAATGAAAGCAATAACATAGAGGATCAGTTCACTCCTATTAACGGGCCAGCAAAGTCTGAGAGAGAGTTTATTAAAGAACATTTTCCAACCAATGATTCTCGATCCTTCTCCAGACAGAGGCTTTACACAGAGGGGACATTTGCTTCTTTCATTGCTGTTTCAAAAGATGGCAACATCCTTACAAAAGCAGCATTTGAAGAAATTCTATCACTTGATAAAAAAGTCAAAGACTTTCAATTTTATGACAATGGCACTGCCTACAATTATTCTAATCTTTGCGCAAAAATAGGAGGCACTTGCTTCTCAAATGCACTCTTAGATTTGGTAAATTATGATCCCTACCTGGTTGAGAGCACAAATATTTCTTACCCAATAGCAAATCATGCTTTTATTGCTATTACAGTGGGTGGTGTTGAGTTAGATGAAATTGGAACTGTTATCAAAAAGGCAAAAGCTTTTAGGCTGCGTTATCCTTTAAGAGAAGATGATGAAAAAGTGAAGAGACTCAGTTTACTGTGGATTGAGAAGTTTCTTAGTGAATTCCCAATGGACCTTACACATTCAACACATATTGAGGTAAGGATTTTAAATAAGCGCATTAAACTATTTTGGAGGACCCCATCTCTTCCCCCAGCAGAATTTGGCCATCTGCCACGATGGGAAAAATTCTATTTAGTTTCCTGTCACACTTTTAAAATCACTCTCCATCCTTGTAAATATAAATTTGAGATATTTGGATAATAATAATCTGCCTGTGACAAGCCTGAAAATTTTCCAAACTCGTACAATAATTTTGAAAATACTACACTGCAAAAAATTGCAACTTTATCACATTACAATGAGAATTGGTACAAGGATGTGTAAAAGTGCAGTGCTGAGGGAGTGATGCACTGTTGTCTTTTGGATGAGATGTTAAACCGAGGCCCCGTCTGATCTCTCAGGTGGACGTAAAAGATCCCCCATAGCACTATTTCGAAGAAGAGCAGGGAAGTTATCCCCGGTGTCCTGGCCAATATATCTCCCTCAATCAACATCACTAGAAACAGATTATCTGGTCACTATCACATTGCTGTTTGTGGGAGCTTGCTGTGCGCTTTGGGACATCCTGAGGTCATGAAAGGCGCTATATAAATGCAAATATTTCATTTTTTCTTTTTAAAAATAACAAAGGGAGGTCCTGAAAATGTCCACATATTTATACTGTTGCCTTACTAACTTGAAATTGTATTTACATTTTATTAAGCTATTTTAAAATGTTTTGGAAACCAGCTGTGCCTTTGTCTAAGTGTGTGCAGCATTGTTTTCAGTGTATATATTGTTTGCATCAGGCAAGGTACTTCTAAAACATATTTTTAAAGGTCAATGATTTGGGTTCGATCAAATCAAAGTTAACTATGTTAATAAGTTTTCAGCAAGGCAGAGTTAGCCATCACTTGCTGAACCAGGATTGTCATATTGGATTGTAAGAAACCTACGACATTGTCATTTATATATCTAGTATAATTTCTCCAAATTCATCTGTGGTCCTCACTCAAAGGGTAATAGAAATCTGGAACTCTCTCCTTCAAAAGGTTTTGGATGCTGGGTCAGTAAAGCTTTCAAGACTGAAATCAATAGATCTTTGTTAGGTAAGGGTATCAAGGAATGTGGACTAAAGGTGGGTAAATGGGGTTGAGTTACAGATCAGCCATGACCTAATTGAATGACTGAACAGGCTCGAGGGGCTGACTGGCCCCCTGTCCCTATGTCCCAAGAGCCAAGTAGCTCAAATTTATGAGAGGTCTGACCTTGTTCTATTCGCAACTCCTCAATTAACGAAGCAGCCCATGCCCTCATGCAACACCTTGACAACATTCAGGCTTGGGCTGATAAGTGGCAAATAACATTCACGCTACCCAAGTTCCAGGCAATGACCATCTCCAACAAGCGGGAGTCTAACTACCTCCCCTTGACATTCAACGGCATTACCATAGCTGAATCCCCCACCATCAACATCCTGAGTGTCACCATTGACAGGAAACTTAACTGGACCAGCCACATAAATACTGTGGCTACACGAGCAGGTCAGAGGCTGGGTATTCTGCGGCGAGTGTCTCACCTCCTGACTCCCTAAAGCCTTTCCACCATCTACAAGGCACAAGTCAGAAGTGTGATATCATACTCTCCACTTGCCTGGATGAGTGCAGTTCCAACAACACTCAAGAAGTTCGACACCATCCAGGATAAAGCAGCCCACTTGATTGGCACCCCATCCACCACCTTAAACATTCACTCCCTCCACCACCAGCGCACCGTGGCTGCAGTGTGTACCACCTACAAGATGCACTGCAGCAACTCGCCAAGGCTTCTTCGTCAGCACCTCCCAAACCCGCGACCTCGACCACCTAGAAGGACAAGGGCAGCGGGCGCATGGGAACACCATCACCTCCAAGTTCCCCTCCAAGTTACTCACCATCCTGACTTGGAAATATAACGCCATTCCTTCATCGTCACTGGGTCAAAATCCTGGAACTCCCTCCCTAACAGCACTGTGGGAGTACCTTCACCACACAGACTGCAGCGGTTCAAGAAGGCGGCTCGCCGCCACCACCTTCTCAAGGGCAATTAAGGATGGGCAATAAATGCTGGCCTTGTCAGTGATGCCCACATCCCAGGAACGAATAATAAAAGAAAAAATTGTTTCTGCAGATTCCTATTGCTCGGGCAACATATATAGTGCCTTTATGTAACGCCTTTATAAAACATTTATTGCCTTATGTCTGAGGAACATCTCAAAGCACTTCACACACAGTACTTTTGAAGTGCAGTCGCTGTTACGTAAGCAAACAGCAGCCAATTTTCACACAACAAGCTCCCACAAAGCTCCAGTAATCTGCCATGCAAAGAAATTTTTTCTAACCTCGCTCCTCTTAGTTACAATTTTAAATTGATGACTCTTCATCACTGACTCCCCAACCAATGGTAATAGTCTTTTCCTATTCACTCTATCAAAACTGACATAATTTTTACAAAACCTCTATTAAATCTCCCCTTTCTCCACTCCAGTGGAAACAGTCCCAGTATTTCTCCTTGTAAATATAGCTTCCCATCTCTGGCTTATCCTGGTGAATCTACATTATATGCTCTCTATGGCTTTAATGTCAGCTGTGGCTCAGTTGGTAGCACACTTGCCTCTGAATCTAGAAGGTTGTGGGTTCAAGTCCCACTCACCTGGACTTGAACACATAAAGCTTGGCTGACACTCCAGTGCAGTGCTGAGGGAGTGCTGCACTGTCAGAGGTGCCGTCTTTCGGATGAGACGTTAAACCGAGGCCCTGTCTGCTCTGCCAGGTGGACGTAAAAGATCCCATGGCACTATTTCAAAGAAGAGCAGAGGAGTTATCCCCAGTGTCCTGGCCAATATTTATCCCTCAACCCAACATAACAAAAACAGATTATCTGGTCATTATCACATTGCTGTTTGTGGGAGTTTGCTGTGCGCAAATTGGCTGCTGCGTTTCCCACATTACAACAGTGACTCCACTTCAAAAGTACTTCATTAACTGTAAAGTGATTTGAGACGTCTGGTGGCCGTGAAAGGCGATATATAAATGCAAGTCTTTATTTCTTTCTTTAATATCCTTCCTAAAACCGTGCACAGTACTCTTAACTGTGGCATAATCAATGTTTTGTACAAATGTATCATTAATTGTTTACATCTGTGCTTTGATCATAAAACCACAAATGCTGATGGACTTTTTTTAATGGATTTAACTACCTGCACTTTCACTTTCAGGGAATTATATATTTTAACCCAGGTCACTCTGTTCATCCACACACTTCAGTGTCTTTCCATTGAGTGTATTCTTCCATTTCTTGCTTTTCTTCCCAAAATGTATTATCTCACACATCCACATTAAATTGCATCTTCCACCTATCTGCCTATTTCACTAACCCGTCAATGTCTTCCTGAAGTCTTTTGTAGTCACTGTACTATTTGCCAAACCCCTACTTTTGTGTCATCAGCAAATGCTGAGATTGTGCTCCATATACCCAAGTTCAAATAATCTGTATATGCTGAGAAGCTGCTGAACTGTGCCACCATGGAGCATACAAATGTGGACATTGAGTCCTCAAGTGATCACTTTCCAGTTAGGATAATGAAAACCCACCTAAGCACCAGATAACAGGGGCTTCAGCTTCTTTCAGACAAGCTCCAAGCACGGTTATGGATATAGAACAGAGTAAATTAAATAATAACCAACTACAAAAATACTAGTGAGCAAATACAATAGCTCTTTGCTTTCTATCTTTTGCTGTCTCCTTGCCCTCTTTACTGAACTTTCTGGGTTTTACTTTACATATCTAACTCTTCCTCCCTTCACCACAATTCCAACTTCCCACAGCCCAGCTCCCAGGGTCATTACACACGACTCCCATAATATCCAAAGGATTTTTATGTTACTTTGTGCACAAATTCTACTGCAAAAGTACTGTTTCTGTCACCAAACTGATAATGGATCAAACCAGTTATAAATGTTTTGTTTGTTCAGCTGGATGGCTGACACATATGGAAATTCATCACCATATTTAAGAAGTTCCAATTCAAGCTGCTGTATCCACCTGTAGGGTTTCTTTTTCCCCTAAAATGGACTGCCTTGTAAAGTGCTTTAGGAGTTTTAAGGCAAGCAATCTCAGCTGTTGTACTCTCCCTCCCCAAAGGGAAACATCCAACTTACATCCAGAGAGCTCAGGCATGGGTTGGTAAAGTCACAGCTTGAGGACCCCTTAGGTACATAGATTCAAAGGAAATAAAAATTGGGAGAGGTGTAAGATGGGCTGTCGATTCACTATCACTCATTTTACACTATTGCACAATGTCAAAATCTACCCCATTGTATGCAGTTGATGCAGTGGCTTTTTTATGACAGTTATGCATTTTGAGGCAAATTGTTTCAATTGTGTTACTATATTTTACAAACAAAAATGATTGCCAAATACAATTCTTGAAGTCGGCGCTTATTTTAAATATAAGATAGTCACTAATAAATCCAACAGTGAATTCAGGAGAAACTTCTTTACCCAGAGAGTGGTTGGAATGTGTAACTTGCTACCACAGGGAGTAATTGAGGCGAATAGCATAGATGCCTTAAGGGGAATCTAGATAAGTACATGAGGGAGAAAGGAATAGAAGGATATGCAGATAGGGTTAAATGAAGTAGGAAGGAAGGAGGCATGTGTGGACCATAAACACCAACACAGACCAGTTGGGCCAAATGGCCTGTTTCTGTCCTGAAAATTCGATGTAAAACATGCTAACACTTATCGTAAAAAAACTTTGAAAAATTATTAATTGGCTGGTAAATCCTACAAATGATCTCAATGCATGTCATATGCAAAATATATAAATGCTTATCATGTATATCAAGCATAATGTTGGATTTAAGTCATTGAATATGCCCAATGGCCTCCTTCTGTGCTGTAATATTGTATGAATGGGACAGCATCAAGTGGTCTTCTCATTTGCTAACGTAAGGTGATGCATTTGCTTACTTAATGATAGTATGTAAATGACTTTTATTTTTACTGAATTACAGGTTTCACATTTTACCTCTGTCTCAAGGCAAGAAGAATTTGAAAAAAATTCCAAAAGAATTATTCCTCTTTTTTCTGTCACATATTTGCTTTCAATATCCTTTTCCATCTTGTCTTGTATGAGGTAAAGTCAATTTCTATGAAACTTGCAGCACACTTTTATTCCATAAATATTTCACACAAAATGTTAAAGCTTTTCATTTTACAAAAGGTATGTCATTTATTTTCAGGTTTGACTGTGTGAGGAATAAGGTCTGGGTCGCTGCTCTGGGAGTCATATCAGCTGGATTAGCTGTACTAACCGGCTTTGGATTGCTGCTGTATTGTGGGATGTCATTTGCCATCAATACTGCCAATGCACCCTTTCTGATTCTAGGTCAGTATCTCCTCGGCAATTTGTGGAATATCATTGTCCGTCAGGCAGGCTTGTGTCTAGATTTTGTTCTGGCAGGTTTTAGAGAAATTGGTAGTACAATACAAACTGGCAGTATTTTGGCCATTGCAGGTGCCTGTGATTGAAACCTACCCTAAACAAAAGACCACTGCAGTGGCATAAATACTGGGCTATAACTTAGCATCTATATATCTCCACATATAGTTGAATGTGGCTAACTCTAATGTAATGTTACATGACAAACATAAGTAAAGCACTGCATTGTATTTATGTTAACTAGCATATCTTTTACAATTTATATATGCTACACAAAGCCCAGGTGTAATGTCACTAATTTTTCTCTTTTGCTAATAGCCAACCCAAAGCAGCAAAACCATCAACTCTATCCCATGGGTGATATAGAAAATAAAAGCAAGTTTGAAATTGCATTTTCATTTGTCCTCCAGTTTTCCCACAAGACATGCCAGTAACAGAAGCTTCCATTCTATTCATGTTGTCAATCAAACTTTCCCAGACAACTCTACTAATGAAGAGCTATTGATCCCCCACAAACTTTTCCAATGTCCAGCATTGTGTGACTGGGAGGGATCACTTCCAGAAGAGACAAAGACCCTTTGAACTCTGAACGTTCCACATTTTATTGTTAACTGCAGACCTCTTATTACTAAATCCCCTTTCTAGCCAAGCACTCTGGATGTGTGAGTCAATGTACCAACACATTGGACTGACCTAGCCACATTAACTATTTTGCTTTATCTGTACAGAAGGAATTTTAAAAATGGTAGGCACTCAATTCTAGAATGAGGCAGCCTATAGAACCTACTGATGCATATTAAACCACCTTTATGAAAGGTTGTGATAATATAAGTAGGGAAAAACATTTCCACTGGTCGGTGAGTTGGCAACAAGAGGATGTAAATTTAAGATCAATACCAAAAAAATTAAGGGAGTGGTTAGGATAATATTTTTTATATAGAGGGTTGTTAGGACATGGAATGCCCTACAGAAACACTGATGGTGGAAGCAAAATCTATAAAAGTTTTTAAATGGTAAATGGATAAATATTTGAAAACGAAAAAAGAAAAACAGTGTGGGGACAGGGCAGTGGAATGGGACGAAATGGAAAGATTTTGCACGGAGTTGATGCAGAGAGTTGGTACAGGTGTGAGGGGACAAATGACCTCTCTGATTCTTTGATTCATGGTTGCAATTATCTTCATTAAATAGATTGTTGTTTGAGAAATAATCTGAATTCGTACTTGTGTAGTGGATAAATTTATTGAGTCATCAACACAGTACTTAGTTACAGTAGAAAAGACAACTGATGTACCAGATCGCAGGTGGCACAATGCAAATCAAAAAAGTATATTGTTACCTTGTAAGACCCTATTCGGAGTAACGTGCAGTACTGGTCGCCTAATCAAAGCAAGGATATTATTACCCTTGAGGTACGGGGTGAGCCACAAAGTGATAAGGACATAGTAAAAATTACTTCCTTTAGAAAAAAGAAGTCTTTGAGGTGATGTAATTGAATTTTTCAGGACTATGAAGAGAATTGACAAAATTAATCCAGGTTTATTTGTTACTATGTTGAAGTCTTCAAATCCCAGGAGACAATTAGGGAAGTTAGGAGTAAGAAGGCAATTCAAGCAGGGCTTTTTAATCCAAATTGTTATAGAGATGTGGAATATGTTGCCAGAGGGGCCACTTAAGCAGACAATATGGCCGCGATTTTACCGGCGCTCAGAGGGCGGGTTCGGAGGCGGGTCAGCTGTTAAATTTGGAATGATTGAGGGCGGGTTGTGAACCCGCCGCAAACCCACCTCCATGTGAGTTTCCAAAGTGTCGGGTCTGCGATTTCAGAACAGACCCGACACCTAGCGGCGGGGAAGGCATTTAAGATACTTAACTGCTTGTTAAATGCTTGTTACCTGCTATTTTGCCAGCCTTTTTCTATTTTGTGACATTTTCAACAAGTTTCACATCGTTCGCAGATCACGTCAGGTAAGTATGTCAGGAGTTACAACGAGCTCAATAGTTCACAGCTGCAACTTCAGTATAAAAGCTAAACTCTCACAACTGTTCACTTTCAAATGTCAGAGGTTGCTGATTTCAGGATTTGGAAGACAGATTTGATCTGTATTGAGGCTGTAAGTGTGAGTTGTGAACACTATATACACTGTCACCTCCTTGGAATAACCTCTCTCCCCATTGACTGAGGCTGAGACTTTCGCGAGAGGTAGTCGCAGACATTTGCACAATGCTTGACCAGCAGCCCAGAGGAGCAGGTGGACACGCCTTACCAGTGGCTGTCAAAGTCACCACCGCCCTCAACTTCTTTGCATCAGGCTCCTTCCAGGGATCAGCAGCAGACATTAGCGGCATCTCCCAGTCGGCCGCCCACAGATGCATCACGCAGGTCACCGATGCCCTCTTTCACAAGTCTGCAAATTACATCGACTTTTCCACTGATGAAGCCAGTGTTACCGAGCGGGCGCTTGGCTTTGTCAGTCTGGTTGGCTTCCCACGGGTGCCGGGCATCATCGACTGCAAACATGTGGCCATCAGGGCACCCCATCAGAACCCAGCAGCATTTGTAAACTGCAAGGGCTTCCACTCCCTTAACGTGCAGCTGGTCTGCAACCATAGGAAGAGCATCATGCATGTGTGCACGAGATTCCCTGGCAGCTGCCATGACTGTTACATCCTGTGCCAGTTCACTGTCCCTCAGCTGTTCGCACCACCAAACAAACTTTCCAGCTGGCTCCTTGGAGACAAGGGCTATCCCCTGAAGGCATGGCTAATGACACCATTGAGGAGGCCCTCAAATGAGTCCGAGGAGCGCTACAATCAAAGCCAAATTTCCACCCGATCTCTCATAGAGCAAACAATAGGGTTGCTCAAAATGTGCTTCAGATGCCTGGACAGATCTGGTGGAGCCCTTCCGTATGCACCAGCCAGGGTCTGGAGAATCATCGTTGTCTGCTGCGCCCTGCACAACATCGCACTGCAGCGAGGATTAGCGCTGCATGAGGAACAAGGCGCAGAGCACGCAGTGTCTTCAGAGGAGGAGGAGGTGGATGACCAGAATGAGGGTCAGCAAAAGGAAGACCTGGAGGAGGTGGATGACCAGAATGAGGGTCAGCAAGAGCAAGGCCTGGAGGAGGTGGCTGCCCCAGTACGACCAGCACACGAGCACATTGCTGCCTGTGATGCCAAGGATGGCCTAATCAATGCCAGATTCACGAAACTTTATGCAGCACAGACATGTGGCTGCCACATACACATGAAGGTTGGCATTACATAAGAACATAACATAAGAAATAGGAGCAGGAGTAGGTCATTTGGCCCTTCGAGCCTGCTCCGCCATTCAGTAAGATCATGGCTGATCTTCTGCCTCATCTCAACTTTCCTGCACTATCCCCATATCCCTTGATTCCCTTAATATTCAAAAATCTATCGATCTCTGTCTTGAATATACTCAACGACTGAGCCTCCACAGCCCTCTGGGGTAGAGAATTCCAAAGATTCACCACCCTCTGAGTGAAGAAATTTCTCCTCATCTCAGTCCTAAATGGCTGGCCCCTCATTCTGAGACTGTGACCCCTGGTTCTAGACTCCCCAGCAAGGGGAAACATCTGCCCTGCATCTACCCTGTCAAACCCTGTAAGAATTTTGTATGTTTCAATGAGATCACCTCTCATTCTTCTAAACTCGAGAGAATATAGGCCGAGTCTACTCAATCTCTCCTCATAGGACAATCCCCCCACCCCAGGAACCAGTCTGGTGAACCATCGTTGCACTCCCTCTATTGCAAGTATATCCTTCCTTCGGTAAGGAGACCAAAACTGTACACAATACTCCAGGTGTGGTCTCACCAGGGCCCTATATAATTGCATTAAGATGTCTTTACTCTTATACTCAATTCCTCGTAAAAAAGGCCAACATACCATTTGCTTTCCTAATTGCTTGCTGTGCCTGCACGTTAACTTTTAGTGATTCGTGTACAAGGACACCCAGGTCCCTCTGAACACCAACATTTCCCAATCTCTCACCATTGATTTCAGTTTTACTAGGGCTCCTTGATGCCACACTCGGTCAAATGCTGCCCTGATGTCAAGGGCAGTCACTCTCACCTCACCTCAGGAATTCAGCTCCTTTGTTCATGTTTGGACCAAGGCTGTAATGAGGTTGGGAGCTGAGAGGTCTTGGCGGAACCCAAACTGGGCATCAGTGAGCAGGTTTTTGGTGAGTAAGTGCCGCTTGATGGCAGTGTCGATGACACCTTCCATCACTTTGCTGATGATTGAGAGTAGACTGATGGGGCGGTAATTGGCCGGATTGGATTTGTCCTGCTTTTTGTGGACAGGACATACCTGGGCAGTTTTCCACGATGCGCAGCTAGTTCTGGAGCACAAGTCTTCAGCACGATAGCTGGGATTTTGTTGGGGCCCATTGCCTTTGCTGTATCCAGTGCACTCAGCCATTTCTTGATATCACATCAAGAAGCTCAACACCATCTAGGACAAAGCAGCCCACTTGATTGGCACCCCATCCACCACCATAAACGTTCACTCTGTTCACCACCGGCGTACCATGGCTGCAGTGTGTACCATCTACAAGATGCACTGCAGCAACTCGCCAAGGCTTCTTTGGCAGCACCTCCCAAACCCATGACCTCTTCCACCTAGAAGGACAAGGGCAGCAGGTGCATGGGAACACCACCACCTCCAAGTTCCCCTCCAAGACACACACCATCCTGACTTAGAAGTATATCGCTGTTCCTTCATCGTTGCTGGGTCAAAATCCTGGAATTCCCTACCTAACAGCACTGTGGGAGCACCTTCACGACACGGACTACAGCGGTTCAAGAAGGCGGCTCACCACCACCTCTCAAGGGCAATTTCGGATGGGCAATAAATGCTGACCTTGCCAGCGATGCCCACATCTCACAAAAAAACGGATAATTTTTTTTAAAAAATACTCTGCTTTACGACACTGCCACACCATAGAGCATCTCTACAATGAACTGTTCAATCCTTGCACTGTCACCACCATTGCTGGACATAAAGGCGCCTTACCCTTGTCTGCGCCACCTCAATTTGTGACCATACATATGGCAACATCATCAATCATTCACAATACATTACTTTATTACAACAAAATAAAAGAACTGACACTGACACATTCATTTATAGGAATACACCCAAGTGACTACCCTAGTGATTGTTTATGTGTGAGCTTTCTTTTACGCGTGCCTCTACGAGGTGCTACCTCTCTGGTTTCAGCAGATGTAGAGGCAGGCTGCTCACTTCCCTGCTGTGCCTGCTTAGACGCCTTTGGCGGTCTTCCTCTGGGTTTTGGAGCCCTTAAGGACCCCACCAAAGTCTGCTCCTCCTGCGGCCCTGCATGGGCAGACTTGGCCATCGCTGTTCGAGGAGGCATATGGGGCTCTGACCAAGGGGTTGGCAAGTGGGGGGAAGTTGGAGCGCTTGGAGAGGAGCCCCCACTTCCATGTCCCCGCCCGCCATCATCCCTCTCATGGGCCACCCGCACTTCTCTGCTAGCAAGTAGCTGGAGAGCACCTTGCTGCACATCAGTGGGGCCATGAGGACCCATTTCTGTGCTGACATTCCTCATAACAAGGACGTCCATGAACCTCTGGTTTCTCTCCTCAATAGATGCCCATCTATCCTCCATAGATGACCATCTATTTAGAAGTGTTACTATGTTCTCCTGAGTCTGGCGATTTATGTCCTCCATGGAGGTTGCCATCCTTTCCATGGCAGAACCTACAGTTGCCAGTGTGCGCGCCATGGCGTTGCTCATATTTGAGATGGACTCCTCCATTCTCCACACACTCGCAGTCACCATGGTTGCAAACCCTATCAGAGCCTCCTGAACTTGATCCTGAAGCTCCAGGATCGCCCTCTTCCTGGATGGCCCCTGAGGCTCAGCGTCTGCGTGCAGCTCTGCAGAGCTAGGAGACGCCTACGACCTCCGACAAGGAGTCTCCACTGCTGTCCCTGTCTCCACCATCTGATCTTGCTCACTTGTGACATCTGATACACCAGGTGACAACACTACTCTATCTCGCATAGGACCCACCGAGGTGTGCGTCTCTTCGCTGGTGCTATGTGCGCTCATTTCTGCTGACGCTGATCCCTCAGAGGCTGGAGCACCCTCTGAGGAGTGCTCCTGCTCTTCCTCCTGGACAGTGGGGGGCCGGGCTCTTGATGGTCCTGTGGGAGAGTAAAGACATGAGTTAGACATGTGATATGTAGATTGCAGACACATCCCATTGTGCATGTGATTGGCACTCAATTTCTATTGACATCAGATCCCAATCGAGTTATTCCTGAATGCCAAATAAGATAGATGGAAAATAATTCTGTCACCAGGTTGTTCTAATGAGCCCCTCTCTCTGCCCCCCACTTCAGGCTGCTCAACTTCTCCAGCGATCTCCAGAGCTGCCTCCTCAGCGCTGGTGAGATCAGCGAGCGATGGTGGTCCTCCTCCTGTTCTCTCCCTCTCCCTCTTATTGTGGGCTCTCTTTTCCTGCAATGAGGGAAAGAAGTGCCGTTTTAGTGAGAGTGATGGAATGAGTGTAAAGAATAGATAACATAAATGGTTAGAGGGAGTCTATGATGGAGTGGGGTGCCAATACCAAGTTTCCTCCTTTTCAGTTGTTAGTTGTTGTCATTACACAACGTTGAGGGTGAGTGTGAGGGGTACATAGTAAGATGGGGATATGATTCTGTAGATAGGGAGACAGGGATGGGTGATGGTGCAAGGGATGTTAGGGTGAGTTGGGATGTGTAGGAGTAGGGTTGGCAATGCAGAGTGATGGGAATGTGATGACAGGCACAGCAGAATTAAGGTAAGTGTGCTTTTATACTCACTATTCCTGAATGCAGGAGATCATTGAACCACTTCCTGCATTGCACCCAGGTACAAGCAACAACAGTGTCCTCCTCAGCTATTTGCAGCCAGGCTGCCTTGGTCTGGTGAGGAGGTCTCCTCCTTCCATCCCCAGGGAATAGTACCTCCCTGCGTCTTCTGACTCCCTCCACAAGAACATGGAGGGAGTCATCGTTGAAGTGTGGTGCAGCCCTGTGTCTCTGTGCAGTCATTTTACTCTCAAGCAGCGTTCAGGAGTGTGGAAGTAGAAGTGACAGCAAATGTGGACATGGCCCCCTTAAATACAACGGCAGCAAGCGCATCATCAGAGGAGCTGAACAGACCCACACCTAGTGATTGGGCCGGGCAACGCACACCGAGGGCTTAATAAGCCCAATTATCGCAAAATTCTATACGCAGAGCGGCTGCAGCTGGGAGCGGGACCAGAACCCGTTAACTACCTATCCCGACGCTAACCCACCTCAGCTGGGAAAATCCAGCCCTATAAATAGGTTCAAGAGGCAATTGGATGGAGAGGGATTGAAGGATATGGGCCTATAGTTTCCTCTAGGGGTAAACCATTACAAAAATGGTGGACTGCATAAAGTGGTGAGAAAATGTGTTTGCATAAATTCCCTTATAAGGGATTTCCTCTTGTCCAGTGCTGATATGTAAATAATGAAAGTAGAAAGAAAAAAATCTTATGTTTGTTAGACACTTGCTAAAATAGGGAACATGCTTTCTGAACCATTTTGCATAAACAGTTGCTGCTTTCTTCTACTTTGAAACAATTTGAAAAGGGCAATATTGTCATCTAGTGAGACATGACGTTAATTTTCAAACACAGGTTCAGCTATCCAAGTGCTATTTTCTTCTATGTATCAATGTTAAGAAAGTATTCAGTTACAAAACTCATTATAAGCGAATGACAGTTTAGTTCAACGATTTCTCTTTAGCTGTCATGCACATGATTATATAGCCCCAGGTGTCTGCAGACCACACTATTTAAGACTTCTGTTCCCCTATTAGACTATTAGGAAATTCAGATGCAAACTCATCACTAGACAAATCAGAGCAGAGGCAAAGACCTCTCTTCCTGACTACTCCTCCAGACCACATGAAAGGCAAGAACATGGATGCATTCCTCTCACAAGACTACAAAACGATCCAATCTCTCTCCTTTAAAAGAGTGCTAGAAAATGGATCAATTTTTGGCTGCTTTAAGTCGATTCAGTCTGTCCCTCATTTCAATAGATTCTAATAATTACCTTCAATTAATTTTATTCCTAACAGAATTCTGGCAGGAACATCCATGGAAATTGTTTACTAATGGATTATCTATTCACAGGTTTTTAACAACAGCAGAAAGTATGATGTAGCACTTTTAAGGAACAAAAGAAAGTATTGCAACCCTTAGTTGTGTAAAAATAGATTCTATCCTCATCATGTGTCACTGTTCTCTTGTAGTTATCAATTAGCACCTACACTCAATAACAGTAAGAATCCCTGCTCTATACAACTGTCGGACTATTGTATATTTGGATACATATTATGAGCCTACAAAGGAAGTCATGGTAGTATTTCTTTATAGAAATATTCTTTAATTAAATTACTGGAACATTGCACTGAAAATAGTAAAAGCCTAACAACTGAATGACTGATTTGCCATATGTTACACTTCTAATCTGCAGGTATCGGTGTAGACGATATGTTCATTATGCTCTCCAGCTGGCAAAAGACAAAAGTTCATGATAAAGTTGAAGATCGCCTGGCAGAGACGTACGCTGAAGCAGCTGTTTCCATCACAATCACCACTCTGACTGATGTTTTAGCCTTTTATATTGGCATCATGACACCTTTTCCATCAGTGCAGTCATTTTGTGTTTACACAGGTACTACTGTGCTGTTCTGCTTCATTTACAACATTACATTTTTTGGAGCTGTTCTCGCATTGAATGGGAGAAGAGAAGCCAGTAACAGGCATTGGCTGACATTCAGAAAGGTTGAAGAAGATCATAAACCAGGAGAATCTAAACTCCATGGATTATGTTGTGTAGGTGGGGCTTACGATCAGGAATCAGGTGCAGAATCAGAACATCCGGTTTATTTCTTCTTTAAGAAATATTATGGTCCATTCCTTACAAATCGATGGACCAAGGCAGCTGTGGTGCTGCTGTATACAGGCTATTTGGCCAGCAGTATTTATGGCTGTTTGCAGATCAAAGAAGGAATAGATCTCAGAAATCTGGCCTTTGATGATTCATATGTGATTAAATACTATGATGATGAAAGTGATTTTTTCTCAGTGTATGGACCACGAGTCATGGTTTCTGTCACTGAATCTGTGGAATATTGGAATTCCACCGTTCAGGATGAAATTGAAACCTGTATGGGCAGATTGGAAAACAACTCGTATGTAGATCGTAAGCTGTCAGAGTCCTGGCTTCGTGCACACGTTGACCTTTCTAAAAAGATGTCTATAGATATAAGGGAGAAAAATACATTCATAGGAAGTTTATCTAAATTGTTTAAGTTTGCCCCTTCATTTCAACAAGACATTGAGCTCTCAGAAGATAATTTGAGCATTAGAGCTTCACGGTTTTTCATTCAAATTGTGAATGCCAGTGATTCATTTGATCAAAAAAACATGCTGATTGAATTAAGAAACTTGGCAAAGGAATGTAGAATCCCTTTGCTTTTGTATCATCCTGCATTCATCTACTTTGATCAATTTCTTGTGATAGTGACCAACACAATCCAGAATATAATTATGGCAACTATTGCCATGTTGTTCATTTCTTTACTATTAATACCTAATCCAATTTGTTCTTTATGGGTAACATTTGCTATTGCATCAGTTTTAGTGGGTGTGGCTGGTTTTATGGCTTTCTGGGGTGTCAATTTGGATTCTATATCTATGATTAATTTGGTTATTTGTATCGGTTTTTCTGTGGACTTTACAGCTCACATTTCATATGCATTTGTTTCAAGTGTCAAAGAAAGTGCCAATGAGCGAACTATTGATGTGCTGTACACTCTTGGCTATCCCATTATCCAGGGGGCTCTTTCAACTATACTGGGTGTTGTGGTGTTGTCTGTTGCAGAAAGTTACATATTCAGGACATTTTTTAAGATCATGTTTCTTGTCATATTTTTTGGTGCAGCTCATGGCATTGTTTTTATGCCAGTGTTTCTGACTTTTTATCAAGCTTGTGGCAAACAGAATAGTGGTACCTCAAGTGGACTGGAACACAGTAAAGAGAGGAGCCAGAGCAGAAATGCCCACATCTATCAGTATGTTCATCATAGCAAAGTAAATGGAGCCACCTCCTGTGAACTGAAAGAAAGATAGTAGCAGGTGCCTGTTCTAATAGATCAAGAAGATCTGTAGCAACTTTATTAACATATTATTTTCTTAACTGTGATCCCAGGACTTAAAGAAAGAAAAAAACTTACTTGGGAGCACAGGATTTACTCTTTTTCCCAAAGTTCTATAATAATGTCACAACTTGCATAAATTGAGATATTGAAAAAGAAAATAAACACCCTAACCAAAAGTTTGAACAAGCACTTCTATATCAAAAAGAATTAATTGTTGGAAAGGGCTGACTTGTTCTTCATAAGCCACAAATACGCCATCCTACATGGTCGTCCTCCCTGCATTCCCACTGTGTTGAAATCAAGAATAATTGCATCACCTTCTGCTCATTTATATTTTCTCAGGATCTCAAAACTGTGGAGCTCCTTAATTTTCTCAGGTTTCCTTTTCTCCTACAGGTTTGAAAAATCCCAGGTTGCTGATACTTAACCAATACTTCTTGATTTATCTCTTTTTTTCCTACTCTTTTCAGTCTTAGCATACCATCTACTGTTGGCCTTGGCCCTTCACTTTGGTTCCTCAATCAAAAGCTTTTTCTCCCTGCAATTTTTATATAAAATATAAACATTTTTATTTTAAACATTACAGATAATACACTCAAAGCAAAAAAGTTTGTACATAATGAAGCAGATATGAAGAATAATGAGAAAGTTTTTCATAACGTGCAGTGAGCATCACACTTATGAGACAGATATTCAAATAATTTTGCAGGTGTATTTTGGAGTTTTTTTTTATTTTTCTCAGGTGTGACACTGGCAAGGCCAGATTTATTGCCCATCCCTACTCACCCTGAGATATAATGGGGAACCTCCTTCTATGTAGTGATTGTACAACTGAGTGGCTTGATCGACTACTTCAGAAGAAATTAAGAGTCAATCACATCGTGAGGACTAGAGTAAGAGTCGCAGACCAAGTTAGGGTGACAGGTTACCTCCTTGAAGGACATTAGTGAACCAAGAAGCACTCAAGAAGCTCGACACCATCCAGGACAAAACAGCCCGTTTGATTGGCACCCCATCCACCACCTTAAACATTCACTCCCTCCACCACCAGCGTACTGTGGCTGCAGTGTGTACCATCTACAAGATGCACTGCAGCAACTCGCCAAGGCTTCTTCGGCAGCACCTCCCAACCCCGCAATCTCTCCAACCTCGAAGGACAAGGGCAGCAGGCACATGGGAACACCACCACCTCCAAGTTCCCTTCCAAGTCACACACCATCCTGACTTAGAAGTATATCACCGATCCTTCATTGTCGCTGGGTCAAAATCCTGGAACTCCCTACCTAACAGCACTGTGGAAGTACCTTCACCACATGGACTGCAGCGGTTCAAGAAGGCGGCTCACCACCACCTTCTCAAGGGCAATTAGGGATGGGCAATAAACAAATTTTAAAAAAGTTGGGTTTTTACAACAAAAATAAAATTACCAGGTTTATTGAATTCAATTTCATAACTTATAATGGTGGGAATTGATCTTGTGACATCTAGGGTACTAGGCCAGGGCAATAACTAACTATACTACCTAAATGTGAATGCAATAGGTAGAATTATGTCAGATAACAAATTCCCTTAAAAATGTATCCCATAAATCAGGGATGTTCTTTCCTTTGAGGTTCAAATGATTTTTTGCGGTGGTTGTGTAATCAGAATGTTAACAAACTTCACACCTTGGCAGACAAAATGGTAATACCTTGCACCTACTGGCTTCCTGACAGTCTGGTTGTTTTGACGCCTGACAGTAATCGAAAATTACATTTTCGTATGCGTTCGTGAGTCATGAAAACATTTTAAAATCTTAATTGCTTTGTCATTACAGGGACGATGTAAAATTGGTGCTGCCAGCTCATTATCATGAGTCAGGTGTGCAGCCAGCTATTCATTGGCTGCACACCTGTTGGGGGGGCTGGGGGTGGGAGGGGATTTGGTTTGACTGATAACACTGAAAGGCAGCCAGCAGCTCTGAAAGAGGAGGTGCACTCTGGCTGCAGACAGCAGGGAATGCTACTGAAGAAAGCAATGGGTGCAAGATCTACAGATCAGGTCCCCAGGATCTCAGATGCCACTTTGGATGCTCTGGTCCAGGTGGTGGTCATGAGGAAGGAGATTCTGTCTCTTCCTCCCTGCTCCCACCCCCCACCATTCTGGGGGTGCAGAATAGCCTCCAGGCAACACCTCTGCTGCTAATGGGAAGAGGTTGTAGAGGAGGTTAATGCCAGACACTTTGCTCCCAGGACATGGCTGGAATTCAGGAAAAGGTTCAAATACTTCATAAGTTGTCACGGTAATAATCCTAATTCAACTCTCTTATTGTCTGCTCACACCACCACCACCTGTAGCCTCTCTACTCACAACAGTCCCCTCCCCTGCTTCTCTTCAATTTCTACAATCAGTGCACCACATTTCACTCCATCTCCTACTCGTACACTCTGCACCTACTACTCTCACCACTATTGCAGCCCTCGCACCCCACATCTTCCACACAACATATGAACTATTCTACCATAACCCACTATTCTGCCACAGAGATCCTAGCTATTGAGTGCATGTCCCCTTCACCCATATCTATACATCTCTAGCTTTTGCTCACTGTAATGTTGTCATCTTGATTAATTCCATCCATCTCTGCGTAAAAGATTCATGTTATTCAAAGAGAATGAAGTCTTGGTCAACGCCCCTTCCTCAACCAACACCACAAAAACTGATTATCTGGCTATTCATTCATTTGCTTTTTGTGAGACTTTGCTGTGTGGAAATTGTTTGCTGTAATCCATTGACTCTGAAGCAAGTCCAGACGTTCTGAGGCTGTGTTAAGGCATCATTTAAATGCTACAGCTTTCTTTACTCTTCATGCAATAGAAGTAATTGATTCAAGTTTGGTTGCTTAATTATACATGCAGTGGAGTTTGCTGAAACATACAATTGAGTGGATTATTGAGATTGCTTTCTAAATGGTGTATCAGATTAATCGGATGATGATATGCTTTTCTTCTGTAACAATAAAAATTTTCTTGGTTTTCATATAACTGTGTCCATAATGGGTGTCAGGGCCTAAAAAAGAGATGAGCTATGAATCCTGTTACAACAGGTAATACATGCAATCGCCACCCGAACAGGTTGGAGTGTGATA
Organism: Squalus acanthias; assembly: GCA_030390025.1. NCBI lineage: Eukaryota > Metazoa > Chordata > Chondrichthyes > Squaliformes > Squalidae > Squalus > Squalus acanthias. The sequence continues at coordinate 142,808,858 of CM059428.1, forward strand.
CTACTTTCATTGCCAAATACCATCTGAAAACATCTCATTCAAATAAAGAGTGTGGCTTCACTGCAATGATACAAAAATAATTTGTACTCGCAAACTCTCCAGCTACTACTCTCACCACTAGTGCCTCTATATCCTTTTTATAATATTGAGACCAGGGGCTAGAAATTTAGCTTTGCAACGCCCAAATTTTTAGTGGTACGGGTGCCGTTTTGTGACAAAAATGGCATCTACGCCATGTGAGCAGACTTCTGGTGCATGCTGTGCCGGTCGCCATCTTGGTGAGGGTGGTAGGGCGGGTGTTAGGAGCGTGCGCTGGAAGTATGTTGAGTGGGCTGATTTGATGCCAGCACTACCCTTTTCATCCACAATGCTGGAGCTAATGCCCTGTCTTAACCTCGCACAGCTGAACATGCGTTCAGTTGCTGCAAGGACCTCCCACCAGCGATATTGAAAGGGATCAGTAACCTAAGGTTAGTTGCTGATTAATTTCTACTGGCTTCTAGCACGATGTATTTAAAACTATTGCAAAATATCGCAGCAAATCTAATTGCGCTTAACGCAATTTGCGCTTAAAATTCCGCGACCTTTTCCACCAGTTACACTGATATCAAGAGAATTGAGCTGAAAAATAAGCGCAATCGAGCAGACACTCCAGGCCCATGCGTTTCATACTTTATACTCGCATGGAAAATCTGCATAACATTTTACGTAGAACTAAATATCACAAATGCTTGGCAGTTTCCATGGCACCAGAATCATGTTTGGGTATATTGTTGTCTGTGGCAGCTGTAAGGTGTTTGGTTTTCTCGTCCTTACAAGGGTTCGTTGACTCTGGGTTTTACAGGAACAAAATGGTAGACGACACAAAGGTTTAGGTTCAACCCAAAACTGTTAGGGGGAAAAATTCAATATCGCCCCGTTTGGGGCGCAATTATCGGCCGGGCGCAAAGATTAGCACCTGGCGCTAATTATCGCCTCTGACTGCAAACTTGACTTTTATCGCCCCTGGAGGTAATTGGAGCGCTAAATCAGGCGCTACACATCTGTCTTAAGGCGCAAAGGCCGAGGAGCGAGGCGCTAACTCAGAGTGCTGGCGAAGCTCATGTGATGTCAGTCAGCAATGGAACACAGACACAATGGCGCCGGCCAGTTCTTAAAGGGGAGGGTTGATCTTGCTTTCCATCCACATCCTGCTCATTGCAGCCTTGAATCTCGGCCTGGAGAGACCTGTACATCAAATCTGCTGGAAAGAACAATGGAGAGAACCAGGGAAAGAGCTCAGAGTGCAGCCCCCACAGACTCTTCTAAATCGATACAAGGAATGGCAAATCAAAATGAACCTGCAAAGTGCTGCTCAGTACCCAAAACTCCTTCACACAGCGTTGAATCTCTCCAGAAGTCTCTCTCTCTCTCTCTCTCAGAATGCGTGGTTCAAAAATGTCACCAACAAAAAAAGGCAGGAAGCGGTCACCTTTAAATAGCGCTCCCCCAGTCCCTTCCTGACTGCAAAACGCTCCCCTCAACCTGTCGTTGCTAGCGGCAGGTGGTAAGGCAGGGGGCGCCACTCAATATCCGCTCCGGGGCGCTACCGGGGCGTTGCGCACTCGACTGACGTCACGATCTGCCGGCACAGGAGATCGTGGCGGTAGTGTTTAGCGCCGCCGCAAAATGTCTAGTTCATTTCGTGAGCGGCGCAAACATTGCCACGCCCGGGCGCTCGTTGCTTTGCGCCCCATTAGCGCCTTCTTAAGGCGCTAATGGGAAGTGCAACCAACTGAATTTTTTCCCCCTTAGTTTATTAAAACCAACAAAACAGACAAAAACCTGTTGAGATTTGGCTGAAACTTACAATCACCCATCCGGCCGGTCGTTACCATTGTGGATTGTAGGCCTGGATCGGAGATGACCTGTCCCCGTCCTCCTTTATCTGACTGCAGCTGCCTACACAGCGCAAACCCCTTGTAGAGTCAACTGAATACTTACAATCACCCGTCCGGCTGGTCGTGGCCGATGTCGATTGCAGGCTGGGAGCTGGAGATGACCGTCTTCCCATCCTTCTTACACCTGGCAGTTGCTGTAGTCAGAGCTAGCTTTCGAGAGAGAGAGAGAGCTGTGGTGTGGTTCCTTCTTATAGTTCTTTTAGTCACCTGGGCCCATGCTGGGCCTCCCCCAACCAGTTTCGGTTGTCGGTTTGCTGAACTGTCCGACATTAACACCTCGTCAACCTGTAATTCAATTACCAGAGGTGTACAGAGTTGTGAGATCGAAGATAACTCCTTATCTCCTCTCCCACTTTCTTTAACGCATATTCAATGTGATTTCTATTACTGTTGATGGGCGGTTGGCTGATTGTCTGCTCGGGACTTGTGTATCTTCCATTCATGTCAGGAAGTCGATCGTGACCCCCATTGTTTCAGTTAAACTCAGAGCATTGTCCAGATGTTAATTTTTCCCATCGAAACCAATCATGATTCAAGGCCTCACAGTTCAATGTCAATGTCCTTTTCAGAGTTAATCATGAGCCAAACCTTTCATTGTCCAGTATCAATGTGTTCTCCAAGAACTGCACACTTTAATGACTGGCACCTTTTCTGTGCCTCAAAGTTTAACCGTTTCATGCCCTTACCACTGGGCCAAACAGGCTTTCAGCATTTTGCTATTGTACAGGGTTTAAAAAAAAATCTACATTCCCCCCTTTAATCTCTCTTTATAAACTAGAGACATTACTCTTGACCAATTCTACTTCTTCTTTGCCGGTCTCAACCAAATCTTTACATTTCACTTTTATTACAGACATGCATTCGGTTCAAACACTCTGAACCTCCTGTTTCAATCTTTTAAGTTTCCCCCTTCTTGTCTTCCTTTTTAATTTACACGACAAGATTAATAGATACAACATAATACACAATTGTACAATTACCAACACATGCGACGTGATTCGAATCCAAGGAGGGATCTCAATGTTGAGTCCCACATCCCACCACGGAGGGGGAATCATCTCTTCGATTTCCTCCCTTTCTTTCTCATTCTTTTGCTGTAATGCGTAATAATGTTTTTGGGACAACTCTAGGTTCTTTAATAGCTTAATCAAATGTTCGGGTAACGGCGGGATATCATATCCAAAACGCGATACGTATTCTTGGAGGTTCGGTAAAGTACCGTTAACTGTTGTGGTCTGAGATGGGGATTATCCTGTCTTGTGCTACTTGTGTCTCTACCTGGGGCTTGAAGCAAAAGGTGGAATCTTGAACTGGACACCAGGTGTCCCTGTGTATTCTGTACCGACTTTCGCTCATGGTTACACAGTAGGTTCCGTTACCCTTGTACACAACCTGGGGCGGGACATGGCTGTGAGCCATCACTTCCATGATACAGCTGATAGGCTGCCCGTCTCCGTATTCAAACCCACATACCGGCTGATCGAAAGGATTCAAATGGTAGGGACACAATACCACATGTGTACCTCCTCCCTGACATCCCTCCAGACTAGTGCCGGTTATCGAGTTCCCCAACTTCACCACATACTGAGGGGTTTTATGATGCTTCACATGTACCCCGTTTCGAATTACACCAATGTTTTCTACCTGGTATACCGGTGCGGGTCGTTGCGCCTGATCCATCACCGGCATCCTCAGAACTATCCCCATTACTGACCACAGTTGACAGGGACTGGGTATGCTTCGGAGGCCGACCGTAGCTGACACGGATTCATGAGGTTGTTATAAGCGCTTAAAGCCTTTAGGTGCCTGTTACTGATCCACGACGGTACGTGGCCTTGTTTTAAATCCTCTAAATTACTGCACCCCTCGTTTAACAACCAGGCCCCGTACATGACACGCACATCATTTTGGGCAGCCCGATCCGACGCATTTCGGCCCTCCTTTATTAATACATTGATGGTCTGAGTGGGAGTCTCCAGCTGAGCTACCATTTCCTTTAGCTGAATCGTCATCACCTGGTCTTCCTGCAATTCGTGACCCTCAATGTCATTACCCTCCCCCAGTATTTTCCTTAGCTGGTCCCTTAGGGTATTTACTTGTAATTGCAACTGTGCGTTGTCCATACTGTTGACCAGTGACGTCCCTGTATTAAACACCGTGGCCGCATCATTAATCAGTCCCCTTTTTCGTCTCCCCCAGCCCGTGTGGCTGTTATTTACCGGTTTGTACACTCCCCCCCCCCCGACTTTCGTCCCCCTAATTCCTCTCGTAGAATTGTCTGAACATTTCTTTTAACAACTTTTCATACAACTTTTCCGTCTCTGGCGGGTACCACCGGGGCAACTTTAACTCCGTTAAATTAAGAATAACCGACGCTACTTCGTAATATACGGTATGATACATCATTTTTCCTGTTGGGATCAACACCAGCCCATTTTTAGGGCCGGGTGCCGTTACGGGACATTTGACCTCTGTACCCTGAGTCTCTGGGGCTTTCGGTAGAGGCTTCATCTTGCTCGCAACCAGTTCGGTCGCATTGATTGCTTTTGGAGGATCCAGGGTCACGCAAGAGTCAAAACTCTGAGTCCAATTCACTCCTGACCCGGAGTCCTGCCACTGCTGTTTGAAAGTAATGGCAACCCCCTCTTTGCAGTTGTGCCCCAACCGGACCACGCACGCATAAACTCCTTGCTCCTTCTTCCACCATTTATCCCAACACAATTTTACCCCTTCCTTAATTCCCATGGTCCGCCTGTTTGAATTATTACCCAACTTTTCCCATTCCGTGGATGTGTTATTTTTACCTTTGTCTGTTTTCCGCAACAACCACCACCATCCCATGGGGGTGCTCCCCTTACATTCCAGACAAACCCGTCTACCCTCTTTCACCCGTACCCTCTTAGTCGTGATGTTTACCTTTGGGCAGGACACCGACACTTCCCCAATCTTGTCTCCGGTTCGTCTTGAATACTTGGTCGAGTTCGACCCTAGCCAACCTGGCCAATTCCCATCGTGGGAGTATGTAATTGTACCATTATTACCCCGTGTCGCCCCCCCGCCCACCCCGAGTTACGGTGGGGCCAGTTCCTTCCATACACCCGTATGTAAAGAATGTCTCGGTGTCTCCCCGATCTCCCCACCCTGCTTTAATCAGGATCATCCACACGCTCATCTGCAGTGTCCACCTCATCTCGCGTCCTTAATTCGATTCGCTTCTATAAAAACAAAACAAAAGAATAACACTGCTCTGTGAGGGGTCTCCCCTTCACAGGTCGCACTTAAATCATACACAGATTTACACTTTGGTTCAATCACTGCTTTTGTTTTTTCTTGTCCCGATGTTTGGGCTTCTTGAGGCCCCCGGGGGTGGAGTAGGAGGAGGTGTCCAGAGCACCCTGGGTCTCGGCACCCGACTACTTCGTCTCACCGCTCCGCCCTCTGAGTCATCCTCATCATCCCACAGCATGGGAGAAAGGCTCACATTGATCAAACTCATTACGGTTCCTTGGGCTTTGGCCCGTTTTGTGCTTCTCTCTCCGGAGTCGTACAGCTTGCACTGGTTGATGTGAAACCATTTTAGTCGCCTTGGCAGCTGGATCACATAGACCATAGGACTTGCCTTATCCACGATATTATAGGGTCCTTTAAATAATGGCTCGAATGCCCCAACTCTGGCATAATTCCTGACCATTACCTGGTCCCCTACCTTCCACTCCTGTGTTACCCGTGGTTCCAACAGCATTTTATTCTGTTGGTGCTGCCTTCCCATATTGTTAGCAGCCTCCCAATGCAGCCCCCTTAGAGTATCGTACAGATCTCTAACAAACCTGTCCTGTGTGATCTCCTTAACCTGTGCTTCGGTCAAGTCCGGTACCAACACATGAGTCAGGGTCCTCATCGACCTCCCTATCATTAACTCATGCGGGGAGTGTCCCGTACTTTTAGAGAGACTGGCTCTGATGCTCATTAGGACCAGGGGTAGGACCTCATCCCATCTCTTCGGGACCTCTCCTATCTCTTTCCTAAGCCTCTCTTTTAAGGTCCGGTTCATCCTCTCTACTATACCCGATGATTGGGGGTTATGTGTCACATGCCACTTTCCCTGTATTCCTAGCAGCTTCAGGGTGGCCTGCATTACTAGTCCGGTGAAATGACTTCCCTGATCTGACTCTACTATCAGGGGCAGTCCCCACCGGGAAAACACTTCCTTCACTAGAATCTTAGCCATGTTTAACGCTGTCGTTGCCCTACAAGGAAAAGCTTCCACCCATTTTGAGAAAGTATCCACTAATACCAGACAATATTTATTGCCCCTACTTGTGGTGGGCAGTGGCCCAGTGAAATCTACCTGTATAGACTGCCATGGTCCCTCTACCCTCCTCGTGTGTCCCAATGGAACCTTCCTTCGGTGGGGGTCTGGATTATTCACCGCGCACACTAAACAGTTCTCGCAATAATCCCTTACATCTTCCCTGAGCTGGGGCCACCATCCCACAGCCTCCACTTTATTCCAAGTCGTTTCTGGCCCTGGATGTCCGGCCCCCGGACCCCCATGAGCTAGCTGCAAAAATTCTTCCCTGTACTGCACGGGCACGACCCACCTATTCTCCTTGAATAACATCCCCTGTTTCACTGCTACGTCTGCTGCTCCAAAAGGTCCTTCTACAGGCTTCAGACATTCCTTATCCTTAATTACCGTTTTAAGGACTGCATCTTGCAGCTGAGCCTGTTTCAAATCGGGTGGCAATTGTACCTCTTTGGGTCCCTCTTTTCCCTTTACAGCCATGATCTGTCCGGATCGGTATGGGTCCCAAGGTATTCCTCCCCCTGCCCCCATTTTGGCCAGTACTTCTGATTCCCTTTCCACTTAGGCTCTGTCTTGGAATGCGCTTTAACCTTTTGGATGTAGTAATCCTGCTGGTTACTACCCGTGACGTTCAGCATGACTTCTAACAGAGGGGCTGTCACCAACGGCTTCCCGTCTGAGGACTTGAACCCTCGCCTAGCCCATATTGCTAGATACTCCGTGCAGGAGTTGCAAGTGAACATTGAGTCTGAACATATTATATAGGGGGTTGGGAATTCACTTAAATCTTTCGTCAGTCGCTCTATGACGGCGTCCTTATCGCTTGCCTTGGTTTCTAGTTCCCTTTTCTCATCTTCCAACTGTTTCACCTTTTCCCTGAGAATCGAGGTTTGCTTCTGTAGACACATTAGCCAAATCGCCTTCTCTCTCGTTCTTTTATGGTTACTACTAACCGTCCACTCTGCCGCTTTTTCCTGCGGATCCTCAGGGTGTAACATTTCTCATGTCCATGGCTCAGAAATGTCTAACTTGCTACATACATACGAGGCTACCTTAGCCTCCATAGACTTCCTATGGCTACTACTTCCTATGGCCCGCTCTGCCGCTTTCTCCTGCGGAGAGTACATCATTTCTTTTGCCCCTGGCTCAGAAATGTTTACTTTGGCTACCTTAGCCTCCCTGAGACTACCTTGGCCTCCCTAGGGTTTGTTGCACTTACATTGTGCCTTATTTTGTTCCACACCTCAAGAGTCCTGCCGCCGGTCGTCAAGATATGTAAGGTGTTTGGTTTCCTCGTCCTTACAAGGGTTCTTTGACTCTGGGTTTTACAGGAACAAAATGGTGGATGACACAAAGGTTTAGGTTCAACCCAAAACTGATAGTTTATTAAAACCAACAAAACACGGACAAAAACCCTGTTGAGATTTGGCTAAAACTTACAATCACCCGTCCGACTGGTCGTGGCCGACGTCGATTGCAGGCTGGGAGCTGGAGATGACCGTCTTCCCTTCCTTCTTACACCTGGCAGTTGCTGTAGTCAGAGCTAGCTTCCGAGAGAGAAAGAGAGAGAGTGAGCTGTGGTGTGGTTCCTTCTTATAGTTCTTTTAGTCACCTGGCCCCATGCTGGGCCTCCCCCAACCAGTTTCGGTTGTCGGTTTGCTGAACTGTCCGACATTCACACCTCGTCAACCTGTAATTCAATCACCGGAGGTGTACAGAGTTGTGAGATCGAAGATAACTTTTATCTCCTCTCCCGCTTTCTGTAACGCATATTCAATGTGATTTCTATTACTGTTAATGGGCGGTTGGCTGATTGTTTTCTCGGGACTTGTGTATCTTCCATTCATGTCAGGAAGTCGATCGTGACCCCCATTGTTTCAGTTAAACTCAGAGCATTGTCCAGATGTTAATTTTTCCATCGAAATCAATCATGATTCAAGGCCTCACAGTTCAATGTCAATGTCCTTTTCAGAGTTAATCATGAGCCAAAGCTTTCATTGTCCAGTATCAATGTGTTCTCCAAGAACTGCAGACTTTGATGACTGGCAGCTTTTGTGTACGTCGAAGTTTAACCATTTCATGCCCTTACCACTGGGCCAAACAGGCTTTCAGCATTTTACTATTGTACAGGGTTTAAAAAAAAACCTACAGCATGCACACAGAAATGCTTGGTGCAATGGCAAGCCTGCCAGAGAGCCTCTTGTCAGTGTCAAGGATCATGGAGGAGTCCGGCTCCAACATTGCTCAAGGCATTGCATGGAGCTTGGAGCCCATGATTTCCAGGTTGGATGCCACCAAGCAGAGAGTGCATGAGAGAAATCTGAGCTTCCGTTGCAGCACTAAAACATTGGGTCTCTTCCGCCTGTACTGCACAGGAAGCTGCAACATCGCTCATCATGGATGCCATCACGCCTGTGTCGCCACGGTCTCTCTGGGAGTGTACTCCATGGTGTGCGCAGAGCCTTGTGCAATGTTGGAGGCGGGCTCCTCCAATCTCCTTACCATTGCCGAGAGGCTCTCTGGTAGGCTTGCCATTGGACCTATCATTTCCGTGTGCATGCCCATCATCCTTCTTCTGAAGGCCTCCCCATCGAGATCCTCATCGGAGTCCTGTGCAGCAGAACTCGCGCGCGAACGCTCCCTCTGAGGAGCTAGCCCCGAGCTACCCTTTCCCCTGGCCTTGCTGCAGTCCACTCATCCCCGGTGCCTCACCCTGTGCAGATCCCTCTACTACACTAGCCTCTATAGAACGCATAGTGCCAGTATCTGAGCTGGTGTCTGCGAGTGAGAGATACAGTGACACGGTGTCTTCTTCTTCTTCCTCCTCTTCACCCCCTCGCACACATCAGTACCCTCGGGGACAGGCTGCTCAGGTGCTTGCTGATTGTCTGCAAGCAAAAAGGCACAAGGGTCGGGTTATGGTGAGGGGAGGGGGCAGGAAGCCAGAAATGCATGCATACAGCATAAGTAGCTTGAAAGTGAGAAAAGATTGTGGGCTGAGGGGGAAGTGAGATGTGAGAAGAAGTATTAGGAATGAACATACCGTTGTTGTCCCCAAAGGGGTCAATGTCAGTGGTGGCCACGGTGCCGACGACCTGGTGCCCAGTGATCTGCACCACTCTTGTCTCCAGCTGGCTCAGCTGTTCAATGTGGGCTTGGCCCCCGCCTGTCCGCTCCTGCTCCCTGCGATTATGTGCCACCTTGGCCTGCAAGAGAAAGGGAAGTGTGTGAGTGAGTGTGGTGCAATGTGTTTGCGTGATGTGCCTGCCATAGTTGAATAGCTGGCATTGTGTGTAAAGGTGTGAGATGTGGGTGTGAGTGTTGATAGGTAGAGATTGTTGGTGGGTGAGAGCTGGGGGTATGGTGCATTGAGCAGTATGTGAAGCTTGTGGTACAGATAGTGGTATGTTTGTTGAAGCCTTCACTCACCCTGACCACCTGTGTGAGGTCATTAAACTTCTTCCTGCACTGGGTATGGGGCCTGGGGACCACAGTGCTGTCCGTGACATGGTGTGCTACCTCCCTCCACATAGTGCAGCAGAATTGTGGCGAGGGCCTCCTGCCAGTTGGCGGGTACAGGACCGTCCGCCTTCTCTCCACCGTGAAAACCAATGCCTCCAGAGCTTCATCGGAGAACCTCCGGGCTCTCTCCCTGGGGCGATGATCTACCAGCAGCATTTGTACAGAACTTTTCCTTTTCCTTGACCTTCTTCTTATGGTTGTTGCGGCAGCTGCACACCCAACAATGCTGAGAATGAGGTGCTGCAGCATCAATGCACCTCCCCTTTAAGTAGTGCAAAAAGCCTGTGGCAATCATTACTTGCAATTAGACTGTCCCCGATATTGGTCCAGCTTTACAGTGTAATGCTAATGAACTTGAGTTTGTAGACGAAAATCATGACTACAATCATTTTAATGAGGAGTGAGCATGATTTTTGCGTGCATCCTGGACGATTTTCAGGTGGCGCAGATTAACCTTTTTTAGTCTAAACACTGCCCATTTCTTGGCTCTAACGAATTTCTAGCGCTATATCTCATATAAGTTACCTAAATATACAATCATCATAAAAGTGGCTGTTGGTGAATTATTGGTGCAATATTAATGGCCCAGATTTTGCTGGAGAGGGGCGTGCCCCGTTAGTTAGACTTTTTCCCTCACCCTTAAGCTCTAAAATATTTTGCCCTGCCAATATTGGGTGCAGTCTAATGGCCAGTAATGTTTGGCCTGGGCGCTCTGCACTACTTAAAGGGGAGGTGCTTTGTTGCAGCAGCACTTCATTGTCAGTCTGACTGAAAACATGGCTCAGCAACCAAGGGAACGAGCACGAAGGTTCTTGAATGCTGTACTCGAGGCCTTGGTCATGGCCATTCAAAGAAGGCAGGGTGTACTGATCCCGCAAGGTGGCAGGACGCCATCCAATGCCACTTGCAGAAGGATCTGGGAGGAGATAACTAACTACGTCATGGCCACCAGTGTGGTTCAAAGGACTTGGATCAAATGCCGAAAAAAGTTTAATAAGCTCACATGGCAGGTCGTGGTGAATGAAGGCTTCAGCAAATGCCACACTCGCAGACACCAGCTCAGAAAATGGCACTCGGCGTAATTTAGATGGTAATGTAGAAGCGTGATCTTTACATGGTGAGGCACTGTGCATGAGTGGGCTGCAGCAAGGCAAGGGGGAAAGGGTAGCTCGGGGGCCTACTGCCCGTAGGACGAGTCCGCGCACGGGTTCTGCTGCACATGACTCAGATGATGACCTCGATGGGGTGGCCTTCAGAAGTAGGGTGATTGGCATGCACACGGAAATGCTAGGTGCAATGGCAAGCCTGCCCGAGAGCCTCTTGTCAATGTCAAGGAACATGAAGGATTCCGGCTCCAACATTGGACGGGGCTTTGCGCAGAGCTTGGAGCCCATGATTTTCAGGATGGAAATGACGGACAGCTCCAGGAGAGGCCTTTTGGAGCCAGCCATGATGCTGCATGTGATGGGCGATGTTGCGACTTCCATTGCAGCACAGGCGGACGTGACCCAACATCTCAGTGCTGCAGTGGAATGCAGATTGCTCTCATGCAGTCTCAGCTTGCTGCCACGCAAGCTCTGACTGCTGCCATCGTCGCTGTGTTTACAAGTGTTGAAGGGTACTTACAGGGTGTCATGGCAGGCCAGCAATCTGTCCTCCTGTTTTCCGCCAGCACTGAAAGCTAACATTGACCCCCTCATGTTTCCTTTTGTAACTTTGACATTGTTCACACCAGAACTTTGACCGTTCTTAACTCACCTCTGGTAATATTAGTTTCATATTACTCAAATTCACAATTGGCCTGAATCATGGAATAGAATCTTACAGCACAGAAGGAGGCCACCGAGATTTATACTGCAATGCAGCATTTCCAATCATAATTGTCATTTACTGATTTATGTGTCTGTGGCATGATTGCGGGAATTACTTTGGAATATTTGTGTTCATGCTTTATTCTCCCTCGCTCCTTCACATTAGTCAGAATCCTGAAACATTTTTACCAACTGGCTTTGCCTCTCTTGTCTGTCTTTCATTTTCCCTTTTTTCTGTTTTTACCTACCTGCTTTTCCCTATCTTACTACGATCCTGCTGAGAGAAGCGGCTGAACCTCAAATTGAGTCCACCCAGTTTGTATGTAATATAAGACTGATATTTGTAGTTTATAGTATCTTACCTACATTTTTCCTTTTTTTCCTTTTTTTTAACAGTAAATCCAGCCATTAGTTTGAGCCTGTAAGCATTGCTCTGGCAATGTGATATATTCCACCATCTGACATGTCAGAACATGGTGGGGATGCCACATATTGTCCTAGAAGTAATTTTCATAATTCAAGTTAATTGTCACACCTGGGTTACATGGAAGAAAAAAATGATGCAGGTTTTAGTTCACAAGAGCCTTGGCTTGCTTATGAAAACTGTCCTCAAACTGTAAACTTGGGGAAAAGTGTTGGAAAAAGCACAAACTGTAACAGGCTCCAATGAACAGCAGCGTTGTCCAACTTGAGCTGCACTTTAAGTATATGTGGTAACATTGTGCCACACTGTTTCAATCACCCTGTCAGATGAGGCAATTATTTTAAATAAGCTGATTGAGGTGTACAAAATTATGAGGGGCATAGATAGGGTAGATAGAAAGGAACTTTTCCCCTTAGTAGAGGGGTGAATAACCAGGGGTCATAGTTTCAAAGTAAGGGGCAGGAGATTTAGAGAGGATTTGAGGAAAAACTTTTTCACCCAGAGGGTGGTTGGAATCTGGAACTCACTGCCTGAAAGGTTGGTAGAGGCAGGAACCCTCACAACATTCAAGAAGCATTTAGATGAGCACTTGAAACACCATAGCATACAAGGCTACGGACCAAGTGCTGGAAAATGGGATTAGAATAGATAGGGCTTGATGGCCGGCGCAGACACGATGGGCTGAAGGGCCTCTTTCTGTGCTGTATAACGCTATGACTCTATGACTCTAAGCTAATATCTATGGAACCGCAGATATTCATAACACAAAAAGAGTTAATTTGGCCCATCATGTCCAAGCCAACTTTTTGCTAGAGCAATCCAAAGCTACTGACCTCTCTGTCTTCGGGCTCTTACACTGTTCCAATGAAGCTCAATGGAAGCTCAAGGAACAGCACCTCATCTTCCGATTAGGCACTTTACAACCTTCTGGACTGAATATCGATTTCAACAATTTCAGATCATGACACTGCTCCCATTTTTTCAGACAGCAGGAGGCGTTGCTATTTACGTCTCCTCTAGACCCATCTATTGTTTCTTTACTTGTCTCATTATCACTTCCTTTTGCCTTGCACCACCATCCCTTTTGTCATTTAATCTCTCCTGCCTAACACCCTATCAGAGCTTCCTTTTTGTTCTTTCCTCCCCTCCCACTTTCGCAGCCCCTGTACTTGCTAAAAAACTGTTACATCCCTAACATTTTCCAGTTCTGATTAACTATCATCGACCTGAAACGTTAACTCTGTTTCTCTCTCCACAGATGCTGCCTGACCTGCTGAGTACTTCCAGCATTTTCTGTTTTTACTAAGTGTACTTGATTGGTCTTGTAAGGACATTTAACTGGAAAAATGCTTTGCATTAGTCATTAAACTAAGAAGTGGCACATTGAATCATTTAGAATAACCCCAGCTGTTAACTGCCTAAAAACTAGTTACTTCCTCATCACAAGATTTATGTGGAACACTATCAGAAAACATTCCAAAGTTCTCACAACAATGAACAAAGCTGGAGATACATTAGAATATGAGATAAGAACCATAATTTAAAAATAAAATCAATGGTACATTTTCCTTATTTAGGGTTTATTTATTACTTTGGCCCAAAAATTAGTGCTGCTACGCGAGAGTACGCACTGTGTACTCTCGCGTATTCTGTCTCCAATTGCCGGTTTTCTGCATGCACTGCGCATGCGCTGAAAACCGGCACTTGGTGAATTCAAAAGGGGGCGGTTCCTAGGTGAACCGCGTGCGCGCTACAGGCTGCGCGCACGCAGTGCACTTAGTGCTTTGGACGCGCAGGTAAGCATGGAAGATTTTAGACATAAAGAAAGGAGGAGTAAGACCCTCTTTTAACAAGGTAAGTACTTAATTAAGTATTATTTTGAATTTTTTTAACAGGTATATCTTTTTTAGAGACTTTAAAGACAGGTAAGTTTATTTTTATAACTTTTTAAAAGATTTTAAATTTTTTCAAAAATTTAATTTTTTGTTTAAAATGGTTAATTTATTTAACTATACTTATTTTATTAATGTGATGGTTTTTAAAAAAAAATTAATTGAGGTTTAGCTGTTCTTTTGGGGGGGTATAGTATTCATAGCTTTCACAGCCGTGCTGTGAAAGCTATGAATGAAAGATGGTGTGCTGCCATTGGCTCTAACTGAGTCACGTGATCCCACAGCTCGCATGAATTAACTACGCCTGTGGGATACGAAAGCCCTGCACAGCTGCTGTCCAGAACATCAAGTTCGTGCGAGCTCGGACTGAAAAAGCCAGCGCGCAGTGAGAGATCGCGGGAAGGCCTTACCCTCGCACGAAGGCTCACTCACTAATTTTTGGGCCAATATTTCTTTAAGGTCAATGTGGTATATGGGATTCTGTTTAAATTGACTTCTTCAAAAATTTCCTATAGTGATTATATACAGGATTAACTCTCTTTTAAATAGATTATTAAGGGTGTGCATAACAGTGATCACCTCACTTCAGAGTCATTCATTGTGCGTAAAGCACTCTGGGACATTTGGTAATTTTCTACATAAACACAGGTCTTCCTTTATTAATTAAAAGAAATACTGTATCTAGTTTTTACGAATCAATATTATTTTTTATTCATCATGTTATTTTTTTTAAAAAGGTTAAGTTTTCTGAATGATGTAGGCTGTTACAAAACTCAAAATTATTTGCGGTTCGTGGTGATCGACCACCTGTTATAGACCCTGTCCAACTCTCTATCCACTGATTTCAATGGATTGAAAATCGGCCGGGTTCTACAGCACGTGATCGCTCAGCCAGATTACCGCCCATGTGGTGAAAACAAAAATTTACTCCATACAGTTTTGCCATGTTCCTCTTTGGTTTGGCTGAATTATTTCATCTGATTTAAGTTAAAATCTTTGAGAAATAAAATGCAGTCTTCAATCACTGGCAAAGTAACTGTATTTTGAAGCTAAACACCACAGAATTTTTAATTATAAAAATCCAAACAATTCACATGCGTGGAGAAGAAATTGTACTACATTTTATTTTACATTTTTGAATGAATAGAAATTAAGGGGGAGAAATTCAGTCGTGCCCCGTTTGGGGCGCAATTATCGGCCGGGCGCAAAGATTAGCGCCTGGCGCTAATTATCGCCACTGACTGCAAACTTGACTTTTAACGCCCCGGGAGGTGATTGCAGCGCTAAATCAGGCGCTGCACACCTGTCTTAAGGCGCAAAGGCCAAGGAGTGAGGCGCTAACTCAGAGCGCGGGCGCAGCGCAGGTGATGTCAGTTAGCGATGGAACACAGACACACTGGCGCCGGCCAGTTCTTAAAGGGGAGGGTCGATCTTGCTCTCCAGCCACACCCTGCTCATTGGAGCCTTGAATCTCGACCTGGAGAGACCTGTGATTACATTTTCAAGCCAAGGACTATGGAGAGGGTGAGAGAACGAGCTCAGCGCTTCAGCGAGCGGGCCTTGGATGCTCTGGTTGGCGCGGTGGAGCGCAGAAAATCTATACTCTTCCCTGAGAGTGGCAGGAGGCCTTTGCAGCACGACTACAGAAGAGTGTGGAGGGAGGTGGCTCAGAGCGTCTCCTGCAGGAGCATGGTGCCCAGGACCCATGTACAATGCCGAAAAAAGTTCAACGACCTCACTCGGGTCGTCAGGGTGAGTGGCTTTGTTTCAATACCTCTCCATCCCTCCATCTCAACCTCACTCTATGGCCAGAGGGTCTTAAAATCCCAATTAACAACACTCATCCAACACCTATGGCCCTTTCATGAAACACACACACACATTCCACACTTTGCATACAGTAAGGGCTATTCACCTATGGGAGGCACATCAGGCAAGACCATGGCTGCATACAGTAAGGGCTATTCACCTATGGGAGGCACATCAGGCAAGACCATGGCTGTATATTTACTCAGACGCCGTCCTTTTTCTTGCAGGCCAAGCTGTCTCATAATAGGAGACAGCAGCAACGGACGGGTGGAGGGCGGCCTCAGCTGCAACCCCTCAGCGATCTTGAGGAGCGCGTCCACAGGATTGTGGCAAGCCGGGTGATCGGTCCCGTCGCCACTGGAGACGCCGACCCCGTTCTGGACAGCAATGGTAAGGTCATCACCTTTTTGTCCTCTGTCCTTCCACTTGTCCCTCACAACACCAGCCTTTGACACTTTCAATCCAACTTACTAAATCGCTGCACTTATTCCTCCCTTACTGCCACCCTGTCCTCACGCTAAAGCCACTCTTGTACCTCCCTGCTTTCAGATGGTGATTCACCCGCTGAGGAGACGGGCCTTCAAGCTGCCAGTGGAAGTGAAGCTGCAGCCGAGGAGGAAGATGAAGGCGGAGCATCAGTGCCACCCTCTCCCGAGGAAGCCCATGCCCACACTGAGAACACGCCTTCCCTGGAAGGGAGCAGGGGGGAAGGGTCTGATGAGGGTGAAGCTCCAGGACCCAGCGGGCTGCAGCAACGCCATGGGGGTAGGGAAGAACGGGGGCCTTCTCCCTGGAGTGAGAGTATGCCAGCGACTCCTACTGCACTGGACGCAGAGGAGGAGCGGCTGATCGCTGAAATGAACACCCAGGCGGTGGACATGCACACTGAGCTCATGGGTGCAGTGGGAAGGGTGCCCGAATGCATTGAATCACTGGCAAGGAGTGTGGAGCACTTCGCTGTAGCACAGGCGGATGCCACACTAAAGCTTAGTGCTGCAATTCAGTCACTGGCTGCCGTGATCCCATCTCTGACTGCTCTCATGCAGACTCAGATTGAGGCCACGCGAGCACTGACTGCTGCCATCCTCGATGGTTCTTTCCATTTCCCCGGGGCTCTCACCGCGCCGCAGCAGGCCAGCAATCTGTGCTCCAGCAGATTGCTCCGGATGCTGAAGTGCTGCCCCGTGGGAGTGCCAGTGTGTCGGTCGAGCAGGGAGTTGCTGTCCTCTCTCAAGATGACAGCATTCCTGCTGCCAACACTGTCACTTCTCCACTGCACTTGCCACCGCCTGTAGGACAGACTGCTGCCGCCCATGCAGAGTTGGTGCAGTCTGCAGCCGGGCCCTCCAGGCCCAGAACTGGTCGAGGCCGTCCTTCAAGGGCATCTGCAGTGTCAGGGTCTGACAATCAGCAGCCTTCCACCAGCCTTGCTGCAGCCACTGAGGTCCCATTACGGAGGAGCAGTAGGGTAAGAAGGGGGGAAGTGCGCAAGGGAAGGAGATCACCCTCGAAGGGCAAAAAGTAGGAGGTGTGACAAAATGTTGGTCATTTTTTTATTAAAGGCCGAGGTTCGTGGTCAAACTTTTGTTTAGTGTTTTGGACATTATCTCCAGGTTGTGAGAACCAGTTATGTTAATGACTGTTTTTTTGTGTTTATTTCTATTAGTTTGTCATGAAGAAATGACACACACACAGTTTGTAAAATAAATAAGTTTTTGTCTTCAAAATATACATGTTTGGTGTTTGGAATCATTGGTGCCTTGGCCGGCTTAGGGGTTGCGTGCTGGGTTCATTCATATTGTTCTCAATGGCAGAAGCCATTTCCACAGCAGGGGCCTAGAAGTGGCTTGCTATCGGCCGTTGACGGACGGCCCTTGCAGTTTCAACATTGTGGGCCGCCCTCACGCCTTGGTGCTGCTGATGATCATCCTCCTCCTCCTCTTCCTCCTCTTCCTCCTCCTCCTCTGGTGGTGCTCCAAGGCCTGGTGGCATTGGCTGGGTCCTGAGGATTGCCATGTTATGCAGCATGAAGCACACAACTACGAAGTTGGAAACTCGCTCAGGCGAGTACTGCAGGGCTCCTCCAGAATGGTCCAGACAGCGGAACCGTTGCTTCAGCACGCCGATTGTGTGCTCAACGATGTTCCTGGTAGCTTGATGGCTCTCGTTGTACCGCAGCTCAGCAGGGGTGTTGGGCGTACGGAGCGGTGTCATCAGCCAGGTGCTCAGTGGATACCCCTTGTCCCCGAGAAGCCAACCAACTGGCTGATGCGGTGCCTCGAAAAGTTCTGCCACAGTAGTCTGGCGCAGGATGAAAGCATCGTGGCAGCTGCCAGGATAGTGGGCATTGACAGCGAGTATCAGTTGTCTGTGGTCACAGACCAGCTGAACATTCAAGGAATGGAACCCCTTTCTGTTCCGGAAATCCTCGGCATTCTCATGCGGAGCACACAAAGCCACATGCGTGCAGTCAATGGCGCCCTGCACCATGGGGAAGCCCGCTATCCTCGCAAAACCCAGAGCGCGTTCATGCTGCTTGTCTGGGGTCATGGGGAAAGAGATGTACTCTCGTCTCCTTTTAAAGAGGGCATTTGTGACCTGACGGATGCAGCAATGCACCGCGAACTGGGAGATATTGGCGATGTCCCCAGCAGCAGATTGAAATGAGCCAGTAGCATAAAAGTTCAGAGCCACTGTGATCTTCACTGCCACCAACAGAGACGTCCTGGACCTCAGTTGAGGCTGCAGATCTGGCTGCAGCAGGTGGCAGAGCTCAGTGACCACCTCCTTGCTGAAGCGCAGCCTTCGCAAACACTGCTCATCAGACATATGAATGTAGGAGAGCTGTTCACGATATACCCTGGGAGGGTAAGCTGTCCTGTACAGACGCCTGTTGGCCCTCCTCCGTCTGCCCATCATTGCCACTCTCTCTCTGCGTCTCTGTGTCCTCCGATTCAGCTGGCGCAGGACGACACCCCCAATCAGTGCAGCCCCCATAGTCTCTTAGCAAGCAAAGTTATGAAGGCCAAAAACCAAAGTACCAGCGAAGTTATGATCAGTAGCCAAAAGTACCTCACACAGCGTTGACTCAATGCAGAAGTCTCTCTTTCTCTCTCTCCGAATCTCTCTCTCTCTCAGAACGAGTGGTGCAAAAATGTCAACCACAGAGAAAGACAGGAAGAGGCCCCCTTTAAATAGCGCCCCCCCCAGCCCCACAGCGATTGATAGCGTTCCAGTCTTCCGGTCGTTGGATGCGCCAGGCGGTAAGGATGGGGGCGCCACTCAATTTCTGCTCCGGGGCGCCACAAGGGCGTTGCACCCTCGTATGTCGTCAGAATCTGCGTGCGCAGGAGATCGCGGCGATTAAGTTTAGCGCCGCCGCAAAATGTCTAGTTAAGTTCGCGAGCGGCGCAAACTTCGGCGCGCCTGCGCGTTAGCTGCTTTGCGCCCCATTAGCGCCCTCTTAAGGCGCTAACGGGGGGCGCAGCCAACTGAATTTTCCCCCTAAGAGTTCATCCATTCAGCAATTGTAATTTACATTTATGTTTCAAATACATTTCCATCGGCCAATATCTGATACAGTGATGACAATTGGTCTCGTAAGGACACTTAACTGGAAAAATGCTTTGCATTAGTCATTAAACTAAGAAGTGGCACATTGAACCATTTAGAATAACCCCAGCTGTTAACTGCCTAAAAACTAGTTACTTCCTCATCACAAGATTTATGTGAAAACATTCCAAAATTCTCACAACAATGAGATACATTAGAATATGAGATAAGAACCGTAATTTTAAAATAAAATCAATGGTACATTTTCCTTATTTAGGGTTTATTTATTACTTTATTACTTTAGCGCTGGGTGCTAAGCACGTGAACAAAACCTGGCGCGCAAGCAGGCTGACAGTGGCGATGTCAACACCTCTTAAAGGGACACACACATCTTTCACGTAAGTTTGTATTTAAGCTTTTAGATTTTTTTGATTTTATTGAAGTAGTGGCTTGCTACAATAGATGTGAAAAGTTTTTTTAAGTGTGTAGGGAGTGCTGCTGGAGGTTTGCAAGAGTTCAGATGGTAAATGAAAGTTTTTGAGAAGACACAAAATGCTGCAAATACTCAGCAGGTCAGACAGCATCTGTGGCAAGAGAAACAGAGTTCACGTCTCAGGTCAAGATACTGCCTGACCAATTTATGCTATCATTGCACATTTACAGCATCCGCTCACAGAGGGAGGAGGAAGACACAGAAGAGGAGGAAGCTAAAGAGGAAGATGCAGAAGAGGAGGAAGCAGACGGAAGGATTGACCCCAGACAGCCCCTTTGTGGCTGGGATATCCGGGATAGAATCATCCGCTTGCGGTTCCAGTGACCACAATCCCTTTCAACATTAGTCCTACACCTTACCTTCCATCTGTTCCTGACCATCACAATGTCCTCTCGGCCATGATGCTGAAATAAAAGCCACCACAAAGCAAACTTTCCAATCCAACTATATACATCTATCCATCCAATGTGATATCAAGTAATGTACTCATCACCCATATGCATTCTCTTCCTGACTGTGTGTGCCTTTGTCTACCCTACTGATATCACGCAGTGCGACCCCAGTGGCTGCAGCATGGCTGGTGGAAGGCTGCTGACTTTCAGTGGGGGACACTGCAAATGGCCTTGCTGGTTAACCTTGAGGAGCTGTTGGTTGGGAGTGTCAAATCAATCTTCTTCTTCTTGTTCTTCTTCACTCTCCTCTCCCTCTTCTTGGTCAACCACTGGCTGGGCAGGCTGCATTTCTTGGGTGTGTGAAATGAAGAAGGCACAAGGGTGGAGTTGAGGTGAGGGGAGGGCAGGAAACCAAGAGGTGCATGCCAGATGGAGGATAATGCATGTGGATACCAGCATCTTGCATCCTTTCAGCTCTGCAGCTGGCCAAGGGCTCAGCCATGTCCCTGCCTAGAATGGCCTGCACCATCTCCTCCAAAAGGGTGAAGTGATGCTAAGAATGGGAGATGTGCCTCGTGATTGGTGCAGATTGTTGGTAGGTGAGTGATTGGGGGGAGTTGTGCATTGAGCATTGTGTGCGGCTAGTGGTGCAGTTGGTAGGAGATGGCTTTTGAAGATGCATTCACTGACCTTGAGCAGTGGTCTGAGGACATGAAGCTTCTTTGGTCACTGGAGCCAGGTGGTGGGGGTGATACTGTTGGCTGTGATGGCCGCGGTGATGTAGTCCCACATCATTCTTTCTAGAAGGTCTCCTGGCCCCTGTGGGTAGAGGGCCAGTCTTGCAGTGTTGAACCCCTGCACAAAGCTGGAGTGCTGCGTGTGAGACCCTGGGTGCCCCTTCCATGGCTATCTGAGCCATTTGTGTTAGTGCTGAAGCAATGTTCCCATTTTTTGAGGTTAGGAAAGGAATTCAGCTTTAAGAGCTGAATATTCACATTTGGGATTTCTTTTTAATGTTAATTTCTTTTGAAAAGGCAGCAAGAGTTTAAAACTGCATTGTTTCACTGGATTTTAATTTGCATTACTTCAGAGTGCATGTCCCCTTTAATTCACAGGCCTTTTCATTGCCCACAATTCCTTGTGAGCTCCACAGCCTCGCGTCCAGAGGCTGTGTGAAGCTCGAACGTTGCAACTGGATGGGAACTTTGCCTCGGAGGTCTCCACAACGCCACCAGGACGGCATTGCATGGAAGGTAAGCGCTACATCACCAATCTCCAGCCCCCCAGATGTATTTTGCCCCGTTAGTATGGCGGCCATTTTCAGCGGCTGTTAACTCCAGTTGCCGGTAATACCGGCAACTTTACTGGCGAACACGAATTTCTCCCCCTTAAACTATACTGATTTATTAGACAGCTGGGGGGTGAAATTGTGTGCCTTTGCGCCTCCGGTCGCAAATGACTTTGTGACCGGGTCCGGTGCTGACATCGACTCCCGCCACATTTGGAGGGGGTTTTGCGGCACTGCTACGGCGTTGTGCCCTGATTTCCATCAACCAGAGATCGTGACACCATCGCCGTGCGCATCGCCCCAGTAGCGCCCCGGACCAGAAATTGACTTCCACCCCCTGCAGCAGCGCCGGTCGAAAACACCGACAGCTGCAGGAGGCGTGCATTGGCCGACTGGCTGCTTCGGGGGTGATGATTAAAGGCGAGGTGGCCGAAGTAAGTAAAAAAAAAACTTATCTTTCTTGTTCCAGTTTTTTTCGCAGTTTCCTGCCCGCGATCGATCGGCCCGGCACTTTGCTTGAATGCCGGGCTGATCGCGCGGGATCGTGGCTGCCTTGGTGGTCCAGGTAGGTACTTTTTAACTGCAGAGCCTGCAGCGATGGCCCTTCCCTTTAAGGGAGGGAAGGAGCCTTTCAACGTGGCAGCGCTGCACGACCCAGTGTGCATCACTGCTGAAGCCTCCACCCTGCTCTCCGACGTTAACGCCCTAAGAAGGAAGTGGCACGCTTGATTTCGCACCCAACTTCCCTATTGGGGCGCTAAAACACAATTCTCAATTTCGCCGGTGCTAATTAGTGTTGGCTGCTAAAGTTAGCGCCCAGGTGATGTTTGATGCCCCAAAATGGCCAATACCAAATTTTTTCTGGCCTGGAATAAAAGTGACGTTAATTTTAATAATTTCATAGCTGTAGAACCTTAGCAGTTTTGAGCCCAGAAAGAGGCCAAACTTCATAGCGTTGCACCACCCACTGAGCCCATTATGTAAATTCTGATCCATTGATATCAATTTGCCCAGGTTATTAGACCTTCAGCTGAAAACAATCTTTTGATATTTGGCTACGTTGCACAGTATAAAGTGCAGAGATTGTTCTCTTCAGGATAAGTGTTATGCTTTAATCATTATATAAATAAATGATAAATCTATCAATTTCCCTAGTTTATAACTGTCTAATAACTGTGTACTTCCTCTTGTGAAATGATTTATATGAGAAATCACTGCAATATTCTCAAACTGAACCAGAGAAAGCAGAGATAGAGTAGAATATAAGGTAAGTATCATAATTTCTGATAAACTTCGACATAAGTGCAGATCTTACTTTATTATTTCAAAACATTTCTGCCTCTAGTTTCCATAAATCAATTGAATTTTTGGTAGGTAAGTGATGGGGGTGTGGTGTATTAGTCAGTGTGTGAGGCTAGTGATGCAGTTGCTGGGATAATGGCATTTGAAGATGAATTTACAGACCTTGACCACGTGTGAGGTCATTGAACTTTTTGCAGCACTGCATCCAGGTCATCGGGGCTTGACTTCTGGCATTGACCACCAAGGCAACCTGCTCTCTCTGCCTTTGCAGACTTTGTCTGGAGGGCCTCCTGTCCCCCTGTGGATAGAGGACCACTCTCCTATCCACCTCCTCCACCAAGGCATTCAGTGCAGCATCTGAGAGCCTTGGAGCATGCTCTCTCCACTGTTGTGCCATAATTCAGTGTTCTTCCAGATCAGACTCTCTTCCCCAGCCACTTCAAGCGCTTGCTCCAGCCAGAATGCATCTCCCCTTTAACAGGAGAAGGCTGGCTTTAAGTAGTGCAGCTAAGTGATGCTAGCCTCGCACAAACCTGGGCCCCCTGCAGAGATGCGCATCCACTGAACAATGTGTTTAGCGTGACCTCAACGCTGCAATCATGTAAATTACCAGGCAGCACGAAGTTTGTCTGCTGCCTGCATCGGACTAAATGAGCGCGGGCTAATCGTGCATAGCGATCCCAATGCCCGTTTTTGGGGGCTATCGGATTTAGGCCCCAGTGTGTCAGACGTCTGTGCTTCACCAAGGACATCCTCACTGAAATCTGCCACCTGCTGCAGTCACAACTGCAACCTCAGAGAAGGGCGAGGATCGCATTGTCAGTGGCTGTGAAGGTCACGGTGGCGATGAAATTTTATGCGTTGGGCTCCTTCCAGGCTGGTGCAGGAGAGATTTACGAAACCTGCCAATTTGCCGTGTACTGTTGCATAAGGGAGGTAACTCAGGCTGAATACATTTCATTCTCTCTGGCCGGAGAGCAGCAGGTGAAACGAGCACACGGCTTCGCGAGGATTGCAGGCTTCCTCATGGTGCAGGGTGCCATTGACTGCACGCAAGTCGCTTTGTGGGCGCCGCATGTTAACTCTGAGATGTACCACAACCGAAAGGGTTCCACTCCCTCAACGTCCAGCTGGTGTATGACCATACGCAGTGAATCAGGCAAGTGAATGCCCAGTATCCTGGCAGCAGTCATGATGCCTTCATTCTGTGGCAGTCTGTTGTGCCATCCACATTTGAGCCACCACGACAAACCAGAGGGTGGCTACTGGGAGACAAGGGCTATCCGTTAACAACATGGCTCATCACTCTGGTGCGCAACCCATGCACACGTAGGCAGCATTCATACAACAAAAGTCATGCTGCCACACGAAATATCATTGAGCAGACCATTGGCGTGCTGAAGCTACACTTCGCTGCGTGGACCGCTCTGGAGGAGCCCTGTAGTACTCGGCAGAGCGGGTGTGGAGATTCGTGGTGGTCGGCTGCATGCTACACAACCTCGCCATCATGAGGGCATAGCCCTTGCCACCAGCTATACAACAAGCAGCTGAGGAGGAGGAGGAAGAGGAATGGAGGAGGCAACCCAGACTGCCCCTTTCAGGCCAGGTTGTCCTTGACTGACTCATCCGGCTGCGATACCAGTAAACGCAACAACATTTCCACAGTCACCAACAGTCTCACACCTTACCTTCCCTCTGTTACTGACCATAAGAACATAAGAACATAAGAAATAAGAGCAGGAGTAGGCCATTTGGCCCTTCGAGCCTGCTCCATCATTCAATAAGATCATGGCTGATCTTCTACCTCATCTCCACTTTCCTGCACTGTCCCCATATCCCTTGATTCCCTGAATATCCAAAAATCTATTGATCTCTGTCTTGAAAATACTCAACGACTGAGCCTCCACAGCCCTCTGGGGTAGAGAATTCCAAAGATTCACCACCCTCTGAGTGAAGAAATTTCTCCTCATCTTAGTCCTAAATGGCCGACCCCTTATTCTGAGACTGTGACACATGGTTCTAGACTCCCCAGCGAGGGGAAACATCCTCCCTGCATCTACCCTGTCAAGCCCTGTAAGAATTTTGTATGTTTCAATGACAGCATCTCTCATTCTTCTAAACTCTAGAGAATATAGGCCTAGTCTACTCAATCTGATCTCATAGGACAATCCCCCCATCTCAGGAACCAGTCTGGTGAACCTTCGTTGCACTCCCTCTATGGCAAGTATATCCTTCCTTATGTAAGGGGACCAAAATTGTACACAATGCTCCAGGTGTGGTCTCACCAGGGCCCTATATAATTGCAGTAAGACGTCTTTACTCTTATACTCAAATCCTCTTGTAATAAAGGCCAACATAGCATTTGCTTTCTTAATTGCTTGCTGTACCTGCATGTTAACTTTCAGTGATTCATGTACACGGTCACCCAGGTGCCTCTGAACACCAACATTTCCCAATCTCTCACCATTTAAAAATACTCTGCTTTTCTATTTTTCCTACCAAAGTGGATAATTTCACATTTCTTCACATTATATTCCATTTGCCATGTTCTTGCCCACTCACTTAGCCTGTCTATATCCCCTTGAAGCCTCCTTGCATCCTCCCCCACCCAGCTTTGTATCATCAGCAAACTTGAATATTTTACATTTGGTCCCCTCAACCAAATCATTGATGTAGATTGTGAATAGCTGAGGCCCAAGCACTGATCCTTGCGGTACCCCACTAGTCACAGCCTGCCAACCCGAAAATGACCCGTTTATTCCTACTCTCTGTTTTCTGTCCATTAACCAATCCTCAGTCCATGCTAGTATATTACCCCTAATCTCATGAGTCCTAATTTTGTTTAATAACCTCTTGTGGTTAACACCTTATCGAATGCCTTCTGAAAATCCAAATACACCACATCCACTGGTTCCCCCTTATCTATTCTGCTAGTTACAACCTCAAAAAACTTGAACAGATTTGTCAAACATGATTTCCCTTTCATAAATCCGTGTTGACTCTGCTGGATCCCATTATTATTTTCTAAGTGCCCTGTTACCACGTCCTTAATAATAGATTCTAGCATTTTCCCTACTACTGATGTCAGGCTAACTGGTCTGTAGTTTCCCGTTTTCTCTCTCCCTCCTTTCTTAAATAGTGGGGTTACATTTGCTACCTTCCAATCCGTGGGAACCGTTCTAGATTCTACAGAAATTTGGAAAATGCCATCCAATGCATCCACTATCTCTATAGCCACCTCTTTCAAAACCCTAGGATGTAGGGCATCAGGTCCAGGGGATTTATCGGCTTTCAGTCCCATTAATTTCTCCAGGACCATCACAGCGTCTGCTTGCCCACAATGTAAAGATAACAGCCAACCCAAAATAAACTGAACCAAACCAAATTTATCAATCAAACCATGACATAATGCATACAAACTGAAACTAATCACCTTTGTGCATTCACTTAGGGCCTGTCTTCCTTGTGCCTTTTCCTGTCCTAGTGCTCTTACGCAGTGCTACCCCATTGGCTGCAGCATGGCTGGTGGAAGACTGCTGGCTTTCAATGGGGGAGACTGCAGATGGCCTTGGAGGACAATGTCGAGCAGCTCTGGGCCTAGAAGGCCCCGTTTCGGACTGCAACATCTTGGCATGGTGCAGCAGTCTGGGCTGGCTGGCTGACAGGCAACAGCAAGGGCACTGGCGGAGAGGCAGTGGTGGGCGGGTGAATGCTGTCATCCTGAGAGAGAGGACAGCAGGTTCATGCTCCATGGAGCCACTGCCACTTCCCTGGGGCAGCACCTCAGCAATCCTAGTAATCTGTTGGAGGACAGATTGCTGGACTGTTGTAACACCCTTAGAACACTGGTATCCACAGCCACGATGGCAGCAGTCTGAGCTTGCGTGGCAGCAGTCTGAGCTTGCACGAGAGCAGTCTGAGCTTGCACGTCAGCAAGCTGACCTTGCATGACAGAAGTCTAAGCTTCCACTGCAGCACCCAGATGTTGGGTGGCTTCTGCTTGTGCTGCAATGGAAGCTGAGACATCGGCCATCAGACGCTGCATCATGGTTGGAGCCACAAATGTGTTAATGGAGTTGGCCACCATTTCCATGCTGGAAAGGATAGGTTCCAAGGTCTGCGCAAAGCCTGTGCCATGTTGGAGCTGGACTCCTCCATGCTCCTTGACATTGCACGTAGGCTTTCTGGCAGGCCTGCCAATGCATCAAGCATTTCATTGTATACACCCATCAGCTTTCTTCTGCAGGCCACCCCATCGAAGTGCTCAGCTGAGTTCACTGCAGCAGAACTCGTGTGCAACCTCGTCCTCCGCCGAGCTGGCACCTGCGCTACCCTTGTCTCCTGCCCTGGCTGCAGGCAACTCATTACTGTGTCTCACCACGTGCAGATCCCGCCTCTAAGCTATCCTCTAAATTACGCGCAGTGTCAGGATCTGAGCTGGTGACTGCGAGTGTGAAATTGAGTGACAATGCTGTGTCTTCATTATCACTGCCTTCTTCCTCTTCCATCTCTTGCTCTTCCACCACTGCATGGCCAGGTTGCAGTTCTTGGATATCTGAAAGGAGGAAGGCACAAGGGTAAGGTCGGGGTGTGGAGAGGGGGAAAAGTAGAGGTGCATGCTTACACAACCTACAGCTTTTAATCAAAACACTTTGTGGGATGAGGGGGAAGTGGGATGTGGGAAGGAGGATTGTGTGTGAGGATAGCTTCATCTTCGATGGTTTCCACCCCGCTGCTGGCCACAGCTTCAGCGATGGCCGCTCCAATGATGGCGTCCACAGTCTTCTCCATCGGGGTAAGGTCATGCAGCCGTGCCTGTCCCCCGTCAGTTAGCTCCTGCTGCCCCAAGCTCTGCACCAACTTGTCCTGCAAGAATGAGGGAAGTGTGTCGGTGAGTGTAGTGCAATGTGTTTGGGTGATGTGCCTGTCATGGTGGAATAGCTGACAGTGTGTGCAAGCTGTGAGATGTGGATGTGAGGCTTGCAGCAGTGCTAAGTGTGTGAGGGCGAGGTGAAGATATGAATGTGAGGCATGAGTCCTGTTTGATAGAAATTGTTGGTAGGTGAGTGATGGGGATGTGATGCATTGAGCAGTGTGTGAGGCTAGTGCTGCAATTCATGGGATATTCATTTGAAGATGAATTTACTGACCTTGACCACTTGTATAAGGTCATTGAACTTCTTGTGGCACTCTATCCAGGTCCTTAGGGTTTGACTCCTGGCATTGACTCCATGGTTATCTGCTCCTTCACAGAGATTGTCTGGAGGGCATTCTGGCTCCCTGGGGATAGAGGAACTTTCTCCTCCTTTCCAGCTCCTCCACCAAGGCCTCCAGTGCAGCGTCAGAGAACCTTGGAGCATGCTCTCTCACCTGTTGCACCTTTATTCAATCTTCTTCCTGCTCAGAGTCTCCTCCACAAAGAATTCCAGCACCTGCTCCAGCCAGAATGCATCTTCCCTTTATGAGGTGTAGGCTGGCTTTAAGTAGTGCAGGATAGCTTTAAGTGGTTCTAGCCTCACACAAACTTGGGCCCCCTGCTGAGGCGGCAGCCACTCAACAGCGCCTTTAGCGTGGCTGCACGCTCCAGCCATTTCAATTAACAGGCAGCACCAAGTTTGCGCGCTGCCTGCATCGGAAGCAAGAGGCGCGCGTAAATCGCGCATCACGATCCCCGGGCCCGTTTTCGGGGGCTATCAAATTTAACCTCTAAGAATTCATCCATTCAGCATTTGTGATTTACATTTATGTTTCAAATACTTTTTTTTCCCTCAGGCTGTTGTCTGGTACAGTGATATCTATTGTTTAGGGCACAATTTTAAAACTAGTGACTGCGTGACTTTTATTAACAGCCAAACAGGATCTTCACCTGGAGTCATTGAAAAAGAGAGGATCGCAGAATTTCTGTCTCATCTTAAGGGAGCAGTAGACTTGACCAAAAAACCCACTAAAACTATACTGATTTATTGGACAGCTTCTTTCTAGTAAATGCACAGTGTAATAAAAATCATTTCATTTTTTGTGGCCTGGAATAAAAGCCACATTAATTTTACATGATTTAATATCTATAGAATCATAGCAGTTTTGAGCCCAGAAATAAGTCAATTGTGTTACCGTTACACCACCCACTGAGCCCATTATCTGAATTCTGGGCCATTGATACCAATTTGCATAGGTTATTACGGCCATTAGCTGAAAACAACCTCTTGATATTTTATACGTGACACAGTAAAAAGTGCACTGATTGATCTCTTCAGGATGTTTTAACTGGAAAAGTGTTATGCTTTAATCATTAAACTAACTACGTGATCAATCTAATCACTTAGAACTTCCCCAGTTGATAACTGTTTACAAACAATGTACTTCCTTTTGTGAAATGATTTATGTCGAACTCTCTGAATAACGTCCTGCTTCCAGCTACACCTCCTAACTTAGTGTCATCTGCAAAACTACATATACAACTCTGTATTCCTTCATCCAAGTCATTGATATAGATGATGAATTTTTGTGAAATATGTGATGATGTTCTTTTCATGAAATAGTTCTCATATTTCCTAGAGATAATGGCCCAGAAATTGATCTCGCTCTGTTCCCGCGGGGGTAAGCCTTCCCCGCGATGTCTCACCTCGCTTATGCTTTTTCTGATCCAGCTCGCACGAACTTGATGTTCCAGACATCAGCTGTGCTGGGCTTGCGTATCCCAGCGGCGTAGTGAATTCGCGCGAGCTGTGGGATCACGTGACTCAGTTAGAGCCAATGGCAGCACACCATCTTCCATTCATAAGTCTCACAGCATGGCTGTGAAATCTATGAATCTTACACCCCCCCAAAATAACAGCTAAACCTCAATTAAATTAAAAAAAAAACCCATCACATTAATAAAATAAGTATAGTTAATTAAATTAACCATTTTAAATAAAAAATTAAATTTTTGAAAAAATTTAAAATCTTTTAAAAAGTTATAAAAATAAACTTACCTGTCTTTAAAGTTTATAAAAAAGATATACCTGTAAAAAAAAATTAAAAAAAATACTTAATTCACTACTTACCTTCTTAAAAGCGGGTCTTACTCCTCCTTTTTACATTTCCAAAATCTTCCCTACTTACCTGCGCGTCCAAAGCATGAAGTGCACAGCGTGCACGCAGCCTGTAGCGCGCACGCGATGCACCCAGGTCCCGCCCCCTTTTCAGAAGAGCAATTGCCGGTTTTCAGCGCATGCGCAGGGCATGCAGAAAACCGGCAATTGGAGTGGGAATACGCGAGAGTACGCAGTGCGTACTCTCGCGTCCCGGGATCAATTTTCGGCCCGATATCACTTTATGGTGGTTCGTCAATTTGTGTAGTTAATTGGGGAACGCTTTCCACTGGAATGACTATACACAAGAAAGATGGCCCCGCCTAGCTGAATGGGAAACTAAGCTATTGGAACAAAAGATAAATATAGTAATTGGGATTCATTTAAACTAGGAGAAGGATGATGTAATGATTTGGTAGATAAGGCTGAATGAAGGACTGTGGTTGATTATGAGGTGCAAGGTGATAACGTTCAGATCGAAAGAGGAATGGAAATATAGCAAAAGGATAGGGGAAGGAAGATTTTAAAGCATCAGCTTAAATGGTTACTTTATATTAATTGATCTAGGGGATAACAGCTATCTAATAGGTATAATTTACCTGTTTTTTAAGAAGGTATTTGATAAAGTTCCACATGTGAGACTTTTAAAGATGAGTAAGGCTCATGAAATTAATGAAAAATTAGCTAGCTTGACTAAAATCTGGCTTTGCTATAGAAAGCAGAATAGAAACATAGAAATATAGAAGATAGGAGCAGGAGTAGGCCATTCGGCCCCTCGAACCTGCTCCGCCATTCAATGCGATCATGGCTGATCATCCAAACTCAGTACCCTGTCCCTGCCTTCTCCCCATATCCCTTGATACCTTTAGCCTTAAGAAATATATCTAACTCCTTCTTGAATATATTTACTGACTTGGCCTCAACTGCCTTCTGTGGTAGAGAATTCCACAGGTTCACCACTCTCTGGGTGAAGAAATTCCTCATCTCTGTCCTAAATGGCTTACCCCTTATCTTTAGACTGTGACCTCTTGTTCTGGACTCACCTGCCATCGGGAACATCCTTGCTGCATCCAGTCTGTCTAGCCCTGTTAGAATTTTATAAGTTTCAATGAGATCTCCTCTCATTCTTCTAAACTCCAGCGAGTATAAGCCCAATCGACCCAATCTCTCCTCGTACGTCATTCCTGCCATCCCAGGTATCAGTCTGGTGAATCTTCGCTGCACACCCTGCATGGCAAGAACATCCTTCCTCAGATAAGGTGACCAAAACTGCACACAATACTCAAGGTGTGGTCTCACCAAGGCCCTGTGCAACTGCAGCAAGACATCCTTGTTCCTGTACTCAAACCCTCTCGCTACGAAGGCCAACATATCATTTGCCTTCTTAACCGCCTGCTGTACCTGCATGCTTACCTTCCGTGACTGGTGTAGAGGGACACCCAGGTCTCGTTGCACTTCCCCTTCTCCCAATCTATTGCCGTTCAGATAATAATCTACCTTTCTGTTTTTGTCACCAAAGTGGATAACCTCGCATTTATCCACGTTATATTGCATCTGCCATGCTTCTGCCCAATCACCCAACCTATCCAAATCATACTGGAGTTTCTCGGCATCCTCCTCGCAGCACACACGCCCACCCAGCTTTGTGTCATCTACAAACTTGGAGATATTACATCTAGTTCCCGCGTCTAGATCATTAATATATATAGTGAATAGCTGGGGTCCTAGGACCTATCCCTGCGGAACCCCACTAGTAACTGCCTGCCACTCGGAAAAAGACCCGTTTATTCCAACTCTTTGCTTCCTGTCTGCCAACCAGTTCTCTATCCAAGTCAGTACCTTGCCCCCAATCCCATGTGCCTTAACTTTACACGCTAATCTCTTATGCGGGACCTTATCGAAAGCCTTCTGAAAGTCCAAATACACCACATCCATTGGTTCTCCCTTATCTATTCTATCAGTTACATCCTCAAAAAATTCCAGTAGATTAGTCAAGCACAATTTACCTTTTGTAAATCCATGTTGACTTTGTCCAATCCTGTCACTGTTTTCCAAGTGCTCTGCTATTACATCTTTTATAATGGACTCTAGCATTTTCCCCACAAACGATGTCAGCCTTACTGGTCTATAATTCCCCGTTTTTTCTTTACCACCTTTTTTGAACAGTGGGGTAACATTAGCTACCCTCCAATCCATGGGAACTGTTCCAGAGTCTATAGATTTTTGAAGATGACCAGCAATGCATCTAATATTTCTCGAGCCACTTCCTTAAGTACCCTAGGATGTAGATTATAAGGCCCTGGGGATTTATCGGCCTTTAATGCCGTCAATTTCCCTAACACCATTTCCCTACAAATACTGATTTCATTCAGTTCCTCCCTCTCATTAGACCCTATGTTCCCCGACATCTCTGGGAGGTTATTTGTGTTCTCCTTTGTGAAGACAGAGCCAAAGTATGTATTTAATTGGTCTGCCATTTCTTTGTTCCCCATTATAAATTCCCCTGATTCTGACTGCAAGGGACCTACGCTTGACTTCACCAATCTTTTTCTCTTCACATATTTATAAAAGCTTTTGCAGTCAGTTTTTATGTTCCCTGCAAGCTTATGCTCGTACTCTATTTTCCCCCTCTTAATTAATCCCTTTGTCCTCCTTTGCTGAATCCTAAACTACTCCCAATCCTCAGGTTTACTGCTTTTTCTGGCTAATTTATATGTCCTCTCCTTGGATCTTATGCTATCCCTGATTTCCCTTGTCAGCCATGGTTGAGTCACCTTTTTTGTTTTATTTTTATGCCAGACAGGGATGAACAAATTCTGCAGTTCATCCATGCGATCTTTGAATGTTTGCCATTGCCTATCCACCATCAACCCTTTGAGTGACATTCTCCAATCTATCCTACCCAAGTCACGCCTCATACCATCATAGTTTCCTTTATTTAAATTCAGGACCCTAGTCTCTGAGTCAACTATTTCATTCTCCATCTCAATGAAGAATTCTATCATATTAAGATCGCTCCGCCCCAAGGGACCCCGCACAACAAGATTGCTAATTAATCCTTTCTTGTTACATAATACCCAGTCTAAGATGGCCTGGTCTCTAGTTGGTTCCTTGACATAATGGTCCAGGAAACCATCCCGTATACACTCCAGGAATTCCTCCTCCACAGTATTATTACTAATTTGGTTAGCCAAATCTATATGTAGATTAAAGACACCCATGATAACTGCTGTGCCCTTATTGCACGCTTCTCTAATTTCCTGTTTAATGCCATCCCCAACCTCTGCATTACTGTTTGGGGGTCTGTATACCACTCCTACTAACGTTTTCTGCCCCTTGGTATTTCTCAGTTCTAACCATACGGATTCCACATCATCAGAGCTAATATCCTTCCTTACAATTGTGTTAATCCCCTCTTTAAACAGCAATACTACCCCACCTCCTTTTCCTTTTCGCCGGTCTTTCCTGAATATCGAATACCTCAGGATGTTGAATTCCCAGCCTTGGTCACCCTGGAGCCATGTCTCCGTAATCCCAATCATATCATATCCGTTTACCTCTATTAGCGCAGCTAATTCATCCACCTTATTACGAATGCTCCTCGCATTAAGACATAAAGCCTGCAGGCTTGTTTTTTTAACACTCTTAGACCTTTTAGAATTATTATTTACTGTGGCCATGTTTGATTTAAACTCTTGATTTCTCTGACTGTCACCTTTGCTTTTCTCCTTCTTGTCTTTTGCTTCTATCCTTGTTTCCCTTTCCTCTGTCTCTCGGCTCAGGTTCCCAACCCCCTGCCACTTTAGTTTAAACCCTCCGCAACAGCACTAGCAAACACTCCCCCTAGGACATCGGCCCCGGCCCTGCCCAGGTGCAAACCGTCCAGTTTGTACTGGTCCCACCTCCCCCAGAACCGGTTCCAATGTCCCAGGAATTTGAATCCCTCCCCCTTGCACCATTCCTCTAGCCACGTATTCATTTGAAATATCCTTCTATTTCTACTCTGACTAGGACGTGGCACTGGTAGCAATCCTGAGATTACTACCTTTGAGGTCCTATTTTTTAATTTACCTCCTAACTCCCTATATTCTGCTTTTAGGACCTCATCCCATTTTTTACCTATATCGTTGGTACCTATATTGTATGTTCACCCTCCCCCTCCAAAATGCTCTGTAGCCGCTCCAAGACATCCTCGACCCTTGCACCAGGGAGGCAACATACCATCCTAGAGTCTCGTTTGCGGCCGCAGAAATGCCTATCTATTCCCCTTACAATAGAACCCCCTATCACTATAGCTCTCCCATTCTTTTTCCTCCCATCCTGTGCAGCAGAACCACCCATGGTGCCAGGAAGTTGGCTGCTGCTGTCTTCCCCTGATAAGCCATCTCCCTCAACAACATCCAAAGCAGTATATCTGTTTGAGAGGGGGATGGTCACAGGGGACCCCTGCACTACCTGCCTGCACCTCCTAATCTGCCTGGTGGTCACCCATTCCCTTCCTGCCTGTACAGCCTTTACCTGCGGTGTGACCAACTCCCTAAACGTGCTATCCACGATGTCATCAGCATTGCGAATGCTCCAGTATGCATCCATCCGCAGCTCCAGTGCCGCAATGCGGTGTGTCAGTAGCTGCAGCTGGATACATTTCCTGCACACATGGTCAACAGAGACACAGGAAGTGTCCCTGATTTCCCACATAGCGCAGGAGGAGCATACCACGGGGCCGGGCTGTCCTGCCAGGTCTTACCCTTTAATTAATTAATTAATTCAAATTATATTAAATGAATCCCACCAATTACATTGCAATTAAATGATATACTCAAGGGCCCTTGCTTAACAGTAGTCCCCGCTACACAACAGAGACCTTAGAAACCACAAAATTTACGTTTAGAAAAATTGAGAAAGAAATACTCACCAACCAATCACTTACCTGCTTTTTGGTGACGTCACACTTCGATTACTTTTTCCTTCCCTCTCCCGGAACCTGGATTGGTAAGCCTACCTGCCTCGGGCTCGCCTATTGTACCACCGCCGCCTCACCGCTCCCTCGCAGGTCCGCTCACCACCGCTGCTCTGAGGCCTACCTGCCTCGGGCTCGCCTTTTGTACCGCCGCCGCCTCGCCGCTCCCTCGCAGGTCCGCTCACCACCGCTGCTCTGGGGCCTACCTGCCTCGGGCTCTTCTTTTGTACCGCCGCCGCCTCACCGCTCCCTCGCAGGTCCGCTCGCCGCCGCTGCCCCTTGATGCCTTTTGTGTCTAGAAATCTATCTATCTCCTTCTTAAATATATTCAGTGACTTGGCCTTCACAGCCTTCTGTGGTAGAGAATTCCACAGGTTCACCACCCTCTGAGTGAAGAAATTTCTCCTCATCTCAGTCCTAAATGTCCTACCCTGTATCCTGAGACTGTGACCCCTCGTTCTAGACCCCCCAGCCAGGGGAAACATCCTCTCTGCATCCAGTCTGTCTAGCCCTGTCAGAATTTTATATGGTTCAATGAGATCCCCTCTCATTCTTCTAAACTCTAGTGAATACAGGCCTAGTCGACCCAATCTCTCCTCATACGACAGTCCTGCCATCCCAGGAATCAGTCTGGTGAACCTTCGCTGCACTCCCTCTATGGCAAGTATATCCTTTCTTAGGTAAGGAGACCAAAACTGCACACAGTACTCCAGGTGTGGTCTCACCAAGGCCCTGTATAACTGTAGTAAGACATCCTTGCTCCTGTACTCAAATCCTCTTGCAATGAAGGCCAACATACCATTTGCCTTCCTAACTGCTTGCTGCACCTGCATGTTTGCTTTTAGTGACTGGTGCACAAGGACACCCAGGTCCCTTTGTACATCAACATTTCCCAATCTAGCACCATTTAAATAATATTCTGCCTTTCTGTTTTTCCTACCGAGCTGAATAACTTCACATTTATCCACATTATACTGCATCTGCCATATATTTGCCCACTCACTCAACTTGTCTAAATCGTCTTGAAGCCTCTTTGCATCCTCCTCACAACTCACAATCCCACCTAGTTTTGAGTCATCAGCAAACTTGGAAATATTACATTTGGTTCCCTCATCGAAATCATTGATATATATTGTGAATAGCCGGGGCCCAAGCACTGATCCCTGCGGTACCACACTAGTCACCGCCTGCCACCCCAAAAAAGACCCATTTATTTCTACTCTCTGTTTCCTGTCTGTTAACCAATTTTCAATCCATGCCAGTATATTACCCCCAATCCCAAGTGCTTTAATTTTGCACACTAGCCTCTTATGTGGGACTTTATCAAAGGCCTTTTGAAACTTCAAATACACCACATCCACTGGTTCTCCCTTATCTATTCTACCAGTTACATCCTCAAAAAACTCCTGTAGGTTTGTCAAACATGATTTCCCTTTCCTAAATCCATGTTGACTTTGTCCAATCCCATTGATATTTTCTAAGTGTCCTGTTATCACATCCTTTATAATAGACTCTAGCATTTTCCCTACAACTGATGTTATGCTAACTGGTCTGTAGTTCCCAGTTTTCTCTCTCCCTCCTTTTTTAAATAGTGGGGTTACATTTGCCACCCTCCAATCTGCAGGAACTGTTCCATAATCTATAGAATTTTGGAAAATGACAACCAATTTATCCACTATTTCCATGGCTACCTCTTTTAGTACTCTGAGATGCAGATTATCAGGCCCTGGGGATTTATTGGCTTTCAGTCCCATTAATCTCTCCAGCACCATCCCTTTACTAATACCAATTTCCCTCAATTCCTCCTTCTCACGGGACCCTTGGTTCCCCAGCATTTCTGGGAAGTTATTTGTGTCCTTTTCCGTGAAGACAGAACCAAAGTATGTGTTTAATTGCTCTGTCATTTTCTTGTTCCCCATTATAAATGAATGGAGGCAGATAGGAATTTGAAAGTGCAATTGTAAGTGACTTGGGAGACAGTTTTTTCCAGGGGTAGACACAGAATGAAGTGGAGTTGGAAGGGGGTAGGGGCACGTGGGTGGTAAGGGATATGAGAAAGTGGTTGGAGTCGGTTTTGTCAGTGATCAAGAACAAATGTACCAGAACTCATTTAATTTCCTGAAGGAATGTTCTATTTTCCACACAGCTTTGATGCTTTGCTCAACATGTGTGAACACAGCTGTACTTGGTACCAATATGTGACACTTTATCCTTGGCTTCTTTTTTTAGGACTCATGAATCATGACTATGAAGGGATTTTAAATAGTTCTGCCAACAAAATCACCCATTACAATGGGACAGGGACATCAATAAGTATAGCTGCCAATAGGATTTCTTTCACTTTCAACCTTACTGGACCATCATTGGCTATCGACACAGCATGCTCTTCATCTCTTGTTGCTCTGCACTATGCTTCTCAGGCCATCAAGCAAGGTACAGGGAATCATTTCACTTTTTAAATAAGAATATATACTTGTTACTTGTTATTAACAAATTAAATTAAACGTGTTTGAATATTAAGCTTCATGTGAAAGCATAGCACAATATAATAAGCTTAAACATGGATCTGGTATGAGTTATAGATAATTATATTAGCACCTAGAAAATGCATTTGACTTATTCGCCCAATATATATTACTGCACCAAGGAAGGTTGGTGTGCTAGTATTGTTTCAGTAATCCTAATTTCATACATAATATCCACCCATGTTAACCAACTGCCCAACAAAAATACATTGGTGTAGATCTTGACTTTGTGCGATAGTGTAAAAGATGATAGCGAGTCGGCAGCTCGTTTTACATCTCACCTGACTTTTGCTTCCATTGACTTCATAGTTTTACACTATCACACAATGTCAAGATCTACCCCATTATGACTAATGAAGTCACTTAGTGAGCAATTAGTGTTTACATTCAAGGTTCACATGGGCCTAGGCTATGGCTTGGTCTATATATGAGCCAGTGTAGCTCCATTCACTTTAATTAAGGCTGATGCTTTAAATCAGCTTGAGATAGCTGACCCTGGAAAGTCATTACTTGCTGAATATGAAGCTGCACCAAACATTACTGATTTTACACCATCAAGAAACTGGATGCTACTAAAATCAATAGAAACATTTCAGGATGCAAACAGGGCATCCCTATAACTTGTATCAGTAGAGCAGTTCCAGAGAGGGATCATAAAACCTGAAATGGTGGGGATCTTCACAAGGTCGGAAATAAACCACAAAAACAAAGGCAAATGGAATGGATTAAATAGTATTGTATGTATAATTTTTTGACAGAGTTGGGGAAATACTTTATACGTAGACAAAAGCAAAATACTG
Source organism: Squalus acanthias (assembly GCA_030390025.1). Classification (NCBI taxonomy): domain Eukaryota; kingdom Metazoa; phylum Chordata; class Chondrichthyes; order Squaliformes; family Squalidae; genus Squalus; species Squalus acanthias. The sequence goes on from CM059428.1 coordinate 142,846,947, forward strand.
CGGATGCTGGAAATCTGAAATAAAAACAGAAAATGCTGGAAATACTCAGCAGGTCAGGCAGCATCTGTAGAGAGAGAAACAGAGTTAATGTTTTAGGTTGATGACCCTTCGTCAGAACTGGAAAAAGTTGGAGATGTAAAAGGTATTTAAGCAAGTGTAGGGGCAGGGAAAGGGGGGGAGGAGAGGAAAGAACAAAAGGGAAGGTCTGTGATAGGATGGAAGGCAGGAGAGATTAAGAGACAAAAGGGATGATAATGCAAGGCAAAAGGAGATGGTAATGGGACAAGTTAAGAAACAAAAGATGAGTCTAGATGAAGTGTAAATGGCAATGGCAGAATCATCAACAGCTGCCATGTGAAAAAAAATAGGGGCAGAGGTTATGGTCTGAAATTGTTGAACTCGATGTTGAGTCCAGAAGGCTGTAAAGTGCCTAATCGAAAGATGAGGTGCTGATCCTCGAGCTTACTTTGAGCTTCATTGGAACAGTGTACTTTATACGTAGTGTCTTTTTCAGTATTGTGGAAGTGCATTTCAAAGTCAGAGAGCTGTGCTGATGTTTTTGCAGCTCATTATATATGGGAACTGTAATGATGATGTAGTAAATCAAATAATTTGACAGATACTGTAAAAGAAATTGTCGTGGTCAATTGTAGTGATCCTAAATAGCAGAATATCCTGGATTTGCTATTTTAGGTAGTATAAGTAAAAATCAGGAAAAAGAAATAAAGAACAAAGTTGCATTTATGAGGGTCTTTTACATTGTTCCAAGGTGCTTCACAGCTAATGAATTACATTTCAAGTGTGCTGCTGTTTTGTAACCAATTTGCTGACAGAACAGTCCAACAAACTGCAAATTAGATAAGTTCTGATGGTGGTTGAGTGATGAATGGCGGCCACGGCACCAGGAGAATGCCCTGCTTTTCTGTATACAGCGCCTTTCACGACCACTGGATGTCCCAAAGCACTTTACAGCCATTGAAGTACTTTTATGAAATGTAGGAAACCGGGGATAACTCCCCTGCTCTTCTTCAAAATAGTGCCATGGGATCGTTTACGTCCACCTGAGAGAGCAGACAGAGCCTTGGTTTAACATCTCATCTGAACGACAGTACCTCTGACAGTGCAGCGCTCCCTCAGTACTGCATTGGAGTGTCAGCCTAGATTTTTGTGCTCAAGTCTCTGGAGTGGGACGTGAACCCACAACCTTCTGATTCAGAGGCACGGGTGCTACCAACTGAGCCACTGGCTGACACACATGAATAGTGTCATGGGATCTTTTACATACATCTGAATAAACAGATTGGGGTCTCAGTTCAACATCCCATCCAAAAGAAGGTACCTCAATACTGCATTGACGTTTGAGCCTATATTAGGGATTCAAGTCCTGGAGTGCAGTTTGAATCCAAAACCATTGACTAAAGGCAAGAATGCTACCATTGAGTCAAGCTAACAAGAAGTAACTAAGTTCTTAAATATGAATATGAATATTTACAAAACAAAGCCTATCTTTCCAAATAATTTCAATGATGATTTGGTTTAATTCCATGATAGAATACATAGAAAAGGTATTTCTCAACACATGCCTCTTGTGTCTGATCAGTTTAATATTTGCAATTACGTTGATTCATATACTCATACCTGTGTGTTGATTACTCCAGTGTTACTTTTTACAATGATCCCAATATTGCAAGTTTAGGATTAAAACGATACCTCTTTGCCTATACTGAATGAGAAAAGAAATACCTTTATAAGTTGGGTTCTGTATAAAAGATTCAGTTGTATTCATAAGAACATAAGAATTTTTAGAAGCATAATGAAAGGCCATTGGCCTTTTACTTTCTGATAGATAAGTCTTATTCATCGGCCTTCTAAACACATCCCTCAATCCTTTCTCATTTCAGAAGCACATCTAATTATCTGTTGAACACAAATTACAGTCTGTTTCAATAGACTTCCCTGGTAAATTATTCCACAAAACTATTACACTTTGGGTGAAAAAGTTCCACGTGATCTCAACAATTTGACTGGATCACTTTGTCAATTCCCTTCTAATCTGGAAACCTTCAATTAGGTAACCTTGAAGTCTTATGTCTTTCATAGAAACCAAGCCCAACCTCCTTAACCTTTCTACATAAGTTATATTCCTGACACCTAGAACCATCTTTGCTGCTCACCTCTGTACCCTCTCAAGAGCAATCTGACCAAGTGACCAGAAATGAACTCTGTACTCCAGAAATACTCTGACCAATGCCTTACTTAGCAACAATATATCATGTTTTGATTTGTATTCTATCTGTTGGCTAAGGCACACTTGTACCTTATTTGCCTTTTTTAAACTGCAGCTAACATCTGATTCTTGTTTACAAGCAAACTTTCTATCCAATACTTTGCTTTACCTCCCATTGTGTGACTCCTTACCTTAGCCATTAATTGTCAATATAGACCCTTCGAAAAGCTTTCTAAAAATCCAAGTATATAATATCTACTTTAATTCTTGGCCTAGTATGTCAGTAATGTCTTTAGAAAACTCCAGAAAATTCGTTAAACATGATCTCCCTTTCTGGAATGCTTGATGCCTATTCTTTTCTTCGCATTTACCTGCTAGAGATCTCTCATTATCATTTCAAAAACTTTCCCTACAACCGCATTAAATTTACTGGTCTATAGTCTTATAGTTTTCGACCAGTTTCTGCTCATCAATATAATCTATTCACCACCCCTCGAGATGGGCAATAACGCAGCCTTGCCAGCATCATCCACATCCCGATAACAAAAAAAATCCTTACACCCCTACTGATTCACATTGACCTCTGCTTTCCCTTAATCTGTTCTGATTTGATTATGAAAAATGTTGATTGCAACCCCACCAATTCCTTAAAATAATTCTTATTTCTCTGCTGTAGATCGCTCAATTATTATGGTCCCCTATTAACTTGTTAACCCATTTTGCATTTTCCTGAAGTATTTGTTTAAGGCCAAATATGTTGCTGTCCTTTTGCATGCTCTCCTAAGTATTTCAGTCAAATATTAATTATGATCACTGATTGTATTGCTCTCCTACTACCTTATAGAAGTATTTTTACCTTTTAAGGTAGAAACGCCTACCAGAAATTCTGGAGTGCATTGCCTATCATGGTGAGAAAATCATGGGCAGCACGTGTCCAAGTATCTGTTATGTACTGACAGTGGATGAAGCTCTCCAACGTCAGTGCAGACTTGTAACTTACACCTTATGTGTTTTATCCTTGTCAGCATCAATGATTAATGTACTTGTATGATATTCCTTTGTTCTCTATTTATTTATTTATTCATTCACGGGTGTGGGCATCACTGGCAAGGCCAGCATTTATTGTCCATCCCGTATTGCCCTTGAGAAGGTGGTGGTGAGCTGCCTTCTTTAACTGCTGCAGTCCACGTAGCAAAGGTACTCCCACAGTGCTGTTAGGTAGGGAGTTCTAGGATTTTGACCCAGCGACGATGAAGGAACGGTGATATATTTCCAAGTCAGGACAGTGTGTGACTTGGAGGAGAACCTGGAGTTGGTGGTGTTCCCATGCGCCTGCTGCCCTTTTCGTAGAGGTCGCGGGTTTGGGAGGCGCTGTCAAAGAAGCCTTGGCAAGTTGCTGCAGTGCATCTTGTAGATAGTGCACACTGCACCCACTTTGCACCGGTGGTGGAGGGTATGAATGTTTAAGGTGGTGGATGGGGTGCCGGTCAAGTGGGTTGCTTTGTCCTGGATGGTGTTGAGCTTCTTGAGTGTTGTTGGAGCTGCACTCATCCAGGCAAGTGGAAAGTATTCCATCACACTCTTGACTTGTGCCTTGTAGGTGGCAGAAAGGCTTTGGGAGTCAGGAGGTGAGTCACTTGCTGCAGAATACCCAGCCTCTGACCTGCTCTTGTACGCATAGTATTTATGTGGCTTGTCCAGTTAAGTTTCTGGTCAATGGTGACCCGCAGGACGTTGATGGTGGGGAATTCGACGATAGTAAAGCCATTGAATGTCAAGGGGAAGTAGTTAGACTCTCTCTTGTTGGAGATGGTCATTGCCTGTTACTTACCATTTGTCAGCCCAAGCCTGAATGTTGTCCAGGTCTTGCTGCATGCAGGCACGGGCTGCTTCATTAACTGAGGAATTGTGAATGGAACCGAACACCGGGCAATCATCAGCGAACATCCTCACTTCTGACCTTATGATGGACAGAAGGTCATTGATGAAGCAGCTGGAGATGGTTGGGTCTAGGACACTGCCCTGAGGAACTCCTGAAGCGATGTCCTGGGGCTGAGCTGATTGGCCTCCAACTACCACAACCATCTTCCTTTGTGCTAGGTGTGACTCCAGCCAGTGGAGAGTTTTCCCACTGATTGCCATTGACTTCAGTTTTACTGGGGCTCCTTGGTGGCACACTTGGTTAAATGCTGCCTTGATGTCAAGGGTAGTCACTTTCACCTCATAGAATCATAGAATCATAGAATGGTTACAGCATGGAAGAAGGCCATTTGGCCCGTCGAGCTCATGCCGACTCTCAGCTAGTCCTACTCTCCTGCCCTTTCCCCGTAGCCCTGCAAATTTTTTTCTTTCAGATATTTATCCAACTCCCTTTTAAAAGATAAGATTGAGTCTACCTTCACCACCCTTTCAGGCAGGCATTCCAGATCTTAACCACTCGCTGCATAAAAAAGTTTTTTCTTACGTCGCCTTTGGTTCTTTTGCCAATCACCTTAAATCTGTGTCCTCTGGTTCTCGACCCTTCTGCCAATGGGAACAGTTTCTCTCTCTCTACTCTGTCTAGACCCCTCATGATTTTGAACACCTCTATCAAATCTCCTCTCAATCTTCTCTGCTCCAAGGAGAACAACCCCAGTTTCTCCAGTCTATCAACGTAACTGAAGTCCCTCATTCCTGGAATTATTCTCATAAATCTTTTCTGCACCCTCTCCAAGGCCTTCACTTCTTTCCTAAAGTGTGGTGCCCAGAATTGGACACAGTACTCCAGTTGGGGCGAACCAGTGCTTTATACAGGTTCACCATAATTTCCACCCTTTTGTACTCTATACGTCTATTTATGAAGCCCAGGATCCCGTAAGCCTTTTTAACTGCTTTCTCAACCTGCCCTGCCACCTTCAACGATTTATGCACATATAGCCCCAGGTCTCTCTGTTCTTGCACCCATTTCAGGATTGTACCATTTAGTTTATATGTCCTCTCCTCATTCTTTCTACCAAAATGTATCACTTCACGCTTCTCTGCATTAAATTTCATCTGCCACGTGTCCGCCCATTTCACGAGCCTGTTTATGTCTTCCTGAAGTCTATCACTCTCCTCCTCACTGTTCACTATACTTCCAAGTTTTGTGTCATCTGCAAATTTTGAAATTGTGCCCTGTACACCCACGTCCAAGTCATTAATATGTATCAAGAAAAGCAGTGGTCTTAGAACCGACCCCTGGGGAACACCACTGTATATGTTCCTCCGGTCTGAAAAACAACCGTTCACCACTACTCTCTGTTTCCTGTCACTTAGCCAATTCCGTATCCATGCTGCCACTGTCCATTTTATTCCATGGCCTTCAACTTTGCTGGTGAGCCTATTATGTGGCACTTTGTCGAACGCCTTTTGGAAATCCATGTACACCACATCAACTGCATTACCCTCATCAACCCTCTCCGCTACCTCATCAAAAAACTCGATCAAGTTGGTTAAACACGATTTGCCTTTGACAAATCCATGCTGACTTTCCTTAATTAATCCACAGCTATCCACATGACTGTTAATGTTGTCCCTGATTACTGTTTCTAAAAGCTTCACCACTACCAAGGTTAAACTGACTGGCCTGTAGTTGCAGGATTTATCTTTACACCCTTTTTTGAACAATAGTGTAACATTTGCAATTCTTCAGTCCTCTGGCACCACCCCGGTATCTAAGGAGAATTGGAATATTATGGCTAGTACCTCCACGATTTCCGCCCTCAATTCCCTCAGCATCCTAGGATGCATCCCATCCGGTCCTGGTGACTTATCTACTTTTAGTACAGCCAGCCTTTCTAATACCTCTTCTTTATCAATTTTTATACTATCATGTGTTTCCACTACCTCCTCCTTCATTATGTCTATGGCAGCATCCTCTTCCTTGGTGAAGACAGATGCAAAGTACTCATTCTGTTCCTCAGCCATACCCTCTGTTTCCATGCATAGGTCTCCTTTTGGTTCCTAATTGGCCCCACCCCTCCTCTTACTACCCTTTTACTATTTATATGCCTATAGAAGACTTTTGGATTACCTTTTATGTTGTCTGCCATTCGATTCTCATACCCTCTCTTTGCCCTTCTTACTTTCTTTTTCACTTCTCCTCTGACCTTTCTATATATAGCCTGATTCTCAGATGTATTTGCAACCTGACATCTATCATACACGCTCTTTTTCTGCTTCATCATATTGGCTATGTGTTTCATCATCCAGGGAGCTCTGACTTTAGTCGCCCTACCTTTCCCTCTCATGGAAATGTACCTCGACTGTACCCGAACTATATCCTCCTTAAAGGTAGCCCATTGTTCCAGTTTTGCCTGCCAATCTTTGATTCCAGTTTACCCGGGCCAGGTCTGTTCTTATTCTGGATTGCTCCCTGTCCTTTTCCATAGCTAATCTAAACATTATGATACTATGGTCACTGTTCCCTAAATGTTCACCTCCTGACACTTGCTCCACCTGACCTACCTCATTCCCCAGAACCAGATCCAGCAATACCTCCTCCTTCATTGGGCCGGAAACATACTGATCAAGAAAGTTCTCCTGAACACACTTCAGAAATTCTTCCCTTCTCTGCCCTTTACACTATTACAATCCCAGTCTATATTAGGATAGTTGAAGTCCCCCATTATTACTAATCTATAGTTCTTGCACCGCTCTGTAATTTCGCTGCAAATTTGCTCCTCCATATCTTTCCCACTATTTGGTGGGCTATAGAATACACCTAGTAGTGTCATAGAGTCATAGGGGGAGAAATTCAGTATCGCCCCATTTGGGGCGCAATTATTGGCCGGGTGCAAAGATTAGCGCCTGGCGCTAATTATTGCTACCGACTGCAAACTTGACTTTTATCGCCCCTGGAGGTGATTGGAGCGCTAAATCAGGCGCTTCACACCTGTCTTAAGGCGCAAAGGCCGAGGAGCGAGGCGCTACCTAAGAGCGCTGGCGAAACTCATGTAATGTCAGTCAGCAATGGAACACACACACAATGGCACAGGCCAGTTCTTAAAGGGGATGGTTAATCTTGCTTTCCATCCACATCCTGCTCATTGCAGCCTTGAATCTCGGCCTGGAGAGACCTGCACATCAAATGTGCTGGAAAGAACAATGGAGAGTACCAGGCAAAGAGCTCAGAGTGATGCCCCCACAGTCTCTTCTAAATCGATACAAGGAATGGCAAATCAAAATGAACCTGCAAAGTGCTGCTCAGTACCCAAAACTCCTTCACACAATGTTGAATCTCTCCAGAAGTCTCTCTCTCTCTCTCACAGAATGCGTAGTTAAAAAATGGCACCAACAGTAAAAGGCAGGAAGCGGTCACCTTTAAATAGCGCTCCCCCTTTCCCTTCATGACTGCAGAACGCTCCCCTCAACCTGCTGTTGCTAGCGTCAGGCAGTAAGGCAGGGGGCGTCACTCAATATCCACTCCGGGGCGATACCGGGGCGTTGCGCACTCGACTGACGTTACGATCTGCCGGCGTAGGAGATCGTGGCGGTAGTGTTTAGCGCCGCCGCAAAATGTCTAGTTAATTTTGCGAGCGGCGCAAACTTCGTCGCGCCTGGGCGCTAGATGCTTTGCGCCCCATTAGCGCCCTCTTAAGGCGCTAATGGGAGGCGCAACCAACTGAATTTTTCCCCCATAGAGTTTTACAGACTGAACAGAGGTGTTCCGCAAAGCGGTCACCCAATCTGCATTTGGTCTCCCCAATGTAGAGGAGACCATATCGTGAGCAGCGAATACAGTATACTAAATTGCAGGAAGTACAAGTAAATCGCTGTTTCACCTGGAAGGGGTGTTTGGGGCCCTGGACAGTGGGAAGGGGGGAGGTATAAGGGCATGTGTAGCATCTCCTGCGCTTGCACAGGAAGGTGCTGGGCGAAGGGGAAGGGGTGCTGGGGGTGGTAGAGGAGTGGACTAGGGTGTCGCGGAGGGAGCGGTCCCTGTGGAATGCTGAATGGGGAGGTGAGGGGAAGATGCGTTTGGTGGTGGGATCACGCTGGAGGTGGCGGAAATGGCGGAGGATGATCCGTTGAATGCGGAGGCTGGATGACCGCTTTGTGGAACACCTCCGTTAAGGCCATAAGGGGGACCCCGAGCTCCCAGTGGCCTGTCACTTTAATTCTCTGCTCCACTCCCACTCTGACCTCACCGTCCTCGGCCTCTTGCATTGTTCCACGGAAGCTCAGCGTAAGCTCGAGGAACAGCACCTCATCTTTCGTTTAGGCACGCTACAGCCCTCTGGACTCAACATAGAGTTCAACAATTTCAGATCATAACCAAGGCCTCTATCACATATATATATATATATTTTATTTTTTCATCCACCCTTTTGTTTGGCCCCTTTTTTTCTTCCCTCCCTGAAGCTGGCAGCTGTCCTTCATTCCGCCAGCGCATTTCACACTTCATCTAGCCTCAACCAGTCACATTACCACCTCCTCTTGCCTTGAATATCTCTTAGGGCTGGATTTGAATGACCCATGGAGTCGGGTTTGGAGGCGTGCGGGGGGTTAAATTTGCGGGGTCGGGGTTTCCGACCCCATCCCGACTCCATCCTGCCTCCACGCAATTTTGACATAATCAGTCGCGGGGTTCCCGACTCCGTCCCGCCTTCAAGAGGCAGGAGAGGCCATTAAAGCCCTTAACAAGCTCTAAATTGGCTCTGTAATGCCATTTTGAAATGCTGTAGCTAGTTTAACCCTCTTCTGATGTGAAGCACGCCTGGTGTGAAACACTCCAGTGAAACCTGGCGGGAGCACAAGTGGATAGCTGACTATCAGTTGCAGGTCCACTATTACAACGGAGATGTGATGAAGGTAGTAGTAGTATTAGGTGTGAAAGTCGCCTCTGATGCTGCTGCATTGAATGTCTTCAGAGACTGCCTGGGAGGACTTGCTTGGCAAAAAAATTCTCTCTCTCTCTCTCTCTCTCTCTCTCTCTCCCCTCTACACCACCACCCCATTTTTGTATCCAGGTCCACCCACATCAAAAGCCAGGCAGGTCCTCTCTCACCAACAGTCTCTGAGACTAGCCAGTCAGCAATGATGACATCATCAGAGGCGGCTTTCAGACTGAAACCACTAATTGGTTCATGGGTTCCCACATGCTGGAACACAATTGCCCAATTAAGTGAAAATTGCATCAGGCATCCACATTAATCTGGAGTCGGGGGGGAAACACGAAATGCGGATTACACGACCCCAACCCGACCCCAAGACAAAATCCAGCCCTTAATGTCCCTCAATGTCTCTTAATCTCTCTCCTGCTTTCTATCCTACCACTGACCTTCCCCTTTGTTCTTTCATCCCCTCCCCCTTTTCCCAGCATTATACTTGCTTTAAATCTATTTCATTTCCTGCTTTTTTCCAGTTCTAACGAAGGGTCTTTGACCTGAAACGTTAATTCTGTTTCTCTCTCCACGGATGCTGCCTGGCCTGTTGAGTTTTTCCAGCGTTTTCTGTTGTTATTTCGGATTTTCAGCATCCACAGTATTTTGCTACTGTATTCTCTCTTAGTTGGACCCCACCTAAAAACTTACTATTTGTTACTTTAGTGCTCTCTGCCTCTCCCAATCCTTTGAGCACTTTATTTCCCCTTTCTAATGTTACATCCTGGTGCCCACCCCCCTGCCAAATTAGTTTAAATCCTCCCCAACAGCACTAACAAACCTCCCCGCGAGGATATTGGTTCCGGTTCTGTTGAGGTGCAACCCATCCGGCCTGTAGAGGTCCCGCCTGCCCCAGAACCGGTCCCAATGCCCCAGGAATCTGAAGCCCTCCCTCCTGCACCATCTCTCCAGCCACGCATTCATCTGCTCTATCTTTCTGTCTGGCGGTCACCCATTCCCTGTCTGCCTATGCACTCCTTATCTGTGGGGTGATCACCTCCTGAAACATACGACCACCTCTGGAATTCAGTTTTTTTGTCCATGTTTGGACCAAGGCTGTAATAAGGTCTGGAACCAAGTGGGCATGGTGGAACCCAAACTGAGCTTCGGTGAACAGGTAATTTGTGAGTAAGTGCCGCTTGATAGCACAGTCGATGACACCATCCATCACTTTGCTGATGATTGAGAGTAGGCTGATGGGGTAGTAATTGGCCGGATTGGATTTGTCCTGCTTTTTGTGGCCAGGATACATACCGGGGCAACATTCTGCTTTGTTTTGGGTAGATGTCAGTGCTGTAGTTGTACTGGAACAGCTTGCCTAGAGGCGCGGCTAGTTCTGGAGCACAAGTCTTCAGCACTACAGCCAGGATATTATCGGGGACCAGAGTCTTTGCTGTATTTAGTGCGCTCAGTCGTTTCTTGATGTCACGTGGATTGAATCGAATTGGCTGAAGGCTGACATCTGTGATAGTGGGGAGCTGAGGAGGAGGCTGAGATGGCACCTCTGGCTGAAAATGGTTGCGAACACTTCAGCCTTGTCATTTGCACCCATGTGCTGGGCTCCACCATTGTTGACGATGGGGATGTTCATGGAGCCTCCTCCTCCTGTTAGTTGCTTAAACAGCCATGGCTCATTGGGTAGCACTATCACCTCTGATACATCTTCATACAAAGTGATACATTTTGGTAGGAAGAATGAGGAGAGGCAATATAAACTAAAGGGTACAATTCTAAAGGGGGTGCATGAACAGCGAGACATGAGGGTATATGTGCACAAATCGTTGAAGGTGGCAGGGCAGGTTCAGAAAGCGGTTAAAAAAGCATACGGGATCCTGGGCTTCATAGAGTACAAAAGCAAGGAAGTTATGATGAACCTTTATAAAACACTGGTTCGGCCTCAACTGGAGTATTGTGTCCAATTCTGGGCAACGCACTTTAGGAAGGATGTGAAGGCCTTAGAGAGGGTGCAGAAAAGATTAACAAGGATGGTTCCAGGGATGAGGGACTTCAGTTACGTGGATAGACTGGAGAAGCTGGGGTTGTTCTCCTTAGAGCAGAGATGGTTGAGAGGAGATTTGATAGAGGTGTTCAAAATCATGAGGGATATAGACAGAGTAGATAGAGAGAAACTGTTCCCATTGGCGGAAGGGTCGAGAACCAGAGAACACATGTTTAAGGTGATTGGCAGAAGAACCAAAGGTGACATGAGGAAAAACTTTTTTTACGCAGCGAGTGGTTAGGATCTGGAATGCACTTCCTGAAATTGTGGTAGAGGCGGATTCAATCATGGCTTTCAAAAAGGAATTGGATAAGTACCTGAAGGAAAAGGATTTGCAGGGCTATGGGGAAAGGGTGAGGGAGTGGGACTAGCTGAAGTGCTCTTGCAGAGAGCCGGCACGGGCTTGACTGGCCGAATGACCTCCCTCTGTGCTGTAACCATTCTATGATTCTATGGGGGAAAAATTCAGTTGGTTGCGCCTCCCGTTAGCGCCTTAAGAGGGCGCTAATGGGGCGCAAAGCATCTAGCGCCCAGGCGTGGCGAAGTTTGCGCCGCTTGCGAAATTAACTAGACATTTTGCGGCGGCGCTAAACACTACCGCCACGATCTCCTGCGCCGGCAGATCGTGACGTCACTCGAGTGCGCAACACCCCGGTATCGCCCCGGAGCGGATATTGAGTGGCGCCCCCTGCCTTACCGCCTGACGCTAGCAACGACAGGTTGAGGGGAGCGTTCTGCAGTCATGTAGGGAAAGGGGGAGTGCTATTTAAAGGTGACCACTTGCTGCCTTTTATTGTTTGTGCCATTTTTGAACTACGCATTCTGAGAGAGAGAGGGAGAGACTTCTGGAGAGATTCAACGTTGTGTGAAGGAGTTTTGGGTACTGAGCAGCACTTTGCAGGTTCATTTTGATTTGCCATTCCATGTATTGATTTAGCAGAGACTGTGGGGGCATCACTCTGAGCTCTTTGCCTGGTACTCTCTATTGTTCTTTCCAGTACATTTGATGTGCAGGTCTCTCCAGGCCGAGATTCAAGGCTGCAATGAGCAGGATGTGGATGGAAAGCAAGATTAACCATCCCCTTTAAGAACTGGCCCGTGCCATTGTGTGTGTGTTCCATTGCTGACTGACATCACATGAGTTTCGTCAGCGCTCTGAGGGAGCGCCTCGCTCCTCAGCCTTTGCGCCTTAAGACAGGTGTGAAGCACCTGATTTAGCGCTGCAATCACCTCCAGGGGCGATAAAAGTCAAGTTTGCAGTCGGTGGCGATAAATAGCGCCAGGCGCTAATCTTTGCGCCCGGCTGATAATTGCGCCCCAAATGGGGCGATACTGAATTTCTCCCCCTATGATTCTATGAGTCATGAAGGTCGTGGGTTCAAGTCCCACTCCAGAGACTTGAGCACAAAAATCGAGGCTGACACTCCAGTGCAGAACTGAGGGAGTGCTACACTGTTAGAGGTGCCGTCTTTTGGATGAGGTGTTAAACTGAGGCCCCATCTGCCCTCTCAGGTGGATGAAAAATATCCCATGGCACTATTTCAAAGAAGAGTAGGGGAGTTATCCCCAGTGTCCTGGCCAATATTTGTCCCTCAATCAACATCACTAAAACAGATTAGCTGGTCATTATTTCAATGCTGTTTGTGGGAGCTTGCTGTGCGCAAATTGGCTGCCGCATTTCTTACATTACAACAGTGAATACACTTAAAAAAAAAAGTACTTCATTAGCTGTAAAGCGCTTTGAAACGTCCTGAGGTCATGAAAGGTGATATATAAATGCTTTTTTCTTTCTTTCTTTCTGATTGTCCACCACCATTTATGACTGGGTGTGGTAGGCCTGCGGAGCTTTGATCCATTGATTGTGGGATTGCTTAGCCCTGTCTATAGCATGCTGCTTCCGCTTTTTAGCATGCATGTAGTCCTGTGTTGCAGCTTCACCAGGTTGGCACCTCATTTTCAGGTACGCCTGGTGCTGCTCCTGGCATGCTCTACACTCCTCATTGAACCAGGCTTGGTCGCCTGGATGGATAGTAATGGTAGAGTGAGGGATAAGCCGGGCCATGAGTTTATAGATTGTGGTGGAATACAATTCTGCTGCTGCTGATGGCCCACAGCGCCTCATGGATGCCCAATTTTGAGCTGCTAGATCTGTTCTGAATTTATCACTAGTGGAGATATTAACCCATTTAAAATAAAAAGGTTAATGTCTGTGTTTAAGTCGTGAACAGAGGAATATCGATGGCCCGAAAATTAGACCTAATACGCGAGAGTACGCACTGTGTACTCTCGCGTTTTAGGTCTCCAATTGCCGGTTTCCAGCATGCACTGCGCATGCGCGGGAAACCGGCACTTCGTGAACTCAAAAGGGGGCAGTTCCTAAGTGAACCGCGTGCGCGCTACAGGCTGTGCGCACGCAGTGCACTTAGTGCTTTGAACGCGCAGGTACGCATGGAAGATTTTACACATAAAGAAAGGAGGCATAAGACCCTCTTTTAACAAGGTAAGTAGTTAATTAAGTATTATTTTAAAATTTTTTCAACAGGTTTATCTTTTTTAGAGACTTTAAAGAAAGGTAAGTTTATTTTTATAACTTTTAAAAAGATTTTAAATTTTTTCAAAAATGTTATTGTTTGTTTAAAGTGGTTAATTTATTTAACTATACTTATTTTATTAATGTGATGGCTTTTAAAAAAAATTTAATTGAGGTTTAGCTGTTCTTTTGGGGGGGTATAGCTTTGACAGGTCTTCCTGTCAAAACTATGAATGAAAGATGGTGTGCTGCCATTGGCTCTAACTGAATCACGTGATCCCAGAGCTCGCACGAACTAATTGCGTCTCTGGGTCACGCAAGCACTGCACAGCTGCAGCCTTGAAACTAAAGTTCGTGTGGGCCCGGAGGGAAAAGGTAGGCGCGCAGTGAGATATCGCGGGGAAGCCTTACCCCCGCAGGAACGCTCCGTGTTTAATTTCTGGGATCATACGCTAAAGGTTCAGCCAGCAATATTGGCAACACTAATTTCTAGATCCAGAATAATCTCTGACTGCAATAACTTTATAAGGAAGCAGCTTGCGTTATATAGATTTCTCTAACTTCTAAAGACCGTTTTTAAAGGATCAAATGATTATTTATTAGGCAATTTAGCAGAGTAATTCAGGGAGATACAGAAGTAACTGTGTGTGTTGGAAGTGTTTCAGTTTCAGTATGGTTGCATTCACCGAGTATTTGAGCTTTTATGGGGATCAATGCTTTATTACTAACCTATAAATCTAATCTTTTTGCTTTCCCTTAAAACGATATACTGTGCTTTGAAATACAATCACTTAGATTGAGAAATAAATGAATATTTAGATGTATGTTAACCATTAACACCACAGAAGTAAGCAACAAAAATTAAGCCATACAAAAGCAAAATACAGCGGATGCTGGAAATCTGAAATAAAAACAGAAAATGTTGGAAATACTCAGCAGGTCAGGCAGCATCTGTGGAGAGAGAAACAATGTTAATGTTTCAGGTCGATGACATTTCGTTAGAACTGGAAAAAATACAGGGACTGGGAAAGGGCGGAGGGGAGGAAAGAACAAAAGGGAAGGTCTGTGAGAGGGTGGAAGGCAGGAGAGATTAAATGTCAAAAGGGATGATGGTCCAAGGCAAAAGTGGATGGTAATGACAAAGTAAAGAAACAAAGGATGGGTCTAGAGGAGGTGTAAATGGGAATAGCAGAATCATTACCAACAGCTGCTGTCCGAAAAAATGGGAGCAGTGGTTATGATCTGAAATTGTTGAACTCAATGTTGAGTCCGGAAGGGTGTAAAGTGCTTAATCGAAAGATGAGGTGCTGTTCCTCGAGCTTACGTTGAGCTTCAATGGAACAGTGTAGGAAGACGAGGTCAGAGTGAGAGTGGGGCGGAGAATTAAAATGACAGGCGACCGGAAGCTCGGGATTACCCTTGCGGACTGAACCGAGATGATGCGCATAGTGGTCACCCAATCTGCGTTTGGTCTCCCCACTGTAGAGGAGACCGCATCGTGAGTAGTGGATACAGTATACTAAATTGAAAGAAGTGCAAGTAGGGAAAGGGGGGAGGGGAGGACTAGGGGGGCATAGTCTTAAAATTAGAGCCAGACCTTTCAGGAGTGAAATTAGGAAACACTTCTACACACAAAAGGTGGTAGAAGTTTGGAACTCTCTTCTGCAAACGGCAATTGATGCTAGATGAACTGTTAATTTTAAATCAGAGATTGATAGCTTTCTGTTAACCAAAGATATTAAGGGATATGGTCCAAAGCTGGGTATATGGAGTTAGGTCTGTAAGGGATTCTGACCCTGCGTGTCTCGCAGCCTGTGAGATTCACGCGGCTCTGTGCAGCCTGTATGTCAGTGCGGGTCTAGGCCTTGTTGCCTGTTCTGGTCTCCAGCCAGTCTGGGAGCACTAGACACACCTGTGAGTGGTTCGAATCACTCGCCCTTACGGTTCTAGACACTGGACTTAGATGCGAGAGCAGTAATGGAGATGAAACTCATGTAGACTCGGTTGAATGGTACGAAATGGAAAATCTTTATTGCATGATATTTAAGATTATGAAATACATGTCATAAGCACAGATTAATGACAGTACAATCTTACAAGCAGTTATATAGCTGATCCTAGGGAAACGAGGAACGAACGACACACCGTAAATAGGGGCACACATTACAAGTATCCTTAATACTTAAACCCTCCCCTATCAATATCTATCCTAACTAGATTCGTAGGATTTCGAGACTCATGCTCACCACTCGTGATAACTCGGAGAAATTCCGAATAGCTGATCGGATGTTTTTCACCGCAGCACCCACGTATCGGTCAGGAGATCTCCTGGTCCCACTTGTTTACTTGCTTCTGCTCCGGCTAGCAGGCTGGACCGTCTGCTGTGATGAAGACCTGTGTTGGTTGGTTTAACAGGTACTTTTCCGAGCACAGTTCACAGATTAGTCAATATCATCGATGATGAACCGTTCTTGCAAGTTCGAAGAAGTCTCCCTGGCAAGGAAAACTTGGCTATTCGACCTACAGGCGCGGTCGGGATTTACTGACCGTGGCGATGAGTATGGTCTTCCTCTCTTCTCATCTCATCTCATCTCATCTCATCTCATCTCGGGCCTTTGGTTCCGCTGCCAGTTACCAACATAGGTCTTCGTTACGCGACACGAGGTAGATCCGAACGGATCAGAAAGTTCGACAGTCTTTTTCAAAGAGGCACCAGGCAAGCAGGAGCCCGACTACGAGTACACAGGAGCAGCCACGAGGTTACGAATCGATCGGATAAGAGCATAAGAGCACAGGAGCAGCCACGAGGATAAGAGAAAGATGGACGGTTGGATCTTGTAATTATAGTACAAAATCTTCCGTTTCCCGCCCAACCTTAATGTCCTTTCTTTTGTTAGGGTCTGCCGCTCAAATGTCTTGTATGGGTGATCTCCGTTCTTAATGGGTTTCGGGGCTACTCGTAAATGTCTGAGTACCTGTTAATATTTCTCCCATTGTTAAATCGGTCGGTGTTCTCCCTGGAGGGGTTTTGGGGCTTCCAAGTGTTTTGTATAACTACCTGCTAACGGCTCTCTCATCGTAGAGTCATTGGGATTTTACATATTAATGTCTTTTGGATGGGCCCTTGATTACTCGGTACAATAGCTTTCATTCGTACCTGGGAGACCGATTTCAGTATTTATGTGTATACTGCAAACCCATAATGTCTTGTGTATTATCTTCACTGTGCTGAATCTTAATCGATCTTGCACAAATGTTTATTGGAACGCCATCTTGTCTGCCTGTCGAAAAGTCTAGAATGTTCTGTCACGAGGTGCGGCGGCCATTTTACAGGCTGCTTGTGTCCACTTTGAACAACCTGGCAGCATTCTGCTGAAATAAAAGCTGTTTGAACGAAACTTTGTGTTTTCTCCTTATTAATAAAATCGCGATATATTGCGAATTCTACAGGTCATAGATCAGCCATAATCTCATTGAATGGGGGAGCAGGCTCAAGGGGCTGAATGGCGTACTACTGTTCCTATGTTCCTAAGTAAATCGCTGTTTCACCTGGAAGCAATGTTTGGGGCCCTGGATGGTGGGAAGGGAGGAGGTAAAAGGGCAGGTGTTCCATCTCCTGCGCTTGCACGGGAAGGTGCCGTGGGAAGGGGAAGGGGTGTTGGGGGTGATTGAGGAGTGAACCAGGGTGTTGCGGAGGAAACGGTCCCTTCAGAATGCTGAAAGGGGAGGGGAGGGGAAGATGTGTTTGGAGGTGACATCACGCTGGAGGTGGCGGAAATGGCAGAGGATGATCCGTTGAATGTTGAGGCTGGTGGGGTGGAAGGTGAGGACAAGGGGAACCCTATTGGAGTTCTGGGAAGGAGGGGAGGGGGTGAGGGCAGAAGTGCAGGAAATGGGACAGACACAGTGAAGGGGAATCGTCGGTTGAGGAAAAAGGAAGACATATCGGCATCACTGGTATGGAAGGTGGCATCGTCAGAACAGATGCGACAGAGATGGAGATACTGGGAGAAAGGAATAGAGTCCTTACAGGAAGCAGATTGGGGGCAAGTATTGTCAAGGTAGCTGTGGGAGTCAGTGGGCTTATAGTGGATATCTGTTGATAGTCTATCCCTAGAAATGGAGATAGAGAAGTCGAGGAAGGGAAGGGAAGAGTCAGAGATGGACCATGTGAAGGCAAGGGAAGGGTGGAAAGTTGATGAAATGTTCCAATTTGGGGTGAGTGTAGGAAACGGCACCGATACAGTCATCAATGTACTGGGAAAAGAGGTGAGAGAGGGGTCCTGACTAGGACTGGAATAAATAATGTTCCACATATCCCACAAAAAGGCGGGCCAGGAAACTGGAAACTGTTAAAGTGGCGGAGGGCATCGGAAGAGTCGCAGATGTAGGTGGGAAGAGGCTGGACAAGGGGAGAAAAAAAAATGAGTTGAGATAGAAAGAAATCAGTTCCGTAGGGCAAGAACAGACTGAAACAAAGGGTCTACTAGGGCAGTTCTGTTTGTGGATCTTGGGAAGGAGGTAGAAGCCAGCTGTGCAGTATTGGGGGACTATGAGGTTTGAGGTTGTGGAGGAAAGATCTCTGGAGGAGATGAGATTAGTGACAGTCTGGGAAATGATGGCTTGATGTTCAGTGGTGGGGTCATGGTCAAGGGGGAGGTAGGAGGAGGTGTCAGAGAGTTGGGTTCAACCTCCGCAAGGTAGAGGTCGGTTTGGCAAATAACAACAGCGCCACCTTTGTCAGCAGGTTTAATGTCAATATTAGGGTTGGATCTGAGAGAACGGAGTGCTGCAAGTTCAGTGGGAGGAAGGTTAGAGTGAGTGAGCGTAGTAGAGAAATTGAGACAGCTGATGTGTAACTGGCAGTTCCCAATGAAAGGATCTAGAGCGGTTAAGAGGCCAGAGGGAGGATTCCAGGTGGAACGAGAATTATGAAGACAGGAGATAGGGTCCACTGTGCTGGTGGAAGACTCCTGGCCAGAGAAGTGGATGCGGAGGCGAAGACGTCAGAAGACGAGCACAAGGTCGTACTGAGCTTGAAATTAATTGAGGTGGGGGCGAAAGGGGATGAAGCTGAGGGCTTTGCTGAGGACTATTCATTTGGGGTCAGAGAGGGGAAGGTCAGAGGGGATAGTGAAAACTCGGCAAAGGGTGAGATTGAAAGGAGGGATGGGATCAGAGGAAAGTGAAGGGGAAGAAGAATCCGGAGGGACGTTGGTATCCAAGAATTGTTGAAGCTTGCGATCCTTGACACATGAAAGGAAGAAAAATAGTTTTTTTGTTAAAGCGCCGGATCATAGAAGCATAGAAGAATCACAGAAATTTACGGCAGAGAAGGAGACCATTGGGCCCATCGTGTTTGTGCCGGCCAAAAAGAACTATCCAGCCGAATACCACTTTCCAGCTCTTGGGCTGCAGCCCTGTAGGTCACGGGACTTCAGGTGCATATCCAAGATGAGGTGAAGGATGAAATGGAACTGCGGACCAGGCCAGCTTTGAGATAGAGTGATTTGGTGCTGTTGAGGAAAGAGGACGAGAGCGTGCATATGGCAGCGCATGGCGTTGAGCGTGGATTTCAAGATGTAGCAAGAGCAGTGTTTTGAGGAACACTGAATATCTTGGAGATATCTGTAATCATGGGTGGATCTGAAACATGAAGGGTGGAATTTCAATTGGAATCCACGTGGAATAAGTCAGAGCCGGAGACATTTGCTGAGGAAAGAGGTGTGGCTGTGAAAGTGAAATTAAGTCATGCCCTGGCATATCACAGATATTGTTTTTAGCTGTGCCTATGTCTGTTTTGTCAATATTTGTATTACAAACTACTATTGTCAAGTCCAATTTTGTACACACAGACACTGTTCAAACTCACATTTTGATCTTTCAGGTGATTGTGAGATGGCTGTTTGTGGGGGAGTGAGCTGTATCATTGAACCACGAGTCAATGTAGCACTTAGCAAAGCAAAAATGATATCTCCAGATGGAATGAGCAAGCCATTTTCCAGCAATGCTAATGGGTATGGAAGAGGAGAAGGTTGTGGAATTCTTCTCTTGAAGCCGCTAGCAAAGGTAATGCACAACTAATACACATCTTTCTCTGCATTTTTATCCAGAATAGCCACTTAAATATTAATATGTATTCCAATATCTTTCCTATAATGAAATTGTCATATCCATTAATCCTGCTAACAGGCACAGAAGGACCATGATCAGATTTGGGGAGTAATAGCCTGTACTGCAGTCAATCAGGATGGTAGGACAGTCACACCCATCACCAGACCCTCCCAAATGCAGCAAGAAGAACTGTTGAGAAGTATTTACCCCAGGAATGTTGACCCATCACAGATTCAGTACATGGAGGCTCATGGAACCGGAACACCAGCTGGTGATCCTACAGAAGCAGCCAGCATATCAAATATTGTTGCACAATCCAGGCATTCAAACTCATCTCCACTTATCATGGGTTCTGTCAAAGGGAACATTGGTCACACAGAGTCAGCTGCAGGAGCTGCAGGTTTAATTAAAGTTCTGCTCATGATGTATCATGGGAAGATCGTGCCATCGCTCCACTACTCTGAGGAGAATTCAAGCATCAATGCAAAAGCTTTGAATCTAGATATTCCAACTAGTGTGAAGAAATGGGAAGAACATTGGGAGAAAGAGAAGATGGCAGGGATCAACTCATTTGGATTTGGGGGAACAAATGCTCATGTAGTAGTAAGGCAGTACAAGCAGGATTCTGTTCAGAACTGTGTACAAAAAACTTTAGAAATATTTGTGCTTTCTGCTGCCTCCCAGAATTCAGTTAGAATGATGATAAAAGAGACAAGTCACCAAATAAGGGAAAGTGATGACCTAGTGCTCCAGAACCTGGCATATACATCTGCATGCAGAAGAAGCCACAACAATCATAGATACAGAAAGGCATTTGTGGCATCTTCTCTCAGTCATCTACAGCAGCAGCTTAAATCAGCCGCAGATACTGAAGCGGCTCAGATCAAGAGAGGTGTAAAGCTCATTTTTGTGTTTTGTGGCAATGGTGTTTTATATCGAGGTATGTGCAAACAACTTCTAGAAACAGAACCAGTGTTCAGGACACAGATGGAAGAGATAGAAAGAATATTCAAACCATACACAGACATCAAATTAATAGATTTAATTCAAAACAACTGTGATGACTTCACAAAACCAGACATAGCACAGCCGCTGCTATTTGCCATTCAGGTAGCAATCGTATCTCTTTTTAAGTTTTGGGGAGTTCAGCCTGATGTTATCATTGGCCATTCGGTTGGGGAAGTTGCTGCAGTATATTGTGCTGGGATACTTTCATTACAAGATGCTGTAAAGGTGCTTTACCACAGAAGTGCATTGCAGTCAACAGTAACAGGAGGGAGGATGTTGGTGGTTAGCAATTTACCTGTGTCAAAAGTATCAGACAAGCTTGATTCCTATTCAGGGAGACTCTGCATTGCTGCATTCAATAGTCCCTTATCATGCACAGTGTCAGGTGACTCCAGTGCAATAGACAAACTGTACACGGAGTTATCCAGTTCATTTGGTGACAAAAATGTAAACCTTCATATTTTGGATGTTCCAGCAGCATATCACAGTCACTTGATGGAACCAATTTTAAAGCAGGTGGAAGAGAACATAGGCAACTTAGAAAAACATGAAACAGAGACAAAAGTAATTTCCACTGTTACTGGACAGTTGGCTTCAGGAGATGACTTTGTCACAGGCAAATATTGGGCCAGAAATATTCACAATCCTGTTGCTTTTGAACAAGCCATAAGAGCTGCTGTTGCAGAGGTGAAAAGCGCCGTGTTTGTAGAAATAGGACCAAGAAGGGCCTTACAAAGATACATCAAAGAAATTGTAGGGAATGAGACTCAGGTTTTTCCTGCAGTACAGCCAGATAGAGATTATGAAACATTGCTTTCAGTAGTATCAAAACTCTTTGAACTAGGGTACAATCCTAACTGGCAAAATATCTATGCAGAACGTGAGACTGCTCCGACATTGTATCCATGTTATAAGTTTGACCGTACTAAGCTTAAGGTCAATTTTGAAGGCTTTAGGCGAGGTAACGAAAATATAGCATCTACCACTCATCCCCTCCTCAGCAGTTCAAACAAAGACAGCAAGGAATACAACTACAACCTAACACCAACAGCAGCGCCATATGTATTGGAGCACAAAAACAATGGAATACCTATATTACCTGGTTCCCTTCATGTGGAACTTGGCTTAGCATCTGCACTGGCAAGTATTAAGCCAAAGATACCTCTCAGTTTGTGCAAAATCAGTATTATTTTTTCCAATCCCTGTATTGTGCAAACAAACTCAACTGAGCTCAAGGTACAGCTCAACAGCGAAGACCAAGTGACCAAGTTTACTGTTTTGGCATCTACTGCCACTTATGCCAAGGGAGAGGTTCATCAAGAAAAGGAATGCACTGTTGAAGAAAGTAGAATCGCTCTTGGACATATTTTACAAAGGACCAAAGAAAGGATAAAGGCAGAAGACATCTATGAAGAGCTCTCCTCTTTAGGTTTCCAGTATGGTTCAGTTTTCAGACACCTTGGAGATGTGTTCTGTGGGGACGAATTAAAGGAAGCCATAACACGTGTTAAAGTACCAGACGAGATTGTGTTGCAGATGCATGAATACTACATTCATCCAGTCATTTTAGATTATTATATGCAAATGACTGCTGTTGCAGCAATGAAAATGTCAAACTCTAGGGCAGGGTTCCCAACATCCATAGGGAGTTTGATAGTATGTCGACCAATGCAACAGGAAATGATGATGTATATGAGGACATGTAAAAATACTGCAGAATTTTTTGAGGTCTCTGGGGGGTTTACAGATACAAAGGGCACACTCATTGCAGAACTAAAAAATGTCAGAATTACATTTCTTAGCCAACAAAATTCCACAGGAGTCAGTAACTTTTTCTACCAAAATAACTGGGAGGAAATTGTTCACCTTCCCAAAGGTATAGATCATGCTTCTGCACCAAAATCATTGGTATTTGCGGATAACTATGGAATTGCTAACAGCCTTCAAAGGCACTTGCACAATCAGTCCTCATATATTCCTTACCAGGAACCTAAGACATTGATGGAGACAGAAATTACACAGATTCTAAGACAGCACAATGTAAATGATTTGAACAGCTTTGAAGAAGTGTTATTCCTGTGGGGGATTCAAAACTTAACTGACCAGAGCAGCAACGCAGTGGTGGAGCATGTCAGCTGCTGCTGTGAGATTTATCGTCAAGTCCTTCAACTGGTTCGAGGGAAAAAATCCACAAAGTCTGTCAGAACAATCACCTACAGGACATCAGAAAAAACAGTGGATCAAATCACTCCAGGTTTTGCCTTATGGGGTATGACCAGATCGTGTGTTGCAGAACTTCAAGAGGTTTCTTTCCAGCTGATTGACATCAGCTCTGTCACTGATGCAGATATTACAGCATTAGCTAACACAATTAGCCTGCCTCATAATTACCCTGAAGTAATGATTAGGCTGGGAAAGATGCATACTTCCCGCATCACAAGAATAAGCAATAAAAGTTCAGACAATATTTACAGCATGGTTCCTTACTCTACTTCTGAAAATGTTATTTTCCAGACAATGGATCCCTACAAAGTTGTGAATTTCCATGCAAAGCCACAAGAAGGCAAAATGAATCAGCCCACAAAACAAATGGCACATATCAAAATTGATTCAATTTGCATCCATTCGTCAGATTACTTTCCAGTCAGTGTCTCAGATATGAACTTTGGACGGACATTGTACTGGAACAAAACTATGGCTGAGGGGCACAAATTAATCGCTCTAGACATTAGTGGTACGGTCACAGCAGTCAGCAATGATGTAAAGACCTGCAAAGTAGGAGATCATGTTGTTGCATGTTACCCAGTTGCTGCATTTTCAACAGTCAGCCTTCCTGCATCTGTTTGTTACAAAAGCAGTAAAATTCCATTGCTGAAGCAGACACCATGCGTTTCATACTTTATACTCGCATGGGAAATACTCCATAACATTTTACCTAGAGCTAAATATCACAAATGCTTGGCAATTGTTTCCATGGCACCAGAATCATGTTTAGGTAAAGTTTTGTCTGTGGCAGCTAGCAAGTTGGGCTGGAAAGTACAAGTTCTAACTGAACCTAATGACTATTCACATGCTTCTATTCATTCTGATGCATTGCTTTTTCTGCCACCTTTTAAGACATCCTTAGTTGCAAAGTATGTCAACAGTTCTTCTCCTAGACATGTTGTTCTCTTTGACAACAACCTTGTGTTTGACACTTCTCAAAACATCCTTGGTTGTGAAAAGGACAATGTCGATGTTCACGTTCTGCAGCTAGCTAACATATTTCAAAAGCGACGTCTTATGAAATCTGCACATGATGTTTTTAAGTGGATGAGATCAATGCAATTAAAGAGGCGACAGCTTGATTTACCAAAGATTAATTTTCAGCAAATGATCTTTGATGTGGATGAATGCAGGGAGGAGTCATACTTCACCTGCAAAGCTGTCCCAATTGTAGACCTAAAGAGCACAAATGCATCAAATAGTAGGATGTCAGAGATACCTGTATACCACAGTCAAAAACAACTTTTTAGAAGTGATGCTGCATATATAGTGACAGGGGGACTTTCGGGCCTTGGCTTTCAGACAGTAAATTTCATTGCCAAACATGGTGGTGGATATGTTGTTATTCTGTCAAGGAGCACGCCATCTAATGAGAAGCAGGAAGAATTTAGAAATCTACGGCATCAGTTTGGGACTAGTGTAGTTAGCATAGCCTGTGACGTTTCAGTTCTGTCACATGTTGAGAAAGCAATTAATGTCTTTCTTCACTCCTTCCCAAAGATTGCAATTAAAGGAGTGTTTCACAGTGCTGTTGTATTACATGATGGACTTCTTCACACTCTAAATAAATCATTGTTTGAAAAAGTTCTGAGTCCCAAAATTGCAGGGGTTCTGAATCTTCACAGTACAACACAATCCCTCCAGCTGGACTACTTTGTATGTTACTCATCAATTGCATCATTCAGTGGAAATTCTGCCCAGTCAAACTATTCTGCAGCAAACTCATTTCTTGACTTCTTTGTCCACTATAGGAGAAACCATGGGCTTGTAGGGCAATCGATAAACTGGGGTGGGCTAAACCTTGGCCTATTACTCAATAAGGATAGCACTCAAAGATTTTTGGAATCAAAAGGGATAATGATTTTGGAAATTTCAGAAATTACTGAATGCCTTGAACACTCCCTGGTACTGAACAATCCACAACATGCTATCTGTAAATTTAATTTCTCAGTTTTATATAGTAATGCTGTCTTTCAAAATCCATCAGTCAAAGCACGATTGCACGCACTTGTACAGGATGAAGTCAGTAAAACACAGGTCAATCAAAAGCAAGTTTTATCCAGTAATTCAGCAACGACACCTGAGCAGTATATCATTGCATTGTTGTCTGAAGTCAGCAATGCTGATCCTGCAGAGTTTACAAAAGAAACATATCTTTCCAGCTTTGGCCTTGATTCCATGCTAAGTATGACGGTACAGAATCGTATTTATCAGGAAAAAAGTATCAGCTTGCCACTCGTAACATTTCTTGATCCAAAGACAACAATACATACTGTGGTGTCACTGCTTGAAGAGCAAAATGCTGTCCAGTCACACTTTGGAGAAACAATTCTGCCACTGAACAAACCTTTGGGTGATACACTTGATGAAAACACCCAGCTCTAAAATAATTACTATTAGTTGCACTGATGAAGGAGAAATTACATTTCCACTTGTGTGGAAAATAGGAATGCTTTTTCAGTATTTCCATTCAGAATCGTTATCCCACAGTTCTCCAAACATACTATAGGTGCTTCTAACAGTTACACAGCTTATTGATTCTGAATGCTATATCACTCAAGTAATGATTTGAATTTTATTTCATAAAGAAACATTAATTTGTTGCCTTTGATTAACTTTAGACATTCTCAGAAGTTTGTCATGGTACCTAGTTCATGCAAACATCATATTCTGAGAATCAGAAAAGCCATTCTGGAATATTACCCAATGGGAGATGATTAATTGGTGACATGGTAGATCAGCTATGTTATTTCTTTCAGTGAACATGCTTCTTCTATTGTTATCTATCTGTATTAGAGGAATTTTAAAATAATGTAACAACACTTTGAATTCTGTATAGGACAGTCGAGGTAAATAACTCACCTGCTATGCCTGCGTATAAGTATGATTACATGATGTGATGGTAGTTTTCAAACTTTTTCCAATAGGACCTTCTAGCCTGTAAATAACACATCATTGCAATATGCTTTTAATATCATTCATCACTTAATCATATTTTCACAAAATGTCAAACTCTAGTTAGAACATTGCTCTGGAATTCTCGCTGAATATTTTACAAAAGTTGTAACTTTCTTAATTAAAGAGCCAAGTTGTATTGTTTTAATGCGATGATGCATATGGATATAATTGTGAATATTCTTATCAAACTGCAATATAATAAAAAAATCTGACTATTGTAAATACAACTGAATTCTAGTAAGTTCTTATGATTTTTGTTTTACTAAGAATCCATGGCCCCAATATTCCTCACTGGAATTCCCCACTAGTATGTGTTTCCAGGGCGCTATGATGAGGAACAATGGGGGTTCGATTTTGCCAGGCCCGAGGAGGCGGGATTGGAGGCGTGAGTTGTTAAAATCGCCAATAATGGCGGGTGGGCCCGATCCCGCCTCCATCCCACCTCTGAGCAATTTTCCCAAATGCTTGTTTTCTGACACCCGTTCCATCCCGCCTCTAAGAGGCGGGATAGGCCCTTAAGGCCCTTAACAACCACTTAATAGCCTCTATAATCCCATTTTGAGAGGCCTTTCCGATTTTTAGACATTCCCCCCATCCTTCATGCCTCCTCTGGATCACACCAGGTAATGCTGGTGGCCTCACAAGTGGATTGCTTACTCACAGCTGCAGCTCCACCATTACAAAGGAGTTTTCACCAATGATCATTTGCAGGTGGCAGAACTTTGTTGTTTCAGGTCTGGGGGAACTTTTAACAGGCACACTCAGTGTTGTGGAAGTTTAGAGCCTGACACCCATCTCCAGTGTGACCTCCTGGGAAACCCCTCTCCCCACCTTGACTAAGCACTTCCTCAACTGAGGCATATACCAGAAGCATGGCGACCATTTAATTCCTTTCCTCCTGGACATCAGATTTGGACGCAGACCAGCTGCGGCAGCAGCAGAACCATGAGCAACAGCAGCACCAACAGCAGGAGCATCAACAGGAGCGCCAAGCTGCTAGTCACCCACCTGAAGCTGCACAGGCCAGAAGGCGCCAGCACGCGACAACAGTGTTGCCCGGGATGCAAGGGACGCACTCACCCTGGCCAGATTTGCTTAGCCTGCACAATCAAACACTTTAGTCTCGCTCCTTCTTACCAGAGCATCGACAATGGAGAAGAACCTGCGGAATCCTCTCACTCTGACCACCATTCTGACAATCGCAAGGCCTCAATGTGAAAGTCCCATTTGCGAAATGACACAGGCCACAACTTCAACAGTTTGCCATCAAAACACTTTATAATACAATCACAATGATGGCTGGTGTAAGGGGTTTTCTCCGATACTGGTCCCCCATTACACACAGCTCTTGGATGTCAGGATTTATAAGAACAAAATACACACGGCACAGGGTTTTGGCTCAACCTTTGATTCGTTCGTTTATTGAACACACACACACACAATTACTTTCCTAGTATAAATCCCTATGATTTATATCAGGCTAACAACCCCAAAATACAAACCCCTACGCAAGGGTCATTTGCATCGACACAATTTGACTCAGTTAAACCCATGCGCGATTTGACTGTTACATATAAAGTTACCCAGACTCAATCACAAAACCCTTATTGTGATCTGACTGAAACTCATCCTCCCCTCTACCGTAGCCATCCTCTCCTCTACGGTAGCCAGCCTTACCATGGAGATAGCCATCCTTTCCGCGGTGATGCGTTCATGCGCCAATGCCTCCACAAAGGCTCTGCTCATGTTCGCGATGGATTCCTCCATTCGCTCCACACTCGCAGAGACCCTGGAGACAAAACCTGCCAGAGACTCCTGCACCTGTTCCTGGAGTTCCAGCACTGCTCTCCTTCTGGATGGACCCGGAGGCACAGGGTCCACATGCAGTGGAGCCGAGCTGGCAGAGTCCTGCGCCCTCTAATGAGGACTCTCCACTGCTGTCCCTGTCTCCGCCATCTGCTGATGCTTACTTTTGAGCTGTGATACACCAGGTGACAACACTACTCTATCTCGCGAAGGTCCCACCGAGGTGTGAGTGTCTGCGCTGGTGCTGGGTGCGCTGAATTCTGCTGACGCTGCGTCCTCAGAGGTTACAGCTTCCTCTGAGGAGTCTGGAGGCTCAGGCTGTTCCTCCTGGATAGTGGGGACAGGGTCTTTCGATGGTCCTGTGGGGGAGTAAAGGAAAGAGTTAGAGATGTGAGGCCAAGGTTACATGCACATTGAATATTGCAGATGATCATAAGTCAGTCTGTTCGAGCATCAGAATCATTATCAGCGACTCATGCTATGTCAATGAGAGAGATTCCAAACTATTCTGTCACCAGCTTGTTGTGATGCGCCCGTCTGTCCGTCCCCCACTTGAATATCCTCCTCGATACCAACAATTTCCAGGGCTGCCTCCTCCCAGGGGGTGAGTTGGGCTCCTGAGGGTGGTTCACCTGCTGTCATGCCTCTTTCCCTCTTATTGTGGGCTCTCTTTTCCTGCAATGAGGGACACAAGTGGAGTATGAGTGAGAATGAAGGAGTGAGTGTAGAGAATCTATAGCATAGATGCTTAGAAGGACCGTCCCTGTGTGTTGAAAGTTGTTGTTGTCATGGCATCACAGTGATAGGGAGTGTGAGGGCTGCATGATCGAATAGTTAAGTGAATGTGACCTTAGAGAGAGAGGGAATGGGTAAGGGTGCAGGGATGTAAGTGTCAAGTGGGATGTGGAGGAAGAGGTTGGCAAAGCAGAGTGCTGGTGAGGAGAGGCAATGGGGATCAGATTGAGGGTGATGGGAAAGTCATACTCACTTTTCCTGTGCAGAGAAGGTCATGAGACCTCTTCCTGCATTGCAGCCAGGTTCTGCGGCTCAGCGAAATGGAGTTGACCTCCTGGGCCACTTGTAGTCACACAGCTTTTGTCTGCTGGGGTGGTTTTTTTCTCCCTGAGGAAGGGAACAGCACCTCCTTATTACAGCTGGCTCCATGCACCAGAGCTTGGAGGGAGGGCTCATCAAATCGAGGAGCACACTTTTGCTTGATCGTTGACATTTTCCACAATTCAACACCTTCATATAAATTGCAGAGCCTTTGCAGTCTCCAGAAGAATCAAGGCTGCTTGCAGGCCTTAAATCCAACAGCATTGATGACGTCATCGGAGGCGACTTTCTGTATGAAAAGACTCATTGCGCCAGTGGTTCCCACACGCAGGAAATCAATTGCCCAATTAGGGGAAAATCCCACTTTTTCAACACATCACTTAGGAGTTGGGGTCCTGACACGATTTCCACCTGACACACCCCAGCCCGCCCACACTGACAAAATCCAACCCTGGGTCTCTGTCCAGCAATGGATGAAGTGCATTTCCAACTGGGCAGGTGGAAGAAGCTCCCATTCAATACAGACGGCTAATTAATTATAATATGTTAATGATATGGGAGTGCTATTCTGACACCTTCCACATCTTTTGCCAAGATCAACACCAAGAGCTAGAAATTCATCTGTTGAGCGCCACTCCGTTGCGCCATTAAATAGCGATAAAATGGCTGCCCCCACTCTTTTGGCAGCTGGTGGCGGGTCCCGCGGCAACCACCATATTCGTGTCCCCCTTTGTGCTGCCAGAACTGGCAGCGCCCTGAAAGAAAAAATGTGGCCTGGTGACGTCAATCGTCGCGCAACGCCGACTTACCATCACCACGCCGAGCTTCGACCCTCGTGCTGAATTCATGCGCTGGGTCCTAAGCATGCCAGGTTAACATGGTGTGCCAGCAAGCTGAGAGTGGGGATGTCAGCACCTCTTAAAGGGACACATACATCCTTCAGGTAAGTTTGCATTTAAGCTTTTGGGCTATTTTTTTTATTTTATTGAAGTAGTGGCTTGCTCCAATAGATGTTAAAAGTTTTTTAAATGTGTAGGGAGTGCTGCTGGATTCTTGCAAGGCCTCAGATGGTAAAGGAATGTCTCTGAGAAGACAGAAAATGCTGCAAATACTCAGCAGGTCAGGCAACATCCGTGGAGAGAAAAACAGTGTTCACATCTCTGCCTGACCTGTTGAGTATTTCCAGAATTTTATGCTGTAATTTCAGATTTACAGCATCCGCTCGCAGAGGGAAGAGGAAGACACAGAAGAGTAAGAAGCCACAGAGGAGGAAGCAGAAGGAAGGATGCACCACAAAGCAAACTTTCCAATCCAACTTTATACATCTATCCATCCAATATGACATCAGGAAATCAACTAATCACCCTTATGCATTCTCTTAGTGACTGCCTTGTGTGTGCCTTTGCCTGTCCTACTGATGTCACGCAGTGCTACCACAGTGGCTGCAGCATGGCTGGTGGAAGGCTGCTGACTTTCAGTGGGGGACACTGCAAATGGCCTTGCTGGTTGACCTTGAGGACCTGGTGACTGGGAGTGTGAAATCAATCATCTTCTTCTTGTTCTTCTTTACTCTCCTCTCACTCTTCTTGGTCAACCAGTGGCTGTGCAGGCTGCATTTCTTGGGTGTGTGAAATGAGGAAGACA
The DNA here is from genome assembly GCA_030390025.1 of Squalus acanthias. Lineage (NCBI taxonomy): Eukaryota > Metazoa > Chordata > Chondrichthyes > Squaliformes > Squalidae > Squalus > Squalus acanthias. The sequence goes on from CM059428.1 coordinate 142,877,456, forward strand.
CAAGGGTGGAGTTGTGGTGAGGGGAGGGTGGGAAAGCAAGAGGTGCATGCCAGAAGGAGGATAATGTTTGAGGACACCAGCATCTTTTATCCTTTTAGCCCCACCACTGGCCAAGGGCTCAGCCATGCCCCTGCCAAGAATGGCCTGCACTGTCTCCTCCACGGGGGTGAGGGGAGGCTAGGAATGGGAGATGTGTATCGTGATTGGGGCAGATTGTTGGTAGGTGAGTGATTGGGGGTGGGGAGTCATGGATTGAGCAGTGCGTGAGGATAGTGGTGTAGTTGTTAGGAGATGGCTTTTGAAGATGCATTCACTGACCTTGACCAGTGGTCTGAGGTCATGAAGCTTCTTTGGGCACTGGAGCCAGGTGGTGGGGGCAACACTGTTGGCAGTGACAGCCTCAGTGATGTGGTCCCACATCGTTCTTTCTAGAAGGCCTCCTGGCCCCTGTAGGTAGAGGACCTCTCTTGCAGTGTTGACCCCTGCACAAAGCTGGAGTGCTGCGTACGAGACCCTGGGTGCCCCTTCCCTGGCTTGCTGAGCCATTTGTGTTAATGCTGAAGCACTTTACCCATTTATTGAGGTTCAGAAAGGAATTCAGCTTTAAGCGCTGAATAATCCCATTTGGGACTTCTTTTTAATGCTATACTTAACGTGGTAGCACATGAGAGAAGGCATGCCAGAATTACATGAGCTAGCAAAGCTGGAATGGCCACACCTGCCAGAATGTCACCAGGGCACCAGAAAACTAGCCAGCAGAATTTGTCAATAGAAACGACTACCACTCCATTAATGTCCAGTTAGTGTTCAATCACAGAAGCAGGATTTTGTAAGTTTGTGCAAGCTCGCCAGGCAGCTGTCACGATGCATTTCTCCTGAGACAGTCTAACATCCCCACAATATGTGACCCTTCCAGGAAAGTAGTAGCTGGGGGAAAAGGGATAACCTCTACACATGTGGCTCAACTATCCCTGATCAAAAAAGTATTTGAACCTCAAAGCAAAGGACATTACTGACATATGGGATATTTTTAATCAGAATTTGTTGTTTGACAAAGTTTTACCATTGCATTCACATTTAGGTAGTGTAACAATAACAATAACCAGCATGATTTGGACAGGTTGGGTGAGTGGGCAGATGCATGGCAGATGCAGTATAATGTGGATAAATGTGAGGTTATCCACTTTGGTGGCGTAAACAGGAAGACAGATTATTATCTGAACGGTAATAGATTGGGAAAAGGGGAAGCGCAACAAGATCTGGGAGTCCTTGTGCACCAGTCGCTGAAGGTAAGCATGCAGGTGCAGCAGGCGGTTAAGAAGGCAAATGGTATGTTGGCCTTCTTAGCGAGAAGATTCGAGTACAGGAGCAAGGATGTCTTGCTGCAGTTGTACAGGGCCTTGGTGAGACCACACCTTGAGTATTGTGTGCAGTTTTGGTCGCCTTATCTGAGGAAGGATGTTCTTGCCATAGAGGGAGTGCAGCGAAGATTCACCAGACTGATACCTGGGATGGCAGGAATGACGTATGAAGAGAGATTGGGTCGATTAGGCTTATATTCGCTAGAGTTTAGAAGAATGAGAGGGGATCTCATTGAAACGTATAAAATTCTAACAGGACTAGACAGACTAGATGCAGGAAGGATGTTCCCGATGGCGGGGGAGTCCAGAACCAGGGGTCACAGTCTAAGGATAAGGGGTAAGCCATTTAGGACTGAGATGAGGAGGAATTTCTTCACCCAGAGAGTGGTGAACCTCTGGAATTCTCTACCACAGAAGGCAGTTGAGGCCAATTCATTAAATATATTCAAGAAGGAGTTAGATATATTTCTTAAGGCTAAAGGGATCAAGGGATATGGGGAGAAGGCAGGGACAGGGTACTGAATTTGGATGATCAGCCATGATCTCATTAAATGGCAGAACAGGCTTGAGGGGCCGAATGGCCTACTCCTGCTCCTATCTTCTATGTTTCTATGTTTCTATAACAACCTGCACTGATATAGCACCGTTAACGTAGTAAAATATCCCAAGGCGCTTCACGGGAGTGTTATCAAACAAAATTTGTCACCGAGCCACGATGTTCCCTTTAAGCTGTGTGGCCGCGCAGTGCTCCAGGGAGCCCACACAGCCGGCTTGCCGGCTTTTCAATACAAAAACCACGCAGGCGCAGTAATTTGAACGGCCCGCACAGCCCCTTAAAGATGCCATGCAGGGCCAAACAAAATTGGAGGGAACATTTCCGAGCCCCATGAGGAGATATTAGGACAGGAGAGGTAGGTTTTAAGGAGCATCTTAACAGAGGAGAGAGAGAGGTAGAGAGGCGGAGAGGTTTTGGGAGGGAATTCTAGAGCTTAGGGCCGAGACAGCTGAAGGCACAGCCGCCAGTGATGGAGCGATGAAAATCGGGGATGTGCAAGAGTCCAGAATTGGAGGAGCGCCGAGATCTCGGAGGTTAGTTATTGCACTGGCCTAGTACCCTAGAGGTCATGGGGTCAATTCCCAGCATTATAAGTTATGAAATTGAATTCAATAAATCTGGTAATATTATTTTTGTGATAAAAACCCAGCTGGTTCACTAATGTCCTTCAGGGAAGAAACATGTCATCCTAACCTGCTCCGGCTTATATGCGACTCTTACCCTAGTCCTCACTGTGTCGTTGACTCTTAATGCTTTCTAAAGTGGCCTCTCAAGCCACTCAGTTGTACAAGCGTAGTAGGAGGCTCACCATTACCTCGCAAGGTGAGGAGGGTTCAATGTTCCCTCTAATTTTGTTTGGCCCTGCACGGCCACTTTAAACGGTTTTTGTATTGAAAAGCTGGCAAGCCGGCTGCTCGGGTTCCCTGGAGTGCTGTGTGGCCACACGGCCACGCAGGTTACAGGAAACATTGGTAAGGATGGGCAATAAATTTGGTTTTGCCCTTGGACAAATGGCATGCTGTGGAGGGCCGGACTGTTTACCGCCCTTTTGGCTCCTGCCCAATGAATTCCCACCAGGATGTTAAAATCGGGGCTAGTTTGAACGAACTAGCACTCAGCAACACACAAAAAGAATTGCTTTTCTACGTTAATAGGCAATAGGTGAAAAATAAGATAAAATGTTATTATTTTATCATAGTCTAATTTGATACCTGGCAGAAGTTAGTTTGAAAAAAAATTCAAACCATCCGCTAGCTCATGTTAAAGAAGATCACACAGTTTAAAACAGGACCAAATAGAACAAATTGTTCTAGTTGACTAGTAGCACACAACAGGTTACACTGCCAAGTTGGATGATCTGTTATCCATAGCACTTTGTGGCTCTGGGGGCTAAATTCAATAACCCGCAAAAATGGGCGCGGGGATTGAGATGCCTGATTAACCTGCGCCCGTTCAATGTGATGCAGGCAGCACGCCAACTTCGTGCTGCATGCAGACCGCGCTGTTGATTGGCTGCACGCATCAGCAGGGGGCCCAAAATCATGAGAAGCTAGCCCCAGTTAAAGAAGGCCTGCACTGCTTAAATCCAGCCTGCATCTCTTAAAGGTGGGGTGCATTGTGGCTGGAGCAGGTGCTGGAAGTTGTCCTACAACGGATTCTGACTGGGAAAGCCCTCAATAATGGCACAACATGTGAGAGAGCGCACTCCAATGTTTTCCAACAATGCACTGGTGGCCTTGGTGGAAAGGAGGAGAGATATGCTGTATCTACAGGGGGCCAGGAGGCCCTCCAGGCACAGGTTCAGAAGGCGGTGGGAGCAGACAGCCATGCCAGAAGTCAAGCCCTGAGGACCTGGATCCGGTGCCACAAGAAGTTCAATGACCTCACATGAGTGGTCAAGGTCAGTGAATGCATCTTCAAATGCCATATCCTCACAACTAGCCTCAGCCACTGCTCAATGCACCACACCTCCATCACTCACCTACCAACAATCTCTATCAATCAGGACTCATACCTCACTTAGCACTGCTGCAAGCCTCACTCTCATATCTCAAAGCTTGCACACACTGTCAGCTATTCAATCATGACGGCCACATCACGCAAACAGATTGCATGGCACTCATTGACACACTTCCCTCTATCTTACAGGACCTAACCAGCGGGGGACAGGCTTGCCTGCATGTCCTTACCACCATGGAGGAGACGGTGCTGGCCATTATTGGAATGGCCCTTGCTGAGGCCGTGACCAGCAGCGGGGCTGAAACCATCGAAGATGACGGTATCCTCATACCTGATCCTCCTTCTCGCATCCCACTTCCTCCTCATCCCACAATCTCTTCTGATTTACAAGCTACAGATGGTGTAAGCATGCACCTCTTGCTTTCCCCCCATCCCTCACCACAACCATAGCCTTTCTCCTTTCAGATACCCTAGATATCCAATTGTAGGAAAAATGCTAGAATCTATTATTAGGGATGTGTTAACAGGGAGTTTAGAAAATCATAATACTCTGTGAACATTAACAATAAATGCTGTGGAACCCTATTATTTTGAGGAGTAACTTAGAAACTTATAAGTAAGAACGCCCATCCACTAACACAACCACTCCCTCACCTCGACTTTAGATGCCCAGCAAAATCTCCACTGTCCTCCTAAGCTGGTGATTCCCCTCGCATAGCTCCCATCTCCACTTCATCAAATCTAAGGGGTGCAAACTTCAGCAAACTGGCACAGATCCATCACCAAATCTGGCTTGACCACATTAATCTTTACGGGCCTTGCTCTCCTTTATTAAAACTGACTACTACTCTACGATCATCCGAGAGGGCAAAATTAACCCTTGGCTCCTTTTCTCTACTGCCAACATCCTCTTTAAACCCTTCTTACCTTCCCTCTTCATCCTCAGCTCTAACAGCAAGTGCAAGGAACTCAGGAATTTCTTTGTCACTACAATAGAGAAGATTCGTTCAGCTGACTCTGCTGATTTCGCGGAGGTGTTGGCGGCGCCACGCCCAGGCGCTAGTTGCTTTGCGCCCCGTTAGGGCGCTAACGGGAGGTGCAAATCAACCAAATTTTCCCCCTTAAACTTAAACAAAGCCAATTACGTAGGTATGAGGGGCAAGTTGGCTAAGGTAAATTGGGAAATTAGATTAAAAGGTATGACAGTAGATAAGCAGTGGCAATCATTTAAAGAAATATCCCCAAATTCTCAACGAATATACATTCCATTGAGAAATAAAAACTCCACAGGAAAAGTGATCCATTCGTGGCTAACTAAAGAAGTTAAGGATAGTATTAGATTAAAAAAAGAGGCTTATAATGGCCCAGAAATTGATCTCGCTCTGTTCCCGCGGGGGTAAGCCTTCCCCGCGATCTCTCACTCCGCTTGTGCTTTTTCAGATCCAGCTCGCACGAACTTGATGTTCCAGACATCAGCCGGGCAGTGCTTGCGTATCCCACCGGCGTAGTGAATTCGTGCGAGCTGTGGGATCACGTGACTCAGTTAGAGCCAATGGCAGCACACCATCTTCCATTCATAAGTTTCACATACGTGCTGTGAAATCTATGAATCTTACACGCCCCCAAAATAACAGCTAAACCTCAATTAAATTTAAAAAAAAAACCATCACATTAATAAAATAAGTATAGTTAAATAAATTAACCATTTTAAATAAAAAATTTAATTTTTGAAATTTTTTTAAATCTTTTAAAAAGTTATAAAAATAAACTTACCTGTCTTTAAAGTCTCTAAAAAAGATATACCTGTTAAAAAAAATTCAAAAAAATACTTAATTCACTACTTACCTTGTTAAAAGTGGGTCTTACTCCTCCTTTTTCCATTTCTAAAATCTTCCGTACTTACCTGCGCGTCCAAAGCATGAAGTGCACAGCGTGCGCGCAGCCTGTAGCGCGCACGCGATGCACCGAGGAACCGCCCCCTTTTCAAAAGACCAATTGCCGGTTTTCAGCGCATGCGCAGGGCATGCAGAAAACCAGCAATTGCAGAGGGAATACGCGAGAGTACGCAGTGCGTACTCTCGCGTCGCAGGATGAATTTTTGGCCCCATGTTGCAAAGAATAGTAGTAAGTCTGAGGATTGGGGAAGCTTTAGAAACCGGCAAAAGATGACCAAAAAATTGATAAAAAGGGAGAAAATAGAACATGAGAATAAATTAGCAAGAAATATAAAAACAGATTGTAAGAGCATCTAAAAGTATGTAAAAAGGATGAGAGTAGCAAAAGTAAGCATTAGTCCCTTAGGGCTGGATTTTCATAGACCCGTGGAGGCGGGTTTGGAGGCGTGTGGGGGGTTAAATTTGCGGGGTTGGGTTGGGGTTTCCGACCCCATCCCGACTCTATCCCGCCTCCATGCAATTTTGGCATAATCAGTCATGGGGGGTTCCCGATTCCGTCCCGTCTCTTGGAGGCGGGACAGGCCATTAAAGCCCTTAACAATCTCTAAATTGGCTCTGTAATGTGATTTTGAAACGTTTTAGCTAGTTTAACCCTCTTCAGGCGTGCTTCACGCCTGGTGTGAAACACTCCAGTGAAACCTGGCGGGAGCACAAGTGGATAGCTGACTATCTGCTGCAAGTCCACTATTACAACGGAGATGTGATTAGGTCTGAACATTGCCTCTGATGCTGCTGCATTGAATGTCTTAAGAGACTGCCTGGGAGGACTTAATTGGCAAAAATTGTCTCTTGTCTCTTGTCTCTTGTCTCTTGTCTCTTGTCTCTTGTCTCTCCACTCACATCAGAAGCAATGCAGACAGGTCCTCACTCACCGGTAGCCAGACAATCTGAGAGCAGGCAGTCTGCAATGATGACATCATCAGAGGTGGGTTTCAGTCTGAAACCACTAATTAGTTCATGGGTTCCCACATGCTGCAACTCAATTGCCCAATTAAGTGAAAATTGCATCAGGCATCCACATTAATCTGGAGTCGGGGGGGAAACACGAAATGCGGATTACACGACTCCAACCCGACCCCAAGATAAAATCCAGCCCTAGAGTCTGAGACAGGAGAAATTGTATTGGGGAACAAGGAAATGGCAGAGACTTTACACAAATATTTTGTATCTGTCTGCACAGTAGAAGACACAAGAAGTATACCAAAAGTAATGGGGAACCAAGGGGCTAATGAGAGAGTGAGGAACTTAAAGTAATTAATATCAGTAGAGAAAAAGTACTAGAGAAACTAATGGGACTAAAAGCCGACCAATCCCCTGGACCTGATGGCCTACATCCTAGGGTTCTAGAGGAGGTGGCTGCAGAGATACTGGATGCATTGGTTGAGATCTTCCAAAATTCCCTAGATTCAGGAACGGTCCCAGCGGATTGGAAGGTAGCAAATGTAACCCTGCTATTCAAGAAAGGAGGGAGAGAGAAAACAGGGAACGAAAGGCCAGTTAGCCTGACATCAGTTGTCAGGAAACTGCTGGAATCCATTATTAAGGAAGTGCTAACAGGGTACTTAGAAAAACATAATATGATTAGGCAGAGTCAACATGCTTTTATGAAAGGTGAATCGTGTTTGACAAATTTATTAGAGTGTTTTGAGAATGTAACTAGCAGGGTAGATAAAGGGGAACCAGTGAATGTAGTATATTTGGATTTCCAAAAGGCATTTGATAAGGTGCCACATAAAAGGTTGTTAAGCAAGATAAGGGCACATGGGGTTGCGGGTAATGTATTAGAGTGGATAAAGGATTGGTTAACAGAGAGAAAACAGAGAGTAGGATAACGGGTGATTTTCAGATTGGCAGGCTGTAACTAGTGGGGTGCTGTAAGGATCAGTGCTTGAGCCTCAGCTATTTACAATCTACATTAATGACTTAGATGAAGGGATCGAGTGCAATGTATCCAAGTTTGCTGATGATACAAAGCTAGGTGGGAAAGTAAGATGTGAGGAGGACGCAAAGAGCCTGCAAAGGGATATAGACAGGTTAAGTGAGTGGGCAATAACGTGGCAGATGGAGTATAATGTGGAGAAATGTGAGGTTATTCACTTTGGTAGGAAGAATAGAAAAACAGAATCTTTTTTAAATGGTGAAAAACTATTAAATGTTGATGTTCAGAGAGATGTAGGTGTCCTTATACAGGAAACACAGAAAGTTAACATGCAGGTACCTATGTAATTGGGAAGTCAAATGGCATGTTGGCCTTTATTGCTAGAGGGTTGGAGTACAAGAGTAAGGAAGACTTGCTACAATTGCACAGGGCTCTGGCGATACCACGCCTGTGCACAGTTTTGGTCTCCTTATTTAAGGAAGGATATATTTGCCTTAGAGGCGGTGCAATGAAGGTTCACTAGATTGTTTCCTGGGATGAGGGGGTTGTCCTATGAGGAGAGATTGAGTAGATTGGGCCTATACTCTCTGGAGTTTAGAAGAATGAGAGGTGATCTCATTGAAAGATATAAGATTGTGAGGGGGATTGACAGGATAAATGCTGAGCGATTGTTTCCCCTGGCTGAAGAGTCTAGAACTAGGGGGCAAAGTTTCAGTATAAGGGGCCGGCCTTATAAGACTGAGATGAGGAGGAATTTCTTCACTCAGCTGGTTGTGAATCTTTGGAATTCTCTGCCCCAGAGGGCTGTGGATGCTGAGTTGTTGAGTATATTCAACGCTGAGATAGATAGAATTTTGGTCTCTAGGGGAATCAAGGGATATGGGGATCGGGCAGGAAAGTGGAGTTGAGGTCGAAGATCAGCCCTGATCTTATTGAATGGCGGAGCAGGCTCGAAGAGCCGTATGGCCTACTCCTGCTCCTAATTCTTATGTTCTTATGTTCTTATGTTCTTAGGACAAGAGGAAGTAAATAAATTTCAGGAAATTAACAACTGGGGGAATTCTAAGTGGTTAAATTGATCACTTATTTTGTTTTGTTGTTAAAGCATAACAACTTTCCAGTTAAAATGCCTTTATGATATCAATCAAGTACTTTTTACAGCGTCACACAGCCAAATATCAAAAGTTTGTTTTCTGCCAAAAGTCATAAAAACCTACGCAAATTAGTTCCAATGAAACAACATTTACATAATGTGCTCAGTCGGTGATGCAACGGTTTGAGATTTGGCCACTTTGCCGGGCTCTAAGCTGCTATGATTCTACAGGTATTAAATCATTTAAAATAAATGTGACCTCTCTTTTTCAACGATTCCACTTGAAGACCCTAGCGGTTTGGTTGTTGCTAAAAGTCATGCCATTACTAGTTTTAAAATTGTGATCCATCAATGCAGATAAATTGCCAGATCAAAGCGTAGAGGCTGAAACTGATGGTTAAATTTACTTACAAATAGAATACATAAAAGGAAAAATATAGGTCAGATACTATAAAGTACAAAGATTAAACTTATATTACATACACACTGGGTCGACTCAGTTTGAGGTTCACCTGCTTCTCTCAGCAAGTGCTTAGAAAGCTAGGGAGAAGCAGGTCGGTAAAAACAGGAAAAAAAAGGGGAAATGAAAGCCAGACAACAGATGCAAAGCCAGCTGGTAAAAATGTTTTAGGATGTTGACTAATATAAAGGAGAGAGGGAGAATAAAGCATGCATGCAAATATTCCAAGCTAATTCCAGCAGACATGCCACAGACACATAAGTATGGCCTACTCCTGCTCCTAATTCTTATGTTCTTAAATGACAATTATGATTGGAAATATCGCATTGCAATATAAATCTAGGTAGCCTCCTTCTGTGCTGTAAAATTCTATTCAGGCAAACTATGAATTTGAGAAATAGGAGACTAATATTATCAGAGGTGAGTTAAGAACAGTCAAAGTTCTGGAGTTAACGATATGAAAGTGATGAAAGAAAAGTTGAGGGGGCCAATTTTAACTTTGTTGGAAAACGGGTGGTAGCGGGTCTGTCACCTGGTTCATTATGGTACGGAAAATCGGGCGGCTTGTATAACCGGCAGCCGAACCGCTACACCCATTTTCTACCACCACCGAAAATCCTGCAATCTGCTGCTATAAGTGTAGCAGAGCGGGACTCCCACCTGCCCAATCGGCTCAAGGCGGACCCCATCCTAACTTCCTGGGCAGGACAAAAGCACATATTCCGCCAGCAAACACCTACTTAAACCGGGAGGTCTGGAAAATTTGTGGAGGGTGGGAACACATAGGAAGCCCCGGTGAAGGTAGAAATACTATAATAGAGCTAGAAATTCCCCTCGAGCCCCGTTTGGGGCGCTAAATCAGAAAAGCTGGAAAAGTTAGCACCAGGCGCTAACCTCTTCCAGCCTTTTCAAAATTCCCACTGTTTGCTCCAAGGGGGAAGTGGAGTGTCAAATCAAGCGCTCCACTTCCTTCTTGGAGCGCAAGAGGGGGCAAGTTCAGGACCCGGGGCGCGCGGCTCAGCAACGCCACGCACTTGGCCGCGTAGCGCTGCCGCGTTGCAGGGGCTCTTCCCTGAATTAAAGGGAATGGCCCCACGTTACAAACTCTGCATTTTCTTTTAATTATCTGTAGCACTGGGGAGCGGGGGTGTTGCGTGATCAGAGTGCCGGGCTGACCCATCACAGCACGGACCCCGCGTACGGAGCAAAAAAAAACAGTTTTCAAAAAAGCCGACGTTTTTTTCAGGGCGGCCGGCCGGCCACTTCACCATTAACTTCCGCCCGGCTAGCGGCCGGTCGCTGCCATCGCCCGGCGGCTGCCATCGCCCGGCGTTGCTGCAGGGGGCGAAGGGGAATTTTTCTGCCGGGGTGATGCGCCCGGAGATGACGTCATGATCTCCGGGCGCATGAGATCGGGGCGCAACCCGATAGCAACGGCCGCGAAATTTGCCTGGAGGCACGTTCAGCACCGCGGCCGGGCAAAAAGGCCTTTGTGCCCCGGACGGGAGGCGCAAAGGAGGGGAATTTCTCCCCCTATATTTAAAGTTGGACTGCTCTTAAAGCAGTGCCGATATGCAGCAATTTCAAACCATGGATCAAAAGGAACCAGGAAGAAGAGAGACTGAAACTTCTCGGAGAGTGAGAGTTGGTTGTAAGAGACCTGCCAATACAACAGCCAGGACCAAGGGAGTGGCACAAGTAATGAAGTAATGAGTAGCAACGGACCAAAGTCCAGCCCTCAACTAATTCCAAAAAAACCATAAAGATCAATTAGTCATTGATCTAATGATTATTTCTGGGATGCTGCTGATACAGAATATATTTTTCCATTACAGCAGTTATTGCACTCCATAAAGGAATTCACTGTGTAAATCGCTCTAAGACATTTGGCGTGATGAGGTTCTATATACGTGCAAGCCTACTATTACAAATATATGGCACTCAGCTGCATTCACTGAATTGAATTATCAAATAGATTTGAAAAAAGATTGTGTCCAAGTTTTCTCAATTTAGAACCCAAGGAAATTCTATTCGGGTCTCCCTCCCTTATACGTAGGCCTAGGCTTTCCTTAGTTTCCCCAGGGGCCAGAGTGTAGGTGCAAGCATCATGTTTTCATGTAAGTGAGGCAGGAGTGGGTGTTCCTCATTTTCCTGTAGTTTCACCGGTGGGGATCCCATCCAGATGGACCTCTACAAGAAGCAGTCCTTAAGACCTTGTCCCCAGCCCCTCACTGACTGGAGGTTCAGAGAGGGACAGACAGTTAACCTATAGGTAAGTCCCAGCATTAAAAGAGACAAGTCATCCAGGCCCTCATGCAAATGGTGGAGGAAGCCTTGCACATTATGACTGAAGGAAGGTTGAGGAGCATCGGCGATGGTAAGGCTGGAGGCAGTACTCAGCAGGGTGTCTGACCTTTTTATTATATTCTCTCCTTCCTCTGGCTATCTTACATGTCAGTGGCGTGACATCAGGCTGCCTGGCACTGGCAGTTATCTACTGCTACATAACCTGCCATACTAACCCGTGTCACTGTTCAAACAACAACAACAACTTGCATTTATATAGCGCCGTTAACGTAGTAAATCACCCCAAGGCACTTCACAGGAGCGTTATCAAACAAAATTTGACACCGAGCCACATAAGGAGGTATTGGCTCGGATTTTGCAGTGGTAATGATGGCAAAATTGTCAGCGTTTGCTGTCATTATGCCTCTGAAAGTGACAGCAGCTTCTGGAGTCAGCGCATGCGCAGATAAGCACTGAAATTGAGAAGTTGCTGTCAGTAATTCTCCACAGGTTGCGCTGTGGAACTCCCCGGAGCCCACAATCAATTCAAATCACACTGAAATGCAGTTCATGACGAAAACTTCCACTATTACACTGGAATATCGCTGTTAAAAAACCCTGAAAAAGTTAAGCCTTGTTGAAAGTCTAACTGGGTTTTTAACAGCGTATTGACGGCTGAAAAACCATTCTGGCCCTGAAAAACTAACTTTATATTTGTGGAATGTCAAGTTTTTCCATTAATATGCTAATAATTATATGGTTTTTAATATAATAATTTTTTTAAAGTTTGTTTATGATATTTTAGCTTCTACCCTAATCCTATGTGTATGTCCCAATATTTATTTCACTCTCTGTAAAATTTATAAAAAGTAAATTATAATCTGTGCATTTTACTTCCTGGTTTGCTGTCTGTAAGAATTCTTCAATGTGATTGGCTGCTTAAGCCTGCTTGATGACATCCCTGTTGCTGGACGCTGGAAATTCGCTTGGTTTGGCGCCAGATTCAAATTAACGTCTGGAGAGGTGAAATTCATGCCGCAGAGATCTCTAGATCTTTGTGGGCAGCTTTCTTCGAAGTCAGCGGCGAGCACTGTCACTTTGCCGCTGACCGCAAATTCTGGGCCATTAAGGCAGATAACCAAAAGCTTGGTCAAAGATTTAGGTTTTAAGGAGCATCTTAAAACTCTTCCCTAGGTTCTCTCCATCACTTAGAACATGCAACAGAAGTCTTGGAGAGTGACAACCCTTTGGAAGATGCGCTTGCTGTATCGCTCCCAAACACCAGCACAAAAATTGGCACCTCAGTTAAATAGATAGTGATGATAATGATGACCCAGCACCAACAGAAGACCATCCAGCTTCAGATAACGGAGGGCCCAATGATGGGGGAGAAGCTGGAGGAATTGTGTAACAATTTCCCTCCACCCCCATCTGAAGCAAGTGACCTAGTGGCAGTGTACATGCTCCTGTCACCCGCCCAAATTATAGTACTTACTCTGACCCCAAGAAATCAACTGGGGTCTGGGGTGCAGGCATGATGATGGCAGAAGATGCCCCCGCTCCCCCACCAAAGATTTGAGATGGATGCGCGCCAAATCCCTGCTGTTAGGGAAGCGAATGTTCAGTTGCATGATCCTGGTTGATAAGAACATAAAAACATAAGAATTAGGGGCAGGAGTAGGCCATACGGCCCTTCGAGCCTGCTCCACCATTCAATAAAATTATGGCTGATCTTTGACCTGAACTCCACTTTCCCGCCCGATCTCCATATCCCTTGATTCCCCTGGAGTCCAAAAATCTATCTCTCTCACTATTGAATATACTCAACGACTCAGCATCCACAGCCCTTTGGGGTAGAGAATTCCAAAGATTCACAACCCTCTGAGTGAAGAAATTCCACCTCAGTCTTAAGGGCCGACCCCTTATCCTGAGACTCTCCAGCCAGGGGAAGCAATCTCTCAGCATTTATCCTGTCAATCCCCCTCACAATCTTATATGTTTCAATGAGATCACCTCTCATTCTTCTAAACTCCAGAGAGTATTTGTTTCATTTGACATTTTTTTCAGGGCGGCCGGCCACCTCACCTTTAACTTCCGCCCTGCTCGCGTCCCCTGCAGTAGTCGCTGCCATTGCCCGGCGCTGCTGCAGGGGGCGAAGGGGAATTTTTCTGCCGGGGCGCTACCGGGGCGATGCGCCCGGAGATGACGTCATGATCTCCGGGCGCATGAGATCGGGCCGCAACCCGGTAGCACCGCCGCTAACCCCCAGCTAAATTTGCCTGGAGGCATGTTCAGCGCTGCAGCCGGGCATAAAGGCCTTTGCGCCCCGTTAGCGCCCCCCACAGGATGCGCAAAGGAGGGGAATTTCTCCCCCTACATTTATAGTTGGACTGCTCTTAAAGCAGTACCGATATGCAGCAAATTCAAACCATGGATCAAAAGGAACCAGGAAGAAGAGAGTCTGAAACTTCTCGGAGAGTGAGGTCAAATAATATTGAATTATGTCGATATTGGCCCTGAAATTCGCCTCTCTGGCTTGCCGCGGGGGTAAGGATCGCGTGCGCACTTACCTACCGCGCCTGCCGTTGTGTTTTGGGCCCACGGGAACTTCAGCTCCTGGGCCTGCTCCAAGTGCCGGCGCGCAGTGTTTGCGTGTCCCAGGGGCGCAGTTAGTGCGATGCGTCCCCTGGGATCACGTGGGCCATGGAGAGCCAATGGCAGCAGACCATCTTTCATTCATAGATTTGACAGGAAGACCTGTGAAATCTATGAATTGAAATCGGCCCCAAAAGAACAGCTGAACTTAAAATCATTTTTTTAAAAAACCATCACATTTATAAAATAACTATAAGTTAAATAAATTAACTACTTCAAACAAAAATTTAAATTTTTGAAAAAATTAAAAAACTTTTTAACAGTGCTAAAAATAAACTTACCTTTCTTTAAAGTATCTAAAAAAGATAAACCTGTTGAAAATTTTTTAAAATTATAATTAATTAACCACTTACCTTGTTGAAAACGGGTCTTGCGCCTCCTTTTTAAATGCGTAGGTTCTTCAATACTTACCCTCCCGTAGAAACCTGAAAAAAACCCTAAGTTTGCTGCGTGCGCGCAGCCTCTACCGCGCACGCGGTTCACCTATGAACCGCCCCCTTCACCAGACCGGAAGTTCCGGTTTCCCGCGCATGCGCAGTGCATGCAGGAAACCGGCACTTCAGGACGCCTTACGGGTGAGTACACAGTGCGTACTCACCCAGGAAGGGCCGAATTTTTGGCCCATTATTTTTTAACAAATTAAACATGGGGCAGGGGTGATGCAATAATGAGAGTTGGTTGTAAGAGACCTTCCAATACAACAGCCAGGACCAAGGGAGTGGCACAAGTAACGAGTAGCAACTGATCAAAGTCCAGCCCTCAACTAATTCCAAAGAAGCCACAAAGATCAATTAGTCCAAAAATCTATCTCTCTCACTCTTGAATATACTCAACAACTCACCATCCACAGCCCTTTGCGTTAGAGAATTCCAAAGACTCATAATCCTCTGAGTGAAGAAATTCCTCCTCATCTCAGTCTTAAAGGGCCGACCCCTTATCCTGAGACTATGCCCCCTAGTACTGGATTCTCCAGCCAGGGGAAACAACCTCTCAGCATTTATCCTGTCAATCCCCTCACAATCTTATATGTTTTAATGAGATCACCTCTCATTCTTCTAAACTCCAGAGAGTATATGCCCAATCTACTCAATCTCTCCTCATAGGAAAACCCTCTCATCCCAGGGATCAATCTAGTGAACCTTCGTTGCACTGTCTCTAAGGCATGTATGTCCTTTCTCAGATAAGGAGACCAAAACTGTGCACAGCACTCCAGGTGTGGTCTCACCAAAGCCCTGTGAAATTGTAATAAGACTTCCTTACTCTTGTACTTCAACCCCCTTGCAATAAAGGCCAACATGCCATTTGCCTTCCTAATTGCGTGCTGTACCTACATGTTAACTTTCTGTGTTTCCTGTATGAGGACACCTGAATCTCTCTGAACGCCAACATTTAATTGTTTCACACCATTTAAAAAATATTCTGTTTTTTTATTCTTCCTACCAAAGTGAATAACCTCACATTTCCCCATATTATACTCCATTTACCACCATATTGACCACTCATTTAACCTGTCTATATCCCTTTGCAGGCTCTTTGTGTCCTCCTCACAGCTTAGTTTCCCACTTAGCTTTGTATTATCAGCAAATCTGGATACATTGGTCCCTTCATCTAGATTGGAAATAGCTGAGGCCCAAGCACTGATCCTTGTGATACCCCACTAGATACAGCCTGCCAACTGGAAAATGACCCGTTTATCCCAACTCTCTGTTTTCTGTCCGTTAACCAATCCTCTATCCATGCTAATATATTGCCCCCAACCCCATGAGCCCTTATCTTGTGGAGCAACCTTTTATGTGGTAACTTATCAAATGCCTTATCCAAATAATCCAAATAATCCAAATATACTACATCCACTGATTCCCCTTTATCTACCCTGCTAGTTACATCCTCAAAAAACTCGAATAAATTTGTTAAACACGACTCCTGCCTTATCATATTTTCTAAGTGCCCTGTTACCACTACCATGATCAGAGATACACTGCATGTTGATCAAATGGAGGCTCTTGCAGTTCACAAACTATAGAATTGTGTTCAGGGCCCTTAAGGCCACTTGGAGAATCCTGCCATGTGAAAAATTCTACTGCTCGCTCATTCTGCTGCTAGTTGTCCTTGGGGAGAGTGAATAAATTGCTTGCCAACAATGTATTAGTAAACTGTTGGATACTCCATTGTAGTGCAGATTGCCTGATGTTGCTATGACTGCTTGAAATGAACGAGATGCATAAAAGTTCAGCACCGGGGTGACTTTGACAATCACTGTCACTACTGTTCCTATGGTGGAGATTTGCCACGGTCAGATTTCAGGAGATGGCACATATCTATCAGGGTAGCATTCTTGTTTCTGAGTCAAAGGGTCATGGGTTCAAGCCTCACAGCAGGACTTTACCACATAATCTAGGCTGGCACTTCAGTACAGTAGCGAGAGTATGCTGCATTGTCAGAGGTGCAGCCCTTTGGATGAGCTGTTAAGCTAAGGTATGTCTAACTGCTCAGATGGATGTAAAAGATCCCATGACATCGTTTTGATAAAGAGCAGGGAGATTTCACAATGTCCTGGACAAAACTCTTCCCTCAACCATCACCACCATGAGACCTCGCTATGCCTGAATTGGCTGCTGTGTTTGTCTACAAACAACAGTGACCACATTTCAAAAAATAATTCATTGACTGCGAAGCACTTTGGGAACATTCTGAGGATGTGAAATTAGGTCCGAATAAACACTTGTAGCTGCTTTTATTTCCCAGAATATCCTGTCAAGGAAAACAAATTCATCCAAGAGAAGACATTGGAGTGGAATTGCTACAATTCATCAGCGGGTCATCCAGTGTTCAGTTAACAATATGCAAGTACCATACATATCAGTGGAATGAGAGACAGATTTTGCAGAGTAAATGCGGTGAACAGGCTCACAGATGCTGGTCTTTCAAATCCAAATTTAATGCATGTCAGCATAAAAGTGGCTTTTCATTTTCAGGCTCTTGAGATTTTGGGCTAGAAATTGGGTTGTTTTGCACCTCTCATTAGCGCCCCTGGGGGGCGATAATGGGATGCAAATGCCCTAGCGCCCGGGCGCGGCACCACTAACAACTCCCGTGAAATTCAGCGGGAGGTTACCGGCGGCGGTAGCCAGTACTGCCCCGCTCCGCTGCACCGGCGATGATGATGTCATCACCGTGCACAGCGCCCCGTTTGCGTCCTGGCTGCAAACTTCCCTTGCGCCCCCTGACCTATCGCCAGGCAATACGTGCGACAGGATCAGGGGGCAGTTTTGCAGCGGCGGTAGCGGGCGGCAGCGCAATTTATAGGGCAGATGTCGGGCAGCCATTTTTATTATGGCCGACTGCCAGCACCTGCCCCCTTTCACATTTGTCTGCGGGGTGCCGGCTGCGATCGTTCAGCCCGGCACTCCTCTTGAGTGCCGGGCTGTTTCCACGGCACCCCGCTCCCCGGTGGTCCGGCAGGGCCTCGGTGCGCGCAGCGCTAGGCCCCTCCCCTTTAATCAGGGGAGGAGGCCGACAATGACATGGGGCTGCTGCACGTAGCGCCGCGACATTGAGTAGTAGCGCCCCAAGAAGCAGGTGGAGCGTTTCCAGTAGAGCTCCACCTCCTTCTTGGGGCGCTACTACTGAATTTACGGGGTAGGGGCGCTAACTTTTTCAGGGCGCTAAAATTAATTTTCGGCCCTAATGTTTCCCTTAATGTTTCACATACACTGCAGCCTTAGCCTATCACAGAGCATTTCCTGAATCCCTGACCTTCTGCTAAAATTTCTCATTCATCCCCTGATGACTCTTACACTAATACTTGTAGGATAGCAGTACAGGATGGTTTAATTATCAAGCTAAATTACTGGACTTTGGCTGAACAGAAAGGAAGGCCATTGCAACTTCAAGAGAACAAGATAACAACAGTCAACACAGCAACAGGCAGATGGCAGTCTGTGTTTGATTGCTGCACAGTAATTGTGCACAGAAGCAGCCAGTTGCAGTTCTTATTGGTGATTTCATTTCAACAGCCCAGTGAACCAGCAAACATGTATATTGATTTCTAGAATGTCTGTTCTTCCTGCTCTAAATGCTGGACTTCGCAGAGGTGAAGGCCTTGGAGTTGAGCTTCGTTTTACCAGTCTGTCTCTCATCATGCCTCGGTGTCAGACAAATTGCATTGAGAAACCTCTCTGTGAAGCTTTTAAGAAACTTGGACGATTCGTGGGTGAAAATGTCTGGTGGTTCTTCACGATTCCTCTGCTACTTTCTGCAGGACTGGGTGTAGGTTTTTATTTTTTATCGGTAAATGAAGCCAATGATATAGAAGAGCAATTTACCCCCATCAGCGGGCCAGCAAAGTCTGAGAGAGCGTTTATTAAAAACCATTTTCCAACCAATGATTCTGAATTCTCCGGACAGAGGCTTTACACAGATGGGACAGTTGCTTCTTTTATTGCCGTATCGAGAGGTGACAACATCCTTACAAAAGCTGCATTTGAAGTGATTCTATCACTCGATGAAAAAGTTAAACAGCTCACTATTTCTGATCCTCGTGGTGTCATGTATAATTATTCTGATCTTTGTACACGGATAGCAGGCTCTTGCTTTTCAAATGCAATTTTAGACATTATAAAATACAATTCCAGTCTGGTAGAGAGCACTCATTTTTCTTATCCAAAGACGAATAACAGTTTTATTGGTTTAGCTATTGGAGGCATAGAGATGGATCCAAACAACATTATTGGAAAAGCAAAGGCCGTTAGACTTGATTATTATTTACAAGAAGATAATGATAAAATGAAACATCGCAGTTTGCAGTGGCTCACAAAATTCCTTCAAGACTTTCCAAACAAACTGAAGAATCAGACGGAAATTGAGGTGAGTTTTTAACGTATTTCTGTATTTCTAAAAGTCTGTTACTTGAATTGAAACAAGTCAGTTATCAATGAATGTTGTGGTAGATTATTACAGTTTATCCTGCAACAAGAATTTAGGGAGCTAGGTAGCAGATTAAAAAGGTTGTAATCTCTGGATTACTCCCGGTGCCACGTGCTAGTGAGTATAGGAATAGGAGGATAGAGCAGATGAATGCGTGGCTAAAGAGTTGGTGCAGGAGGGAAGGCTATAGTTTCCTGGATCACTGTGTCTATTTCTGGGGAAGGTGGGACCTGTACAAGTCGAACGGGTTGCACCTGAACCGGAACGGGACCAACATCCTTGCGGGGAGGTTTGCTGGTGCTGTTGCGGGGGGGGGGGGGATTTAAACTAACTTGGCAGGGGGATGGGATACGGAGTGGAGCTATAGTAAGGGTGATGCACAGCCAAATATAGAGGGAAAAACAAGTCAGTCTGGAAGGCAGAGCAAATATATAACGGCACAAGGGAGTATGGCAAGGCTGGATGGCATTTATTTTAATGCAAGGAGTCTTACGAGTACAGCAGATGAATTGAAGGTGTTGAACACATGTGAGTATGATATTGTTGCTATCACAGAGACATGGTTGAGGGAGGGGCAGGACTGGCAGCTCAATATTTATCTTAAGGGGGCTGGAATACAAAGAGGTGGAAGTTATGCTACAGTTGAATAAAGATCCTGTTAGACCCCATCTAGAGTACTGTGTTCTGTCTGGGCATCGCACCTCAGGAAGGATATGTTGGTCTTAGAGGGGGTGCAGCGCAGATTCACCAGGATGATACCAGGTTGAAAAGGGTTAAATATGAGGACAGGTTGCAAAGAATAGGCTTGTATTCCCTCCATTATAGAAGATTAAGGAGTGAACTAATTGAGGTGTTTAAGATGATTAAAGGATTTGATAGGGTAGATAGAGAAAAAAACTGTTTCCTCTGATGAGGGAGTCCAGAACAAGGGGCCGTAACCTTAAAAACTCCGGGGTGATGTCAGGAAGCACTTCTTCACATAAAGGGTAGTGGAAATCTGGAGCTCTCTTCCCCTAAAAAGCACTTGAGGCTGGGGGTCAATTGAAAATTTCAAAACTGAGATTAATAGATTTTTGTTAAGCAAGGGTATTCAGGGTTACGGAACCAAGGTGGGTAAATAAAGTTAAGATACAGATCAGCCATCCTCCGAAGGACAGCCCCAACTGCCCCATCCTACTCTCTCACTGACCTTCCCGCCCTCCGTGCTTGCTGGGGGCTAATCCTGCCAATCTCCTTCCCGTCCCACTCTCCCCTCCCAGCGCTGACCATTTAGACTCTTCCAGTGGATCAGCTATCACCGCCCCTCTCTGTATCTCCCTCCTGAAAGTCCGTTTACTTGTGAACAAGGTCCTTGCCATCCATGAGTTTATTGTGGGTGATTGCATTGACATCATGGCTCTGACAGAAACTTGTCTGATGGGTGATGGCACCTTCATCCTTAATGAAGCCTCCCCGCCTAGCTATACCTTCCACCACTTGCACCATCCAGATCACCGTGTTGGCAGTGTGGCACTTATTACTCCTCTGGCACCTCCTCCTCCTTTAAACATCTCACCCTCTTCCACCCCTCTCGCCGCTCCTTTAAAATCCTCGTTCTGTACCACCCACCCAAGTACCATGCCAAGTAGCTCACCGAGGTATCTTCACTTCTTTCCTCCCTCAGCCTCTGCACCGCAAGACTTCTCATCCTTGGTAATTTCAACCTCCATCTCAACTCATCATGCTCTCTCTCCTCTGAGTTCACTGCCCTCCTATCTCTCCTCCATATAAACTCCCTTACCCGTAATCATGGCCAACCCCTCGACCTCGCCATCTCACATGACCTCTCTATTCCCATCATGTCAATTAGAGATAAGTCCATCTCTGATCACTTCCTTGTATACCTCTTCATTCACAACCCCCTTTCCCCTTCCAAACCCACTTCCTTCTGTGTCCACCTCTGGAAAAAAACTCTCCATCAAGTCACTCACAATGGCACTTTCAAATACCTCAATTCACCATGACATTTCTGCAGCTCAATCAAAACCTCACCTCCAACCCTTGTCCACACTAAAACCATTAGTCTATCTCACCCTGGTCATTTCCCCGGTATGGCCCTCATCTCCACTCCCTTAACTTCAAGGGACACAGACTTGAACGTTTATGGCGGACAACTGGTTTTAGCCATTTATCGCCAGATTTGGCTGGACCACGTAAGCACTATCGGGTCTTGCTTTCCTCTGTCAAAACTGCTCACTATTCCAGGATCATCCTGGACACAAAAAGATAACCCCTGACTTCTCTTCTTCACTACTAACTGTCTTCTTAAACCCCTCTACCCTGCCTCTTCCACCCTCACCTTCAACAACAAGTGAAAGGAGCCCATGGACTTCTTTGTCATTAAGATTAAGACCATGCATTCAGCTGCCGCTGCCACTTCCCTCCCTTCCCCTAGCCCACCAAGCCAAACTTCCCTCCTGCCCTTATCCCTGAATCCACATCTCTAGATTCTCTCCTATTTCACCTCATGCCATCTCCAAGCTCATCTTGTCCATGAGACCCACCTCCTGCTGCCTCGTCCCTATTCCTACCAAACTGCTAACCACCCAACTTCTCTTCCTGGCCCCATGTTAACTGATATCGTTAATGGTTCCCTCTCCTCAGGTAATACGTGGGGGTTACGGGGGGTAGGGTGGGATATGTGTACTGTGGGGATTAAAGCAGGGATAGGGTACTGGATTTGGATGATCAGCCATGATCGTATTGAATGGCGGAGCAGGCTCGACGGGCCGAAATGGCCTACTCCTGCTCCTAGATTCTATGTTTCTATGTTTCTATGTTACTGCCCCCCTCCCTTTCAAATCTGCTGGCATCACCCCCCTCCTCAAAAAACCCACCCTTGCCAAACTACCGCTCCATCTCCAAACTCCTTTCCTTTTCAAAGTCCTTGAACATGTTGTTGCTTCCCAAATCAGTGCTCACAACTCCATGTTTGAACCCCTCCAAACAGATTTACGCCACCTGCCACAGCATTGAACGACCCTTATCAAAGTAACAAATTATATCTTATGTGACTGTGACCATGATAAACTATCCCTCCTCATCCTTCTCGACCTGTCTGCAGCCTTTGACACAGTTGGCCACACCATCATCCTCCGTCATCCAGCTTTGTGGGACTGTCCTCACCTGGTTCCATTCTTAGCTACCCAGTCGTAGCCAGAGAATCACCTCCAATGGTTTCTCTTCCCACTCCCGCACCATTACCACTGGAGACCCAAGGATCTATCCTTGGCCCCCTCCTTTTTCTCATCTACATGTTGCCCTCGGCGACATCATCCATAATCACGTCAGGTTCCATAGGTACGCTGACAACACCCAGCTCTACGTCACCACCATGTCTCTTGATCCCTCAGTGTCTTTGATTTGTCACGCTGCTTGTCCGACATCCAGTCCTTGATGAGCAGATACTTCCTCCAACTAAATTTTGGAAGACCCAAGCCATTGTCTTTGGTCCCACCACAAATTCCGTTCCATAGCCACCAAATCCATCCCTCTCCCTGGCAACTGTCAGAGGCTGAACCAGACCATTCGCAACCTTGGTGTCGTATTTGACCCCAAGTTGAGCTTCCAACCACATATCCGCGCCATCACCAAGACCACCTATTTCCACCTCCTTAATATCGCCAAACTCCGCCCCTGACTCAGCTCATCTGTTGCTGAAACCCTAATCCATGCCTTTATTACCTCTAGACTTGACTATTCCAAAGCTCTCCTGGCCGGTCTCCAATCTTACACCCTCCATAAACTTGAGCTCATCCTAAACTCTGCTGCCCGTATCCTAACTCGCACCAAGTCCCGTTCACCCATCACCCCTGTGCTCGCTGACCTACATTGGCTCCCGGTCCGGCAAAGCCTCAATTTTTAAATTCTCATCGTTGCTTTCAAACCCGTCCATGGCCTCGCCCCTCCCTATCTCTGTAACCTCCTACAGCCCTACGACCCTCTGAGATCTCTGCACTCCTCTAATTCTGGCCTCCTGCGCATCCCCAATTTTAATCACTCAACCATCGGCGGCCGTGCTTTTAGCTTCCAAGGCCATAAAATCTGGAATTCCCTTCCTAAACCTCTTCGCCCTTTCTACCTATCTCTCCTCCTTGAAGACGCTCCTTAAAACCTACCTCTTTGATCTGTCCTATATCTCCTTATGTGGCTCGGTGTCAAATATTGTTTAATAATGCTCCTGTGAAGCGCCTTGGGACGCTTTACTGCATTTTACTACAAAGGCTGCAAAGGAATATAGACAGGTTAAGTGAGTTGTCAAGAATATGGCAGATGGAATATAATGTGGAGAAGTGTGAAGTTAATCACTTTGGTAGGAAAAATAGAAAAGCAGAATATTTTAAAATATTTTTTAAGCCACATATTCAAAGTTGCCAATGACACAAAGATAGGTGACATTGTAGGCATTGTAAATGAAAGCATAACATTACAAAGAGATATTGATAGATTAAATGAATGGGCAAAACTGTGGAAAATGGATTTCAATGTAGGCAAATGTGAGGTCATCCACTTTGGACCTAAAAAGGATAGAACAGGGTACTTTCTAAAGGGTGTGAAAAGCAAAAACAGTGGAGGCCGAAAGAGACTTGGGGTCTCCAAGTACATAGGAAGGAAATATTAGCCTTGGAGGAAGTGCAGCATAGGTTTATCAGAATGATACCTGGACACCAAGGGTTAAATTACAAGGAGCAATCACACAAACTAGGGTTGTATTCCCTGGAATTTAGAAGGTTAAGGGGTGATTTGTTTGAAGTTTTCAAGATATTAAGGGGATTGGAGGGTAGCTAATGTAACCCCACTATTTAAAAAAGGTGGTAGAGAGAAAATGGGGGAATTATAGACCGGTAAGTCTGACATCGGTAGTGGGGAAAATGCTAGAGTCCATTATAAAAGATGTAATAGCAGAGCACTTGGAAAACAGTGACAGGATCGGACAAAGTCAACATGGATTTACAAAGATAAATCATGCTTGACTAATCTACTGGAATTTTTGAGGATGTAACTGGTAGAATAGATAAGGGAGAACCAGTGGATGTGGTGTATTTGGACTTTCAGAAGGGCTTTCGATAAGGTCCCAGCATAAGAGTTAGCGTGCAAAAGTTAAAGCACATGGGATTGGGGGTAAGGCACTGACTTGGATAGAAAACTGGTTGGCAGACAGGAAGCAAAGAGTTGGAATAAACGGGTCTTTTTCCGAGTGGAAGGCAGAGACTAGTGGGGTACCGCAGGGATCGGTGCTAGGACCCCAGTTATTCACAATATATATTTAATGATCTAGACGAGGGAACTAGATGTAATATCTCCAAGTTTTGCAGACGACACAAAGCTGGGTGGGCGTGTGTGCTGTGAGGAGGATGCAGAGAAACTCCAGTATGATTTGGACAGGTTGGGTGATTGGGCAGATGCATGGCAGATGCAGTATAATGTGGATAAATGTGAGGTTATCCACTTTGGTGGCAAAAACAGGAAGGCAGATTATTATCTGAACGGCAATAGATTGGGAGAAGGGGAAGTACAACGAGACCTGGGTGTCCTTGTGCACCAGTCGTTGAAGGTAAGCATGCAGGTGCAGCAGGCGGTTAAGAAGGCCAAATGGTATGTTGGCCTTCATAGCGAGAGGATTTGAGTACAGGAGCAAGGATGTCTTGCTGCAGTTCGTACAGGGCCTTGGTGAGACCACACCTTGAGTATTGTGTGCAGTTTTGGTCGCCTTATCTGAGGAAGGATGTTCTTGCCATGGCGGGGAGTTGCAGCGAAGATTCACCAGACTGATACCTGGGATGGCAAGGAATGACGTATGAAGAGAGATTGGGTCGATTAGGCTTATATTCGCTTAGAGTTTAGAAGAATGAGAGGGGATCTCATTGAAACTTATAAAATTCTAACAGGACTAGACAGACTAGATGCAGGAAGGCTGTTCCCGATGGCGGGGAGTCCAGAACCAGGGGGTCACAGTCTAAGGATAAGGGGGTAAGCCATTTAGGACTGAGATGAGGAGGAATTTCTTCACCCAGAGAGTGGTGAACCTGTGGAATTCTCTACCACACAAGGCAGTTGAGGCCCAATTCATTAAATATATTCAAGAAGAGTTAGATATATTTCTTAAGGCTAAGGGGATCAAGGGATATGGGGGAGAAAGCAGAGACAGGGTACTGAATTTGGATGATCAGCCATGATCGCATTGAATGGCAGAGCAGGCTCGAGGGGATGAATGGCTAACTCCTGCTCCTATCTTCTATGTTTCTATGTGACAGATAGGGTAGATAGAGAGAAACTATTTCTGCTGGTTGGGGAGTCTAGGACTAGGGGGCATAGTCTAAAAATTAGAGCCAGACCTCTCAGGAGTGAAATCAGGAAAACTTCTACACACACAGGGTGGTAGAAGTTTTGGAACTCTCTTCCGCAAATGGCAATTGATGCTAGCTCAATTGTTAATTTTAAATCTGAGTTTGATAGATTTTTGTTAACCAAAGGTATTAAGGGATTTGGGGCAAAGACGAGTATATGGAGTTAGGTCACAGATCAGCCATGATCTCATTGATGGTGGAACAGGCTCCAGGGGCTAAATGACCTACTCCTGTTCCTATGTTTCTATGGTCCTATATTCCTATGTTCCTATGGGAAATGTTGGTATTCAGAGGGACCTGGGTATCCTTGTACACGAATCACAGGAAGTTAACAGGCAGGTACAGCAAGCAATTAGGACAGCAAATGGTATATTAGCCTTTATTACAAAGGGGATTGGAGTATAAAAGTAAAGAAGTCTTACTACAATAATATAGGGCTTTGGTGAGACCACACCTGGAGCACCGTGTCCAGTTTTGGTCTCCTTACCTAAGGAAGGATATACTTGCCTTAGAGGGAGTACAACAAAGGTTCACTAGACTGATTGCTGGGTTGAGGGGATTGTCCTATGAGGAGAGATTGAGTAGACTAGGCCTATATTCCTTAGCGTTTAGAAGAATGAGAGTTGATCTCATTGAACATATAAAATTCTGAAAGGGCTTGAAGGGTAGGTGTTGAGAGGATGTTTCCCTGGCTAGGGAGTCTAGAACTAAAGGTCACAGACTCAGAATAAGGGATCGGCCATTTAGGACTGAGATGAGGAGAAATTTCTTCACTGAAAGCCGTTGTGAATCTTTGGAAGTCTCTACCGCAGCGAGCTGTGGATGCTCAGTTGTTGAGTGTATTCAAGACAGAGATCGATAGATTTTTGGACTCTAGGGGAATCAAGTTGATATGGGGATAGTGCGGGAAGGTAGAGTTTAAGGTAGAAGATCATCATGATATTATTGAATGGCGGAGGAGGTTTGAAGGTCCGAATGGCTTACTCCTGCTCCTATTTCTTAGTTCTTATGTTCTTATAGTGCTGGTTAGGTAGTGAGTTCAGGATTTTGACCCAGTGACAATGAAGGAATGGTGATATATGTCCAAGTAATAATGGTGTGTGACTTGGAGGGAAACTTAGAGGTGATGGTGTTCCCATGCACATTGTGTCCTTGACCTGCTAGGTTGTGTTGGTCCGCTAGTTTGGGAGATGTGTCAAAGTAGCTTTGGCGAGTTGCTGCAATGCATCCTGTAGATAGTACACACTGCAGCCACGGTGCTCGAGCGAGTGGAGGTTTAAGGTGGTAGCTGGGCTGCTGCTCAAGCGGACTGTTTTGTCCTGGATAGTGTCGAGCTCCTTGAGTATTGTTGCAGATGCACCCATTGAGGTAAGCGGAAGAGTATTCCATCACACTTCTCAGGAATCAGGAGATGATCCACCCGCCCACAGAATTTCCAGCCCACTGACCTGGTCTGGTAGCCACGGCATTTATGTGGCTGGTCCAGTTGAGATTCAGGTCAATGGCAAGCCCCAGGATGTTAATGGTGGTGGATGCGGCAATGGTAATACATTGAATATCAATATCTTGTTGGTGATGTTCATTGCCTGGCACTTGTGTGGCATGAATGTTACTTGCCACTAATCATGTTATCCAGGTCTTGCAGTAAGTGGGTGTGGAATGCTTCATTATTTGAGAATTGTGAATGAAACTGAACATCATGCAATCATCAGCGAATCTCCCCACTTCTGACCTCATGACTGAGGAAGGGTCATTGATGAAGCAGCTGAAAGATAGTTGGGTTTAGGACGCTGCACTGAGGAACTCCTGCAGCGATGTCCTGGGGGATGAGATGATTGGCCTCCAACAAACACAACCATCTTCCTTTGTGCTAGGTTATTGGTGACTAAGGGCAGTTTGATAGCATCGTTGACAACTCGTTCCATCTCTTTGCTGATGATTGAAAGTAGGCTAAGAAGGATGCTAATTGCCTGGGATGGATTAGCCGTGCTTTTTGTGTGACAGGACATACCTGGGCAATTTTCCACATTGTTGGGTAGATGTCAGTGTTGTAGATGTGTTGGAACAGCTTGGCTAGAGGCGGGGGCTAAGCTCTGGAGAACTCAGAGCATGAAGAGCCTCATCTGAGCCACAGCAGCCCTCCACCTCCATGATGAACACATGGGGGGAGCAACCTCATAGGAACACCTAGAATAGGTAAGATATTGTTTAAAACAGACACTATGGGCTCACATCTGGGTGATAATTAATGTCTAGAAACTTTAGAAATCTTTAGGGTAAAATGTTGTTAAAGTAATATTATAGAGCCACAGACAGTTAGCTAACCTTTGTTCCTGAATTACAGGTTCTTATTACACATCATATCAAGACAAGAAGAATTTGAAGGAAATGCTAAAAAAATTGTTCCTTTGTTCTCTATCACATATTTTCTTTCAATATTCTTTTCCATCGTATCTTGTATGATGTATAAAATCTTTATTTTCAGATTTATTTTGTAAACCCACTTTCATTGAATACATCTATTAAAAAGTCTGTTGTGTTATAGAAGGTTATTGAATTATTTCCAGGTTTGACTGTGTGAGGAATAAGGTCTGGGTTTCTACTCTGGGAGTTGTATCAGCTGGATAGCCCGACTGTCAGGATTTGGACTGCTGCTGTTTTGTGGGATGAAATTTGCCATCAATACTGCCCAATGCACCTTTTCTGATTCTAGGTCAGTAATATTTACTTTACCAATACAAGTATGATCAACCATTCAAATGATCGTCCTCCACTAATTTGCTTGTTGGACTGTACCCTACTTCTCTGGCATGTTCTCCTCCTTTGTACACCTCAC